>CM061748.1:202507597-203747178 GCA_030979885.1 Lolium multiflorum | reverse complement strand
ACAAAGATGGTGCAAGCACCCTTTACATAGACCAAGAAAAAATAAATTAAACTGAGTCTATGAAACTAAAGATGTGATCTACCAGGTTTTGAGGAACCCTGAACCTAAGCAGTAATAAGTCAGAGCGAACTCTTTCTCTCCAGGAAGCTCTAGTTGGTCTAATATCCCTAAAAATAAGATTGTTTCTCTCTTTCCAGATCCCCCATGCACCAATAATGAATTTTTCAAAGAAGAGTTGTCCTTGATGCACCGAGCTAGCCTGTGATATGATGTCAATTGTGCTATTTGCATCAGACCAAATAATGTTTAATCTGGGCCAGCAACTAGAGCTGAATGAGCATTTGAAAAACAAATGAACCAACGTTTCTTCCTCTCCAGTATTACACAATGGGCATGAGAAATTATTACCAATATTAATGCTTCTCCTTCTTAGCATATTCCTAGTACTCAGTCTGTCTGCTAGTAGCAGCCATGCAAAAAACTTTAGTTTTGGCCAAATTTTTGATTTCCATATGCACAAGAAAGGAGCTGGTGGTGTTATGTTTCGGAAACAATATCTGTAGAAATTTTTTGATGTAAATTTTTCTCCCCATTTATATTTCCATGTGTCATTCTCATTAGAAATCTGCAAGTTTTCATTCATCACATCTTGTAATTGTTCCCAGTCGTTATAAGCTTCAGGTGAAAGAGGTAAGTGAAATAATTCTATAAGATCAGTAGTTGAACAGAACTCAGCCACCGAATTGTCTTCTTTCACAACATATGAATATAAGCAAGGGTAGTTATTTTGCATGATACCATGATTCCAATCATCTTTCCAGAATAAAGCTGAGGTTCCCTGACCAACTGTGCATTTGGCCACTCCTCTGTAAAGTGGTGACAACTTCATAATAGACCTCCACCAGAAAGAACCACATTTATCAGAGGCATGCGGAATAGAATTTTGATAATACGAAGACCAAATCAAATCAACCCACTGCAGATCTTTCTTGTTATAAAATTTGTCCAAATATTTCAGAAGCAATGCTTGATTTTGTGTTTTCATATGAATTATGCCAAGTCCACCTTTGTCTTTCGGCTTACAGACCATGTCCCAGGCTGCTAATGAAAAGCACTTCTCGGCATCATCATCTGACTTCTTTGCCCATAAACATCTTCTTCTTATTTTTTCAATCTGCTCCAATGTCTTTGGATTAATTTCTATTGAGCACATTGTATACATAGCAATTGACGATAATATGGCATTAACATAAGCAAGTTTCCCTGCATAAGATAGAAGTAAAGTTGAAGTGGTAACTTTTCTTTCAATTCGATCTACAAGCGGCATCAGATCTGTAACTGTTGGTTTTGTTGTTCCCATGGGTAAACCAAGATAGGTAAATGGCATTTGAGCTACTGAACAACCAAAAATATCTGCCAATTCTTGTGCCCTTTGGGCAGATATATTAATTGGGACTAAGTTAGACTTATGAAAATTTATCTTTAGTCCAGTAGAAACAGCATAGTCAACCAATATATTCTTAAGGTGTGCTAATTGATTTCCACATGCTTGCATAACCAAAATTGTGTCGTCGGCATATTGAATTACTGGGAAGTAACCTCCACAAGGTATAGGTAAATTGAGTCTGCCATTTTGATATTCTTTGTTAATCACTTTCTGCAAGAGCTCAGCACCAGCCACAAAAAGTAAAGGTTCTCTTTCATTACCATGTTTCTCAACAATAAAATCTTCTTTAGTGTACTTTTTATTTTTAGCATGCTTTTAGGTTCTTCTTCAACCTCTTCTTTATCAGGAGTATCATCCTTATCATTATCTTTATCATGTTCATTACCACTTTCGGTTTCTCAGAAATAGAAATACTATTGGGATCATTAACAGGTTCGGAGGATTCTACAACATTCTTGTGTTTCTTTTCTTTTTCTTAGATGGAACACTAGTTTTAGTTGGTTGAGAATCTTGTTCAACTCTTTTTGGGATGCTTATACGGATATAGAGGATCCCGGGTAGAAACACCACCTCTAGTTGTTACTTCATAAGCATGTTTTTTTTTAGAATTATTTCCCAACAAGTCATTTTGCACTTTAGTAAGTTGATCAATTTGAGTTTGAACATGAAAATGTTTAACAAGTATCTTAACATCATTGGAGGTTCTCTCCACAATATCATGCAATTCACTAATAGCTCGAGAATTTTCCATTAAATGATTCTCTACTCTCATATTAAAGTTTTTCTTGCTTAACAATATAATTATCAAACTCATCTAAGCATTGAGCAGGGGGTTTTGAATACGGAATATCTTCCCTAGTAAAGCGTTGAAGAGAGTGTACCTCAATCATGGATGAAGGGGAGTTATCTCCATAAATCTTCTATAGGAGGTAAATTCTTCACATCTTGAGGTTTAATACCCTTCTCTTTAAGAGACTTCTTGGCTTCCCTCATATCTTCATCATTTAATTTAATCATACCCCTCTTCTTCAATACCGGTGTCGGGGTTGGTTCAGGTGTAGACCAATCATCATGATTCCGGCCTATTTTAGCCAATAATTCTTGAGCGTCGTCTGGAGTTCTTTTCCTGAAAACACAACCAGCACAACTATCCAGGTATGCCCTAGACTCAATGATTAGTCCACTATAAAATATATCAAGTAAATCATGCTTTTCCAAATCATGATCAGGCCGAGCTCTAATAAGAGAGCAAAATCTCGCCCAAGCCTCGGGCAATTTCTCTCCATCTTCCTGGTCAAAATTATAAATTCTCTGCAAAGCAATATGTTGAGCACTAGCAGGAAAGTATTTCAGGAAGAAAACATCAAGCAATTCTTTTGGACTTTTAATAGAACCAGGAGGCAAATTATTATACCAGTTTTAGCATCATCCTTTAATGAGAAAGGAAAAAATTTAGCGACAAAATAAGTACGCATCTTAACATCATCGGAAAACAAGCTACTCGAGTAGATAACTCAATCATGTGTTCAACAGCACTTTCTTTTTCAGTACCACAAAAGGGTGTTTTCTCAACAATAGCTATATGAGATAGATCAAGAGAGAAATCATAATCTTTATCATTAATGTTTATAGGAGATGTGGCAAATTTAGGATCAGGAGATAGTTTATATCTAACAGCATGTTCCGCAAGCAACTTTTTAATTTTTCTTGCATCAGTAGTAGCATTGCATTTTTCAATAAAATCATCATCAAGCTCTACATAATCTTCATCAAGATCATCACTAGAATATTCAACAGACTCAGGTGAATTAACAAGTGTAGCAGCATTTTCATTAGGAGTTTCAGTATTTTCAATTTGCCTAGACCTAGCAATTGTAGCATCTAGAAAAGATCCTAACGAACCATCATTATCAAGCACAGCAGAAGCATCATCACGATTATGAGAGGAATTTTCAGATTCAGCAGAAGTACCAGCATTTGAAGCTTGTGGTGGTGAAACAAGTTTACTTATCACAGATGGTGAATCAAGAGCAGCAGAGGTACTAAGAGTTGTACCTTTTCTTGTAGTGGATGGTAATATGGCGATCTTAGTATCGCGAGATTTACCATGATGGAGACTTTGCAGCCGAACAATATCAATCCAAGTGAACTTCCAAATAAAGCTATGCTCCCAGGCAACGGCGCGAAGAAAATAGTCTTGATGACCCACAAGTATAGGGGATCGCAACGGTCTTGAGGAAGTATTACCCAATTTATTGATTCGACACAAGGGAGACAAAGAATACTTGTAAGCCTTAACAACGGAGTTGTCAATTCAGGCACACAAACAGTTGCTTCGGAGTTTATCGATAGTAACAGTTTTATAACGGTAGGAATAGTAAAATAACGGCGGTGAAATAAAGACAGCGATAGTGATTATAGTAAAAAGTAGGATTAAAATATGAGGCACGGACGGATTAACGGGCGTTGCATGGATGAGAGAAACTCATATAACAATCAAAGCAGGGGCATTTGCAGATAATAATAAAACGGTATCCAAGTACTAATCAATCAATAGGCATGTGTTCCATATATAGTCGTACGTGCTCGCAATGAGAAACTTGCACAACATCTTTTGTCCTACCAGCCGGTGGCAGCCGGGCCTCTAGGGAAACTACTGGAAATTAAGGTACTCCTTTTAATAGAGTACGGAGCAAAGCATTAACACTCAGAACACATGTGATCCTCACATCACTACCATTCCCTCCGGTTGTCCCGATTTCTGTCACTTCGGGGCCATTGGTTCCGGACACCGACATGTGTATACAACTTGCAGGTAAGATCATAAACAACGAATATCTTCATGAATCAATAACATGTTCAGATCTGAGATCATGGCACTCGGGCCCTAGTGACAAGCATTAAGCATAACAAGTTGCAACAATATCATAAAAGTGACATCTACGGATACTAGGCACTATGCCCTAACAAACTTATGACTATTACATGACCAATCTCATCCAATCCCTACCATCCCTTCAGCCTACAGCGGGGAATTACTCACACATGGATGGGGAAACATGGCTGGTCGATGGAGGGGTTGGTGGTGATGGCGGTGAAGATCTCCTCAATTCCACGTCCGGCGGAGTGCCGGAACAGAACCCGGCTCCCGAGACGGAGTTTCGCGATGTGGCGGCTCTCGGAGGGTTTCTGGCGACTTCGACTTCTCCGTGCATTTTTAGGTCGAGGGCGATAAGTAGTCCGAAGGAGGGCGTCGGGGGCCAGCCGAGGGGCCACACACTAGGGCCGCGCGGGGCCCCCTAGGCCGCGCCGGCCTAGTGTGTGGGGCCCTCGTGCCCCACTGGCTCGCCCTTCTGGCTCCGTGAGTCTTCGGGAAAATAGGGCCTTCGATAAATTCCGAGGTTTTTCCTGAAAGTTGGTTTCTGCACAAAACGAGACACCGGTGCAATTCTGCTGAAAACAGCGTTAGTCCGTGTTAGTTGTATCCAAAATACACAAATTAGAGGCAAAACAATAGCAAAAGTGTTCGGAAAGTAGATACGTTTTACGTACTAGCACTTCGGCATCTTGTTAATAGGTTAGTGCTGGAAAATGTATAATAATGATGTAAAGTATGTATAAAACATTCAAGTATTGTCATAAAGTAGCATGGAACATAAGAAATTATAGATACCTTTGAGACGTATCAAGCATCCCCAAGCTTAGTTCCTACTCGCCCTCGAGTAGGTAAACGATAACACAAATAATTTCTAAGTGACATGCTACCAGCATAATCTTGATCAACATTATTTTAAAGCATATGAGATGAAGGGAGTGATCTGAAGCAAAGATTGCTAACAAAGATAATGACTAAACAAATGAATCATATAGCAAAACTTTTCATGAATAGTACTTTCAAACAAGTATCAACAAGACTTGCATAAGAACTAACTCATAAGCAATAAATTCTTAGTAGAATGCATTGAAGCAACACAAAGGATGATTAAGTTTCAGCAATTGCTTTCAACTTGTAACATGTATATCTCATGGATATTTGTCAACATAGAGTAATATAACAAGTGCAATAAGTAAACATGTAAGAATCAATGCACACAGTTAACACAAGTGTTTGCTTCTAAGATAGAAAGAAGTGGGTAAACTGACTCAACATAAAGTAAAAGAATGGCCCTTCGCAGAAGGAAGCATGGATTACTATTTTTGTGCTAGAGCTTTTGTTTTGAAAACATAGAAACAATTTTGTCAATGGTAGTAATAATTCATATGTGCTATGCATAATACTTCCTACAAGTTGCAAGTCTCATGCATAGAAGTACTAATAGTGCTCGCACCTTGTCCTAATCAGCTCGGAAAACACGGATTATCATGCATAACATATGTTTCAACCAAGTGTCACAAAGGGGTACCTCTATCTGTACAAAGGTCTAAGGAGAAAGCACGCATTGGATTTCTCGCTTTTGATTATTCTCAACTTAGACATCCATACCGGGACAACAACAGATAATGGACTCCTCTTTTAATGCTTAAGCATTCAACAACGGTTAATATTCTCATAAGAGATTGAGGTTGTATGTCCAAGCTGAAACTTCCACCATGATACATGGCTTTAGTTAGCTGCCCAATGTTCTTCTCTAACATATGCATACTCAAACCATTTGATCATGAAATCGCTTTACTTGAGACAAGACGAACATGCATAGCATCTCACATGATATCCAACAAAGGTAAAAAGTTGATGGCGTCCCCAGAAACATGGTTACCGCTCAACAAGCAACTTATAAGAATTAAGACACATAACTACATATTCATCACCACAATAGTTTTTAAGCTATTTGTCCCATGAGCTATATATTGCAAAGATAAAGGAATGAAATTTTAAAGGTAGCACTCAAGAAATTTACTTTGGAATGGAAAAATACCACATAGTAGGTAGATATGGTGGACACAAATGGCATGGGTTTTGGCTCAAAGTGTTTGGATGCACGAGAAGCATTTCCTCTCAGTACAAGGTTTGGGCTAGCAAGGTTATTTGAAGCAAACACAAGTATGAACAGGTACAGCAAAACTTACACAAGAACATATTGCAAGCATTATAAGAATCTACACAGTCTTCCTTGTTGTTCAAACACTATACCAGAAAATATCTAGACTTAAAGAGACCAATCATGCAAACCAAATTAAACAAGCTCTACGGTAGTTCTTCATTAATAGATTAAACTACATGATGCAAGAGCTTAAACATGATCTATGAGAGCTCAAACAATTGCCAAGTTATTCCAAACCATATGCAGCATTTTCTGATTCCAACCAAATAGCAATTTAACGAAGCAATTTCAGCCTTCGCCATGAATATTAAAGCACAATTAAGAACACAAGTGTTCCATATGAAAAAGCGGAGCGTAATATCTCCAATATAAGGATGGTGGGATCCAACTTTATTCAAACCAAAACAAAAATAAAAGCAAACCGACGCTCCAAGTAAAGAACATAAGATGTGATGGAATAAAAATATAGTTTCACTAGAAGTGACCCGATAATGTTGTCGATGAAGAAGGGGATGCCTTGGGCATCCCAAGCTTAGATGCTTGAGTCTTCTTAAAATATGCAGGGATGAACCAGGGGCATCCCCAAGCTTAGACCTTTCACTCTTCTTGATCATAGTATATCATCCTCTTATCTTGACCCTTGAAAACTTCCTCCACACCAAACTTTAAGCAAACTCATTAGAGGGTTAGTGCATAATTAAAAATTCACATATTCAGAGGTGACACAATCATTCTTAACATGGACATTGCACAAAGCTTCTGAAAGTTAATGGAACAAAAAACTCATTCAACATAGCAAAAGCGGCAATGCGAAATAAAAGGCAGAATCTCAAAACAGAACAGTCCGTAAAGACGAATTTGGGCACTTAACTTGCTCACGAAAAACTCAAAACTAATGAAAGTTGCGTACATATCTGAGGATCACGCTTGTAAATTTTCAGATTTTTTGATTTTTTACAGAGACTTCTGAGCGAATTCGTGACAGACAGCAATGTTGTTTCTGCGCAGCAATCCAAATCTAGCATCAACTTTAACATAGAAACTTTACTTGGCACAAAAACATGATAAGGAGAGGTTGCTACAGTAGTAAACAACTTCCAAGACTCAACAATACAGTAAATAAAATAAAACATGGGTTATCTCCCAAGAAGTGCTTTTCTTTAACGCCTTTCAGCTAGGCGCGGAAAGTGCAAATCAAGTAACATCAAGAGAAGAAGCATCAACATCATAACTTGTTCTAATAATAGAATCAAAAGGCAACTTCATTCTCTTTCTAGGGAAGTGTTCCATACCTATCTTGAGAGGAAATTGATATTTAATATTACCTTCCTTCATATCAATAAGCACCAACAATTCGAAGAAAAGGTCTTCCCAACACAATAGGACAAGATGCATTGCATTCAATATCCAAGACAACAAAATCAACGGGGACAAGGTTATTGTTAACCATGCGAACATTATCAATCCTCCCCAAAGGTTTCTTTTTAACATTATCAGCAAGATTAACATCCAAATAACAATTCTTCAATGGTGGCAAGTCAAGCATATCATAAATTTTCTTAGGCATAACGGAAATACTTGCACCAAGATCACATAAGGCATTACATTCAAAATCATTGAATTTCATCTTAATGATGGGCTCCCAACCATCTTCTAACTTCCTAGGAATAGAAGCTTCAAGTTTTAATTTCTCTTCCCTAGCTTTAATGAGAGCATTTGTAATATGTTTTGTAAAGGCTAAATTTATAGCACTAGCATTGGGACTTCTAGCAAGTTTATGTAAGAACTTTATAACTTCAGTAATATGACAATCATAAAAATCTAAACCATTATGTTCTACAGCAATGGAATCATTGCCACCAATATTTTGAAAAATTTCAGCAGTTTTATCACAAGCAGTTTCAGCAGTTTCGGGCAATTTTGTACGCTTTGCACTAGGAGTAGAAACATTGCCAACACCAATTATTTTACCATTGATAGTAGGAGGTGTAGCAACATGTGAAGAATCAACATTACTAGTGGTGGTAATAGTCCATACTTTAGCTACATTATTTTCTTTAGCAAGTTTTTCTTTTTCTTCTCTATCCCACCTAGCATGCAATTCAGCCAACATTCTAATATTATCATTAATTCGAACTTGGATGGCATTTGTTTTAGCAAACCTAGCATCTTTAACTTCCTCAGGCATAACTTTCAATTTTAAAAGATCAACATCAAGAGCAAGACTATCAACCTTAGAAGGAAGAACATCAATTTTACCAAGCTTTTCTTCAACAGTTTTATTGAAAGCAGTTTGTGTACTAATAAATTCTTTAAGCATGACTTCAAGACCAGAGGTACTCTTATTATTGTTGTAAGAATTACCATAAGAATTACCATAACCATTGCCATTATTAGAATATGGCCTATAGTTGTTGTTACCATAATTATTCCTATAAGCATTGTTGTTGAAATTATTGTTTTTAATGAAATTCACATCAACATTTTCTTCTTGAGCAACCAATGAAGCTAAAGGAACATTATTAGGATCAATATGATATCTACCATTTGCAAGCATAGACATAATAGCATCAATATTATCACCCAAAGAAGAGGTTTCTTCAACAGAATTTACCTTCTTACCTTGAGGAGTTCTTTCAGTGTGCCATTCAGAGTAATTGATCATCATATCATCAAGTAATTTAGTCGCGGCGCCCAAGGTGATGGACATAAAAGTACCTCCAGCAGCTGAATCCAATAGGTTCCTCGAGGAAAAATTCAATCCTGCATAAAAGGTTTGGATGATCATCCAAGTAGTCAGTCCATGGGTTGGGCAATTCTTTACCAAAGATTTCATTCTCTCCCATGCTTGAGCAACATGTTCATTATAAAATTGTTTAAAATTCATAATGCTACTTCTCAAAGATATGATCTTACCAGGAGGATAATATTTACTAATAAAAGCATCTTTACACTTAGTCCATGAATCAATACTATTTTTAGGCAAAGAAAGCAACCAATCTTTAGCTCTTCCTCTTAACGAGAAAGGAAACAATTTCAGTTTTATAATATCACCATGTATATCCTTACTTTTGCATTTCACAAAGTTCAACAAAATTATTAAGATGGGCAGCAGCATCATCGGTACTAACACCAGAAAATTGCTCTCTCATAACAAGATTTAGTAAAACAGGTTTAATTTCATAGAATCCTGCTGTAGTAGCAGGTGGAGCAATAGGAGTACATATAAAACCATTATTATTTGTGCTAGTGAAATCACACAACTTAGTATTTTCAGGAGTACCCATTTAGCAGTAATAAAGGTAAACTAAGCAAATAAAGTAAAGACAAGTAACTAATTTTTTGTGTTTTTGATATAGAGCTAGTAAATAAGACAGAAAGTAAAGTAACTAATTTTTTTGTGTTTTTAATATGTAGCAAACAAGACAGTAAATAAAATAAAGTAAAGCAAGACAAAAACAAAGTAAAGAGATTGGATGTGGAGACTCCCCTTGCAGCGTGTCTTGATCTCCCCGGCAACGGCGCCAGAAATTTAGCTTGATAGCGTAGATGCACACGTCCGTTGGGAACCCCAAGTGGAAGGTATGATGCGTATAGAAGCAAGTTTCCCTCGGTATGAAACCAAGGTTATCGAACCAGTAGGAGCCAAGAAGCACGTGAAGGTTGTTGGTGGAGGAGTGTAGTGCGGCGCAACACCGGTGAAACCGGCGCCAACATGGAACTGCACAACACAATCAAGATACTTTGCCCCAACGTAACAGTGAGGTTGTCAATCTCACCGGCTTGCTGAAAACAAAGGATTAAACGTATCGAGTGGAAGATGGTGTTTGTTTGCAAAGAACAGTAAAAACAATGATTGCAGTAGAATGTATTAGATGTAAAGAATGGACCGGGGTCCACAATTCACTAGTGGTGTCTCTCCAATAAGATAACTAACATGCTAGGTGAACAAATTACAGGTGGGCAATTGACAAATAAAGATTCAATACATACCAACGATGATTACTATGAGATTTAATCAGGGCATTACGACAAAGTACATAGACCGCTATCCGGCATGCATCTATGCCTAAATAATCCACCTTCAGGTTATCATCCGAACCCCTTCCGGTATTAAGTTGTAAACAACGGATAATTGCATTAAGTATGGTGCGTAATGTAATCAACACAAATATCCTTAGACAAAGCATAAATGTTTTATCCCTAGTAGCAATAGCACATCCACAACCTTAGAACTTTTGTCACTGTCCCAGATTCAATGGAGGCATGAACCCACTATCGAGCATAAATACTCCCTCTTGGAGTTACAAGTATCAACTTGTGAGCCTCTACTAGCAACGGAGAGCATGCAAGAACATAAACAACACATATATGATAGATTGATAATCAACTTGACATAATATTCTAGATTCATCGGATCCACCAAACACAACATGTAGCATTACAAATAGATGATCTTGATCATGTTAGGCAGCTCACAAGATCTAAACAATGATAGCACATGCGGAGAAGACAACCATCTAGCTTGCTATGGACCCATAGTCCAAGGATGAACTACTCACGCATCAATCCGGAGGAAGGCATGATGATGTAGAGCCCCTCAGGTGATGATTCCCTCTCCGGCGGGTGCCGGAGGCGATCTCCTGAATCCCCCGAGATGGGATTAGCGGCGGCGGCGTCTCAGTAATGTTTTCCGTATCGTGGCTCGCGGTACGGGGGTTCGCGACGAAGGCTATATGTAGGCGGAAGGGTAGGTCGGGGGCGACGCGGGGGCCGGACCATGGGGCCGCGCGGCGGGCTGGGCGCGCGCCCTATGGTCTGGCCACCTCGTGGCCCCTTCGTTATCCTCGGTCTTACGGAAGCTTCGTGGAAAATAGGACCCTGGGCGTTGATTTCGTCCAATTCCGAGAATATTTCCTTACTAGGATTTCTGAAACCAAAAACAAGAAAACAGCAACTGGCACTTCGGCATCTTGTTAATAGGTTAGTGCCGGAAAATGTATAATGATGTTGTAAAGTATGTATAAAACATTCAAGTATTGTCATAAAAGTAGCATGGAACATAAGAAATTATAGATACGTTTGAGACGTATCACTTATCACAGACGGTGAATCAAGAGCAGCAGAGGTACTCAGAGTTGTATCTTTTCTTGTAGTGGATGGTAATATGGCGACTTTAGTATCGCGAGGTTTACCCATGATGGAGGATTTGCAGCGAACAATATCAATCCAAGTGAACTTGCAAATAAAGCTATGCTCCCGGCAACGGCGCCGAGAAAATAGTCTTGATGACCCGACCCACAAGTATAGGCAACAGTCTTTCGAAGACCTGATACGTCTCCAACGTATCGATAATTTCTTATGTTCCATGCTACATTATTGATGATATCTACATGTTTTATACACATTATATGTCGTATTTACGCATTTTACGGAACTAACCTATTAACAAGATGCCGAAGAGCCAGTTGTTGTTTTCTGCTGTTTTTGGTTTCAGAAATCCTAGTAAGGAAATATTCTCGGAATTGGACGAAATCAACGCCCGGGGTCCTATTTTTGCACGAAGCTTCCGAAGACCGAAAGGATAACGAAGTGGGAAGACGAGCGCCGCCACGCGAGGCCGCGCGGCCGGGGGCTGGGCCGCGCCGCCCTGGTGTGTGGGGCCCTCGTGCCGCCCCTTGCGTTGCCCTTTCGCCTACTTAAAGCCTCCATCGCGAAACCCCGGTCCGAGAGCCACGATACGAAAAACCTTCGGAGACGCGCCGCCGCCTAATCCCATCTTGGGGGATTCGGAGATCGCCTCGCACCTGCCGGAGAGGGAATCATCTCCCGGAGGACTCTTCATCATGTGATCGCCTCGGAGTGATGAGTGAGTAGTTCACCCCTGGACTATGGGTCCATAGCGGTAGCTAGATAGTAGTCTTCTCCTCATGTGCTTCATTGTTGGATCTTGTGACTGCCTAACATGATCAAGATCATCTATCTGTAATACTATATGTTGTGTTTGTCGGGATCCGATGGATAGAGAATACTATGTTATGGTGATTATCAATCTATTATTTATGTGTTGTTTATGATCTTGCATGCTCTCCGTTATTAGTAGAGGCTGGCCAAGTTTTGCTCTTAACTCCAAGGGGGGTATTTATGCTCGATAGTGGGTTCATGCCTCCATTGATACAGGAGAGTGACCGAAAGTTCTAAGGTTGTGGATGTCTTTGTGCCACTAGGGATAAAACATTGATGCTATGTCTAGGATGTAGTTGTTGATTACATTACGCACCATACTTAATGCAATTGTCTGTTGCTTGCAACTTAATACTGGATGTTGGATGATAACTGAAGGTGGACTTTTAGGCATAGATGCGGTTGGATGGCGGTCTATGTACTGTCGTAATGCCCGATTAAATCTCACTATATTTATCATATCATGTATATGCATTGTTATGCCCTTTTCTATTTGTCAATTGCCCGAGTGTAATTTGTTCACCCAACATGCTTTAATCTTATGAGACACCTCTAGTGAGCTGTGGACCCAGGTCCTATTCTTTACGCATACAATCTGCAATTGTTCTTTACTGTTTTCTTCGTAAACAATCATCTTCCACACAATACGGTTAATCCTTTGTTACAACAAGCCGGTGAGATTGACAACCTCATTGTTTCGTTGAGGCAAAGTACTTTGGTTGTGTTGTGCAGGTTCCACGTTGGCGCGGGAATCCCTGGTGTTGCCGCATCACATTTCGCCACCATCAACCTTCAACGTGCTTCTTGGCTCATCCTGGTTCGATTAAACCTTGGTTTCTTTCCGAGGGAAAACTTGTGCTGCGTGCGCATCATACCTTCCTCTTGGGGTTCCCAGCGAACGTGTGAGTTACACGCCATCAAGCTCTTTTTCTGGCGCCGTTGCCGGGGATCAAGACACGCTGCAAGGGAGTCTCCACTTCTCAATCTCTTTACTTTGTTTTTGTCTTGCTTTATTTTATTTACTACTTTGTTTGCTGCACTTAAACAAAACACAAAAAAATTAGTTGCTAGTTTTACTTTATTTATTGTCTTGCTCTCTATATCAAAAACACAAAAAAATTAGTTACTTGCATTTAGTTTACTTTTGTTATCATGTCTAGCTCTGCACTTGTTACTTCTTCACCTGAGGAATTAGTTTTTACTTTTAAACAAGGGGATGAGGAGAGTTTTAAAGATGCTTGGTCGAATTTTTACTTCTTATCGTAAAGCTGAACCTCAAATGACTCTAAGTTTGCTCCTTAGTAATTTT
This sequence comes from Lolium multiflorum, assembly GCA_030979885.1. NCBI lineage: Eukaryota > Viridiplantae > Streptophyta > Magnoliopsida > Poales > Poaceae > Lolium > Lolium multiflorum. Next base: position 203,733,416 of record CM061748.1, on the reverse strand, counting down.
TATTTTGGTCTTATGATTCGCTATAGATATGCCTTGGATGTTGTAGTGGGAGGAGATTTCCTTCATTGTGATGGGGATCAAGCTTTTAATGCCATAAAGAAGTTGGTTGCATCACATGATTCAGCTAATAACTTTGATTCAGCCCTCATTAGCATTTATAATAGATTAAACACTCTTGAGACAAGTGCATCTTGCTTGAATGAAAATTATAGATATGTTCGTAACCGTCTTGATCAAGTTTTAGTGAACTCTGAACCTTCATTATGGGATCCTACTATTAAAATTGCTATCGGTGACCAAACTCTTCATGCCAATTGTGATATTATGTCTGAATTTTGCTTAATGCCTAAGAGTATTCATGAATCTTTGCAACTTTCGGGATTCATTGAAGGGGGGGAAGGAATAAATCTTATTGATAACTCTGTTATAATCCCTAAAGGAATAGCTGCGGGTGTGCATACAACCATTCTTGGTAGAACAATATCCATTGATTATCTTGTTATTGAATGTGCAGGAACAGGACAAATCACACTCGGAAGATCCCTGCTGAAACTATTGGGAGCAGTCATAGATATGGGAGAAGGCACCCTAAGGTTCACCTCTACACCTGGGGGTAGACATGTATTCCCTAAACCAAAGAGTAAGAAAAAGAACAAGAAAGGTAAGGGTAAGGCCCAAGGTAATGTTGATGCCTCATCTCTTGATAATACTTGAATTACACTTTCTGCGCCTAGCTGAAAGGCGTTAAAGAAAGCGCTTATGGGAGACAACCATGTTTTTACTACAGCAATTTTTGTTTTATTTGAGTCTTGGAAGTTGTTTACTACTGTAGCAACCTCTCCTTATCATGTTTTTGTGCCAAGTAAAGTTTCTATGTTAAAGTTGATGTTATATTTGGGATCGCTGCACAGAAACAGCATTGCTGTCTGTCACGAATTCTGTCACAAGTCTCTGTAGAAAATTCGAAAAAATCTGCAAAATTACGAGCGTGATACTCAGATATGTACGCAACTTTCATTAGTTTTGAGTTTTTCCATTTGAGCAAGTCTAGTGCACCTTTCTGGTTTGTCTTTACGGACTGTTCTGTTTTTGACAGATTCTTCCTTTTATTTCGCATTGCCGTATTTGCTATGTGGATGAATTTCTTTGATCCACTAATGTCCAGTAGCTTTGTGCAATGTCCAGAAGTGTTAAGAATGATTGTGTCACCTCTGAATATGTGAATTTTTAATTGTGCACTAACCCTCTAATGAGTTTGCTTGAAGTTTGTGTGAAGGAAGTTTTCAAGGGTCAAGAGAGGAGTATGATATACTATGATCAAGAGGAGTGAAAGCTCTAAGCTTGGAGATGCCCCGTGGTTCATCCCTGCATATTTTAAGAAGACTCAAGCGTCTAAGCTTGGGGATGCCCAAGGCATCCCCTTCTTCATCGACAACATCATCAGGTTCCTCCCCTGAAACTATATTTTTATTCAGTCACATCTTGTGTTCTTTACTTGGAGCGTCGGTTTGTTTTGTTTTGTTTTTGTTTTGTTTGAATAAAATGGATCCTAGCATTCACTTTGTGGGAGAGAGACACGCTCCGCTGTTGCATATGGACAAATATGTCCTTAGGCTTTACTCATAATATTCAAGGCGAAGGTTGAAACTTCTTCGTTATATTGTTATATGGTTGGAATCGGGAAACGCTACATGTAGTAATTCTAAAATGTCTTGGATAATGTGATACTTGGCAATTTTTATGCTCATGTTTAAGCTCTTGCATCATATACTTTGCACCCATTAATGAAGAAATACATAGAGCTTGCTAAAATTTGGTTTGCATATTTGGTCTCTCTAAGGTCTAGATAATTTCTAGTATTGAGTTTTGAACAACAAGGAAGACGGTGTAGAGTATTATAATGTTTACAATATGTCTTTTATGTGAGTTTTGCTGCACCGGTTCATCCTTGAGTTTGCTTCAAATAACTTTGCTAGCCTAAACCTTGTATCGAGAGGGAATACTTCTCATGCATCCAAAATCCTTGAGCCAACCACTATGCCATTTGTGTCCACCATACCTACCTACTACATGGTATTTCTCCGCCATTCAAAGTAAATTGCTTGAGTGCTACCTTTAAAATTCCATCATTCGCCTTTGCAATATATAGCTCATGGGACAAAATAGCCTTAAAAACTATCGTAGTATTGAATATGTACTTATGCACTTTATCTCTTATTAAGTTGCTTGTTGTGCGATAACCATGCTTCTGGGGACGCCATCAACTACTCTTTGTTGAATATCATGTGAGTTGCTATGCATGTCCGTCTTCTGAAGTAAGAGAGATCTACCACCTTAATGGTTGGAGCATGCATATTGTTAGAGAAGAACATTGGGCCGCTAACTAAAGTCATGAACCATGGTGGAAGTTTCAGTTTGGACATATATCCTCAATCTCATATGAGAATAATAATTGTTGTCACATGCTTATGCATTAAAGAGGAGTCCATTATCTGTTGTCCATGTTGTCCCGGTATGGATGTCTAAGTTGAGAATAATCAAAAGCGAGAAATCCAAAATGCGAGCTTTCTCCTTAGACCTTTGTACAGGCGGCATGGAGGTACCCCTTTGTGACACTTGGTTGAAACATGTGTATTGCGAAGATCCGGTAGTCCAAGCTAAGTAGGATAAGGTGCGGGCACTATTACATGAGGCTTGCAACTTGTAAGATATAATTTACATAACTCATATGCTTTATTACTACCGTTGACAAAATTGTTTCATGTTTTCAAAATAAAAGCTCTAGCACAAATACAGCAATCGATGCTTTCCTCTTTGAAGGACCTTTCTTTTACTTTTATTGTTGAGTCGGTTTACCTATCTCTCTCCACCTCAAGAAGCAAACACTTGTGTGAACTGTGCATTGATTCCTACATACTTGCATATTGCACTTGTTATATTACTCTATGTTGACACTATCCATGAGATATACATGTTATAAGTTGAAAGCAACCGCTGAAACTTAATCTTCCTTTGTGTTGCTTCAATACCTTTACTTTTATTTATTGCTTTATGAGTTAACTCTTATGCAAGACTTATTGATGCTTGTCTTGAAAGTACTATTCATGAAAAGTCTTTGCTTTATGATTCATTTGTTTACTCATGTCATTACCATTGTTTTGATCGTTGCATTCATTACATATGTTTACAATAGTATGATCAAGATTATGATGGCATGTCACTCCAGAAATTATCCTTGTTATCGTTTGCCTGCTCGGGACGAGCAGAACTAAGCTTGGGGATGCTGATACGTCTCCAACGTATCGATAATTTCTTATGTTCCATGCTACATTATTGATGATATCTACATGTTTTATACACATTATATGTCGTATTTACGCATTTTACGGAACTAACCTATTAACAAGATGCCGAAGAGCCAGTTCTTTGTTTTCTGCTGTTTTTGGTTTCAGAAATCCTAGTAAGAAATATTCTCGGAATTGGACGAAATCAACGCCCGGGGTCCTATTTTTGCACGAAGCTTCCAGAAGACCGAAAGGATACGAAGTGGGGCGACGAGGCGCCGCCACGCCAGGGCCGCGCGGCCGGGGGCTGGGCCGCGCCGCCTGGTGTGTGGGGCCCTCGTGCCGCCTGCGTTGCCCTTTCGCCTAAAGCCTCCGTCGCGAAACCCCCGTCCGAGGCCACGATACGGAAAACCTTACAGAGACGCCGCCGCCGCGGTCCCATCTCGGGGGATTCGGGAGATCGCCTCGGCACCTGCCGGAGGGGAATCATCTCCCGGAGGACTCTTCATCGCCATGATCGCCTCCGGAGTGATGAGTGAGTAGTTCACCCTGGACTATGGGTCCATAGCGGTAGCTAGATGGTCGTCTTCTCCTCATGTGCTTCATTGTTGGATCTTGTGACTGCCTAACATGATCAAGATCATCTATCTGTAATACTATATGTTGTGTTTGTCGGGATCGATGGATAGAGAATACTATGTTATGGTGATTATCAATCTATTATTTATGTGTTGTTTATGATCTTGCATGCTCTCCGTTATTAGTAGAGGCTCTGGCCAAGTTTTTGCTCTTAACTCCAAGAGGGGTATTTATGCTCGATAGTGGGTTCATGCCTCCATTGATACATGGGACAGTGACGGAAAGTTCTAAGGTTGTGGATGTCTTTTGCCACTAGGGATAAAACATTGATGCTATGTCTAAGGATGTAGTTGTTGATTACATTACGCACCATACTTAATGCAATTGTCTGTTGCTTGCAACTTAATACTGGATGGGGTTCGGATGATAACCTGAAGGTGGACTTTTTAGGCATAGATGCAGTTGGATGGCGGTCTATGTACTTTGTCGTAATGATTAAATCTCACTATATTTATCATATCATGTATATGCATTGTTATGCCCTTTTCTATTTGTCAATTGCCCGACTGTAATTTGTTCACCCAACATGCTTTAATCTTATGGGAGAGACACCTCTAGTGAACTGTGGACCCCGGTCCTATTCTTTACATCGCATACAATCTACTGCAATTGTTTTACTGTTTTCTTTGCAAACAATCATCTTCCACACATACGGTTAATCCTTTGTTACAGCAAGCCGGTGAGATTGACAACCTCACTTTGTTTCGTTGGGGCAAAGTACTTTGGTTGTGTTGTGCAGGTTCCACGTTGCCGGAATCCCTGGTGTTGCGCCGCATCACATTTCGCCACCATCAACCTTCAACGTGCTTCTTGGCTCCTCCTGGTTCGATTAAACCTTGGTTTCTTTGAGGGAAAACTTGCTGCTGTGCGCATCATACCTTCCTCTTGGGGTTCCCAACGAACGTGTGAGTTACACGCCATCATTACCCAATTTATTGATTCGACACAAGGGGAGACAAAGATACTTGTAAGCCTTACACGAGTTGTCAATTCAGCTGCACCGGCAGACTTGCTCGCAAGAGTTTATCGGTAGCAACAGTTTATAGCAGTAGGAGTAGTGAAATAACCAGGTGAAATAAAGACAGCGGTAGTGATTATAGTAAACAGCAGGATTAAAATACTGTAGGCACAGGGATGGATGAACGGGCGTTGCATGGATGAAAGAATTCATATAACAATCATTGTAGGGCATTTGCAGATAATAATAAAACGGTATCCAAGTACTAATCAATCCATAGGCATGTGTTCCGTATATAGTCGTACGTGCTCGCAATGAGAAACTTGCACAACATCTTTTGTCCTACCAGCCGGTGGCAGCCGGGCCTCTAGGGAAACTACTGGAAATTAAGGTACTCCTTTTAATAGAGTACCGGAGCAAAGCATTAACACTCCGTGAACACATGTGATCCTCACATCACCGCCTTCCCCTCCGGTTGTCCCAATTTCTGTCACTTTGGGGCCTCGGGTTCCGGACAGCAACGTGTGTATACAACTTGCAGGTAAGATCATAAACAATGAATATCTTCATGAATCAATAACATGTTCAGATCTGAGATCATGGCACTCGGGCCCTAGTGACAAGCATTAAGCATAACAAGTTGCAACAATATCATAAAAGTAACATCTACGGATACTAGGCACCATGCCCTAACAATCTTATGACTATTACATGATCAATCTCATCCAATCCCTACCATCCCCTTCAGCCTACAGCGGGGGAATTACTCACACATGGATGGGGGAAACATGGTTGGTCGATGGAGAGGCGTCGGTGGTGATGGCGGCGATGATCCCCTCCAATTCCGTCCGGCGGAGTGCCAGAACGGAGTTTCTGGTCCCAAGACGGAGTTTCGCGACGGTGGCGGCATACTGGATGGTTTTGGCGACTTCGACTTCCGTCTCGCGTTTTTAGATCGAACCCTTAAGTAGTCCAAGGGGGCGTCGGAGGCTGGCGAGGCGGCCACACACTAGGCGGCGCCCCCCTCCCGAGCCGCGCCGGCCTAGTGTGCAGGGCACAGGCCTCCCCGGCCTGCCCAGCTCCGTGATTCTTAAAATAGGCCCTTTGACATAAATTTAGAGGATTTTCAAAGTTGAATTTCGCACAAAAACGAGACACCGAGCAGTGCTGAAAACAGCGTTAGTCGTGTTAGTTGTATCCAAAATACACAAATTAGAGGCAAAACAATAGGAAAAGTGTTCGGGAAAGTAGATACGTTTTGGACGTATCATTGTCCTCATCATCTTCCTCTTCCTCGTCGGAGTAATCCTTCCTCTTCTTGCTCCTCCTCCACGTGGACGTGGGGATGAGACCTTCAAGCTCATCATCATCATATTGCATGGAGGAGAATTGGTAGGAGTCTCCTAAGGACATGACGAAGGTTTTTGGTGGACAGAGATCTGAAAGACACAGACATAAAACAATGTTCGCTCGAATAGACTCGATGCAAGATTAGATCAACAAGAGGGTTATATATTGATGCTTTTTAGGGTAAGACTAAGCGGCTGGAGTCAAAACATAGGCGAACTGGACTTCGGAGGGGCGAAAGAGTTAGGGTGGCACGCCTAGTTGAGGGGGCGCCACCTAGGCTCTTTCCCCCTTCGAGACTGTTTCGTCCAAATCTTTTGTTGCATGCTTTAATTTCCAAAAAATGACTTTCTTAACTGAAGAAGATATTTAGAGATTGTTACGCACCTAAAACTTAACTTTTATTGATTTTTGATATCTGACATGGGATATTTCATTGCGATTATGGCCTCATGACTATGGAGATCTAATTCTTCTACATTTCCAACGAATTTTTGATCTGCAAAATAATGTTTAAGATGTTGTCCATTAAAAACATGAGGTTTACCTTTGTAGTCTCCATGAAGACGAATGGCTCTAGAGCGGAACACCTCCTCACAACTAATGGACCTTGCCACTTTGATGCTAACTTCCATGCATAGAACTTGAAACGGGAGTTGAACACTATTACTTGATCTCATACTTTAAATTTCTTGCACTTTATTTTTGTATCATGCCAAATCTTCACGTTTTCTTTAAATAACCTAGCACTTTCATAAGCTTCATTCGTCCATTCATCTAACAGGTTTAGGTCTAGAATTCTTTTCTCTCCAACAGTTTTGAAATCGAAGTTGAGTTGTTTAACAGTTCATCTAGCTTTATGTTCTAATTCTACGGGGAGGTGACATGCTTTACCATAAACCATTTATAAGGAGACATACCCATAAGATTTTTAAAAGCAGTTCTATAAGCCCACAAACATCATTGATGTTGGTTAGCTAATCAGACCTAGCTCTATTGATTGTCTTTTCTAAAATGAGTTTGATTTTCCTATTACTTAATTCAACTTGACCACTAGTTTCAGGGTGATATGGGGATGGTATCCTATGATTGACGCAATACTTAGCTAAAGTTTTCCTAAAGACTCCATGCATAAAGTGAGAACCACCATTAGTAATTAAAAATCTAGGTACTCCAAACCTAGGAAAGATGATATACTTAAGCATCTTCATTGTTGTAGCATGATCTGCACTTTTTGTTGGAATTGCTTCCACCCACTTCGTAACATAGTCCACTACAACCAAAATGTGAGTGTGTTTTGTTGTTGATGGAGCGAACAATCCCACATAGTCAAATCCCCATACATCAAATGCTTCAAGAGGCAGTGAATACTTCATAGTCATTTCATTTCTCTTACCAATGTTTCCAACGCGTTGACATCTGTTGCAAGCTTTATAAGTGGCCAACATCGACCACCAAAGGGAAGTTCTCGCACCTAGCATCAACACCAAGAGCTCACCGTCACCGATCTACAGTGGATCGAGTACAAATTTCTACGTCGAGCATCTACGGAGAAGCAACATCAACATTATCGAGATGCATGCTTGTGTGGAACATGGCCTTGTCAACTTCTCACAGGAAGCACAATGTGGACACCATTGTTGCAAGAAGGGACGCCTTCAAGTGACATATCACCGTCGATGTGATTTTTTCTCCGAACATCACCGTCACGTCATCGCCAAGGTCTACATCAGCATTGTCTTCATTAACAAAACCACCTCATCAACACGCCGCCACCGCTACCATAGTCCACTAGGATGGAAACACACCCTCTGACAGTACTACTGCAAGGCAACATGACATGGACGACAACATCGACCGCGTCCGATGTAGAGCAACTGCATCTACACTACAACTGCGCACACGGTTCTGGCAAGACCATTGTGGGATCGGTGGTTTCCTCCTGTCCTGACAAAACCGCGGGCCTCACCTATGGCCGTGTCCTTTGACATCTTCAAGATGCATCCGGAATACACCCTCTAACACCCGCAAAGTGCCTCTTCCACAACTCCAGCTCCACCGAAAAAATACGCAACCTTCTGCGCCTTCGGCGATTATGGCTACACCAACTACAATGATTACTACATCAACCATGACAACCTCGACCACAACTACATCATTGGCTACCTCAACGTCAACATCAGGCTATGTCTACGGCGAAACATCGGGAACAACTCTAGTTTGCATCGTGCGCGTCATCACTCGCATCAATGCCACTCTCTCCGTGACTATGGGGGAAGATCAAAGATCGGCTGGAAGACCGAACGAGACACTGTTTATTATTGTGAGTGGGCATTGTATGGTCCAGTTTGATTGGAAATTACCCAAACGGTCATATTTGGGGATCCCTATAAAAGGGTCCTTCTTTCCCAATATTTTCTAGGGTTTTTGAGCTTGCTTTCTCCCACCATTGTTGATCTTCAAACGCTTGCTTCCTCTCACATACCTCCTATGATTCTAGCATCTTTTTAGGGGACTAGAAGAGGAGATCTGGATCCACAACTCCACCAATCATTTCTTCCTCTAAGTGAGGGGAACCGTTTGTATATGGATATTATAGTCATTGGTTGACATCTACCATTGTTCTTCCTCTCTAGATCCTCCATGTAAGTTGGTGATTTGGTGGGATTCAAGAGAGAATGATTTGAGCAATTTTCTAGGTGTTCTTGATTTGCATCTTTGCATTGCATAGTATTTAGCTCTCCATTGTGATTTGTTGAAGTGAGAAACCGTGATCTTGTTACTCTTGGAGGATGACCTCCTAGTTGGCTTTACGGTTGGTGCCACCTATTTGTGGAAGACTTTGAAGAGGCCTTATGAAGTGGTTGTGGATCTTTCCATCTCCGGAGCAGATGAAAAGCTAGCCATAAGCAAAAGAGTCTTATCTTTGTGAGGGGGCTTGTAGAAGAACGTGATACTTCATGGAATTTTGTGGATCCTTTGTGGTAATCCGCGTCTCTCCAACCGTCCCACGATGATTAGCTTACTTCGCGTAAGCGAATATCAGGATACATATTCGTCTCCGTGTGTCTCAGTTATCTTTACACTGAGTTTATTCTAGTGTAATAGCCTTTGTGATCGGAGTACTTATATTTTGTTTATCTTGTGTTATCTTGCTTTGCTTGAGTTGGTGTTAGTGCACCTAGCTGAAGCTAGCCTTTTTAGGTTATGTGTTCGCAATAAATGTTAGTTCAATTTTGCATTGTTATAAGCCCAATCCATAATTGTTTTTAAAATGCCTAATGACACACTTTAGGGGACATCTCGTTCATTCAATTTGGCAATTAACTTTAGCTCTTTGAAGCATTTTGGTCCACCAACTACCATAAATTCCACGAGTTTGAAACCTCTTCATCCATGTCTTTACACAAGATATTCTTCTTAACCCTATCCGCTGCCCTCCCCACCTCCCCTCCCACTGATTTCTAGTCAGGCAAAACCCATAACAGGAGTATGATGGAGATAGTGGGGCGTTGATACGTCCATTTTGCATCACTATTTTATATCATAATTTGCTGTTATTCATTGATATATTTCATATTTAGAGATGATACTTATGTTATTTCACCTATTTTGCATGTTTCATGATCATTGAAGAATTATTCACCGGAGTCGATTCTGCTGGAAAAAGCACCGTCAGGACACCATATTTCGGAAGATCAACAATTGACGGCAATTATATGAAAAATCCTATTTTCCCAGAAGACGAAGGGATCCAAAAGGAGGGGCTGAGAGGGGCCACCATGGGCCCCCCATGGGCGGCGCGGGCCCCTGCCACGTCGCCGCCATGTGGGGAGGGGCCCATGACCCCCTCGGCCTCCTCTCCTTCGGTACTTCTTCACCCCGAAAACCTAAGGCACGGGGGTTACGGAGAATAGACGGGCCTCTGCGGGGGAGAGACACGAGAGAGAAAAGAGCTCTCCGGCGGGCAGGAATCCGCCGGGGAAATTCCCTCCCGGAGGAAATCATCGCCACCGTCATCGAGCTGGACATCATTGGGATCATCATCATCATCATCTCCACCATCTACACCGCCATCTCCACCGTTGCATCTCATCACCGTTGTAACAATTAGGGTTGGATCTTGATTGTTTGATAGGGGAAACTCTCCCGGTATTGATTTCTACTTGTTATTGATGCTATTGAGTGAAACCATTGAACCAAGGTTTATGTTCAGATTGTTATTCATCATCATATCACCTCTGATTATGTTCCATATGATGTCTCGTGAGTAGTTCGTTTAGTTCTTGAGGACATGGGTGAAGTTTAAATGTTAGTAGTGAATTAAGGTTGAGTAATATTTAATGGTTTGATATTTAAGTTGTGGTGTTACTCTTCTAGTGGTGTCATGTGAACGTCGACTACATGATACTTCACCTTTATGGGCCTAGGGGGTGCATCTTGTATTCGTTTGCTAATTGTGGGGTTGCCGGAGTGACAGCAACCTAAACCCCCGTTAGTATATCGGTGCAGGAGGGATAGCAGGATCTCAGAGTTTAAGGCTATGGTTAGATTTATCTTAATTACTTTCTTGTATTTGCGGATGCTTGCAAGGGGTATAATCACAAGTATGTATTAGTCCTAGGAAGGGCGGTGCATTAGCATAGGTTCACCCACACAACACTTATCAAAACAATGAAGATTAATCAGCGTATGAGGCGAAAGCACTAGACTAAAATCCCGTGTGTCCTCGAGAACGTTTGGTCATTATAAGTAAACAAACTGGCTTGTCCTTTGTGCTAAAAAGGATTGGGCCAGTCGCTGCAATTATTTCTCTCGTATTTTACTTACTCGTACTTTATTTATCTGCTATATCAAACCCCCCTGAATACTTGTCTGTGAGCATTTACAGTGAATCCTTCATCGAAACTGCTTATCAACACCTTTTGCTCCTCGTTGGGTTCGACACTCTTATTTATCGAAAGTACTACGATACACCCCTATACTTGTGGGTCATCAAGACTATTTTTTGGCGCCGTTGCCGGGGAGTGAAGCGCTATTGGTAAGTGGAATTGGTAAGGAAACTTTTACTGTACGTGCTGATTTTGTTTCTACTTGCTGCTATAAGTCATTATGGAGAGATCCTCCCTTGAATTTCTATTTGGGAAATCTACTACTACTGCAACGGTAGTGGATGAGGCACCAGGTGAGGAAGTAATACCATATAAAATACCTATGAAAATTATTGAACGTGTTGTGGATAACCGCTATGAAGGGGATGGAACTGTTCATCCTGGAGATCATTTACTGTTTTTACATGAATTATGCGGGTTATTCAAGTGTGCAGGTATTTCAATGGATGAAGTTAGGAAGAAATTATTTGTTATGTCGCTATCTGGTAAGGCGCATTGGTATAAACTGTTGAAGGATGGGCGTTCTCTTGATTGGAAGGATATTGTGCCTCTATTTTATTCTAAATTCTATCCTCCAAGTGAAATTCACAAAGACAAACCGTATATATAATTTCTGGCCTCATGATGGAGAGAGTATTGCCCAAGCATGGGGAGATTGAAGTCTTTAATGCTCAAATGCCCCATTCATGAGCTTCCTGGTAATATTATCATTGATAATTTCTATGCAAGACTTTCTTTTCAAGATAAAACCTTGCTGGATACTGCTTGTTCTGGATCATTCACACGCAATAAAGAAGAGTTTAAATGGGACCTTCTTGATCGAATCCAAGAAAATATTGAAGGATGGGAGAATGACAAAGGTAGAGTGTCGGGTATAAATTATGATTATGAATGCATTGAAACTTTTATGGATACTGATGAATATCGTAATATAAGTGCTACATATGGTCTTGACTCTCAAGTTGTTGCAAATATTTATAAAGCCTTTGCTTCTCATTTTGAATTGCCTAGGAAGAATTTTGATAAGTATCATGAACCTTATAAAGAAAAACTGATTCACCTAAAGGTAAATGTATTGAAATTAAAACTGTTGATCATGTTCCTGAAGCTTATATTGAAAAAACTCCTTTCCCTGCTAAAATGAAAGAGTATTCTGTTATAACTAGTGTAGTTAATAAAAGTGCAAAGAAACCTATAGAACCTGAAGAACAAATAAAGGTTGAACCTGCTGTTGCAAGTTAAAGATCTTGTTGCTGAAAATGTGGAAGATGGTCATATTATTTTTGTGAAGATGCTTCTAATATTGTTTCGCATCCTAATAAGTCTAGGAAAGCCAGTGTTCCTGTGCTCTCAGTTCGAATTGGTGATCATTCCTATTATGGTTTATGTGATATTGGTGCAAGTATTAGTGCCATTCCTTATGAGCTCTACACGGAAATTATGCATGAAATTGGCTCTTGTGAACTTGAAGATATTGATGTGGTTATTCGGCTAGCTAATAGAGAAACTATCTCTCCCATTGGTATTGTTCGAGATGTTGAAGTTCTATGTGGTAAGATTAAATATCCTGCTGACTTTTTGGTACTTGGTTCTGCTGCTAGTAAGTCTTGTCCTATTATTTTTGGTTGACCTTTTCTAAATACTTGTGGAGCCATTATAGATTGCAAGAAAGAGAAAATTGTTACTAAATTTTTTGGTGAATCTTATGAGTTTAACTTCTCTAAATTTTCCAAAACTCCTTATAAAGCTGATTTGCCTAATGATGATTTTAGAGTTGAACAGTGTGCATCTATTGCTCTTGCTCCTAATAATCCTTTGCAGCAACATTTGGAGAATAGTGAGAGTGAAGTTTTTAGGGAAGAAAGGGATGAGCTTGATGAAATTTTCCTTCGTCAACCTATTCTTAAACATGACTTACCGGTTGAAGATCTAGGTGTAACACCACCACCAAAGGAAGATCATGTATTTGATTTGAAACCATTACCTGATAATCTTAAGTATGCTTATATTGATGATAAGAAAACATATCCTGTTACTATTAGTGCTAAGCTTTCAGATATCGAGGAAGAAAGGTAATTGGAAATATTGAAGAAACACCGAGGAGCTATTGGCTATACTCTTGATGACTTGAAGGGGATTTCTCCCGCTATTTGCCAACATGCTATCAATATAGAAGATGGTGCAAAACCCGTTGTTGAACATCAGCGTCGTCTAATTCCCAAGATGAAGGATGTGGTAAGAAATGAGGTATTAAAACTTCTTGAAGTAGGTATTATATATCCTATTGCTGATAGTAGATGGGTTAGTCATGTGCATTGTGTTCCTAAGAAAGGAGGAATAACTGTTGTGCCCAATGATAATGATGAGCTCATTCCTCAAAGAGTAGTTATAGGGTATAGAATGTGCATTGATTTTCGAAAAGTTAATAAAGTAACTAAGAAAGATCATTACCCTTTACCTTTTATTGATCAAATGTTAGAAAGGTTGTCTAAAAATACTCATTTCTGCTTTCTTGATGGATATTCTGGGTTTTCACAAATTGCTGTTAGAGCTAAAGATCAAGAGAAAACCACTTTCACTTGTCCCTATGGAACTTATGCTTATAGGCGTATGCCTTTTGGTTTATGTAATGCTCCTGCTACTTTTCAAAGATGCATGTCTGCTATTTTTCATGGCTTTTGTGAGAAGATTGTTGAGGTATTCATGGATGATTTTTCTGTCTATGGGAATTCTTTTGATAATTGCTTGCGAAACCTTGATAAAGTTTTGCAGAGATGTGAAGAAACTAACCTTGTTCTTAATTGGGAGAAATGCCACTTTATGGTTAATGAAGGAATTGTATTGGGACATAAAATTTCTAAGAGAGGTATTGAAGTTGATAGAGCTAAAGTTGAAGCAATTGAGAAGATGCCCTATCCTAGGGATGTTAAAGGTATTCGTAGTATTCTTGGTCATGCTGGTTTTTATAGGAGGTTTATTAAAGATTTCTCTAAAATTTCAAAGCCTCTTACTAATCTTCTTCAAAAAGATGTACCTTTCGTTTTTGATGATGGTTGTAAGGAAGCCTTTGAAACTCTAAAGAAAGCCTTAACAACTGCTCCTATAGTTGAACCTCCTGATTGGAATTTACCTTTTGAAATTATGTGTGATGCCAGTGATTTTGCTGTAGGTGCTGTCCTTAGACAGCGAGTAGATAAAAAATTAAATGTTATTCATTATGCTAGTAAAACTCTGATGCTGCTCAAAGAAATTATGCTACAACTGAAAGAGTTATTAGCCGTAGTTTTTGCATGTGACAAGTTTAGACCCTATATTGTTGATTCAAAAGTTACAGTTCATACTGATCATGCTGCGATTAGGTACCTTATGGAAAAGAAAGATGCTAAGCCAAGGCTTATTAGATGGGTGCTTCTTTTGCAAGAATTTGATTTACATATTGTAGATAGGAAAGGTGCTGATAATCCTGTTGCTGATAATTTGTCTAGATTGGAAAATATTGGTTATGATCCTGTTCCTGTTAATGATAGTTTTCCAAATGAACAATTGGCTGTAATAAAGGTGAGCTCGCGAGATAGTCCTTGGTATGTTGATTATGCTAACTTTATTGTTTCGAAGTATTTGCCTCCAACCTTTTTAGCTCAGCAAAGGAGGAAATTCTTTTATGATTTGAGGCATTATTTTTGGGATGACCCACACTTATATAAAGAAGGAGTGGATGGTATTATGCGAAGATGTGTTCCAGAATATGAACAACAAGAGATATTGAGTAAGTGTCATGGTAGTGTTTATGGAGGACATCATGCCGGAGATAGAACCGCACAAAAGGTTCTACAATCAGGTTTTTATTGGCCAACACTTTTCAAGGATGCAAGGAAGTTTATCTTGTCTTGTGATGAATGTCAAAGAGTTGGTAATATCTCTAGACGCAATGAAATGCCTATGAATTATACTCTTGTTATTGAACCATTTGATTGTTGGGGATTCGACTTCATGGGTCCTTTCCCTTCTTCAGAAGGTAACACTCATATACTTGTCGCTGTTGATTATGTTACTAAATGGGTAGAAGCTATACCTACAAAAAGTGTTGATGGTGAGACCTCTATAAAAATGCTTTTAGATGTTATATTTCCTAGATTTGGAGTACCTAGATATATTATGACTGATGGAGGTTCTCACTTTATTCATGGTGGTTTTAGAAAAACTCTTGCCAAATATGGTATTAATCATAGAATTGCTTCAGCTTATCATCCTCAAACTAGTGGGCAAGTAGAATTATCAAATAGAGAAATTAAAGCTATCTTGGGAAAGACTGTTAATAAATCTAGAAAGAATTGGGCTAGTAAGTTAAAGGAAGCACTATGGGCTTATAGAACTGCTTATAAAAACCCTATGGGAATGTCTCCCTATAAAATGGTTTATGGAAAAGCTTGTCATTTACCTTTAGAATTGGAGCACAAAGCTTATTGGGCTGTAAGAGAACTTAATAAAGATTTTAAACTTGCCGGTAAGAAGAGGTTGCTATAATTGAGTTCTTTAGATGAATGGAGAAGTGAAGCTTATGAAAATGCTAAACTTTTTAAAGAAAAAGTTAAGAAGTGGCATGATAGAAGAATTATTAAAAGAGAATTTAATGTTGGAGATAAAGTCCTATTGTATCGGTCTCGTCTCAGATTTTTGCAGGGAAATTACTCTCAAAATGGGAAGGACCATATGTTATTGAGGAGGTATATCGTTCAGGGGCAATTAAAATTAGCTCTTTGGAAGGTAACGCCACACAAGTAGTGACAAAGGATTAACTTGTCAATGCCTACAGATTGTAGACTAGGGTTTTGCTAGAAGTAGAGGGCAAGTAGATCTCGAAGGTTTAGGCGAAAAGTACTCGACGATTATGAAAACTAGGGTTATGTTGACAGTGATTCGATCCTTTCTTTGTCCCTCGACCCCCCTTATATAGGAGGTGGAGCCGAGGGTTTCGTTTTGTACAAGTTACAGAGTCCGGGACGGTTTCTAACTCATCCCGCCGGATTACAAATAACACTTCCTATTACAACTCTAACTTTCCTTAATATATCTTGGGCTTCCGAATCTTCTTATACTTTGGGTAGTGGGCCTTGATAAACCCGGGTACTATCTTCGGCAGGCCCATTTGGGATGCCAGTAGCCCCCGAGATTTTGCTTGAATCGTAGAGTCAAGGGAAATCTCTGTTTATTTTTATTCGAGAGCTTTTATTTATACTTCTTCACATAAAATTCTATATTGTACAGGGATAATGGTAGTTGGGGCTAGTTCATCTGACGGATCAGGTACTAGTTAACTGCTCTAGTGGTAATCCGCAAAAACCTACTTCAAGATCACGTCCCTGGACATGATCTCGGGATGCTGGTGCAAACTTCGACAGGTGCCGCTTAAGGTCTTACCATTGTCGAGTCCCAGTCAAATTTATCGAGTACCTAACGCGTCCGTTAGGATTTTCTTCGTATCTGTTGATACGGATAAAAGTAGCAGAGCGCAGTCTTTGGCGATGCCACGCCCAGGAACGGATCTGGGGTCTTACCTTCGCAAATTTGCGGCATTCAGAAATTGATCGCAACTTTGGCGTTCTGAGAATATATTGTCGAGTGCTTTTCGCCTTTGGAATAGCACATTTTATCGAGTCATATTTGATGACTTATTTTGTCTTCCCGATGGGAGTATATGTAGAGTTATCTGTGTAACTCGAAATATACTCACTTCTATTTTTTTTTATTTTGATAAAATTCATCGGGCACGCGAACAGCGTTCCCGATGGGAACCCGAGGCTACAGCCAAGGACTTGTGCTTGGGTGTAGGCTCCACAGATTAGTATCCGTTGCCACTATATTTATAATCTTTCTCGATAGTTTTATATTTATCGGGTGCGCGACCAGCGCTCCGATGGGAGTAGCCCCCGAGGCTATGAACAAATGCTTGTATTTGATCATAGGCTCTCGCCATTTCTATCTTGTCATACTCGGAATTTTCTATTTTTCCAAAGTAGCCCCCGAGCATTTGGGCAAGAACTTGTGTTTGATCAAATGCTCCCGAAATAATCTTGCATAGTCGATAAATTTTTTCGAACTTCATAGTCGAACTTTTCTTTTACCTTGATGACGTAGTTGCTGATGATAGCCACGATTTCTGTGTTGGAAACGCGCGAAAACCGCTATGTGTCACTGTCATGTGGGTCCCTTTTTCCTATCCAGTTGACACGTCGTGCAAGTGGGGGACACACGTCCTCCGCTTTTTCTGGCACCATTACTGTAACTCCTGCCTGTTCACTTCTCGGTAAAAATACCCTTTTACCCCTTGTACACGTGGTTGTCATCTGCACCCTTTCTTTTGTCAATCGAACGGTTGTGACGATCTGGTACACTGCTATATAAAGCCATCGTCTTCCTCCTTGAGCACTTTCGCTCACGCCGCACCTCTGCTTCTCCGCTGCAACTGCCCCTTGCTCCCATTAGCTCTCGCGCGCAAGCACCTTTCTCCTTTCTCTGCTAGCTCCGTTGATGCCGCCGCGCGCTCGCTTGACTAGACATAGCACACCAGAATCGAAGATGACATCCACAGATCTGGGAAGTGCTGAGTGGGAGAGATCCAAGATCTCAAACCAAGACATCAACATGCTGAAGAGGATGGGATTCAGCAAGAAGGAGAACGCGCTCCAGTTCCCCAAGGAGGAGAGCTACCCAAAGCCTCCAATCAACTATCGGGTCAGTTTTGTTGACCACCTCATCCGAGGACTTTCTCCCCCAATCCACGAATTTCTGCGTGGTCTCCTGTTTGTCTACGGCCTGCAGTTGCACCATCTGACGCCCAACTCTCTTCTCCACATTTCGATTTTCATCACACTCTGTGAATGCTTTCTCGGGGTCCAACCCAATTGGGCCCTGTGGAAACGCATCTTTTGCATTCGCCGCAATAGCCACCACAACGTCGCCTATAATATTGGCGGCGTTGTTATCTGCGTTCGGTCGGAAGTCGACTATTTTGATGTCAAATTTCCCGACTCCGTTCAAGGCTGGCGGAAAAAGTGGCTGTACATTCATGAGGAAAGCTCCAACCCGGCGGAAGAGAACATCGCTCCTTTTGACGGAGAAGCCAAAATCTTTCGCCGCCGTTCTTGGGATGCTGAAGCTACTGAAGCGGAGAAATTGGCGACAGAGGCGCTGATGACTCGCATTCATGAGCTACAGAACACCCGCGGGAAAGAACTGTCGGGTATTGAGATTACCGCCTATTTCCTTAGGACTAGAGTGCAGCCTCTTCAGGCTCGCAAAAACCCCTTCTGGAAATACACTGGTGAAGAAGATGCTGACAGGCTCTCGAAGGATCTTCCCTTGAAGGACTTTGAGAAACTTATCCGCAAAATCTCCTCGCTAAACAAGAAGGATTTAATTCCTACTTCTTGCCGTGTCGCGGCATTTAGTAGCACCAACCCTCTCCCCGAGGTAATTTCTTTTTTGTCGCCATATTTGTTTCCTCGAGCTATGTTATTTTTGTCGATTACTATTTTGTTAACACCTTTTTCTCGACACTTTTTCTTTTCTCAGGGCCACCCTGTTCTTTCTTCTCTTCCTCCTCTTCCTGAAGGTGGAGACGTGGAGGAACGTGCCGTTGTCGACGATGACAACCAAAGCACCACTCGCCCTGCCACTGAAATCGCGGGTTCTCACAAATCCGCGGCTTCTGCTGAATCAGAGGCCACTGCCTCGACACACTCTCTTCCTCATGCTTCAAAGAGGAAGAGAGACGACGTAAAAGACTCCGGCACTTCCAAAGCCGAAGAAGCTGAGCCTTCTCATAAAAAGGCAGCTTTTAACCCATATATTGATGCCCTCGTCAGCTCGTGAGTTACTCCTTGCTTTTTACTATTCCTGTTTTGATGTTTCTTGTCTCTTGCTTCTTATACTGCCGCCATTTTTATTGTAGTGATGAGGAGGAAGAGCAAGCTGTTGATGCTACTGCACGAACGAGTACGTCGCGTACTTTGATTGTGTCGGAAGCTCAACATGATGGGGATGAATCTTCTCCTCCCCAACAAGACATCGTGCAACCATCGCCAGTGGAGAGCCCCCGAGCGTTTTGATTGCAATATTTTTTGTTTATTATAATGCGAGGTTGTCCCAAGGCAAGATAATATACACTGTGTACTATTTTGTGCGGGTGCAAGCCCCCGAGCTTTTTGTTGATCACTATTTTGTCGATATCTCTTTTTATTTTGGCGAGGTATTTTTATCAAGGCAAGATGCTTTCTCTTGCGTTCATCGACACTGTCTGTATATATATATTGTATCATTTAGGGAGGAATCCCTGATCCTGTTGAGAAAAAGATATATAATTCCACTATCTTTATTATATTGCAGCACCGCGAGCCCGCCTCATTAAAAACCTTTCCCGGCCCCACTCGGTGCCCGAAAAAGGAAAAGAGTGCGTCGAAAACTCGCGGGCGTTTCGGTACATTGTATGTTTACAGAGGAGACTATATTTCGGCATCTAAGCGTAAAAACGCCTGAGCTGTGCTACGTTCCAAGGATTTGGCTCAACGTTCCCGTCTTCTTGTCCTTGATTCTATATGCTCCTCCTTCGATGACTTCTGTGACGATGTAGGGTCCAAGCCATGGTGACTCGAGTTTTTCGTGACTTTTTTGATTGAGTCGCAAAACTAGATCACCAACTTGAAAAGATCGTGGCCGCAATCTCCGACTGTGGTAATTCTTTAGGTCCTGTTGATATTTAGAGACTCGTGACAGAACTTCGTCTCGAGCTTCGTCAAGTGCATCGACATCGTCCTCCAAGGCTTCTCTCGAGGTTTCTTCATTATATTCTGTGACTCTTGGAGAATCGTGCTCTATTTCTATTGGCAGGACTGCTTCGGTGCCATGAACCAGAAAAACGGCGTTTCTGTGTCGTCGTATTTGGTGTTGTTCGGATACTCCACAATACACTTGGCAGTTCCTCCGGCCAAGTATGCCGAGCTTTTTCCAGTGGTCCTAGTAGGCGTTTCTTGATGCCATTGCAGATGATGCCATTGGCCTTCTCGACTTGTCCATTGGTCTGAGGATGCGCGACAGACGCAAAACTCAACTTAATGCCCACTTCTGCGCAGTATGCTTTGAACTCTTTGGACGTAAAATTACTGCCGTTGTCTGTCACAATACTGTGAGGAACTCCAAATCTGAAGACGATGCTTTTTACAAATTTGATTGCCGACGCGCCGGTGAATTTATCGGCTTTGCTTCTATCCACTTTGTAAATTTGTCGACCGCGACAAGCATATACTCGTAACCTCCTGGCGAAGCTTTGTGTAATTTACCCACCATGTCAAGACCCCATTGAGCAAAGGGCCAAGACAGTGGGATTGGCATAAGTTCTGCGGCGGGAGAGTGGGGTTTGGCGGCAAATCTTTGGCACGCGTCGCAAGTTCTCACTATTTCCTTCGCGTCCTCAATTGCCGTTAACCAATAGAATCCTGCTCGAAAGCCTTAGCCGCAATAGCTCTGCTGCTCGCGTGGTGCCCGCATATCCCCTCGTGCACATCTTTCAGGATGATTCTTCCTTCTTCGGGTGTGACGCATCTCTGTAGCACGCCCGAAATACTTCGTTTGTACAACTCCCCTTTTACCACGGTGAAAGCTTTTGATCTCCTGATTATTCGCCTTGCTTCAACTGGATCGTCGGGTATTGTTTTCCTTAGAATATATGATATGTAAGCCTGCATCCATGGGATTTGCACCATCATGACTAGCTCTTGCTCTTCTTCTTCTTCTGCTATGTTGTTGGTGATATTCGAGGGTTTTTCTTTCTTCTCCTTCTTTGTTTTTGCTGGCTTTGTTGATCTTTCGCTTATTTCTTCCCAAAACACGCCTGGAGGTATCGCGAGGCAGTGTGACCCGATGTTTGCGAGAACGTCGGCTTCATCGTTGCTCATCCTGCTGATGTGGTTTACCTCACAACCGTCGAATAATTTCTCCAGCTCATTGTACACCTCTTTGTATGCTATCATACTTTCATTGACTGCGTCACATTGGTTCATGACTTGTTGTGGCCACCGAAAATTTTCAGTCGGGTTGCACCGCAAGCTTTCGCCATCTTCATCCCGTGTATGAGAGCTTCATATTATGCTTCATTGTTAGACGCGTTTGGGAACGTCATCCGCAAAACGTACTTCAACTTGTCGCCTTCGGGTGATACCAATATCACGCCTGCTCCAGCACCTTCCATCTTTTGGACCCGTCGAAGTTCATGGTCCAAGTTCTCGATAAATCTGGGGGTCCGTGTTTTGTAGCTCCATCCACTCTGCAATGAAATCGGTAAGACCTGCGATTTTATTGCTTTTCTTTTCATACGTGATGTCCGGGAGAAAGTTCTATTCCCCAAAGGGAGACACGACCCGTAGCTTGGGTTGTTCAGTATATTTGATAAGGGAGCCTCGTTGACCACTATTATCGGGTGTGCCGAGAAGTAGTGTCGCAATTTTCTTGCTGTCGTGAATACTCCATATGCCAGTTTTTGATATTGCGGGTACCGCTGTTTTGAAGGTGACAATACTTCCCTGATGAAATATACAGGCCTCTGAACTCCGTGAAGCTTTCCTTCTTCTTCTCTCTCGACTACTAGGGCCGTGCTGACCACCTGAGGTGTGGCTGCAATGTACAGGAGGAGAGGTTCCTTCTCTTTTGGTGCTACCAATATCGGTGGTGTCGAAATTGCTCGTTTGAGGTTCTCGAAGGCTCTGTCTGCTTCCTCGTTCCATTGAAATTTTCCCCACTGTGATCAATGCATAGAACAAGCATCTTTTCTCCTAACTTTGCGACGAATGCTTAAAGCTGCGACTCGCCCCGTTAAGCTGTTGTATTTCTTTCAGCTTTGTTGGCTTTCTCATAGTAACGATGGCTGTATTTTTCGGGATTAGCTTCAATCCCCCTTGCTGATACTAAGAACCGAGAAGTTCTCCGGTGGGAACTCCAAAAGAGCACTTTGTCGGGTTCAGCTTGAGGCGAACTTGTCGAGGTTGTCGAAGGTTTCCTTCAAATCTTCGATCAAAGTCGACCCTTTCTTTGATGTTATTACGACATCGTCGATGTAGACTTTTTTTTTTTCTGTGTTGCTAAGCTTCTGCATCATCCGCTGGTATGTTGCTCCCGCGTTTTTCAAACCAAAGGGCATTGTTTTGTAGCAAAACACGCCGTAAGGTGTAATGAACAGCTGTATTGGCTTCATCTTCTTCTTTTAACCTGATCTGGTTAACCAGAGTATGCGTCCAAGAAGGAAAGACGTTCGCATCTGCCGTGGAGTCGATGATTTGATCGATCCTTGGGAGGGGAAAGTGATCCTTAGGACAATGTTTATTGAGACATGTAAAGTCGACGCACATGCGAAGGACTATTGTGTGTTTTTTCGGCACCATCACTCGGTTAGCTACCCATGTGGCTTCTGTAGATATTTCTCTGATGAAACCAGCGTCTTTGAGTCGATCTATTTACGATAACATTGCTTTGCTTTGGAAAAACGTCGCAAAGGCTGCTTGTGGTCGTGCGAGAGGATCCAAATTGAGGTGGTGCTCGGCGAGTTCCCTGGGTACTCTGGCATGTCAGCTGGACACCATGCGAAGATTCTCCAGTGCTCACGGAGGAACTCGACGAGCGCGCTTTCCTATGCGACATCCATGTTTGCGGCAATGGACGTCGTTTTCTTTGGATCTGTCGGGTGGATCTGTACCTCTTTTGAATCCTTGGTTATATTGAAAGTTGGCTCCTTAGAAGATCTCCCTACCTCTGGCAGCACATCATAATCAGTGAACCTTGGCGCCGCATATTCTGCTTGCATCCCGAAAGTTTCTGACAGTCGATGAAAATCTTTGTCGCATTTATCGGATAACGCAAAGCTTCCTTTGATTGTGATAGGTCCCTTGGGCCCGGGCAACCTCCACAACAGATATGTATAATGCGGCACTGCCATGAACCTGGCATACGCTGGTCGTCCCAACAAAGCGTGATATTGCGACGGGAAATCGACAACTTCGAACTCCAAATTCTCTATCTGTAGTTTTCTCGGGTTCCAAACTGAACGTCGAGGTTGATCTTGCCCAATGGGTAACTTGGCTTCTCTGGTGTGATCCCATGGAAACGTGTGTCAGTTGGTTTCAGATTTGCTAAGGATATGTTCATCTTCCTCAATGTATCCGCATACATGAGGTTTAAGCTGCTGCCGCCATCTATGAAAACTCTCGACACGTCGAAACCAGCGATTACTGCTGGTAAGATGAGTGCTGATTGTCTGGTCGAGGAACTGCGGATGGTCGCAATTGTGAAGCCGATGTCTTGCCCCGACCAATTTAAGTACTCGACTGTTGGTGGGGGCATCTTTTCTGCCATGAACACTTGTCGCGAGATTACCTTGCCTGTTTGATGGCCTAGCTTTCTGAATCATCGAGACCGCACCGTTAGAGTTGGGGTCGACATAAGGAGGTGGGTGTGGTGCTGCCGCTATTCTGAGCTGGTGTCGATTTTCGTCGGTGATTGCGGGAGGAGGTGGAAGGTGGATCTCGCTCCTTGGCTCCCGAGGGTTTCTGTTATTTGCTTGGGCGTTTGCAATTCCTGCGGCTCGCAGCATTGCTGAAAATTGCGGCAGTCCTTCTGGAGATGTCCTGACTGCCTCTTTCCATTGTTGTCGAGTAAAAATGCATTTGACACGGACCGTTCATCATCTCCTCGGGAGACACATAAGGTCTTGGAATCCTTGGTCCACTATTTTGCCTGTTGCCACGGAAATCACCTCTATTGTCGCCTTGTTGCTCATTACTCCTTTGATAATCGTCTCGACTATTTCCTCCAGGATTTCCTCGGAAACCAGCCGATATATGGCCGGGAGCATCGTTGTTGTAGAACTGGCGAGAAAATCGCCTTCTATTTTGATAATTTCGACCACGATCTTCTTCTGTGTCGCTTGTTGTATATTGCGTCTTCTCCATCCGCCCATTTATTGGCTATCTCCATGAGTGCTGATATGGTCTTAGGGTTAGTCCTCCCTAAGTCCTCGACAAAATCGCCTCGAATTCCTGCACGAACGCATCTATTGCCCTCTCGTCAGATATATCTTCTGCCGAGTTCTTTATGATGTTCCACCGCTGTATGTATTTCCGCATCGACTCGTCATGTTTCTGTCGACATGCTCTCAACTCTTCCAATGATGCAGGTTTTTTGCAGGTGGACCGGAAGTTTTTCACGAAGACGTCCTCGAAATTTTCCCAGTGTCGATGGAACTTGGGGGAGTTTCTTTATCCAAGATCTCGCGGCACCACTCAAGTGAACTTGGATACTTTGCATTGCTGTTGCTCTGGTTCCTCCTACCAGCTTCACCATCTCGAGATAATCTACGAGCCAATCCTCGGGATCTTGCAGGCCATCGAATTTTTGAAGTTTTCGGGTAGCTTGAACCCTTTTGGGACTCGAGTCTTTCGAACTCTTCTCGTGAACACGGGAGCCCGCACATATCTTCGTCGGCAACCTCTGGTGAGTGCTGACGCTCCCTTCTTTCTTGTCTTGCTCTGTCCACCCTTACTTGGACTGCTGTATCTCTCGCTCCACTTGTTCTTGGGGGTCTTGAACCGCTGCTGTGGGTCGTGGACTATTTTGCCTAGGATTTTCTTCGGGAGGCGTTGTTGCAAACGCTGTTCCCATTACTCCTACTCCGGCCATCGCCATATTGAACAATGGTTCTCTCGGGTCCCCAGGTGGTGGTCTGGACGCCAAGATGTAAGCTTGCGTTGCCATGTAACCTGCTTCTGGCGTTTTTGGGATGATGTTTCCTCTTTCATCAATCGACATGAAGGACATGTCGAGATTTTGGATTATGTTTCCTCTTTCTGCTTCAGGTATGTTTTGCGGCGAGACATTGCTCTCCTCCGAGCTTCTCTGTGACTATCTCCCGATGTTCTGAAAGGCGACTTAACTCTGCTCGGCGTCTGCTTGATGAAGAAGCTGCTCTTTCCTTCTATTCGGGGATCTTGTCTGTTTTCCAACTCTCTGCTTACTCGAGCAAGTCTATATTGATATGCTTGAAGTTCTTGTACGGTAGCAGTGGTGGTCATAGGTTCTGAACCATCCATGGCCTTTGCAGCCCTATCCCACGCTTCTTGCGGGAGCTGTACTCTTTCTCGAGGTGAGGACCCGACATATTTAGTGCCTAAGCCATGTCTGAGATCAGCGGGATCGACGTATGGATTTCCCAATTCGTCGAAAGCCTCCGATGTTTCTGGCTCTGATCGGCCTGCCCCTTCTATCACATAGATCTGATGATATTTTGCGCATTGATTTTTATCAGGATTGGTGACACCACCATATAGAGTGGTGAAGACTTTTCCGATGGAAGCAGACTTGTCGATGAAGTCGAAGCTGTCGACGCTGTCGAGTCGCTGCTTATAAAGGAGTCCGCAGACGACTCGAAGGATGTGTTGCTGAAGATCTTGGCGAGCTTTTCGCTTGCCTTACTATCGACGAAGTATGGCGACGAAAACTCCTCGTCACTCGACGAAGAATTAGAGTCGACCGCTGAGAATTCCGACGAGATCGGAACTTCGAGACGGTAGGATCCTTCCTTGTTGATGCCAAATCGGAATTTTCCGAACGTCATGATGATGGGCTCCTCCAGATAGGCACATGCATCCATACGGGAGGGTGAGGAATAAAATTGAATAGATTAGTTTTTCCCTTGTTACCTCGATCCATCGCGTTGCTTGCTGTCGACGAAGTCGAGATCTTGAACGTGCCATCGAGATCAGCTCCTTGCAACCTCTAATTCCCACAGACGGCGCCAATTGACAAAGGATTAACTTGTCAATGCCTACAGATTGTAGACTAGGGTTTTGCTAGAAGTAGAGGGCAAGTAGATCTCGAAGGTTTAGGCGAAAAGTACTCGACGATTATGAAAACTAGGGCTTTGTTGACAGTAGATTCGATCCTTTCTTTGTCCCTCGACCCCCCTTATATAGGAGGTGGAGCCGAGGGTTTCGTTTTGTACAAGTTACAGAGTCCGGGACGGTTTCTAACTCATCCCGCAGATTACAAATAACACTTCCTATTACAACTCTAACTTTCCTTAATATATCTTGGGCTTCCGAATCTTCTTATACTTCGGGTAGTGGGCCTTCAGTAAACCCCGGGTACTATCTTCGGCAGGCCCATTTGGGATGCCTATGTCAAGTAGTGAATGGACAAAGACTCAAGCATTATATTTCTGGAGATTCTTATAATGAAGATATTGATGTTATTCAAGTGATGACTCCGGAAGATTTCATCAAAGATCAAATTGACAGTTCTGCAGACTTTGAATAGGTAACAGTTTTAGTAATAAAAAGTCCGCGTTTAACTTTCCGAACAATATTTCTGCTGTTTATGGAAAATATGAAAAATTACGAGATTGAAACGGAGTGGAGGAGACGCGCGAGGGCCCGTCATCTTAGGCCGGCGCGGGCCCCACCCTGGCCGCGCCGCCCTATGGGGACAGCCCCTCGGCGTCCCGTTTCCACTGTTTTCGGCTGGAACCTTCCTTATGTCGTAAAAATATTTGCTATATAATCCCCGGACCCCTGGAGGTCCGTATATCGTTTTCTCGTCGTGTTTTGTTTGTTTTTGCCAGGATCTATTTTTGATCTAGAAGCACCATGGTCTCCAACAACAAAGACAAGGGGCCTTGGGAGGAAGAGATGGATGAAGGTGTCAATAAGGAAGTGAGGAAGATAGCATCAGCAAAAAGAGAGCGGGAAGCTGCGGAGAGTAAGCCAATCTTGGTGGGATCGGTTAACACTGGACGTTCTTTTTCTCATAACTTGCAGGGACCTCTTCCGCCTGCTCTTAGCCTCAACTCTTTCCCTTGTGTGGAGGAAGCAATACGGGTTACCGATGAGTTTTGTGATCAATATCGTGCTCTAAGAAGGGAGATGCTTGATACGTCGCAAACGTATCTATAATTTCTTATGTTCCATGCTACTTTTATTACAATACTTGAGTGTTTTACACATACTTTACAACATTATTTTACATTTTCCCGGCACTAACCTATTAACAAGATGCCGAAGTGCCAGTTCCTGTTTTCTGCTGTTTTTGGTTTCAGAAATCCTAGTAAGGAAATATTCTCGGAATTGGACGAAATCAACGCCCGGGGCCTATTTTTACACGAAGCTTCCGGAAGACCGAAAGGGAGACGAAGTGGGGCCACGAGGTGGCCGGACACCGGGCGGCGCGGCCCGGGCCCTGGCCGCGCAGCCTGTTGTGTCGCCACCACGCGTCGCCCCGACCTACCCTTCAGCCTGCCAAAGCCTCGTCGCGCGAACCCCACTGAGGCACGATACGGAAAACATTGAGAGGCGCCGCCATAAGTCCCATCTCGGGGGATTCGGGAGATCGCCTCCGGCACCTGTGGGAGAGGGGAATCATCACCGGAGGAGCTCTACATCATCATGCCCGCCTCGGATTGATGCGTGAGTAGTTCATCCTTGGACTATGGGTCCATAGCAGTAGCTAGATGGTTGTCTTCTCCGCTTGTGCTTTCATTGTTATAGATCTTGTGAGCTGCCTAACATGATCAAGATCATCTATTTGTAATGCTACATGTTGTGTTTGGCGAGATCCAATGAATAGAGAATACTATGTTAAGTTGATTATCAATCTATCATATATGTGTTGTTTATGTTCTTGCATGCTCTCCGTTGCTAGTAGAGGCTCTGGCCAAGTTGATACTTGTAACCAAGAGGGGGTAATTATGCTCGATAGTGGGTTCATGCCTCCATTAAATCTGGGACAGTGACAGAAAGTTCTAAGGTTGTGGATGTCTGTTGCTACTAGGGATAAAACATTGATGCTTTGTCTAAGGATATTTGTGTTGATTACATTACGCACCATACTTAATGCAATTATCTGTTGTTTACAACTTAATACGGAAGGGGTTCGGATGATAACCTGAAGGTGGATTATTTAGGCATAGATGCATGTTGGATAGCGGTCTATGTACTTTGTCGTAATGCCCTGATTAAATCACATAGTAATCATCGTTGATATGTATTGAATTTTTATTTGTCAATTGCCCACTGTAATTTGTTCACCCAGCATGTTAGTTATCCTATTGGAGAGACACCACTAGTGAACTGTGGACCCCGGTCCATTCTTTACATCTGAATACATTCTCTGCTTTTATTGTTCTTTGCAAACAACCACCATCTTCCACTCGATACGCTTAATCCTTTGTTTTCAGCAAGCCGGTGAGATTGACAACCTCACTATTACGTTGGGGCAAAGTATCTTGATTGTGTTGTGCAGGTTCCACGTTGGCCGGTTTCACTGGTGTTGCGCCGCACTACACTCCTCCACCAACAACCTTCACGTGCTTCTTGGCTCCTATTGGTTCGATAACCTTGGTTTCTTTCTAAGGGAAAACTTGTTGCTCATGGTCTTGGGGTTCAATTGGTGTTCCCAACGGACGTGTACATCAATACTTCAGGAGGAGAACCAACGACTTCGCAGAATGCTGGAATATTACTCGATTCCCATCACAAGGTCGCCACCGCCACATTTGGATGACAACGAATCTCTCCGAGTGTTAGTGCAGAACTGCCAAACTGAGAAGCTGAAGCTGAAGGAGATCTGTAAGAAGCGCGAGAAGAATCCACCATCATCACCACCGAAGGAGTAATTCATCATCGGTATTGGCATCCCCTTGGTTTGTTCCAAGCTTGGGGAGTGCCGCGGTATCACATCATCACTATCTTTATCTTTTACTATCAAGTAGTGTCATATCATGAGTAGGAAGTTATCATATAGAATAGTTTGCGGTGTGGAAGTATCTCTCTCTTAGTTGGTTATCTATGTATCCGTTGGTGTCACATCCCGAAATTTTCTAAATTTTGGAATGTAAAATAAAAATAAGTTTAATGCTTGATTGTTTGAACTTGATTGAAAATTCACAAAGAATTAAAACTTTTTAAAGTTATTTACAAATTAATTTCAAAATAGTGTTTTCAAAGACTTTTGGTTTTAAAGTATTTTCAAAATCAAACATATAGGCCAAATGTATTTAATGAATATTTTGTTTTCACAAAGGGATATTAAAAAGGTTTTTGCCAAATATAGAGTTTTCACAAAACTTGTTTTTCAAAAGATTTTCCAACAATTCTCTATTTTGTTCGTAGGTTTTGAAACTTATAAAAATATT
Source organism: Lolium multiflorum (assembly GCA_030979885.1). Classification (NCBI taxonomy): domain Eukaryota; kingdom Viridiplantae; phylum Streptophyta; class Magnoliopsida; order Poales; family Poaceae; genus Lolium; species Lolium multiflorum. Next base: position 203,704,070 of record CM061748.1, on the reverse strand, counting down.
TTATTTGAGAAAAACATTAAACCCTAAAAAGGCACTATAGCCACATAGACATGTATGTCAAATTTTGGTTTTATAAAGTTTATATTTTGTTCCAAATTTAGCTTTATATTGAAGTATTTTTCATAACGAATCCAACGGTACCTTATTTTCATTTTTCCGATTTTATTTGAAGCCCCAAAATGTATTTCCAATTTCAGTAAAAAAGAAAAAGAAAAAGAAAAAGGAGCGGCCAGGCCGAACGGCCCAGCTCGCCCCGACCCAGCGGCCGCCCCAGCCCAACGCCCGCAGCGGCCCAGCTCGCCCCTGCCCGGCCCACCTCCCCGCCTCCAGCCCACCTGACGAGTTCGTCACCCACCTGGAGATCGATCCCTTCACGTACGAGAGCTTCTCCATGGCAGTTTCACTTCTCTCCTCCTCTCTTCAAATATATCAAACGTTTCTACTCTCTATCAACATGAAAGTTATTCCATTATCAATGCAGAATCCGTTCAGGGAATTAATTTTTCATTTAGTGGACTTAATTTCCCGAACCGTCCCGGTGCACCGAATGTCGCCCATCGGCATTCGTCTCCTGATCTCTCTCCACACGCCAAACCGTAATGATCTGAGCGCGTCACTTTGAGCCTCTCCTCTTCCTCTCTCACTTTCGTTCTCAACTTTTCTCCAGAAAAGGTCCGTACAGATCATACGAATCATGCCAACATCAGTCCCAAATTCAAGTTCATCACAAGATCTCGTCGCTCTCGATGATCATCGTGGCGATTCCCGGCACCAGGAGCCTCCCCCCGTTAACGCCTTTCTCCAGGACATGGTGGTGCACTCTGTAGTCGCCGTTGACCGTGTCGCCGCTGCTCCGCCGTTGCTCCACCGGCTGCCACGATGCCATCGTTGTTTCTGCCAGGTAAAGAGGGACTAGCCCCTCTTTCTTCTTTTTTTCATCTTATAGAGATCGTGCGTCGTTGTAACCATACAATCATTCGATTTCTGCCAGCCAGGATCCTCCGCCATGACGACGCCAAGCAAAGCATAGCTGCGGTCGTATTTTCCTCCGACCCGATCTGTTCGTGTACGTACGTGAGCTGCCCATGTTCTTTCTCTACTCTTTTCCTTTCTCGTTCTGAATCGGTAGGCTAATCTGAAGACCCTTAGTTTCAGTTTACGACAGTTTACCTAGTCACGTTTAGGGAGTTGCAGTACATTCGTTCAGACAGTTTACACGTAGAACTTCAGATAAGTTCCCTTAGCCAATTATCGCAAATTAATAAAATAATCCTGAAGACCTTGGAGTACAACATTACGGAACCCTCAGTTTCCTTTTTGGTAAACTTTCGTTAAAGTCTAAATACGGTTCTGATTAAGCCGTTTGGTCAAGATTCACGTTAGCCTAATCAAATGAACCTTATTCTGTTTTCTTTTACACGGGACTGTGCTAAGATTCGATCACTCGTTTTGCAAATTCTACTAGCTCATACCTCATGCCAAACTTTGAAATTTCATAACAAATGATCTAGGGCCCCGTTTTAGATGATTTCTCTGTTGTTAAGTTTGTAATTATTTTCTCTACAACCTTCGTGTAGAAAGTTCTTCCATCCGAGAAACTTTCTCGGACAACTTTTCGGACACCATTAGATTTTTAACCGCGAATTGTAAAATTCATATCATGGGTTCTACAAGTCGATTTTCGACAAACTTTATATCCTTGGAATCAGTAAAATGCCTAGATCATTCTAGACATTTTGCATGTCGGATTCGCACGCTTTGTTTTCGCGGTTTTTCTATGGACCGCAATATCGGTCTTCGACTATGCAAATCATTTAGATACATTCACCATGTTCCATGATCACATCTCTCCACATCAAATTATCCTAGTCTATGTCATTCAAATAACATTTAAGTTAATTGAGTAAAGTGTGACATGTTGTATTTTAGACTTTTACCTTGCTCTAGTGGGATGGAGATACTCTACCCATATCACATGTGCGGAACCCTTGTTATTCATTAAGATCCTCGAATCAAATCCCAATATCTATCATACCTAACCAACCTCAATTAAACCGTTATCCTAAATAAAATTATTCAATTTACAAATGAGTTAATTGAGTAATTCAATATATCACAAATCCATACCCAAGCCTATGTGTAATACATACTATTTTGAGTAATTGTTGTCCCACTTATTCAATAGTATTGTAGTTGCACTATTTGTCATTTATGTGATTCAATTAACATGAGCCATTCCAAAATTCTTTTCATGCTTTTGTAAAGCATAAAGATTCTTCAATTTTATCTTGGGTGGTCCATTACTTTCCTAATCATGTGACCTAGCCATTCCAACACCCCAAGACCATGTCTTGCAAGCCAAACCTCATGCCACACCTTAGTAACATAGAGCGAATTTTGATTGGTGTCTTGTTTGATTTTGATGTTGTTGTTGAATGGTGTGTTTATGTTGTGCTATATTTTTATCTTATAGTTCGTGTGAAGAGCGACGTGTTTTGTTGAGAGAAGTGAACGATTCTTCAGTTACCAAAAAGGCAAGTGACATTCAAATCCTACTTATTTTAATTATGCATTAGTGTTTTGAAACTAGTATGCATGGTAGGTTTTCGATTTCAAAATAAAGGTACTATGCTATGCTTAGCAAACCCTAGTAGTGTGTAGCTACTCATGAACCCATTGCTAGAACGCTTTAATTTTGCTTTGCAACATCAAATGCCAAATGCTATTTCGTTATTGGTTGTGAGTGTTTGAAAATTTAAAATTAACAACCCTAATGAAACACCTGGGTGGATTGGTTGATTGGTGGGCGGCTACTCAGGACCACGTGCCCTGGTGGATTTAACCAGTGGACTTAAGTGGGGGTTATCACCTGAGAGTTCGCAGATGTAGAGTGGTTGCTCTGGACCGCACACCTGGTGGATTTAACCAGGGGATCGTGTGGGGGTTTACTACCTGTAAGGGGTTTTAAGCCTGTGAGTTTCACTTGTGGTTGGCCACCCAGGAACAAAGAGATTACCAAGTCGTCCATGTTTAGATAGCTTCCAGTGCAGCCTTATGGTATTATGGGCTCTGCCAGGATTAATTAAGTTGTGAGGTTCAACTTGTTTGCTAGACATTCAGATGTGGCGACGGCCAAGGGGAACGGGTCTAGCTGGTATGGTTGAATTCTCCTTCTGAAAGATCTTGTCTCATTCTTCTCTCTGGGTAGAATGGGTCGTAAGGTGAAAGTGCACAACCTCTGCAGAGTTAAAAACTAAGATCTTAGCCGTGTCCCCGGTTATGGACAATTTGAGTCTCTAGACAAGGATGTACGGAATAATCTCATCACCTTTTCTGAATGACTAAAATTTGTTTAGAAACAATCTCAGGACTGGATTTTCTCGGGCTACATACCTGGTGGATTTAACCATGGTATGTGGTGGTGACCTGAGGATTATCCTAGTTGAGTGACCCAGGGCTACATACCTGGCGGATTTAACCATGGTATGTGGTGGTGACCTGGAAGTCATCTCGACTTGGTGCTCATGGTGGATTTAACCATGTGCCCCCTTTTTGTAAAACCTTTTCAAAAATTACAAAATGTTTTGTTTTGAAAAACATAGGATAAAATTGGCTTTATGCAAATTAGCCCAAGACTCCACCAACCAAATATCATGTAGATAGTCATGTCTAAAAACTGCCACCATATAAGTGTCATTTGCCAGTACATCATTGTCTGACCTCCATTCGTGGGGCTGCATATTCAAACGTGCAGGTTCTTCGGAAGAGGAGTACTTGGTAGGATCTCGAGTCTACATTCCAACATGACTGCCTGTGGCACATGAAGATGATGAAGGCTCATTGCTATTTACTTTCCGCTGTATTTATTCTGAACATTTTATTTGAGCTAGTCCATGTGACTATGCAATTTGTAAGGTTTTGGTTTACCCTTTGGATCAACGATGTAGTAATTTGATACTATTGCAATGATTACTACATTTTGTAATGTGTGTGCTATCAGTGATCCCGGGAATAGCACTATACAGGTATCTTGCCTTTATTAAAGGTAGGGTGCTACACCGTTGGTGTGAGTTATCGTTATGAAATATTAATGAGAAGTCTCATCATTTACTTTTTGCACACCTTATTTTAGTTTGCAATTTATGTTATATGATTACTCTTGACATTAGTATTGATATCACTTGGGTGCATCAAGTAAATCTATTTGGTTTTGGCAAACTTAGCATTGGTCAATAGCAACAATACCTTGATGTTTAAATAAAAAGGGAAATACATGTAGATATATTACTTTATTATCTTTATGCTATGAGTTTAGTATTCTGAAGTTAAAATTGCTTGTGCTTATGAGAAAGATGCATGATTGTTTCTATCACATGTATATTTGTTTGTTTCCCTCAACCTTTATGCTTGCTACCCTTACTAGCCAAAGACCTGTATTGAGAGGGAATGCTTCTCATACATCTATAACCTTAGACCAAACCCATGCCATTTGTGTCCACCATAACTACCTACTATGTGGTATTTTGCGCCACTCCAAGTAAATACTTCATGTGCTACTTTTAAATAATTCAAACTATATTACTCCTTATTTGTGTCAATGTTTTATAGCTCATGAGGAAGTATGTGGTGTTTTATCTTTCAATCTTGTTGGGCGGACTTTCACCAATGGACTAGTGGCACATCCGCTTATCCAATAATTTTGCAATAAGAGCTGGCAACGGGGTTTCCAGCCCCAATTAATAACTTTCATTAATAATTCTCTTCACATGTTTTGCCCCGATTTATCAGTAAGCAACTTAATTTTGCAATAGACACTCCTCCATGGTATGAGAAATGTTGGAAGGCACCAGGATTCGGTTAGCCATGGCTTGTGAAAGCAATGGTTGGGGGGATCCATAATAAAACTAAAGTACATGTGTAAACAAAAGAGAAGGGGGATGATCTACCTTCTTTGGTAGAGATGCCGTCCTCCATGAGCCGCTCTTGGAAGGTCTGTTTGGCAAGGGGTTAGAGTGCCCTACCATTCGTTGACAACAACAAACACCACTCAAAATCTTACTTTTATGCTCTTTATATGATTTCAAAACTTGAAAAGCTCTAGCACATGATTTAATCCCTGCTTCCTGCGAAGGGCCTATCTTTTACTTTTATGTTGAGTCGGTAAACCTATTTCCCTCTATCTTAAGCAAGCAATTGAGTTGTTGTGAACCAACCATTTATGCTATGATTTAGTTAATTATGTCTTTTATGCTTTCTTGTTTAGTACAAATTTTATCTGAATGAATATGACTTTGAAGTTATCAATGATTATGAGGAGATTGTTATGATTAAGGATGAGAGCCCTGCCATATAAATTCTGATATGAAAGTTTTGCTCTATTAATAGTTCTCTGACCAAGAACAAAGTTTGCCATAACCAATCATGATTTCTTATGCACCTCTATTTGTGATTTCTCTTTACTTATTTCAAGATTGAGTTATATGAGGAGGATGTTTACTAGAATACCTTGTGCGAATCAATATGATGCTTCTTGTCCGTATTTTATTCATCGACTCTTCACTCCATAAACATGTGCTCTTGTTTATTGAGCTCAGTTTCGCTTGGGGACAAGCGAGGTCTAAGCTTGGGGGGAGTTGATACGTCCATTTTGCATCACTATTTTATATCATAATTTGTTGTTATTCATTGATATATTTCATATTTAGAGATGATACTTATGTTATTTCACCTATTTTGCATGTTTCATGATCATTGAAGAATTATTCACCGGAGTCGATTCTGCTGGGCACCGTCAGGACACCATTCGGAAGATCAACAATTGACGGCAATTATATGAAAAATCCTATTTTTCCAGAAGACGAAGGGAGCCAAAAGGAGGGGCGAGAGGGGCGCCATGGCCCCCCATAGGCCGGCGCGGGCCTGCCCTGGGCGCGCCGCCATGTGGGGAGGGGCCCACGCCCCCTCGGCCTCCTCTCCTTCCCGTACTTCTTCACCCGAAAACCTAAGGCACGGGAGTTACGGAGAATAGAGGCCGCCTGCGCGGGCGGAGAGACACCGAGAGAAAAGAGCTCTCCGGCGGGCAGGAATCCGCCGGGAAATTCCCTCCGGGGAAATCGGCCATCGCCACGTCATCGAGTTGGACATCATTAGGATCATCATCATCATCATCTCCACCATCTACACCGCCATCTCCACCTGCATCTCGTCACCGCTGTAACAATTAGGGTTGGATCTTGATTGTTTGATAGGGAAACTCTCCCGGTATTGATTTCTACTTGTTATTGATGCTATTGAGTGAAACCATTGAACCAAGGTTTATGTTCAGATTGTTATTCATCATCATATCACCTCTGATCATGTTCCATATGATGCCTCGTGAGTAGTTCGTTTAGTTCTTGAGGACATGGGTGAAGTCTAAATGTTAGTAGTGAATTAAGGTTGAGTAATATTTAATGGTTTGATATTTAAGTTGTGGTGTTACTCTTCTAGTGGTGTCATGTGAATGTCGACTACATGATACTTCACCTTTATGGGCCTAGGGGGTGCATCTTGTATTCGTTTGCTAATTGTGGGGTTGCCGGAGTGATAGCAACCTAAACCCCGTTAGTATATCGATGCAGGAGGGATAGCAGGATCTCGAGTTTAAGGCTGTGGTTAGATTTATCTTAATTACTTTCTTGTATTTGCGGATGCTTGCAAGGGTATAATCACAAGTATGTATTAGTCCTAGGAAGAGCGGTGCATTAGCATAGGTTCACCCACACAACACTTATCAAAACAATGAAGATTAATCAAGCTGTATGAAGCGAAAGCACTAGACTAAAATCCCGTGTGTCCTCGAGAACGTTTGGTCATTATAAGTAAACAAACCGGCTTGTCCTTTGTGCTAAAAAGGATTGGGCCACTCGCTGCAATTATTTCTCTCGCATTTTACTTACTCGTACTTTATTTATCTGCTATATCAAACCCCCTGAATACTTGTCTGTGAGCATTTCTGAATCCTTCATCGAAACTGCTTGTCAACACCTTCTGCTCCTCGTTGGGTTCGACACTCTTATTTATCGAAAGTACTACGATACACCCCCTATACTTGTGGGTCATCAGGCGTTCCTCTGTTGTGGCTTGGAGGCATGACCACGGGCGGTGGAATTTGACCGCGTGCCTCAAGCCGACATGTGTGTGGCCATGGCGCCGATCACACATGGATGTGGCCTCCTCCACCTTTGGTTGTCTTCATCGATGGTGCAAAGTGATCTTCGTAGTGGTGGTGTTGCCTCTTGGCAGCTTCACCATGGCGGATCTCTTGGCTCGTGGGGTGCGACTATCCACGATGAGGAGGAGATGGCAGTCCAACTGCTGAAGCTTGTGAGGATGCCACCATCGATGGAGGTGCCCGTGCGTGTCATATTCCTTGTTGGAGGTGATGGTGGGGCATCTCCTGGTCCATTGTTTCAGGGGGAAACCGAAGATTTGGGGAAGCCACCATTGATGGCGGTGCCCATGGGTGTCGTAGACCTTGTTGGAGGCGTTATGGGGGCCTTCTGGATCAGATGATGGCAGCGTTTGCGCCTTCACCCCCACGGGGCATCATCTTTGGAGATATTCATCGACTAGATGGATGTGTGGACGACTTGGTGATTGGGCGCCCGTCTTCGCATGTTTCTCGCGTGGATACCAAGGTGGAGCGACGTGTCATCTACCATCTACAACAACGAGTCTCAGCTGCATGGTGCCGAGGGGTATCAATGGCCAGCGTGTGATGATGGACACACGAAGGGAGGTTGTACTATGTGGCACTGTGGTGGCATTGATGGCAGGAACGACATAGTGTATGCAAATATTTACCCTGAAGATTTCTTAGTTGTTCGATGGATGTGACGACTTCTCTAGCATCTCCGTGCTACACTGGCTAAGAGTCTGCTAGACCGGATTAGCGCTCCTTCTCTTAGAGGGTGTCTCGAGTATGCGATGTTCCCGGCTCCTAGTTGATGAGGGGTTTCCGTATTTTCAGGGCACAAGGCCCTATTAGCATGGTTTTCACTCATTGTTAAGTGTGTAGGTGTTGCGTGGTGCCTTCGAGTTTGTTGGTGTATGATATTTTCAGACCTACATTGAATAAAATAATAAAGAAGGCCGTATGCATCTATCGATCCATAGGTTTGTGGCATTACCTCCATAAAAAAACTAACTTTCATTTGCACTAAAATCCAACCTGCACACATCACACTTGAGAAATTAGAACCACCGGCTTGTGCGCTCCCAGATGGCCCTCCAGATGTGTGTGCCATCTTCATATGGTGGCTGCCCTATGATGTCGACCCTACTAGCCCAAGAAGCAAGGCGGCGAGGATGCTTTCTTCTCTCCACATCCAATTCATGGCGTGCGATTTAGCGGATGAGGCCAAGGCCGGCCTCGAAGACCTCATCGACATGGATGATGACCTCGTGTTTCTAGGTTAGCCGCCACCACGCTCTATTGGTAATCTCCACTTTGTATAGCTTTGAAACATTGTATGGATGTTTCAACCACGTCTTCACCTAAATGACTATCTATCGTTCGGCGGCAGAATTTCCACCATCTCCGTGTCGAGGTTGTTGACAACCTGCTTCATGGCCTCTGGTTCCCATGCATCCGAAGGGAGACACTTGAAGCTAATCTTGCAGAGGAAAGTAAGCTCCTGCAATGAGGCATACCCCTAGGAGCTATGTGATAACCCCCAAGTGCATGGGATCACCGTAGTACAATTCGATAAGTATTTGAGTGTCGAACCCACGAGGAGCCAAAGGTAAACTATCTATTCTCTAAATTCCTATAACCCACTTATATGGCCTTCCATGCAAAGCTAGAAACTGTAGTGTGTGTGTGAAGTGCTTTCTACTAGGAACTAGAAAACTGTAAAGTATTTAAAATAATTGTAGGAAGTAAAACTAGTGCAAGTAAAGTAAAGGATGTGAGGTGAAGTGGAGTAAAGTGGAGTAACTCAAGGGAGAAAGTGTTTAGGCAACTTGCTATTTCATTTGGTTGGTTGTCACAATTAGTGAAGCACAAAGATAGTCTTTTTATTGTTTCTTCTAAGGAGGAGCCATGAATAGGTGCAGCCATATACATGAACAAATACACCCCTAGTGATTGATGCCAATTAAGATCAAACAAGGGAATTATTAAGACATAAAGTCCAACCACCGCATTTAGATCTAAGGTCCCCATGATAATACCCCGTTGATTAACCATGAATTAATACAACATGTATCTCTAAGACTTGGGATTCGGTTTCTGTCAACTCTGGCTACCCTCATCCTATCAACATGCAATGATGACAACCTTGTGCATCCCCCAACATATGTATGCACTCATATGCTAGTACAACAAGATCATCATAGAAGATAACATATAATTGTATGCAACCAACAAAAAACTATATCACAATTGCCAAGAACAAGTCACTACTCAAACATAGGCCTGGAGGTACAAAATACATGGGAAAGTTATAGATTGCAATACACGTCATGTTTGTCAAGAGATTACAAATGGGTAGATGAGGATGTTGCTGAAGGTGTTGATGAACATGTTGACGAAGACATTGATGATGAAGAGCAGCCCGTAGGAGATGGTGATGGGCGCCGACGTGGCGCCCCTTGTGGAGGCTGCCCTAGGGGCAGCGGCCCCTTGGCCCTCCTTCCTTGGACATGGTGATGGTATTGAGGATATTCTCCCCTCCTTCACTACTAGGAAAAGGCTTATTAGTGGCGTGGTTTTAGCTATCGTGGCGCACCGAGGTGCGCCACTACTATCACCACTGCTAACTGTTAGCAGTGGCGCACTAGTGGTGCGCCACTAGTAGGTACATACCAGTGGCGCACTAGTAGGTGCGCCATTGGTAAGCTATACAAGGTGCGCCACTTGGACATGAAGAGTGCACCATTGCAAAAATATAGGGTGCGCCACTGCAGACATGAAGGGTGCGCCATTGCTGCTGAATAAATAGACAATAAAAAAGGCCCCACGGGCACTGGGTGTGGCGAGTCAACGGTGGGTGGTGCGTCGAGTTGACCGGTTTACAAAAGACCACTTCTATTTTATTAAAAATTAAACTAGTTACAACCAAAGTTTCTAATCTTTGCAGTCACCACCCTAAAAGAAAATAAAAAACGCAATCAAATCCTCTTAGCTCCTCCGTCGGACTCGATGGCGGCGGCCGTGCTTCCTGGCGAGGAAGTTGGCGGCGTGGATGTAGCGGTCGCACAAGATGGCCTCGTCGGCGCACCCTACCGAAGGAACTGCTGTCGTAGCCTCGAATCCTCCGCCGGCCTCCACGAGCGGAGACAAAGAGATGGTGTAGTACCACCGGCGATGGAAACAGACACTTGACCACGGCGGCTGTGGCGAGCGAGGTCCTGCTCATGGAGCAGCTCGTCCTTCTTATGGAGAAGATCGTGGTCGCGGACACGGCGAAGCGCGGTGACGAGGATGCGCGGGAGGCGGCGTCTTCGTCATCTTCGAGGCGCCAACCACCAGACGCCGCCCCTAGCTCGCCTGCAGGATGCCCCATCCCTCGCGCTGTCATCGCGGTGGCGGCGTGGCTGGCTTGCTCGTTGGAGCGCGCGTCCGTCAATAGCACCACGCGCGGTGCCCCGTCGAGCTCGCCTGCCCGCTTCCGCGAGGGTGGTGGACGACGGACGTCGCCATGCTGTCCATGACGCGGCACACCTCGTCGAGCCTCCCCATGCGACAGTACCCGTCGCCCAGGGCGTTGTATGTGATGGCGGTGGCCGTGGAGCCGAACGCCTCGACGACGTGCGCGCTGTCCGCTGGGCTGCCCCGGCGGCGGAGGTCATGCGGGCAGGGAGAGGAGGGGAGAGGTGGTGGTGGTGCTAGTGGCCGGAGCAGGAGGGAGGGGAGGGGTGGTGCTGGTGGCCAGAGCAAGAGTTCGGTGGGAGAGAGAGGAAGAGATTGAGTGTGTTCTTTTCCTCTGCTGCAAAGTGTGGGAGAGAGGGGAAGAGATTGAGAGTGTGGCATGTGCGTGGGTTGGCATGTGCAGCGAGGCTCAGCATGTCAGTGGGTTGGCATGTGCGTGGGCGGTGGGTGGGGACTTGTATGTGCGCGCAGTGGACGCATGTGAGGTGGGAATGTGTATGCATGTGCGGTGGCCGGTGGCGCACCACATTTAGTGCGCCATTGCTACATGCAACACAGTGGCGCACCACATATAGGTGCACCATTGCTATTCGAATAGCAATGGCACACCTATATGTGGTGTGCCACTGGTAACCCCAAACACATCCGTAATTCAGCTAAGAAATTAGTAGTGACCTATCACTATATTACTGCGCCATTGGTAATAAGCTACTAGTGTAGCACCACTTTTTGGTGCGCCACTGCTATATAGCAATGGAGCACCAGTAAAGTGGTGTGCCACTGACACCATTCCTACGGCTAGGCCTTATCCTAATAGTGCTTGGTGGCTGCCAAGGGGGAGTAAATTCGTGATAATGATTGGCCTCCTCCAAAAGTAGAGTTTCCCCTCAATATATAGAGGCGGAGATGCAATCTTGGCCATAGGATGGATGCCCCTTTGATCCAAGGCTCTTGGGCACCTCTAAAACCTTCCTAGATTCATCAACTATGGCAAGAGTTTGTGTCAATCATGTCACCAATTTTTGGATTCCTGAAACTGCTTCTATTCTCCGCAACAATATGGCCGGCCAAGGAGCATTCCGAGTTCGACTGGAGCGAATTTTATGTCTAAACAAGGCTCATAAAATTCCGCATAACTTTGTAAATTGACACTTTTCATTTGATGCTGTCTTCGGGGCCTACTGTGGTGATCTTCAAAAAAAGTTCAGCAGAGACATATTCTGGGAAACTCTAGATTTCACCATATTATCATTTTTTTCTTCTACATTTGCATATTTCCTACACAACAAAGTATAAAACAAAAACTTGTGCACTTTTGCAACTGTTAATAGGTTATTACCAATAAATATAATAAAATTGCATAATAATATTTTTGAGACAATAAACTAGAAAGTTTATGTATAATTTTACATGCATCACTGTGCGAACATAGGAAGCTCATTTTCTTGCCGCGACACTCAAAGACAAGAGAAGTGTGAAGAACGCGCTAACAACCAAAGCTGGAGATGATTCCGACAAGGTAGTCCGCTAGTAGCGGGCCAACTTCAACATTCACTGCTTGTCGGCGAATACAAAACTCAACCCTTATGGCCGCCACCAAGCCCGTAGGCGACACATCGGGCCATTTTCCCTACACGGCCGCCATGAGATCGTGGTCGCAAATATCCTCTGCTATAGCTACCATGCCTAGTGTGCAAGACATAACTCACGTGCCCTTAGGCGATCGTCGATCCGAATCTACAGTTAGTCCTTACTCCTCTGCGATAGACTGACTACCCATGGCGGTGAGGCGGGGACTAAGACGACAAGCTCATTTTGGTTTTGTTTAATCTGGGATCTCGGATTTGGGGATGAGGAGCCAAAGTTGAGACCTTCATCCTCCGTGGGAGAGCCACTTCCCATGGCGTCGAGGCGGGGACAACAACGATGAGCTCGATTTGGGAAGGGCGATAGTGATCTATATTCAAGGAGAGGGACGAGTAACCGAAGCTCATCGAGGGATTTGGGGAATGACAGAATAGGGGAGAAAACCATGAGACAAATGAGTCCCATCGTCAACATCAGCGAAAAATTAGCGGCCATATGTAAAGGTACTTTGCCCCTATGCGTGTTTTTCTTAATTAATGACAATCCCGACTTATCCATGCTCTAGATTATTTGTTAAGCAATGGATGATCAAGGTATTATGATAGAGCATGAATAGATACAAGGTTCACCAAAGCTAAGAGAAAAGATTGGATTCAAGTTGGTCAACACATGAAGCATAAAGAGTGTACCACATTGGATCATTTGATCTTGTGGTATGGTAAGCCTTTTCAATTATTCTTTGTCAACTAACTCATCATATATGTGTTGTCTATGCAGGTTAGGTATCTTTCCATGGGCATGCATCAAAAGCAAGATCTCTTATATCCCACAAGAGGATGACATCAAGTGGTGATCCGTCATAAAGGTTGAGAAGGGAAAGTTCAAGATGAGCATATCAAGAAGATAATGCTTGAAGCTTGCCGTCCATTTGGTGATAATGTACATGTGAAGATGTGCCCTAATGAATATATCCCATAGTGGTGTATGTGGGAGCAAATTGCGAGTCTTCAGGAAGCAACAATAATAAAGTGGTGCTTTCCATCTTGAATGAAGCATGAAGCATCATCATCAAGGTCAAGCGGGATGCACAAGGCAAAAGTATGTCCTTGCTATGTTTTACTTTAACCGGTCTCAAGGTGGTTGTTGGGAGACCAGGTTATAAGATAGATAGCCGCATTATCAAGAGGAGATTTAGGTTGGGTAACTTGATCACACCGTCTTAGGGAGCTCAATCCTTTGCATTCTTTGCATCCCTATATTATTGTTTCTTATTGGTGTTTCTCTATGTGAGGTTCTTGAGCTTGTTGCTAACTTTTCAAAAAGCCCAAGTTCATCGAAAACAGAATTCACATGCATCTTCTTTTGCTTTTTCGAGTTTAAACATATTTACCGGTTCTTGATGTAGGGAGGCTTCCTATCTAAATTCATGTAAAAATGTCTTGTGATACTTCCTAATATTTCCAACAAAATTGGTTTCATATCAATTGGAGTTCGGGAACATTGTGAGAGTCTAGTTCTTTCGAGAAAACTGCAGTTTGAGAAAGTTCTAATGAAATCGGCGCATAAACCAGCGGTGTCGGTTTCTTCTCCGGAACTGTTTGGCGCCGGCAGTTTGCTGCGGTATGTGCTGAATATGGCACATTAGAGAGCGGTTTTGGCAAAACCAAAATAATTTTGGCCCGCCAGTTTGGAACCAGCGAGGAAACCGACGCGACAGTCTCAGACAAGCCCAGTCTGCTAAACCACTCGAATCCGGTGTGCTGGATTGTGTGTCGGACCAAGTCGACGGAGGATCAGAGCCACCAATTTTACGGTCGGTTTGGGTTGCAGGAATTCCCCAAACAACTAGTTTTCTCCCTTGGATTATAAATAGCCCTTCTTCCTCCTTGAGGAGGTAAGGTCAACCATTCCATTTGCTCCCTCCCTCCCGCCCTCTCTCTCTTATACTCCATTATTGAACCTCGAAAGCTTGATTCCTCTCCCTCCCCTCATATGATTCTTGTATCTTCTTTAGGGATTTGGAAGAGGGGATCTAGATCTACAATCTACACCAATCAATTTCTCCTCCAAGTGCGAAAAATTCTTTGAATCTACATCTTGGAGTCGTTTGTTGATGTCCTTCATTGTTCTTCCTTTCTAATTCCTGCCTAACACTTGTTGCTTTCGTGAGATTTAAGTGTGAAGGATTTGAATACCTTAGGTGTTCTTGCTTTGCATCCTTGCATAGTGTTGAGCTCTCCACTATGATTTTTTGGATGACAGACCGTGAGCTTGTTACTCTTAGAGGGTGACATCCTAGTTGGTTTGGTGGCTGGTGCTCCGGTGACCTCTTCGTGACAGATTGTGAAGAGGCCCGGGCTTCTCCTTCGTGGAGCTTATGAAGTGGTTGTGGAGCTTGCCATCTCCGTAGTGGAAGAGAAACTAGCCATAAGAGAAAGGCCTTGCACTTCGTGGTTCTAGTCCGCATCATCCCAACGTGACGTACCTCACTTCATGTGAGGGAACTGATACGTCCCAAACGTATCTATAATTTCTTATGTTCCATGCTACTTTTATGACAATACTTGCATGTTTTATACATACTTTACATCATTATTATACATTTTCCGGCACTAACCTATTAACAAGATGCCGAAGTGCCGATTCTTGTCTGTTTTTGGTTTCAAAAATCCTACAAAGGAAATATTCTCGGATTGGGCGAAATCAACGCCCGGTCTTATTTTTCCGCGGAGCTTCGGAAGACGGAGGGGTTACGAAGAGGGCCACGAGGGCCGGCACCATAGGCGGCGCGGCCGGGGGGGGGCCCGCGCCTATGGGTGTGGGTCCCTCGCGCCGCCTCTTGACCTACCCCCGCCTACTTAAAGCCTTCGTCGCGAAAACCCTGCGAGAGCCACGATACGGAAAACCTTGCGAGACGCCGCCGCCGCCAATCCCATCTCGGGGATTCAGGAGATCGCCTCCGGCACCCTGCCGGAGAGGGGAATCATCACCGGAGGGCTCTACATCACCATGCCCGCCTCCGGATTGATGCGTGAGTAGTTCATCCTTGGACTATGGGTCCATAGAAGTAGCTAGAGGGTTGTCTTCTCCGCTTGTGCTATCATGTTTAGATCTTGTGAGCTGCCTAACATGATCAAGATCATCTATTTGTAATGCTACATGTTGTGTTTGGTGGGATCCGATGAATATAGAATATTATGTCAAGTTGATTATCAATCTATCATACATGTGTTGTTTATGTTCTTGCATGCTCTCCGTTGCTAGTAGAGGCTCTGGCCAAGTTGATACTTGTAACTCCAAGAGGGGGTATTTATGCTCGATAGTGGGTTCATGCCTCCATTGAATGTGGGACAGTGACAGAAAGTTCTAAGGTTGTGGATGTCTTGTTGCTACTAGGGATAAAACATTGATGCTTTGTCTAAGGATATTTATGTTGATTACATTACGCACCATACTTAATGCAATTGTCTTGTTTACAACTTAATACTGGAAGGGTGCGGATGCTAACCCGAAGGTGGATTATTTAGGCATAGATGCATGTTGGATAACGGTCTATGTACTTTGTCGTAATGCCTGATTAAATCTCATAGTAATCATCATTGATATGTATTGAATCTTTATTTGTCAATTGCCCACTGTAATTTGTTCACCCGACATGTTAGTTATCTTATTGGAGAGACACCACTAGTGAGCTGTGGACCATGGTCCATTTTTTTACATCTGAATACAATCTACTGCAATCATTGTTCTCTCTGTTCTTTGCAAACAAACATCATCTTCCACTCGTACGTTTAATCATTTGTTTCAGCAAGCTGTGAGATTGACAACCTCACTGTTACGTTGGGCAAAGTATCTTGATTGTGTTCTGCAGGTTCCACGTTGGCGCCGGTTTCACGGGTGTTGCACTACACTCCTCCACCAACAACCTTCACGTGCTTCTTGGCTCCTACTGGTTCGATAACCTTGGTTTCTTTCGAGGGAAAACTTGCTGCTGTGCGCATCACACCTTCCTCTTGGGGTTCCCAACGGACGTGTGCATCACGCGTATCAAGACTGTTTTCGGCGCGTTTAGGGAGATCAAGACACGCTGCAAGGGAGTCTTCCACATCCAATCTCTTTACTTTGTTTTTGTCTTGCTTTACTTTATTTTATTTACTGTCTTGTTTGCTTTATATCAAAAATACAAAAAAATTAGTTGGTTTACTTTATTTTATTTACTGTCTTGTTTGCTTTATATAAAAAATACAAAAAAAATATTTGCTTTACTTACTGTCTTGTTTACTAGCTCTATATCAAAATACAAAAAAAATAGTTACTTGTCTTTACTTTATTCTATTTGCTTAGTTACTTTATTACTGCTATAATGGGTACTCCTGAAAATACTAAGTTATGTGATTTCACTAGCACAAATAATAATGATTTTATAAGTACTCCTATTGCTCCACTGCTACTACCAGAATTCTATAAAATTAAACCTGCTTTATTGAATCTTGTTATGAGAGAGCAATTTTCTAGTGTTAGTACTGATGATGCTGCTGCCCATCTTAATAATTTTGTTGAACTTTGTGAAATGCAAAAGTATAAGGATATAGATGGTGATATTATAAAACTGAAATTGTTTCCTTTCTCATTAAGAGGAAGAGCTAAAGATTGGTTGCTTTCTTTGCCTAAGAATAGTATTGATTCGTGGACTAAATGTAAAGATGCTTTTATTGGTATATTCCTCTGCTAAGATTATATCTTTGAGAAGTAGCATTATGAATTTTAAGCAATTTGATAATGAACATGTTGCTCAAGCATGGGAGAGAATGCAATCTTTGGTAAAGAATTGCCCTACCCATGGACTAACTACTTGGATGATCATCCAAACCTTTTATGCAGGATTGAATTTTTCCTCGAGGAACCTATTGGATTCAGCTGCTGGAGGTACTTTTATGTCCATCACCTTCGGCGCCGCGATGAAGCTTCTTGATGATATGATGATCAATTACTCTGAATGGCACTGAAAGAACTCCTCAAGGTAAGAAGGTAAATTCGTTGAAGAAACCTCTTCTTTGGGTGATAAGATTGATGCTATTATGTCTATGCTTGCAAATGGTAGATCTCATATTGATCCTAATAATGTTCCTTTAGCTTCATTGGTTGCTCAAGAAGAGAATGTTGATGTGAATTTCATTAAAAATAATAATTTCAACAACAATGCTTATAGGAATAATTATGGTAACAACAACTATAGGCCATATCCTTCTAATAATGGTAGTGGTTATGGTAATTCTTATGGTAATTCTTACAACAATAATAAGAGTGTACCCTCTGGTCTTGAAGTCATGCTTAAAGAATTTATTAGTACACAAACTGCTTTTAATAAAACTGTTGAAGAAAAGCTTGGTAAAATTGATGTTCTTGCTTCTAAGGTTGATAGTCTTGCTCTTGATGTTGATCTTTTAAAACTGAAAGTTATGCCTGAGGAAGTTAAAGATGCTAGGTTTGCTAAAACAAATTCCATCCAAGTTCAAATTAATGATAATATTAGAATGTTGGCTGAATTGCATGCTAGGTGGGATAGAGAAGAAAGAGAAAAACTTGCTAAAGAGAATAATGTAGCTAAAGTTTGGACTATTACCACCACTAGTAATGTTGATTCTTCACATGTTGCTACACCTCCTACTATCAATGGTAAAATAATTGGTGTTGGCAATGTTTCTACTCCTAGTGCAAAGCGTGCAAAATTGCCTGAAACTGCTTGTGATAAAACCGCTGAAATTTTTCAAAGCATTGGGGACAATGATCCCATTGCTGTAGATCATAATGGTTTAGATTTTGATGATTGTCATATTACTGAAGTTATAAAGTTCTTACAAAAACTTGCTAGAAGTCCTAATGCTAGTGCTATAAATTTAGCCTTTACAAAACATTTTACAAATGCTCTCATTAAAGCTAGGGAAGAGAAATTAAAACTTAAATCTTCTATTCCTAGGAAGTTAGAAGATGGTTGGGAGCCCATCATTAAGATGAAATTTAATAATTTTTAATGTAATGCTTTATGTGATCTTGGTGCAAGTATTTCTGTTATGCCTAAGAAAATTTATGATATGCTTGACTTGCCACCATTGAAAAATTGTTATTTGGATGTTAATCTTGCTGATAATCTAAAAAGAAACCTTTGGGGAGGATTGATAATGTTCGCATTACGGTTAACAATAACCTTGTCCCCGTTGATTTTGTTGTCTTGGATATTGAATGCAATGCATCTTGTCCTATTGTTTTGGGAAGACCCTTTCTTCGAACTGTTGGTGTTGTTATTGATATGAAAGAAGGAAATATTAAGTATCAATTTCCTCTCAAGAAAGGTATGGAACACTTCCCTAGAAAGAGAATGAAGTTGCCTTTTGATTCTATTATTAGAACAAATGATGATGTTGATGCTTCTTCTCTTGATGTTACTTGATTTGCACTTTCTGCGCCTAGGCTGAAAGAAAAGCACTTCTTGGGAGATAACCCATGTTTTATTTTATTACTGTATTGTTGAGTCTTGGAAGTTGTTACTACTGTAGCAACCTCTCCTTATCATGTTTTTTGTGCCAAGTAAAGTCTCTATGGTAAAGTTGATGCTAGATTTGGATTGCTGCGCAACAGAATTCTGTCTGTCACGAATTTGTGTAGAACTCTCTGTAAAAAAAGCAAAACAATCTGCCAATTTACGTGCGTGATCCTCAGATATGTGCGCAACTTTCATTAGTTTTGAGTTTTTCCATCTGAGCAAGTTAAGTGCCTCTGTAAAATTCGTCTTTACGGACTTCTGTTGACAGATTCTGCCTTTTATTTCGCATTGCCTCTTTTGATATGTTGAATGGATATCTTTGTTCCATTAACTTTCAGTACCTTTGTGCAATGTCCAGAAGTGTTAAGAATGATTATGTCACCTCTGAATATGTGAATTTTTGATTATGCACTAACCCTCTAATGAGTTTGCTTTAAGTTTGGTGTGGAGGAAGTTTTCAAGGGTCAAGAGAAGAGGATGATACAATATGATCAAGAAGAGTGAAAGGTCTAAGCTTGGGGATGCCCCTGTGGTTCATCCCTGCATATTTTAAGAAGACTTAAGCATCTAAGCTTGGGGATGCCCAAGGCATCCCTTCATCATCGACAACTTATCAGGTCACTTCTAGTGAAACTATATTTTTATTCCATCACATCTTATGTTCTTTACTTGGAGCGTCTGTTTGCTTTTATTTTCGTTTTGGTTTGAATAAAGTTGGATCCCACCATCCTTATATTGGAGATATTACGCTCCGCTTTTTCATATGGAACACTTGTGTTCTTAGTTGTGCTTTAATGTTCATGGTGAAGGCTGAAAATTGCTTCGTTGATTGCTATTTGGTTGGAATCAGAAAATGCTTCATATGGTTTGGAATAACTTGAAACTTGGCAATTGTTTTGAGCTCTCATAGATCATGTTTAAGCTCTTGCATCATGTAGTTTAATCTATTAGTGGAGAACTACCGTAGAGCTTGTTAAAATTTGGTTTGCATGATTGGTCTCTCTAAGTCTAGATATTTTCTGGTAAAGTGTTTGAACAACAAGGAAGACAGTGTAGAGTCTTATAATGCTTGCAATATGTTCTTGTGTAAGTTTTGTTGTACCTGTTCATACTTGTGTTTGCTTCAAACAACCTTGCTAGCCCAAACCTTGTACTGAGAGGAAATGCTTCTCGTGCATCCAAACACGTTGAGCCAAAACCCATGCCATTTGTGTCCACCATATCTACCTACTATGTGGTATTTTCTGCCATTCCAAAGTAAATTACTTGAGTGCTACCTTTAAAATTTCATTCCTTTGTCTTTGCAATATATAGCTCATGGGAAAATAGCTTAAAAACTATTGTGGTGATGAATATGTAGTTATGTGTCTTATTTCTTATAAGTTGCTTGTTGAGCGGTAACCATGTTTCTGGGGACGCCATCAACTTTTTACTTTTGTTGGATATCATGTGAGATGCTATGCATGTTCGTCTTGTCTGAAGTAAGGGCGATTTTCATGATCAAATGGTTTGAGTATGCATATTGTTAGAGAAGAACATTGGGCCGCTAACTAAAGCCATGTATCTTGTGGAAGTTTTCAGTTTGGACATACACCCTCAATCTCTTATGAGGATATTATCTGTTGTTCAATGCTTATGCATTAAAGAGGAGTCCATTATCTGTTGTCTATGTTGTCCCGGTATGGATGTCCTAAGTTGAGATCTATTAAAAACGAGAAATCAAATGCAATTGATCTCCTTGGACCTTTGTACATGCGGCATAGAGGTACCCCTTTGTGACACTTGGTTGAAACATATGTTATGCAATGATAATCCGTGTTAATCCAAGCTAATTAGGACAAGATGCGAGCACTATTGGTATTCTATGCATGAGGCTTGCAACTTGTAGGAAGTATTTTGCATAGCACATATGAATTATTACTACCGTTGACAATTTTTTTTCTATGTTTTCAAAATAAAAGCTCTAGCACAAAAATAGTAATCCATGCTTCCCTCTGCGAAGGGCCATTCTTTTACTTTATGTTGAGTCATTTTACCTACTTCTTTCTATCTTAGAAGCAAACACTTGTGTTAACTGTGTGCATTGATTCTTACATGTTTACTTATTGCACTTGTTATATTACTCTATGTTGACAAATATCCATGAGATATACATGTTACAAGTTAAAAGCAATTGCTGAAACTTAATCATCCTTTGTGTTGCTTCAATGCATTCTACTTTGAATTTATTGCTTATGAGTTAGCTCTTATGCAAGTCTTGTTGATGCTTGTCTTGAAAGTACTATTCATGAAAAGTTTTGCTATATGATTCAATTGTTTAGTCATTATCTTTTGTTACCGTTTGGTAGCATGTCACTTCAGAAATTACTCCATCCATCTCATATGCTTTACAATAATGTTGACCAAGGTTATGTTGGTAGCATGTCACTTCAGAAATTATTTGTTGTTATTGTTTACCTACTCGAGGGCGAGTAGGAACTAAGCTTGGGGATGCTTGATACGTCCCAAACGTATCTATAATTTCTTATGTTCCATGCTACTTTTATGACAATACTTGCATGTTTTATACATACTTTACATCATTATTATACATTTTTCGGCACTAACCTATTAACAAGATGCCGAAGTGCCAGTTTTTTTGTTTTTGGTTTTAGAAATCGTACAAAGGAAATATTCTCGGAATTGGACGAAATCAACGCCCGGGGTCTTATTTTTCCGCGGAGCTTCCAAAAGACCGGAGGGTTACGAAGAGGGGCCACGAGGGCCGGCACCATAGTCCGGCGCGCTAGGGAGGGCCGCGCCGCCTATGGTGTGGGTCCCTCGCGCCGCCTCTTGACCTACCCTTCCGCCTACTTAAAGCCGTCGCGCGCTGCAGAGAGCCACGATACGGAAAACCTTCGAGACGCCACCGCCGCCAATCCCATCTCGGGGATTCGGAGATCGCATCCGGCACCTGCCGGAGAGGGGAATCATCCGGAGGGCTCTACATCACCATGTCCGCCTCCAGATTGATGCGTGAGTAGTTCATCCTTGGACTATGGGTCCATAGCAGTAGCTAGATGGTTGTCTTCTCCGCTTGTGCTATCATGTTTAGATCTTGTGAGCTGCCTAACATGATCAAGATCATCTATTTGTAATGCTACATGTTGTGTTTGGTGGGATCCGATGAATATAGAATATTATGTCAAGTTGATTATCAATCTATCATACATGTGTTGTTTATGTTCTTGCATGCTCTCCGTTGCTAGTAGAGGCTCTGGCCAAGTTGATACTTGTAACTCCAAGAGGGGGTATTTATGCTCGATAGTGGGTTCATGCCTCCATTGAATCTGGGACAGTGACAGAAAGTTCTAAGGTTGTGGATGTGCTGTTGCTACTAGGGATAAAACATTGATGCTTTGTCTAAGGATATTTATGTTGATTACATTACGCACCATACTTAATGCAATTGTCTGTTGTTTACAACTTAATACTGGAAGGGGTGCGGATGCTAACATGAAGGTGGATTATTTAGGCATAGATGCATGTTGGATAGCGGTCTATGTACTTTGTCGTAATGCCCTGATTAAATCTCATAGTAATCATCATTGATATGTATTGAATCTTTATTTGTCAATTGCCCACCTGTAATTTGTTCACCCAGCATGTTAGTTATCTTATTGGAGAGACACCACTAGTGAACTGTGGACCTCGGTCCATTCTTTTACATCTGAATACAATCTACTGCAATCATTGTTCTCTACTGTTCTTTGCAAACAAACATCATCTTCCACTCAATACGTTTAATCCTTTGTTTTCAGCAAGCCGGTGAGATTGACAACCTCATTACGTTGGGGCAAAGTATCTTGATTGTGTTGTGCAGGTTCCACGTTGGCGCCGGTTTCACTGGTGTTGCGTCGCACTACACTCCTCCACCAACAACCTTCACGTGCTTCTTGGCTCCTACTGGTTCGATAACCTTGGTTTCTTTCTGAGGGAAAACTTGCTGCTGTGCGCATCACACCTTCCTCTTGGGGTTCCCAACGGACGTGTGCATCACGCGTATCAGGAACACATTAATAAATCTTTGTCTCCGCGCGCTTTGGTAAGCTCTATACCCGAGTTTAATTTCTTTGTGATAGCCATTGTGCTTGAAGTACTATATCTTGCCTATCACTTGTGGTACATCTTGTGCCTATCTTGCTTAGTTTAAGTTGTTGTCGGTGCACCTAGTTGAGCAAGCTTATTTTGTTTTATACGAATTAAAACACTTGAAGCTCAGATAAATGTGATCTAAAACCCCATCTAAACTATTGCATAAGAGCATCTCCAGCCGCGTCCCCAAAGCAGCCCCCAAAGGGATCTGGGGCATGCCGGACAAAATTTTGTTCCCAGCCACCCCCCAAAGCCTCCTTCCGTCTGGCGCGACCCAATACGGTGTCCGACGCCCCGAGCCTGTCCCCGCTCCACAGGGGACGCTCCGGGCACACCGGACACAACGAAAAGTGTGGCAGGCTCCCACCTGTCGGCGACCACTTCCATAACCGTTGGTTCGCGCCTTTTATTTCTCATCGCACCTTCCACTCCGCGCCTCCCACTCCTCCGCCGCCGCTCGATTTACCGCCTGTTTCGACGACAAATCTCTTCTGAGTCGGGCACCGTCGTCGTTGTTGGCTCTCTCGCCGACCTTTTCGCCGCCGTCGCTTCGCCAGCGCGTCCCAGAACGCGGCGTCAAATCCGCCCCACCTCCACGCACATAAGGTGTTCGACGCCTTGTCAGGCAGGCGCGATAGGCCGTTGTTTGTTGCCTCGTCTACCGCGACTGAATTTTAACCATTAATTTTGCTTCAGACATGGATAGCGATGATGAGATTCTTTTCCGACTGCTGGAGCACGAGCAAGCCTTCAAAAACGACATCCGGGAGCATTTGCTGACCATCGCGTCCCTCTAGGACATGCTTGACGCCGAGGCGGAGAAGAGGAATAGGCCGCACCGTAGAGGATCAAGGCCCGGGAGAAAGAAGTCGAAGCCCCGACAGAGGATGGAGGGGCATACCATGCTGCACAACTACTACTTCGCAGATGACGCAACACATGCCGACAATTTTCGGCGCCGGTATAGGACGAGCAAAGGTTTGTTCATGACTATCCTTCATGGCGTTCGAGAGTTCGACCCCTTCTTCAAGCTCAAGCACGACGGTGTAAGCGTTGCCGGGTTCTCGTCGATTCAGAAATGCATCGCTGCCATGATGATGCTTGCATACGGAGCACCTGCCGATACACATGACGACTACCTTTGCATGAGCGAGTCTACTGCCATTGAGCGCATGTACAAGTTTTGCCGAGCTGTGGTGGGAAAGTTTGGCAAATACTACTTGAGAGGGCCAACTGAAGAAGAGACTGCAATGATCATGACACAAAATGTTGCGAGAGGATTCCCTAGGATGCTTGGAAGCATCGATTGCATGCACTGGTCATGAAAAAACTGCCCGTTTGCTTGACAAGATATATACAAAGGGCGTCATGAATATTGTAGTGTGGTGCTTGAAGCTGTGGCAGATTATGACCTGTGGATTTGACACTCTTTCCTTGGCATGACGAGATCATACAATAACATCAACGTGTTGCAGCAGTCTCCAGTGTTCAGCAAGTTTGAGGCGGCGTATGGAGAACGCGGCTGGAGAGCGACGTCCCCCAAACGCGACACGAACAAAACACGTCCTCAAACGCTCGATCTGACGCCGTTTGAGGGACATTTTGAGGACGCGGTTGGAGATGCTCTAAGCGGCTTCTAGCCTTAGAGGAATTGCAAGCAACTTGAGACCAACAGTGTTGTGAGCAGTGGTTATCAAATAGTCTCTCCGTTTTTATAAAAGTTTCCCAACTTTATCTAGATATGGAGGTATCTAAATATATTTTTTAGCTATAGATTCATTAATATCTAAAGAAAAAGTTGTGAAGTTTCTTTAGAAAAGGAAGGGAGTACAACTTTTTTAGTATAATGGAAAGGAAAATACCCATGCATTTTGGGCCTAAAGCATGCAGGAAAAGCCTAATCCCGGGTTGAAAAAGCCAATTGTCTAACCGCGGGAACAGCACACCCATTTCCCGCCAAACCCTGAAGAAAAATCCCCAATCCCCTTCTCCTTCTCCAATCTCCCGCCGCCCCCGCAGACACAGACAGACAGAGAGAGAGAGACTCGCTTCCTCACCGCCATGGAGATTGTGCGATCCCAAAGGCAGCTCGCAGCGGCGGCAGCAGCCGCCAGCGGCGGAGGCAGCGGCGCGGGGGGCCTGCCAACTTACCGGGTGGCGCCGCAGCTGGAGGTGCGGTTGGAGGAATTCGAGCTCTTCGCCATCGACCGCCTCCGAGGTGCGTTGCCCTGACCTCGTTTCGCTGGGCCTTTTGCGTTCCCGCTCCAGCGCACTTCATAGATCTGACTGTTGACAGTCAGTACATCATTCGATTTTTATGTGCTGTTTTGGTTAGTCCTGAAGGGGATCTCGGATGGGCTATCGCGGGGGAAGAGGCCGGAGGAGATGGAGAAATTGGTTAGCCATTCTGTCTTGCTTCGTTGACCCCTTTTTGGGGGACAACTACATTTCGTGCATTTTGGCGCTGATTCAGCAGAAGTAAATGAAAGTATTAGGGTATTTGGTGGTGTGTAGACCTTGGTCTCAGTTGGATTTGGTTAGAGATATGAATAATATCTAAGTTGAAATCAGGCACCACTTGTGGATGTGCAGTATTTTCAGCTTTTTTCACAATGTTTTTCAAGCTGGTACGGGGGGATTGTATTTTCATGCTAATTTTACTTTTGTTTAATCAAGTTACTTCCAGGATTTTCCATATTTGACAATTTATTCATGAAGATAAGGGGTAAATTTAGGAAAAGTCCGGTTTGAACCTGGGTTCATGTGAACCCTAGTTGGAAATGCATTTTCCAAATGTTAAAAAATTCTAAAATAAAAATATCCCGGTACGTACGCATGTTCCATGTGTGCGTAGAAAGTTTTCGTGGAGAAACCACTTTTTTATTTCAGAATCTAAAAAAGACAAAATATGTCACATATATACTGCTATATAGCCCTGCAAAATTTCACTTTTTTGCCGAGACAAAATAAAAGGTTTTTTCGTCACGAAACTCATGTCCAGGGCACATATTTGAGATTATCTGGGAAATCATTTTGTGTTTCGATTTTTAAAACATATTTTGACATCACAAACAAAACTTTTCAAAAAGTGAGTTCACATGCCCCCATGTTCCATATATGCAGTCTCGTAAATTTAGTCTTTCTAAAATTTACTCTGGTTTAATTTCAAGTTGTAAGTGTTGATTTGTCCTTTGAATGGGTGCATTATTAGGGTAAAAAATTCTGGGTCCTAGCTATGTACTTAGCATATGTACGTGGATGGGAATGATCAAAACTGAAATTTATGAGATTCAGGTCAGCGAGTTGTGGAAGGGACACATGAGGCACCAGGATCCAGCAGAGACTTTGAACAAGGACATAATATCACACTTTGTGCTCCGTCTTGTTTACTGCAGAACGTACGTTTAACATTCTTGCACTTACATTGCATGTTCATATGCTTGGTGGCTTGCTTAGTGTTTTGACCAACTTATCAAAAATCTATATTTATGCCACCTTGCAGGGAAGAATTACGTAAGTGGTTTCTCTCCATGGAGACTACACTCTTTCGGTATCGTTTTCGCCTTGAGAGTCCTGATACACAGGTGCTTCCTCTTTATCTACACTCTTGATTGCAGCAAACGAAAAGAATAATTTATGTCTTAACCATTGTTTGTTCCACTCTGTGCCTTTCAGAGGCTTCTTATGAGTGAGTTTCAGCTTCCATACAAAGCATTGCCACACTCAGAATTCGAGGTATGCATATGGACACTTATGGAACTGTGCTGAGCACTTGGATCTTGATGCTTCACAGTAATGAAATGTTTGTTGCCATGCTCTAGGCTGTGAAAGACAAGTTAAGTCAAGTTGCACGTTCCATTGGTCAGTCTGCAAGTGGTACGGAACACATATCCAGCTCAGAATATGCTGCTGCTTGCATCACTTATTTCACTTCAGATTTATGTCTTAGCAAGTCGTTAGAAAGAGTTACAAAATAAGTTGCTTCAGATTCTAATTTTCCATTATTTGCTTGTTGTGAAATCATGATTAAGGGCTTAAGGTAATGAAACAGTTGTAGACCACCAGGATTAAACTTGTAGAATCTGTCAAAAGGAAATGTATTTGTTATGTGTGGGATTAGAATGTGAAACTGCCCATACTTCTACCTCTGGTGGCGATCCCTCTTGAAGGTGTTGTTTTGGAGTACCATGCTCATTGTTATGTCCTGTGTTGTTCTATTGGTAGAGATCTCCGGCAATAGGTCTGTGGTAGATGTTGGAGAAGATAGCTGCCGTGAGGCCTGTCTAATGTAGATGTTTTTGTTCTTTTCCTTTTCTTTTTGTAAGGCAATATGCTTGGATTTGTTGCTTGGAGTTTTCTCAGTAATAATAATACTTCCTCTGATTCATATTACTTGACACTAATATAGATGTATCTGAACACATTTTAGGTGTAGATACATCCATTTTAGTGGCAAGTAATACTAATATGGATCGGAGGGAGTAATATATGGCTGTGTGCATCCAGGGATGCAGAGGCTGGGAGGCTTTCCCTTCCTTTCCGAAAATGAGAAAATAATCGTTTTCATCATTATTCTTTTACTTACTCTTTGTGCTTTTCGAGTAGAATCTAGAATTATGTTTTGTTATACGTATCTATGTTAGTCAGCTTAGCAGCTAACATTTTGTACATTCTTTTTGCAGTTGAATCTGTGTTCTTCAAGGTATGTGCACCAATCTACTGTAGTTTTAAAGTTCATATTTTTTCTTTTGATTAAGCAATCTAACTACATCGTGTTTAACCCCAACTAAGGTACCATTCGAAGAAGTCCCAGATCTTGTTGGCAGCCGCCGAGTATTCATTTCAAAAGGCTATGCTTATGTCGCGATGAGTCAGGTTTGCTCTTAACATGAGAATAAAAACTTCCATTTTTGTCTCATGTCCATTCTAAACATCTGTTTAAATATTCAGGTTGTTTCACTGGTGGTTACCCAATTCCGCTGCAATATCTCGAAGGCACTAGTTTTGACGAATAGGTAAATAGTAGCCTTTTTTCTCTGATATCTATTGTTTTGAAAAGTGTCTTTGCTTATCTTTTAGTAGGAACGTTTTCTTTTGGTTTTAGGCGATATACTTAAATATCTATTATGTTGTTTGTTCTTTTACAACAGTTCAATTGCTGTGTGCCCTATAAGTGAAATAATTTAATTTATAGGAAATGGACGACGAGCATTAAGGAACAAGAAAAGGATAGGCTGACTCCTGTGAGTACCAGTGTGCCAGCCCCACTTATCTTTCCACTATCTTGTAACAAATTTGACGATGCATATTTTACTCGTAACAGATTGTTGAGGCATTAAGCAACGCATATTTTGGACCTGATTACTCTCAGGTATATTGTTGTGTCTATACTTGCTTTGCAAGTTGTTCTTTCCATTGCTGACTGTTGCAGGATTCCTCAACATTTTTTGGGCTAAAACTCTATTGTCTACAGACTAGTGATTCTGCTGAGATTTCTCCGAAGGATATTGATCAGCTGTCTAGAACTTCTTTCCCTCTTTGTATGCGCCACATGCTAGAGAAAGTAAGGCACCTTAAAAGCTGCGTACGTGTATTTTCGTTTTGATCAGTTACTTAGTGTTTTCTTTTCTTTTGAAGTTGAGAGAAAACCATCATCTCAAGAATGGGGGTAGAATGCAGTTTGGTCTTTTCCTTAAGGTAATAAACAACTTGGACTGAATATTAATTTTGTGAACATCAGTAATTTATTTTATTTATGTCACATTAATGTAATTTCCAAAACTCATGATTCAGGGTGCTGGGCTAAAGTTGGAGGATGCCCTTGCATTCTTTAGAGCGGAGTTCTCTCAAAAGGTACCTAACTTTTCTAGAGAATGAATATACATCTTTATTCTTGAGAAAGATCAGGGAAACCTTTATCAGTGCCTTAATCCCTTAATGCCTTTATGCTGTTGAAGTTGTGTTAGCCCGACATTTTGTAGGACTACCTACTGCACTCTTACCTGTACTGCTGTCCATTGAGTTATTCAGATATAAGTTTGACATTGAACAATAATATCCCTTGAACCGCATGGTTGAAGTAAGTGCAGTTTCTACTGCTTCACTGATTTGGATCTTTTCTGGATAAGGTTGGCTCTGAGCGGTTTGACAAGGAATATGCTTATAGTATAAGACACAACTATGGAAAAGAAGGAAAAAGAACCGTAAGTTGTTCCCAGTGCACATTTTCCAAGGGTATTTGAGTTATTAAGAACTCTTACTGTTTCTTGTGGTGAAACTAATAACTCTTACAATTTGTTGCTCCAGGATTACACCCCATATTCATGCCAAAAGATCATTGCTGCGACACCTGGTGTTGGCGATCACCATGGTTGCCCTTATCGGCATTTTGGGTATAGTCTCATTCATAGTGTCTTTTCATGTACTCCCTCCGTCCTAAAAAGGATGACTCAACTTTGACTAAATTTGATGTATTGACTAAATTTGCATGTATCTAGCACGTAGATACATGCAAATTTAGTCAAAGTTGAGTCATCCTTTTTAGGACGGAGGGAGTAATTATTAACAGAGTAGATAAACACTTCTGTGTTTGTGGTTTGCTCTGAACTTTCTTTAAGCGTTAGTAGCCCAACAGTGTCTTCAAGGTATGTGAGAATACAGTCGCCCTGTATTCTGCATGTTAAAATTCTTGGGTTGCCCAAATGAAAACATCTTGAAACCAAGAAAATCCTGTATTTTTTCTGAATAATTCCTGAAGTTTGAGGTCTAGGTGTGGTGTCATTTGATGACATGGGATTTGAACAGCACTATATCATTCCGAGTTGCAATTCTTTTTACAAAGCTTAAGATTGTAAACAGAAGCAACCAAAAGTGCATTATTGCCAAGTGCAAGGTCAATTTAACATTTCCTTAACTCAATAAAGTGAATCATATTGTTGAGGCCTGTGGATGTCATGTGTGATGAACTAATGAATGTGAACCAACTATTATGCCAACTGGCGCCTTTGCAGAGATGTCTGCACAGCTACCTTATTACCTAATCTTAGTTTCATAGTTTTTACCTTTTCCTTTGGGCTGTATTTGTAGCGAGGAGAACTTGAGAGCGGCTCTCAACAATATGGGAATCAGTGGAAATGCTTTGGAAGGGATACTGGATAAAGTGAAGAACAGGCATTACCAGGTACTTTATCTCATGGTCCTAGTACCATTCAGCAGTCCTTTATCATTTGACTAACCAAATCATCTGATGCATGAAACATGCAGCTAGCTTGCACATTGACCTTTGAGGCAACTCACAATGTCTCATGTGACACTGGAATTAATCATCCTAATCAGTATTTCAGTGAAAGCCAGAAAGTATTACAAGCCAAGGTGAGTTAAATAGTTGATCTTGCATCGAACAGTATCCCCCCTTTTCAGTATATGAGGAACTCAAATTAACAGTAAATTTGGTCCATGCTGCAGAACCAAACAGTGCAGAGCCAATCATCGACCTAAAGTTCTGATGCTCCTTCAGAAAGCAGTCCATTGACAAGAAACTCAGGTTTTGATCCACAATTGTAGCTTTGCACTCCGTGTTTGATTGTTCCCTGTGACTGGTTCATTACTCAACGTTTCTAGTGTGTGACACTGACTATAATTACTATGATCATGATGCTCACCATTAGCTTTTTATGGACCTGTGCGATGCATCTCGGCTGTCATTCCCTATGTGTTTCTTAAGTATATGATGCTCATTAAGTCATTATGCTTAGATTTAATGGATAGGTAGCAACTGATCATTCAAAAAGACCATGATTAATTGTATAATTTCCAACAGTTCCAACAGCTATTGTTTATTCCTGAAATTGGGCCCACTGCCAAGCTCCTGTACATGTACCACAATCTATAATACATGTCAGTACCGATATGCCTTTGGTACTTCTAAATATCCCCTTGATACGACTAGGGTAAATGAAACTTGGAAATTTTTTACATACTCCACTAGAGTTTGCTGAAATTGAAATTCAAAAAGTAGAAGCGGAGTTTGAAGAGATCAATTATAGGTTTAGTTGGTACTGCTGCACGCTAATTTTTATGAAATGCCCAAACAACCTTCAAGGTGGAAAATGCTGAGATGAGGTAAAAAAAACACACTTCCATGTTTTAGCAAGATCTGCTATGTTGTTAGATATACATTTGGGACTGTGAACCTCCAGTTTTTGGCCACAAAACCTCCATGTGTATGCTGTACTGAGAGGATCTAAAACAACTACTTTAAGTGTACATTTTTTTAAATTTCTAATGCACATAAGTGGACTAATTTCAGCCCAAAATTTCCAGGTCCATACATCAGCCCACATTCTACATTCAGGAATTGTTTCAATACTTAGCGGTCTGACTTTTACTTTTTTACAACACATTGTTTCTATTAAGCGTAGTGTGGTCATTTGACCAGGGTCAAACCTGTTGAACTTTCCCGAGTGGTTAAAAACCCTACCCATGATTGCAATGGCACCAGAGCAAAGTTGATGAATGGAATGACAGGATAGTCCTATTATTTTCAATTAAAAAATGAATAGGACGGCAGGTGCACAATTGCACTTTTTTTCTTGAGAAAACACAATCGCACATTTTTCTCTTGAGAAAATAAAATTGCAATTGTGATCCATCCTCTCTTATCCAGTACCCACAATTGCACATTTTTTTTGAGTGCTACATATACAATTGTCCCATTCCCTTGCAAAAAAAAGGTTCCACATAAATAATAGGGAATTATTTTGCATTCTCAAAAGCAAAATGTCTTGCTTTATTATTGTCAATTAGTATCACCATATCCTTGATTTTTGGGGAATATCATTACGCTATACGTCTATATGTTGTCCAACAAATCTTCCATATGTTATCTGTTGTGAAATGAATATTCTGACAATCACGATTTTCAAGTCATCAGGGATTATGAGGCTTCACTTTTTTTTTTGCATGTGTCATGTTCATTTGCCTCCTGTTTATCTTTGTTACTGGAATTTGTCCACACTAAATGTCAGCTGCTTCTCTGTTAGGCCATAAGGCTAAGAGTTAAAACCTTTACCAGAAATTAGTTGAAACTAAATGACAACACTATGATTTTCTATGGTTTCTTGCATAACAATAATGTAATAACTGTAATACAAGGTCTCCATCAAACGCATAGCTTGTGAATTTTCGTACCATATTTATTATTTTCCAACAATTTTTGATGCATTAAATTGATCTTGTAGGTACTTCCAACCAGATTAGCTACAACTAATTCCCTGCCCTCTTATCTCCTCCTGAGCCCCTGAGCCCTACAGCAGCTTGGTGTTGAATCAAGACTGGTTCTTGTTGCCAATATGTAACCTGATATGTGGAGGGAATTGTGTTGCTCACCAAGGTTTGAGAATCTCTACTGCCTGCAATGACGTCAGACAAGAGAACTGATGCAATATTGCCCAAGAGTGTAAAGTCATGTAGTTCTCAAATGGAGACACGGTATTGATTCTGTAGTTGGCTCTAACTTTGCTGATGTAATCTTGCAACACCTTGTATGACCAGAGTTTGAAAGCCCTGATCAGTTCTGCTTCATTCGAGAGGAATTTTGTGAGCAGATATGTGCCTGACTTGCGCATGCACTTGGATCATGCGAGTTGCTAGTCGATTGTTGAAATGCACACAAATGATATGTAAGTCATTCCGCATCCACAGAAGTCACCAATGTTTGCATGGATTTTCTGTGGGCTGTATAGTTGAACAGATACTTTGGACGCGTTTGGTAGCCTGGGCTCCTCTTGGCCTGCATGGGGCGCAATTTTTGGCCTATTTGGTTTCCTGGGCTCCTCCGCATTGTCGCACGGTTCTTAAAGCACCCTTGGGCTAGGCTTTGAAGGAATGTTTGGATCGGCCGTTTTCAGCGAACCACCCCCTCTCTGCACAATCGACAAACCGTGTTCCCGCATAGCCAGAGATGGCGCGAGCTCGCGCGGAACGACGAAAACTCGCCGGGATGAATTTGGTCACCGCGCTCCAAATTTCGCCACCGTATATAGGGTAGTCTCTCTCACTGCTAAATCCAAATCTCTTATTTCCCCCCATTTCGAGCTCATCCACCCTTCCTGATCTAGCGACATGGTCGGCTCTTCCTCACCCACATGGTCAGCAAGGCTGGCAGCGGCGACGTTGGCTGTGGTGGCGGCTACTGGCCGCGGATTGTCGTCTTATTCCTCTATGTCGATCACTTCGGTTGTTGTAAGCTTCAACAAACCCTAGCCTTAGATCTAGATCTTTTGGGTACATAGGGGGATCTGAAAGAATCCATTGTAGACCATTCCTTCATCGCCGGTCGAGGTTGGATTACCATGGGGACGGTTGTCGAGGTTGCATCTGACTCTTCCACGGGGATGGTTGTCACCGTTGCATCTGACTCTTCCACGTGGACGGCTGTGCTGCCTGCATCTTTGCTAGGGTCCTCTACTTCCCTGATCTTGGTGCTACGTGTGGCTCCTCTAACTGTAAGGCCGCTCTTTCTTTTCTCGTAATTCATTGATGTGGTAGTGGCAGTTCATTGATGTGCTAACGCTTAGGTACGATTCTTCTGGTGTTTGTCATGTAGGTGATCATATCATTGGGCTCCCTGATCTTTCTTCTTCAACTGTGAATGCTCATCGTTGTTTGTTTTCAAACAAACCTGCCTTGATTTGGCAACCTAAGATTTCAGAGTTTGTGCTGAACCGCTTGGTTGAGCTCGTCCATAGTGGCGTCTGTTTTAACTTGGATTCAAAGAGGCCCAGATGAAAAAGGTGTCTCCTGATGTTCATGCATTCGCTTTCATACATGTAAGCACTCTTCAGATCTACAACCACATCAGAAAATGGAGGACCAAGTGAAGCGCAAGATTCAAATCCGATCGCACTCTGGACTGGAGCGAAGATGGTTGCTTCTTCTATGTTGCTGATGAACAGATGTCGCATGAGTACATTAAGGTAATAAGCTTCATTGAGTTCCTTCATAGATCGGAAAGTATGTCATTGTCATTCGCACTAACACTTGTTTCTTTTGGATTGCAACGCTACCCGAGGCATCGTGAGTACGTCGGGACCCCGATCAGGAACTATTCTCAGATGAAGACGAACTTCACGCCCCGGTTTGTCTGCAAGGCATAGCTGTACCAACCTAACTTGCTGGTCAGAGCAAAAGAAGAGTATACCGAGTTCCGTCAGCTGCAGCCATCGGAGAGGGCGACCTAGCTACACAAGAAGTTTCCTGCTTATTGCTTCTGCTTCCTTCTTCATGATCTGTCGATTTTGGGAGGTGCTCTCGTATCCCTCCATTAGCTAGGACTTGCTTGAACCCGATCTTCGGTCTGTAATGATGAACTTGTTCAAGGTAGTATATACTAACCCCTCGTGTGATGAACCTATGATGCATCACGAAGTATAGTTGCTTTGCTCGTGATGCATCACCCAATAGGGTAAGTACTTACTGTGTATTACCAACAAATTTTGATGAACTGAATCTAGCTGAATGTGTTGTTATTCAGTTAGCAGTACTGGGTAACCTCACCACTCTAAGGGAAGAGGTTACCACAACACGCTCATGTCTGCAACCAAACAAGGTGCGCTGCACGCCCAGGGCAAAAAGACGTCGGACATGCACACAAACAATGGGGGCTGGCTTCCCTCTCCGGTGCAAAAAAAATGCCACACCAGCAACCAAACGACACATCTTTTTATGGCCTATGACCCGTTTACAACGAGCAGACACTCCCATCTCACTACGTTAGTGGTGTACAAAATTGGCCCAGACGACCAAACGGGCCCTGTATATGCCGATCAGATAAGGAGAAGATACACTTTGGGTTGATTTGAGCAGGTGCATGAACAGTTAAATATTTTACTTATCCTGGTAACATGGATGAAAATTGCCACGAGAGGGGGAAGGAGAGGCCGGGAACAAAGTAGTATACTAGTAAAGGAGAATGGAAAGAGGAACGATAACTCACAGTTTGCTCATTATATCACCACGACACACATGATCTTAACACAGAGTCACAGAGCACACATAGGCATCAGTCAAACCAAACAAGATCGAATCGAAAAGCTCGCGCAGGAATCAGCAGAACCAGCTTCTTCCTCGGGTGCCGGCACGTCATCGCTCATGCATGCGCTCGCGCCTGAGCCGCTCCTGCACCCTCGATATGTACAAGGCCGCGCGGCGGTCGACGTCGGCGTCTCCGTCGCAAAACTTCCCGTTGCCAGGCGCCATCATCTGCACGGTGACCACCCCTGGCGGCGGAGCCGGCGTCAGTGGCCACGGAGCGGCGACGGTGGGCTTCGCCTTGAAATTGCCAGCAGCCTGGGCCGGCGTGGGCGCTGTCGTCTTCTGCCTGAACGCTCTGGCACGCTTGTACAAACCAATGTCCATTGCACAGGCGAGCTGTCGTTGGTATGTTTGTTGTTGTGTGGACGTGTGGTGTGTGTAGGCTCGAGGTATTACGTCCTTGGCAATTTATAGTAGTTTCTGAATCTTCAGAGCAGCTTCTATGCCGCAAATGGTACGTAGAACTAGTGTACCACCTGGACCATACGCTTAGGCGTCTCTTTCTCAGTTCAGAGACGATACAGTGGAACTTGTACAGATGTTGTACCTGAGTTAAAGAGATTTCATATCCTTGGATGGAATATCCAAATGCTGCTTCTTTGAGATATGTACTTCTACAGTTGTATATGATGCACTATTCATGTTTCTTCGGTGCATTACCCAGGTCATATGTAAGCAGTAAACGGTAATCGAAATAGCGAGATGTTGATTACTATGCATTCCATCAGACTAAAACCTGCTCAGAAGTGATAAGATCTAATTTAGAAAGAGAATATGATCTGCCATGTGTAGCATCGTTTGAGCTTTTGCAGGCAGTGCATTACTAATCTCTCCTCAAAAGAACCTAACATTCGCCACATACACATCGTTGATGGTCTCCATAATTTATAGTGCATACATAATGTCTCACCTAATCTAGTTCGGATCTAGAGAGAAGATTGTGTAACTAAAAAGTATCACTGCAAATGATCTTATCCCTAACAACTTTTTGTTGTTATTCTTGTTGCCACACCCTACCAACTAATTAACTTAGTCAGGGAGTTAACCAAGCGGAACATACGAGGATAAGACCGGTGTCCTTGTAAGGAATAAAGAGAGGAGATTGGTAGGAACAACTCATGCAAGTTGATTACTGATGACCTTTCTGTCTGATGGAATCATCTCAAAATAAACTGGCGTATATCTGCCTATTTGTTTTCTCTTTCATTTCCACAGGTGCAAAAGCAGAGAATCTGGAAAAAGGAAAGCAAAGAAAAGCAAGTGTTGCATATCCTACCCCGTGTCCAAGAATATTTTAAACAGGGCAGGAATATATGGTGTTTGAGAGGGATGCTCCGGTGCTCCCCCCTAAGTGAAGTTGAGGGGTCAAATTGATTTTTTTTAAGCGTTGGGCTCGCCCGAACCCATATCCAGCCCGTGTATACCCATATGTATGGATACGGTATATGTACGTCACGTTTAAAAAAAATGGAGATCACGTGAGCAGTTAATTAAGATCTAATCCGCCTAAAACTCGCCGATCGTCGTGCATGTGTCTTCTGTTGCCGCGATCCTCGTGAGGAGGAGGAAGTTGTACTCCTCCGTCGTCGGAAACCCTAGCGCGAGCACGAGCTGGTGGGGGTAGGGTTGATCTTCCTCTCGGGAGGGATCTGCCGCTGGCGCGTCGGCCGTCTCCGCCGTCGCCGTTGATCGCTCCAACCAGATAAAGTCTCCGCCGTCGTGCACGTCCCCTTGTGTTGCCGCGATCGCCGTGAGCATTTTACTCCTCGTTGGAACCCTAGCGCGAGCACGAGCTGGTGGGGGTAGGGTTCCTCTTCCTCGCGGGTGGGATCTGCCGCTGGCCCGCCGGCCGTCTCCGCCGTCGCCCTTGATCGCTCCAACCAGATAAGTCTGGGCGAGCGCGGCTAGGGTTAGGGCCGGCTCCTCTTTCCCTTGAGCGTGGCCTTAGCGGCTTCTTCCTCCTCGGACGCATCGATCGACCCCTGTGGTGGGGGTAGGCTTACTCCTCCGGCGCATCGACTGGTAGGTACGCACATGATAACTCACCTCTTGTTGGATCATGCTAACTTCTGAAAATTTGATGCGGATGCACTGAATTTGTGATTTCTTTTGTAGCTACGAAATGGATGAGACGAGGTCTGGTGTTTGTGAGGTAGAGAGGGTTCCTGGAATTGGAGTTCATGGAGATGAGTCAGATAATTCTAGAACGGGGCTTGGTGATGAATCTTTTTCAGCGAGTGAGAATATTTTTGTTGGTTCAAGGTCAGATAATTCCATGAGCTCAGAGCATGGGAGGGAAGCAATTATTAATGTAAGTGTCTTTGATATATTCAATTTTTTCATGGAAATCAAATGCAGAACAATAAATGTTTTAACATTGTCATGTTATCATTGAATATGTAGATGGACATTGACAATGATTATGAGAGAGATATTAGTGAGGTTGCGTTGGACGATAACAGCAATGAGGTACATGGAGTGTAATTGTTATTTGATATGCAACGAAATGAGATTACAATTAAAAAGTGGGAAATAGTAATGAGGTACATTTACTTGTTGTCTTTAATTTTTGCAGGAAATATATGGACTTGAAAATGTGTATGACTATTATGGTGAATCCGACGTGGAGAATTGTTTTTATGATGAGTCAGTAGGTGGCAACCATTATGTGGAGCCAAAGCCGTCGAACAGCATGCAGGTATGTATTGGTTAATTACTTGTGGAAGCCAAAAAATTTAATAGACACATAATAAAATTAGAGTTTGATTGCTATGTTTTTCATGTGACAGTCCCATGTTGACGATGGTGATGATGCGAACCTCAGTTTAGCTTGTCAGGCAGAGGATACAATAGAGCTGTACATGATGATAAAGGAGATGACTTTTCCTAGTGAAGAGGCTGCATTCGAATTCTACAACAGCTATGCCAAAGATAATGGATTCAGCATCAGATTGGATAAGGTCAGATATAGCAAAAAAATTACGAGACATAGGCGTTACAGGCGTTTTTTGTGTTCGAGGGAAGGTGAGCGTGATCCAAAGTTGATGACCGAAGAGGGACATAGCCGGAGGCTCAGACCTCTGTCTCGATGCAACTGTGAGGCGCACATGACTGTGAAGCTGAATGAAAAACTTGGTATCTGGTATGTTGATAGTTTTGATGACAAGCACAGTCATACGCCCGCAAGACCGGATGAAACACCTTTTCTTTGGTCGCATAGAAAAATCAGAGAGCATCAGAAGGCTGAGATCTTAGCTATGGGAGCTGCAGGTATTAGGAAGCACACCATAATGGATTCCATGATTAGCAGAAGTGGATGGTATGGCGGCGTTGGATACGTCCGACGGGATCTGTACAACCTTTGCAGCAAGGAAAAGAGGAAACTACTTGCGAAGGGTGATGCTGCCACGACCATAGGAATTATGCTGAGCAGAAAGGAGAAGGACCCAAGTTTTTATTTCGACTACGACTTAGATAAAGAAGGACGGCTGAAGAGAATGTTCTGGTGTGACTCGCAGTCTGTACAGGACTATGAGGACTATGGAGATGTCCTTGTGTTTGACAGCACGTACAAGATGAATCGCTATCGTATGCCATTCATACCTTTTGTTGGTCTGAACAATCACCGTAGGACTACGGTTTTTGGTTGTGCCATAGTTTCAGATGAGACAGAAGAAACTTATGTGTGGTTGCTGCAAACATTTCTGAAGGCAATGTGTCAGAAGAAGCCTCTGAGTGTAATTACGGACGCCGACTCAGCGATGATTAGGGCAATCCGCACTGTATTTCCCGATGTCTGGCACCGCATATGTTCATGGCATGTTGAAAAGAATATGAAGATCCATCTCAGTCACAAGTCGTTGGGCGAGTTCCGGTCTATGTTGTACTATAGCACGTCCATAGCCGAATTTGAGCAGAGATGGCAGGCTTTTTTAAAAAGATGGAAGACGGAGAACACCGAAATTTGGTTGAAGAGGATGTACAGGAAGAGGCACCTGTGGGCTGCAGCTTTTCTGACAGAGGGTTTTTGGCTTGGTATGAAGAGCAACCAGCGGAGTGAAAGTCTGAATTCCTGCCTTCACCTGCACCTTGATGGAGAAATGACTTTAGTGGACATGATACTGCACTATGAGAATTGCATTACCCGCATCCGTGAGAACGAGGCACATGATGACTGCACGGCCTCACAGACATTACCTGTGCCCGTAACAAGCTGCAGGGATCTGGAGGTATTTGCTTCCCACGAGTTTACCCCGGCAAACTTCTATATATTGCAGCTAGATTTGAGGTCAGTTGGCGGCATAGTGACTTTGGAAAGAAAGCTGGGATGTGGGTCTGAAACTTTTGTCGTGGCATGGCATAATAAACCAAATAGGCAGTTCACCGTGGAATATACACCGGGAAATCCTGAAGAAACTATAAAGTGCAGCTGCAGGAGAATGATTCGAAAAGGACTCCCTTGCAAACATATATTCCATGTTCTATGTGTTCTGCAAATATCTGAAATTCCAAAGTGTTGTGTTCTTCGTCGGTTATCAAAAGATGCAAGAAATGGACTGCCTGCTAGGCGAACGAGTGATATGTTTGGAGTAGGTTGGTCAGGTACAGCGGATAGAATTGAATATAGCAAGGTTAGTGTGTTATCCTCGCAAGCTATGCATGCAGCATGCAAACACCCAACACTTTGGGCTCAGTTACAGGACAGTTTAAAGGACGTGATAGCAAAGGCGATTGAGTACGACAAGGAGGGTACGGTGGGTGCTGTTCCGATTTGTCTAAGCTCATTAGCAGTTGAACATGTGGAGGACCGAGAAGGAAACATAGTTAAGGTCCAGGATCCTATTAAAGTATCGAGCAAAGGTACACATAATAAAGACGATGACAACCGCCCCAAGTCTAAAAATGGAAGACCTCTATCGTACGACGAGCACAAAATTAAGTGCGGGGCTTGCAAAGAGCCAGGTCACAACCGACGCAGCAAGAAATGTAAACTTAACAACAAGTGAGTGCCCATAAGCTGTCCTATTTACATAATTGAACATATGAACATTTTATAATTAGCATGTAATTTACAATCCAGGTAGTGGTCTCGTGCAGCATCTTCTGTTGAATGGCAACTCCATTACCTTGTACAAGCTTCTCCATATTAAGATGCATGTAATGGTGGCCTAAGTAGTGAGCATGCATATCTGTACACTGTGATCAAATCAATAGCTTTTCACGTCTATGTGTAAGTACAGTCAGAACTTGTGTTAAACAGTTGGTAAATTGTGATCACGCATATAAGCTGTGAGAAATATTCGGTTGTAGTACTAATTAATTATGCACCTAAACAGTTAACGTGGCCAGCTGAAGTTTCTGAAGAATTTTGAAGATTTAGCCATTATTCAGCAAGTAAAACAGAAATGACAAATAAACAGTTAATCAGCTAATGTTTCATCATTACCGCGCGGGTTGGGCTCCGGGGACAGGCTTTTGGGTTGGGTTTGTTTTTTCTCACTGCGCGTTTACTGGGCTTTTTTCCTGGCGGGCCTTGTCTTTCGTTTTGTTGGGCCGTTCGTATTTAACTCCGCTTGAAGCCTTGAACCCTGGACCGGTCCGTCGTTTCTTCTCCATCCCCTGTCGACTGTTCTTCTCCTCTCGTTGTCAACGTCGGAGCTTGTGGAGGTGGCCGTCTGAACCGGCCGTTGCAGAGAAGGGAAGAAGGTAAATCCAAACAGATCTGTTGGTTTTAGTACTCGATCTAGTCACTGTGAGGCTTTTCATCAATTCTTTGTCAGTGCATGTCCTCTTTTTTCTTTCCGTTTCTATCCACCACCCAGATCTGGAAGTCCTTTTTTTGTATGTGCACGTGCTGTGCGGTCCTACTGCGGTGGTCCTTTTCTTGTACTTGTTTTTTTGTCTTTGTCTATGTATTACTTTCCCCTACTTTTCTATCCCTATTATTTATGCTGGGTCCTAATGGAGCTTTTATTTGTATGCAGCATGTATGTTTTAGATGAGAGAAATCCTAAAACTTCTCCCCTTAATTTTTCCCTTTCTCTTAATGGGATTAATTTTTCCCTTTCTCTTAATGCCGATACTAGGCTTTTCTTTCTAGTAATTATGGTCTGCATGAATTCTTAATAAGATTGTTTCTTTAGGCTTTGAGTCTAATTGATCTGTTTTGCACTTCTTAATGGTTTAGGATTTCTTTTCAGTAGCAATATGAACAATGTAGTAAACTAAGCATTCAGATGTACCTAAATAGAGTTTAGTTGTTTCTGTATGGAGTGCAGTAATGATAAAACTTTTATAATTCGTGTAGTATTTATTACTTGTGCACCTTTTTTGGTATGCAGAGAAATTATCCTGTTTCATTTTTTTCAGTGTACTTAAGAGTGTTTGTTCATTTCATGAATATGGTTTCTTGTATGAATTTAGATATGCACATTTGTATCCTTTATAATAATTTTGTATTCATATATTAGATGAAGTGTCCAATCTGTGGAAACCGTGATGGTGGTTGCCAACCAGCGTTCTTCTGCATTAATCTGCGTACAAACTTTGTAGAATACTCTGTAAGTTATTTTGATTTGCATTTTTTTCTAGTATCTACAATGTTAATTTGCCATGCAGCTAAATATGATATGTAGGGAAAATAGGTTTGTAAGATTACTAATGTAATTTTTTTTGCAGAACATCCCTTGCTATGTTAGGAAGTATATCAACAAGTCTGCTAGTAATACCTTGACTGTTGAGTCTGGGGACAGGGGTGTTTACCATTTTCTTCTGAACAAGATGAAAAAGAAGACTCGTATTTTCGGTCCTGACTACAACAAATTCCTCACTGATTATGATATGCATCTGAATGAGAAGATAAGATTTGATATCATAGAGGAAGAAGAAAATCTGTTTGTTACTGCACTAGACATTGAAGATAACTCCAAGGAATTATTGAAAGGTAATTTGCAGTGACTTTTTGTTCATCTGTTATTTGTTTTTGACAAACTGCTCTTTTTCTGATGAATTTTTCTCTCATTGTTTTTTCCTGCAGAAGTTTTTCATTTTGAAGGAGATGCTAAATCCATCTTTATCTCAAAAACTGTTGAACTTAAAAATTCTGAGATCATCAATATCAACAGCCGTGTTAACGACCGTGGTCTGGGCCTTGGCGGTGTTTTTGTACATCGCTTATCTACATATGATGTTGCTTCCAATGCACTGGTAATTTTGTTGACATATGATTTTTTCGTGTCATTTTTGTATGATTGTCATTTTGAAGTGTTTTTTTACTTATATCACAGCGTATCCCGAAGACTATTGTATCTGTTCTTGACGTTCGTCGTAGTGGTGATATCTACTTTCTGAGGGGCGAGGATGATGATGACAGCCATGCTGTGTACTACACATCCGTTGATGGCAGAATCAGGTTTAAGTCGGGTTGGACTGACTTCTGTGTTAAGAATAACTTGGTGGCTGGCCAGTTAGTCATGTGTTTGTTCTTCAAGATGGAGGGCATGCTTTTTATGTCTGTTGATGTGATCGAGTGATTACTTCCAGTAAGATGTAGGGGTTTAAGTTTCAGACGATGAACCTACTGTTTGTAAACTGGTGGATATTTTCACTCTGGTGTCTTTTGTGCAAATCTATGTAATCGTCGCGACTACTTGAACTACCTCTCTCTTTTTATGTGAAATTGTATGTTATTTTGCTGAACTTCAGTAATCATGGAAGGATTACTGTGTTTATTATGTTTTTATGAGTGATTTGTACTGTACTATGTTCTCTTTATATGAGTCAATTAACTCAATTCTTGTAAAGCTGATTTGTAGTGGGTGGCTTCTCTTTTATGTATCCTGTTATTTTTCTTCAATTTTTTCTATATTATTGCCTGCTTTCATGTTGGTTCTCTGTACTATAGTTTTATTCTTTCCTATAATGTTTCACAATAACTCGTTATATTTTCGATTCCATTACAAATTTCTGAGAACACAAAGAATTTCTTTCGTAAATGATGTTAAAATAATAAACCAATATTCTTTTTTGCATGATCGAGTTAGGTGGTTGGGTATAGCATGTCTTGGGCCGATAGAGTTGGCGGCCCAATTAAATATAAAGCCTAACTCGATGGGCCGTTTCTATTTAACAACGTGTTCCCTAACTCGCCGTTAGGGTTTGTCTGTGTTGCCTATGTCTCGCCGCGGGGGTGATCGGCGGCTGCACGCGGATCCGATGGACGGCGACCACGGATGGGCGAAGCTTACATCCGTTGTGCATTACAACATAGGGAAGATGAAGACTGCGGCAGCACATACCCTAGATGAGCCGGTTAGTACGTGATTATTTGCTGTTTTTTCAAAGAATTCTTCCTTAACCCATGATCTCATATGATGAAATATAGGATGATGACGAAGGCATGGTTCAGTTTGTTGATGTTTTGCCGCAGTATGAGTTTGATCCATTGTACTACGGTATTGAGCAGAACACAAAGAACAGGTGTGGCCACTCGGTGTTCCCTGCTCGGCGTGTTTGCAACGATGGTTACGACACTGGCAGAAGGTTTTTGGGTTGTCCATATGAGGTATATTTTCAAACCATATAATTTCATGTGTGAACATTATTTCAAATGCTATGTTTTCATATGAAATTTTTTCTTTCAGGGAATACATACATGCGCGTATGTAGAGTGGGTTGACAGTGAATGGAAAGGAAGAGAAAGATATGTGATAGGCCAACTATCCGAGAAGATCAACAAGGTGCAGAAAGAAAATGAAGACAAAGAAAATACCTTGAAGATACAATTGAAAATGCAGAGAAAAGTGTTGAAGTCTAAGGACAATATTATTTGCTTCCTAGCAACAATGTGTGTTGCAATGTTTGGGTTAGTAGTAGGAATAATATGCAAGCATTTCAAATAGTTGTTTTATTTGCAACATATTCAAATAAGTCAGGTGTGTAATTGGAAATGTCGAGATGAAAAAATGGTACTGTGTTTGCAGCTGAAAAAAATCATCAAACAACTATAGTTTTTTTATTTCCAACGATGTGGTCATGTCAAAATATCATGCAAGTGTGTTTGTGTGTGTGGACGAAAAATTAAATGTGGTTTCAAATGTCCTCAAAATTTTCACACATGGTATGTAACACAAATAAACATGGAATGTGATGATATTTTTATCATTATGAATATTTTTGAATTAGTAGTGGACGCTCCATTGTTGGGAGGTGGCGAAAAGGGTTTTAGGGTGAATATGGGTCTAACTTGCACTAAAATAGATTCAAACACCTTGGATGGGGCCAATATTCTTGTAGATGGAATGGCTAGCACTGTGGGGCATGCAATGGTGCAGGCATGTGCAAGTGTGGCCTCACCCTAGCATGCCCATCTACCTGATTTGCCCAAAATCATGCATGTTTTCGCCTAAAACCCTA
The DNA here is from genome assembly GCA_030979885.1 of Lolium multiflorum. NCBI lineage: Eukaryota > Viridiplantae > Streptophyta > Magnoliopsida > Poales > Poaceae > Lolium > Lolium multiflorum. Next base: position 203,659,665 of record CM061748.1, on the reverse strand, counting down.
TGTTTCGGGTGTCTGCGTGCAACTAACCATGGTGTACCTCACATTATTCTTGTAAACTTTTTTTTAAATGTTTTTTTAATAATAATTGATATTACATACATGGGAGCCTGTAAAAAAAATTGAGGTGATTTAGAGATGGTCGAAAAAATCACTTGCTCTACGACGGACCGTTTGGTATAACTTTAGCCCCATTTTTTAAGCAAGTGATTTTTTCGACCTCCTCCAAATCACCTCAAATTTTATAGACATGGTATGTACCACAAACAATCATGGAATGTGAAGATATTTTTCATTTTAAGATATTTTGGAATAACTAGTGGATGCTCCATGGTTGGGAGGTGCCGATACCAGGGTTTTAGGGTCAAAATGGGTCTACCATGGCCTAAAACATATCCAACCACCTTGTATGGGGCCAATATTTGGCACACTTGTGCATGGTGGTGTGCCCCACCCTTTTTGGCTTGGTCTTTCTAGGTTGTTTTTTACATTCATGGTGATCCCATGGTTGGGAGGTGCCGATACCAGGGTTTTAGGGTCAAAATGGGTCTACCATGGCCTAAAACATATCCAACCACCTTGGATGGGCTCAATATTTGGCACACTTGTGCATGGTGGTGTGCCCCACCCTATTTGGCTTGGTGTTTCTACGTTGGTTTTTACATTCAGGGTGATCCCATGGTTGGGAGGTGCCGATACCAGGGTTTTAGGGTCAAAATGGGTCTACCATGGCCTAAAAAATAGCCAACCACCTTGGATGGGGCCAATATTTGGCACACTTGTGCATGGTGGTGTGCCCCACCCTTTTTGGCTTGGTCTTTCTAGGTTGGTTTTTACATTCATGGTGATCCCATGGTTGGGAGGTGCCGATACCAGGGTTTTAGGGTCAAAATGGGTCTACCATGGGCTAACAAATATCCAACCACCTTGGATGGGCCCAATATTTGGCACACTTGTGCATGGTGGTGTGCCCCACCCTATTTGGCTTGGTCTTTCCAGGTTGGTTTTTACATTCAGGGTGATCCCATGGTTGGGAGGTGCCGATACCAGGGTTTTAGGGTCAAAATGGGTCTACCATGGCCTAAAACATATCCAACCACCTTGTATGGGGCCAATATTTGGCACACTTGTGCATGGTGGTGTGCCCCACCCTTTTTGGCTTGGTCTTTCTAGGTTGGTTTTTACATTCAAGGTGATCCCATGGTTGGGAGGTGCCGATACCAGGGTTTTATGGTCAAAATGGGTCTACCATGGCCTAAAACAGATCCAACCACCTTGGATGGGCCCAATATTTGGCACACTTGTGCATGGTGGTGTGCCCCACCCTATTTGGCTTGGTCTTTCCAGGTTGGTTTTTACATTCAGGGTGATCCCATGGTTGGGAGGTGCCGATACCAGGGTTTTAGGGTCAAAATGGGTCTACCATGGCCTAAAAAATAGCCAACCACCTTGGATGGGGCCAATATTTGGCACACTTGTGCATGGTGGTGTGCCCCACCCTTTTTGGCTTGGTCTTTCTAGGTTGGTTTTTACATTCAGGGTGATCCCATGGTTGGGAGGTGCCGATACCAGGGTTTTAGGGTCAAAATGGGTCTACCATGGCCTAAAAAATAGCCAACCACCTTGGATGGGGACAATATTTGGCACAGTTGTGCATGGTGGTGTGCCCCACCCTATTTGGCTTGGTCTTTCCAGGTTGGTTTTTACATTCAGGGTGATCCCATGGTTGGGAGGTGCCGATACAGGGTTTTAGGGTCAAAATGGGTCTACCTTGGCCTAAAACATATCCAACCACCTTGTATGGGGCCAATATTTGGCACACTTGTGCATGGTGGTGTGCCCCACCCTTTTTGGCTTGGTCTTTCTAGGTTGGTTTTTACATTCAGGGTGATCCCATGGTTGGGAGGTGCCGATACCAGGGTTTTAGGGTCAAAATGGGTCTACCATGGCCTAAAAAATAGCCAACCACCTTGGATGGGGCCAATATTTGGCACACTTGTGCATGGTGGTGTTCCCCACCCTATTTGGCTTGGTCTTTCCAGGTTGGTTTTTACATTCAGGGTGATCCCATGGTTGGGAGGTGCCGATACCAGGGTTTTAGGGTCAAAATGGGTCTACCTTGGCCTAAAACATATCCAACCACCTTGTATGGGGCCAATATTTGGCACACTTGTGCATGGTGGTGTGCCCCACCCTTTTTGGCTTGGTCTTTCTAGGTTGGTTTTTACATTCAGGGTGATCCCATGGTTGGGAGGTGCCGATACTAGGGTTTTAGGGTCAAAATGGGTCTACCATGGCCTAAAAAATAGCCAGCCACCTTGTATGGGGCCAATATTTGGCACACTTGTGCATGGTGGTGTACCCCACCCTATTTGGCTTGGTCTTTCCAGGTTGGTTTTTACATTCAGGGTGATCCCATGGTTCACTACAAGAAAAGTTGCCATGGCCGACGAAGTTGAAGTCGCGCCGTGGTTGCTGGTGTAGCATGGCCGACGATTTTTGGTCCCTCCGTGGTGCATGTCAAAACTTTTTTTTTCGTTTTTGAGGCCACCTAGCCCGACGAAAGCGTCGCGTATGGTGGCCCGGGATGTGGTGCATCTCGAAATCTCGGGTTCGCCGGCCGAGTCAACGCAAACCGCCGAGGGATGTAGGGCCCAGATGGCAGCCTCTCTGGCATTGTTTTTTTCTAGATCGCGCCATCTCGTTCAACGTTCTCCGATCGAGCCATTTACGATGCAGGATCATGGGTCCCGCATGTCATCCTCTATGAACCAAAATTCTTTCTATTCTTGGATTTTTTGACCCCCTGATTTCTGGCTACTTCCTTTTCTTTTGATCCCTTGCCGCCTTGGAAACGTTGAGACCGCTGCTAAATGGGACCCGCATGTCATCCTCTATGTGCAATCAACTTTCTTTTCTTGGAGTTTTTTTGGCACCTCAAATTTGGTCACTTGCCTTTTTCTTTCGATCCCCTGCCGCCTCTCAAACGTTGATACCGCTGCTGCTATGGGACCCGCATGTCATCCTCTATGTACTATAAAACTTTCTTTTCTTGAATTATTTTTGGCACCTCATATTTGGTCACTTACCTTTTTCTTTCGATCCCCTGCCGCCTCTCAAACGGTGATACCGCTGCTGCTAAATGGGACCCGCATGTCATCCTCTATGTACTATAAAACTTTCTTTTCTTGAATTATTTTTGGCTCCTCATATTTTTTCACTTGCCTTTTTCTTTCGATCCCTGCCGCCTCTCAAACGGTGATACCGCTGCTGCTAAATGGGACCCGCATGTCATCCTCTATGTACTATAAAACTTTCTTTTCTTGAATTATTTTTGGCTCTGATATTTTTTCACTTGCCTTTTTCTTTCGATCTCATGCCACGTTTGAAATGTTGAGGAACCTGCAGGCTCATGGGACCCGCATGTCATCCTCTATGTACTATAAAAGTTCATTTTCTTGGTTTTTTTTCACCCTCTGATTTTTGGCAATTTCTTTTTCTTTTGATCCCCTGCCGCCTCTCAAACGGTGATACCGCTGCTGCTAAATGGGACCCGCATGTCATCCTCTATGTACTATAAAACTTTCTTTTCTTGAATTATTTTTGGCTCCTGATATTTTTTCACTTGCCTTTTTCTTTCGATCTCATGCCACGTTTGAAACGTTGAGGAACCTGCAGGCTCATGGGACCCGCATGTCATCCTCTATGTACTATAAAAGTTCATTTTCTTGGTTTTTTTCACCCTCTGATTTTTGGCAATTTCTTTTTCTTTTGATCCCTGCCGCCTCTCAAACGGTGATATCGCTGCTGCTAAATGGGACCCGCATGTCATCCTCTATGTACTATAAAACTTTCTTTTCTTGAATTATTTTTGGCTCCTGATATTTTTTCACTTGCCTTTTTCTTTCGATCTCATGCGTTTGAAACGTTGAGGAACCTGCAGGCTCATGGGACCCGCATGTCATCCTCTATGTACTATAAAAGTTCATTTTCTTGGTTTTTTTCACCCTCGATTTTTGGCAATTTCTTTTTCTTTTGATCCCTGCCGCTCTCAAACGGTGATACCGCTGCTGCTAAATGGGACCCGCATGTCATCCTCTATGTACTATAAAACTTTCTTTTCTTGAATTATTTTTGGCTCTGATATTTTTTCACTTGCCTTTTTCTTTCGATCTGATGCCACGTTTGAAACGTTGAGGAACCTGCGGGCTCATGGGACCCGCATGTCATCCTCTATGTACTATAAAAGTTCATTTTCTTGGTTTTTTTCACCCTCTGATTTTTGGCAATTTCTTTTTCTTTTGATCCCTGCCGCCTCTCAAACGCTGATACCGCTGCTGCTAAATGGGACCCGCATGTCATCCTCTATGTACTATAAAACTTTCTTTTCTTGAATTATTTTTGGCTCCTCATATTTGGTCACTTGCCTTTTCTTTCGATCTCATGCCAAGTTTGAAACGTTGAGGAACCTGCTGGCTCATGGGACCCGCATGTCATCCTCTATGTACTATAAAAGTTTATTTTCTTTATTTTTTTCACCCTCTGATTTTTGGCTATTTCCTTTTTCTTTTGATCCCTGCCTTGGAAACGTTGGGTAAGCTGCTGACTCATGGGACCCGCATGTCATCCTCTATGTACAATCAACTTTCTTTTTCTTTTGATCTCAAGCCGCATTTGAAACGTTGAGACCGCTGCTGCTAAATGGGACCCGCATGTCATCCTCTATGTACAATAAAGTTTTTTCTTGGATTATCTTTGGCTCCTGATATTTTGGCACTTGCCTTTTTTTTTCGATCTCATGCCGCCTTTGAAACGTTGACTAAGCTGCTGGCTCATGGGTCCCGCATGTCATCCTCTATGATAATAAAAGTTTTCTTTCTTGGAGTTATTTTTGACCCCTAATTTCTGGCTATTTGCCTTTTTCTTTTGATCTCCTGCCCCCTCTGAAACGATGAGGACGCTGTTGGGAGGTCGATCCCACATGTCATCCTCTATGAACAATAAAAGTTTCCTTTGATTGATTTATTTTGAACCCCTAATCAATTTCTGGATATTTCCTTTTTTTCTTTTGATCCCTGCCGCCTTGAAATCGCTGAGGATGCTGCTGCCTCATGGGTCCCGCATGTCATCCTCTCGAACGGTAAATGTTTCTTTTCTTGGATTTTGTTTACCAAATGATTTTTGGCTTATTTTTTCTTTCGATCTCCTGCAGCCTTTAAAACGTTGAGGACGCTGCTGGCTCACGGGTCCCACATGTCAGCCTCTATGAACAATAAAAGCTGAGGATGCTGCTGCCTCATGGGTCCCGCATGTCATCCTCTTAGAACGAAAATGTTTCTTTTCTTGGATTTTTTACCAACAGATTTTTTGGTTTAATTTTTTCTTTCCATCCCTGCCGCCTTTAAAACGTTGACGACGCTGCTGGCTCATGGGTCCCCGATGTCAGCCTCCCCGTAGAACAAACATGTGATATCTTGATTATTTTGCAGACAATAAACAGTGTATTGCGCTCTGAGCTATTTCAAACGGATAAATTAAATCTTTATTTTTACATAAACAAACTTATATGTTGAATCTCCTTGTTTTTTTGTTTTTGCGAAGCATAGGACTTTCCTGTTTTGTTTAGAAAATTCCGAACTTTCCTGTTTTGGAGTGGGCTGAAATTGTACGAGTCAAAAGGCCAAGCAGGATAGTTCGAAGGCCTAGATGTCCAGATGCAGCCCAATTGAAATCTTTCTTCTTGGATTTTTTTCACCCCCTGATTTCTGGCTACTTCATTTTTCTTTTGGTCCTGTGCCGCCTTGGAAACGTTGAGACCGCTGCAAAATGGGACCCGCATATCATCCTCTATGTACTATAAAACTTTCTTTTCTTGAATTATTTTTGGCTCTGATATTTGGTCAATTGCCTTTCTCTTTCGATCCCATGCAGCCTCTCAAACGGTGATACCGCTGCTGCTAAATGGGACCCGCATGTCATCCTCTATGTACAATCAAGTTTCTTTTCTTGAATTATTTTTGGCTCCTGATATTTGGTCACTTACCTTTTTCTTTCGATCTCATGCCACGTTTGAAACGTTGAGGAACCTGCTGGCTCATGGGACCCGCATGTCATCCTCTATGTGCTATAAAAGTTTATTTTCTTGGATTTTTTTCACCCTCTGATTTTTGGCTATTTCCTTTTTCTTTTGATCTCCTGCCGCCTTGGAAACGTTGAGTAAGCTGCTGACTCATGGGACCCGCATGTCATCCTCTATGTACAATCAAGTTTCTTTTCTTGAATTATTTTTGGCTCCTGATATTTGGTCACTTGCCTTTTTGTTTCGATCTCATGCCACGTTTGAAACGTTGAGGAACCTGCTGGCTCATGGGACCCGCATGTCATCCTCTATGTGCTATAAAAGTTTATTTTCTTTGTTTTTTTCACCCTCGATTTTTGGCTATTTCCTTTTCTTGATCCCCTGCCGCCTTGGAAACGTTGGGTAAGCTGCTGACTCATGGGATCCGCATGTCATCCTCTATGTACAATCAACTTTCTTTTTCTTTTGATCTCAAGACGCATTTGAAACGTTAAGACCGCTGCTGCTAAATGGGACCCGCATGTCATCCTCTATGTACAATAAAGTTTCTTTTCTTGGATTATCTTTGGATCCTGATATTTGGTCACTTGCCTATTTCTTTCGATCTCATGCCACGTTTTAAACGTTGAGGAACCTGCTGGCTCATGGGACCCGCATGTCATCCTCTATGTACTACAAAAGTTCATTTTCTTGGGTTTTTTCACCCTCTGATTTTTGGCTATTTCCTATTTCTTTTGATCCCCTGCGGCCTTTGAAAGTTGAGGACTCTGCTGCCTCATAGGTCCCACATGTCAGCCTGTATGAACGATAAAGCTTTCCTTTCTTGGAGTTTTTTACCCCCTAATTTCTGGCTACTTTCTTTTTCTTTTGATCTCAAGCCGCATTTGAAACATTGGGACCGCTGCTGCAAAATGGGACCCGCATGTCATCCTCTATGTACAATAAAAGTTTCTTTTCTTGGATTATGTTTCACCCTCTGATTTTTGGTCACTTGCCTTTTTCTTTCGATCTCATGCCGCCTTTGAAAACGTTGAGGAACCTGCTGGCTCATGGGACCCGCATGTCATCCTCTATGTACTATAAAATTTCTTTTCTTGGATTTTTTTCACCCTCTGATTTTTGGCTATTTCTTTTTTCTTTTGATCCCTGCCGCCTTGGAAACGTTGACTAATCTGCTGGCTCATGGGACCCGCATGTCATCCTCTATGTCCATCAACTTTCTTTTCTTGGAGTTTTTTTTACCCCCTAATTTCTGGCTACTTTCTTTTTCTTTTGATCTCAAGCCGCATTTGAAACGTTGGGACCGCTGCTGCAAAATGGGACCCGCATGCAATTCTCCATGTACAATAAAAGTTTCTTTTCTTGGATTATTTTTCACCCTCATTTTTGGTCACTTGCCTTTTTCTTTTGATCCCCTACCGCCTTGGAAACGTTGAGTAAGCTGCTGACTCGTGGGAACCGCATGTCATCCTCTATGTACAATCAACTTTTTTTCTTTTGATCTCAAGCCGCATTTGAAACGTTGAGACCGCTGCTGCTAAATGGGACCCACATGTCATCCTCTATGCACAATAAAGTTTCTTTTCTTGGATTATCTTTGGCTCCTGATATTTTTCACTTGCCTTTTGCTTTCGATCTCATGCCGCCTTTGAAACGTTGAGTAAGCTGCTGGCTCATGGGTCCCGCATGTCATCATCTACGAACAATAAAAGTTTCCTATCTTCGAATTATTTTTACCCCTAATTTTTGGCTACTTCCTTTTTCTTTTGATCACCTGCAGCCTTTGAAACTTAGAGGATTCTGCTGGCTCATGGGTCCCACATGTCATCCTCTATGAACAATAAACCTTTCCTTTCTTGGAGTTATTTTGACCTCTAATTTCTGGCTATTTCGCTTTTTTTTTAAATCTTATGTCGCCTTGGAAACGTTGAGAATGCTGCTGCCTCATGGGTCCCGCATGTCATCCTCTCAGAACGATAAATGTTTTTTTTTTTGGATTTTTTTACCAACTGATTTTTTTCCGATCCTCTGCCGTCTTTAAAAACGTTGACGACGCTGCTAATACAAGCTCTTTCGCTCCAAGATCTTGCAAGTTAATAGAATAAATCATGGAATTATTAGGATATGTTTTAAATTTCAAATCCACTTTATGAATTTTTTAAAAATACCGTGATCCGTGTGGGTATGGAGCGATCAAGGATTTTCATATTGGCCATGAGCAGTTTCAAAAATTGCAACCGGATAATTCTAAATAAATAAAAACAACTTTTATGCAGAATCTCCGTGTTTTTGTTTTTTGCCATCATAGGATCTATGGTTCATTAGAAAAGGGCCGAAATTGCATGAGCAGAAAAGCCCATTTCTAGTTATTGGGCTTCAACAGCCTGAGCAAGTAGGCCTATAGCAAATACCATGTAGATGGCCGTTGAAACCCAAAAGTATTTGTTGCCTAGACTTGACATGAACCTTGCTATGCACACGACAATTTCAGTCCGATCCGTGTACGCAACACAAGATCAAACCCAACGTGTGAGGAAGCAGGTGGCAGCACACCTCCAGATGCTCAATCGTACACATATCATATAGGAGTTGTCGTATGTACATTAGTTCCGTATTGACATGTTTGTTTCTTTGGTTAACATGTGGGGTCCGCACAGTCACCTAGGTCGCACATCAACTTCTTTGCTCATAGTTGATGCATGTTTAGTGGCCTGCAGCAAGAATCGCTGCCCCCAGGGATGTACTTTACCCTTTAGCGGCGAAAAAATAGGAATGGTCCTCTCATGACTATGATCAACAAGAGGTGGCTATATTATAAAGGACGTACACACATTGTAATTATAGTGCTGAAATAAAGTCAATCCTAAAACAGCCATGCATGGGTTATAATATGAAGGCAACACGAAATACAAAAGCAGGGCAGTGTTCAAATAAACTGATTCAAACTAGTACATACTAAAAACAGTGTACTACTTCTCAACACTTCAAGCATAATAAAAAAGTGTGTCAGTGTTTTTTTAAAGGTAACACCGAACGGGCAATGTTTAAAGCAGGCTTAAACCACATAGCCGCTTGTCGGACACTACCCCAACTAACTCTGGGAAGGCTGATAACTCCCACAGTCTCACCTTCATCTGGCTGGAGGTTGCAGCGCAAAATTTTAGGGTATTGATTATGAAGATACTTCCGGTATGCTGTGTAGACGCAGTTTTTCCTCATGAATGGAACCAATGTGCCATCAGGAGCTTTGGATTCACGCTTCTTCAGGTTGGCAATGATCGGGTAATTGAGTCCGAGGAACAGAGAGTGGTCGCCGAGGCTGTTAACCTGCCTCCAATGAAAGTCCCCTGCACGTGCTGCAACGAACAGAGATATGGGATCCTGCTCAAAGACGTAGGTGGCAACAGGAGGATACTGCCGTAGCTGAAGCCCATTAGCAGCATAGGGAATGTCATGAGGTACTTCAGCATTGGCAATCCCAATGTTGTTTACTGTAAGGATGATCATCAATCGCTTGCCATCAGCAGTTGGAGCGAGGAACCACGCGTACTGCTGATCATCCACCACCGGTGGCGGGATTACGAACATGGACATCGGGTTTTCTGCAATATTAGAAATGGAGACGAATAGGGTGTTACTGGCAACCATATTCAAACAGCAGCATTGTTCATCGTTCATGCTCACAGTATAAATACGACTATGTAAGCTAAGGACATTGGTCATTCATGTGTTCAAATCGAGTGTCCAATATATCAGTTATACTGCATGCATCCCACGAAACAAGTCTTAACTTCGCCAAAACTAGACACTAGTTAGTGTATACACAGTTATATACTACCTCTGTCCCACCGAAAGTGTCTGAGATTTGTCCAAATTCAGATGTATCTAGACAGTGAAAGCATATAGATACATTCAAATTTTGACAAATATATCATCTTAAGTTTAAGTCCTGTGTTGTAGTTAATTCCCTTTGTCTTAAGTGATCCAACGGTGTATATGATTAGATATTTGTATACAATATAGGAGTACAGACAATCTACCAGTTGGTCCAGTTTTAAACTGAGTATAGAGCTTCAATCATGACCCTTGGAGTGCTAAATCTAACGGTGCACAACAGCAGGATTCTCTGTGAAGAGTGCACATAGCTAACTCTACAATATTTTAGAACCATCACGTGAGCCTTGGGTCTACCCCAAAAAATGACCAAATATCTGAAACCCCTGAAGCATATGAATAACCCCATTCAAAGAAATCGCTATTCAGCACTGCTACATGGATCAATGGAAGGTTCTTACGGTCTCAACTCTCAAGGAAACATCAAAGGAAAAGGTAGATAAGAAATGAGTGAGTGTTAGATGTACACATATTTTTAATTTTTTATTTGTTCCCTTCGTTTGCCGACTGATGGGAAGAAACATCATTTTTTGTAGGACCACTCTTGTTTTCGTATTTTATATATGCATTGTTGGCAATATTTTCTTTCGAAAACCATGAATATAGCTCGAGCTACATGTAGCATGGTTTTTGAAAATTTTGAGAGCTGCATTTTGAAGTTCCAAAGAAAACGGAGATTAAATACGGGTGTCAACAATGTTGTGTTCTACCAACATTCAAATGTCCAAATCAAAATATCTTATATTTAAGGTTTTGCAACAACAAAAAAATCTGACATATATTTTCCAACATTTTGTAACTTCAAAATCTATCAGATTCTGTCATTTTTGTGCGGCCCGAATATAGGGTATCTCAATTTCAGATTTTACACTCTGGTAGAATAATACATTCTCTACATCTATTTTTTTTAGATTTTTTATATATTCTTTCAAAACTTGCGAAAGGCATGCTATAAATATTCTTTTGATTATCAAACAGAATCTTTAATGGTTTGACGTGCATACATACTAGTAATATAAAAATATAAAAGTTCTCGCCTTGTACACATTTTGTTGATTTTTTGGAATGAATACAACATTCAATTTGGTAGATAGAGTACTAAACATTTCATGGGAAACTTAAAGCAGCTTGCCAAACAAAGGCTAATAGAAGAAAAAAATAGAGGTATGACAGGCATAACATCCACGATGGGGTTGAAATATGCATAAGCTTCGGGCAATTTGGCAAAGAAAAATCTAGCCGGATAAAGAACATAATTAAAAAAGGTACAGGTTAAACTAAGTAAATTAGGCATAACAAGTATTTCATTCTTGTTTAGTAAATAATTGGATTTTGATTGAGTTACTTTTCTAAGGGAAAAAAGGAGAAGGCAGATATTCAAGACACTTTTGGTGGGACGGAGGGAGTAAATCAAAAGTAAGAAAAAGTTATAACATGTTTCATGAGATGGAGTACTAAATAACGGCCATATGCATCTCTTCGATGCAGAGGCCGGGGTACCTCGCCCTCTATTTCGAGCAAAAATCAACTAGTTATATGAAACAATGGGTGTAAAAGTTAATCAAGAAGGGTGCCTTCATTGTGCTACGTTAACATTTGAGATACTTGTTAATTACATCCATATTCTGCAGTGGATAGAGTTACTAATTCAGGATTGCATTCACATACGGAGTATACTATGTTTGCTGATGACTGATTAGTACTAATTCGTTGCAAGCAACGGTTCATTCATATTCAGATAAAGGATGTGATCGTTAAGTCATATACTTATGAAAGTCCTTATGCATCTCTCTAATGCAGATGGCGGGGGTCTCTCGTCCTCCTTTTGGAGCAAAAATCAATTAGTTATATATGAAACAATGGGTGTAAAAGGTTATCAAAAAGGGTGCCTTCATAGTGCTACCTTATCTTTTGAGATACTGGTTAATTACATCCATATTCTGCAGTGGCGTAGAATTACTAATTCAGGAATGCAATCACATACTGAGCATACTATGTTTGTTGGTGACTAATTAGTACTAATTCATTGCAAGCAACGGTTCATTCATATTCAGCAAAAGGCGGTGTGATCATTAAGTCATTTATGAAAGGTAAAATATAAACAAGGTAGTTCATGAATAACTTCATTGATTAAGGCAGTGTATCATGCAATGCAACATAAGGACTGAAAAAATACCATTTGGGGTGTCCCAGCAGTACGTCCAGCCCCTAATTTCGTCCACCGCAAAAACTTGGCCACCGAGTTCAATGGCATCACAGAACGCCGGCACAATTTGTTCAGGTGTAGGGTTCTTCAGCATTCTCCAGTCGCCACCCCCTTCAAGGTAGAAAATCCTTTTGTCGAACAAGGCGATGAGCTTGTAATCTGCGTACCTCCCACCTTTTGTGGGCACTTGGCAGATTACAATCTTCAACAAATTAATTGCTCGACTCCAGCAAAGATAGTATAACCAATCTTTAGTAGCAGGTTGATATGTAACACCATGACCAATCTTCGGATCAGGTGGGGATGGAAGGGGGATATGTCGCTCGGTGTAGACGTTCACAAGGCACCACTGGCACCCACGATGATCGGCGGCGGCGATCCAGTCGCCGTTCGCGCCAAGCCATTTTCTGTCGTGCATGAACGGCAGGGTGACAGAACGGCGAGGATGGTCAAGGGGCACCAGGTCGTACACGGTAACATGCAGACGAGATGCTGTCGCCACGAACCAGGGTTCATCGAACCAATAAGCAGGCGGAGGCATCAGCAGGCAGGGTTCATCCCAATGGTGCATCTTACCTTCATCATTGCTGATCTGGTCGTAGAGCTCCCTGGAACATGCGGCAAGTCGGACGGTGTAGGTAACGTCCAGATGCGCAGCGATGAGGTCGATGTTGTCGCCGGTGAGAGCCTCCAAGTGGCCGTCCCCGCCGCACCGGCAAAGCCTTGAATATTCCATCAGGTGAAGATGGATTTAGATGGATGGCGGATGCAACTTCGCTTGGGGTTTTCGGAGGAGAGGGCGAGCGCTATGGAAGAAACGATGCGCGCCGCGGCCGGGTGGGGTGAGGAGAGAAAGGTATAGTACTAGTGATGCGGCGTGGTGGGGATCGAGATCCTGCGCGTGCGCGTGATTCTGCGAGGGTGAAGAAAAAGATGATAGACATGCAAGGGGCAAAACCTAGGCAGTACTCTAGGCTGCTGCTGCTGCGACTGGGCGCCGATTTGACTGTTGGTAGATGGTAGACTAGCACGCCACCCATCTATAAATTTGCGACGACGTTTGGTGCAGTGATGTCTCGTCACATCAGCTTGAGCAGAGAGGGCTTTTTTTACAGTTTCCATTACGATATATTTTTCGCCGATAATCGTAGTACTCTATGCCAGAGACACGTACCTTAACACGTGGGCAGCATGCAACCGCGCGAGCACCAAAATGAAATGAGAGATGTTTTAGAGCAGAACTTCATTTTCAATGCCTTTCCTAGCTTGGTTTGGAGGAGCTTCAGTGACTTGATGCTTCCAAGTCTCATTGTGACTAGGTGCCACCATCTACCATCTTTCGAGATCCAACGTTCCAAACTATCTGTTATTTCGAAGCTAAAAAAGAAAAAACTATTCAGAAAATTTTGAAAAAAATCCAGTAATATGTAGATGCCTTGTTTTAAAATCTATGAATATTTCATCCCATTCGGATGACTAGCTTGTGATTAAATAGCTTCTTACGTATTCGAGCACTAGTTTAAACTAAATATTATTTGCTCACAAACCAATTATTCAAATCGAATGAAACTCCACCAAAATATAAATCGAAATATGCATGATTTACTGCAATGTGAGCGGATAATTCAATCCCACGAAAAGACAATATGCTCCAAGACCAGTAATCTCTTCCCTAGCTTATCTGAACATAACTGACAGTGTCCTTAGAGAACATCTTGCAGCCTCAGTAAAGCCTCAGGTATGAACAAGAAGCATACTGCCATCTACAGATCACGCTAAGAACCACAACCCAGGATCATCCTCATAGCCTATATCATCAAGGTTTCCCTCCAAAATGCTTATGTTTTTGGAAAGTTTTCTTGACGATAGGGAAGATTCTGAAGGGCTTAGATTCGCTACAATAGCAACAAATGGAAAATTTTCGCCGCTAAAAAGAGTATCCCGCCATTTTAATATACACTTACTAGTAGTTGATCAATTGTGCATTGCAAAACACAAAGTTCAGATCAAATGTGCAACATACCAACAGAAAGTTAACTAGCAGTTTTACGAGCACATGGCGATATTAAGGTGATGAAGCAGTTAACTAGCAGAACAAGATCTCCTACTCAGGGACGCTCTTGGTGGACGCCGAGATATAGGTCGCTAGCTGTGCACGGAGATCCTCCTTCTCCTTGATAATCGCCTTAAGGACGGCGGTTTGTCCGCGCATTAGCACCCTCGAGATCTGCCTCTTGAGCTTTAATTTCAACTTCTGTTCCATGAGATACTTGATGAGGTTGCTTCCAGTATCCATCCATGTGACGCTCTTGTTGTTCAGTTCCACCCAGTAGGCGTTCTGCTGCTTAAGCATGTCGACGCATTGCGCAAGATGAAAGGAGATCTCCTTCTCAGACGCCAAAACTCTGTGAAGACGATCACACTCCAGGGTGAGGGAGTGTTCATTCTCCAGCTGGCTGCCTATGTGGGCCTTGTTCTCCTCCTTTTGCTACAACAATCATTGTATGAAAAAAAAAGAAATCAACCCATTCATATATGAGTATTAATTACCCGCAAACAATAGGACTACTAATTTCTAGCATGGATATTGATAAAGGAATGGACAACACTCGGACGCTCCACAAATACCACAGGGTTCATCAACACATAATTAATCGGAAAGCAGTGATTACATAAACTATAAAAAAACAAGTGGACAGAGGCATACAGCCTACCTGGCTTGGCCGGGAAACGGGGCCGAACTTAGCTTCGGACGGCCGGACTTGGGGCGCCACCGTCGTTGTGGTTACCGGGGAGACATTTGAACCGCCGGCCCTTTGAGATGTAAATAAATGTAAAAACGGTTAGAAAATAAGAATCAACTGAAGGACACCCCGCTAGAAACTTACCCGGACGAACCCTCGCCCTTGATGGTGGTGTTTGCATCATCATCATTCATCAATGTGACGCTCTGGTTATGCAGTTCCACACAAACGCGGTTCTGCTCATTAAGCCTGTCGAGCTCGGCAGTAAAGGTATTGATGCCTTGCTGAAGATTATGGCAGATCTTGTTCTCGGACGCCAAATCTACGTGAACAGGCTCAAACTCTGGGGTGAGGGAGAGTTCATTCCCCAGCTGGCTGCCTATGTGGGCCATGTTCACCTCCATTTGCTGGCACGATCATTGTATGGAACAAAAAAGAATCCAACCAATTCATATATGAGTAATTACACGCAAAAAAATAGGAGTACTACTAATTTCTAGCACAGATCTTGATACAGGAATGGACATCACATGGACGCTCCACAAATATCACAGTGTTCATCAACACATAATTAAAAGGAAAGCCGTGATTACATAAACTACTCCATCCTATCCCTTTTAGTAGTAGTAGTAAACACGGATTTAGTAAAGTTGTATTCTCCCTATGATCCCTTTTAGTTGACTCGGATTTAGTACAAAGTTGTACTAAATTTGAGTCAAATAAAATGGATCGGAGGGAGTACTAAATCAGAGTCTATTAAAATGGATTGGAGGGAGTATTAAAAAAAAGTGGATAGAGGCATACAGCCTACCTGGCTTGGCCGTGAAACGGGGCCGAACTCAGCTTCCGACGACCGGACTTGGGGCGCCACCGTCGTGGGGGTTACCGGGTAGACGTTTGAACCGCCGGCCCTGTGAGATGTAAATAAATGGAAAAAACAGTTAGAAAATAAGAATGAACTGGAGGACACGCCACTAGAAACCTACCCGGACGAACCCTCGCCCACTGGCTCGCTCTCCATCGAATAGAGGATAGACTGCTCTGCGAGAATGCTCAGGCGATCATAAGTGGCCATACAACGACGCGCTAGCTGGCTAGATGAGTTTTTCTCGGCGGTCCTAGTCCTCATCGTCTTCCCTAGGATATCCTGCCGCCGGGCCGCCCGGCTCAATGGAGCCATGGCTTGCGAGGTACGTAGTACTTTACTACTCAGTAGTTAGGGTGGAGGGCTGGTGAAGGCTAGTTACTAGCTACCAGCAGAACAGAAAGAGAAGAAGGGCGGAGGGCTGGTCAAGGATAAATCTTACATACACCCAGAAAAGACCATCGTGCCCTCGCGGGGCTTCTGAGCAATTATAGGGACGTGTGTTCTCAAATGGGCAAGATAGGGTACCTTCCCGAGGAAGCATCTAGCACCCAAGCCAATGGACTGCGCGTTGAACAATGGTTACAGTATGTGTAAAAAGAAAAGATAACAAGGGAAATGCCTGGCAGGGTCCAGAGGTGCATTTAATCGGACATGGGATTCCATAGTACAGTATTTTACACCATAGAGTATGTGAACATAAACACAGAATACAATCAAGCGCTTAGTGTTGGACCCTCTCCGCCAAATAAGATCATATATCGTCGTTAGGGCCGCCCTGGTGAATCCTCTGAATGAAAAAAGCCCATAGTTGGCAACCTAAACCCGCCGCTCCGAATAGGAACTTCCGTCCGACGATAACTTTCTGACAACAAAAATTAATTAATTCAGTACTGCATAAACCGCAATTTCAATTAGATAACCACGAAGATTAAGATAGGCGCATGTATCACCTGTCGATGCGAACCCAGATAGTCAGCTCCGTGCACGGTTGATACCATTGCAACGACCGCTCTAGTTCCGACCATTTGGCGGCGCCCGGCGTGGTCGTGCTGTTCGCCAGAATAGTGGCCGTATAGTTGGGGAGCATTAAACCAATCTCAGAGCGATTAAGTAATGGCTTGCCGTGCGACGACATACTCACCTTGTACTCCGGCCACACGCACGCCGCCGACCTAACGCACTCAACGGATAGGCAGGCCAGCACGCATCCATTTTTCGGCTGGACTTGCGTATATGTGTGCCAGACGAACACGGTACCATCGTTCCCGTAGAAGATGACCGGACGTCTTGGCTCTGGCGGTGCCAGCACCGGGATGATGAACGCCATCGCGGTGCCGTACGGGATCATGTCCACACAAATCGAATGGATTTCTCTGAGGTGGGCGATGAGCGCTGCTGGCGAGGCGGAGAAGTCGCAGCCGGCCTCTGTGCAGTCGCACGGGCCGTGCGGGCACGCGAGCTCGTGGTCGTGGAGCTCGTTGTAGGCGACCACGCTCCCGCACCCGTCGTGGGGGCACTCCATCCTCTTTAATCTGCTTTGAAGAAGATATTGATGGGGAGGGGAGGGGAGGGGCGAGTGGAGAAGAAGGATGGTGGTGGCTTTATTAATTCGGGCCTCACCGTCCCACCAGTTTGGCTAATTAAGGTGACGCTGAAAGTTTCACTGTCTATGTTTTCACACGCAGTACACCTTATATGATGGCCAAAAATGGGATATGAAGATTTTCTCGAAATATCAAAAAAAAAGATTGATGTTTGACATATGTGTGATGTTACTCAAAATTGAACTACATGTTACGAATGGACGGTCGGCAATTTTTAGGGAAGAAAATGAATTTTAAAATATTGAAATACTTTGAGTGTCTCTGTGTGAAGCCTTGCACTAAGATCATAGAAATTTCCATTACCCTTGTACGGATGGTGGGTCCTAAAAGTTGAAGTAATTTGAGTGCAACAAAAAGAACTTCAATGAAATTAAGGGCTCCTTTGATTTAAAGGATAGGAAAAGCATAGGAATAGGAAATGTATAGGATTGGAATGGCATGTCTACTTGAATCCTATAGGAAGATGAAGTGTGTTTGATTGTAGCAAAGGAATTTTTTCATGAGCTATGAGCTAATGCTTATTTCCTATAGGAATTACACTACAAGATTCCTATAGGAATTTTTCCTATAGGATATGTTCCTATGAATCAAACAACATGTATAGGAAATTTTCCCATAGGAACCAAATCCTTCACACTTCCTATGCAAATCCTTTGAATCAAAGGAGCCCTAAAAATGTGGACTAGCTTGTGTCGTCATATGAGATATAGATGGTATAAAAATAACAAACTACAATCCTAAGAGTGATTTATATAAATCAAGTTTGATTTCTTGCTTTCATGTATGAGTTAATTTATTAACATGGCTTTCTACCCCCCCCCACACACACTCTCTCTCTCTCTCAAATGGGGGTGAGAGGAGAAGAAGGATGTTCGTAACTCATGCCTCACCATCCTACCAGACTTTGGTCGATGCCCAAGACATTCATGACCTAAAAAGGTGACGTTGACTATTTCATAGTCTACATTTTCACAAGCATTATACAATGTATATTGGCCAAAATGTGATGTGTAGATTTTCTCGAATTGTACCTTATTTGGATTCATGTTTGACGTATGAGCGGTTTTACTCAAAATTCAACTACATGTTCAAATGCCAGGTCGGAAAATTTGAATGAAGAAAATATAGTTTAAATATTGAAATAAGTGAGCATATGTGTGCGTGTGTGCGTGTGTGTGTGTGTGTCTTTTGTGCACTACGATACGTAAAATTGGCACTACCATTTTACGAATGTGGTGGGTCCTAGAATATTGAAGCAAATTCAAAAAAAATGTGCTAGCTTGAGTCATCGTATGAGATAAAATCGCTATACAAATAACAAACTTACAACCTTAAGGTAATTTAAGAAAGATTTATTTTCTTGCTTACACATGTGTGGTCATGTTGATTGCATTGTATATTAGTATGAACTTACTAATAATTATCCCAAATATTGGCAGCAATGTGCATCTTACCGTTCACATATATTTTATTCAACTTCATTTCACACAAAAATACATTCTACTTTATTAGTGTAAAATAAGAGCTTTATGTGAGCTTTATTGTGAAGTGGCTGCCTGAGAGAAGGGCCAAATTTTCAAGGTAACAATTTCGAAACATGGCATACTTCATAAGATGACCATTTAGGTGATATATATGTTGATTATTTCTCGAGTTTGTAATATATGTGGACTTATGTTGAGTTTTAACCAATTTTAGTCAATTTAAAATTGCATGTTCTTTAAAGTTCGGCACGAGTTTTGGTAGAAAATATGCAGATTTTACCATGGTAAGGTGTTATGCTTCATGCATGAAAAAACTACAAAGAAAAGATGAACAATTTGTACGAATGGTGAAGCCGGTGAATTTGAAGCAAATTGAATGCAACCAAAGGAAATTCATTAAAACTAAAAAAAGATGAAGAGTTCACGAGGAAATGGTATGGCGATTTGAAAAGAAAATGAATCACTACATATGTGAATCTGGTCATAGTAAACGAAAATGCCAAGTAGAGTTTCCAATTTTGTTCATAAAAATAGATCAAATTTGAACTAGATTTGTGATGTAGATTGGTCATAGAAACCGCTATAAGCCATCGCAATGTACGGAAGTGAATAATTCTAGGCATCCATATTTTAATTACTTCATGTAATGTAATTGAACAAGCTAGATTGGGTATTGCCCCATGAAATTGTACCACACATGCCAACAATAGTAAACCTGGTTGCTTACAAGTACGCCAACATTATGTGGCTTGATTAAATGTGCATTAAACTTAAAATGCCTATTTATTTATTTTGTTTTAGTAGTCGTATGACAGTGAAGGATCCAGAGTTGCATTAATCGGCGAATTGGGTTACATATTACATAGACTAATTCATGGTAAACATAAAATACATCCAATCCGTCAACATTTTTAGATAAAGGTCTAAGTAGTCCTTCCCCACCGAAGTAGATGACCACCTCCAACACTACGGCCGTCCTGACAAGAACCATCAGCAAAACGTCTCTTTTAGTCCTTGTACTGAGTACTTTGAAGCAGGAAGCCCCAGACACACCCTTCCTTTTACGGTGATGAAGCAATATTAAACATCAAAAGAAGAGGCAGAACAAGATCTCCTACTCAGGGACACTTGGTGGACGCCGAGATATAGGTCGCTAGCTGTGCACCGAGATCCTCTTCTCCTTGCTAATCGCCCTGTCACAAGAAAAACAAATTAATTCAGCATTACTTAAATCCGCATTAGCATCGTCCCAATAAGATTGAGGGTAGTGTTATGTTCACTCACTCCTTATCGATGCGCAAATAGATAGTCAGCTGCTTCGATGATTCATTGCCGCACAGGTACCGCGGCGGCACCGAGAGGAAGGAAGTGACATCTCCCAAAGAAACTGTGCCCGGAGTCGGGCTGCTCGTCGGCTCTAATACCGCCTTCACCACGTCAAACAAGTGTTCCCCGGTAAGCTTACGCGGCCCCGGCATCGGCGGGCCGTTCGCCCACATTGTCACCCTATACCGGGGCAAGTTGCACGCCGCCGGCCTGACGCACACGAAGGATACCGCGGTGTCCATGCCGCAAGGGTGGATGTGCAAGGCGAACACTGCGCCATCCGTCCCGTAGCCGATGAGCTGTAGTTTTGGCGAGCCCGGTGCCGGCACCTTCAGATGAACAAATCCGAAGTCCTCGTCGTACGGGAACCTATCCACAGCGGTCAAGTGGGCTTCTCTGAGGTGTAGGATGAACGGTACCTTCGAATCGGCGAATTCGCAGCCGGGGTGCGTGCAGAAGCAAGAGCCGTGCGGGCACGCCATCATGTGCTTGTCTTCCTCGTTGTAAGGGATCTCCCTCCCGCACCAGTCGTTGATACACTGGATCGTCGGCTTCAGAGGCTGCTTCTTCGGCACAGGCAACTCCATAGTCTAAGGTCTGATGAGGGATCGGAAAGGGGCGCGGGGGGTTGTGGCGGCGGCGGCGCGAGCGAGGGGGGAGCAGTGAGAAGCTGAGAACTGAGAAGGGAGATTGATGTTTATGGAGATTGATGTTTCTTTATAATAATATAGAGGGCTCTTCTTTTAACGGGAGCCTCTAGACTGGTGGACACATGACCTGTGCTCACTGAAGTGTGGGACCTCACGCATGGGAACCACACGTAAGTGACAGACCAGTTGGTGTACTCGGGTGATTATTATAATGTATAAGTACTCCATAGTTTCCTATAGATCCAAGGGTAGGAAAGCCAAGTTATCTCATTTACAAGACATTATTTTTTCCATGAAGCCAAGTTTATCCCCCTCCCCCAGTGATTTGACCTAGATTTGAAATCAAGGCACACGTGATTCAAAAAAGGCAATCTAAAAACATGGAGTATTCATCATTTTGTAGTACATATATCTAGGGAAAATACCAAACATGCCATACCAGTGTTTTAGAGAAGAACCCTCAAGTAGATTGGCACCATGTTGGAGTTCGTCTAGCTAAATTTCCTCCCACATGCATGTGAGCTTGGTACCACTACACAAGAACCATGCCAAACTTTTGAATCATGGCCCAATTTTATGTATATATTTGCAACTTTTCATCATGCAAGCATGAATACTTTGCAAAATATGTGCATTTTGGGTTGTCGCCCATAAATGTGTTTTTGCTTGTCTGCCACCAATCAAGTTTTCATTCGCGGGGAAACATGCATGACAGGATGACCATTTCCAAGGTTTCATGAATTATCTCAATGTGCATCCATATATATACAATTTCTTGGGCTAAATCCGATAAAATGCAAATTTGACACAGTGTGTAGATGAAGTACAGATCAAACAAATAATTTAAAAAATACATGGGTGTGTGGCCTGAATGTGTGGATCGAGCCAAGTACATTTTATATAATAATGGCCAAACACATGCACCGCACCCTCCTACTAGAACAAATTAAAACAAGCAGGGTGAGAGCATCGTGAGATTGCTCGACCTAGCTAAATTTTAAAACAAGCCGAATTAATAAGTTATTGTGTGGGGATTGATAGAAAAGATCGAAACAAAGCATGCATAGTCATATCATTTGTGGTTTACATAATACCTCTATGAACAGTACCAAATAAACATGGCATATATACACTTCTATGTTTAGACAAGAACCCTGCATATTTTTTTGCACCATGTGTTTGAGGCCTCGCTTCCCCAGAAGTGTGTGTGAGAGCATTTTGCATGCTACGAGAAAACAATGCCAAACATTTGAATCGCATGACTCATTTTTTGGTAGTGATATATAGGTTTATGGTTTATATATATACAAGGTTTAGTGTTAGGGTCTAGGGGTTTAATATAATTAGGGTTTAGGGTTTATAGAGATTCACATCATCTGTTTCATTTCACATTTGTGATGTACAATACTACATACCTAAGTAAAATCGATCCTTCTTAGTCACTCCAAAATGGAGCTCGTGGCCGGGAGGTTTTTGGAATTTCCATGTTTGAAACCCAATACCACTTCTCTTTGGTTCAAAAACCTCCCAAAAGCCCCTTTTCAAATATTTCAAACTTATTCAAATTTGGTTCAAATTTGAAAGACATACAAGTTATAGCACACATAGTGCATACATTTTCACACAAACTGCACTAGATGCTAACCCTATAATTTGAGGCCATTTGGATGAGGTCGAAAAAATTCTTGGATTAGAATCGTGTTGTTCGAACCCCGTAGTTGGATTTTTTTGAACCCTTGATCTGTAGAACTGGGCAAAACCCGAGTTTAACCTATTTAATTATAGATTCGTATATCGATTTTTCTACTACCTTTTTATTATTACTATGCAACACATGGGTGTTTGCCCGTCGAGTGAAACTCGGAGGAAGAGGGATCACTCGGAAGGAGAGAAGAAGGGAGAGCATTATGGTGTCTCCCCTTTTTCGGGTGATGATGTTGACTTTTGTGCAGGGTTTGTCAGTGAGCAGGAGGTGCGAGCGAGCGAGCGAGCGAGTCGAGCGAGGCCGAGAATGAGAGAGATTTGTTTTTTTGTGAGAGGGACAACCGAAGGATCCAGAAGGACCCACAGACTTCCAATACGCATCCTGATGCGTCTTCTCTTGACAAAGAAGATGGCTGGGAGTTTGCGTACCTATTGCACGTGACTTGTGCTCACTGAAGTGTGGGACCTCAAGCGTGGGCACCACACGTAAGTGACAGACCTGTTGGTGTAAAAACTCGGTTGATTATTATAGTGCATTAGAACAAAGTTTCCTATGGATTCAAGGGTAGGAAATCCAAGTTAACTCATTTACGTGTTAAACTTGTCTAAATCTTGGTCAAACCTAGGATTTGACCAAGATTCAAATGGGTAGAAAAATATAAAAAAATAGAAAAATGAAAAACAAAATCACATAGTCTTCTTATGTCATATAGTAAGCATTAAAGTTGATAAACAAGGTCTAGACATATCAAACCATACAAATCATGTATCTACCCCTAACCCCTAAACTCCGTCTTATGAAGTCAAGCATGAAGAGAAGTGGTTTTGGGTTTCAAACATGGAAATTTCAAAATCCTCCCAAAAGCCCCTTTTCAAATATTTCAAACTTATTCAAATTTGGTTCAAATTTGAAAGACATACAAGTTATAGAACACATAGTGCATACATTTTCACAAAAACTGCACTAGATGCTAACCCTATAGCTTGAGGCCATTTGGATGAGGTCGAAAAAATTCTTGGATTAGAATCGTGTTGTTCGAACCCCGTAGTTGGATTTTTTTGAACCCTTGATCTGTAGAACTGGGCAAAACCCGAGTTTAGAGTGACTAAGAAGGATACATGCTTCCCTTTTCATTTTCATGTTTTAAACTTGTTTAAATTATCTTGGTCAAACCTAGGATTAGACAAGATTCAAATGGGCATCAAAATTGAAAAAAAATCAGCAAAAAGGAAAACCAAAGCAAATAGTTTGCGTACCTATTGCACGTGACTTGTGCTCACTGAAGTGTGGGACCTCAAGCGTGGGCACCACACGTAAGTGACAGACCTGTTGGTGTAAAAACTCGGTTGATTATTATAGTGCATTAGAACAAAGTTTCCTATGGATTCAAGGGTAGGAAATCCAAGTTAACTCATTTACGTGTTAAACTTGTCTAAATCTTGGTCAAACCTAGGATTTGACCAAGATTCAAATGGGCAGAAAAATAAAAAACAGAAAAATGAAAAACCAAATCACATAGTCTT
Source organism: Lolium multiflorum (assembly GCA_030979885.1). Classification (NCBI taxonomy): domain Eukaryota; kingdom Viridiplantae; phylum Streptophyta; class Magnoliopsida; order Poales; family Poaceae; genus Lolium; species Lolium multiflorum. Next base: position 203,635,585 of record CM061748.1, on the reverse strand, counting down.
CTTATGTCATATAGTAAGCATTAAAGTTGATAAACAAGGTCCATACATATTCAAACCACACAAATCATGTATCTATACCCCTAACCCCTAAATTAATTAACTATGTCTTATGAAGTCAAGCATGTGAAGAGAAGTGGTTTTGGGTTTCAAACATGGAAATTTCAAAAACCTCCCAAAAGCTTCATTTTAGAGTGACTAAGAAGGATCCATGCTTACATTTGCATTTTCATATTTTAAACTTGTTTAAATCATTATCAAACCTAGGATTTGACCAAGATACAAATGGGTGGGCACAAAATTCAAAAAAATCAGAAAAATGAAAAACAAAAGCACATAGTCTTCTTATATATGTCATATCGTAAGCATTCGAGTTGATAAACGAGGTCTAGGTATATATATCCAAACCAGAATAATCATGTATCTACCCCCATCGATCTTATGAAGTCTAGCATGAAGAGAAGTCGTTTTGGGTTTCAAACATGGAAATTTCAAGAACATCCCAAAAGCTTCATTTTAGAGTGACTAAGAAGGATACATGCTTACCTTTTAATTTTCATGTTTTAAACTTGTTTAAATCTTGGTTGAACCTAGGATTTGACCAATATTCAAATATATGGGCATAAAATTAAAAAAACAGAAAAATGAAAAACCAAAGCACATAGTCTTCTTATGTCTATAGTTAGCATTAAAGATGATAAACAGGTCTAGACATATTCAAACTAGATTATCATGTATATATCTACACCCCTAACCCTAAACTCTGTCTTATGAAGTCAAGCATGCATGAAGAGAAGTGGTTTTTGTTTCAAACATGGAAATTTCAAAACCCTCCTAAGAGCTACATTTTGGGGTGACTAAGAAGGATATATGCTTATTTTTCATATTCATGATTTAAACTTGTTTAAACCCTGGTCAAACCTAGGATTTGACAAAGATTCAAATGGGCATCAAAATTGAAAAAAATCAGCAAAATGAAAAACCAAAGCAAATAGTTTTCTTATGTTATATAGTAAGCATTAAAGTTGATAAACAAGGTCTAGACATATTCAAACCAGACAAATCATGTAGCTATACCCCTAACCCCTAAACTCTGTCTTATGAAGTCAAGCATGTGAAGAGAAGTGGTTTTGGGTTTCAAACATGGAAATTTCAAAAACCTCCCAAAAGCTTCATTTTGGAGTGACTAAGAAGGATCCATGCTTCCCTTTTCATTTTCATGTTTTAAACTTGTTTAAATTATCTTGGTCGTCAAACCTAGGATTTGACAAGATTCAAATGGGCATCAAAATTGAAAAAAAAGCAGAAAAAAGAAAAACCAAAGCAAATAGTTTTCTTATGTCATATAGTAAGCATTGAAGTTGATAAACAAGGTCCATACATATTCAAACCACACAAATCATGTATCTATACCCCTAACCCCTAAATTGATTAACTATGTCTTATGAAGTCAAGCATGTGAAGAGGAGTGGTTTTGGGTTTCAAACATGGAAATTTCAAAAACCTCCCAAAATTAAGCTTCATTTTAGAGTGACTAAGAAGGATCCATGCTTACATTTGCATTTTCATATTTTAAACTTGTTTAAATCATTATCAAACCTAGGATTTGACCAAGATACAAATAGGTGGGCACAAAATTCAAAAAAATCAGAAAATGAAAAACAAAAGCACATAGTGTTCTTATATATGTCATATCGTAAGCATTCGAGTTGATAAACGAGGTCTAGGTATATCCAAATTAACCAGACAAATCATGTATCTACCCCCGTCGATCTTATGAAGTCTAGCATGAAGAGAAGTCGTTTTGGGTTTCAAACATGGAAATTTCAAGAACATCCCAAAAGCTTCATTTTAGAGTGACTAAGAAGGATACATGCTTACCTTTTAATTTTCATGTTTTAAACTTGTTTAAATCTTGGTTGAACCTAGGATTTGACCAAGATTCAAATATATAGGCATAAAATTCAAAAAAAACAGAAAAATGAAAAACCAAAGCACATAGTCTTCTTATATGTCTATAGTTAGCATTAAAGTTGATAAACAGGTCTAGACATATTCAAACTAGAAAAGCATGTATATATCTACACCCCTAACCCTAAACTCTGTCTTATGAAGTCAAGCATGCATGAAGAGAAGTGGTTTTTTTGTTTCAAACATGGAAATTTCAAAAACCCTCCCAAGAGCTACATTTTGGGGTGACTAAGAAGGATAGATGCTTATTTTTTCATATTCATGATTTAAACTTGTTTAAACCATGGTCAAACCTAGGATTTGACCAAGATTCAAATGGGCATCAAAATTGAAAAAAATCAGCAAAAAGAAAAACCAAAGCAAATAGTTTTCTTATGTTATATAGTAAGCATTAAAGTTGATAAACAAGGTCTAGACATATTCAAACCAGACAAATCATGTATCTATACCCCCTAACCACTAAACTCCGTCTTATGAAGTCAAGCATGAAGAGAAGTGGTTTTGGGTTTCAAACATGGAAATTTCAAAAACCTCCCAAAAGCCCCTTTTCAAATATTTCAAACCTATTATAGATTCGTATATCGATTTTTCTACTACCTTTTATTATTACTATGCAGCACATGGGTGTTTGCCCGTCGAGTGAAACTCGGAGGAAGAGGGATCACTCGGAAGGAGAGAAGAAGGGAGAGCATTATGGTGTCTCCCCTTTTTCGGGTGATGATGTTGACTTTTGTGCAGGGTTTGTCAGTGAGCAGGAGGTGCGAGCGAGCGAGTCGAGCGAGGCCGAGAATGAGAGATTTGTTTTTTTTGTGAGAGGGACATCCAGAAGGACCCACAGACTTCCAATACGCATCCTGATGCGTCTTCTCTTGACAAAGAAGATGGCTGGGAGGTTGCGTACCTATTGCACGTGACTTGTGCTCACTGAAGTGTGGGACCTCACGCGTGGGCACCACACGTAAGTGACAGACCTGTTGGTGTAAAAACTCGGTTGATTATTATAGTGCATTAGAACAAAGTTTCCTATGGATTCAAGGGTAGGAAATCCAAGTTAACTCATTTACGTGTTAAACTTGTCTAAATCTTGGTCAAACCTAGGATTTGACCAAGATTCAAATGGGCAGAAAAATGAAAAACAAAATCACATAGTCTTCTTATGTCATATAGTAAGCATTAAAGTTGATAAACAAGGTCTAGACATATCAAACCATACAAATCATGTATCTACCCCTAACCCCTAAACTCCGTCTTATGAAGTCAAGCATGAAGAGAAGTGGTTTTGGGTTTCAAACATGGAAATTTCAAAATCCTCCCAAAAGCCCCTTTTCAAATATTTCAAACTTATTCAAATTTGGTTCAAATTTGAAAGACATACAAGTTATAGCACACATAGTGCATACATTTTCACACAAACTGCACTAGATGCTAACCCTATAGCTTGAGGCCATTTGGATGAGGTCGAAAAAATTCTTGGATTAGAATTGTGTTGTTCGAACCCCGTAGTTGGATTTTTTTGAACCCTTGATCTGTAGAACTGGGCAAAACCCGAGTTTAGAGTGACTAAGAAGGATACATGCTTCCCTTTTCATTTTCATGTTTTAAACTTGTTTAAATTATCTTGGTCAAACCTAGAATTAGACAAGATTCAAATGGGCATCAAAATTGAAAAAAATCAGCAAAAAGAAAACCAAAGCAAATAGTTTTCTTATGTCATATAGTAGGCATTAAAGTTGATAAACAAGGTCTAGACATATTCAAACCAGACAAATCATGTAGCTATACCCCTAACCCCTAAACTCTGTCTTATGAAGTCAAGCATGTGAAGAGAAGTGGTTTTGGGTTTCAAACATGGAAATTTCAAAAACCTCCCAAAAGCTTCATTTTAGAGTGACTAAGAAGGATCCATGCTTCCCTTTTCATTTTCATGTTTTAAACTTGTTTAAATTATCTTGGTCGTCAAACCTAGGATTTGACAAGATTCAAATGGGCATCAAATTTGAAAAAAAATCAGAAAAAAGAAAAACCAAAGCAAATAGTTTTCTTATGTCATATAGTAAGCATTGAAGTTGATAAACAAGGTCCATACATATTCAAACCACACAAATCATGTATCTATACCCCTAACCCCTAAATTGATTAACTATGTCTTATGAAGTCAAGCATGTGAAGAGGAGTGGTTTTGGGTTTCAAACATGGAAATTTCAAAAACCTCCCAAAATTAAGCTTCATTTTAGAGTGACTAAGAAGGATCCATGCTTACATTTGCATTTTCATATTTTAAACTTGTTTAAATCATTATCAAACCTAGGATTTGACCAAGATACAAATGGGTGGGCACAAAATTCAAAAAAATCAGAAAATGAAAAACAAAAGCACATAGTCTTCTTATATATGTCATATCGTAAGCATTCGAGTTGATAAACGAGGTCTAGGTATATCCAAACCAGACAAATCATATATCTACCCCCGTCGATCTTATGAAGTCTAGCATGAAGAGAAGTCGTTTTGGGTTTCAAACATGGAAATTTCAAGAACATCCCAAAAGCTTCATTTTAGAGTGACTAAGAAGGATACATGCTTACCTTTTAATTTTGATGTTTTAAACTTGTTTAAATCTTGGTTGAACCTAGGATTTGACCAAGATTCAAATATATGGGAATAAAATTCAGAAAAAACAGAAAAATGAATAACCAAAGCACATAGTCTTCTTATGTCTATAGTTAGCATTAAAGTTGATAAACAGGTCTAGACATATTCAAACTAGAAAATCATGTATATATCTACACCCCTAACCCTAAACTCTGTCTTATGAAGTCAAGCATGCATGAAGAGAAGTGGTTTTTTTGTTTCAAACATGGAAATTTCAAAAACCCTCCCAAGAGCTACATTTTGGGGTGACTAAGAAGGATAGATGCTTATTTTTTCATATTCATGATTTAAACTTGTTTAAACCATGGTCAAACCTAGGATTTGACCAAGATTCAAATGGGCATCAAAATTGAAAAAAATCAGCAAAAAGAAAAACCAAAGCAAATAGTTTTCTTATGTTATATAGTAAGCATTAAAGTTGATAAACAAGGTCTAGACATATTCAAACCAGACAAATCATGTATCTATACCCCTAACCCCTAAACTCTGTCTTATGAAGTCAAGCATCAAGAGAAGTGGTTTTGGGTTTCAAACATGGAAATTTCAAAAACCTCCCAAAAGCCCCTTTTCAAATATTTCAAACTTATTCAAATTTGGTTCAAATTTGAAAGACATACAAGTTATAGCACACATAGTGCATACATTTTCACACAAACTGCACTAGATGCTAACCCTATAATTTGAGGCCATTTGGATGAGGTCGAAAAAATTCTTGGATTAGAATCGTGTTGTTCGAACCCCGTAGTTGGATTTTTTTGAACCCTTGATCTGAAAAGAGAGCTTTTACTTGTGCATTTTGGGTTGTCGCGCATAAATGTGCTTTTACTTGTCTGCCACCAATTAATCCAATTCTCATTTGTGGGGAAACATGACACTAGATGGCCATTTCCAAAGTTTCATGAATTATCTCAATGTGAATCCATATATGTACCATTTTTGGGGGCTAAATTGCTTAAATGCAAATTTGAACAGTGCATAGATGAAGTACATATCAAACAAATAACTGAAAAAAATACAGAGGTGTGTGACCCGAATGTCTGGAGCCATGGTACAAGAGATATAATGGCTAACCACACGAGCCCCTTCGTCCAACTAGCTAGCACAAAACAAGGGTGAGCGTCATGAGATTGATCGACATCAATTTCAGAACATGCCAAAGTTATTGTGGGGCTCGATATAAAAAAGCTCGAAACAAAGCATGAATATTGAGTCATATCATTTGTGGTTTACATACTACCTCTATATATATATATATGACAATACCAAATGAACGTGGCATATATATACACACTTGTATATCCTCTTTTAGAAGAACCCTGCACAGTTTTCGGCACCACATGTGTGTTTGAGTACAAGTTCCACTCACTTCCCAAAAGTGTGTGAGCATTGTATTAAGTACTACAAGAAAACAATGGCAAACCTTTGAATCCCATGACTGATTTTTTGTTGTAGTGATATATAGATTTATAAGTGTTTAGGGTTAGGGGGTTAGGGTTTATAGAGATGATGCACATATTTTGATTTCACGCTTGTGATGTACAATACTACATAAGTAAGAAATTAAACAAGCATGACCTTTGTTAGAATAACATTTAACATGTTCTCTCACCATTCATATATGTTGGAGTTTGCCTTGCTTCTTCAATTTCCCACGTGCACATGTTACTACGAGAACCAAGGCAAACTTTTAAATCATTGTTGGGACTGGCTAGATGCACCACCATGCCCAATTTGGGCACATTATAATAAAATATGTCACAAATATGGCCATATATAACTATATATATTATTCGGCTTGAAACCCATGAATCTTCATACACGATAGTCCATTTTGTGAAGAAAAAATGTTTTTTATTACCCTATCACGGGTTTCTTATTTTCCCTGTCCACTAGTACACCTATATATGAGCACTCAATGCGGAAGGGTTTCATTTTTTTATTTCAAAACCAGATCAAAATGGTCGACATGATTATCCATTCAAAGGGGTTGAATATTTCAGTACTATCACTGGTTTATGTATATAGTGTAAGTAATATGAATCTGAAAATGATTTTGGGGGATTTCTATGACCAAGTTATAACACACCTACATTTCAGATTTGAATTACTTCCAATAAATCAGCATATAGTCATTTAAATGTGTGAAACTGGCTAAAAACACTAAAAATCGTAAAGAGTTGGGAATTGGCACTAAAATATGGCCTAGTTTATCTTTAAAATGTAGAGGCGCCATTTTGACCGGCCCGTATCTTATGTACCCCACTCGAAAATGATAAACTATCACGAATTACCATTTATTTTAGGCATTACTTTTCACGGTAAAAATGATAAACTATATCACGAAGTTCCATTTCCGTCAAGATAGTCTGCATTACTTTTTTGTTGAGATATAAACCCCCACAACGGCGGACACAGATTAGGTGACATGCACCTTTTGCATGTCAGTCTAAATTCAAATTTAAACATTGCGAAAAAATCTGGAAAAATCATGCATGTTCACAGCACATATTAAGATAACCCCTAAAAATTTCATATCAAAATTCGAAACATACATCGAGAAACAAAAAAGAGAAACTCAGATGTGAATAGTGTACAGAGAAACTTAGATTTCTCTTTTCTGTTTCTCGATGTATGTTTCGAATTTTGATCTGAAATTTTTAGGGGTTATCTTAATATGTGTTTTGAACATGCATGATTTTTTTCAGATTTTTTGGCAATGTTTAAATTTGGATTTAGGCCGCATGTCCCACGGGACATGCAAAAGGTGCATGTCACCTGATCTCTATCCCACAACGGCCATCTCCTCCTTAATTTATTGTGTAAAACCCCCACAACGGTCACCTCCTCCTTAATTTATTGTGTAAACCCCTACAACGGTCATCTCTTCCTTATAAACAACCACAACGACCATCCCTTGTGTCAATAGGTTCTGCCTCTCTCTTCTTCGTTCACATACACTTGATCCATTGCCATGGCGTCCACGTCTCGGACACCGACCAGAAGGGGAAGGGGAAGGGGCGGCCGGGGTGATGGATCATCATCATTGCCACCACCACCGTCAACACTGTCTTTGATCATAGAGGAGTTCTTCATCGTCGTCTATGAAGACCCTTTGGTCAAGAAGGTACGTACGCGTTCCCACATATATGATGCATGTGATTAATTATGGGCATGTTCTAAAAAACATTTAATTTCAAACGATCGGCGCTCGATCTCTTTGCAGGCTCTCCCAAAAAAGTTTGCGGACTATCTTGACGGCCAGGAGCCAGCTAAGGTGTATCTGCGAGCAGCTGACTGCGGTCCTCGTCTCTGGACCGTGGAGGTCCTATTTGACGGACAAGGCCGGATGTACCTCGACAAGGGCTGGGAGAATTTCGCCATCGCGCACGGTGTGGATTTCGGCTGCTTCGTACACTTCAAATATGAAGGCGATGATGTGCTCACAGTGAAGGTGTTCGACGGAACAATGTGCAGGAAGTACTACTACTCGGACGACGATGATACTGACGATGAAAGCGACGACGACGTGAAGCCATGCATCCATCCTCTTTAGATAAGGGGACTATGACCAAGAATATATATGTAGCTTCATATATATGTAGCTTCATATGCATCGATTTTAGAGGTGGATGAGAGAGAGAGAGAGAGAGAGAGAGAGAGAGAGTCTTGATGCGTCTTCTCTTGACAAAGAAGATGGGAGTTTGCCTACCTACCGCACATGACTTGTGCTCACTGAAGTGTGGGACCTCACACATGGGAACCACACGTAAGTGACAGACCTGTTGGTGTAATAACTCGGGTGATCATTATACTGTATTAGTACAAAGTTTCCTATGGATTCAAGGGTAGGAAAGCCAAGTTAACTCATTTACATGACATTATTTTTTCCATGAAGCCAAGTTAACTCATCTATCAATTGGTAAATTCTGGTTATATTCGAAATTTTACTTGAAACTTGTTGGTCATATATGCCATTTTACTACTCGCCTAACACTTTTTCCGCGCGTGAAGGGAGGGGGTGGGCATGATGCTACCCTGAATTTTTGTGACCCCCAAAAACTAGCAAATACGAGAGAGGCATCCAAAGAAACACACTCGTCCCCTACCCCCCCAATTTGAAATCCAGCCAAAGGTGGATCAAAAAAGGCAATCGAAAAGCGTGGATTGTTCATCTTTTTCTATATAGTTAGGGTTAGGGTTTATGGTTTATAGAGATGCACATATTTTCATTTCACATTTGTGATGTACAATAATACATAGGTAAGATTCCAAGCATGACCTTTGTTAGAATAACCTTTAACGTGTTCTCTCACCTTTAGATTCAAATGGGCATAAACATTCAGAAAAAATCAAAAAAATGAAAAACCAAAGCACATAGTCTTCTTATGTCATATAGTAAGAATTGAAGTTGATAAACAAGGTCTAGACATATTCAAACCAGTCAAATCATGTATCTACACCTAACCCTAAACTTTATCTTATGAAGTCAAGCATGAAGAGAAATGGTTTTGGGTTTCAAACATGGAAATTTCAAAAACCTCCCAAAAGCTTCATTTTAGAGTGACTAAGAAGGATACAGGCTTACCTTTTCATTTTCATGTTATAAACTTGTTTAAATCCTGGTCAAAACTAGGATTTGAACGAGATTCAAATGGGTATAAAAAATAAAAAAACGCACATAGCCTTTTTATGTCATATATATAATGCATGAGCACTCAAGTTGATAAACATGGTCTAGACATATTCAAACTAGAAAAATCATGTATCTACCCTTGCCCTAACCTTAAACTCTGTATTATGGAGTCAAGCATGAAGAGAAGTGGTTTTGGGTTTCAAACATGGAAATTTCAAATTGATGAACAAGTTCTAGGCATATTCAAAACAGAAAAAGCATGTATCTACCCCCTAACCATAAAGTCGGTCGATCTTATGAAGTCTATTAGCATGAAGAGAAGTCTTATTGGTTTCAAACATGGAAATTTCAAGAACCTCCCAAAAGCTTCATTTTAGAGTGACTAAAAAAGGTCCATGCTTGCCTTTTCATTTTCATGTTTTAAAATTGTTTAAATCTTGGTCAAACCTAGCTAGTATTCAACCAAGATTCAAATGGGCATAAAATTCAAAAAAACCAGAAAATGAAAACCAAAGCACATAGCCTTCTTATGTCATATATAGATCAACAAGGTCTAGACATATTCAAAACAGAAAAAAGCATGTATCGATCTACCCCTAACCCTTAACTCTGTCTTATGAAGTCAAGCATGAAGAGAAGTGGTTTTGGGTTACAAACATTATATTGAGATTTCAAGATCGAACCCCCCAAAAGCTTCATTTTAGAATGACTAAGAAGGATCCAGGCTTGCCTTTTCATTTTCATGTGTTTTAAACTTGCTAAAATCTTGGTCAAACCTAGGACTTGACCAAGATTCAAATGGGCATAAACATTCAGAAAAAATCAAAAAATGAAAACCAAAGCACATAGCCTTCTTATGTCATATATATATAGTAAGCATTCAAGTTGATCGATATGAACAAGGTCTAGACATATTCAAAACAGAAAAAGCATGTATCTACCCCTAGCCCTTAACTATGTCTTATGAAGTCAAGCATGAAGAGAAGTGGTTTTGGGTTTCAAACATGGAAATTTCAAAAACTTCCCGCCAAAAGCTTAATTTTAGAGTGAATAAGAAGGATCCAAGCTTAATTACCTTTTCATTTTCAGGATTTATGCTTGTTTAAATCTTGGTCAAACATAGGATTTGACCAACACACATATAGTCTTCTTATGTCATATAATGAGCATTCAAGTTGATAAACATGGTCTAGACATATTAAAACAAGAAAAATCATGTATCTACCATGTCCCTAACCCTAAACTCGACCTGTCTTATGAAGTCAAACATGAAGAGAAGTGGTTTTGGGTTTCAAACATGGAAATTTCTAGACCCCCCCAAAGCTTCATTTTAGAGTGACTAATTAAGAAGGATACAGGCTTACCTTTTCATTTTCATGTTTTAATCTTGTTTAAATCTTGGTCAAACCTAGGATTTGACCAAGATTCAAATGGGCATAAAAATTCAAAAAACATAAAAAATGAAAAACTAAAGCACATAGCCTTCTTATGTCATATATATATAGTAAGCCTTCAAGTTGATGAACAAGGTGTAGACATATTCAAAATAGAAAAAGCATGTATCTACCCCCTAACCCTTAACTATGTCTTATGAAGTCAGGCATGAAGATAAGTGGTTTTGGGTTTCAAACATGGAAATTTCAAAAACATCCCAAAAGCTTAATTTTAGAGTGACTAAAAAGGATCGAAGCTTACCTTTTCATTTTCATGTTTATGCGTGTTTAAATCTTGGTCAAACATAGGATTTGACCAAGATTCAAATGGGCATAAACATTCAGAAAAAAATAAAAAATAAAAAACCAACGCACATTAGTAGCCCAAAATCGAACCAGTAGTTGGATATTTTTGAACTTGATCTGTAGTAGTGGGCAAAACCCTAGATTAACCTATTTAATCATAAATTGAAAAAAAATCAGCAAAAAGAAAAACCAAAGCAAATAGTTTTCTTATGTTATATAGTAAGCATTAAAGTTGATAAACAAGGTCTAGACATATTCAAACCAGACAAATCATGTATCTATACCCCTAACCCCTAAACTCCGTCTTATGAAGTCAAGCATGAAGAGAAGTGGTTTTGGGTTTCAAACATGGAAATTTCAAAAACCTCCCAAAATTAAGCCCGTTTTCAAATATTTCAAACTTATTCAAATTTGGTTCAAATTTGAAAGACATACAAGTTATAGCACACATATTGCATACATTTTCACACAAACTGCACTAGATGCTAACCCTATAATTTGAGGCCATTTGGATGAGGTCGAAAAAATTCTTGGATTAGAATCGTGTTGTTCAAACCCCGTAGTTGGATTTTTTTGAACCCTTGATCTGTAGAACTGGGCAAAACCCGAGTTTAACCTATTTAATTATAGATTCGTATATCGATTTTTCTACTACCTTTTTATTATTACTATGCAGCACATGGGTGTTTGCCCGTCGAGTGAAACACGGAGGAAGAGGGATCACTCGGAAGGAGAGAAGAAGGGAGAGCATTATGGTGTCTCCCCTTTTTCGGGTGATGATGTTGACTTTTGTGCAGGGTTTGTCAGTGAGCAGGAGGTGCGCGCGAGCGAGCGAGCGAGCGAGTCGAGCGAGGCCGAGAATGAGAGAGATTTGTTTTTTTGTGAGAGGGACAACCGAAGGATCCAGAAGGACCCACAGACTTCCAATACGCATCCTAATGCGTCTTCTCTTGACAAAGAAGATGGCTGTGAGTTTGCGTACCTATTGCACGTGACTTGTGCTCACTGAAGTGTGGGACCTCACGCGTGGGCACCACACGTAAGTGACAGACCTGTTGGTGTAAAAACTCGGTTGATTATTATAGTGCATTAGAACAAAGTTTCCTATGGATTCAAGGGTAGGAAATCCAAGTTAACTCATTTACGTGTTAAACTTGTCTAAATCTTGGTCAAACCTAGGATTTGACCAAGATTCAAATGGGAAAAATAAAAAAAACAGAAAAATGAAAAACCAAATCACATAGTCTTCTTATGTCATATAGTAAGCATTAAAGTTGATAAACAAGGTCCATACATATTCAAACCACACAAATCATGTATCTATACCCCTAACCCCTAAATTAATTAACTATGTCTTATGAAGTCAAGCATGTGAAGAGAAGTGGTTTTGGGTTTCAAACATGGAAATTTCAAAAACCTCCCAAAAGCTTCATTTTAGAGTGACTAAGAAGGATCCATGCTTACATTTGCATTTTCATATTTTAAACTTGTTTAAATCATTATCAAACCTAGGATTTGACCAAGATACAAATGGGTGGGCACAAAATTCAAAAAAATCAGAAAAATGAAAAACAAAAGCACATAGTCTTCTTATATATGTCATATCGTAAGCATTCGAGTTGATAAACGAGGTCTAGGTATATATATCCAAACCAGAATAATCATGTATCTACCCCCCATCGATCTTATGAAGTCTAGCATGAAGAGAAGTCGTTTTGGGTTTCAAACATGGAAATTTCAAGAACATCCCAAAAGCTTCATTTTAGAGTGACTAAGAAGGATACATGCTTACCTTTTAATTTTCATGTTTTAAACTTGTTTAAATCTTGGTTGAACCTAGGATTTGACCAAGATTCAAATATATGGGCATAAAATTCAAAAAAAAACAGAAAAATGAAAAACCAAAGCACATAGTCTTCTTATGTCTATAGTTAGCATTAAAGATGATAAACAGGTCTAGACATATTCAAACTAGATTATCATGTATATATCTACACCCCTAACCCTAAACTCTGTCTTATGAAGTCAAGCATGCATGAAGAGAAGTGTTTTTTTGTTTCAAACATGGAAATTTCAAAAACCCTCCTAAGAGCTACATTTTGGGGTGACTAAGAAGGATAGATGCTTATTTTTTCATATTCATGATTTAAACTTGTTTAAACCATGGTCAAACCTAGGATTTGACAAAGATTCAAATGGGCATCAAAATTGAAAAAAAATCAGCAAAAAGAAAAACCAAAGCAAATAGTTTTCTTATGTTATATAGTAAGCATTAAAGTTGATAAACAAGGTCTAGACATATTCAAACCAGACAAATCATGTATATATACCCCCTAACCCCTAAACTTCGTCTTATGAAGTCAAGCATGAAGAGAAGTGGTTTTGGGTTTCAAACATGGAAATTTCAAAAACCTCCCAAAAGCCCCTTTTCAAATATTTCAAACTTATTCAAATTTGGTTCAAATTTGAAAGACATACAAGTTATAGCACACATATTGCATACATTTTCACACAAACTGCACTAGATGCTAACCCTATAATTTGAGGCCATTTGGATGAGGTCGAAAAAATTCTTGGATTAGAATCGTGTTGTTCGAACCCCGTAGTTGGATTTTTTTGAACCCTTGATCTGTAGAACTGGGCAAAACCCGAGTTTAACCTATTTAATTATAGATTCGTATATCGATTTTTCTACTACCTTTTTATTATTACTATGCAGCACATGGGTGTTTGCCCGTCGAGTGAAACACGGAGGAAGAGGGATCACTCGGAAGGAGAGAAGAAGGGAGAGCATTATGGTGTCTCCCCTTTTTCGGGTGATGATGTTGACTTTTGTGCAGGGTTTGTCAGTGAGCAGGAGGTGCGAGCGAGTCGAGCGAGGCCGAGAATGAGAGAGATTTGTTTTTTTTGTGAGAGGGACAACCGAAGGATCCAGAAGGACTTCCAATACGCATCCTGATGCGTCTTCTCTTGACAAAGAAGATGGCTGTGAGTTTGCGTACCTATTGCACGTGACTTGTGCTCACTGAAGTGTGGGACCTCACGCGTGGGCACCACACGTAAGTGACAGACCTGTTGGTGTAAAAACTCGGTTGATTATTATAGTGCATTAGAACAAAGTTTCCTATGGATTCAAGGGTAGGAAATCCAAGTTAACTCATTTACGTGTTAAACTTGTCTAAATCTTGGTCAAACCTAGGATTTGACCAAGATTCAAATGGGCAGAAAAATAAAAAAACAGAAAAATGAAAAACAAAATCACATAGTCTTCTTATGTCATATAGTAAGCATTAAAGTTGATAAACAAGGTCTAGACATATCAAACCATACAAATCATGTATCTACCCCTAACCCCTAAACTCTGTCTTATGAAGTCAAGCATGAAGAGAAGTGGTTTTGGGTTTCAAACATGGAAATTTCAAAATCCTCCCAAAAGCCCCTTTTCAAATATTTCAAACTTATTCAAATTTGGTTCAAATTTGAAAGACATACAAGTTATAGCACACATAGTGCATACATTTTCACACAAACTGCACTAGATGCTAACCCTATAGCTTGAGGCCATTTGGATGAGGTCGAAAAAATTCTTGGATTAGAATTGTGTTGTTCGAACCCCGTAGTTGGATTTTTTGAACCCTTGATCTGTAGAACTGGGCAAAACCCGAGTTTAGAGTGACTAAGAAGGATACATGCTTCCCTTTTCATTTTCATGTTTTAAACTTGTTTAAATTATCTTGGTCAAACCTAGGATTAGACAAGATTCAAATGGGCATCAAAATTGAAAAAAATCAGCAAAAAGAAAAACCAAAGCAAATAGTTTTCTTATGTCATATAGTAAGCATTAAAGTTGATAAACAAGGTCTAGACATATTCAAACCAGACAAATCATGTAGCTATACCCCTAACCCCTAAACTCTGTCTTATGAAGTCAAGCATGTGAAGAGAAGTGGTTTTGGGTTTCAAACATGGAAATTTCAAAAACCTCCCAAAAGCTTCATTTTAGAGTGACTAAGAAGGATCCATGCTTCCCTTTTCATTTTCATGTTTTAAACTTGTTTAAATTATCTTGGTCGTCAAACCTAGGATTTGACAAGATTCAAATGGGCATCAAATTTGAAAAAAAATCAGAAAAAAGAAAAACCAAAGCAAATAGTTTTCTTATGTCATATAGTAAGCATTGAAGTTGATAAACAAGGTCCATACATATTCAAACCACACAAATCATGTATCTATACCCCTAACCCCTAAATTGATTAACTATGTCTTATGAAGTCAAGCATGTGAAGAGGAGTGGTTTTGGGTTTCAAACATGGAAATTTCAAAAACCTCCCAAAATTAAGCTTCATTTTAGAGTGACTAAGAAGGATCCATGCTTACATTTGCATTTTCATATTTTAAACTTGTTTAAATCATTATCAAACCTAGGATTTGACCAAGATACAAATGGGTGGGCACAAAATTCAAAAAAATCAGAAAAATGAAAAACAAAAGCACATAGTCTTCTTATATATGTCATATCGTAAGCATTCGAGTTGATAAACGAGGTCTAGGTATATCCAAACCAGACAAATCATGTATCTACCCCCGTCGATCTTATGAAGTCTAGCATGAAGAGAAGTCGTTTTGGGTTTCAAACATGGAAATTTCAAGAACATCCCAAAAGCTTCATTTTAGAGTGACTAAGAAGGATACATGCTTACCTTTTAATTTTCATGTTTTAAACTTGTTTAAATCTTGGTTGAACCTAGGATTTGACCAAGATTCAAATATATGGGAATAAAATTCAGAAAAAAACAGAAAAATGAAAAACCAAAGCACATAGTCTTCTTATGTCTATAGTTAGCATTAAAGTTGATAAACAGGTCTAGACATATTCAAACTAGAAAATCATGTATATATCTACACCCCTAACCCTAAACTCTGTCTTATGAAGTCAAGCATGCATGAAGAGAAGTGGTTTTTTTGTTTCAAACATGGAAATTTCAAAAACCCTCCCAAGAGCTACATTTTGGGGTGACTAAGAAGGATAGATGCTTATTTTTTCATATTCATGATTTAAACTTGTTTAAACCATGGTCAAACCTAGGATTTGACCAATATTCAAATGGGCATCAAAATTGAAAAAAACCCAGCAAAAAGAAAAACCAAAGCAAATAGTTTTCTTATGTTATATAGTAAGCATTAAAGTTGATAAACAAGGTCTAGACATATTCAAACCAGACAAATCATGTATCTATACCCCTAACCCCTAAACTCTGTCTTATGAAGTCAAGCATGAAGAGAAGTGGTTTTGGGTTTCAAACATGGAAATTTCAAAAACCTCCCAAAAGCCCCTTTTCAAATATTTCAAACTTATTCAAATTTGGTTCAAATTTGAAAGACATACAAGTTATAGCACACATATTGCATACATTTTCACACAAACTGCACTAGATGCTAACCCTATAATTTGAGGCCATTTGGATGAGGTCGAAAAAATTCTTGGATTAGAATCGTGTTGTTCGAACCCCGTAGTTGGATTTTTTTAACCCTTGATCTGTAGAACTGGGCAAAACCCGAGTTTAACCTATTTAATTATAGATTCGTATATCGATTTTTCTACTACCTTTTTATTATTACTATGCAGCACATGGGTGTTTGCCCGTCGAGTGAAACACGGAGGAAGAGGGATCACTCGGAAGGAGAGAAGAAGGGAGAGCATTATGGTGTCTCCCCTTTTTCGGGTGATGATGTTGACTTTTGTGCAGGGTTTGTCAGTGAGCAGGAGGTGCGAGCGAGCGAGCGAGCGAGTCGAGCGAGGCCGAGAATGAGAGAGATTTGTTTTTTTTGTGAGAGGGACAACCGAAGGATCCAGAAGGACCCACAGACTTCCAATACGCATCCTGATGCGTCTTCTCTTGACAAAGAAGATGGCTGTGAGTTTGCGTACCTATTGCACGTGACTTGTGCTCTGAAGTGTGGGACCTCACGCGTGGGCACCACACGTAAGTGACAGACCTGTTGGTGTAAAAACTCGGTTGATTATTATAGTGCGTTAGAACAAAGTTTCCTATGGATTCAAGGGTAGGAAATCCAAGTTAACTCATTTACGTGTTAAACTTGTCTAAATCTTGGTCAAACCTAGGATTTGACCAAGATTCAAATGGGCAGAAAAATAAAAAAACAGAAAAATGAAAAACAAAATCACATAGTCTTCTTATGTCATATAGTAAGCATTAAAATTGATAAACAATGTCTAGACATATCAAACCATACAAATCATGTATCTACCCCTAACCCCTAATCTCCGTCTTATGAAGTCAAGCATGAAGAGAAGTGGTTTTGGGTTTCAAACATGGAAATTTCAAAAACCTCCCAAAAACTTCATTTTAGAGTGACTAAGAAGGATACATGCTTCCCTTTTCATTTTCTTGTTTTAAACTTGTTTAAATTATCTTGGTCAAACCTAGGATTTGACAAGATTCAAAGATACATGCTTCCCTTTTCATTTGACATGAATCCTTGTGGCACGACCATGTTGGGGTCACTCCTGGCTGTCTACCCAGCCGAGCATGCGGGCTCTATTACCTTGTACGAATCCTCGTTTTAAACAGAAGAAGTGAACAAACGCCCCCCGCCACGGACACACACACACACACTCTCTCTCTCTCTCTCTCTCTCTCTCTCTCTCTCTCTCTCTCTAACCGGCTTTAGATATCGCATCATTTGTCTGTCAGACTCCATTGATTTGCCCCAAGTTCAACAAGGTCGCCCCCTTTTCCTCTGAGAGTCCATTGATTTTTATTTGCTGGTGTCACTTGTGCTAAACTGTCATTCCTTGTACTCCCTCCGATTCATATTATTTGATGGTAATATAGATGCATCTATACACATTATAGTTGTAGATACATCCATTTTACCATCAATTAATATTGATCGGAGTTGCAGCGTGGTATGAGGCCTGCCGCCTGCCACCGTCGGCGAGGTTCCAAGTAAACGGCGCCAGAAGAAGAGTAGCGCGGCTCCGGATTCAACCAACTGGCGGCGATGGACGGCACTATGGAAATAAACGCTACGAATTTGGAGGCCATCGCGTACAACATCGCTGGAACGGCGCAGGTCATGTGCTCCCACGACGGCTGCGGGGTCATCGTCAGCTACCACGAGTCCCTAAGCCACCAGATCGCGTGCCCGCACGGCCGGTGCAACTGCACGGAGCAGGGCTGCGACTTCGCCGCCCCACCGTCAGCGCTCCTCGTTCACCTCGCAGAGGCCCACTCGATTCAGGTGCACAGGTTAGAGTATGGCAAGTCCATAGAGTTCCGGGTGACCATGACGCACCCGTGCTCGCCGTGCAGGCTGCTCGTCGTCGAAGGGGATGACGGCTCCGTGTTCGTCCTGTACATCGACGCGCTCGGCCCGGCCATTGTCTTGTCTTTGGTATGCGTCAGTTCGGCCACATCCGTGTGGCCGCTCTACAGGGTGAAGATCTGGGCGCACGGCCCGCCGCCGTCCTCGAAATCGGACTGCAGGCGGGATGTCGTGAAGATGTCTGCCGATGCTTCTGGCAGCGCGTCGCCGGGCGCTGTCGTGTTTGAGGAGCTCACGTCGTTCCTCGTTGTGCCGGGGCCATACCTCGTTGGTGCTGGATCGTCCAAGGAGCTGCGTTTCTACATTCGCATATGCAAGCAGATGTAGCTACTGCTACTTTGCGTAGTTGAAAAAACTGTCAATTTGTCATGAGGAATGATAAATTTCGATGAAAAGTACTTGATTGTTCGTACGGCTGCTATTTTTTTATGGATTCTTCGTTTCATATTTGTGCTGAACTGTTTGTAGTAGTACTTATACTGTACTTAATAATAATGCAGCGTGGAAGTGAATACTCCTTTTTTTTGTGAATCGGAAGTGAATACTCCAACTATATGTAATTGTAACCCCTCCATCTGATTTATATAAAACTATGTGCACTTCCAGATCATTTCTCCTGTTTTTTAGATGTCCTTTCACTTACTATAAAAAACAAAGAAGCACTGCTGCTTTGATTCAAAGGAATGTGGAGAGTGTAGAAATAGGAAAGGTGTAGGATTGAAATTTTCCCATAGGAATCAAATCCAACATAATTCCTATGTCAATCCTATGAATCAAAGAAGCCCTAAGTGGTTACCGGTGCTTAATGCACAGTTCCAAAAAGTTCATCCCGCAGTCCAAATAACTAATAATCAGATGATGTCAATTTTTGTGTATGTAGTTGTGCCTATTACCATCACAAATATAGTCTCAAATAGTATGATGGTGGAGATACACATTTTTTAACTACCATGATTTTCGGTAAATGCTTAGTCAATTTTGACATAATTTGACTTTCTAAAAATAATATAAGCTAAGCTTTGAGATGGAGGTACTATATTGGGTTTTCCTCGTCTTAAGCAAAATCCCTTCCCATCCCCTTAAATAGAGTACTCCAGCCTCGAGGCTAGGAGATAAGAGAGGCCATCGATAGGCCACATACTCCTCGCGCGCTCGCAATGCTGGAAACTGTCACCGTTACCCTGAAGATGGACTCCACCGTGCTTCACTGCATTTTCTGCTCCCAGCCCCTCAAGCCCCCCGTCTTCAAGGTCGATCCCTTTCCCTCCCACACTCCATTGATGTTTCTTTTGTGGGTTCACTACTGCAAAAATGGCAATCCACGAACTTTGATTTGTGCAGTGCAAGGGTAATCATTTGGCCTGCGGCCGCTGCCTCAGCGAGCTTCCCGGGAACCGGTGCCATAGGTGCGTGGAACCCCGCGGCGGATTCGAGCACGACCCGGCAATGGACGCCGTCGTATCAGCGGCGACGGTTGAGTGCCCCCACAGCAGCTGCGGGAGCTTGGTGGCCTACCACCAGGTCCACGACCACAAGATTGCATGCCCGCACGCCCCTTGCGCTTGCACGGAGCCCGGCTGCGACTTCGCCGCCCCGCCAACAGCGCTCGTCGCCCACTTTGCAGCGGCCCACTCGATCCAAGTGCACAAGCTCCCGCCGTACAACACGACCAAAGTGTTCGAGGTGCTGGTGCCGGTGCCGGGTTCGCCGTGCCTGCGGATCATCGCCGAAGGGGAGGACGGCGCCGTGTTCGTCCTGATCATCGGCGTGCTCGGTTCGACTTCGACCACCATCGTGTCTACCGTGTGCGTTAGGGCGGCCGCGTGCGTGTGGCCTCTGTACACGGCAAAGATGTGGGCGAATGGGCCGGCGTCGTGCTCGTTGGCGCACTCGAGGAGCAGGGCGGACACCGTGAATGTGTCATTGGAGGCGTCGAGCTGCGCCTTGCCGGGCGACGTCGCGTTTGATGAACTCACGTCGTTCCTCTCGGTACCGCCGCTGTACCAGGTGCTTGGTGGACCTTCCAAGCTGCTGCGTTTCTACATTCGCATCGAGAAGGAGAACAATTAATCCTCAAAATAAGTACTCCTTATATAGAAAGGGAGTAACTGTTTTTCGTCCTGCTAATGCAACCTTGAGGTGACCGGGACAACTTTGTACAAAGCATCGTGCTCATATAAATATACGTACTCTACAAAATCATCAGCAGTGGAGTACCTCGATAGGTGCCATGTCCATGGATCGACAAGACAAGACACATACATAGACTGGGTCACTGGGAGATGGATATTACTACTGGATAGCTGTCCTGACGTGATAGGATGCCTACATACACCCTACTCGGCAGGTGACGATACCTTCCCAACAAAGGTATCCAGTCCCATCCATTGATTATATTTTATTATGGACGGAGAGCATTCTACTAGAAGAGATGTCATGTCTTGGGGCAGAGGTTCGGCTTAATCATGGTTTAGATGACTCTAATGTAGATGTATCTAGACATATTGTAACTATAGATACTTCCATTTTAGCATCAAGTAATGTGGATCGGAGGGAGTAATACTATAGTACAATATACTCAGTATAAGGTTAACTTTGGCACACGCTGGGACGCACATATTTGTTAGAAGTACACACATGCAAGACAGAGCACAGAGTAAAATAATTACTATTTACTTATGGGCAACCAAAAGCTTGTACGTGTCCACTCTATATATGGGCATGGACTACACTTATTGCTTGTGGACGAGGATAGCTGTTGTGGACAACACAGTGGATGCTGTTAGAGTGAAACGGCACACTTATTATGGATCGTAGGGAGTATGCAAGATAAAAAAAGATCTACCATACATATTAGTATTATTATCATCAGTTATGTACTCATGACACTGGGAGCATACACACACGATCGTACATACTACAGTAGTACTGTACTACTTTTAAAACTACTTGCAAGATAAAATATACTGTACTACTTATCACTGGGTGCATACACACACGATCGTATACATACTAGTACTGTACTACTTTTAACACTAGGCTATCCTTTTCAGTGGTCTTCCTCTTCAGCTTCCACAGCCTGTACCATGTTGCTTCTTCTTCTTCTTCTTCTTCTTCTTCTTACTCCCGCTTCCTTCCGCCTTCTTCTTCTTCTTCTTCTTCTTCTTCTTCTTCTTCTTCTTCTTCTTCTTCTTCTTCTTCTTCTTCTTCTTCTTCTTCTTCTTCTTCTTCTTCTTCTTCTTCTTCTTCTTCTTCTTCTTCTTCTTCTTCTTCTTCTTCTTCTTCTTCTTCTTCTTCTTCTTCTTCTTCTTCTTCTTCTTCTTCTTCTTCTTCTTCTTCTTCTTCTTCTTCTTCTTCTTCTTCTTCTTCTTCTTCTTCTTCTTCTTCTTCTTCTTCTTCTTCTTCTTCTTCTTCTTCTTCTTCTTCTTCTTCTTCTTCTTCTTCTTCTTCTTACTCCCGCTGTCTTGCATACAGGATATGCTTCATGGACAAGGGCACCTGCTTCCACAGCTTGTGTTCCTCTTTCGTAAGTTTTTTCATGATAGATTTGTACTGGCTGTCTATAATGGCCGCAGCATAGTCAGCCAACGAATCCTTATTGTTACTAGTGGAATCGGCAGGCTTCCACCTTTTCTGGATGTCCACGAAGTTCGCCACTGAGAGGTTGCAACGCCCAAGCCTGGTAATGTCGTTGCCGATGTCAACACCTGCAAATGTTATGTCAGGCCTGCCAAGAAAGTCAGCGAGTTTGGGGCAGGGCTGGTCGGCCGAGGAAATCTGGTACAGGAGGCAGTCTGTGCCCATGCACAACTGTATGAGGGCAGCCTTCTGTTCAGGCCCATAGGTGTACTCTACGTCTAGGCCAACAATTTTGTACGAGTCTTCTTTCTCCAGTATCAACTCGATTTTGTTGATGTGTTCCTCCACCTTAGACGCCATATTGGTATAGTTCGCCGTAATGGTGGTTGTTCCATGAGCGAGGAAAGTGTGTCCTTGGTAGAACGCTTCCATGGAGGGTAGCGAGAGAGGGGCACAGGCGAGAGTGTCAGGGAGAAGACGAAATGAGGAAGACGAATGTTAACCGCCACGCCAGGGCCTGGAAACCGCCCGTCGCTAGATGCATGCATTTGGACGGTTTTGAAGATGACGGGCCATAGGGCACGAATGCAGTTTCCCTGTTAAAATAATAATAACCGCCCACGTACTTAATTAATTGTATGCTTATTTGTTTCTCGAGAGGAGCCTAGTTTTTTTCTACGAAACTCTGAAGATCTATTAAAAATCATCAACATTAGTACAAAGAGATTCAAAATTAATATTACCTTCGTCTAAAAGGAGGTGTCTTAGTTTTGTCTAATACGGATGTATATAGACATATCTAAGTTGTAGAAATTACAAATATGTCTTCTTTGCACCACTTAGCTACCACTACAAAGTACAAACACTAACGCAAGGTAGATCAGCATCATGCAATGTAGACATTACAGTATTTTTGTACTACTGTACTTGTCTTCCCTGGTCTATGATTCAATATCTAGTATACTGTACTGCTTATACACCAGGGAGATTCAAAATACGAGTTGAGCGCCAAAACTCCCGCCTCCATACACATATTTCGAATTCCCTTTCGACCCTATTAGCAATGACGCAAAGGCAGACAAGTGAAGCCGGCGTTGGTTGGGGTCTCGTTCGTAATTTACACACCCCCTCTGATATATATAGTCTACCGCCTTCCATTCGTCTTCCCCATTTCCGCAAAAAATCTGTCGCAATACTCCAGGCCCATCATCTCTCACCTGCCGGACCACCGCACCGGAATATCCCAGCCGTACTTAGCCGGCATACCACCTCACCTACCTGAGGCCACCGACTCCCTCGTCCGCAGCACCAGATCCGCTTCACCAACGCCGCCGTGTACTGCATCGGATCTGCTTCACCGACTGCTTCATCCGCAGCACCAGATCCGCTTCACCAACGCCGCCGTGCACTGCACTATCTGAGTTCACCGACTCCCTCGTCTGCCGTACCTGATCCGCTTCACCAACGACGCCGTGCACTGCACCGGATCTGCTTCACCGACTCCCTCGTTTCAGATCTGCTTCCCCGAACCCATCATCGACCGCCCCAGATCTGCTTCCTCGACGCCGACGCCCACCGCAACCGCAGCACCCCCGCCGTCGTCGACGTGACCCGCAAGGATGCCGAGTATGACTACACGAAGCCGCCGTCGAGGTAACCAGACCCCCTCCCCCCTACACGTTTTGGTCTGTTACCATAGAAGGTTCAAGCATGTCTTGGTCAACTAGAATGTGTCTATATACTGATTCGTCCGTCTAAAAAAGCATCGACAGAGAAGTCCCATAGATCCAGCTCCGCCCCGCTCTCAATGCGCGTGGCAGATGGCAGGATCCTGCGCATTTGCCCATGCCACTCCTCGAGCTCTCTGTCTTGATGTGCTTCACACACAGGGCTTATAATACTAGGAAGCTTGTGCCTCACATACACTTACACACAGGGCTACTACTACTAGGAAGCTTTATTGGATATCTCAGTGGTACAAAGCTTACTTACATGGGACGGGTGATACTCTATTTAAATTTTTGTACATGACCCTTTAGATTGTTGCCATGTGCCAGAATCCAAACCCTATACCATACTTCTAGAATACTCTACAAACTCTAGATATTTCATACTACTCGTAAATATCTTACTCTAGAACATTCCCCATTCTACAGTTCTCTCTACATACCTTGGATACTTCATGACTAAGCTAGCTCCTTTACTAGCCAACCACATTGATAAGATTACTACTAACAATCCCCCCATAATCTTGTCATATAAACTATCTTTACTATTAAATTTAAAATAGGCCGCGGTGGTTGGTGATGGTACGTCAAACGTGTATACAACTCACCCCGAACATAAAAAGTAAGGTCAGCGTGACCGGCTCCATGAGGAGTTCTTATCAGGATTAGTTAGGTCACGACCAAAATCCAATCCGTAGCACTAGGTAGCAAAATCAGCATCCCTTTCCTAATTCTAATCGGTAAGACAAGCATAGATCGGTCCAGCCACACATCTTTTTCGTTCGCTCCCCTTTTTATTCTCTAAGGAACCCTCTCCTTAACGAGCGTAGATTGATGGAGATGGTTTTTGTACCGGTCAATCTTTATATCCTTTCTGGCATAGTTCTGTAAAAGATCGGCAGGTGATCCGTCCTTTCTCCTCTGCCGTAGTTCATCAACGCGTGTCCGGCAATCCCGGTTAGATCGACACAATCGGCAAAAAAGAAAAAGGCCAAAAGAGACCCATTGATTAGGCTCCTCTTGCCGTGCTACTTTAAATTTTCTAACTTTTCTTTCATTCGCAAACATACAGTGACAATCTATATGACTCTAGGTTTCTTTTCCTAATTTTTGCACGTGCATGCATTTTCCCTTTAAAATTCGTAGGACATACAAATCTCAACACTTATGCAACTAAAAATCCTTAAAAAAACAAAGCTTTCATACCCTGCAGCTTTTAAGAGGTTAGTCACAAGAATCAACCACATGTTTTGGAGCGCAGTGACATTCTCCCTAAAAAAACCATGTTTCATGCGTGGGTGTTTCATTAATAAAGAGAAATATCTGTTCAGTTGGGGCCACGTTTCGACGTGTGTTCTCGACAAATCAGTTTCTCAGACAAAGTATCTTGAAGGTGTTCATAGAGATTGCATGTGCATTTGTGCGTTCGTAGGAGCGAGTATGCATTTAGTGAGCATTTATATTGTACCGTGTTTTGTTAAAAAAGATGGTGTAAAACGGGCACCTTTTACGATATACTCTCTCCGTCCCAAAATGTAAGGCGTCTAAGGATTGGTCAAAACTCAAAAGTCAAACCTTACAAACTTTGACCAAATATTTTAAAAAATATTTACATCTACAATATCAAATTGACATATTAAGAAATTATACTTTAGGGTGACTCTATTGATAATGATTTAGTATTGTAAATATTTATATTTTTGTGTGTAAACTTGGTCAAACTTTAAAAACATTGACTTTTAACTAATCCTTAGACGCCTTATTTTTGGCACGGAGGGAGTATCATTCAATAAATACTATGAATTATTCGATCGTTTGTTCAAACATGTTAATTAGATCGGTCGATTGATCAACTCGGATCGGTCGATCGAGCATCAGAGTTGTCTCAGTGATGACAAAAAATAATGCACATTGTATGATACTGACGTACCACAGATTCTAAAGAAAAATGAGGACCATGTGGCCACACATCCTGGACATAGACATTGCGATTATATTCCATTTATTCTATATTTGGAGGGAGCCATCTTTCGTTATTAACCCGTTGCAACACACGGGTATTATGCTAGTATCCCCTAATCCAGATCACATGGACCATGCACTTCATCTTGTGATGGCATCACACCGACTCACGTCAAGCAACGACGCCGCACCTTGCTTGTTAGCCTGACACCGACTTCATTTTAGATATCATGTAGTACATGTCAAGTACCAAATCACTGAGAACCAACCTGTGGTTGGATGGTTAGGAGGGCAGTGGCACCCCCAGATTTAACGCTTTGGTGTCTCAAAAATGGAGGAATATTCTTCTGTGGGACGCGGCGTTCCCGATGACATTGTGGTGCTAGTGGTGACTTCGTCAATCTCAATACCCGTCGGAACAGTTTCTTGGATGCAGTTTCCTGAAGGTGCTCGAAGGGGTAGTGTGTGTGCTTGAGTGATGAGTGTATGTATGTACGTGTGAGCGTCTATGATTGTACTGTGTGTTGCAAAAAATAGTATTAATTTTGTCTTGTTCATACTAAGACTAGCAAAGCGTTCCCTGCTCTATAAACTCTCAAGAAACACCCCTATAATATCTATCTAGTTCGTCCTAATGTTAGAACAGTAATTGCATGCTATGTAATTCATCTATTTTTGTTAGGAAACCTACATGTTTGTTTGCTTTTCTTATTCTCAGGTGACAGGTTGTGTGCTGGGACCATAGCCGCCGTCTGTTTTGTTCGTTGCAAAATGTTGTTTTATATTCCGCCATTCTGTGCTCTTCTGTGTTCACAAGGTTTTACATTATAATTTCCATCTGTTTTGTTGTAAACAATGACGGTAAATGCCAATTACTATTTCCTTTCTGCTATCCTTTTGCCATCCTGTAGTACATGTGTGAACTCATTGCTCTGGTACATTTAAATTCTTCATTGTTTTTTTTCTTCAAGAGCTGCAACCCTAACTCTTTGCTGTAATTTCATGTTGCACTATCACATGGAACACAGCAAATCGTGGAGTGAATCACCCCTATAATCCAGTAAGTACCTTTCATTTTTGTATTGATATGCTTATCGTGCTGGAACCAGTTTGTGTTTAACACATTTACTCTCCATATAGATAGGATAACTGGTTTGAAATAAATCATGCTATTTGTATGACTGCACGTCTTCGTTCATTTTCCTGCTAGCTTCTCAAACTTGTTCTATTGCCTGTCTAATCTTTTTTTGTTTGATCGTGATTAAACCAATTTAATTGTTCTGCTTAACTTAAATGATCTGGCATTTTATTCCAGCCACATAATGTTTGATTGCTCATGCACTTCCTCATACCGTTATGTCTTCTGGATTTCTTCCATAATGATAAGAATGTTTTGCTTGGTGAATATGAGTCAGATGATGATTCAATTGGTTATTAGTCCTTGATTCATTGAGTTGACTGATGATTAAAACATATAAACCTTGCGACTATCTGGCATGCTTGTTGTGGGATATAATGAGCATATTTGTACTTTCGATAAATAAGAGTGTCGAACCCAACGAGGAGCAGAAGGTGTTGACAAGCAGTTTCGATGAAGGATTCACTGTAAATGCTCACAGACAAGTATTCAGGGGGTTTTGATATTGCAGATAAATAAAGTACAAGTAAATAAAATGCGAGAGAAATAATTGCAGCGAGTGGCCCAATCCTTTTTAGCACAAAGGACAAGCCGGTTTGTTTACTTATAATGACCAAACGTTCTTGAGGACACACGGGGATTTTAGTCTAGTGCTTTCGCTTCATGTAGCTAAATAATCTTCATTGTTTTGATAAGTGTTGTGTGGGTGAACCTATGCTAATGCACCGCCCTTCCTAGGACTAATACATACTTGTGATTATACCCCTTGCAAGCATCCGCAACTACAAGAAAGTAATTAAGATAAATCTAACCACAGCCTTAAACTCTGAGATCCTGCGATCCCTCTTGCATCGATATACTAACGGGGGCTTAGGTTTCTGTCACTCCGGCAACCCCGCAATTAGCAACCGAATACAAGATGCACTCCCCTAGGCCCATAAATGGTGAAGTGTCGTGTAGTCGACGTTCACACGACACCACTAGAAGAATGACACCACAACTTAAATATCATAACATTGAATATTACTCAACCATAATTCACTACTAGCATTTAGACTTCACCCATGTCCTCAAGAACTAAACGAACTACTCACGAGACATCATATGGAATACAATCAGAGGTGATATGATGATAAATAACAATCTGAACATAAACCTTGGTTCAATGGTTTCACTCAATAGCATCTATAACAAGTAGAGAATAATGCCGGGAGAGTTTCCCCTATCATACAATCAAGATTTAACCCGAATTGTTACAGCGGTGACGAGGTGCAGCGGTGGTGATGGCGGTGTAGATGGTGGAGATGATGATGATGATGATGGAGATGATGTCCCGCTCGATGACGATGGCGATGGCGTCGATTTCCCCCTCCGGGAGGGAATTTCCCCGGCGGATTCCTGCCCGCCGGAGAGCTCTTTTCTCTCTGGTGTTCTCCGCCCCGCAGAGGCGGCTGTAACCCTTCGTGAGGTCCCCTGTGGCTTAGGTTTTCGGGACGAAGGAGTACGCGGAGAAAAGGAGGCGAAAGGGGCTGTGGGGCCCCAGACCACAGGGTGGCGCGGCCAGGCCATGGGCCGCGCCGCCCTAGGGTCTGGGCCCACAGTGGCTCCTCTCTGCTCCCCCTTTTGGCTCCCTCCGTCATCTGGAAAAATAGGAATTTACGTGAAATTTCCTCCCACAGTTGATCTTCCGAAATATTGCGTTCTGACGGTGCTTTTTCCAGCAGAATCCTGGCTCCGGTGCTTGATCCTCCAATGATGATGAAACATGCAAAATAGATGAAATAACATAAGTATTGTGTCCCAATATGAAATATATCAATGAATAACAGCAAATTATGATACAAAATAGTGATGCAAATTGGACGTATCAACTCCCCCAAGCTTAGACCTCGCTTGTCCCCAAGCGAAACTGAGCTCGATAAACAAGACCACATGTTTATGGAGTGAAGAGTCGATAAATAAAATACGGACAAGAAGCATCATATTCATTCACACAAGACATTCTAGTAAACAACTTCCTCATATAACTCATCTTGAAATAGGTAAAGAGAAATCACAAGTAAAGGTGCATAAGAAATCATAGTTGGTGATGGCAAACTTTGTTCTTGGTCAGAGAACTACTAACGGATTGTACTTCTAAGCAAAGCTTTCATATTAGATTTTATAGCTGGGCTTCCATATTTAAGCATAACAATCTCCTCATAATCATTGATAACTTCAAAGTCATATTCATTCAGATAAAATTGGTACTAAACAAGAAAGTATAAAAGACATGATTAACTGAATCATAGCATAAATGATTGGTTCACAACAACTCAATTGCTTGCTTGAGGTAGAGGGAAATAGGTTTACTGACTCAACATAAAAGTAAAAGATAGGCCCTTCGCAGAGGGAAGCAGGGATTAAATCATGTGCTAGAGCTTTTCAAGTTTTGAAATCATATAAAGAGCATAAAAGTAAGATTTTGAGCGGTGTTTGTTGTTGTCAACGAATGGTAGCGGGCACTCTAACCCCCTTGCCAAACGAACCTTCCAAGAGCGGCTCCCATGAGGGACGGCATCTCTACCAGCAAGGTAGATCATCCCCCTTCTCTTTTGTTTACACATGTATTTTAGTTTTATTAAGGATGACACTCCCCCCAACCTTGGCTTTCTCAATCCATGGCTAACCGAATCCTCGGGTGCCTTCCAACATTCACATACCATGGAGGAGTGTCTATTGCAAAATTAAGTTGCTTACTGATAAATCAGGGCAAAACATGTGAAGAGAATTATTAATGAAAGTTATTAATTGGGGCTGGGAACCCCGTTGCCAGCTCTTTTTGCAAAATTATTGGATAAGCGGATGTGCCACTAGTCCATTGGTGAAAGTCCGCCCAACAAGATTGAAAGATAAAACACCACATACTTCCTCATGAGCTATAAAACATTGACACAAATAAGGAGTAGTAATTTGAATAATTTAAAGGTAGCACATGAAGTATTTACTTGGAATGGCAGAAAATACCATGTAGTAGGTAGGTATGGTGGACACAAATGGCATAGGTTTGGTCTAAGGTTATGGATGTATGAGAAGCATCTCCTCTCGATACAGGTCTTTGGCTAGCAAGGTTTGATAGCAAGCATAAAGGTTGAGGGAAACAAACAAATATACATATGATAGAACAATCATGCATCTTTCTCATAAGCACAAGCAATTTTAACTTTAGAATACTAAGCATAGAGATAATAGAGTAATGTATCTAAGTGTATTTCTCTCTTCTAATTAAACATCAGGGTGTTGTTGCTATTGACCAATGCTAAGTTTGCCAAAACCAAATAGATTTACTTGATGCTCCCAAAGTGATATCAATACTTATGTCAAGAGTAATCATATAATGGAGATTGCAAACTAAAATAAGGTGTGCAAAAAGTAAATGATAAGACTTCTCATTAATATTCCATAACGATAACTCACACCAACGGATACATAGATAACTAACTAAGAGAGATACTTCCACATTGCATACTATTCCATATGATAACTTCCCTACTCATGATATGACACTACTTGATAGTAAAAGATAAAGGTGGTGATGATGTGATACCGCGGCACTCCCCCAAGCTTGGAACAAACCAAGGGGATGCCAATACCGATGATGAATTACTCCTTCGGTGATGATGGCGATGGATTCCTCTCGCGCTTCATAAGGATCTCCTTCAGCTTCAGCTTCTCAATTTTGCAATTCTGCACCAAAACCTGAAGAGACTCATTGTTACCCGAGTGTGGCGGTGACGGCCTTGTGCTGGGATTTGAGTAATATTCCAGCATTCTGCGAAGTCGCTGGTTCTCCTCCTGAAGTATCTCCACTTCCCTTCTTAGAGCACGATATTGATCACAAAACTCATCAGCAACCCGTATTGCTTCCTCCACACAAGGGAAAGAGTCGAGGTCCAGAGCAGGCGGAAGAGCTCCCTGCAAGTTATGAGAAAAAGAACGCCCAGTATTAACCGATCCCACCAAAATTGGCTTACTCCTCGTAGTTTCCCACTCTCCTTTTGCTGATGCTATCTTCTCCTTCTCCTTATTGATCCTCTCATCCATCTCTTCCCTCCAAGGCCCCTTGTCTTTGTTGTTGGAGACCATGGTGCTTCTAGATCAAAACAAATCTGGCAGAAAACAGCTCGAAACAAAACACGACGAGAAAACGATATACGGACCTCCAGGGGTCCGGGGGATTATATAGCAAATATTTTTACGACAAAAGGAAGGTTCCAGGCCGAAAACGAGTGGAAACGGGACGCCGAGGGGCTGTCACCATAGGTCGGCGCGGCCAGGGTGGGGCCCGCGCCGGCCTGTGGTGACGGGCCCTCGCGCGTCTTTTCCACTCCGTTTCGATTCCGTAATTTTTCATATTTTCCAAAAACAGCAAAAATAATGTTCGGAAAGGTAAACGCGGACTTTTCATTACCTATACTGTTACCTATTCAAAGTCCAGTTCTGGCGGACTGTCAATTTGTCCTTTGATAAAGGCCTCCGGTGTTTCCACTTGAATAATATCAACATCAACATTATAAGAATCACCCGAGATATAATGCTTGAGTCTTTGTCCATTCACCACTTGTGTGGCATTGCCTTGGAGAGAGCTAATTTTAATTGCTCCTGAACGATACACCTCCTCAACAACATATGGTCCTTCCCACTTCGAGAGTAATTTCCCTGCAAAGAATCTGAGACGAGACCGATACAATAGAACTTTATCTCCAACATTAAATTCTCTTTTAATGATCCTTCTATCATGCCATTTCTTAACTTTTTCTTTAAAGAGTTTAGCATTTTCATAAGCTTCACTTCTCCATTCATCTAGAGAACTTAATTGCAACAACCTCTTATTACCGGCTAGTTTAGGATCTTTATTTAGTTCTCTAACAGCCCAATAAGCTTTGTGTTCTAGTTCTAAAG
Source organism: Lolium multiflorum (assembly GCA_030979885.1). NCBI lineage: Eukaryota > Viridiplantae > Streptophyta > Magnoliopsida > Poales > Poaceae > Lolium > Lolium multiflorum. The sequence continues at coordinate 203,603,899 of CM061748.1, read as the reverse complement.
GTAAATGACAAGCTTTTCCATAAACCATTTTATAAGGTGACATTCCCATGGGGTTTTTATAAGCAGTTCTATAAGCCCATAGTGCTTCTTTCAATTTGCTAGCCCAATTCTTTCTAGATTTATTAACAGTCTTTCCCAAGATAGCTTTAATCTCTCTATTTGATAATTCTACTTGACCACTAGTTTGAGGGTGATAAGCGGAAGCAATTCTATGATTAATACCATACTTAGCAAGAGTTTTTCTAAAACCTCCATGAATAAAATGAGAACCTCCATCAGTCATAATATATCTAGGTACTCCAAATCTAGGAAATATAACATCTACAAGCATTTTTATAGAGGTCTCACCATCAGCACTCTTTGTAGGTATAGCTTCTACCCATTTAGTAACATAATCAACAGCGACAAGTATATGAGTGTTACCGTCTGAAGAAGGGAAAGGACCCATGAAGTCGAATCCCCAACAATCGAATGGTTCAATAACAAGAGTATAATTCATAGGCATTTCATTGCGTCTAGAGATATTACCAACTCTTTGGCATTCATCACAAGATAAAATAAATTTCCTTGCATCTTTGAAGAGTGTTGGCCAATAAAAACCTGATTGTAGAACCTTTTGCGCGGTTCTATCTCCAGCGTGATGTCCTCCATAAACACTACCATGACATTTACTCAATATCTCCTGTTGTTCATATTCAGGAACACATCTTCGCATAATACCATCTACTCCTTCTTTATATAAGTGTGGGTCATCCCAAAAATAATGCCTCAAGTCATAAAAGAATTTCCTCCTTTGCTGAGCTGAAAAGGTTGGAGGCAAATACTTCGAAACAATAAAGTTAGCATAATCTGCATACCAAGGGCTCTCTCGCGAGCTCACCTTTATTACAGCCAATTGTTCATTTGGAAAACTATCATTAACAGGAACAGGATCATAAGAAATATTTTCCAATCTAGACAAATTATCAGCAACAGGATTATCAGCACCTTTCCTATCTATAATATGTAAATCAAATTCTTGCAAAAGAAGAACCCATCTAATAAGCCTTGGCTTAGCATCTTTCTTTGTCATAAGGTATCTAATTGCAGCATGATCAGTATGAATTGTGACTTTCGAATCAACAATATAGGGTCTAAACTTATCACAAGCAAAGACTACAGCTAACAATTCCTTTTCAGTTGTAGCATAATTTCTTTGAGCAGCATCAAGAGTCTTACTAGCATAATGAATAACATTTAATTTTTTATCTACCCGCTGTCCAAGAACAGCGCCTACAGCAAAATCACTAGCATCACACATAATTTCAAAAGGCAAATTCCAATCAGGAGGTTCGACTACAGGAGCAGTTGTTAAGGCTTTCTTTAGAGTTTCAAAAGCTTCCTTACAATCATCATCAAAAACAAAAGGTACATCTTTTTGAAGAAGATTAGTAAGAGGCTTTGAAATTTTAGAGAAATCTTTAATAAATCTCCTATAAAACCCAGCATGACCAAGAACACTACGAATACCTTTAACATCCCTCGGATAGGGCATCTTCTCGATTGCTTCAACTTTAGCTCTATCAACTTCAATACCTCTCTCGGAAATTTTATGTCCCAATACAATTCCTTCATTAACCATAAAGTGGCATTTCTCCCAATTAAGAACAAGGTTAGTTTCTTCACATCTCTGCAAAACTTTATCGAGGTTTCGCAAGCAATTATCAAAAGAATTCCCATAGACAGAAAAATCATCCATGAACACCTCTACAATACTTTCACAAAAACCATGAAAAATAGCAGACATGCATCTTTGAAAAGTAGCAGGAGCATTACATAAACCAAAAGGCATACGCCTATAAGCATAAGTTCCATAAGGACAAGTAAACGTGGTTTTCTCTTGATCTTTAGCTTTAACAGCAATTTGTGAAAACCCAGAATAACCATCAAGAAAGCAAAAATGAGTATTTTTAGATAACCTTTCTAGCATTTGATCAATAAAGGGTAAAGGGTAATGATCTTTCTTAGTAACTTTATTAACTTTTCGAAAATCAATGCACATTCTATAACCTACAACTATTCTTTGAGGAATAAGCTCATCATTATCATTAGGCACAACAGTCATTCCTCCTTTCTTAGGAACGCAATGCACAGGACTAACCCATCTACTATCAGCAATAGGATATATAATACCAGCTTCAAGAAGTTTTAATACCTCATTTCTTACCACTTCCTTCATCTTCGGAATTAGACGACGTTGATGTTCAACAACAGGCTTTGCATCTTCTTCCATATTAATAGCATGTTGGCAAATAGAAGGAGAAATCCCTTTCAAATCATCAAGAGTATAGCCAATAGCTCCTCGGTGTTTCTTCAATATTTCCAATAACCTTTCTTCCTCAATCTCTGAAAGCTTAGAACTAATAATAACAGGATATATTTTCTTATCATCAATATGAGCATATTTAAGATTATCAGGTAAAGGCTTTAAATCAAAAACAGGATCTTCCTTTGGTGGCGGTGTTGTACCCAAATCTTCCACCGGTAAATCATGCTTGAGAATAGGTTGACGAAGAAAAATTTCCTCAAGCTCATCTCTTTCTTTCCTAAAAGCTTCACTTTCACTATTCTCCAAATGTTGCTGCAAAGGATTATTAGGAACAAGAACAATAGATGCACACTGCTCCATTTTAAAATCATTACTAGGCAAATCAGCTTTATAAGGAGTTTTGGTAAATTTAGAAAAGTTAAATTCATAAGGTTCACCAGCAAATCTAGTCAAAATTTTCTCTTTCTTACAATCTATAATAGCTCCACAAGTATTTAGAAAAGGTCTACCAAAAATGATAGGACAATGATCACTAGCAGCAGAACCAAGTACCAAAAAGTCAGCAGGATATTTAATCTTACCACATAGAACTTCCACATCTCGAACAATACCAATTGGAGAAATAGTTTCTCTATTAGCCAGATGAATAACCACATCAATATCTTCAAGTTCACAAGAACCAATTTCGTGCATAATCTCCGTGTAAAGCTCATAAGGAATAGCACTAACACTTGCACCAATATCACATAAACCATAATAGCAATGATCACCAATTCTAACAGATAGCATAGGAACACTAACTTGTTTGGGTTTATTAGGATGCGAAACAATATTAGAAGCATCTTCACAGAAAATAATATGACCATCCTCCACATTTTCAGTCACAAGATCTTTAACTATTGCAACAGCAGGTTCAATTTTAATTTGTTCTTCAGGTTCTTTAGGTTTCTTTTCACTTTTATTAACAGCACTAGATATGACAGAGTACTCCTTCATTTTAGCAGGGAAAGGAGTTTTTTCAATATAAGCTTCAGGAATAACATTATCAACAGTTTCAACCACTACACATTTGTTTACAGATGAATCAACTTTATCTTTATACGGTTCATGATACTTATCAAAATTCTTCTTAGGCAATTCATAATGAGAGGCAAAAGCTTTATAAAGATTTGCAACAACTTGAGAATCAAGACCATATGTAGCACTCATATTACGAAATTTATCAGTATCCATAAAAGTTTCAATGCATTTATAATCATAAATTATACCTGATTCTCTATCTTTGTCGTTCTCCCATCCTTCAGTATTTTCTTGGATCCGATCAAGAAGGTCCCTTTTAAACTCTTCTTTGTTGCGTGTAAATGATCCAGAACAAGAAGTATCCAGCAAGGTCTTGTCTTGAAAAGAAAGTCTTGCATAGAAATTATCAATAATAACATTACCAGGAATGGGGCATTTGAGCATTAAAGACTTCAATCTCCCCCAAGCTTGGGCAATACTCTCTCCATCATGAGGCCAGAAATTATATATGCGGTTCCGATCTTTGTGAATTTCACTTGGAGGATAAAATTTGGAATAAAATAAAGGCACAATGTCCTCCCAATCAATTGAATCACCATTCTTCAGCAATTTATACCAGTGCGCCGCTTTACCAGACAGCGATATAGTGAATAGTTTCTTCCTAACTTCATTCATAGAAATACCTGCACATTTGAATAACCCGCATAATTCATGCAAAAACAATAAATGATCACCAGGATGGACAGTTCCATCCCCTTCATAGCGGTTATCCATAACACGTTCAATAATTTTCATAGGTATTTTATATGGTACTACTTCCTCACCTGGCGCTTCATCCACTACCGTTGCAGTAGTAGTAGATTTCCCAAATAGAAATTGAAGAGAAGATCTCTCCATAATGATTTATAGCAGCAGGCAGAAATAAAATCAGCACAAACAGTAAAGGTTTTCCTTACCAATTCCGCTTACCAATAGCGCTTCACTCCCCGGCAACGGCGCCAGAAAATAGTCTTGATGACCCACAAGTATAGGGGGTGTATCGTAGTACTTTCGATAAATAAGAGTGTCGAACCCAACGAGGAGCAGAAGGTGTTGACAAGCAGTTTCGATGAAGGATTCACTGTAAATGCTCACAGACAAGTATTCAGGGGGTTTTGATATTGCAGATAAATAAAGTACAAGTAAATAAAATGCGAGAGAAATAATTGCAGCGAGTGGCCCAATCCTTTTTAGCACAAAGGACAAGCCGGTTTGTTTACTTATAATGACCAAACGTTCTTGAGGACACACGGGGATTTTAGTCTAGTGCTTTCGCTTCATGTAGCTAAATAGTCTTCATTGTTTTGATAAGTGTTGTGTGGGTGAACCTATGCTAATGCACCGCCCTTCCTAGGACTAATACATACTTGTGATTATACCCCTTGCAAGCATCCGCAACTACAAGAAAGTAATTAAGATAAATCTAACCACAGCCTTAAACTCTGAGATCCTGCGATCCCTCTTGCATCGATATACTAACGGGGGCTTAGGTTTCTGTCACTCCGGCAACCCCGCAATTAGCAACCGAATACAAGATGCACTCCCCTAGGCCCATAAATGGTGAAGTGTCGTGTAGTCGACGTTCACACGACACCACTAGAAGAATGACACCACAACTTAAATATCATAACATTGAATATTACTCAACCATAATTCACTACTAGCATTTAGACTTCACCCATGTCCTCAAGAACTAAACGAACTACTCACGAGACATCATATGGAATACAATCAGAGGTGATATGATGATAAATAACAATCTGAACATAAACCTTGGTTCAATGGTTTCACTCAATAGCATCTATAACAAGTAGAGAATAATGCCGGGAGAGTTTCCCCTATCATACAATCAAGATTTAACCCGAATTGTTACAGCGGTGACGAGGTGCAGCGGTGGTGATGGCGGTGTAGATGGTGGAGATGATGATGATGATGATGGAGATGATGTCCCGCTCGATGACGATGGCGATGGCGTCGATTTCCCCCTCCGGGAGGGAATTTCCCCGGCGGATTCCTGCCCGCCGGAGAGCTCTTTTCTCTGGTGTTCTCCGCCCCGCAGAGGCGGCTGTAACCCTTCGTGAGGTCCTCCCTGTGGCTTAGGTTTTCGGGACGAAGGAGTACGCGAAGAAAAGGAGGCGAAAGGGCGTGGGGCCCCAGACCACGGGTGGCGCGGCAGGCCATGGGCCGCGCCGCCCTAGGGTCTGGGCCCACTGGCTCCTCTCTGCTCCCCCTTTTGGCTCCCTCCCTGGAAAAATAGGAATTTACGTGAAATTTCCTCCCACACTTGATCTTCCGAAATATTGCGTTCTGACGGTGCTTTTTCCAGCAGAATCCTGGCTCCGGTGCTTGATCCTCCAATGATGATGAAACATGCAAAATAGATGAAATAACATAAGTATTGTGTCCCAATATGAAATATATCAATGAATAACAGCAAATTATGATACAAAATAGTGATGCAAATTGGACGTATCAGCATGCTTGTTGTGGGATATAATGAGCATATTTGTTTTTTGTAAGACTTTTTTCGGATTTCACTGTTGATTAATCCAATGCCACCTTCTGTAGTAGGAAATCCACCTTCAGTAGGTATCATAAATAAGATTTGTTGTTACTTTTTGGCTGACCCATCTTTTATTTTTAGGCACAAAATGGTTCATTTGTTTGTTTCTCCTTCCCTTATATTGCGCTCATGGGTTAAACATTGAAATAATATGTCAGTTTATATGAATCCCAGAATGGTTGCTGTCTAATCTGTCTTAATTGGTCCTGCTCGTTTATATTTGGCACCAAATGGATATATTTCTCTTTTATCTGAGGCATTCCCATGGCTGGCTGATGATTAAAATAATGAAATTTAGGGGGTTGGAGATTCTCCAACTGCACAATGTCTGGCTACCACTTTTGTGGAACTTAAGGGATCTGAAGCACCCCTTCCAAGTGTCAATTTTAATAGACAGCTGTTATGCAGTTTCCTGGCTTATTTTATTAGGCACAGACTGTCTAGTTACTTGATTTATTTTGTTCATATTTGCCATCCGGTTGCTCTGCCTGTTGCATTGGGGTTGATAGCTTGCTTTGTTATATTATGCCTTGTGCTTTGTGAAAATCTGCCATCTGTTTTGATGCTTTGCAAAAATCTGTGACAACTAATAATATGGTTGTTTTCTCAAATTGTATGGTTCTGTAACTTGCACTGTCTTGTTTTCAGCCCCTGAATAGAGCAAGGAAGGCAGATGGCAGGGCATGTACATCAAGTGTCCAGGTCTTTCCACAGCACAGCCGTGACAATGCCAATTCATCTGATTGTCAGATGATAGCTACTGTCCCAGCCATTCCAGCGCAAACAATCGCTGCATTTGCACACGAATCAATTGATATAATTCAGCAGCAAAGAGATGAAAGAGATTCAAATATCATCATAACAGTCAATGAGATACATGAATTGAAAAATAGGCAAGCTTGGATTGAGCAGATCCTTAATAATCTACTCTGCAGATCTAATGGAAAGCCAGCTGTTACTTGCACTCCGATGAATTCTACCTAACAGAAATGCAGTTTTGCCGATGATGCCATTTGTATGGCTTGTATCATTTGAGTTATTTCGACTTGTTGTTGTATTTGAGAATTTTTGCTGTTATTGTAATCCTTGAGCATTTTTTCCTGTTATTGCTATAGTTTGCAATCATTGTAACAAATTTTCAATGTAATGATTATTTTATCTTGCACTCGGCCTTAAACAGAACTACTAGTATGGTCTCACAATTTTTTATCATTATACTATGCAAGATTTAGCGGTTGCCCCAAATTCAGAGCATCTCCACCGGCGGCCCGGCCCGATAGCGATTTGGGGGCCGGCGTCGTTTTAGGGCTCGCACCGGTGCGCTCCAAATGGCGCCGGCCATTTGTCGAGCCCAGTAGAATCTCCGGCATCCCCGAGCCGGCCCCTTCGCCAGGGGCGCGAATCAGGCGCTCCGGGTGCCTCGCGGAACGACGGTTTTCGCTGGTGGAGGCGCCTTGTCAGCGAGAGGACGCGACGGTTCGCATCGACTGGCCACGACGCGGGAAGGTTGGTCGTCGGCGTTTAAATGGCCTCCCGCGCGGAAACCGAGGCAGCGACTGGCCACGCGGCGTCCAGTCGCCGTAAATGTGGGTAGTTGCCACCGCTAGATATATAGGACGTACGCCGTCCACCACCGCCGCTCCATTCTCTACTCTCCACATCAAGATGCCGCGCCGTCTGAAGACCACCTACTCGATGCTTGGCCTCAACGGCCGCGCGCTGCCTCCACCACCACGGCAGCCGCAGCCGGAGCCGGAGCCGGAGCTGCAGGCCGACGACGAGCACAGCTCCGACGAGGACGAGGACCCACGGTTCGAGTCCTGGCACGATGTCTACGTAGCAGAAGCGGAAGCAGAGGCGGCGGATCGAGGAGTCAGCGCAGTCGGGCGAGCCGCCGCAGGCCCCCACCGACCCGGAGCAGGCGGCGATCCTCGCGTCGCTGAACGCACAACGATACCAGCGGTTGAGGGAGGAGGAGCGCGAGTTCGTCAACGACGCGAACCTCGAGCACGTCCTCGAGATATCGCGCCAGCGAGCGGTCACGGAGGAGGCGGGACGCCGCCTCAAGGAGGCGGAGCGACAGAAGCTCGCAGAGCTCAACGCTCATCGCCACCAGGACGCGTTCGCTCGCCAGCAGGCGAGGCGCGCCGAGATCGAAGCTTCTCGGGAAAGGCTGGAAGCGCGGGGACAGCGCCGCCGGCAAGCCCCTGCGACGCCGGCCGCCATGCTCCACCGCCAGATGCGCGAAGCAACGAAGGAGAAGCGGGCACGAAAGCAGGCGGCAATGGCTAAGAACAACGACGAGGCAGTGCCGTCGAGCGCCCCAACCGACGGCCCGTAGACCAGGATTAAGTTTAAGTTTAGTTATGTTTAAAGTCGAGCTACTTTGGTATAAATTTCGTATGATTTTGGGTTTTTAAATGTCAATTTTAATTTTAAAATGGCTGCCGTTTGGGGCCGCTGGTGTGGTGTGGGAGCAGCATCCCCAAATAGAGGATCATGGTAACAGAAATTGTCAACGTGATGATGATTTGATGTTGCACTCGACCTTGAACAGAAGTACTAACACCCGTTATGCATACACATTCACGATCCCATGATCAGTGTGTCGTGAAGGCATAACCGAACTGGTATCAAATACATCATCCATTACAGTACCGAATAAAAAGATTACAATAGGTCACATGACCAATACTTACATAAGAGCCGCAATGGCAGGAGATCAACAATCACACAGCGGAAATACTTCAGACGAAAGCGTTCGCATGGCCCAAGTCATGCCATAACCCTACAGGCAACTGACTGGGAAGACGTTCCTAGCTCGCATAGACGTCGTCAACTCCTTCTTCATCTGTCGAACTCCACCAAGTCTGGCCAAGTAAATAGCCAGGGACAAAGCCATGAGTACATTATGAATTGTACTCGCAAACCACCTTAGAGAGAAGTAAAGGATATGCAATTTGGCAGTAGCAAGGAACAAGCACTATTCTAGGGTTACAAGGAGTGAGAGATAGTTTCTCTCGAGAGTATGACATCTCTATATCTTTGTTGAAAACCTTTTTGAAAACAAGTTTCTTTGAAGACTAATAGGTAAGGGCGACCCATTTTCCATTCCGGCCATCTCAGGATGACCAAAACAACCTTTCCAATTTTCCACCGTACCTTCCAGGTACTTTTCCACCAGTCCCACTGGTATCCTTTTCCAAACCCTTTGGAAAAACTCTTTTATAAAACAAAAACTTTCTTTGATACTCCGCACCGCCCTTTCCCATGTCCATAACCGCGGACACGGCTATTCGAATAGATTTACACTCTGCAGAGGTTGTACACTTTACCCACAAGATCCGATAAATCCGCCGGGATCATCCCTGGTTCACCAAGCGTCAGAACGCGAGGTTCGGATAACCGATCGCAGTTTTTCGCTTGCTCGCCTTAGCCTAAGACATGCCGAATGAGTTGTACCTCCCAACACCAGAGTCCGGGCTGCCGTTTACCCAGGAGTTGCAAAGTCCCCGACACCCGACCCTCCGGAATGCCATCAAACCACTTAGGCATCTTTCAATGGGAGCTCATAGGTTGTACCCCGCGTACCTAAAAAGGCAAATGGGTTGCGTCCCTTCTCATGGGAAGAACCCCGGTCGAAGCGTCCATGGTCGGACTGCCACTACACTTGCAGGACCCAAACTAAGGCGAGACAAACTACTACGCTACGCCCCGTCCCACTAAAGGGTAATGTGGTTGTACTGGCTAGGTCCGGTTGTGTACGCAGTCAACAAAGGTTTTCAAAAACAGAAGTTCCTCATTTTTCCTTCAGCGCCATCTTTCTCAAAACCTTTTCATAAAAATTCCACTTGGGCAGGGCTACCCCATTCCAAGGTTTTCGAACAATTTCTTTTCTTGAAAACATTTTCTCAAACCTTTTTCAAAAGGGCTCCCAACCTATAGTCCAGCTTTTCTTGAAAAGTGGCGACAAGAAGGATAGGGTGTTAAGCACCATATCAATAACATGTATTTGTTTAGTAGGTATCAACGAGGGCTGCACCCGTAAGGGTGGAATAATAAAAATCCGGGTGGCAAGAACCACCCACATAATAAATAAACAATGCAATTTATAAAACTGCTAATTATGCAAGAGTAAGATAATTAGGATGAGATATGCATCAAGAGGTGGCTTGCCTTGGTTGGCTATTTGTCCCTGGACTTCTTCTTCACGACTTCTTCTTCTTTCCTCTTCAACATCCTCACCACGATCCTCTCCTTCTTCTCCGATAGTACTCGCATTCTAGCGCCGCAAAATAAAAGAGAAGGCAATCAATCCCTAGGCATAGCATCAAACCACACAACAACACACAACAGCCAACCACTAAATCAGAGACACTAAACACATCAAATAATATCACCTAGAGCAAAATGGTTATCTTGCAAAAAAAAAGGCTCTGTCTCACAACATAACATAATCTTCACAATCAAAGGTGGCTAATGACTTTTGGAAACCACCAGTAGGGGTCTGGTGCCAAGGTTCGTTAAAAAGCATTTTAATGAAAACAACACAATTTCCTTATGGGTAAAATAAGCACTAGCATCAAATTAATAAGCCACTCCAGAATAATGCACATAAAAATTTGGTAAAATCACTGTATGTAAAGGTTCACAAACACAAGCTACTGAAAGCGGTTTCACTAATTTATAGTTTTTAAAACAAAAGTTGTGATTTTTACAAATCCAGAAATGACTTAGGAACCATTTAAATGGTCTAAATCTTTCTGTAAGTCACAGAAATGCATGAAGCATACCTAATGAAAGCTAACTTAATATAGAACCCACCTGCCCAAGAATCAACTGCAAACAAATTTTTGAACAACCTCAGCAATTTAAACAAGGCAGAAACCAAAGCACACATATAGCTAGGCACACCAGTATCAGAGCATCTCCAAACCGATCCAAGCATACCCATGGAAAGATACTTCCAAATGTGACGTAACCCCACTGGATTGGCATTTTTCTGATTTGTAAATAAATTTACAAAAATCAGACACTGAAAAGGGGTTCTGCCTCAGTAATAAAATCACCATAAATAAACTACAATTCTGAAAAATAATCCCTTTGGTACAAAAGTACCCTACAACTATACCTACCATTAGCACTTTTATTTCCTCCAAAATAATTTGCAGTTTTCAAATTAAAATTCATTGAAGAGCTCTCTGGACCAATTTTAATTTGCTAACCAAACAAAATTCAAAAAGCTTTTGCATGTGTTACCAGTGCCAAAAGAATGGTACTCACATCTATATCACAACAAAATTTACCTCATGCAGAAAGGGCTAGTACAACCATCACACGAAATAAAATACATAATCTGTAACATTTTAGGCTTTAATTTGTTGGCACATATTTACAACACTAAATCACATGCATGCAATTATTAGTGGTAGAGATTTTGTTTGTGAGCATCCACGAATTTGATTCATAAATTTTTGATACTCCACGAATTAATATAATTAGTAAACCTGTCGATCTATTTGCTGGAGGATTAAACAGGAAAAAGAAAAGGCAAAACGGCCGGGCCGAAACCCTGGACCAGCCAGATCCGGCCCAGTTAGCCGCTTCACCGCGCGGGAGACGAATTTGAACGAGGCAGGGACGTGGCCTGCCGCGTTGGCACGCGGGGCCCATCGCCATGCAACCATGCAAAGGGGCTGGCTGCCTGCAGCCTGTGGATAACGATCCAACGGCCCCGGGAGAAATCCTCCGCGACGAAACCGAACGGCGGCTCGGCGTCGACCGCGACGGAGGAGGGAGAGAGGGCTCACCGCGGGGAGGTCGATGGCGACAGCGGCGATGCAGGGAGGATACGGAGGAGGACCGGCGGTTCAGGCAGCGTAGGGGTGCGATGCGGCATGTCGACGGGCGCCCAGACGTCGACGCGCGGACGTCGACGTGGTCCACGGCGCGACGGACGGACGCGGCGACGGCGGCTCCCTCGAGCGCCCCGAACCTGGAACGGCGGTGTCGAGGAGACGCTGCGGAGGTTCAGGGAGGTTGCAGGGTCCCTGGGCGTCGACGAGCAGCTGCGCCGAACCAGCAGCGGCGCGTCCATGCTTTGGCACGGCAAACTCTCCATCGACAGCAACGGGAAGACGGTGGTGTCTACAGCGCATAGAAAGGAAACCAAAACGCGCGTAAGGAAGAGCACTTCGACGAAAACACAAAGGAAAAGAGAGAAAAAGGAACGGCGGAGCGGTCGACGTCAACTTCGTCGTTCTGCGGAGGTGCTCGACGGCGAGCACAGACAGTAGAGAGGGAGACGGGCTCTCCCTTCCCGGACGAGTTCATAGGAGTGGGAGGGGAGTATGGTGGCAGAAGGGAGCGTTGGAGGAGGCCTGGAGGCTTATAACGAGCTCGCGGCACCCATGGTGCTCCGGGTTCACGAGCTGAGAGAGAAGGGAGCGGCAAGCGGTGATTGGGCGAGGGAGGCGGTGGTGCTGCGTCTCCTGGTCATTGCAGCCGTTTTGGATCGAAGCGGTTGTTTCGGAGCGTTTGGAAACGCACACGAGAGGGAGTAGTCGCGTCGCCTGCCAGGTGTTCGACGAATGGCAAGAGGACCAAGAGGTCGCGGCGTGCAGGCTAAGGTGCGGCTCGGGTCGGGAGCGTTTCCAGGAGGGTGCTAGTGCACGTCTATCTTGCGGTGCAGGGCCAGAACGCACGGAGAGGGAGCGTGAGGTGAGTGGCTTGGACGTGCACGAGGTGACGTGGTCACCACGGACTGACGTGCGCTGGCTGGTGCGGGTCGGTTGTGGTGCACGAGGTAGAGCGTGGGGAGGTCTGGGAGGCGTGTGGTGGTGTGCTAGGATGATTAGGCGAGCTAGGGTGCCAGTTTGGGCAGCGAGACAAGAGGGACAAGTCCCTCTCTCTTGCCTCGGTTTTCCCAAGAAAGTGAGGGAGGGAGTGGTCAATGACTCGCTAGGAGGGCAAGGTAGGGCTGTAGGTGGGGTTCTGGTCGTGGCTGCTCACAGGCCAGGCAAGATAGGGAAGATAGAGGGGAAGATCTTGCTCACATGCACATGCCAAGACATGGCCGGGATGTCTCCTTGCCAAACACATGAGGACAAAGGGATGGTGGTGAAATTAAGCACCCAACCAGGGAGAGGGGATGCGAGAGATGCTCATGGGTGGCTTGATCATGTAAAAGAAAATTTGAGGAAGAGAGAGAGAATTTGGGGAGAGAGGGTGCATGGAAGGGTGGCATGGCATGGCCGGCCACCTAAGTCTCCAAGTGCTCATGACAACAAGATGATGTAGAAGTGAGGAGGGGGAATTGATGATTAACTAAGGGATGGTGTGAAGGGTGGTTAAGATGATTAGAGAGAAGAGTTAGAGAGATGGAAATGGACATTAAATCCAATGATGATCAAATAATTCTCAAGAGGACAATGGCTATGTAGATGTGGTGGTGGTTTAGAGTGGATCAAGGGGGTACAGTAGTTGTACAAGGGTTGCCCTTTAAAATTTGAAAAACATTTGGTATAGGTTTAGATCACCTTCTATGCCTATGGCTCATTTGAAGCAATCATTTGAAATGGATTGAGAAAGGCAAGGTAAAAGTGGAGTTCAAAATTTTTACTTGCTTTATTAAGAAAGATATTTTTCCTCAAATTTAAAATAAGTAAGAAATGGTACAAGTACCATAAACATGCATTTTGTTAAAAGAAAAAGAAATAAAAAGGAATATTGTTATAGAAATTGTTTTTGGGTGGGAAATGAGGTGATATAAAATACCACACACATTTCCTATTTCAATTGACAAAATGATTTGAAAATCTTTGATAAAACTAGAAGTAGTTTTGTGGTCAAAGTAGAGAAGAAGCAAAGTAGGTTTTCAAAAATTTGGAAATACAATAACTTGATTTGAGAGAATAATAATTTTTGGGAAAGTAATTTCTCAAGGGTAGATGATTACTACAACATGTACCTATCATTTCCACACTTGGTTTTATAGAGATTAAACTTGTATTAAAGAAGGAAAAAGAGGTAAAAGTGGAAAAAGTGATCTTAAGCTGAAATAGTGGGTAAGGTATAAGATCAAGTTGAAGAGAGGGGTTGCAAGACTTGTATAAGACATGCAAGACGTTGAAGTTGTAGACGGTGTTTCATAGATGAAATCCATGCCTTGAGTTTACCAATAACAGTTGTGGGGTCTTAGAAAACAACTACCAAAGTTAGAAGATTTTAACACTGCCAAAACAGGTTATTGACTTGGCCTCAAAACCATCCGGGATAGGAGAGTAGATGGTTGATCTAGTCAAAGGAAAATTGTATGGTTGGGGAGTGCTCAAAACAAGGTAGGTCTAGGACCATGTGCATTACCTTTGATGGAAAGGGGTAGCTTAATCCAGAGGATTTAAAATGGAACCTGATAACAGTTTTAGGACTTAGTCAAATTTGTGCGGTCTTAGGGTTTATGACTAGGGTATAAGGGAAAGATGTATTAAGGGTTAGATGATCCCAAGTTTTGAATTCAAGGGTGGTGGGAGCTGGATTATATCACATAGATGAATTTTAAGTAGGCACACTCATGTTGCCGTAAGTGAAAAGGTTTGATGTAGAGAAAAAGGAGAGCATATTTTCCTAAGCCACACAAGTATTTTATTTGGTAAGTGACTAGGTGTTTCTATTAAAGAGGAATTTGCTCCCTGAAGTATCCCAAGAGAAAATCTAAACAAACAGATCAATAAAATTCATAGCAACAAGCATATCAAGTCAGTTCATTTGCAAGCAGATCAAAGCAATTCATCTTAATTAGCTGTTAGAAAAAGTTTTTGTTCCCCCAGATTTTTGCATTCTAGACATTTAACAAGGTTGCAAAAGTTAGGGCGTTACACACTCGACCTTGAACATAAGTAGTAGTACGGTCTCACAATTTTTTTTAATCATTATACTTTGCAACATTTAGCGCGGATGCGCCAAATTCAGAGATAGATCATGATCATGGTAACAAATTTTCAACGTGATGATGATTTGATGTTGCACTCGGGCTTGAACAGAAGTACTACTACTGTCTCACAAATTCTTTATCATTATACTTTGCGAGATTTAGCGGATGCGCCAAATTCAGAGATAGATCATGATCATGGTAACACACTTTTCAATGTAATGATGATTTCATGTTGCACTCAACCTTGAACATAAGTCCTAGTACGGTCTCACAATTTTGTATCATTATACTTTGCAAGTTTTAGCGGATGCGCCCATTTTCAGAGGTAGATCATGATCATGGTAACAAATTTTAAACGTGATGATGATTTGATGTTGCACTCGACCATGAACAGAAGTACTACTACTGTCTCACAATTTCTTTATCATTATACTTTGCCAGATTTAGCGGATGCGCCAAATTTAGAGATAGATCATGATCATGGTAACAAATTTTCAACGTGATGATGATTTGATGTTGCACTCGGGCTTGAACAGAAGTACTAGTACGGTCACTAATTTTTTTAGCATTATACTTTGCAATGAATGCACCAATTTCAGGTGCATGTCACCAGATCTGTGTCCGATGATGATCATGGTAGTAACCGATGTTCAACTTGATGATGATTTGATTTTACAGTCGGCCTTGAACAGAGGTACTAGTACGGTCTCACAATTTTTTATCATTATACTTGGACCTTAGCGAAATTCAAAATCTCATAGCGGCAAAACTTCCCGCCCACAAAATACAAAAATTTCACATGCTTCCAAATTCCGATTCTACCCCTGTGGAGATGACAGCAAAGTCGGTTGGTGGGGGGGTCTGGCCGTCATTTTTTGGATCACCACCTCCCTAGCCCCGGATACCCTCCCAAAAAAATTCATTTCCCTCAGTCTCTCATCTGAGACCACCCACCGGAACTTCTCAAGTCCCTCTCTCTACCACCTCCACGACCACCGCACCGGAACATCCCCGCCGGACTTCCCTGGCCTACCCGAGCCCTCGCGATCCTCGTCATCCGGCTGCCTGCCGGAGCCGCTTCATCGACGCCGTCATCAACCGGACCGGATCATCCCCGCCGAACCTCGAAACCATATGCTCATCCAGCAGTCTACCGCAGTCGCTTCAGCTGCGGTATCGTCCACCCCACCGGAGCCGCTTCGCCGGATCCGTCGTCCACCGCATCGGATCTTGCTCACCGACACCGCTGTGCATGAACCGGATCGCCTTCACCGGCGCAGTGCATGATCTAAACTCTTCTACTGTCGCTTTTCTATTGCCTGCAAGTTCTTGTTTAATCTTGGGGGAACCTGTTTGTGCTAACGACGCGCCGTTACGTTTTTGCAGATGAGATGAGTAACCATGAAGTGTAATGGCCGTCTCTCCAACCCCAAGTAGCACATGTAGCGTACTTCATCACCGGATCTATCAACCCCAGGAAGATCTGCTGTGACTCCCACAGAGTGCTTCTCCTAATGTAAGTCCCTTGTTTTAGCGCCATGTTCTGGGTTCAGATGCTTGTTTGTCTGAAGCTCTTTTAGTTCATTCCTAGCTATGACCGTAACACGTTGCTATTTTCTACTTCATTGCTAACTTTAAGCGATTGAACATTTTGGTTTGCATTCCCTGCTCTGTAGATGTAGCCATCATAACTTCTATCTTGCTCAGTCGTTGTTACAAAAATTATAGGTATTATAGTAACATCCTGCTATTATTTAGTTCATGGCCAATTTTAAGTAATTGCACATGTTGGTTCGCATTCCCTGCTCTATAGCTTTTGGCATCGTAACTTCTATATTTGGTTTACATTCCCTGCTCTGTAGATCTAGCCATCATAACTTTATCTTGCTCAGTCGTTGTTACAAAAATTATGGCCTGCTACTATGTTGTTTGTGCCAATTTTTTACTCCATGAACATGTTGGCTTGCATTCCCTGTACTACAGGTGATGCCATTGTTTTGTATCTAGTTCATTGTAAGCTAACAAAGTAAGGACTTAGTTTGGCATGCTATCACTCTGCTATCTAGCCTGTAGTACAAATAAACTTGTCATACTACTAGATAATAATTTTGCGTGCCATCTTGTTCTTCAAAAGCTGCATTATTGACTTGTTTCTCTGACTTGGCATGACGCTCACATATGGAAAGCTGAACATATTGGTTTGCATTCCCTCTTATACAAGTTCACAGGTGATCCCACTATATTCTGTATCTGGTCCATCCTAAGCTCCAACATTAACTATCCTCTATGTGTTGCTCATTACAAGTTTATATCCCGAAACATCTTGATTTGCATCCCCTTCACTATAAGTTCAGGAGTATTATTTAGTTCACGGCCAAAATGAAGTAATTGCACTTGGCACATGTTGGTTCACATTCCCTCCTCTTTAGCTTTTGCCATCGTAACTTCTATTTTTGGTTTACATTCCCTGCTCTGTAGATGTAGCCATCATAACTTCATCTTGCTCAGTCGTTGTTACAAAATTTATAGCCTGCTACTATGTTGTTCATGCCAATTTTGTACTCCCTGAACATGTTGGTTTGCATGGGACTCGACAGTAGTAAGTCTGCTGTTTCATTCTAACATGCTCTGTTATATTGGCTGTTGGTATGCGGCATGCACTCTTTGTTTGCTTATTGTGCGCATTACAATGATCTTGTTATAACGACGAAATGATGAGTTCCAAATTCTTTGGCAAACAATATTGTAGTGTCTTTGCCTTTCCATTGTTGCTGTCTTAACTTGTAATGTCTTTGTTTCAGATATAGGTGCTGCATGGACAACTTAAAAGATTGCCGGATCGCTTCATTGTATTGCTAGGTTTAATTACCATTCAATTTCTCTGGGTTCTGTAATATTTTTTTCAATGCCTTGCAGCTGATGTAATATTTAGTTAGTTTTTATAGTTCTTTCGCGCATTTTTTCTTTGGTGCTTGTGGTAAGTGAGGCTATCCGACAGAAATCAATGCTGCGTAAATATTCTCAGTATCTAAATCACGAATTCCCATCCCTTAAACGGCCCAATTAAGCGAAATCACATATGTGCCTGCCCGCAAAATCCTAAAGCGCATATTATGCGGCATATAAACAGCAACTAAACAGCTGGCCCACTTACTTCTTGGGCCAGCCCATTTGATTTACGGTGGACCCCACACTCTAATTGGGCTGGCCCACTTGCTTTAAGGTGGACCCCACCCACTACTGGGCCGGCCCACTAATTAGTTGGGCCAGCCCATTTGCTTTTGTGGTGGACCCCACATACTAAACGGCCGACCCTTCAAGAGGAAAGTGGGACCCACCTGTTTTTGGCCGGCCCACTATCTTGTTGGGCCGGCCCACTTGCAATATGGTGGACCCCACATACTAATTGGGCCGCCCTTTAACAGAAAGGCCCACTCGTGCTTTTGGCCCGCCCACTATCTTGTTGGGCCACCCACTTGCTATATGGTGGTCCCACATGGTAAATGGCCTTTAATAGGAAGGTGGGACCCACTGTGTTTTTGGCCCGGCCCACTATCTTGTTGGGCCGGCCCACTTTCTATATGATGGACCCCACATACCAAATGGCCCGGCCCATTAGAAGGAATGTGGGACCCACTGTGTTTTTGGGCCCACTATCTTGTTGGGCACTTGCTATGCTATATGGTGGACCCCACATACTAAATGGGCCGGCCCATTAACGGATAGTGGGACCCACTGTGTTTTTGGCCCGCCCACTAGCTTGTTGGGCCGCCCACTTGCGTATGGTGGACCCCACACACTAAATGGGCCGGCCTTTTAACAGGAAAGTGGGACCCACCTGTGTTTTTGGCCCGGCCCACTTGCTTCTTGGGCCGGCCCAGTTGATGTAAGGTGGACCCCACATGTTAAATGGGCCGGCCCATTTAAGTTTTGACCAGTCAACATTAGAGGTTAGGACCAGCCCACGTAACTAATGGACCAGCCCAGCTATATAGTTGACCGGTCAAACTATGTCATCCGGCCGGCCCGCTTAAGACGTGGCAGGCCTCGTGTGGGCCTACCATCTAGCACGGGGTTTCACCGGTTAACGCGTTTACGTCGCCACGTGTCGCTTGCATGACGTCAGCATCAACGGGCTCCCGGAAACACTTGGGCAACGGTCCGATTTTCCGTGGCGGGCGCCCGCGACGGACCGAAAAATCGTCGTTGGACTTTGGACGCAGTTTCGACAACAGAACCCATATCGTCGGGTTAGGCCCATAGGCGACGAAAAATACCCCTTAGTGGACGATTTTGGGACGTTGTCTATCAGAACTTTTCTTGTAGTGGTTGGGAGGTGCTGATATCAGGGTTTTAGGGTCAAAATGGGTCTACCTTGGCCTAAAACATATCCAACCACCTTGTATGAGGCCAATATTTGGCACACTTGTGCATGGTGGTGTGCCCCACCCTTTTTGGCTTGGTCTTTCTAGGTTGGTTTTTACATTCATGGTGATCCCATGGTTGGGAGGTGCCGATACCAGGGTTTTAGGGTCAAAATGGGTCTACCATGGCCTAAAAAATAGCCAACCACCTTGGATGGGCCAATATTTGGCACACTTGTGCATGGTGGTGTGCCCCACCCTATTTGGCTTGGTCTTTCCAGGTTGGTTTTTACATTCAGGGTGATCCCATGGTTGGGAGGTGCCGATACCAGGGTTTTAGGGTCAAAATGGGTCTACCTTGGCCTAAAACATATCCAGCCACCTTGTATGGGGCCAATATTTTATTAATGTTGTCCAAATTTACATTCCTAAACCGACCCTTATTTGTATACGGTGATGACGCATAGAGCAACGTGGCAAGGGAGAGGAGGCGACGGTGACCTGTAAAGCTACGTGGCGAGGGAGCGGAGGCGTCGGCTCATATAAAAGCTTCGTCTCCCACATCTGCAGCCATTTCCCCCTGTTCCCCACCTCTCCGAGAATCTCTCCGCCAAAAAACCCTCTCCATCTCCCTCACTCCGCCGTTAGTTTAGGTTTTCGCCTCGCCGATCCACTCGATTCGGCGGCGATGGAAGCTGGGGGAGTAGCAGTTGGCGCGGACGATCTGGAGAAGGCGGCGGTCATCGATGTTGCTGCATCGGCGGAGGCGGTTGGAGGCGAAGGCGGTGGTGGAGAGTCCAGCATTACGGCGGTCGCTGCGATGTCCACCGTCGTCGATGCCTCTGTCATCGGGTCGGTCGTCCTCGGCCCGGTGGTCGCGGCACAGGCGGATCTGGACGCGGACGAATCTGCTAGTGGGGGAGACGAAGGCGATGCGGGAACATCCACCATCGCAGGGGATGATGTTGGCTCAGCAGGCATCGTGGCGCCGGATCTGGTGGAGGAGGCTTCATCGTCCTTGGCGGAGAAGGCCGTGCCGGATCTGCTCGCTGCGCCGGCGTCCGGCGACGTCTCGGAGGTGAAGCCGGACTTGCAAATGGAGGTAACTGCTCGATCTGTCCCTTTTTTCCTGTGGATTAACGGGTCTACCAGGCTTAATTACTTACTCTGATAATGTTGATACTGGGTAGGTTATGCTCGGGGTTTACTCTGATGTTATTACGGTAGCAACTATGGAGCTTAACTGATGTTCTGTGTTGTGCCGTGTTGTTTGTTCATTTTCTCCATGTGTTGGATATTGTTACCACCCGATTTTGGCCAAATCAGGAGATGGGCCGTAAGTGAAGTAAGTGAGCTATGGAGATCTTCAAGCGGCCTTGCGCTAAGAGTTTGGGCTAAATCGCCCGTGTATCTGTAATTTAGTAGATCGTGTTGTATTTAGATTAAAAGATAGAGTCTGGCCCGTGCACGGTTAGGTGCACGCCTCAATTAGAAAGTCCCTTGGACTATAAATATTTATCTAGGGTTATCGGAAAAGGAGGACAATCATCGTTCAACCAACACAAATCAGGCGCATCGCCACCCCTTTCTTCGAGGGTTTCTCCCGGGTAAGCACCATGCTGCCGAGATCACATCTTGCGATCTAGGCAGCACAACGTTTGGAGAGGTACAACTCCACACCAGGCCACCATTGCCGTACTCAATGGCAGCTCCACAGCAACAAGGTTCACCGGCATACGTTGTCTACAAGGTTGGAGGTGATCCGGCGACTACCGTTCTATATGAGCCGCCCAAGGAGATCCCACACGGATACGTGTGCACGTTTGTGCCGGACTGCAACAACTGGACGCAGGCGATCCAGGCTCCAACAGAGGGATTGCCGGAGCAGGAGCCATTGTTCCGGCAGGAGGAACGACTGCAGAGGGGGTTTGGGAGCGAAGCTGAGAAACAGGCTAGCCAAGTATGCCACTGCACCAGTCCAAGAAAGCTCAGCTGCCACTACCTCCACCGCAGATCAGATCAGGCCCTGAGAGATCAGTTCGGCATCTTGCCGAAGAAGAAGATAATCGGCTATTCCAAGCCGTACCCCAATGAGTTTGACCTAATCCCACTACCACCTAAGTACCGGCTTCCGGACTTCAACAAATTCAGTGGGTCAGAAGGATCTAGCTCCATCGAGCACGTGAGCCGATACTTGGCCCAGCTGGGCATGGTTTCGGCATCGGATGAGCTACGGGTGAGGTTCTTCTCGCAATCCCTCACCGGTCCAGCTTTTGGATGGTACACCTCGTTGCAGCCAAATTCAGTACGATCATGGAAGCAGCTGGAGGAACAGTTTCACACCCAATATCATTCAGAAGCTACTGAAGCTGGTATTGCCGAACTAGCACAGTTCGACAGGCGAGGAGAGACAGTGTCTGAATACATCCAACGTTTCAGAACTGTCAAGAATCGATGCTATTCGGTTCATTTAACTGAGAAAGAAGCAGTCGAGCTGGCCGTGGCAGGCCTTGCAGCATCATTCAAAGATCGACGTTCCAAGTGGAGTACAACTCGTTGACGCACCTGGTCAATAGACTGACCTTATATGAACAGCGCCATCCAGAACTGTACAGGACAAGTTCAAGCGCGATAACCCTGGTCAATGCTGATGAGGATGAAGATTCTGCGGAAGATCAGGAAGTCGCAGAGCCGAGTGGACTCGGACGCCGCCCTGTGTCCTGCAAATGGGTGAACCCGCCAGGGCCTCCAAGAGGGTTGGACTTTGATGTGAGCAAAACTGAACAGATCTTCGATCTGCTACTAAAAGAGAAACAGTTGAAGCTCCCTGAAGGCCACAAGATCCCTACGGCGCAAGAGATGAACAAAAGGCCATACTGCAAATGGCATCATACGTTCACGCACGCCACCAACGACTGCAAAGTGTTACGCGCACAAATTCAGATGGCGATAGAATCAGGCCGATTAACTTTCGGACAGTTTGCCATGAAGGTAGACATGCGTCCGTTTCCGGACGTCAACATGGTGGACCTAAGCCACTCCATAAGGGAGCCAGGGTTCTCTTTTGATGTCAATATGGCAGGGTTTGTGATCCGCCATGGCAAAGATAAAGCAGAGAGCAGCCACTCTCGTGGCAAAGATAAAGAGGAGGCCGTTCCACGCGACCGGCCCCAAGATGATGATAGACGGTACCTGACCGAGGAGGAGGTGAGAAGCATACGGTATCAGCACCCACTCTCCGTGCATTTCCTCAACAAATATGAGCAGCAGTACGACCGACGTCGGCGCTACGACGAAGACGATGAAAGACATCGTCGGTCTGATGCAGTCAGGAGGTATCGTCAGCACGACAGGAACAACGACGGGTATGAACGTCGCGCTAGAGGGAGGTCAAGGGAGCAAGACGACGTGGATAAGCACTGGAACTCCCTTCTTCAAACATTGCTGGGACTCAGGAATGAGCCGATTGCCAACAATCGAGAATTGCCCAGAATGCAAACAGCAAAGGAGAAGGACAAACGAAGTTTCAGTGTTCAGCGTCTAGGACCTCTCCCACCTCGTAACAAGCGAGCTGAGTCATCTCAAGAAGAAGACTTCGAGGAGTCGATGGAGAAGAAGATAGGTATCACCGGCCAAGGTGGTGCCTG
The DNA here is from genome assembly GCA_030979885.1 of Lolium multiflorum. Classification (NCBI taxonomy): domain Eukaryota; kingdom Viridiplantae; phylum Streptophyta; class Magnoliopsida; order Poales; family Poaceae; genus Lolium; species Lolium multiflorum. The sequence continues at coordinate 203,581,026 of CM061748.1, read as the reverse complement.
ATGGACTCAGCCACTCTAAGCGTAGAGTGCAGGCTCGAAACCTGGAAGAAGCCGAGGCACGCACCGTACACGTTGAGAAGAGCACGGCCCGATCTGGCCGTGAAAATTCAGCAAACATTGGAGACGAAGGCGCGCCCGCCAAAGAAAGTATGGCGCCCAAAACAGGCGAAAGCCGATGCACAGGCATCGGCTGATGACGATGCAGAGGCATCGGCTGATACAAACATGGTATCCGTGACTCGGACGGAGTAGCAGGTCCAAGACATTGGACGTACGTGGCAAGGCCGATCCCTGAGATCGGCCCTCAAAAAATGAAAAGCAAAGAATCTTATCTCCAGCATGCCACGTAGCTACAACGGAAATCCAAGAAGTTGCAAACCATCGTCAAACATTGCAATGGAAAGGGAGGCCGATTCCCGCAATCGGCCAAAATTATCCTCAACCTACCTTTGTCTGTGTTCAGCATTGATCCAACAGATGCCTGAAGAGCCGATGCCATCAATTACTTGACAGAATCGGCTCGGGGGGCACATAGAGGGATAAGACATGAGGATACGAAGCTTGGAGTGGATGTCAAATGCCCAGCAGAACAGCTCAAGTATGGGGGCCGACGCAATCGGCCAATAAAAAAAACGAAAATACATAAATTTTTGGGCACAGCCGATGCGTAGACATCGACTTAAGAACTCAAAGCCGATGCACGGCCATCGACTCAAGGGATGCAACTATTACAAGTGGAAGCCTAATGGAGCAGTCACCAAGTCACGTGGCGAGGCTCTACTGGAGGAACCCCTCATTGGGATTGCTTGGTGACTCAGGCCCTCTCTTCAAGGATGCGTAGACATCGACAGAAGAAGCATCAGTTCGGGCGTCCAAGACGGCCCTTTTTCTCATTTAAGCTGCTGGTATTTGCCGGCAAGTTTGAGGATCGCAGCCCTGGCCAGCAGCAAGAGCAGTATGAACGTGCAGATCAGGCCAGGATCATGAAAACAACCGACGATCGTCCAGTTGGACTGAACTGCGTTCTCACCAGAGATTGCATCATTGGACTGAAGCGGCTCGGGGGCAGCTCACCTTGAAGGTTCTCTGCTTTTGAAAGCCGATTTGGTTAGAATCGGCTGATGCTGCACTACAATTGGGAAGCCGATGGTGGCCCATTCGGTGGATGCACTTTTATCCTCGCCTTGACTGAGGCTTGGGGGCAGCTGGCCTTGGAAATTCCTCATTCTGAAGAGCCGATGGTGTTGAAATCGGCTGTCTCTGCATCGTAACCATGTTGAAAGGTGGCGAGCTCTTGCAGAGGAAAACCACCAGGTTGACAGGAGGAGTTTGAAGAAGGAGCCATCATTGTTGATCAGGCTCTAGACCAGTTTGTCGCTGCAAGGAAACAGGGCATCACAGGGGAAGCTGTGAACAAATAGCACCTGTTTACAAGAGTGTCAGCTTCAACATCAAGGTTGGCAGCAACGGGCCAAGAAGCTTTCCTGGGAGCATTAACCCAGGAGTTTTGCTATCAGGACGAACATCACGATCGGATGATTTTAAAGTCTAAAGATCTAAGGGTCTCAAGGCTGCGCGTTGGACCCGTTCGATTGGAAGTTTGGGTCTGAATTTCATGGATTGCAAGTTAACATCTGAGAAGGCGATTAGATCGGTCTGTCTTGCAATTTGTTATAAAAGCTGATGCATTACCATCGGCTCATCGAGTGTCAACAAAGGGGAGAACCGGCTAATCAATTTGTGGAAAACCGACAAAATCAAATTGGAAGAAATTCTTCATTGATAAAAGGGGATTTCTTACAAGAAGGAGCTGATTGCTCTCAAAAGGAACTGCTGGAGGGATACATTGCCCTAATCTATTACTCCTAGCTCTATCCTATCTAAGGGCCGCTGCTGCCCTCATCGTCGCCGTCGCCGCCGTCGGTGCTGCTCCCGGCTGGTTCTTCGTCGCTGCTGTAGCGACCTCCGGCGGGACCTTCATTGTCCTCGTCCTCTTCGTCGGCGTCGGCATCGTCGCTGTCGAAGTCGCTCATGTTGCCCGGCCAAGGGCAGAGACGCTTGGCCGGCGGCTCGTCAGAGGAGGCATCGTCCTCCTCCTCTTCCTCCTCCTTCACCTCCTCAGCGGAGGAGGGACCATCCCAGGAGAAGCCGTCGTCGTCACTTCCCTCCTCCGACGACCCAATGGCGAGGAAGCGAAGGTCGCTCTCCCCGTCCGTTAGGGACTGGTCATCTTCAGACCAGACGGAGGAGTCGTGGATCGACTCGTCCCCGTCGGCTATGGCGCGACGAATGTTGGCCGCATGGGCCTCCTGCGGGTCCCATTCCGGCGTCGGCTCGCGAGAAGGGGAAGATTGGGTGGAAAGACCCGATGAGGGAGAAGAAGAGGAAGAAGACATGTTGGCCGAGGAGGGCTTTTGGGAGTGCTAGTGCGAGGAGGATGAAGAAGGGAACTACAGGAAGTGGCCAAATAAAAAGGGGATATAACGATTTAATGCTTAAGCAGTTTCCGAGGACGTGGTGCCAGAACCGTCAAACCGTGCAGAGAAGTTGAGAAGGCAAGAGTCATGATGAAGAATACTGCGACGGTTCTGCTCTGCCACGACATGACCCTTCGAAGGAGACAGATGGTTTTGCAATTATCATTATCAAAACCAGGGGGCATGTGTTACCACCCGATTTTGGCCAAATCAGGAGATGGGCCGTAAGTGAAGACGGGCTTGAAGGACGTACACGTGGAGCATCTTCGAAGCGGCCTTGAGCTAAGAGTTTGGGCTAAATCGCCCGTGTATCTGTAATTTAGTAGATCGTGTTGTATTTAGATTAAAAAGATAGAGTCTGGCCCGTGCACGGTTAGGTGCACGCCTCAATTAGAAAGTCCCTTGGACTATAAATATGTATCTAGGGTTATCGGAAAAGGAGGACAATCATCGTTCAACCAACACAAATCAGGCGCATCGCCACCCCTTTCTTCGAGGGTTCTCCCGGGTAAGCACCATGCTGCCTAGATCGCATCTTGCGATCTAGGCAGCACAACGTTTATTCTACCTTGTACTGCTCGTGCTGAAGCCTTGTTGATGGCGAGCAGTACTATTTATCCTTAGGTGTTTAGGGGCTTGCATTGATGCTTTCTCGTGCATATTTGCGTGGCAATGCCGTCCCTCGACACCTAGCTGCCCTTACACCTATCCAGGTGTAAGGGCAACATCTTGCTTGTTCGTTACTTAGTAGATCCGATCCGTTATAGTTGCTCCTTGCCCCGCAAGGATTAGTTTAATATCTGCATAGTTAGGCCTTATGTTGGGGTCGGAGGATCCGGTAGTGCGTTAGATGTTGCTCATCGTCCCTGCAAGGGATGTTCCGGGAATCAACGTTATATTGGTTTTTAGGCCTCTCGTAGGGGTGGTTTGCATCATCTTCCGTAGCTGCTAGGCCCGATCACACGTAGGACGTTCCGGTTATGCGGTGAAAACCCTAAACTGTCGTGGATCGCTTTAGCTTTGTTTTGATCAAGCAGGATCCCCATGCCATTGTAAATCCAACGTGAAACATGGGGCGATCGGCTCCTTGAGCCGATCCACAGGGCAACCTGAGAGCCGATAGGGCTCGTATTTAATGTTTACATGTCTACCATGCAGGAACAATCGAAGCACTCTAACACCTTCCTGATCGGGTCTAGGGGTGGCACGCCCTAGCAACCGCAGGACGTGGCCGGAAGATTTGGGACGACGCTGATGCCATTCCGGTAGCAACTATGGAGCTTAACTGATGTTCTGTGTTGTGCCGTGTTGTTTGTTCATTTTCTCCATGTGTTGGATATTTGCACAAGGATCTGTATTGTAGAAATCAGAGGGAGTAGTTGATGTAAGTGAGCTATGGCTGATTACAAATGCATAACGCAAGTTAGAATCTCAAACCATAGTGATTCTGAGTTTGTACACTAGGTCTAATCCTTTTAAGTTCCATGTTTCGGTACTTTATTATCAAATTTATTTAGTTCGCCGTAGGAAAATGCAGCAAATAATAAATGTTGATCAAAATCATTTCTAGTACAGAAGAATAAATAAAGCATTTCAGTATGACATGATTACCATTCCTTGTTTGTAATTAATAATTAGGACTTAGGAGTTAGGAGTATACATAAGATGATACAATGAAAGAATATTAAATATGATATGGATTATTGTTTCCTTTTTGCCTTTTTCGTATGCAAACTATTTCGATGCCTTTTTCCTTGAGGGGATTAATGTGTGGATTTATCTTTTTGGTATGCAGGCTGCGGAAGGGTCTAGGAAGAGGAAGCGGGAGGACGTGGAAGCTGTGCCTCCTCCAAACCAGCAGGAGGAAGAACCTGTTGCTGCCGATGTAGCAAACCAGGAGGAGGTGGTGGAACCTGTGCCTCCACCAAACCAGGAGGAGGAAGATCCTGCTGTTGCTGATGCTGCAAACCAGGAGGAGGTGGTGGTGCCTGTGGATGGTCCATACCAGGACTTGGAGGAATCTGATGGCTCCCTGGAGGTGAGCAATATATTTAGTTGTGTACCCTTCCATCTATTTCATTTTGTTTGGTTTGCATCTGTAATTATAATTTGTACACATTGTTGTTGTCTAGTATGACTCCCAGGATTCTGCGGAGTCGGTTGACAGCAGGAACATTGGGTCATTCAAAAGGAAACTCCTGGAGAAGCTGCATAATGGGGACCTGCCTTTCAAGAAGCGTGGAAAGTACTTCTGTCCATGGCACAAGTCGAAGCCGAAGGGTGGCAAGCTTGATCATCTGAGGCAGCATGCCGAGGAGCTTGCCATCTCTGGCACCTCTAGGCAGATTAGGGTAGAGCATTATGGACTGGTGCTGGTGCTCGCTGTCGAGGATGATGCCTAGATGTTGTGGACTGATGTGATAGTGTTGCTTTTGCTTTATGGTGTTGAACTATGTCAGCAATGAGTGTTGAACTAAGTTAGTTTTGTAAATAACTAAGTTATTTTCCTAGTGTGATCATCTATTATATTGATGATCTTATTTTGTGAATCTGTGTGGAACTAAGTTATGTAATTAAGTATAATCTATGTATTGGTGTGCTGATGCTTAGCTATGTCTTGGCTTTGGAATGATGGTGCTTGCATGTTACATCCATTTGCATCATCTGGTGCAACATGTCATCTGCATAATTGTGCCGACAAAAATGCTGATGGCTTTGGAATGCTGGTGGTTGCATGTTTGAGCACTTTGGGTCGACTTGGTTGCCCTCCTCTACAAATTAGCTATGTCTGCACTGTAATGTGCATAGCTTTTCCAATTTTATGCTGTAATAGAAAATTATTATTAAAAATATAAAGGAGTATACTCAGTCGGGCCGCATTAGGATAACATAATAGTTCCGGTGGCCCAGTTTTGCCCAAATGGAAAAGCTAAAATATAATGCCTGACGGCCCATCCCGCACCTATATACAAGCTCAACGCTTTTACCCTAATCGTGTGTGTGCCTGATAAATTCTTCCCATTATTTTGCCGTCGCCGCCTTAGAACCCTGCGTACCATTGTGGAGCTATCGTCGGAGAGAGGTATGATAAAACCCTATGCATATCCGTTCGGAAGTAGATCATGAAAATTGATCATCTATCTCTCCTCTATTCTCCGTGTGGTTGTTTCTGAAAATTGATCAAATTGTCGACAACACATAGATCTCATACAGTAGCTGCAGCAATTATTGCCCAGTACATGCGCCATGTTAGATCTGTTTTTCATCTGATGTCCCGAGCCTAATATGCATTCATTTTTGTCATCTATTTGTCGACAACACCTAGATCAGCTTCAGTAATTGCAATCAGTTTGTCATCTATTTGTCGATAACACCTATATCTGCTACAGTAAATGCAATCAGTTTCTCATCTATTTGTCGACAACACCTAGATCTGCTACAGTAACATGCATTACAATAAGATTGAATCTTGTACATTTTGAGGACATACTATTGAAGTTGTCATGTAACATATGTTATAGATCATCATGAATGTTACATTAAATGCATTTTTTATAACTATGTTTGATCACTCGTAATGGTATGAAGGTCAACATGGACGCTCACGTACCTGAAGTTGTTGCTCCTGGGGATGCGCAGAAAAGAATTACTATGAGAGGTAAGAATTATCCTTCCAACAATATTGTTTCAGTACATATATTATTGTTCAGTAATTTCCAAAATGATGCATTCAGGTCCAGGAATTATGGGGAATGCAGATTTTGACTCCTTCTGTGTGTTTCCCAATCTGGTGGAGATGGATGATGAACAACTTGCTAGACTGAAGCGTGTAGTTCGTAAGCACAACCCAACAAGACCCCTGTATGTCTTCACCATAAAAAAATCAAACATCATCAAGGGCAAAGCCAAAATGGTAATCAATTTTTTAATAAATCATTTGCCATCAATACTCTCCTAGCGTATGTCAATTTTTTTTCCTAACAAATGATTGCTCATTGACTCCTTTTGCAGTACTTCTCAAAGGCCTACACCATGGAGTACATTGTGAAGAATCTGGAATTACCATCCGAAATTCAAGTCTTTTCCAGGAATACAAAAGTTGCTAAAGTTAGGATGGTCTTGAGCAAAGTAGGGAAAACTGCCATGATTACCTCAAAATGGATGGATGTTGTGAAGCAAAATAACATGCAAGTTGGTGACATCTACATATTCTGGTTTCGTGGTAGCAAGGAGGATGGTCTTAAGCTCCTAGTTGATCAACTATGAAATCACCACGTATTTTAAATGCTTCGACATGACGATTTTGTCATGAAACATGGACATTAGTGTGTGCTACATATTATGTTTGAATAATTGTTAACGCATGTTTTATTGTCATGACATTAGTGTGTGCTACATATTTTGTTTAAAAGGTGGCGAAATCATGCACCTATTCTAGGCCATATTGCCTAGCATCAATCTGTGCAGGGCCCGCGAAAAAAGTTAGCCCATTTCGGTCTGTTCCCACGATAGGTGGTTAATTTAATTTCGGCTGGGCAGTTGCCATTTTTCTGCAGGTCAGTTCCCACCGAGTCATCTTCCCTCCCCTTCTTTCTCCTACTTTCTCCACCGAGTCATCTTCCCTCTCCTTCTTTGTCCACCGAGTCATCTTCCCTCCCCTTCTTTGTCCTCCTCATTTGCCATTTTTTCTGCAGTGCATTTCCCACCGATTCATCTTCCCTCCCCTTCTTTCTCCTACCTTCTCCACACTGCCCTCTTCGTCTTCCTCTCGTAATGGATCAGGAAAGAGAGGTTAGCAATCACAGCAGTGACATGGATCAGGAAGGGGAGGTTGCCAGTCACAAACCAAAACCCCGGAAGATTGTCGCACATACAACTGAGATTGAGGTTGTCTACACCGACGACAACCATAAAGCAGCCGAGATTGTGGACATGTACGAGCAGTGGTTGAGTAAAGATGAATACAAGTTCATGGGCCTCGACTTCGAGTACTGCGACCCAAAATACGAAGGTGACTATCGGATCGCCGTCGTCCAACTGGCGATGAAGAATCACGTATTGGTCTACCAATGCTCAAGGTATTACACAACCTCTACCATCTAGATCTGATGCTTCATGCTAGTTCAGTTCTTTGATTTGATCTTATTGATGTGGTTAGTTAGTTGTTATTTATTTAATTATGTGCCTGTAGTTATAGTAAATCCCCCTCACAAACATAGAAGTGCTACTCATTCATCTTTACGGATAAAATCTGAACTTCCAAATCCATTTGAATGTACTGATATGAACCATGATATGTACTTCCATTCAAGTTCAGACTAAAAATGTTAAATGACACGTAGGAATGAAATATCATCACATAATTTGCATTGCATTTGAGAACTTACTTTCAGCATTTTTTCCCAACAATATTTTACATTTTATCTTTTCCATTTTTTTGGTGGAGCAGTAGCAAGCTGGGGTGTCCAAAACTCATGGATTTCCTACGCAGTGGTGTCCACTTTGCTAGCGTCGATATCAGAAATGACAGAATAGCAATGCAGCAAAGTTGGAATATTGAGATACCAATTCAGTACCACATTGATCTGCAGGACTTGTTCAAACTTGAACGCGACAGGACTGGGATGGCTGACATGGCAGCCGGACTCATCGATATGAGCTACAAAGGAATGAAGAAAGAATTCCCATCTGTTCAGCACAAGTTCTGGGAGAAGAATCCACTCGATGAAATTAATCTTGAGTATGCAGCCAGAGATGGGTTTGTGGCGTACGAACTGTACCGTATAATCCGTCTCTGCAACTATGGACAGCGCCACCTGCTACCTCCGCAAGCAACACCAACAGAATTGCAACCCAGTTCAACCGGAGGCACAAAGGCTTCTTCATCGAGCAGCAGCAAGGGAAAAGAATTGGCCAGCACCAAGCGCCCAAGGGGGGATGAAGGGTGGACATACATGCGCATCACCGATGGGCATGAAAAATGGAGTGCCGCGTCTTGGAGTTTTCCCACTTCTTATCAAACAAGCCCTCCTCGTTTTCCCGGGGCCCAGTGGGAGAAGTGGCCGGAGGAGAAGAAGCCGAAGATACATTGGAGTGGTGATGCCCCAAACACACCCTAGATAGATCCATGTTTTGTAAATGAGCTTCTACTTGCTATCTATCAGACTATCTATTCGCCCCGCTTCAGGGTTATGTATGTTGGATGTTGAGCTACTTTTATGTCTCTAGGCTTAGTCTCCTACGATCCAGGGGGATCGGTGTGCTGCCCATGTACTTGGGTAGTTACCTAGTCTTATGTGGTGTGTCAGTTGTATCGGATGATGTTGGTTATCGTCGCTTTATTTATAATTGCTGTGTGTACGTGATAAATTCTAGTGTGTGTGAGTGTGAAGCTGAAAAAAGGCTACTATGTTTGTGTATGAACCTGAGTTGGTACTGTGTTTGTGTATGTAGCTTAAATGTTACTTTCAGTGTTTGTGTGCAACTGGAAAAATCATCAACAAAACATGATCAACAAAAATGTAGGTGTGTGTCTGTATGTGCAGCTCAATAAATCACGAAACAACATTATATGATTAAGCAAACAAAATAATAGGATAGCCATATGTCTTGAACAAAACGAAAAAAGTATTCATGGTCACTTTAGAACATAACATAGTTGATAGAAGGAAAAAAGCTATTCATGGTCAGGAAACCTTCTTCGGGACTAAAACCTAACCACTCAACCTTTTATCTTCCATTTTCTATGTCTTCTTGTTGATCCTGGAAGCGATGGACCGAATTTTCTGTTTCACAATCTCTAACGTGTTGGAAGGTGATAACATCATTTCAGCGACAACTCGTCTTCGCCTTGCATTAATTTTGATCTATACAATATTAGGAAATATGGGTTAGATGTAACACATTTTTGTTAATCCAAGGGTGTACATACAGACGATTTTTAACAAACCTGTGAAATCTCTGCAGTCATCCGATCCCCATCCCAATGCTCCATGCATTCTATCACAAACAATCCACAAGAGTTCCTGTTGTAAATGCAAAATCTCGATAAGGTTAATCCTCCCATATATTGATCATAAACTTAAATTGGTGTAACATTAACTCACCCGTCATGTTGCTGCGGCATGTCGTACTCTAATATCGGCCACTTTGAAACATCGGGATGATTTCCACTCGTGACTTCGTTGGCCACTTGCATGTCTTCTGCAATTTGGCGCCGCTGTAGACAGATAACAGTTATGCTAATTTGCGCAATTCAGTTTGTTAGAAGTAATGTGGACAATTTGTTTTTCACTTACAAGTGCCTCAACAGTCTCCAACGTAAACTCTAGAGGATAAAGCGAGTCGAGAACTTGGAATTCTTGCTTCGGTATGTGCATGACAACGGTCGTCCAGTGTGTATTGCCAATGTTGAGTGGAAAATAAACCTGCAAAAAATTATAACATATGAAAAAAATGAGATGTCATTCGGCATGTTTACTAGCAGAATACTACAATATATATTTTATAACAATCATATATTACGTACCTTGTCACGGACGGTGTATTCCGTCACCACTCTACCAACCGCGCCAGATCTTACCATCGCGCTATCCATGTTCTTGCTAGATTCTTTGGGTTTGTCTCCGGCATTTGCCCGGTCTACTAGATATTTAGATCTCCATGCTGGACACAAGAAGCGATCATCCCCAACACGGAGGTTCAAATGCCCAATGTAACCATCAATGACCTGCGAATAACATGATGGGATTATATGTTAATAACATACATGTAAATATTAAATGTATGGAATGCAAGTGTTCTAAAAGAAACCAAGGTTTAATCGAACCAGTAGGAGCCAAGAAGCACGTTGAAGGTTGATGGTGGCGAAATGTGATGCGGCGCAACAACAGGGATTCCGGCGCCAACGTAAAGCAATAAATCAAAGTAAAGGTGTTGAAGCAACACAAAGGAAGATTAAGTTTCAGCGGTTGCTTTCAACTTATAACATGTATATCTCATGGATATTGTCAACATAAAGTAATATAACAAGTGCAATATGCAAGTATGTAGGAATCAATGCACAGTTCACACAAGTGTTTGCTTCTTAAGGTGGAAGGAGATAGGTAAACTGACTCAACAATAAAAGTAAAAGAAAGGTCCTTCAAAGAGGAAAGCATCGATTGCTGTATTTGTGCTAGAGCTTTTATTTTGAAAACATGAAACAATTTTGTCAACGGTAGTAATAAAGCATATGAGTTATGTAAATTATATCTTACAAGTTGCAAGCCTCATGCATAGTATACTAATAGTGCCCGCACCTCGTCCTACTTAGCTTGGACTACCGGATCTTTGCATGCCATGTTTCAACCAAGTGTCACAAAGGGGTACCTCCATGCCGCCTGTACAAAGGTCTAAGGACAATGCTCGCATTTTGGATTTCTCGCTTTGATTATTCTCAACTTAGACATCCATACCGGGACAACATGGACAACAGATAATGGACTCCTCTTAAATTCATAAGCATGTAGCAATGATTATTATTCTCATATGAGATTGAGGATATATGTCCAAAACTGAAACTTCAACCATGATTCATGGCTTTAGTTAGCGGCCCAATGTTCTTCTCTAACAATTTTGCATGCTCCAACCACTAAAATGATAGATCCTTCAGACAAGACGGACATGCATAGCAACTCACATGATATTCAACAATAGTTGATGGCGTTCCCCAGAAGCATGGTTATCGCACAACAAGCAACTTAATAAAAGATAAAGTGCATAAGTACATATTCAATATTACGATAGTTTTTAAGGCTATTTTGTCCCATGAGCTATATATTGCAAAGGTGAATGATGGAATTTTAAAGGTAGCACTCAAGCAATTTACTTTGGAATGGCGGAGAAATACCATGTAGTAGGTAGGTATGGTGGACACAAATGGCATAGTAGTTGGCTCAAGGATTTTGGATGCATGAGAAGTATTCCCTCTCGATACAAGGTTTAGGCTAGCAAGGTTATTTGAAGCAAACTCAAGGATGAACCGGTGCAGCAAAACTCACATAAAAGACATATTGTAAACATTATAAGACTCTACACCGTCTTCCTTGTTGTTCAAAACTCAATACTAGATATTATCTAGACCTTAGAGAGACCAAATATGCAAATCAAATTTTAGCAAGCTCTATGTATTTCTTCATTAATGGGTGCAAAGCATATGATGCAAGAGCTTAAACATGAGCACAACAATTGCCAAGTATCACATTATCCAAGACATTTTAGAATTACTACATGTAGCATTTTCCAATTCCAATCATATAACAATTTAACGAAGAAGACACTTCGCCTTGAACATTATGAGTAAAGCCTAAGGACATATTTGTCCATATGCAACAGCGGAGCGTGTCTCTCTCCCACAAAGTGAATGCTAGGATCCATTTTATTCAAACAAAAACAAAAACAAAAACAAACCGACGCTCCAAGTAAAGAACACAAGATGTGATTGAATAAAAATATAGTTTCAGGGGAGGAACCTGATGATGTTGTCGATGAAGAAGGGGATGCCTTGGGCATCCCCAAGCTTAGACGCTTGAGTCTTCTTAAAATATGCAGGGGTGAACCACGGGGCATCCCCAAGCTTAGAGCTTTCACTCCTCTTGATCATAGTATATCATACTCCTCTCTTGACCCTTGAAAACTTCCTTCACACCAAACTTCAAGCAAACTCATTAGAGGGTTAGTGCACAATTAATAATTCACATGTTCAGAGGTGGCACAATCATTCTTTACACTTCTGGACATTGCATAAAGCTACTGGACATTAATGGATCAAAGAAATGAATCCAACATAGCAAAAGAGGCAATGCGAAATAAAAGGCAGAATCTGTCAAAAACAGAACAGTCCGTAAAGACGAATTTAAAGCTGGCACCAGACTTGCTCAAATGGAAAAACTCAAAACTAATGAAAGTTGCGTACATATCTGAGGATCACGCTCGTAAATTGGCAGATTTTTTCGAATTTTCTACAGAGAACTGTGCCCAGATTCGTGACAGACAGCAATGCTGTTTCTGCGCAGCGATCCCAAATATAACATCAACTATAACATAGAAACTTTACTTGGCACAAAAACATGATAAGGAGAGGTTGCTACAGTAGTAAACAACTTCCAAGACTCAAATATAAAACAAAGTACTGTAGTAAAAACATGGGTTGTCTCCCATAAGCGCTTTTCTTTAACGCCTTTCAGCTAGGCGCAGAAAGTGCAAATCAAGTAACATCGAGAGATGAAGCATCAACATCATAACTTGTTCTAATAATAGAATCAAAAGGCAACTTCATTCTCTTTCTAGGGAAGTGTTCCATACCTTTCTTGAGAGGAAATTGATATTTAATATTACCTTCCCTCATATCAATAACAGCACCAACGGTTCGAAGAAAAGGTCTTCCCAACACAATAGGACAAGATGCATTGCATTCGATATCCAAGACAACAAAATAAACGGGGACAAGGTTATTGTTAACCGTAATATGCACATTATCAATCCTCCCCAAAGGTTTCTTTTTAACATTATCGGCAAGATTAACATCCAAATAACAATTCTTCAATGGTGGCAAGTCAAGCATATCATAAATCTTTTTAGGCATAACAGAAATACTTGCACCAAGATCACATAAATCATTACATTCAAAGTCATTGAATTTTATTTTAATGATGGGCTCCCAACCATCTTCTAACTTTCTAGGAATAGAAGTTTCAAGTTTTAGTTTCTCTTCTCTAGCTTTTATGAGAGCATTTGTAATATGTTTTGTAAAGGCTAAATTTATAGAACTAGCATTAGGACTTTTAGCAAGTTTTTTGTAAGAAATTTATAACTTCAGAGATGTGACAATCATCAAAATCTAAATCATTATGAGCTACAACAATGGGATCATTGTTCCCAAGGTTGGAAAAAATTTTAGCAGTTTTATCACAAGCAGTTTCAGCAGTTTTAGCAATTTCAGGCAGTTTTGTTCGCTTTGCACTAGGAGTAGAAACATTGCCAACACCAATTATTTTACCATTGATAGTAGGAGGTGCAGCAACATGTGAAGAATTAGCATTACTAGTGGTGGTAATAGTCCAAACTTTAGCTACATTATTCTCTTTAGCTAGTTTTTCATTTTCTTCTCTATCCCACCTAGCACGCAATTCAGCCATTAATCTTATATTCTAATTAATTCTAACTTGGATGGCATTTGCTGTAGTAGTAATCTTATTATCAATATCATTATTAGGCATAACTTTCAATTTTAAAAGATTAACATCAGAGGCAAGCCTATCAACTCTAGAAGCAATAGTATCAATTTTATCAAGCTTTTCCTCAACAGATTTGTTAAAAGCAGTTTGTGTACTAATAAATTCTTTAAGCATAGCTTCAAGACCAGGGGTACACTCCTATTATTATTGTAAGAATTCCCATAAGAATTACCATAACCATTACCATTAGCAGAAGGATATGGCCTATAGTTATTACCAGAGTTGTTCCTATAAGCATTGTTGTTGAAATTATTGTTTTTAATGAAATTCACATCAACATTTTCTTCTTGAGCAACCAATGAAGCTAAAGGAACATTATTTGGATCCACATTAGATCTACCATTCACAAGCATAGACATAATCACATCAATCTTATCACTCAAGGAAGAGGTTTCTTCAACAGAATTTACCTTCTTACCTTGTGGAGCTCTTTCCGTGTGCCATTCAGAGTAATTTATCATCATATCATCAAGAAGTTTTGTAGCCGCCCCAAAGTGATGGACATAAAGGTACCTCCAGCAGCTGAATCCAATAAATTCCGCGAAGAAAAATTTAGTCCTGCATAGAAGGTTTGGATGATCATCCAAGTAGTCAGTCCATGGGTTGGGCAATTCTTTACCAAGGTTTTCATTCTCTCCCATGCTTGAGCAACATGTTCAGTATCTAATTGCTTAAAATTCATTATGCTACTTCTCAAAGATATAATTTTAGCGGGAGGATAATATCTACCAATAAAAGCACCCTTACATTTAGTCCATGAATCAATACTATTCTTAGGCAAAGATAGCAACCAATCTTTAGCTCTTCCTCTTAATGAGAAAGGAAACACTTTCAATTTAATAATATCACCATCTACATCCTTATACTTTTGCATTTCACATAGTTCAACAAAATTATTGAGATGGGCAGCAGCATCATCAGAACTAACACCAGAAAATTGATCTCTCATGACAAGGTTTAGTAAAGCAGGTTTAATTTCAAAGAATTCTGCTGTAGTAGCAGGTGGAGCAATAGGTGTGCATAGGAAATCATTATTATTTGCATTTGTGAAGTCACACAACTTAGTATTTTCAGGGGTATTCATTTTAGCAACGGTAAATAAAACAAACTAGATAAAGTAAATGCAAGTAACTAATTTTTTTGTGTTTTTGATATAGAGAGCAAGACAGTAAATAAAGTAAAACTAGCAACTAATTTTGTGTGTGTTTTGTTTAGGTGCAGCAAACAAATTAGTAAATAAAATAAAGCAAGACAAAAACAAAGTAAAGAGATTGAGAAGTGGAGACTCCCCTTGCAGCGTGTCTTGATCTCCCCGGCAACGGCGCCAGAAAAAGAGCTTGATGGCGTGTAACTCACACGTTCGTTGGGAACCCCAAGAGGAAGGTATGATGCGCACAGTAGCAAGTTTTCCCTCAGAAAGAAACCAAGGTTTAATCGAACCGGAGCCAAGAAGCACGTTGAAGGTTGATGGTGGCGAAATGTGATGCGGCGCAACAGGGATTCCGGCGCCAACGTGGAATCTGCACAACAAAACCAAAGTACTTTGCCCCAACGAAACAGTGAGGTTGTCAATCTCACCGGCTTGCTGTAACAAAGGATTAAGCGTATCGAGTGGAAGATGATAGTTTGCAAGAAAATAGCAAAACACAATTGCAGTAGATTGTATGCTATGTAAAGAATAGGACCGGGGTCCACAGTTCACTAGAGGTGTCTCTCCCATAAGATAAAAGCATGTTGTGTGAACAAATTACAGTCGGGCAATTGACAAATAGAGAAGGGCATAACAATGCATATACATGATATGATAAATATAGTGAGATTTAATTGGGCATTACGACAAAGTACATAGACCGCCATCCAACTGCATCTATGCCTAAAAAGTCCACCTTCAGGTTATCATCCGAACCCCATTCAGTATTAAGTTGCTAAGCAACAGACAATTGCATTAAGTATGGTGCGTAATGTAATCGACAACTACATCCTTAGACATAGAATCAATGTTTTATCCCTAGTGGCAACAGCACATCACAACCTTAGAACTTTCTGTCACTGTCCCAGGTGTCAATGAAGGCATGAACCCACTATCGAGCATAAATACTCCCTCTTGGAGTTAAGAGTACAAACTTGGCCAGAGCCTCTACTAATAACGGAGAGCATGCAAGATCATAAACAACACATAAACAATAGATTGATAATCACCATAACATAGTATTCTCTATCCATCGGATCCCGACAAACACAACATATAGTATTACATATAGATGATCTTGATCATGTTAGGCAGCTCACAAGATCCAACAATGAAGCACAACAAGGAGAAGACGACCATCTAGCTACTGCTATGGACCCATGGTCCAGGGGTGAACTACTCACTCATCACTCCGGAGGCGACCATGGCGGTGTAGAGTCCTCCGGGAGATGAATCCCCTCTCCGGCAGGGTGCCGGAGGCGATCTCCTGAATCCCCGAGATGGGATTCGCGGCAGCGGCGTCTCTGGAAGGTTTTCCGTATCGTGGCTCTCGTGGGGGTCGCGACGAGGCTTTAAGTAGGCGGAAGGGTAGGTCGGGGGCTGACGAGGGCCCACACCATAGGCGGCGCGGCCCCCTCGCCGCGCGCCCTATGGTGGCGGCGCCTCGTCGCCCCACTTCGTTATCTCTTCGTCTCTGGAAGCTCCGTGCAAAAATAGGACCCTGGGCGAAGATTTCGTCCAATTCCGAGAATATTTCCTTACTAGGATTTCTGAAACCAAAAACAGCAGAAAACAACAACGGCTCTTCGGCATCTTGTTAATAGGTTAGTTCCGAAAATGCATAAATATGACATATAATGTGCATAAAACATGTAGGTATCATCAATAAAGTAGCATGGAACATAAGAAATTATCGATACGTTGGAGACGTATCACCCCAAGGCCGCTTAGTGGACCCTGGCACCTCGCGTCCCGCAAATCTTCCAGCCACGTCCTGGCGGTTGCTAGGGCGTGCCACCTGACCTAGACCCGATCAGGAAGGTGTTAGAGTGCTTCGATTGTTCCTGCATGGTAGACACGTAAACATTAAATACGAGCCCTATCGGCTCTCAGGTTTCCCTGTGGATCGGCTCCAGGAGCCGATCGCCCCATGTTTCACGTTGGATTTACAATGGCATGGGGATCCTGCTTGATCAACACAAAGCTAAAGCGATCCACGACAGTTTAGGGTTTTCACCGCATAACCGGAACGTCCTACGTGTGATCGGGCCTAGCAGCTACGGAAGATGATGCAAACCACCCCTACGAGAGGCCTAAAAACCAACATAACGTTGATTCCCGGAACATCCCTTGCAGGGACGGTGAACAACACCTAACGCACTACCGGATCGTCCGACCCCAGCATAAGGCCTAACTATGCAGATATTAAACTAATCCTGCGGAGCAAGGAGCAACTATAACGGATCGGATCTACTAAGTAACGAACAAGCAAGATGCTGCCCTTACGTCTGGATAGACGTAAGGGCAGCTAGGTGTCGAGGGACGGCATTGCCACGCAGATATACACGTGAAAGCATCAATGCAAGCCCCTAAACACCTAAGGATAAATAGTACTGCTCGCCATCAACAAGGCTTCAGCACGAGCAGTACAAGGTTGACGAATAAACGTATACTGCCTAGATCGCTAGATGCGATCTAGGCAGCATGGTGCTTACCCGGGAGAAACCCTCGAAGAAAGGGGTGGCGATGCGCCTGATTTGTGTTGGTTGAACGATGATTGTCCTCCTTTTCCGATAACCCTAGATACATATTTATAGTCCAAGGGACTTTCTAATTGAGGCGTGCACCTAACCGTGCACGGGCCAAACTCTATCTCTTAATCTAAATTACAATGCGATCTACTATATTACAGATACACGGGCAACTTAGCCCAAACTCTTAGCGCAAGGCCGCTTTGAAGATGCTCCACGTGTACGTCCTTCAAGCCCATCTTCACTTACGGCCCATCTCCTGATTTAGCCAAAATCGGGTGGTAACACATGCCCCCTGGTTTTGATAATGATAATTGCAAAACCATCTGTCTCCTTCGAAGGGTCATGTCGTGGCAGAACCGTCGCAGTATTCTTCATGATGACGTCTTGCCTTCTCAACTTCTCTGCACGACTTGACGGTTCTGGCACCACGTCCTCGGAAACTGCTTAAGCATTAAATCGTTATATCCCCTTTTTATCTGGCCACTTCCTGTAGTTCCCTTCTTCGTCCTCCTCGCACTAGAACTTCCAAAAGCCCTCCTCCGCCGCCATGTCTTCCTCTTCTTCCTCCTCCACTTCATCGGGTCTTTCCTACATGTCCTCTCCCATCCGGGAGTCAACACCAGAGTGGGGTACGCAGGCGGCGTACGATATCCTTGCCCCAACATCGTGGGACAAGGAGGACCATGACTTCTCCGTCTGGTCCGAGGATGACAGGTCCTCAACCGACGGGGAGAGTGACCTCCGCTTCCTCGCCAATGAGGAAGCGGTGGAGGCAAGCGACGACGACCGCTTTTCCTGGGACGGGGTCACCTCTTCCGAGGAGGTGAAGGAGGAGGAGGAGGACGACGGCTCCTCCGACGAGCCGCCGGCCAAACGCCATTGCCCCTGGCCCGGGCACCTCAGCGACTTCGACAGCGAGGACGACGATGCTGACGAGGAGGATGAGGACAACGAGGGTCCTGCCGGCGGCCGCTACAGCAGCGACGACGAGCCGGTCGGGAGCAGCGCCGACGACAGTGATGGTGACGCCGACGACGATGAGGGCAGCAATGGCCCCTAGATAGGAGCTTAGCTTAGGGCCAGCAGTAGTAGATAGGGCCATGCACCCCCAACTCTTCCTTTTGAGAGCAATCAGCTCTTTATGTAAGAAATCTTATTTATCAATGAAGAATTTCCCCAACTTGATTTTGCCGATTTCTTGCCCAGTGATTTAGCCGATTCTCCCTTATATGGATTTTGCCGATTGTTGGCCTGATCAACGCTCGATGAACCGATGGCAACGCATCGGTCTCTTATGATAAATTTCGAGATAGATCAGTTCGGATCCTCAAATTTCAGCCGAACAGGACCAAACCGGAATCGCGCACACCTTAAATCTTGGAAATCCAAGTCCTCCAAGCCTTAATGTTAGCCCTATTCGGCAAAACTCCAGAATTGATGCCTTCAGGGGAACTATAGGACCATTGCTGAAAATCTTGATCGCCTACAACTTTCGCCGCGAGGCTTTGTCTCTTTGCAGCAATAAACTGGCCCAAAGCCTGTCAATTATGATGGCTCTTTCTTCAAGCTCCTCCTGCCAACCTGGTAATTTTCCTCTGCAAGAGTCCTCCACCCTTCAACATGGTTATGATGCAGAGACAGCCGATTTCAACACCATCGGCTTTTCAGAGCGAAGAATCTTCAGGGCTAGCTGCCCCCCGAGCCTCGGTCAAGGCGAGAATGAAAGTGCACCAGCCGCATTGGGCCACTATCAGCTTCTCAACTGTGGTGCAGCATCAGCCGATTCTAACCAAATCGGCTTTTCAAAAGCAGAGAACCTTCAACGTGAACTGCCCCCGAGCTCCTTCAGTCCAATGAGGCAACCTCTGGTGAGAATGCAGTTCAGTCCAACTGGACGACCGTCGGTCGTTCTCATGATCCTAGCCTGATCTGCACGTCCATGCTGTTCTTGCTGTTGGCCAGGGCTGCGATCCTCAAACTTGCCGGCAAATACCAGCAGCTTAAATGAGAAAAAGGGCCGTCTTGGACGCCCAAACTGATGCTTCTGCTGGTGCTGCCGAGCTTGAAGTCTTGCAGAAGGAGTTGGAAGTCCTTGAAGAGAGGGCCTGAGTCACCAAGCAATCCCAATGAGGGGTTCCTCCAATAAAGCCTCGCCACGTGACTTGGTGACTGCTCCATTAGGCTTCCGCTTGTAACAGTTGCATCCCTTGAGTCGATGGCCGTGCATCGGCTTTGAATTCTTAAGTCGATGTCTACGCATCGGCTGTGCTCAAAAATTTCTGTATTTTCGATTTTTTGCGGCCAATTTGTTTATGTATCGGCCCCCATCTTTGAGCTGTTCTGCTGGGCGTTTATGTATCGGCCCCCATCTTTGAGCTTCTATAGGCGTGTATCCTCGTGTCTTATCCATCTATGTGCCCCCCGAGCCGATTCTGTCAAGTCATTGAAATGCATCTGTTGGATCAATGCTGAACACAGACAAAAGGATGTTGAGGATAATTTTGGCCGATTGCGGGAATCGGCCTCCTTTTCCGTTGCAATGCTTTGGCGATGGTTTGCAACTTCTTGGATTTCTACTGTAGCTACGTGGCATGCTGGAGATAAGATCCTTTGCTTTCCATTTTTTGAGGGCCGATCTCAGGGATCGGCCTTGCCACGTACGTCCAATGTCTTGGACCTGCTACTCCGTCCGGATCATGGATACCATGTTTGTATCAGCCGATGCCTCTGCATCGGCTTTCGCCTGCTTTGGGCGCCATACTTTCTTTGGCGGGCGCGCCTTCGTCTCCAATGTTTGCTGAATTTTCACGGCCAGATCGGGCCGTGCTCTTCTCAACGTGTACGTACTCGCCTCGCCTTCTTCCAGTTTCGCAGCCGCTGCACTCTACGCTTCGAGAATGGCTGAGTCCATCGGGCACCACCTTGGTCGGTGATACCTATCTTCTTCTCCATCTGACTCCTCGAAGTCCTCTTCTTGAGATGACTCAGCTCGCTTGTTGATAGGTGGGAGAGGTCCTAGACGTTCGAACACTGAAACTTCGTTTGTCCTTCTCCTTTGCTGTTTGCATTCTGGGCAATTCTCGATTGTTGGCAATCGGCTCATTCCTGAGTCCCAGCAATGTTTGAAGAAGGGACAGTTCCAGTGCTTATCCACGTCGTCTTGCTCCCTCGACCTCCCTCTAGTGTGGCGTTCGTACCCGTCGTTGTTCTGTCGTGCCGACGATACCTCCTGTTTCTGCATCGGACCGACGATATTTTTCATCGTCTTCGTCGTAGCGCCGACGTCGGTCGTATGCTGCTCATATTTGTTGAGGAGATGCACGGAGAGTGGGCGCTGATACCGTATGCTTCTCACCTCCTCCTCGGTTAGGTACCGTCTATCATCATCTTGGGGCCGGTCGCGTGGAACGGCCTCCTCTTTATCCTTGCCACGAGAGTGGCTGCTCTCGGCTTTATCTTTGCCATGGCGGATCACAAACCCTGCCATATTGACATCAAAAGAGAACCCAGGTTCCCTTATGGAGTGGCTTAGGTCCACCATGTTGACGTCCGGAAACGGACGCATGTCTACCTTCATGGCAAACTGTCCGAAAGTTAATCGGCCTGATTCTATCGCCATCTGAATTTGTGCGCGCAACACTTTGCAGTCGTTGGTGGCGTGCGTGAACGTATGATGCCATTTGCGTATGGCCTTTTGTTCATCTCTTGCGCCGTAGGGATCTTGTGGCCTTCGGGAGCTTCAACTGTTTCTCTTTCAATAGCAGATCGAAGATCTGTTCAGTTTTGCTCACATCAAAGTCCAACCCTCTTGGAGGCCCTGGCGGGTTCACCCATTTGCAGGACACAGTACGGCGTCCGAGTCCACTCGGCTACCGCAACTTCCCGATCTTCCGCAGAATCTTCATCCTCATCAGCATTGACCAGGGTTATCGCGCGCTTGAACTTGTCCTGGTACGTTCTGGATGGCGCTGTTCATATAAGGTCAGTCGAGACCAGGTGCGCCAGCGAGTTGTACTCCACTTGGAACGTCAAATCCTTGAATGACGCTGCAAGGCCTGCCACGGCCAACTCGACTGCTTCTTTCTCGTTAAATGAACCGAATAGCATCGGTTCTTGACACTGAAACGCTGAATGTACTCGGACACTGTCTCTCCTCGCTCTCCGAACTGTGCTTCGGCAATACCAGCTTCGTAGCTTCGAATGATATTGGGTGTGAAACTGTTCCTCCACTGCTTCCATGATCGTACTGAATTTGGCTGCAACGAGGTGTACCATCCAAAAGCCGGACCGGTGAGGGATTGCGAGAAGAACCTCACCCGTAGCTCATCCGATGCCGAAACCATGCCCAGCTGGGCCAAGTATCGGCTCACGTGCTCGATGGAGCTAGATCCTTCTGACCCACTGAATTTGTTGAAGTCCGGAAGCCGGTACTTAGGTGGTAGTGGGATCAGGTCAAACTCATTGGGGTACGGCTTGGAATAGCCGATTACCTTCTTCTTCGGCAAGATGCCGAACTGATCTCTCAGACTGCGCTGATCTGATCTGCGGTGGAGGTAGTGGCAGCTGAGCTTTCTGGGCTGGTGCAGTGGCATACTTGGCTAGCCACGCCTGTTTCTCGCTTCTGCTCCCAAACCCCCGGCTGTTGCAGTCGTTCCCCTGCCGGAACAATGGCTCCTGCTCCGGCAATCCCTCCCGTTGGAGCCTGGATCGCCTGTGTCCAGTTGTTGCAGTCCGGCACAAACGTGCACACGTATCCGTGTGGGATCTCCTTGGGCGGCTCATATAAGAACTGGTAGTCGCCCGGATCACCTCCGACCTTGTAGACAACGTATGCCGGTGAACCTTGTTGCTGTGGAGCTGCCATCGAGTACGGCAATGGTGGCCTGGTGTGGAGTTGCACTTCTCCTTGGTGAGTCCCTAGAGCAGGTCCTGAAGGGGAGTATCGACGCTCCATGATCTCTTGGATCACCCGGAACGCAACGCGCTCCAAAGAATTCACCAGGCTCTCAGAATGCCGATGCAGTGAATGGGCCACCACGTAGTTGATTTCCTGTCGCAGGGCTCTGGTACGTTCATCTGAAGGGAGGGATAAATCCAACCCACCGAGGACACCTTGTGGCGTGAATCCTTTGAACCTGATGTCGTGCGAACGGGTCTTCTCAAAGGAGCCGATGAGTTCGGCTTCAACGATGGCCTTCAGCTCATCGTACTTCTTCTTATGATCAGGAGGAAGATCCTCGTATGTGATCTGTTCCTCCGCCATCTCGGATGCCGATGTTGACGTGGATGTTGCAGAAGATCGTCCCACCGGGCGTGCCAGAATGTGTTACCCTCCAAAACCCACCGACGGGCAATGGCTAAGCAACACGAAGAGCCGGGAGGCTCCCAAGGCCGCTTAGTGGACCCTGGCACCTCGCGTCGTCCCGCAAATCTTCCAGCCACGTCCTGGCGGTTGCTAGGGCGTGCCACCTGACCTAGACCCGATCAGGAAGGTGTTAGAGTGCTTCGATTGTTCCTGCATGGTAGACACGTAAACATTAAATACGAGCCCTATCGGCTCTCAGGTTTCTGTGGATCGGCTCCAGGAGCCGATCGCCCCATGTTTCACGTTGGATTTACAATGGCATGGGGATCCTGCTTGATCAACACAAAGCTAAAGCGATCCACGACAGTTTAGGGTTTTCACCGCATAACCGGAACGTCCTACGTGTGATCGGGCCTAGCAGCTACGGAAGATGATGCAAACCACCCCTACGAGAGGCCTAAAAACCAACATAACGTTGATTCCCGGAACATCCCTTGCAGGGACGGTGAACAACACCTAACGCACTACCGGATCGTCCGACCCCAGCATAAGGCCTAACTATGCAGATATTAAACTAATCCCTGCGGAGCAAGGAGCAACTATAACGGGTCGGATCTACTAAGTAACGAACAAGCAAGATGCTGCCCTTACGTCTGGATAGACGTAAGGGCAGCTAGGTGTCGAGGGACGGCATTGCTACGCAGATATGCACGTGAAAGCATCAATGCAAGCCCCTAAACACCTAAGGATAAATAGTACTGCTCGCCATCAACAAGGCTTCAGCACGAGCAGTAAGGTTGACGAATAAACGTATACTGCCTAGATCGCTAGATGCGATCTAGGCAGCATGGTGCTTACACGGGAGAAACCCTCGAAGAAAGGGGTGGCGATGCGCCTGATTTGTGTTGGTTGAACGATGATTGTCCTCCTTTTCCGATAATCCTAGATACATATTTATAGTCCAAGGGACTTTCTAATTGAGGCGTGCACCTAACCGTGCACGGGCCAAACTCCATCTCTTAATCTAAATTAAAATGCGATCTACTATATTACAGATACACGGGCAACTTAGCCCAAACTCTTAGCGCAAGGCCGCTTTGAAGATGCTCCACGTGTACGTCCTTCAAGCCCATCTTCACTTACGGCCCATCTCCTGATTTAGCCAAAATCGGGTGGTAACAGTTAATAACATACATGTAAATATTAAATGTATGGAATATACGTGTTCTACGCACTTACATCGTCTGACAACCATTTTTCGTCGAGAACAACACGAAGACGTTCAGCGTTTACTTCATCGCCCCTGACACTCCGGTAAACATTCTTTTTCTTGTGCTGCTCTGACCGAGATGCAAGCTCGAGGAAGACTATAGCTGCATCAACTAGTTCAGGCGACAAATCAGATGATGCATCCGGTTTTGCATTTTTATCTGCTCCAGATTTATCATCGAAATTCAGAGCTGCATGCATATGAAAAGGCTTAGCAAATACAACATTTCTTACAGAGAATATTAAAAAAAACAGAAAAATAAACTACCTTTTGAGGATGAACCACGGACTTGACGCTTGGTGCGTCTGTCTAGAGCATAGGGAGATTGAAATTTCTTGGGAATTGTTCGCTTTCTCTTCCCAGCCAACTCATCTTCCTTTGATTTAGACATGAACTTGCTAATAGTTACTGCGTCAAGATCAATTTCTGAATCTGATGTCAACGGATCAGCATTTTCAATGATGAACGGATTATCCGGTGTGCTACCAACATCGCCAAATGGCTTTTCTGCTGGAGTACCATTCAGTCCACTAGCCTTGGCAGGTGTGCGCATAGCATCATTTGCATTCTTTGCAGTACCATTCTTAGCAGGCTCCTTGAATTTTTTATCCAATTTATCAACTTCATCAGCCAGGTTCATGTCAATGATACGAATAGAATCTCCACCTCCTGCTGAATCGCTCTCTTCCTTGTACATGAACTCTTTTTTATCACGAGGCCCGTTCCGGAAAGAGTTGACATCTTCCTGGTCCTCCATGTTACCGGAAACCGCTGCGGCTGCCGGTTTGTAAGTCACGCCTTCCTTATTAAACATCTCCAATGTTCTCTGCAACACAAAAATATATAAGTTCATGAACGATTGCATTTTCAATAACAAAAGAAAATGACACAACAGTTAGGCGTTTAACCTGAGCACATAAGGCAGGGATGGTAGCCAACATCTTCTGCACTTGTGCATCAAGGTAACCCGTTAAACGATTTATCAGAATTTCCGTCTGACCGTTATCAATGGGTTTTGGAGCCTGTTTCTTTCTTGGAACAGCACTCGCGGGCTTGGCGTTATTCTGAGGAGCAGCCACAGGATCTGGCACAACTGGCTCCATCAACCGATACTCTTCAGTGATATTTTCATCAATCTGCACGTTATATAATGCAAGAGTTAAGTACTACGGTTAAGAATTGAGTATTTACAAAATTAAGTGTGCCTACTCGTAACACTGAAATTAGTACCTTCACGTTACCACGACCGCGACCATTCTCATAGTCAAAATTGTCTCTCCGCGTGGCGGCTGCTTCATTCCAGTTCCTCATTAAAGGGCGCATGGACAGTTTAGGATTAAATGCACAGTCGCCTTCTAGCGGCTGACATTTTTCCCAGTACAAGTACTGCATGTAAACAAAGGAGAGTAAATTAATTATGTATACGTGAAAAATGCAGTGAGATGTACTATGCACAACACTCCGACATAAGACCATACATACCTGCAACATTCCTAAGTTCCCTTTCGGCCACTGTCGAATTTGTCTACCTTTTCTTACCAGCCTAATGCTATCCAACAGAACCCTTAGAGTGAATGCATTCCAATTGATTTTTGACATTCGCTCAACATCTTCTACTAGTGCATAGAACTTGGGTGGAACAATTTTCGTCGCCATAGGCGCAAGTACTGTTCCTATAAGCACTAGGACTACCCTCCTCAGGAAGTCATCATCGGCAAGTTTACTTTTAATGATGTCGTCAATTAATTCATCGATAACGATGTTACCGGTTGATTTGCTTAAGAACTGTGGTGGGATGCGATGCTTCACGTCTTCACCTTCCTCGGTAAGAATTTCCCCAGCTGAAAAACCTTCATTAACCAGACCAAGGAGACACTCAACATCGACAAAACCAAGAGACACCGCGCCATTGTTCTCTCCTATTTCGAATGTACTAGTGGCAGGGTCAAAAACATCAAGCATGAACCTGGAACAAAAATGAACATGAATCAATAAGTACTATGCAAAAGTAATCCACGAAATACAAATGACATATGAACATGTAATATTACGTAATATACATGTGAGAAGGTGTACCTGATCAATATTGTACGCATCTTCACAGAAGGAATCATCATCATACTTCTTAAATTAGTTAGAGCTAGTCTAGCACGTTGATCCACGGTAAGACGGGCCATGAGCCTACACCATTTTTCGATGTTGCAGCAAACTTCACCCCTAAGCTCGTCCATTCTATCAAGGAAAAACACTATATTAAGAAAGTAATATGTCACGTACAAAAAACTAAATTAAATGTGCAAGAGGGAGACTTCAATACAACATGATTTACATACGATGCGTGCGATGACATGCTTTCAACAGACAAATCATGGTGAAATATTTTACAAACAAATTGAGAGCAAACATCTATAGGCGAACTGCTGACAAGTAAACCCTACAGGTGTGCACATGAGGTTACTAGAGGTTAAATTTTACTTAACCTAAACGAAGTGACTAGAGGTGTGCACATGCATGCACGAAACCAGCACAACAACTCCAAGTCCTAATCAGTCAACACTTAAGAAAATTATTCTAACAACTGCAAATCTGAATACACACGGCGACTATAAACTATACAAATTTTACTTGCTTCATACGATGTAGATACGAAGGTATTGATGTGTACTTACTTGACGAGGCAGTGTTGGAACCGTCTTGGTCTGTCTCCGATGAGATCTAGGTGACGGTGTTGGGCCTGGCGTGGAGAAGATTCGTGTGTACGGCGATCTCAGGTGAGGGTACCTTGCAGATGGCGGCGGTGGCGGGGATGAGAGCCTTTGAGCGCTCGCCTTTGAGACGGAGGAGGCGAGGAGAATAGAGAGGGCGACTGCGCGGGCGGTGGCGGTGGCGGCGGCGGCGGCTCTAGGGTTTGCACGATCTTTATGACGCCAGCACGAACACCTTTTTATAGGCCGACCACGTCGTCCGTCATTTCCGGAACATGCCATGCGCAAACCATGCACGACAAGATCGTGGCGCGCGTGAAGATCGTAATTAGATTTTTTCACTTTCATGGTTGCATTTGGCATTTTGGGTTGGTCCATGTTGGGCCAACGAAATTAAACAACAAAATTATAATCTATACTTATCATGAACAATGTTGATATGTAAATTTGGACAACATTAATAAAATATTAAACTATTTCGTCCATAAATTTGTACACAAGTTTAAGAATTGCATGGTAGACCCATTTTGACCCTAAAACCTTGGTATCGGCACCTCCCAACCATGGGATCACCCTGAATGTAAAAACCAACGTAGAAACACCAAGCCAAAAAGGGTGGGGCACACCACCATGCACAAGTGTGCCAAATATTGAGCCCATCCAAGGTGGTTGGATATGTTTTACGCCATGGTAGACCCATTTTGACCCTAAAACCCTGGTATCGGCACCTCCCAACCATGGGATCACCCTGAATGTAAAAACCAACCTGGAAAGACCAAGCCAAATAGGGTGGGGAACACCACCATGCACAAGTGTGCCAAATATTGGCCCCATCCAAGGTGGTTGGCTATTTTTTAGGCCATGGTAGACCCATTTTTGACCCTAAAACCCTGCTATCGGCACCTCCCAAGCATGGGATCACCCTGAATGTAAAAACCAACCTAGAAAGACCAAGCCAAAAAGGGTGGGGCACACCAACATGCACAAGTGTGCCAAATATTGGGCCCATCCAAGGTGGTTGGCTATTTTTTAGGCCATGGTAGACCCATTTTTGACCCTAAAACCCTGCTATCGGCACCTCCCAACCATGGGATCACCCTGAATGTAAAAACCAACGTAGAAACACCAAGCCAAAAAGGGTGGGGCACACCACCATGCACAAGTGTGCCAAATATTGAGCCCATCCAAGGTGGTTGGACATGTTTTACGCCATGGTAGACCCATTTTGACCCTAAAACCCTGGTATCGGCACCTCCCAACCATGGGATCACCCTGAATGTAAAAACCAACCTGGAAAGACCAAGCCAAATAGGGTGGGGAACACCACCATGCACAAGTGTGCCAAATATTGGCCCCATCCAAGGTGGTTGGCTATTTTTTAGGCCATGGTAGACCCATTTTTGACCCTAAAACCCTGCTATCGGCACCTCCCAAGCATGGGATCACCCTGAATGTAAAAACCAACCTAGAAAGACCAAGCCAAAAAGGGTGGGGCACACCAACATGCACAAGTGTGCCAAATATTGGGCCCATCCAAGGTGGTTGGCTATTTTTTAGGCCATGGTAGACCCATTTTTGACCCTAAAACCCTGCTATCGGCACCTCCCAAGCATGGGATCACCCTGAATGTAAAAACCAACCTAGAAAGACAAAGCCAAAAAGGGTGGGACACACCACCATGCACAAGTGTGCCAAATATTGGGCCCATCCAAGGTGGTTGGCTATTTTTTAGGCCATGGTAGACCCATTTTTGACCCTAAAACCCTGCTATCGGCACCTCCCAAGCATGGGATCACCCTGAATGTAAAAACCAACCTAGAAAGACCAAGCCAAAAAGGGTGGGGCACACCACCATGCACAAGTGTGCCAAATATTGGGCCCATCCAAGGTGGTTGGCTATTTTTTAGGCCATGGTAGACCCATTTTTGACCCTAAAACCCTGGTATCGGCACCTCCCAACCATGGGATCACCCTGAATGTAAAAACCAACCTAGAAAGACCAAGACAAATAGGGTGGGGCACACCACCATGCACAAGTGTGCCAAATATTGGCCCCATACAATGTGGTTGGATATGTTTTAGGCCAAGGTAGACCCATTTTGACCCTAAAACCCTGGTATCGGCACCTCCCAACCATGGGATCACCCTGAATGTAAAAACCAACCTAGAAAGACCAAGCCAAAAAGTGTGGGGCACACCACCATGCACAAGTGTGCCAAATATTGGCCCCATCCAAGGTGGTTGGCTATTTTTTAGGCCATGGTAGACCCATTTTGACCCTAAAACCCTGGTATCGGCACCTCCCAACCATGGGATCACCCTGAATGTAAAAACCAACCTAGAAAGACCAAGCCAAAAAGGGTGGGGCACACCACCATGCACAAGTGTGCCAAATATTGAGCCCATCCAAGGTGGTTGGATATGTTTTAGGCCATGGTAGACCCATTTTGACCCTAAAACCCTGGTATCGGCACCTCCCAAGCATGGGATCACCCTGAATGTAAAAACCAACCTGGAAATACCAAGCCAAATAGGGTGGGGCACACCACCATGCACAAGTGTGCCAAATATTGGGCCCATCCAAGGTGGTTGGCTATTTTTTAGGCCATGGTAGACCCATTTTTGACCCTAAAACCCTGGTATCGGCACCTCCCAACCATGGGATCACCCTGAATGTAAAAACCAACCTAGAAAGACCAAGCCAAAAAGGGTGGGGCACACCACCATGCACAAGTGTGCCAAATATTGGCCCCATCCAAGGTGGTTGGCTATTTTTTAGGCCATGGTAGACCCATTTTTGACCCTAAAACCCTGCTATCGGCACCTCCCAACCATGGGATCACCCTGAATGTAAAAACCAACCTAGAAAGACCAAGCCAAAAAGGGTGGGGCACACCACCATGCACAAGTGTGCCAAATATTGGCCCCATCCAAGGTGGTTGGATATGTTTTAGGCCATGGTAGACCCATTTTGACCCTAAAACCCTGGTATCGGCACCTCCCAACCATGGGATCACCATGAATGTAAAAAACAACCTAGAAATACCAAGACAAATAGGGTGGGGCACACCACCATGCACAAGTGTGCCAAATATTGGCCCCATACAAGGTGGTTGGATATGTTTTAGGCCATGGTAGACCCATTTTGACCCTAAAACCCTGGTATCGGCACCTCCCAACCATGGGATCACCCTGAATGTAAAAACCAACCTGGAAAGACCAAGCCAAATAGGGTGGGGCACACCACCATGCACAAGGGTGCCAAATATTGGGCCCATCCAAGGTGGTTGGCTATTTATTAGCCCATGGTAGACCCATTTTGACCCTAAAACCCTGGTATCGGCACCTCCCAACCATGGGATCACCATGAATGTAAAAACCAACCTAGAAAGACCAAGCCAAAAAGGGTGGGGCACACCACCATGCACAAGTGTTCCAAATATTGGCCCCATACAATGTGGTTGGATATGTTTTAGGCCAAGGTAGACCCATTTTGACCCTAAAACCCTGTTATCGGCACCTCCCAAGCATGGGATCACCCTGAATGTAAAAACCAACCTAGAAAGACCAAGCCAAAAAGGGTGGGGCACACCACCATGCACAAGTGTGCCAAATATTGAGCCCATCCAAGGTGGTTGGATATGTTTTAGGCCATGGTAGACCCATTTTGACCCTAAAACCCTGGTATCGGCACCTCCCAACCATGGGATCACCCTGAATGTAAAAACCAACCTAGAAATACCAAGCCAAAAAGGGTGGGGCACACCACCATGCACAAGTGTGCCAAATATTGGCCCCATACAATGTGGTTGGATATGTTTTAGGCCAAGGTAGACCCATTTTGACCCTAAAACCCTGGTATCGGCACCTCCCAACCATGGGATCACCCTGAATGTAAAAACCAACCTAGAAAGACCGAGCCAAAAAGGGTGGGGAACACCACCATGCAGAAGTGTGCCAAATATTGGCCCCATCCAAGGTGGTTGGCTATTTTTTAGGCCATGGTAGACCCATTTTGACCCTAAAACCCTGCTATCGGCACCTCCCAACCATGGGATCACCCTGAATGTAAAAACTAACCTAGAAAGACCAAGCCAAATAGGGTGGGGCACACCACCATTCACAAGTGTGCCAAATATTGGCCCCATACAAGGTGGTTGGATATGTTTTAGGCCATGGTAGACCCATTTTGACCCTAAAACCCTGGTATCGGCACCTCCCAACCATGGGATCACCATGAATGTAAAAAACAACCTAGAAAGACCAAGCCAAATAGGGTGGGGCACACCACCATGCACAAGTGTGCCAAATATTGGGCCCATCCAAGGTGGTTGGTTATTTTTTAGGCCATGGTAGACCCATTTTGACCCTAAAACCCTGGTATCGGCACCTCCCAACCATGGGATCACCCTGAATGTAAAAACCAACCTAGAAAGACCAAGCCAAAAAGGGTGGGGGACACCACCATGCACAAGTGTGACAAATATTGGGCCCATCCAAGGTGGTTGGTTATTTTTTAGGCCATGGTAGACCCATTTTGACCCTAAAACCCTGGTATCGGCACCTCCCAACCATGGGATCACCATGAATGTAAAAACCAACCTAGAAAGACCAAGCCAAAAAGGGTGGGGGACACCACCATGCACAAGTGTGACAAATATTGGCCCCATCCAAGGTGGTTGGATCTGTTTTAGGCCATGGTAGACCCATTTTGACCCTAAAACCCTGGTATCGGCACCTCCCAACAATGGAGCATCCACTAGTTATTCTAAAATATCTAAAAATGAAAAATATCTTCACATTCCATGATTGTTTGTGTTACATACCATGTCTATAAAATTTGAGGTGATTTGGAGGAGGTCGAAAAAATCAGTTGCTTAAAAAATGGGGCTAAAGTTATACCAAACGGTCCGTCGTAGAGCAAGTGATTTTTTCGACCATCTCTAAATCACCTCAAATTTTTTTATAGGCTCCCATGTGTGTAAAATCAACTATTATTAAAAAAATAAAAATAAAACTTAGAATTTTATTTCAATCAGTATACTTTCAAGTATATATTTTGTTAAGGACAATTCGAAAACAAATTAATGAAAACATACAAGGTTGGGTTGATCTGCCAACCTTCAATGCATGTTTTGTACTTTTACTGTATATGAACTTTTTACAAATTCGATTTTTTAAATTTACATATGAAATATCAGATACAAATAACATATGAAATTGCTACTCTGTTTTATTCTCATGACATTGGTGGTTGCTATTCTCATCACATAGCGGCTTGCTATTCATTCATGTAACTTATGTACTATGTTTTTTAAACTATTGAAAACATTATGACAGAGATCAAATTGGTACATAAGTCATTATTACTGAACTAGCAATTTTTCAAACAAGCAAAATTTTAGAAGTACCATTTCCTCTCAAACAAGATAATATTTATGGACTACCATTTTTCCAACAAAACATGCATGGTTGATAAAAAGGCTGACAATACTTCTCTAGCCATCCATAACTTCACTTATCTTATAACAAAGTGAAGAACCAGCAAAAGCAAACACAGTGTGCTACATACCATGTAGCACACTGCTACAGTGCATACATAGCTACCATATCTAAAGTTCACATGCCTACAAGTCCATACATAGTTACCGCACCATAACAGAAGGTGCACACATAAACTAGCAGTTCTTAATAACATACATTACTTAACATCATCATAACTACAGATGATGTACTTCTTCACAAACTATTTGAGACATTCAGTCAATCCTGACCATAGTACTCCAGTACTTTGGTCAGGGCAGCATGGTTCGCCTTGTCGCGGAGGTCCTTCGGGTGCACAGTCTTCGCATGGCGAACAAGTCCTTCACGCAAACCATCCCTAGGAACCTGCCTGGAGGGATGGAACTTGCAGTAGTACGTCCCATCGTTTTTCATGTAAGCACTGATTCCCTCAGCCCAGATCTTCTCCTCCACCTTCTTCTCATATGACAGCACATTGTACTTGCTCACTTCATTATCAGATGAAGCATCTGAGTTGTACTGCAAAACAACAATGTCACAATCATATGTCACAACTATTGTACAACAATGAGTTCAATAAACTTGTCAACCATGCACAATCAATATTGAGAATGCTATCTTACCGACACGGCGTCCCCGGACTCGACCTCGGAGGAAATGTAGGAGTGGCCAGAGTCCTCCGAGTCATCAAACTCCTCAAACTTCCTCTTGAGGACAGAGGAGGTCTCACCAAGCTGATGGAATATATACAGATTATTATGTCAATCTAAATTGCAATCATAGCAGCATAACACATATACTACAAATCCTTATTGCAATCATTACAATAACAGGCCAGTAGTTAACATTATATTTCTCCTACTATGTTAAGGTGAAACATAGTTCTGTCAACCTATCATTAATACTGATCTTAATATCATAAAGTAAACATAGTCATAACAGCAAAACACATATACTACAAATCATTATTGCAATCATTACAATAGTAGCCCAGTCACATTATATGTCTCCTACTATGTTAAGGTGAAACATAATTATGTCAACCTATCATTAATACTGACCTTAATATCATAGAGTAAACATAGACAATATTATATTTCACCTTAACATAATATTGCTCTTATTATTAAATTTCATAGAGTAAACAGATTCATGATTCTATTGCAATCATTACTACATTGTAGAGAGCACATTCAAAATAACAACAGTAAGTTCAAAACATGACAACTATATCTTACTATACAAAGCATGTTAAATATTACTACATAAAGCTTGTTTTGTACAGGTGGAATTAATAGATTTCAACACAATCTGAAAAAGGAAATATCTTATGGACATGTGGGAAATGCCCCTGGAGCAGCAGTACCATAAATATTGTCAACTAAAATAGGCACCTGAGCACCAGAAGATGTTAGGATGAAAAGCAATTGCTAGACATTACCAATGGGTGGTTAGGCCATAGGCCTAAAGAGAAAACATAGCCAACATATGTTAACAAA
This sequence comes from Lolium multiflorum, assembly GCA_030979885.1. Classification (NCBI taxonomy): domain Eukaryota; kingdom Viridiplantae; phylum Streptophyta; class Magnoliopsida; order Poales; family Poaceae; genus Lolium; species Lolium multiflorum. The sequence continues at coordinate 203,547,248 of CM061748.1, read as the reverse complement.
AGGGCAATGATATTGCCAACACATATTAGCAAAATGGCAATGAAAGATACTGCCAACAGATCTTAGCAAAATGGTTGTCCTTATACTAGAGGAGGTGTCCAATATGGGCAAAGTTACTGCAAACACATGTTGGCAAAGGGAAATGAAATAATTAGCAGTTGCAGCATTGTTGTTCTGTTGAGACGATTATGAATCAGAAGCAAAAAAATAAACTTAATGTTCATGCGGCTGACCATCATTTAAACATCCATTTCAAAGGTCATTCCAACACATAATATTTGCAGCAAATTTATCCATGTAAAATGAAATAAAATCCGTCACAAACCCTAGGCCAATCTAGTACTACCTCCAACCGAAATTACTGCCTAGGTCTGCGCCAACCTTATCCGAAAAGAGATACTACATCCATCTGTTCCATTCAAATCGAACCCTAATAACGAACCCTAGGGTTCATCGCCTTCTTTTTTTCATCTAACCAGTGCCAGAGAAGGGGATAGAAGATGGAGAATCGAGCGAGCGAGATATACCACAGTGTCGTCCGCCGGCACCACGTTCAGATCTGGCACGCTTCCGCCGCCAAATCCTTGCTCCTCCTGGTCCACCGCCGCCGCCACCATGCCGCCCGACGCGGCCGCACCACGACGGCTCCCTCCACCCGGTACCACATCTGCCTCCGCCACGCCGGTGTTCTTGACCAAGGTAGCGGCGGACGCCCGCGCAGTCGAGCTGCTACCCTCCATCGGCCTCCGATTCGATGGAAATGCGCGGAGAAGAAGGGATTAGAGAAGAGAACTGGCAGTGGAGAGGGAGTGGAGAAGACGAAGTGGCCGAGGGAGAGGGTTTTCTCCGTTCCTGATTTGGGGGGAAATGGTGGGGCGAGGGAGGCGGAGCAGGCGACGAGGGTTTTATACGTCCCTTCCACTTCGGTACACGCACGTGACTTCGCCACGTACACGACGGTAGACCGAATACGTACAGAACAGTCGCGGGCCATACGGGCTTGTACCGGGCCTATACGTATCTGTCAGAAACGTCAAATTACGAAAATAACCCTGAATCCGAACAGGTATCGCTCGATCACAACCGTTGATGTGTTTTGACGATTCCACTTTTCTTCAGGGGGGGAGCACCGGAGCAGAAGCAACAAAACGGTCCAAACTGTACAAAGAGAGGGCATTTTTAGCTTAAGGTGGTCAAATGCCCAGAACCCACCATGAAAAACGATCTACCAAAAGAAAAACTAATCCGGCTCGGCCGGGATGACCGGGCCGAAGCCATTTATAGCACGATCCCTTTGGAGGATATCCTCGTTAGCGATGCTTGCGACCTCAAGGTAGGTAAGACGTTGTCCAGTGAAAATGCGCCGGTTTCGTTCCTTCCATGCGTTCCAGAGCACATATAAGAACCGGCCGCTGATGCGTTTCTTTTCTTTCTGTGGCTTTTCCTTTATCATGTCATTCCACCAGTCAGATATGGATTGGAAGTCGAGGCGTCGGTCATCGGAGGAGTCGCCATCCCAAGATTTGACAAGGTTCCAGACAGCCGCCGTGAACGGGCAGTTTCTGCAAAGGTGGTCAGCTGTCTCAGGCTCGCTGAGGCACAAGGGGCATCGAGGGTCGTGAGGCCATCCTCGGATGGCAAGCATATCGGCGGTAAGGAGCTTTCCATGAAGGGCTAGCCAACCAAATAACTTGCATTTGGGCTCCGCATGAGCCGACCAAATCTTCATGGCATCGAAGCGGGCTTGGGAGCCAAGGAATTGTGCCTCATAGGCGGAGCTAGCGCTGTAGGTTGAGTTGGCATTTAGCGTCCAGACGATGTTGTCCGGCGACTCGGGGGCAAGGTTGATGGAGTGAACGGCCTCCCAAACGTCGATATATTGTGCGAGCTATTGAGGCAAGTTAAGGGACACGACAGAGCGGATCCAGTTGTTTTCACTTAGCTCTTTGGCGACCGTACGATTCTTCCTCGTGGCAATTTTGTAGAGGTCGGGCGCCCATTGAGATAGAGGGCCCCGAGCATACCAGTTGTCATGCCAGAATTTGGCTGTCTCCCCATTTCCAATGGTAACTTTAGTGGCGGCTCTGAAAAGGGACATGTCGGTGTCGTCGCATGGAAGTTTTGAGCCAGACCAAGCGCGGTCCGGATCAGTCCACTGGAGCCAAGGCCAACGTAAACGCAGGGCACGTCCAGATCTCTCAATGTCCGGAATGCCGAGACCCCCCAGCTTCTTTGGCCTGCATATTGTTTTCCAATTCACAAGAGCTTTCCCCTGGGCGGCATGTTCGCCCTCTTCACCGGCCCAGACGAATGTCCTGGCAATTTTGTTGATCCTGTCACGAGCCCATTTTGGCAGAGGAATGGCAGTGGCGTGGTAAATGCCAGTGGCCATGAGCACCGTCTTCGCAAGGATGACCCTTCCAGGTCTAGCAAGGTTCTTGCCGATCCAACCCGGGAGCTTTCCGGCGATCTTGTCGATTAGGGGCTGTAGGTCCACCTTCCGAAGACGACGGAAATGCAGAGGGAGACCTAAATATTTGCCAGGGAAGCAGGCAAGCTTCGCGGGAAAGTCATTGAGAATTTCCTGAAGGTCCACGTCAGCACAGCGCACCGGGAAAATTTCCGTCTTGGTCATGTTGGTGACAAGTCCACTGGCCTTTCCGAAGCAGTCTAGAATGGAAGAGATGGCGCGAAGGTCCTCCTTGCTGGGGTTTACGAAGATTCCAGCGTCGTCCGCGTAAAGAGAGATGCGGCAGCGGTTGGTCCTAGAGCGTATGGGACTCAGAATGCCCAATTGAGTGGCCGAGGAAAGGATGCGTTGTAGGGGGTCGATGGCGAGGATGAAAAGCATGGGTGATAGAGGGTCCCCTGTCTGAGACCGCGGGCGTGGCAGAAAGGGGTGCCAGGTTCACCATTTAGCAACACTCTGGACGTGGCCGAGGAAAGGGAAAGACACACCCAGTCTCGCCAAGCTTGGCCAAACCCCAGCGCTGACATGACGTCAAGAAGGTAAGCCCATCCTACGGAATCGAAGGCCTTGGAGATATCAAGCTTGAGGAATAGGCTTGGGGTCTTGTTAGCATGAAGTTCCCGTATGAGGTTTTGAACATGTAAGAAGTTGTCGTGAATGCTTCTTTTCTTGATGAAGGCGCTTTGACACTTGGATACGATATCCGGGAGCATTGGAGCCAGGCGATTGGCCAGAAGCTTGGAGAAAATCTTCGAAAGACTATGGATGAGGCTAATCGGCCTGTAGTCTCCAACTGAAGTGGCCTCAACTTTCTTGGGGATGAGGATGATGTTGGCGGAGTTGACAAGGCTGGCACAGCCCTCCCGAAGATGGGACATGTGCATGATGGCGGCGATAATGTCGTTCTTGATAATGTCCCAACAAGACTTAAAAAAGGCGCCGATGTATCCATCCGGGCCAGGGGCCTTGACGGCGGGTAGGGAGAAGACGGCTTCTTTAATCTCATCGGCTGTAAAGGCGACGTCCAAATCGGAGAGGTCATGTGGCACGTATCCGATGCTCTCCCAAGCGAGGCTCAGAGGCCTAGGTGCTTTGGTGCCAAGAAGATGTTTGAAGTGATGCAGCAGCACTTCTTCTTTATCTTTGGAAGTGATCGCCAATCCATTATCAGAGGGAGTATCATTATTTGGGCTGCATATATTTCGCCGAGGAAGGATGAGTTGGCAAAACTACCAACTGCGGCCACTGTTTGTCATACGGCAGAAAGAACTTAGACCATAATATAAATAAAAAAACATTAGTAGCATTAAATTAACATTTTAGCAATTTCCACGCTCGAGACACTTAAAAAAGAAAGAAAGAAAAAGGAACCGCATTAACTGTAATTGACGTGATGAACTGTGCAAACCCATAACCATCATTTGAAAAGTAACAAAGAGAGAAGGAGCGACTCACATGCGGCGTTGGCCTTCCACACGAAGAACGGTATTGCATACTTTATTAGGGGAAGGTGCTTGCACACAGGCTCTCCCTAAACCGACAACTTCGATAGATCATTTGAATAAAAAATCATAAAATATGCATAAAAATTAAACTAGGTTTTCCAATATGAAGTTTGAGCCAACATACGGCCACCAATTTTGAATATGTTTTTAAATATGAAGTTTGGTCAACATACGGCCACCAAATCGCCGTCATAGTCCGGCTGCAAAAACAACTTGGGCTTCCAGACCAATTGATCAGATGAACGGGGTCATGGGTGGCTGAACCTCGACGACGTCCTCATCGTCGGCGAGCATCGGCGGCACCTCCATCGCGGGAACCGGCTCCACGGGTCTCCGGCTCGGATCAGGCAGAAACCCATTCACTTGGAATTTTCCTTGAGAACCTACAGACACCCTCAGTAAAGGGCGCTAACCCGGAAAACCCAGATGTGGCAGTGTCTCCGGCTAAGGAGGTGATGGTCATCACTCCGGCTTGGACTCATCCTTTCCTGGATTACCCTCATCGACCAGAAGTTGCCGGAGGATGAAATCCTCGCACGACAGGTCATCAGGGAGCAAGGTCCTACACAATAGTCCATTGACAGCTCTATAAACGAAGTGCAAACGGAATATTTCTTAAATGCGTCTCAAATCAAGATGACATCGAAATCCTCAGAGAGATCCACCAAGGTGATTGTGGGCATCACGCCACTCCCAGTTCTATCGTTGCAAAAGCTTTCCGGCAAGATTTTTACTGGCTAACAACAAAAGAAGATGCTGAAAAGATAGTCAAAACTTGTCGAGGTTGCCAGTACTACGCTACTCAACCAAATGCTCCGGCTCAGGAGCTGAAGACCATCCCTATCACTTGGCCGTTTGCGGTCTGGGGGCTTGACATGGTCGGAAAATTGAAGAAATCATCTCCTGGAGGTTTTGAGTACCTCTTGGTCGCTATTGACAAGTTCAGTAAGTGGATCGAGGCAAAACCAGTGAGAAAAGCCGACGGTGCTACGGCACTAAAATTTGTTTGCAGCCTCGTAGTGAGATACGACATCCCACACAACATTATCACAGACAATGGCACGAACTTCGCACAAGGAGAACTAAAGGATTATTGCAATGATGTAGGGATTCGGCTTGACCTTGCCTCTGTGACTCACCCACAATCCAATGGGCAGGTCGAGCGAGCCAACGGCCTCATACTACCCGGAGTTAAATCTCGCCTTGAAGAACCGCTGCAGCGAGAAGCCGGAGCTTGGGCTGAGGAGTTAGATTCTGTTCTGTGGAGTTTACGAACTACCTCTAACAGGTCGACTGGATTCACGCCTTTCTTCCTAGTATACGGATCTGAAGTTGTGCTCCCCTCTGACATCATCCATGATTCCCCGCGAGTTTCCGCCTACAACGAAGAAACTGCTGACGAGGCTCGACAACTATCTGTGGACCTGCTCGAAGAAGCTCGGAACCTAGCCGATCAACGTTCCACCATCTACCGACAGAAACTCCGACACTATCATAGTCGTCGAGGTCAGAACCGCTCGTTTAAGGAAGGTGACTTGGTCCTCCGCCTTCGGCAGGTGAAAGAGCATAAGTTGCAATCTCCATGGGAAGGACCTTTTGTCGTCAGCAAAGTACTGGACAACGGATCTTACTACCTCGTTGATAGCCACAAGTTAAAGGATAGACCTGCCAATTGGTATCAGAAACGCAAGAGGGAGGATCCGGGTGATGTATACGATGAAACAGACCGTCCCTGGAACATAGCACATCTACGTCCTTTCCACACTTAGCAATTTTCGCATTACATACTTTGTAATAGTTACGATACATGATCTATGAAATAAAGCATATGGTTCACTGTTTGAGTCTTTTACCTCCTTTACTTGTTCATTTTTGGATCGTGTATGTTTTCCGACTAAAACCGCAGAGCTGGATGTTTCCACCTAGGCGTGTATAAAAGTTGTGATTTTCAAAATCGTCCTTTAGGACGTGAGCTTAAGTTTTCTGGTGGATAGGTTTTTTCGTTGCGAACTTATGGATTCCCGGTAATGACTTCCGGTATCTTGGCTGGGGGCTTGTTTTCGCGGTTATTGACGAATCACCATTGGGCTTCGTCGCCGTCGGCGAGCGTATCCGGCTAAAGGTCTTCCGGCTCATGGAAGGTCAAATAAGTAAGCCGGAAAAACTTAGAAACTAGCACTTGCTTTCCAAACAAATGAAACATGCATATATAATTTAAACGGATTGAAGGATAAGTTTTTTCCGCCCACATGCATATGTTTCGTCCTAGCTACTTCAAATACTTAAAGTTTTATTACAAACCCACGAAAGGGCCAAAATGCTGCATCTCATTGTTTTTCAGGAATCACTCTGAGGATTCCAGCTTGTCTTCGGATTCTTGGTAGATGATGTCCTTGCCGGAAGCATCGCCTGAGTCATCATCTGACTGATGCGCGCTGGACCCGGAGCCTTCCGTCTCGTCATCTTCCTCATCGTCGGAGAAACCAGCCGGAATGTCATGCTTCTTGTACCATGACGAATGATCCACTCGATGGGCAAAGAGCGTGTCAAAACCTTGAGTTTCCGCAAGGGCTTGCTTGACGTTGGTGCCCTTGGGGACTCCGCGTGCGATCGTCGCAAAGTTCATGGCGGGAAAATATGCTTTGCACATGGCTAAGGCAATAGAGGCAGCTCCGCGAGCTGAGGACTCTTGCCAGTCCCCGATCAGATCCGGCACTAGCTTCATCAGCTTCGTCATTGTATCGATGACCGTAGTGCGTGCCTTCTTCAGGGATAACTTCTAGGCAATGCCACGACAAGCTTCAATGAGGTCCTCAATTGAATTTCTGGCTTCCTCATAGGCTTCAGTCCTGGAGATTCCGGTATCTTGCTTCCATTCAAATCCCAGACACGCTGATATACAATGCGATCATCTTAGAAGAGAAGAGAGGAAAATAAAAAATAACGTGAAGTCCTTACGGAAGATCATCTCGTCGACATCCGCCGCCTCCGCCTCCGCAGCCTTGAGCTTAGTCGACAGAGTCTTAGCTCTATTGTTGCTGGTCTTCAACTTCTCGGCCATCTCCGCCATCGCCTGAGTGTGCTTCTCCTCTAGCTCCTTTTTGGTTTTAGTCTCACGTTCGTGAGACTCCTTCAGGGATTGCTGGAGGGATGCATGCTCGGATTCTAGCACTTCGAGCTTGGCGGAGATTGCATCGATGGAGGGTGATGACCCACAAGTATAGGGGGTGTATCGTAGTATCTTCGATAAGTAAGAATGTCGATCCCAACGAGGAGCAGAAGGTGTTGGCAGCAGTTTCGATGAAGGATTCACTGTAAATGCTCACAGACAAGTATTCAGGGGGTTTTGATATTGCAGATAAATAAAGTACAAGTAAATAAAATGCGAGAGAAATAATTGCAGCGAGTGGCCCAATCCTTTTTAGCACAAAGGACAAGCCGGTTTGATTACTTATAATGACCAAACGTTCTTGAGGACACACGGGGATTTTAGTCTAGTGCTTTCGCTACATACAGCTGATTAATCTTCATTGTTTTGATAAGTGTTGTGTGGGTGAACCTATGCTAATGCACCGCCCTTCCTAGGACTAATACATACTTGTGATTATACCCCTTGCAAGCATCCGCAACTACAAGAAAGTAATTAAGATAAATCTAACCACAGCCTTAAACTCTGAGATCCTGCGATCCCTCCTGCATCGATATACTAACGGGGGCTCAGGTTTCTGTCACTCCGGCAACCCCGCAATTAGCAACCGAATACAAGATGCACTCCCCTAGGCCCATAAATGGTGAAGTGTCGTGTAGTCGACGTTCACACGACACCACTAGAAGAATGACACCACAACTTAAATATCATAACATTGAATATTACTCAACCATAATTCACTACTAGCATTTAGACTTCACCCATGTCCTCAAGAACTAAACGAACTACTCACGAGACATCATATGGAATACAATCAGAGGTGATATGATGATGAATAACAATCTGAACATAAACCTTGGTTCAATGGTTTCACTCAATAGCATCTACAACAAGTATAGAATAACACCGGGAGAGTTTCCCCTATCAAACAATCAAGATTTAACCCGAATTGCTACAGCGATGACGAGGTGTAGCGGTGGTGATGGCGGTGTAGATGGTGGAGACGATGATGATGATGATGGAGATGATGTCCCGCTCGATGACGATGGCGATGGCGTCGATTTCCCCCTCCGGGAGAAATTTCCCGGCGGATTCCTGCCCGCCGGAGAGCTCTTTCTCTCTGGTGTTCTCCGCCCCGAGAGGCGGCTGTAACCCTTCGTGAGGATCCTTCGTGGCTTAGGTTTTCGGGACGAAGGAGTACGCGAAGAAAAGGAGGCGAAAAGGGTCGTGGGCCCCCAGAGCATAGGGTGGCGCGGCCAGGCCTGGGCCGCGCCGCCCTATGGTCTGGGCCCACGTGGCCCCTCTCTTCTTCCCCTTCTGGCTACCTCCGTCATTTGGAAAAATAGGAATTTACGTGAAATTCCCTTCCACAGTTGATCTTCCGAAATATTGTGTTCTGACGGTGCTTTTTCAGAATCCTGGCTCCGGTGCTTGATCCTCCAATGATGATGAAACATGCAAAATAGATGAAATAACATAAGTATTGTGCCCCAATATGAAATGTATCAATGAATAACAGCAAATTATGATACAAAATAGTGATGCAAATTGGACGTATCAACTCCCCCAAGCTTAGACCTCGCTTGTCCCCAAGCGAAACTGAGCTCGATAAACAAGACCACATGTTTATGGAGTGAAGAGTCGATAAATAAAATACGGACAAGAAGCATCATATTCATTCACACAAGACATTCTAGTAAACAACTTCCTCATATAACTCATCTCGAAATAAGTAAAGAGAGATCACATGTAAAGGTGCATAAGAAATCATAATTGGTGATGGCAAACTTTGTTCTTGGTCAGAGAACTACTAACGGATTGTACTTCTAAGCAAAGCTTTCATATTAGAATTTATAGCTGAGCCTTCATATTTAAGCATAACAATCTCTTCATAATCATTGATAACTTCAAAGTCATATTCATTCAGATAAAATTGGTACTAAACAAGAAAGTATAAAAGACATGATCAACTGAATCATAGCATAAATGATTGGTTCACAACAACTCAATTGCTTGCTTGAGATAGAGGGAAATAGGTTTACTGACTCAACATAAAAGTAAAACAGGCCCTTCGCAGAGGGAAGCAGGGATTAAATCATGTGCTAGAGCTTTTCAAGTTTTGAAATCATATAGAGAGCATAAAAGTAAGATTTTGAGCGGTGTTTGTTGTTGTCAACGGGTACTCTAACCCCCTTGCCAAACGAACCTTCAAAGAGCGGCTCCCATGAGGGACGGTATCTCTACCAGCAAGGTAGATCATCCCCCTTCTCTTTTGTTTACACATGTATTTTAGTTTTATTATGGGTGACACTCCCCCAACCTTGGCTTTCTCAATCCATGGCTAACCGAATCCTCGGGTGCCTTCCAACATTCACATACCATGGAGAAGTGTCTATTGCAAAATTAAGTTGCTTACTGATCAGAGCAAAACATGTGAAGAGAATTATTAATGAAAGTTATTAATTGGGGCTGGGAACCCCGTTGCCAGCTCTTTTTGCAAAATTATTGGATAAGCGGATGTGCCGCTAGTCCATTGGTGAAAGTCCGCCCAACAAGATTGAAAGATGAAAACACCACATACTTCCTCATGAGCTATAAAACATTGACACAAATAAGGAGTAGTATAGTTTGAATTATTTAAAGGTAGCACATGAAGTATTTACTTGGAATGGCAGAAAATACCATGTAGTAGGTAGGTATGGTGGACACAAATGGCATAGGTTTGGTCTAAGGTTATGGATGTATGAGAAGCATTCCCTCTCGATACAGGTCTTTGGCTAGCAAGGTTTGATAGCAAGCATAAAGGTTGAGGGAATCAAACAAATATACATATGATAGAACAATCATGCATCTTTCTCATAAGCACAAGCAATTTTAACTTTAGAATACTAAGCATAGAGATAATAGAATAATGTATCTAAGTGTATTTCTCTCCTTCATTAAACATCAAGATGTTGTTGCTATTGACCAATGCTAAGTTTGCCAAAACCAAATAGATTTACTTGATGCTCCCAAAGTGATATCGATACTCATATCAAGAGTAATCATATAATGGAGATTGCAAACTAAAATAAGGTGTGCAAAAAGTAAATGATAAGACTTCTCATTAATATTCCATAACGATAACCCACACCAACGGATACATAGATAACTAACTAAGAGAGATACTTCCACGTTGCATACTATTCCATATAATAACTTCCCTATTCATGATATGACACTACTTGATAGTAAAAGATAAAGGTGGTGGTGATGTGATACCGCGGCACTCCCCCAAGCTTGGAACAAACCAAGGGGATGCCAATACCGATGATGAATTACTCCTTCGGTGATGATGGTGATGAATTCCTGACAAGCTTCTCAATAAGCTCCTGGAGCTCGTCAATCCTGTATATGAGATTGCGAATCATCTCTGAATTGTGCTCGACGCGGTTAAGGAGTCTGTCCGACGGTGAGTCCCAACTCTTGGAGTTATTTCCCCACTCTTCAGCCTCAGGCTCCTTCTCTCCTGCAGTGTCAGAACGATTTATATCCCAATTACTTGGCAACACTACCTTGGGGGTCCTTTCAGTTTGACGATCGTAGATTAGATTGCGGTAAGGGTTGTAATGGCTCGGAGAAGATGTCCTTGGAGCCAAGTAATGACGTGGAACCGCTCCTCCGGTAGCGATTCGTGCACTCCTCTTGATGTTGGATGGACTTGATATCACGCCAATACTTGCGACGGTGGCTTGTTGGCGTTCCTGCGGAGCTTCCTCCACTTCTTCCTCATCCTCTCTTGCATCTTCTTTCTTCAGCTCCGGGTCTTGAATATTTTCCTTCAAAGGTTCCTTGTCCTTGTTGTTGGAGACCATGGTGCTTCTAGATCAAAACAAATCTGGCAGAAAACAGCTCGAAACAAAACACGACGAGAAAACGATATTACGGACCTCAGGGGATCCGGGGAATTATATAGCAAATATTTTTACGACAAAAGGAAGGTTCCAGGTCGAAAACGAGTCGGAAAGGGGCAACGAGGCGGCCAGACCATAGGTCGGCGCGGCCAGGGTGGGGCCCGCGCCGGCCTATGGTGGCACGCCCTCGCGCGTCTTTTCCACTCCGTTTCGATTCCGTAATTTTTCATATTTTCCAAAAACAGCAAAAATAATGTTCGGAAAGGTAAACGCGGACTTTTTATTACCTATACTGTTACCTATTCAAAGTCCAGTTCTGGCGGACTGTCAATTTGTCCTTTGATGAAAGCCTCCGGTGTTTCCACTTGAATAATATCAACATCCACATTATAAGAATCACCCGAGATATAATGCTTGAGTCTTTGTCCATTCACCACTTGTGTGGCATTGCCTTGGAGAGAGCTAATTTTAATTGCTCCTGAACGATACACCTCCTCAACAACATATGGTCCTTCCCACTTCGAGAGTAATTTCCCTGCAAAGAATCTGAGACGAGACCGATACAATAGAACTTGATCTCCAACATTAAATTCTCTTTTGATGATCGTTCTATCATGCCATTTCTTAACTTTTTCTTTAAAGAGTTTAGCATTTTCATAAGCTTCACTTCTCCATTCATCTAGAGAACTTAATTGCAACAACCTCTTATTACCGGCTAATTTAGGATCTTTATTTAATTCTCTAACAGCCCAATAAGCTTTGTGCTCTAGTTCTAAAGGTAAATGACAAGCTTTTCCATAAACCATTTTATAAGGTGACATTCCCATAGGATTTTTATAAGCAGTTCTATAAGCCCATAACGCTTCTTTCAATTTGCTAGGCCAATTCTTTCTAGATTTATTAACGGTCTTACCTAAGATAGCTTTAATCTCTCTATTTGATAATTCTACTTGACCGCTAGTTTGAGGGTGATAAGCAGAAGCAATTCTATGATTAATACCATACTTAGCAAGAGTTTTTCTAAAACCTCCATGAATGAAATGAGAACCTCCATCAGTCATAATATATCTAGGTACTCCAAATCTAGGAAATATAATATCTACAAGCATTTTTATAGAGGTCTCACCATCAGCACTTTTTGTAGGTATAGCTTCTACCCATTTAGTAACATAATCAACAGCGACAAGTATATGAGTGTTACCGTCTGAAGAAGGGAAAGGTCCCATGAAGTCGAATCCCCAACAATCGAATGGTTCAATAACAAGAGTATAATTCATAGGCATCTCATTGCGTCTAGAGATATTACCAACTCTTTGACATTCATCACAAGATAAAATAAATTTCCTTGCATCTTTGAAGAGTGTTGGCCAATAAAAACCTGATTGTAGAACCTTTTGCGCGGTTCTATCTCCAGCGTGATGTCCTCCATAAACACTTCCATGACATTTATTCAATATCTCATGTTGTTCATATTCAGGAACACATCTTCGCATAATACCATCCACTCCTTCTTTATATAAGTGTGGGTCATCCCAAAAATAATGCCTCAAGTCATAAAAGAATTTCCTCCTTTGCTGAGCTGAAAAGGTTGGAGGCAAATACTTCGAAACAATAAAGTTAGCATAATCTGCATACCAAGGGCTCTCTCGCGAGCTCACCTTTATTACAGCCAATTGTTCATTTGGAAAACTATCATTAACAGGAACAGGATCATAAGCAATATTTTCCAATCTAGACAAATTATCAGCAACAGGATTATCAGCACCTTTCCTATCTATAATATGTAAATCAAATTCTTGCAGAAGTACCCATCTAATAAGCCTTGGCTTAGCATCTTTCTTTGTCATAAGGTATCTAATTGCAGCATGATCAGTATGAATTGTAACTTTTGAATCAACAATATAGGGTCTAAACTTATCACAAGCAAAGACTACAGCTAACAATTCCTTTTCAGTTGTAGCATAATTTCTTTGAGCAGCATCAAGAGTCTTACTAGCGTAATGAATAACATTTAATTTTTTATCTACCCGCTGTCCAAGAACAGCGCCTACAGCAAAATCACTAGCATCACACATAATTTCAAAAGGCAAATTCCAATCAGGAGGTTCAACTACAGGAGCAGTTGTTAAGGCTTTCTTTAGAGTTTCAAAAGCTTCCTTACAATCATCATCAAAAACAAAAGGTACATCTTTTTGAAGAAGATTAGTAAGAGGCTTTGAAATTTTAGAGAAATCTTTAATAAATCTCCTATAAAACCCAGCATGACCAAGAACACTACGAATACCTTTAACATCCCTCGGATAGGGCATCTTCTCAATCGCTTCAACTTTAGCTCTATCAACTTCAATACCTCTCTCGGAAATTTTATGTCCCAATACAATTCCTTCATTAACCATAAAGTGGCATTTCTCCCAATTAAGAACAAGGTTAGTTTCTTCACATCTCTGCAAAACTTTATCGAGATTTCGCAGGCAATTATCAAAAGAATTTCCATAGACAGAAAAATCATCCATGAACACCTCTACAATACTTTCGCAAAAACCATGAAAAATAGCAGACATGCATCTTTGAAAAGTAGCAGGAGCATTACATAAACCAAAAGGCATACGCCTATAAGCATAAGTTCCATAAGGACAAGTAAAAGTGGTTTTCTCTTGATCTTTAGCTTTAACAGCAATTTGTGAAAACCCAGAATAACCATCAAGAAAGCAAAAATGAGTATTTTTAGACAACCTCTCTAACATTTGATCAATAAAGGGTAAAGGGTAATGATCTTTCTTAGTAACTTTATTAACTTTTCGAAAATCAATGCACATTCTATAACCTACAACTATTCTTTGAGGAATGAGCTCATCATTATCATTAGGCACAACAGTCATTCCTCCTTTCTTAGGAACACAATGAACAGGACTAACCCATCTACTATCAGCAATAGGATATATAATACCAGCTTCAAGGAGTTTTAATACCTCATTCCTTACCACTTCCTTCATCTTCGGAATTAGACGACGTTGATGTTCAACAACAGGCTTTGCATCATCTTCCATATTAATAGCATGTTGGCAAATAGAAGGAGAAATCCCTTTCAAATCATCAAGAGTATAGCCAATAGCTCCTCGGTGTTTCTTCAATATTTCCAATAACCTTTCTTCCTCAATTTCTGAAAGCTTAGAACTAATAATAACAGGATATATTTTCTTATCATCAATATGAGCATATTTAAGATTATCAGGTAAAGGCTTTAAATCAAAAACAGGATCTTCCTTTGGTGGCGGTGTTGTACCCAAATCTTCCACCGGTAAATCATGCTTGAGAATAGGTTGGCGACGAAAAATTTCCTCAAGCTCATCTCTTTCTTTCCTAAAAGCTTCACTTTCACTATTCTCCAAATGTTGCTGCAAAGGATTATTAGGAACAAGAACAATAGATGCACACTGCTCCATTTTAAAATCATTACTAGGCAAGTCAGCTTTATAAGGAGTTTTGGTAAATTTAGAAAAGTTAAATTCATAAGGTTCACCAGCAAATCTAGTCAAAATTTTCTCTTTCTTACAATCTATAATAGCTCCACAAGTATTTAGAAAAGGTCTACCAAAAATGATAGGACAATGATCACTAGCAGCAGAACCAAGTACCAAAAAGTCAGCAGGATATTTAATCTTACCACATAGAACTTCCACATCTCGAACAATACCAATTGGAGAAATAGTTTCTCTATTAGCCAAATGAATAACCACATCAATATCTTCAAGTTCACAAGAACCAATTTCGTGCATAATCTCCGTGTAAAGCTCATAAGGAATAGCACTAACACTTGCACCAATATCACATAAACCATAATAGCAATGATCACCAATTCTAACAGATAGCATAGGAACACTAACTTGTTTGGATTTATTAGGATGTGAAACAATATTAGAAGCATCTTCACAGAAAATAATATGACCATCCTCCACATTTTCAGTCACAAGATCTTTAACTATAGCAACAGCAGGTTCAATTTTAATTTGTTCTTCAGGTTCTTTAGGTTTCTTTTCACTTTTATTAACCGCACTAGATATGACAGAGTACTCCTTCATTTTAGCAGGGAAAGGAGTTTTTTCAATATAAGCTTCAGGAATAACATTATCAACAGTTTCAACCACTACACATTTGTTTACAGATGAATCAACTTTATCTTTATACGGTTCATGATACTTATCAAAATTCTTCTTAGGCAGTTCATAATGAGAGGCAAAAGCTTTATAAAGATTTGCAACAACTTGGGAATCAAGACCATATGTAGCACTCATATTACGAAATTTATCAGTATCCATAAAAGCTTCAATGCATTTATAATCATAAATTATACCTGATTCTCTATCTTTGTCGTTCTCCCATCCTTCAGTATTTTCTTGGATCCGATCAAGAAGGTCCCTTTTAAACTCTTCATTCTTGCGTGTAAATGATCCAGAACAAGAAGTATCCAGCAAGGTCTTGTCTTGAAAAGAAAGTCTTGCATAGAAATTATCAATAATAACATTACCAGGAAGCTCATGAATGGGGCATTTGAGCATTAAAGACTTCAATCTCCCCAAGCTTGGGCAATACTCTCTCCATCATGAGGCCAGAAATTATATATTCGGTTCCGATCTTTGTGAATTTCACTTGGAGGATAAAATTTGGAATAAAATAAAGGCACAATGTCCTCCCAATCAATAGAATCACCATTCTTCAGCAATTTATACCATGCGCCGCTTTACCAGACAGCGATATAGTGAATAGTTTCTTCCTAACTTCATTCATAGAAATACCTGCACATTTGAATAACCCGCATAATTCATGCAAAAACAATAAATGATCACCAGGATGGACAGTTCCATCCCCTTCATAGCGGTTATCCATAACACGTTCAATAATTTTCATAGGTATTTTATATGGTACTACTTCCTCACCTGGCGCTTCATCCACTACCGTTGCAGTAGTAGTAGATTTCCCAAATAGAAATTGAAGAGAAGATCTCTCCATAATGATTTATAGCAGCAGGCAGAAATAAAATCAGCACAAACAGTAAATTTCCTTACCAATTCCACTTACCAATAGCGCTTCACTCCCCGGCAACGGCGCCAGAAAATAGTCTTGATGACCCACAAGTATAGGGGGTGTATCGTAGTATCTTCGATAAGTAAGAATGTCGATCCCAACGAGGAGCAGAAGGTGTTGGCAGCAGTTTCGATGAAGGATTCACTGTAAATGCTCACAGACAAGTATTCAGGGGGTTTTGATATTGCAGATAAATAAAGTACAAGTAAATAAAATGCGAGAGAAATAATTGCAGCGAGTGGCCCAATCCTTTTTAGCACAAAGGACAAGCCGGTTTGATTACTTATAATGACCAAACGTTCCTGAGGACACACGGGGATTTTAGTCTAGTGCTTTCGCTACATACAGCTGATTAATCTTCATTGTTTTGATAAGTGTTGTGTGGGTGAACCTATGCTAATGCACCGCCCTTCCTAGGACTAATACATACTTGTGATTATACCCCTTGCAAGCATCCGCAACTACAAGAAAGTAATTAAGATAAATCTAACCACAGCCTTAAACTCTGAGATCCTGCGATCCCTCCTGCATCGATATACTAACGGGGGCTCAGGTTTCTGTCACTCCGGCAACCCCGCAATTAGCAACCGAATACAAGATGCACTCCCCTAGGCCCATAAATGGTGAAGTGTCGTGTAGTCGACGTTCACACGACACCACTAGAAGAATGACACCACAACTTAAATATCATAACATTGAATATTACTCAACCATAATTCACTACTAGCATTTAGACTTCACCCATGTCCTCAAGAACTAAACGAACTACTCACGAGACATCATATGGAATACAATCAGAGGTGATATGATGATGAATAACAATCTGAACATAAACCTTGGTTCAATGGTTTCACTCAATAGCATCTACAACAAGTATAGAATAACACCGGGAGAGTTTCCCCTATCAAACAATCAAGATTTAACCCGAATTGCTACAGCGATGACGAGGTGCAGCGGTGGTGATGGCGGTGTAGATGGTGGAGACGATGATGATGATGATGGAGATGATGTCCCGCTTGATGACGATGGCGATGGCGTCGATTTCCCCCTCCGGGAGGAAATTTCCCGGCGGATTCCTGCCCGCCGGAGAGCTCTTTTCTCTCTGGTGTTCTCCGCCCCGCAGAGGCGGCTGTAACCCTTCGTGAGGATCCTTCTGTGGCTTAGGTTTTCGGGACGAAGGAGTACGCGAAGAAAAGGAGGCGAAAAGGGTCGTGGGCCCCCAGAGCATAGGGTGGCGCGGCCAGGCCTGGGCCGCGCCGCCCTATGGTCTGGGCCCCCCTCTCTTCTTCCCCTTCTGGCTACCTCCGTCATTTGGAAAAATAGGAATTTACGTGAAATTCCCTTCCACAGTTGATCTTCCGAAATATTGTGTTCTGACGGTGCTTTTTCCAGCAGAATCCTGGCTCCGGTGCTTGATCCTCCAATGATGATGAAACATGCAAAATAGATGAAATAACATAAGTATTGTGCCCCAATATGAAATGTATCAATGAATAACAGCAAATTATGATACAAAATAGTGATGCAAATTGGACGTATCAAGGGGCGCTTGGCAAGTTGTTCTGTAAGGCTAAAAGCAATTTCAAAGTAAATTAAAAGACATATTCGAATAACAAAGAGCGCGTTGAGGAACCTCTAGTAAGGCAGAAAATATACCCTCGTTGTTTTTCAAACGAGTATCAAGAAGTATGATGGCCTGCCGGTCCTCCGCCTCCTTCTTGTTCAGTCGCTCAATCTCCGCCTTCTGCTCCAGCACTAGCGTCCGTAGGTCTTCGTGTAGTTGGAGGGTGTTCTGTGAAGCAAGTAGGGTTGGTTAGCCGGAAATTTAAAATCTGGGGGGCTGGACGCGAAGTTAAAAGTTCTTCTTGTGCTAGGAAATTTCAAGTTTCCGCCAAGATACAAATAGGATAATACAGTTGAAGCATCGGTTCACAAATTTAACTCGAAAATATCTAAACCAATGCTTGGGGGCTAGTGTTACCTGGCGCACGGCCTTGTGCTTCGCAAAGAAGACTCGGAGATTATCCTCCAGGGTTGCCAAGTCCTGCTGCTCTGTCTCCGCCAAACCCCACACTTCATTCATCAAGTTGGTCATTTTCGCATGGCGATGGTGTAGGGGAGCTTTTCGAAGAACCGGAAACAAATGTGGGTGAGTTTGGGGCGTACCAGTGGCACCACTTAGCAACAATTTCTTTGTGGCATCATTAGCCGTAGCTTCAGCCAAGGTGGATTCAGGCTCTTCAGGCGGAGGTTTGGACGAGGATGCGTCTTTGCCGGAATCTGTGGTAGGTTTCGGAATATCATCAAGGTTGATGATATTCTTGGGATCTTGAGCTGTAGAGGAGGAAGGCTTTGGCAACTGGCGTACAGGTAGGCGAGGGCTTGATCATCATCTTCTAGGGCTTGCTTCCGGCAACTTTTCTGCACAATGAAAAGAGCATGACACTTAGCAGGTTTTGAGTTAATTAAGCTGTAAAAAGAGTAAGTCGGAAACCAAGTTATTACCCAGGCTTGTTGAAGAACCTCTTGAGGCTGGCCTGCGAGCTTTTGCCAGCATCGATCTCCTTGAGGCGCTGCTTCTCCTTTTCAAGCTTCTTGGTGGCCGCGGCGCTGGGGGTTTCACGCGCACGTTTGGGCGCCGACTCGGAGGCTGTGCCTCTCTTCCGTTTTGCAGGAGGGCCCTCAGGAATTTCCGCGTCAGACGCGGGTTCCGGGTTCGTGGTGCTGGTGTGCGGGACCCGGGTCAAGTTCCCAAGATCTTTCTCCTCGAGGGCTTCGAGCTATATATACAAGATAAAGTCCTTAGACAAATTTGCAGGCATAAAATGGGAACTAATGATTAGTCAGAAGACTTACCGCAGTGTCGGCGCCATCCGTGTATATGTCAAAATGACACATGTGAGAGTGAACGTCACGCGGAATTTTTATCATAACCCGGAGCCGCTTGTGCAGGGCGCCGGAGGAAAGGTTGTCCTTGGTGCGCGCATGGTGTCGTCGCGGCCGCTGTACTCGTACATCAAACGATCATGATGTTGGAGGGGCTGGATCCGCTTGGTGAACCAAGAGAGCGTCAGGTCCTTCCCCGACAAGTCGGACTCTGTCAGCTTGTAGATTCGCCTTACCATCCATGTCAGCCTAGGTGACTCGAAGATGTGCGGCCGTGCAGGCAGTTAGTCCAGGCGGGGGTCTAGCTGGCGGGCCCGTCCTTGAACGCCGGCAGAGTCTTCGGGTTTGCCAGATCCGAGACGTCCTTTACATAGAAGAATCCCCAGACCAATACCTCACGGACTCATGACTATCCGTGTGAGGGTAGACGCAGCCTGGGCGGATCTTGAAAGTTATGCTCCCGCAGGTGGCAAGCGAGGAAGTCTGCGGGACCTTCTCCTTCTTGACGGAGAAAAAATATTGAAAGAGGGCCAAGTTAGGTGTTACCCGAAGATGACCCTTGCACATAACGACATGGTTGGCGATGGCGAGGACGCTGTTGGGAGAGATGTTGTGGGGTTGCAGCTTGTACGCCTCGAGGATTTCCGAGAAGGAATCACTCGGGGGCAACGAGAATCCGCGCTCCACCAACGCCCTTGTCAGCACCCATTCTCCAGCTTCAGGCGCCGGGTTCAGGGCACCCGGAACCACTCTCCAAGATCCGGGTTGAAAAAATCCCTCCGCCTCGAAGCTGCGGAATTCGTCCTCTTTGGTGGTGCAGGGCCACCATTGCCCTTTGACTTCACCTTTGCGAGTCCAGGCTTTGGATTTCTTGGCGGCGGCTTCCTCCACCTTCTTCTCCATTTGCTTATTTCCAGCTAGGTCCGCCGGATTAGAAGTGGCTCCCTCAATGGTCTTGTCGGATCCCTTGGTAGGATCCTACTGGACGGGGATGAATGGCGGAGGGGTGGAGGAGATTGGCGTAGCCGCTATCGGCTCCGGCTGCGATGCAGGCGGAGTAGAAGAAGACATCTACATTAAGAGTAAACTAACTTAGTCGGAACTACCGCTACGCACTAGTCATCCCTACCGATGTCGACGAAAAAGCTCGAGGTCAGGAAGCTTACCCGAGATGGCTGCTATGCTGGTCGGAGACGCCGACGACAAGGTTTTTGCTGCGGTGGCTCGCCGAGGTTAAGAACACGAAGAACTCGACGCGGCGGCGCTAGCTCCGGCGAAACTCCGGTAGACTCCGGCATGGCAGAAGCAGGAGCTCGGTGGCGGCGCTCGGGGGAGAGGTGAAACGGGGGAGAATGGGGTGATTAGAGTGTGCGGTGTGGATATTTATAGGCGCGGGATAAGATTCGTGGTCCGCATCCTGCGGTCGGAATGCAAGCGTCGCACCTTTGGATGATGGACACATGTCGAAAACCCTAGCAGTAAAAATGGCTAAGGATCCCGTTCAAATTACCCGAAAATGCCGCCAAGATTGGCAGAACCGTTTGAACCCTTCAAGGTTCCGGGTAAGAATTTCAAATGACAAGCCATTATCTTTGCAAGGTAGTAACCCGGAGACTCGTTGTAATGATAAGGTCGATGGATGAAGTCCCGCGGGATGAAGAATCTTTCTGGCATGCAAGCTGGAAAGGGAAGTTTCATGAAGTCGGAATTCTTCAAGTTTCCCCATGTTTCCGGGAAGTTTTTCAGACGTGAAGATGGTTCGAGTAAGGCGGAAATAAGCGGTGAATCTCGGAGAACTCTGGGGGCTACTGTTGTGGGTATACTTCATGGGTGTACCATTGATACGTCTCCAACGTATCTATAATTTCTGATGTTCCATGCTTGTTTTATGACAATACCTACATGTTTTGCTCACACTTTATAATGTTTTTATGCGTTCCGGAACTAACCTATTAACAAGATGCCGAAGTGCCAGTTCCTGTTTTGTTGTTTTTGGTTCCAGAAAGGCTGTTCGGGCAATATTCTCGGAATTCGACGAAACGAAGACCAAACATCATAATTCACCGAGACGGACCAGGACACCGAATGGGAGTCAGAGGGGAGGCCTGGGCCCCCACACCATAGGGCCGCGCGGCCTCAGGCCTGGCCACGCCGGCCTATGGGGAGGGCGCCCTGGTGCCCCTCCTGCGCCGCCTCTTCGCCTATATAAGCCCTTTCGACCTAAAAACGCGAGACCGATTGACGAAACTCCAGAAAGACTCCAGGGGCGCCGCCGCCATCGCGAAACTCCAATTCGGGGAACAGAATCTCTGTTCCGGCACGCCGCCGGGACGGGGAAGTGCCCCGGAAGCCATCTCCATCGATGCCACCACCTCCATCATGCTCCGTGAGTAGTTCCCCCATGGACTACGGGTTCTAGCTGTAGCTAGTTGGTATTCTCTCCCCCATGTACTTCAATACAATGATCTCATGAGCTGCCTTACATGATTGAGATTCATCTGATGTAATCGGTGTTGTGTTTGTTGGGATCCGATGGATTGTTACATTATGATTAGTCTATCTATAAAGTTTGTGAAGTTATTGTTGCTGCAATCTTGTTGTGTTTAATGCTTGTCACTAGGGCCCGAGTGGCATGATCTTATATTTAAGCTCTATACTTATTGCTTAGATTGTATCTATAAGTTGTTTGCACATGTCTATGTCCGGAACCCGAGGCCCCAAAGTGACAGAAATTGGGATAACCGGAGGGGAAGGCGTAGGTATGAGGATCACATGTTTTCACCAAGTGTTAATGCTTTGCTCCGGTGCTCTATTAAAAGGAGTGCCTTAATTACCAGTAGTTTCCCTTGAGGCCCGGCTGCCACCGGCTGGTTGGACAAAAGATGTTGTACAAGTTTCTCATTGCGAGCACGTATGACTATATATGGAAAACATGCCTACATGATTAATAATCTTGATGTTCTGTCTTAATTCTATTTCAATCCTATCTATTGCCCAACTGTAATTTGTTCACCCAACACTTGTTATTGGAGAGTTACCACTAGTGTAGATAGCTGGGAACCCCGGTCCATCTCTCATCATCATATACTCGTTCTACATGTCATTGGAAGTAGTATCAACTATTTTCGGTGCCATTGCTCTCATATTACTGCTACTGCTGTGTGTTACTGTTACTACTGCTCTCATATTACTGCTTTCACATCACCCCTGTTACTAGTGCTTTTCCAGGTGCAGCTGAATTGACAACTCAGTTGTTAAGGCTTATAAGTATTCTTTACCTCCCCTTGTGTCGAATCAATAAATTTGGGTTTTACTTCCCTCGAAGACTGTTGCGATCCCCTATACTTGTGGGTCATCAAGACTATTTTCTGGCGCCGTTGCCGGGGAGGCATAGCTCTACTCATAAGTTCACCTGGGGAGTACACTCTACCTCTCTCTCTGCTTTTATTTTATTTTGTCTTGCTAGTTTATTTCTGTCTAGTTTATTTGTGCTTAGTTTATTTCTGTCTAGTATTATTTTGCCTAGTTTACTTTTGTTTAGTTTCTTTTTGTCTTGTTTTATTTTTCTCATATACCCGAAAATCCATAAAAATTTGAAAAACCTAAAAATTAAAAACTGCTATTATGGGAGAACCTACAACCTATTTGGAGCTTATAGCATTATATAATAATTATAGAGAATCAAGAACGGGAAAAGTTATGAGTGCTGTGATAGAAAAATTAAATACAATTGCTAAAATCTTGCTTAAACGCCATGATATAAACTGTTGCTCTAAACAGGATACTAAACATCTTAAATTTCAATGTGGCTTTAGTGAGGAAGTTTTAATTAAGAACTATAATTGGAATAGCTATATTCATTTTGGGTTCGAAGAGGTAGAACAATTTGTCTTATTTATGGGAGCCTCTGAGATAGAATCATTCATGTCTAAAAATTATGAAACTTGTGCTGTTTGTAAGGACCTTAAAGATTATGTCTCTTCTATCCTTAATTTTTGCATAGAAAGCTACAGTGATAATCCTTATATCATTGATTATAAAGAGAGACTCATTAATGCACAAGAATGCACTCACAATTTGCAGGAACCTGTGGAAGAAGAAATTGATGAACCTGAAAGCTCATTGGATGAAAAAGAAGAGGAGAGTGATGAACAAAAGGAGGAATAATGGATTAGCTACCCATGCCAACCTTCTAATGAGAGTAACTCTTTATCTCTTACACTATTTGATTGTCCTCCATGCTTACCAAAGGAGGTTGAATGTTATGTTCCTGTGGATTCTCTTGAAATATTCCCTATGAGTAAAACTTGTGAGAATAATTATGCTACTGTCATTTATGATAATCCATGCTACTTTGATAAATCTTATGATAATGCTTTGTTTGTGCCTGATACCGAAATGCATGGTACTAAAGAGTTTTGCTTGGCAAATGTTTATGATAAATCTCTAGATGATGGTCCTATGTTACTTGATAATATTAATTGTACTACTAATGAAAATGGGATTGGAGAGTTCTTGACTTTATCTATGAGTCCCATATCTTTTGAGATTGATCAATCATCTTGTTATATTATTGATAAAAGTGGGTTTGAAAGTTTTAATCCTATTATTTCTGAGCTTGATAAAAATTATGTGTTTGTGAATCATGAAAAGCATGCTTTATGTGATAGTTATATTGTTGAGTTTATCCATGAAGCTACTGAAAATTATTATGAGAGAGGAAAATATGGTTGTAGAAATTTGCATGATACTAAAACACCTCTCTATATGCTGAAAATTTTGAAGTTACTCTTGCTTTATCTTCTTATGCTTGTCACTTTGTTCTTCATGAATTTATTTGTGTACAAGATTCCTATGCATAGGAAGTGGGTTAGACTTAAATGTGTTTTGAACTTGCTTTTTGATGCTCTCTTTTGCTTCAACTCTTATTCTTATGTGAGCATCATTAAAATTGCTGAGCCCATCTTAATGGCTATAAAGAAAGCACTTCTTGGGAGATAACCCATGTCTTTATTTTGCTACTGTTTTGTTGTGTCTTGGAAGTTGTTACTACTGTAGCAACCTCTCCTTATATTTATTTTATTGCATTGTTGTGCCAAGTGAAGTCTCTAATAGAAGGTTGATGCTAGATTTGGATTTCTGCGCAGAAACAGATTTCTATCTGTCACGAATTTTAGTAGATATCTCTGCAGGAAACTCAGAAAAATCTTCCAATTTACGTGCGTGATCCTCAGGTATGTACGCAACTTTCATTAGTTTTAAGTTTTCTGATTTGAGCAACGTAAGTACCTCGTAAAAATTCGTGTTTACTGGCTGTTCTGTTTTGGCAGATTCTGTCTCTGTTTTTTGCATTGTCTCTTGTGGATTTTAAGTGAGGCTTTCTAGACGTGGAGAGCTGTAGCTAATGTTTTATTGAGTTCTTGCAATGTGTCACTACAGGACCAAACTGGATTAAGGTTTTTTGAGTACAAACACCTCTAATGAAGTTTATGAGAAGTTTGGTGTGAAGGAAGTTTTCAAGGGTCAAGAGAGGAGGATGATATATGATCAAGAAGAGTGAAAATCTAAGCTTGGGGATGCCCCGTGGTTCATCCCTGCATATTTCAAGAAGACTTAAGCGTCTAAGCTTGGGGATGCCCAAGGCATCCCCTTCTTCATCAACTTATCAGGTTTCTTCTATTGAAACTATATTTTTATTCGGTCACATCATATGTGCTTTACTTGGAGCGTCTGTGTGCTTTTATTTTTGTTTGTGTTTGAATAAGATCGGATCCTAGCAATCCTTGTGTGGGAGAGAGACACGCTGATACGTCCATTTTGCATCACTATTTAATATCATAATTTGCTGTTATTCATTGATATATTTCCTATTTAGAGATGATACTTATGTTATTTCATCTATTTTGCATGTTTCGTGATCATTGGAGAATTATTCACCGGAGTCAGGATTCTGCTGGAAAAAGCACCGTCAGGGCACCATATTTCTGAAGATCAACAATTGACGGCAATTATACGAAAATTCCTATTTTTCCAGAAGACGAAGGGAGCCAAAAGGAGGGGCCGAGAGGGGCCGCCATGGGCCCCCCATAGGCCGGGCCTGGCCGCGCCCCCTTGTGGGGAGGGGGCCCACAACCCCCTCTGGCCGCCTCTCCTTCGCGTAATTCTTCGTCCCGAAACCTAAGACGGGGAGTTACGGAGAATTGTGAGCCGCCTCTGCGGGGCGGAAAAACACCAGAGAGAAAAGAGCTCTCCGCGGGCGAATCCGGGGAAATTCCCCGGGGGGAAATCGACGCCATCGCCATTGTCATCGAGCTGGACATCATCTCCATCATCATCATCATCATCATCATCATCATCATCATCATCATCATCATCATCATCATCATCATCTCCATCATCTACACCGCCATCTCCACCGCTGCATCTCGTCACCGCTGTAACGATTTGGGTTGGATCTTGATTGTTTGATAGGGGAAACTCTCCCGGTGTTGATTACTACTTGTTATTGATGCTATTGAGTGAAACCATTGAGCCAAGGTTTATGTTCAGATTGTTATTCATCATCATATCACCTCTGATTATGTTCCATATGATGTCTCGTGAGTAGTTCGTTTAGTTCTTGAGGACATGGGTGAAGTCTAAATGTTAGTAGTGAATTATTGTTGAGTAGTATTCAATGTTATGATATTTAAGTTGTGGTGTTACTCTTCTAGTGGTGTCATGTGAACATCGACTACATGATACTTCACCTTTATGGGCCTAGGGGAGTGCATCTTGTATTCGTTTGCTAATTGTGGGGTTGCCGGCAACCTAAACCCCCGTTAGTATATCGGTGCAGGAGGGATAGCAGGATCTCAGAGTTTAAGGCTGTGGTTAGATTTATCTTAATTACTTTCTTGTATTTGCGGATGCTTGCAAGGGGTATAATCACAAGTATGTATTAGTCCTAGGAAGGGCGGTGCATTAGCATAGGTTCACCCACACAACACTTATCAAAACAATGAAGATTAATCAGCTGTATGAAGCGAAAGCACTAGACTAAAATCCCCGTGTGTCCTCAAGAACGTTTGGTCATTATAAGTAAACAAACCGGCTTGTCCTTTGTGCTAAAAAGGATTGGGCCACTCGCTGCAATTATTTCTCTCGCATTTTATTTACTTGTACTTTATTTATCTGCTATATCAAAACCCCCTGAATACTTGTCTGTGAGCATTTACAGTGAATCCTTCATCGAAACGCTTGTCAACACCTTTGCTCCTCGTTGGGTTCGACACTCTTATTTATCGAAAGTACTACGATACACCCCCTATACTTTTGGGTCATCAAGACTATTTTCTGGCGCCGTTGCCGGGGAGTGAAGCGCTATTGGTAAGTGGAATTGGTAAGGAAACTTTTACTGTACGTGCTGATTTTTTTCTGCTTGCTACTATAAGTCATTATGGAGAGATCCTCCCTTGAATTTCTATTTGGGAAATCTACTACTACTGCAACGGTAGTGGATGAGGCGCCAGGTGAGGAAGTAATACCATATAAAATACCTATGAAAATTATTGAACGTGTTGTGGATAACCGCTATGAAGGGGATGGAACTGTTCATCCTGGAGATCATTTACTGTTTTTACATGAATTATGCGGGTTATTCAAATGTGCAGGTATTTCAATGGATGAAGTTAGGAAGAAATTATTTGTTATGTCGCTATCTGGTAAAGCGGCGCATTGGTATAAACTGCTGAAGGATGGGCGTTCTCTTGATTGGAAGGATATTGTGCCTGTATTTTACTCTAAATTCTATCCTCCAAGTGAAATTCACAAAGACCGCAACCGTATATATAATTTCTGGCCTCATGATGGAGAAAGTATTGCCCAAGCGTGGGGGAGATTGAAGTCTTTAATGCTCAAATGCCCCATTCATGAGCTTCCTGGTAATATTATTATTGATAATTTCTATGCAAGACTGTCTTTTCAAGATAAAACCTTGCTGGATACTTCTTGTTCTGGATCATTCACGCGCAATAAAGAAGAGTTTAAATGGGACCTTCTTGATCGAATCCAAGAAAATACTGAAGGATGGGAGAACGACAAAGGTAGAGTGTCAGGTATAAATTATAATTATGAATGCATTGAAACTTTTATGGATACTGATGAATATCGTAATATGAGTGCTACATATGGTCTTGACTCTCAAGTTGTTGCAAATATTTATAAAGCCTTTGCCTCTCATTTTGAATTGCCTAGGAAGAATTTTGATAAGTATAATGAACCATATAAAGATAAAGTTGATTCGCCTAAAAGTAAATGTATTGAAATTAAAACTGTTGATCATGTTCTTCCTGAAGCTTATATTGAAAAAACTCCTTTCCCTGCTAAAATGAAGGAGTATTCTGTTATAACTAGTGTAGTTAATAAAAGTGCAAAGAAACCCATAGAACCTGAAGAACAAATAAAAGTTGAACCTGCTGTTGCAATAGTTAAAGATCTTGTGACTGAAAATGTGGAAGATGGTCATATTATTTTTTGTGAAGATGCTTCTAATATTGTTTCGCATCCTAATAAGTCTATGAAAGCCAGTGTTCCTGTGCTCTCTGTTCGAATTGGTGATCATTGCTATTATGGTTTATGCGACATTGGTGCAAGTATTAGTGCCATTCCTTATGAGCTCTACACGGAAATTATGCATGAAATTGGTTCTTGTGAACTTGAAGATATTGATGTGGTTATTCGGCTAGCTAATAGAGAAACTATCTCTCCCATTGGTATTGTTCGAGATGTTGAAGTTCTATGTGGTAAGATTAAATATCCTGCTGACTTTTTGGTACTTGGTTCTGCTGCTAGTAAGTTTTGTCCTATTATTTTTGGTAGACCTTTTCTAAATACATGTGGAGCTATTATAGATTGCAAGAAAGAGAAAATTGTAACTAAATTTGCTGGTGAATCTTATGAGTTTAACTTCTCTAAATTTGCCAAAACTCCTTATAAAGCTGATTTGCCTAATGAAGATTTTAGAGTTGAACAGTGTGCATCTATTGCTCTTGCTCCTAGTAATCCTTTGCAGCAACATTTGGAGAATAGTGAGAGTGAAGTTTTTAGGGAAGAAAGGGATGAGCTTGATGAAATTTTCCTTCGTCAACCTATTCTTAAACATGACTTACCGGTTGAAGATTTAGGTGTAACACCACCACCAAAGGAAGATCCTGTATTTGATTTGAAACCATTACCTGATAATCTTAAGTATGCTTATATTGATGAGAAGAAAACATATCCTGTTATTATTAGTGCTAAGCTTTCAGATATCGAGGAAGAAAGGTTATTGGAAATATTGAAGAAGCACCGAGGAGCTATTGGCTATACTCTTGATGATTTGAAGGGGATTTCTCCCGCTATTTGCCAACATGCTATTAATATAGAAGATGGTGCAAAACCCGTTGTTGAACATCAGCGTCGTCTAATTCCTAAGATGAAGGATGTGGTAAGAAATGAGGTATTAAAACTTCTTGAAGCAGGTATTATATATCCTATTGCTGATAGTAGATGGGTTAGTCCTGTGCATTGTGTTCCTAAGAAAGGAGGTATAACTGTTGTGCCTAATGATAATGATGAGCTTATTCCTCAAAGAGTAGTTGTAGGGTATAGAATGTGCATTGATTTTCGAAAAGTTAATAAAGTTACTAAGAAAGATCATTACCCTTTACCTTTTATTGATCAAATGTTAGAAAGGTTGTCTAAAAATACTCATTTCTATTTTCTTGATGGATATTCTGGGTTTTCACAAATTGCTGTTAGAGCTAAAGATCAAGAGAAAACCACTTTCACTTGTCCCTATGGAACTTATGCTTATAGGCGTATGCC
Source organism: Lolium multiflorum (assembly GCA_030979885.1). NCBI lineage: Eukaryota > Viridiplantae > Streptophyta > Magnoliopsida > Poales > Poaceae > Lolium > Lolium multiflorum. The sequence goes on along the minus strand of CM061748.1, from coordinate 203,518,418 downwards.
TTTTGGTTTATGTAATGCTCCTGCTACTTTTCAAAGATGCATGTCTGCTATTTTTCATGGCTTTTGTGAAAAGATTGTTGAGGTATTCATGGATGATTTTTCTGTCTATGGGAATTCTTTTGATAATTGCTTGCGAAACCTTGATAAAGTTTTGCAGAGATGTGAAGAAACTAACCTTGTTCTTAATTGGGAGAAATGCCACTTTATGGTTAATGAAGGAATTGTATTGGGACATAAAATTTCTGAAAGAGGTATTGAAGTTGATAGAGCTAAAGTTGAAGCAATTGAGAAGATGCCCTATCCTAGGGATGTTAAAGGTATTCGTAGTATTCTTGGTCATGCTGGTTTTTATAGGAGGTTTATTAAAGATTTCTCTAAAATTTCAAAACCTCTTACTAATCTTCTTCAAAAAGAAATACCTTTTGTTTTTGATGACGATTGTAAGGAAGCTTTTGAAACTCTAAAGAAAGCCTTAACAACTGCTCCTATAGTCAAACCGCCTGATTGGAATTTACCTTTTGAAATTATGTGTGATGCTAGTGATTTTCTGTAGGTTCTGTTCTTGGACAGCGAGTAGATAAAAAATTAAATGTTATTCATTATGCTAGTAAAACTCTAGATGCTGCTCAAAGAAATTATGCTACAACTGAGAAAGAGTTATTAGCAGTAGTTTTTGCATGTGACAAGTTTAGACCCTATATTGTTGATTCAAAAGTCACAATTCATACTGATCATGCTGCAATTAGGTACCTTATGGAAAATAAAGATGCTAAGCCAAGGCTTATTAGATGGGTTCTTCTTTTGCAAGAATTTGATTTACATATTGTAGATAGGAAAGGTGCTGATAATCCTGTTGCTGATAATTTGTCTAGATTGGAAAATATTACTTATGATCCTGTTCCTGTTAATGATAGTTTTCCAAATGAACAATTGGCTGCAATAAAGGTGAGCTCGCGAGAGAGCCCTTGGTATGCTGATTATGCTAACTTTATTGTTTCGAAGTATTTGCCTCCAACCTTTTCAGCTCAGCAAAGGAGGAAATTCTTTTATGATTTGAGGCATTATTTTTGGGATGACCCACACTTATATAAAGAAGGAGTGGATGGTATTATGCGAAGATGTGTCCCAGAATATGAACAACAAGAGATATTGAGTAAATTCCATGGTAGTGTTTATGGAGGACATCACGCCGGAGATAGAACCGCACAAAAGGTTTTACAATCAGGTTTTTATTGGCCAACACTTTTCAAGGATGCAAGGAAGTTTATCTTATCTTGTGATGAATGTCAAAGAGTTGGTAATATCTCTAAACGCAATGAAATGCCTATGAATTATACTCTTGTTATTGAACCATTTGATTGTTGGGGATTCGACTTCATGGGTCCTTTCCCTTCTTCAGAAGGTAATACTCATATACTTGTCGTTGTTGATTATGTTACTAAATGGGTAGAAGCTATACCTACAAAAAGTGTTGATGGTGAGACCTCTTTAAAAATGCTTTTAAATGTTATATTTCCTAGATTTGGAGTACCTAGATATATTATGACTGATGGAGGTTCTCATTTTATTCATGGAGGTTTTAGAAAAACTCTTGCCAAATATGGTATTAATCATAGAATTGCTTCAGCTTATCATCCTCAAACTAGTGGGCAAGTAGAATTATCAAATAGAGAAATTAAAGCTATTTTGGGAAAGACTGTTAATAAATCTAGAAAGAATTGGGCTAGTAAGTTAAAGGAAGCATTGTGGGCTTATAGAACTGCTTATAAAAATCCTATGGGAATGTCTCCTTATAAAATGGTTTATGGAAAAGCTTGTCATTTACCTTTAGAACTAGAGCACAAAGCTTATTGGGCTGTAAGAGAACTTAATAAAGATTTTAAACTTGCCGGTAAGAAGAGGTTGCTACAATTGAGTTCTTTAGATGAATGGAGAAGTGAAGCTTATGAAAATGCTGAACTTTTTAAAGAGAAAGTTAAGAAGTGGCATGATAGAAGAATTATTAAAAGAGAATTTAATGTTGGAGATAAAGTTCTATTGTATCGGTCTCGTCTCAGATTTTTTGCAGGGAAATTACTCTCAAAATGGGAAGGACCATATGTTATTGAGGAAGTCTATCGTTCAGGAGCAATAAAAATTAGCTCTTTGGAAGGTAACGCCACACAAGTAGTGAATGGACAAAGACTCAAGCATTATATTTCTGGAGATTCTTATAATGAAGATATTGATATTATTCAAGTGATAACTCCGGAAGCTTTCATCAAAGATCAAATTGACAGTCTGCAGAGTCCGACTTTGAATAGGTAACAGTTTTAGTAATAAAAAGTCCGCGTTTAGCTTTCCGAACAATATTTCTGCTGTTTTTGGAAAATATGAAAAATTACGGGATCGAAACGGAGTGGAGGAGACGCGCGAGGGCCCGTCACCATAGGCGGCGCGGGCCCCACCCTGGCCGCGCCGCCCTATGGGACAGCCCCTCGGCGTCCCGTTTCCACTCGTTTTCGCCTGGAACCTTCCTTTTGTCGTAAAAATATTTGCTATATAATCCCCCGGACCCCTGGAGGTCCGTATATCGTTTTCTCGTCGTGTTTTGTTTCGAGCTGTTTTCTGCCAGATATTGTTTTCAGATCTAGAGCCACCATGTCTTCGTCGGAGCCTCCGAAGGACAACTTCTTTGAGAACGTCGTCAACCCGTACATAAGCGAGTTGAAGATGCATCCCAAGGAATTGCTGCTTGTAGATGGAGAGTTGCAGATAGAAGATGTTCGGGGACCTAAGGGAGAAGGAAGCTTGGAGGACAGGATGGAGAAACTAGAACAAGAAGTCTTCACCTACAAGAAGATGGCTGAGCGTGAAGTGGACATCTTCCACAGAATTGTGTCCGAGCTCATTGGTGAACACGAGAAGGAGACTGCAAAGCTGTGGAGCGATATCCTCTCACTTCACAACACTACCAACCAACTTCAGGCGCAACTTTATGATGCTTGGAATCAAAACTGTGAGTATGAAAACAGGTTTAAACGCATTAGCGATGCTGCTAGTTTCAGGATTCCAGAGACCAAGACATCGTTTGTTGATGGAGAGCCTCTTCCCTGGAAGTCTGATGACGAGAAGAACCCACCACCATCACCACCGAAGGAGTAATTCATCATCGGTATTGGCATCCCCTTGGTTTGTTCCAAGCTTGGGGGAGTGCCGCGGTATCACATCATCACTATCTTTATCTTTTACTATCAAGTAGTGTCATATCATGAGTAGGGAAGTTATCATATGGAATAGCTTGCAGTGTGGAAGTATCTCTCTTAGTTGGTTATCTATGTATCCGTTGGTGTGAGTTATCGTTATGTAATATTAATGAGAAGTCTTATCATTTACTTTTTGCACGCCTTATTTTAGTTTGCAATCTCTATTATATGATCACTCTTGACATTGGTATTGATATCACTTTGGGAGTATCAAGTAAATCTATTTGGTTTTGGCAAACTTAGCATTGGTCAATAGCAACAACACCATGATGTTTAAGTAGGAAAGGGAAATACATGTAGATATATTGCTTTATTATCTTTATGCTAATGAGTTTAGTATTCTAAAGTTAAAATTGTTTGTGCTTATGAGAAAGATGCATGATTGTTTCTATCACATGTATATTTGTTTATTTCCCTCAACCTTTATGCTTGCTATCAAACCTTGCTAGCCAAAAACCTGTATTGAGAGGGAATGCTTCTCATACATCCATAACCTTAGACCAAACCCATGCCATTTGTGTCCACCATAACTACCTACTATGTGGTATTTTGCGCCACCCCAAGTAAATACTTCATGTGCTACCTTTAAATAATTCAAACTATATTACTCCTTATTTGTGTCAATGTTTTATAGCTCATGAGGAAGTATGTGGTGTTTTATCTTTCAATCTTGTTGGGTGGACTTTCACCAATGGACTAAGTGGCACATGCGCTTATCCAATAATTTTGCAATAAGAGCTGGCAACGAGGTTCCCAGCCCCAATTAATAACTTTCATTAATAATTCTCTTCACATGTTTTGCCCTGATTTATCAGTAAGCAACTTAATTTTGCAATAGACACTCCTCCATGGTATGTGAATGTTGGAAGGCACCCGAGGATTCGGTTAGCCATGGCTTGTGAAAGCAAAGGTTGGGGGGAGTGTCAACCATAATAAAACTAAAATACATGTGTGAACAATAGAGAAGGGGGATGATCTACCTTGCTGGTTGTTGACGTCAGAAACCCACCGGCGGGCAGTGACTGGTCAACACCGTAGAGCCGGGAACAACTAGGGCTGCGGCTGGCCCCTCGTAGCGACGGCCCGCAAGCCTCCCCGGTCGCGCCGATGCAAATTGCAAGGGCGTGCCACCTGACCTATACCTGGTCAGGAAGGTGTGGATGATGCCTCGCTTAGTTTCCTGCAGGGCACACACGTACACGTTAAATACGAGCCTCGATCGGCTCTCAGGTTATCCTGTGAATCGGCTCATGGAGCCGATCCACCCATGATTCGTCCAAGGTGGCCGAATATATGGTGGTCCTGCTTGATCAAGATAAAGCATATGAGATCCACGACGATTTAGGGTTTTCACCGCATAATCGGATCATCCTACTCACGATTGGGCCTCGCGCTCACGCACGGTGATCGTAAACCAATCCTAGACAAGGCCTAAAAACCAACACGAGGTTGATCCTCGGAACATCCTGTCTAGGGCCAGCAAACTACACCCTACGCGCCGCTGGATCCTCCAACCCTTTGTAAGGCCTAACTATTGCAGATGTTAAACTAATCCTTGATGAATCAAGGAGCAACCGTAATGGATCAGATCTACTAAATAACGATCAAGCGGGGTGCCGCCCCTGCACCCATGATGAGGTACAAGGACGGCTAGATGCGCAAGGGTTGCACTACGACAGCATATGATACTAAGAACAATGCTAACCCTAACACATCTATGATAACTACGTTGCTCGCCATCAAAAAGGCTTCAGCACGAGCAACGCATGAACAACATAGGCAGGCTCGTGCTGCCTAGATCGCGAGATGCGATCTAGGCAGCATGGTGCTTACCGGAGAAACCCTTGAGACGAAGGGGTTGGCGATGCGCCGAGATTGGTTTGTGTTGAACGTTGGTTGTTTATTCCATAAACCCTAGATACATATTTATAGTCCAGCGGACTTTCTAATGTGGACGTGCACCAAACCGTGCACGAGATAAATTCTAACTTCTACGTAGCCTACTATATTAAGATACACGGGCTAACTAGCCCAAACTCTGCGCATAAAGGCCGATTCACCTATTTCTTGATGTACACATCTTCAAGTCCATCTTGATCGCGGCCCACCTCTGGCTTGGTCAAATTCTGGTGATAACACATGCCCCCCTGGTTTTGGAAATGACATTTCCAAAATCATTATGCTTTTCTCTCGTCGGGTCATGTCGTGGCAGAGCAGAACTGTCGCAGCATCCGTCATCATGACACTTTGTCTTCCCCACTTCTCTGTGGAATTTGACAGCTTGAGCATCACTTCCTCGGAAACTGCAATGGCATTGAATTCCCACTAGGCTCCTCATTATTTAACCATGCCAATTGACCAGTCCTCTTCATCCCCTTCCTCTGTTCTAGCGGTCGACACCAAAAAACCCTCTCCTTCTGTAGCAATGTCTTCCTCTTCCTCCTCCGCTTCAGGCTTCTCCCTCCAATCGTCGCCGAAGAACAAGGAAGAAGACGATTCCCGCTCCGGGGCGAATCCCATCTCCTCTGACAAGGAGAAGAAAGAAAAAGGAGCGGAAAGGACTGAGGCCTCCCCCTCCACCAAGCTCCCGCCGAAGAAGCGCTCCCGCATGTGGGCGGACAGCGAGGACGACGATGACGACGAGGAAGAAGAGGATAAGGAGGAGGAAGATGATTCCTCCTCCTCCGCGGGATATCCTCCAACGAAGCGCTTCCGCAGCTGGGCGGATAGCGAGGATGATGACGATGACGAGGAGGAGGAGGAAGCTCCAGCCGACGGCTGGGGCAGCGACGGCGAGGAGCTTCCTGGGAGCAGCGCCGACGACCTCGACGACGGCGATGATGAAGACGGCGACGACTAGTGGGGTAGGACTAGTAGTTGCAGTGCACTAGGCACCAGATCCTTCTTTTGGGAGCCATCGGCTCTTCTTGTAAAGCCGCTTCTTTGAATTAACGAGAATTGTTCTTTCAATCTCTCTTTTCATTAATCCAATCTCCATCCTCCCGTTTGTCACACCAAGACCGATAGCAACGAATCGGATTATTATTTTCTCTCGACCGTGGTATTTTGCAATCCCACAGCCGATGATTGTTCATCGGCTAATTTGAGCAACCAGTCTCTTTCCCTTTCTTGCAGCAACCCCAATCGGCCCCTGAAAATATAGAGCATCCACTAGATTAGCTGCCCCCCGAGCCTTAGTCAAGGCGAGGACATCAGCAAGGACGTGCTCCAAGGAACCTATGAAGCTAAACTGAACACCATCTTGGCGAAAATCTGAGCTTCGTGGGTCTCGTATAATTGTTCTAGAGTCGATGGTGGCGACATCGGCTTTTTTTTTTACGATTGCATCGGCCCCCATACTTTGGTACCCATGATTGGATCTTGCCTTTTTGCTGGCCGATTCTAATCGGCCTCCCTACCTTAGTGCCCATCATCCCACATGCTTGGGAAATACTTCTTGAGGTGTTGACCATTTACGGCCACTGGGAACTTCTGTCCGTCCAACTCTTCCAACATGTATGCATTACCTTTCAAGGCCTGGACGACTTTGTACGGACCGTGCCAATTAGGAGACCACTTGCCATATGCCTTGTCCCTGGTTCCTAACGGCAACACAGCTTCCCATACCAGGTCACCAACCTGAAACTCCTTTGGTCTAACCTTCTTATTGTAGGCCCGAGCTACCCGGGCTTTGTTTTCCTTAATCTTTTCCAACGACCAAAGCCTAAGCTCTGTTGCGTCCTCAATAGTGTCACTCATCAAAGCTGCATATTCGTCTGCCGTCAGGTCATCCTGAAACGTGACACGTCTTGATCCAGCCGTAATCTCCCAAGGTAATACGGCTTCTTGCCCATAAACAAGCTGGTACGGCGAAGTCTTTATAGCTCCATGGCATGACATGCGGTAGGCCCATAATGCCTCTGATAACTTCTCATGCCAATCCCTTGGGTTTTCTTCAATCTTTCTCTTGATCAGCTTGATTAAGCTCTGATTGGACGCCTCAGCTTGCCCGTTAGCCTGAGCATAGTACGGAGATGATCGGATCAGCTTAATCCCCATGTCATCGCAGAATCCCCTGAACTCTTTAGACACAAAGACCGAACCTCCATCGGTCGTGATGGTTTGGGGAATCCCGAACCTATGAATCACGTGTTCCTTCACGAACTTAATCACATCTTCTGATTTTACCTTCTTCATAGGGACGGCCTCCACCCACTTGGTGAAGTAATCTGTGATGGCCAAAATCCATTCGTGTTTCTTACTCGAAGCCGGATGGATTTTTCCGATCATGTCCATGCCCCACCCTCGGAATGGCCAAGGTTTGATGATCGGGTTCATCGCTGATGCTGGTACCATCTGAATCTTCCCAAACATCTGGCATGCCTGGCACCCCTTGTAGTAATTGAAGCAATCTTCAAGCATGGTGGGCCAATAGAACCCTGAGCGCCTAATTAGCCACTTCATCTTGTGAGCCGACTGATGAGTTCCACAGGCGCCTTCATGCACCTCATGTAAGAGCCGATTAGACTCAGTTGGTCCCAGGCACTTGAGTAGTAACCCTTCCAACGTCCTGTAGAACATGTCGTCTCCTATGAGGACATACTTCATGGCTTTGTATCTTACCCGCTTAGGTGCCCCCCGAGCCGAATCTTTTAAGTATTTGAAGATTTCGGCTCTCCAATCATTTTGTTCCAGGAATTGGACCTGAACTTCTGACCCTTCAGGTGTATCTATGTAGCCTGACGCCATTTGCGCGAGATTGTTGGCCTCGGTATTCTGGGATCTTGGAACCCAATTAAAGTTGATGTACCGAAACTGTGTCATTAACTCACGGCATTCCATCCAATATGGGAAAAGCGATTCACTCTCGCACTTATATTCATCCGTGAGCTGGTTGATTACCAACTTGGAGTCTCCAAAAAGTTCTACTGCTTCTGCTCCAGCTTCTAGTAGCAACTCCATCCCCTTACGTACCGCCTCATACTCCGCCACGTTGTTGGTGCAAGGGGTAGACAATCTGATGGAGAAGGAGTATTCCGTCCCCCTAGGCGATACGAGCAGAATGCCGATGCCACAACCATCGTCGCAAGCCGATCCATCGAAGAACATAGCCCATGCACGTATGGATAGTGCTGCTATATTGGTATTGATTCGCTCAGCTATGAGATCGGCCAATGCTTGTCCTTTGACTGCTTTCGCAGGCTGATACCGAAGGTCGAATTCTGACAACGCAAGCATCCATTTACCCAATCGGCCTTTCAACACGGGGGCCGACAGCATGTGCTTGACAACGTCGGACTTGCATATGACGAAGATCTCTGCCGTCAAAAGGATGTGGTGCAGCTTGGTGCAGGTAAAGAACAGACAGAGGCACAGTTTCTCGACCTCAGGGTACCTTGTCTCCGCGTCCAACATCCTTCTGCTGAGGTAGAAAACGACCTTTTCAACGCCCTCGTAGAGTTGCACCACCACCGAGGCGATGGATGTGTCAGCTACTGACAAGTAAATGTAGAACGGCCTGTCTTGCTGGGGCGGCACTAGCACGGGTGGTGTCGTCAGATACCGTTTAATGTCATCGAACGCCTGCTGCTGTTCTGCCCCCCAGTGAAATTCGTCATCGGATTTAGTCTTCACCAAACCCATGAACGGCTCGATCCGTCCTGACAGGTTAGAGATGAATCGGCGAACGAAGTTGATCTTGCCGATAAGACGCTGGAGTTCCTTCTTCGTGGTGGGCGGCTGCATGGTACGCACTGCCTCCTGACTCTTCAGGCCGATCTCAATTCCTCGCTCATGGACCAAAAATCCTAGGAACTGACCGGCCGTCACACCAAAGGCACACTTCTTTGGGTTCATTCTCAGCCCGAACTTTCGAGTTCGGTCTAGTACGTGTCGCAAATCTTCCAAGTGTCCCTCCATGGAGACAGACTTGACTACCACATCATCGATGTAGATTTCCACCAACTTGCCGATCAGATCGTGGAATATATAATTCATGGCTCTTTGATACGTCGCGCCAGCATTCTTCAACCCAAAGGTCATGACCACATATTCAAACAAGCCTACTGCCCCTGGTACTCTGAATGCGGTCTTGTGTATATCTTCTGGGGCCATGAAGATCTGGTTATAGCCGGCGTTGCCATCCATGAAGCTTAAAACCTTGTGGCCAGCAGCTGCATTGATCAAAGTTTCTGCCACAGGCATCGGATATTCATCTTTTGGAGTGGCTCTGTTAAGATCTCGGAAATCGATAGCCACACGCCACCGGCCGTCCTTCTTTTCTACCGGAACGATACTGGATATCCATTCCGCATACCTGCATGGTCTGATGAATCCGGCAGCCAACATCTTCTCGATCTCTTTCTTGACCTCCTCTAGGATTTCGGCCTTCATCTGTCGTGCTCGTTGCTGGAAGGGCCGAAATCCTTTCTTCAGGGGGAGCCGATGTTCGATGATGCTCCTGTCTAGCCCAGGCATCTCTGTGTAGTCCCACGCAAAGCAATCTGGGTATTCTTTCAATAGAGCAATCATCTGACTCCTGAGCTGTGGGTCTAACTTTCTACTGATAAAAGTTGGCCGAGGCTTATCCCCGGGGCCGATGTCGACTTCCTCTAGCTCGTCAGCCGAGGTGAACCCGTACCCTAGCTTTCCGTCACCTGTGAGGTCGACGCCGAATACTGGGAGAGCTGGTGGTGCGTGTAATACGGTCCGATCGCTGGGATCGGCTTCTATCTTGATCATCGCTAGGATCTTGTGGCAGTGTCGGGGCCGATCGCGTGGACCGTCTCCTTCTTCATCCTTGCTATGAGAGCAGCCGCCCTCATCACTACCCTCACCAGGGCGGTACCCCAGCTCCACCACGTTGGTGCTGATGCCATGGGAGCGGGTGTCGTGGAGGAGTCGATGAGGTCGGCTTCGAGGAGGACCTTGACCTCGTCGTTCAGATCCTCGTGAGTGACCGGAGTTTTTTCCGCCATCTCCGATGTAGACGGCGATGTGGTTGATGTTTAGGATTGTCCCACCGGGCGTGCCAGAATGTGTTGACGTCAGAAACCCACCGGCGGGCGTGACGGTCAACACCGTAGAGCCGGGAACAACTAGGGCTGCGGCCCCCAGTCCCTCGGAGCGACGGCCCGCAAAGCCTCCTGGTCGCGCGCCGATGCAAATTGCAGGGCGTGCCACCTGACCTATACCTGGTCGAAGGTGTGGATGATGCCTCGCTTAGTTTCTGCAGGGCACACACGTACACGTTAAATACGAGCCTCGATCGGCTCTCAGGTTATCCCGTGAATCGGCTCATGGAGCCGATCCACCCATGATTCGTCCAAGGTGGCCGAATATATGGTGGTCCTGCTTGATCAAGATAAAGCATATGAGATCCACGACGATTTAGGGTTTTCACCGCATAATCGGATCATCCTACTCACGATTGGGCCTCGCGCTCACGCACGGTGATCGTAAACCAATCCTAGACAAGGCCTAAAAACCAACACGAGGTTGATCCTCGGAACATCCTGTCTAGGGCCAGCAAACTACACCCTACGCGCCGCTGGATCCTCCAACCCTTTGTAAGGCCTAACTATTGCAGATGTTAAACTAATCCTTGATGAATCAAGGAGCAACCGTAACGGATCAGATCTACTAAATAACGATCAAGCGGGGTGCCGCCCCTGCACCCATGATGAGGTACAAGGACGGCTAGATGCGCAAGGGTTGCACTACGACAGCATATGATACTAAGAACAATGCTAACCCTAACACATCTATGATAACTACGTTGCTCGCCATCAAAAGGCTTCAGACGAGCAACGCATGAACAACATAGGCAGGCTCGCTGCCTAGATCGCGAGATGCGATCTAGGCAGCATGGTGCTTACCGGAGAAACCCTTGAGATGAAGGGGTTGCCGATGCGCCGAGATTGGTTTGTGTTGAACGTTGGTTGTTTATTCCATAAACCCTAGATACATATTTATAGTCCAGCGGACTTTCTAATGTGGACGTGCACCAAACCGTGCACGAGATAAATTCTAACTTCTACGTAGCCTACTATATTAAGATACACGGGCTAACTAGCCCAAACTCTACGCATAAAGGCCGATTCACCTATTTCTTGATGTACACATCTTCAAGTCCATCTTGATCGCGGCCCACCTCTGGCTTGGTCAAATTCTGGTGATAACACTGGTAGAGATAACATCCTCCATGGGAGCCGCTCTTGGAAGGTCTGTTTGGCAAGGGGTTAGAGTGCCCACTACCATTCGTTGACAACAACAAACACCACTCAAAATCTTACTTTTATGCTCTTTATATGATTTCAAAACTTGAAAAGCTCTAGCACATGATTTAATCCCTGCTTCCCTCTGCGAAGGGCCTATCTTTTACTTTTATGTTGAGTCAGTAAACCTATTTCCCTCTATCTTAAGCAAGCAATTGAGTTGTTGTGAACCAACTATTTATACTATGATTCAGTTAATCATGTCTTTTATGCTTTCTTGTTTAGTACAAATTTTATCTGAATGAATATGACCTTGAAAGATATCAATGATTATGAGGAGATTGTTATGATTGAGAATGAAAGCCTTGCTATATAAATTCTAATATGAAAGCTTTGCTTAGAAGATAAGTACAATCCGTTAGTAGTTCTCTGACCAAGAACAAAGTTTGCCATAACCGTTTATGATTTCCTATGCACCTCTATTTGTGATTTCTCTTTACTTATTTCAAGATGAGTTATATGAAGAGAATGTTTACTAGAATATCTTGTGTGAATCAATATGATGCTTCTTGTCCGTATTTTATTTATCGACTCTTCACTCCATAAACATGTGGTCTTGTTTATCGAGCTCAGTTTCGCTTGGGGACAAGCGAGGTCTAAGCTTGGGGGGAGTTGATACGTCCATTTTGCATCACTATTTTATATCATAATTTGCTGTTATTCATTGATATATTTCCTATTTAGAGATGATACTTATGTTATTTCATCTATTTTGCATGTTTCGTGATCATTGGAGAATTATTCACCGGAGTCAGGATTCTGCTGGAAAAAGCACCGTCAGGGCACCATATTTCTGAAGATCAACAATTGACGGCAATTATACGAAAATTCCTATTTTTCCAGAAGACGAAGGGAGCCAAAAGGAGGGGCCGAGAGGGGCCGCCATGGGCCCCCCATAGGCCGGCGCGGGCCCTGGCCTGGCCGCGCCGCCTTGTGGGGAGGGGCAGCCCATGCCTCTCCTTCGCGACTTCTTCGTCCCGAAAACCTAAGACCTGGGGAGTTACGGAGAATTGACAGAGCCGCCTCTGGGGCGGAAAAACACCAGAGAGAAAAGAGCTCTCCGGCGGGCAGGAATCCGGGAAATTCCCTCCGGAGGGGGAAATCGACGCCATCGTCATCGGATGATACGTCCAAAACGTATCTACTTTCCCGAACACTTTTGCTATTGTTTTGCCTCTAATTTGTGTATTTTGGATACAACTAACACGGACTAACGCTGTTTTCAGCAGCTCTGGTGTCTCGTTTTTGTGCAGAAATCCAACTTTCGGAAAAACCTCGGAATTTATAAGGCCCTATTTTCCCAGAAGACTCACGGAGCCGAAGGGCAAGTCAGGTGGAGGCCCGAGGGCCCCACACATAGGCGGCGCGGCCCAGGAGGGGGGCGCGCGGCCCTAGTGTGTGGCGGCCTCGGCTGGCCCCCGACGCCCTCCTTCGGACTACTTATCGCCCTCGACCTAAAAACGCACGGAGAGAAGTCGGAGTCGCCAGAAACCCTCCAGAGAGCCGCCACATCGCGAAACTCCGTCTCGGGAGCCAGAAGTCTCCGTTCGGCACTCCGCCGGGACGGGGAATTGGAGAGATCTTCACCGCCATCACCACCAACGCCTCTCCATCGACCAGCCATGTTTCCCCCATCCATGTGTGAGTAATTCCCCCGCTGTAGGCTAAAGGGGATGGTAGGGATTGGATGAGATTGATCATGTAATAGTCACAAGATTGTTAGGGCATGGTGCCTAGTATCCGTAGATGTTACTTTTATGATATTGTTGCAACTTGTTATGCTTAATTCTTGTCACTAGGGCCCGAGTGCCATGATCTCAGATCTGAACATGTTATTGTTTCATCATGATATTCATTGTTTATGGTCTTATCTGCAAGTTGTATACACACGTCGCTGTCCGGAACCAATGGCCCCGAAGTGACAGAAATCGGGACAACCGGAGGGGATGGTAGTGATGTGAGGATCACATGTGTTCACGGAGTGTTAATGCTTTGCTCCGGTACTCTATTAAAAGGAGTACCTTAATTTCCAGTAGTTTCCCTAGAGGCCCGGCTGCCACCGGCTGGTAGGACAAAAGATGTTGTGCAAGTTTTTCATTGCAAGCACGTACGACTATATATGGAACACATGCCTATTGATTGATTAGTACTTGGATACCGCTTTATTATTACCTGCAAATGCCCTACCATGATTGTTATATGAATTATCTCATCCATGCAACGCCCGTTCATCCGTCCCTATGCCTACAGTATTTTAATCCTGCTGTTTACGATAATCACTACTGCTGTCTTTATTTCACCGTTGTTGTTATTTCACTATTCCTACTGCTATAAAACTGTTGCTCTAAACTCTTGCGAGCAAGTCTGTTTCAGGTGCAGCTGAATTGACAACTCCGCTGTTAAGGCTTACAAGTATTCTTTGTCTCCCCTTGTGTCGAATCAATAAATTGGGTAATACTTCCCTCGAAGACTGTTGCGATCCCCTATACTTGTGGGTCATCAAGACTATTTTCTGGCGCCGTTGCCGGGGAGCATAGCTTTATTTGCAAGTTCACTTGGATTGATATTGTTCGCTGCAAATTCTCCATCATGTGTAAACCTCGCGATACTAAAGTCGCCATATTACCATCCACTACAAGAAAAGGTACAACTCTGAGTACCTCTGCTGCTCTTGATTCACCATCTGTGATAAGTCAACTTGTTTCACCACCACAAACTTCACGTGTTGGTATTTCTGCTGAATCTGAAAATTTCTCTGATAATTTTGATGATGCTTCTACTGTGCTTGATAGTGCTGGTTCATTAGGTCATTTTCTAGATGCTACAATTGCTAGGTCTAGACAAATTGAAATTACTGAAACTCCTAATGAAAATACTGTTACACCTGTTAATTCACCTGAGATTGATGATCTTGATGAAGATTATGTAGAACTTGATGATGATTTTATTGATAAATGCAATGCTACTACTAGTACAAGTAATCTTAAAAAGCTTATTGCACAACATGCTGTTAGATATAAACCGTCTCCTGATCCTAAATTTGCCACATCTCCTATAAACATTAAGGATAAATATTATGACTTTTCTCTTGATTTATCTCATATATCTATTGTTGAGAAAACACCCTTTTGTGGTACTGAAAAAGAAAGTGCTGTAGAACATATGAATGAGCTTTCTACTTTAAGTAGCTTGTTTTCTGATGATGTTAAGATGCGTACTTATTTTGTTGCTAAGATTTTCCCTTTCTCATTAAAGGATGATGCTAAGATTTGGTATAATAATTTGCCTCCTGATTCTATTAATAGTCCAAGTTGTTTGCTTGATGTTTTCTTTCGAAAATACTTTCCCGCTAGTGCTCAACATATGGCTTTGCAGAGAATTTATAGCTTTGATCAAGAAGATGGAGAGAAATTGCCTGAAGCTTGGGCAAGATTTTGCTCTCTTATTAGAGCTCGGCCTGGACATGATTTGGAAAAGCATGATTTACTTGATATATTTTATAGTGGACTAACCATTGAGTCTAGGGCATACCTGGATAGTTGTGCTGATTGTGTTTTCAGGAAAAGAACGAAGCTGAAGAATTATTGGCTAAAATAAGCAAAAATCATGATGATTGGTCTACACCTGAACCAACTCCGACACCAATATTGAAGAAGAGGGGTATGATTGAATTAAATGATGAAGATATGAGGGAAGCCAAGAAATCTCTTATGGAGAAGGGTATTAAATCTGAAGATGTGAAGAATTTACCTCCTATAGAAGACCTATGTAAGATAATTCCCCCTTCATCCACAATCGAGGTACATTCTCTTCAACGCTTTGATAGAGGAGATATTCCATATTCAAAACCTCCTGATCAATGTTTAGATGAATTTGATAATTATATTGTTAAGCAAAGTAATTTTAATATGAGAGTAGAGAATCATCTAATGGAAAATTCTCAAGCTATTGGTAAATTGCATGATATTGTGGAGAGAACCTCCAATGATGTTAAGATGCTTGTTAAACATTTTGATATGATTCAAACTCAAATTGATCAACTTACTAAAGTGCAAAATGACTTGTTAAAAAATAATCATGAAGAGAAACAAGTTTATGAAGTAACAACTAGAGGCGGTGTTTCTACCCAGGATCCTCTATATCCTGAAGGGCACCCCAAAAGGATTGAACAAGATTCTCAACGAACTAAAGAAATTAGTAGTCCTTCTAAGAAAAAGAAGAAGAAACATAAAACTGTTGTAGAATCCTCTGAACCTGTTAATGATCCTAATAGTATTTCTATTTCTGATGCTGAAACTGAAAGTGGTAATGAACATGAGGAAGATAATGATAAGAATGATATTCCTGATAAAGAAGAAATTGAAAAGGAACCTGAAAAGCATGATAAAAATAAGAAGTACACTAAAGAAGATTTTATTACAAAGAAACATGGTAATGAAAGAGAACCTTGGGTTCAAAAGCCAATGCCTTTTCCTGCTAAGAAACTAAAATCAAAGGAAGAGGAACATTATAATAAATTTTGTGATTGGATGAAACCTTTATTTTTGCAAATCCCTTTGACTGATGCTATTAAATTGCCTCCTTATTCAAAGTATATGAAAGATATTGTCTCTAACAAAAGGAAAATTCCCAATGAGGAGATTTCCACTATGCTCGCTAATTACTCCTTCAATGGTAAGGTTCCAAAGAAGCTGGGAGACCCAGGTATACCGACTATTCCTTGTTCCATCAAGAATAATTATGTTAGAACTGCTCTATGTGATTTGGGAGCAGGTGTTAGTGTAATGCCTTTTTCTCTTTATAAGAGACTTGATTTAGACAAGTTGATACCCACTGATATATCTTTGCAAATGGCTCATAAATCTACTGCTATTCCTGTTGGTGTATGTGAAAATGTTCCTGTTCAAGTTACTCAACATTGCTTGATATTAACTGATTTTGTTGTGTTGAAAATGCCTGAAGATGATAATATGTCCATTATTCTTGGAAGACCCTTTCTTAATACTGCAGGGGCTGTTATTGATTGCAATAAAGGCAAGGTTACTTTCAATGTTGATGACAAGGAACATACTGTCTATTTTCCAAAGAGGATTGATAAAGTATATGGAGTTAATACAATTTTTAATGTGAAAACTATCAAAGTGGGATCCATTGATTGTCCTATATATGAGCCTAAAGAAGAATATCAAACTCTTGTGATTGGATCCATATCAATTCAATATAAGGTAACATGATTGATTTGAGTTTTATTTCTTCTTATGTCATATAAAATTTATTTGGTAGCAAGACTTGATCAACCTTGTTAACAAGTATATTTTAATGCATAAGAGAGCTAAACAACATTTCTTTCTTTCTTTCTCCCTCCATTTGTTTTACTTGTTGTAGCACTTTTTGTTTTGCAATATGCTTTAGTTGTTTAAGATTTTGGAAATCATTTTCCTGCGCAGTAATAATTAATTTAACACCCAGAAATGTGCATTTTTCGAAGTTCTCAAAAATTTACAAAAATTATACTGGTAGTCATATTTTTCGAAGAGGCACCTGGGAGCACCTGGGGCTGACCAGTGGGGCACCCCAGGGTGGCACCCCACAGCCGGCGCGGCCAGCAAGGGGCGCGCGCCACCCTGGTGTGTGGGCCCCTCCTTGCCCCACTCCATCATCTCTTTCACTCAGTGCACTCTCTCTCCCGAAAAAACTCGTACTCACTTTCTCTCACTCGTGTTTCTGCTCAAGAACTCGCGATTTCTCGATCTCTTTGCTCAGCCCAGATTTCTGTCTGAAATTTGGCACATTTGCTCTCCGGTATGTGACTCCTTTGATTGTCCAATTAGAATTTTGTTTGGTTGAGTATATCTTGAATATTTTGCTGTTGTAGATAACATGTTTAGTGAGCTTGCATGCTTGTTCTAAGTGGTAGAAACTAGTTTTGATGCATGTTTAGTACTCTAGCAAGTTCCTATAGTAGTTCCCCTCAATTATATACCTTGAAATCAAATTTTATAATGATTGTTGAAAAATTTCAGAAAATGGAAGGAAGTAGGCACCAACTAAACCAACAAGAATTGGAGGTGCAGCAAGTCATGAGAGTTCACCGCGAAGAGGGAGTATACCCCTCTTATTACCCATGCACGGATTTTATGCGGAATGCAGGAATCCTGCAAGATGTTCAAACACTGATTTCCAATGCAGGGTTGGAAGGTTTTACTGTTGGTGAACCTTACCAATATGCTAAACTAACGGTGTCGGTTGTGCAGGATTTCGAATTTCATCGGTCTCAAACTAACCCCATGGTCCGGTACAAGATTTATAACAAAACTATCAACTTGCCTTTCAGTGATTTTTGTGCAGCAATTAGAGTGCCGCAGTGGGGATCCTGCGAGAAGGTCAGGGGAACGCCGCGGGAGCTCTCGAATCTTTATACAATGATTTGTAATGGGAGGAGCTTCTCCGATGATGGTGGTAAGATTAGTAGCATTCAACAACCAGCTATCCGCTACTTCGCTTATTTCGTTACAAAGTGCGTTCTTGCTAGAAGGTATGCGAGTAAGTTGTCTGTTCAAGATATGGCTTTCTTAGCTGCCGCTTTGCAACAGGATAGGACCTATAATTTGGGTGCTTTAATAGCTTGTAGACTTGCTACTAACCGTGAGAAAGGAGGAATTTGTGGAGGTCTTATCGCCTCTCGCTTATTAGCTATGCATGGTGTAGAACCTCACCATCTAGATATTCCGCTTTCCATAGAGAAACTTGATGTTATTTCCATGATTAAACATGAGTTTATTTCAGATGCATCTAATTTGAACAACCTATATTATAGGATAACTTTGTATAAGAAAAATTGGAGAATAACTAAGAAAATTGAAAAACTAGTACGATTGCCTGCACCTGCTCTGCTTAACCTTGATGCCAGGAAAGGGTGGTCGATCACAGAAAATGAGCTAAATGCATACATAGAAAGGGAAGGCCATCGTGCAAGGGAAGGCACGGAGGAGGCCGAGGAGCACCTCGACTCTTCATCCGATGCAGCAAGCTCTTCATATCAACATTATGGTCATGTGGAGCCTCCGCGACATTCTTCTGCGCAGGGACCTTATTATCACTCCATGTACGATCCACCGGCATGGAACCCCGACCCTCGTTGGGAATGAACTCCACTTAGGCCAAAAGCCTAAGCTTGGGGGGAGGTATACCGGCATCACTCATTCTTTGCATATTATGGTTGCTGGATACTTGTACATACTTGTTTAGTTTCTTAGAGTGGTTTTCTAATGAGAGGGAGATGATATTTGGGGAAGTGCTGTCCAAAAACAGATTCTGGGCTGTTACCAAAAAAATTCGTACGCACAGCCAGAACGTTATTTTGAGTTGCCAATTTTTGAGCATGTGCCCCAGGTTGTTATCTAACTTTCAGTAGTTGAACACTTTTTGAGCTGAGCAATGGAAGATTTTTTGTTAATTTCGATTTCTGTACTGCTGTCAGGTTTTGGCAGATTTCTGTCATCCTGCTTTTCTGTGTTTCTGTTAGCTTGCATTCTCTTGTTTTCGCTTTGTTTCTTTCCTAAAACACAAAAAGACCAAAAATATTTCTGTTGTTTCTCTTCACCATTAGTTTATTTGGTTCTTTGCTCTTATTTTACTTTATTTGCTATCGTTAGTTTGCTATGAGAAAACCCAAAAAGATTTTGCTTTGTTTTCTTGTTTCCTTTTGTTCTTGTTTCTAACCCGAAAACACCAAAAATATTTGTTGTTCTTCTTTGGTTTTGTAAAGTTCATTAGGGAGTTCAGAGGTCTCCGGTGGTTGGAGTTTGGTTTCATTCCATATTATTATTCAAGCTGCACAAGTGAAAGGCAATAATGACGATCTACGGCAATTTGATTGTGGTGAGAGGCTGGTATGAACTCTATTTGTTTTCATTTTTGTACATATACTCATCCATGTGAGCATGCTTAGTTGGTTCATGTGAGGTATATGTCATTTAATGAAAGTCTAGTAGTTTATGACTCTCATGATTAGTTCCAATCTATTAGTAATGAGTAGCATGTCATGAATATTTGCTTGCATTGTTTTATTCATAGATCGGTATGATATTGTGGTATCCTCCTCTGAATAATTCACTTGAATCGACTTGGCACATGCTCGCGCATGCATATGACTAAAACAAAAGTCAATTAAGCCTCGCTCTACTTTGCTTCAGAGTTCTTGTATCACTTTTATGCCTCTGTTAATTTTATTTTGTCGCAAGCATGATTATGACAGTTATTGCTCTCTTGATTGTCGCTTCCCAGTCTTTTGCTAGCCTCCACTTGTACTGAGCGGGAACGCTGCTCGTGCTTCCAAACACCTGAAAACCAAGTTGTTCCAAAGTGTCCACCATAAATACCTATGCATGGCATTTCAAACCATTCCAAGTAAATTCTCATGTGCTACCTTTAAACCTTCAAACTACTTCTCAATTTGTGTTAATGTTTTATAGCTCATGAGGAAATATGTGGTGTTTTATCTTTCAACCTTGTCATTTACTCCGGACAGACTTTCACCAATGGACTAGTGGCACATCCGCTTATCCAATAATTTGCAAAAGATGGCAACGGGGTTCCCAGCCCCAATTAATCAACCTTCATTAATAATTCTCTTCACGTGTTTTGCTCTGATTCATCAGTAAGCAACTTAACCTGCAAATAGACACTTCCCCATGGTATGTGAATGTTGGAAGGCACCCGAGGATTCGGTTAGCCATGGCTTGTGTAAGCAAAGGTTGGGGGAGTGTCATCCATAATAAAACTAAAATACATGTGTAAACAAAAGAGAAGAGGGATGATCTACCTTGCTGGTAGAGATAACGTCCTTCATGGGAGCCGCTCTTGAGATTCTGGTTGGCGAGGTGGTTAGAGTACCCACTATCATTCGTTGACAACAACAAAACACCTCTCAAACTAATTTTATTTCTGTCTTTGAAAATTAAAAAGCTCTAGCACATGTTAATCCCTGCTTCCCTCTGCGAAGGGTCAATCTTTTACTTTTATGTTGAGTCACCATCCTTTCTTTGAGTACTTTCTTGAGAGCATTACTGTCATTCTTAGTATAATATGCTTGTCCCAAAATATGATCATTGTGGTATAACTTTGATGCTTTTATCTTTGACAAATTTACTTCTAGTCTTTCTATGAACTTCAGAGGTGCCTGGGCATTTATGTTTTGCTACAAATACAGGCAAGCGAGATACCACTCTATCATATCTTTCTATGAACATTGCAATCTTGCTTATTGAAGTGTTTCATGATGCTTGTTATTAGTTTGTTGGTATCTCTTTTATGATTGACACAGTTACTAGATGACTTTATTTGCATGTGCCTTATTATGAATTGCTTAAGCACTTGCCATATCATGAGAATATCTACATCATATGAACAAATGTGTTCGTGAAAGTTCTTTTATCGCACTCAGTTGTTAACTGAATTGCTTGAGGACAAGCAATAAGCTAAGCTTGGGGAGTTGATACGTCCAAAACGTATCTACTTTCCCGAACACTTTTGCTATTGTTTTGCCTCTAATTTGTGTATTTTGGATACAACTAACGCGGACTAACGCTGTTTTCAGAACTGTTCTGGTGTCTCGTTTTTGTGCAGAAATCAAACTTTCGGAAAAACCTCGAATTTATACGAAGGCCCTATTTTCCCTAAGACTCACGAGCCGAAGGGCAAGTCGTGGAGGGCCGAGGGCCCCACACCATAGGCGGCGGCCCGGGAGGGCGCGCGGCCCTAGTGTGTGGCGGCCTCGGCTGGCCCCCGACGCCCTCCTTCGGACTACTTATCGCCTTCGACCTAAAAACGCACGGAGAGAAGTCGAAGTCGCCAGAAACCCTCCAGAGAGCCGCCACATCGCGAAACTCCGTCTCGGGAGGAAGTCTCCGTTCGGCACCCGGGACGGGGAATTGGAGGAGATCTTCACCGCCATCACCACCAACGCCTCTCCATCGACCAGCCATGTTTCCCCCATCCATGTGTGAGTAATTCCCCCGCTGTAGGCTAAAGGGGATGGTAGGGATTGGATGAGATTGATCATGTAATAGTCACAAGATTGTTAGAGCATGGTGCCTAGTATCCGTAGATGTTACTTTTATGATATTGTTGCAACTTGTTATGCTTAATGCTTGTCACTAGGGCCCGAGTGCCATGATCTCAGATCTGAACATGTTATTGTTTCATCATGATATTCATTGTTTATGGTCTTATCTGCAAGTTGTATACACACGTTGCTGTCCGGAACCAATGGCCCCGAAGTGACAGAAATCGGGACAACCGGAGGGATGGTAGTGATGTGAGGATCACATGTGTTCACGAGTGTTAATGCTTTGCTCCGGTACTCTATTAAAAGGAGTACCTTAATTTCCAGTAGTTTCCCTAGAGGCCCGGCTGCCACCGGCTGGTAGGACAAAAGATGTTGTGCAAGTTTCTCATTGCGAGCACGTACGACTATATATGGAACACATGCCTATTGATTGATTAGTACTTGGATACCGCTTTATTATTACCGCAAATGCCCTACCATGATTGTTATATGAATTCTCAATGCCAGTTCAATTCCCTATGCCTGTTTCATGATAACAATAATCACTTTGTCTTTATTTCACCGTTCTGTTATTTCACTATTCCTTTGCTTTAAAGCCTTTTAAATCTCTTGCGAACTTTTAACTGGTTTGTCACATCCCAAAATTTTCTAAATTTTGGAATGTAAAATAAAAATAAAATTTAAGCTTGGTTGCTTGTCTTGATTTAAAATTTACAATGAAATAAAAAAATTGGGTGTTACTTAATACTATTTCTCAAAAATGGAGTTTTCAAAAACATGCATTGCATTCAGAAGCATCATGGCATTTTTGCATTCCTTAGGAAAAATTTAAGCGAAATTCAAATTTATAAAGAAACCTTAAATCCGAAGAAATGCAAATAAAACCATATAGGCCTATGTGCCATATTCAAATTCTTCAAAATGATTTAAAAGTGGTTCCAAAATATTCTTCATTGAATAAGGAATCCGCTGATATTTTTTTTCAAACTTTGTTTGAGACGCTTTTGAGGTAAATTGGTTTTCTAATCATGTCCAAATATTAATTCATAAGAAAACATTTAAGAAAGGGAAAAATAATAATAATAATAAAAGCAAAGAAGAGCAAGCCGGCACTGGTGAGGCTCTAAACGAGTCACCCAGCCAGGCCAGACTCGCGCACGCTCACGCGATGCGATCGAGCGACGCAGCCTACCGTACGTCTGGTCCGCGTTTATCATTTTTTGTGTGTTCCTGATCTGCGGGCCCCATCGCCTCGTCAGCTCATCTTCAATCTCCAGCCGGAAAAGAATCCCGTGAGTGGGCGTCCGTTTCTGCCGTTTATTTCCCAAATTAATTGCCGGTGATTTAAGCCACCATTTGACGCACCGTTTCTTCCTACTTAAGCTCCATTCTCTCCTCTTCATTTCCCCTCACTCACCACAGACTGAGAGCCCCTAGGCTGCTCGAATTTTGCCTCGTATGTCCGCAGTACCGTCACGGTAAATCATCGATTGCGGTGAGCACGATCCATCTTTTGATGTCTAGTTTCTTCCAAACATCCTATTTCTTCCTTGCACATCTCAGATTTTTTTTCGTGATTTTTGGTGCACCACAGCAACGGCGCCATCTTCATCCGTGAATACGACCGCGGGGCAGTTTTCCGGCGAGCGATTTCGAGCGAACCAGTGCACTTCAACGACCGTCACCAATTTCGCCTCCTGATTTCGAGTGGATTCATTTGCTTCATCATCGGCAGGAATCGTAGAAGGCTCGACGTCGACTACAGCTACTATTTCCAGTAACCTCCGTCTAGTACGTGAGTCTGCCCACGTTTATTCTTTCCTTCTTTGTTCATTCTCCTTGCAACCACACGATCCAGATTGTAAGGCGGAAAATAGATCAATTACTCAAGGGGTACCGGCCAACCAGATTCTGTCACTTGTCACAGTAGTTTATATTTTCGGATATGAAGACAGCACATACCCCAATCTTTAGAAAATCATATCTTTAGTTCCGTTTATCGAAATTTAACAAATGAGATGTCCCTGGATTCATAAAAACGTGTAGAATATAGTAGACACATAATATTGCACTTTTGCATCATATTTATACACATTTTTTGAAGAAACTCAAATAGAGTATTTTGGCCATATAAATAGTTCTACAAAATATTTTTTTAGTAATTCCTTTTGCATTTAGCAGAGATTTGAACCCCCTGTACAGTAGCATTAGAAAATAAAAATGTTACCTATACATTTCTCTTGTAGTATTTGTTTAGTGTTGTAGATCTTTTCTAATGATAGGAAATGTTTTTAATTATTAATTCAACACTAAAATTTTGCCATGGCATCATGCATATAGTTGAAACCAGAGAACATATTAAGTGTGTTGTTCATGTTTAATCTACATATTGCATCCATATTTTTATCTGTGATTGTATATGTGTTGCTATGTGTTTATGGAGTGAAAATATTTGTTTGTAGATTGTGGTTGTGATGATTGCAACGAGTGTTTCTGCGAAGAGTGTACCAACTCGTCCTCTCACCAAGGCAAGTGACACACACCAAAAGTCCCAGTTTTAACTCTTGCACTGTAGTGTTTTTATAGTAGACATGTCTAGGGTTTATGCTTTTTGCTTGCTTTTAAATCCTAGTAGTTTAACTACACCACTCCTAGACTCCCTTAGCCGCCATTAAATTTAGTTGTTACCTGCTGTGACGCCCCCGAAACCGGTACCATGAGGATTCCAACGATCCCACCGAAATCCGCATGATATCGATTCAGAGACGCCCTCCGACACGACGTGCGCGACGAATCACACACGTGATGCCAGAGGAATTACAACGGATTACAATAGAGCCCACAAGAAACATATATTACAACAACGACTCCAACGAATCAAGATACAAATATACAATACAAAGATCCAAATCATACAGAAGATCGAATACGTCCGAGTACGGACAAGAAGCAAATTGGACTAAGAGTCCTGAAGATAACCAGTGGCGTCCATAACCCGCCCAAGCCGGAAGGGTAACCTTGCTAACGTCGTCATCTTGTACCTGTCGAAGTCGGGCCATCGGTTGCCGACAAAAGGGAGGAAGCAAAAGAGAAAGAGAAAAGGCGAGAGTAAGTACCAAGGAACGAACTCCGGCACGTACTTAGCGAGACTAGAAATGGCTATGCTCGCCGGGCGAATATATATCGCCTGGGGCTATATGGTAGGTTTAGCGGCAGCAAAACTATAACCAATAGAGACACGCTACAACATCCGTCTACTCAGAGAAGATAAGAGAGCGCACAAGGTAACAGATAAATACTACACAAACATAACCCAGCCAAATACACATATCCCCTTCAACAAAGCGAAGAGGCAATGCAAAAGGCACTCAACGGTGGACAAGTTTTATTAGGTATCGGTTGTAGTATGCTATATTACTACGCAAGTTATTATCAGATTACTAACAACAAGTATAAGGTGTAAGTTGTTCTATGATCAAGTCATACAATTCCAAGTCGTCCATAACCGCGGACACGGCTTATCGATAAGATGTACACCCTGCAGGGGTTGCCCAAATGTAACCATACGCATGCTCGACCCCACTTACTACAGGTGAAGTCTCACAACAAGACCGTTCCCAATGCAAGAGAAAGTTTAAGGGGAGCCACCCCACTAAGCTACCCGTGACGAAGTTCGGCCGTACTCCGATACGGACCCAGAGGTTTGCGACAACGGCTATGCCAAGTGTGAACAACCTGCGTTCGCTAATCGTTCCGCGTTATGAGTACAATACAGAAATAAACACCCGAAGGCAACAGAAGTAAATCGTGCATCGTGCATATGAGCAAATAAAACCAAGGTTGTGGCTCCCAATAAACAGACTCGAGGAAAGGTAGTGGGTGATGGGGGTCCCACTCCCCCACGTACGGGTAGAGCGCTAAATCTCGGAACAGATAACAAGAACTCGGGTCCTAGGGGACATTAGCGAGTCAAAGTTCCGATGCTTTCGCAAAGGGGCTCACAGATGCCTCTGCTTACAATTTTAGTTGTTAACAATAAAGTAAAGCATGTGTATCTCCAACAGATATAGCATGTGGTAACCTCCCAACAACCCAACATATCCCGATAACAGAGCGAGATAAACAACAGAGCCTAAACACGCCTACGACTCGCAAGGCTCAAACATCAAGCAACGGCTATGGTTAAGGAATGATACATATAGGATTATTATGGTAAACAAGTGGAATAGGACACGTGACTCGATAGAGAAGCGCAACATAAGGATAGCAATGCGAGGGAGAGTATAATAGGTGAAGAGAGAGGGCTCGCCTGTGAAAAGCTGCAGAAGAACTTGTCGGAGAACTCGTCGTATCTCACATCAACACTTCGTGATCCTATCCGCGAAGAAGCAAATGCTGGAACACACAACGTATGCAAGTCTTACTACTATGGATAAAGAGTCGGCATGCTCAAGATGATATGCATGGCATGGCAGATATGATGCGATACACTTATCCATATTAATCGGAGTCGAAACCCCGGACAATGAAATTAGAGTTGGAGTTGCATTTTATACCGACAAATTTAAGGGTGGATTAGCATAGCAAACATGGCAGGGGTGAGCTACATCAAAGTTAAATGGAACCGGGACAACATTTATATAGGATCCAACATATTCCATATGTTACATATTAGGTGATAATGCAAACTACCACGAAATTTTATGATGAAATGTGCAACAGCAAGCATGGATGGCATATTCATGTTCCTTATGTTTTTCTGATCAAAAACCATATAAAATACTTTTAAATCCGAGCTACGGATTGGGAGATATGATTTTAGCAAGATTCAAACATTTTCTGAAAAACAAAGAAGAGAGGGAAGGCTGGGGGCGAACTGGGCTGAACCTGCTCAGTTCTGGGCCGGAACTAAGCCTGCGGTGGCGTCGGATGTAGACTAGCACCGGGAGAAGAAGCTGGGCCAAGGCCCATCCACGGATCTGGGAAAAGAACAGCAAAAAGGTGTTGTTTAATCACCCAGGTGGGGATTCGAACTCAGGCCACACGGTAAGGAGCAAAGGTGTTACCACTGGGCTACTGATCCAGATCTTGTCGACATGCTGGCCCGTGTCAACTAGAACCAAACGGATGCGGGGCGAAGCTTAGAAGGTTGCAGCCATGGCGGGCAGAGATCAAGTCGACCACGAATCCGGCGATTCAGGGCGAACCGAGGCGGGGGAGTTGGCGTCGGGGGTGCGCCTTGGCATGGCGGTCCAGATGAGGTTGGTGGGTTGGTCGGGGAGGCACCGGAGTGCCGCCGGCGACGAGCTCCTGTGGCAGCGGGCAGCGGTCAACAACGGGAGAACCAAATAGAGGGGTAATGGAAAAGAGAAGAGGCTCGGGAGATGCGCCACCCTACCAGGGGCACGGTGGTGTGTTCAAGGTCGCCGGGGGAGGAGCCAAGTGGCCGGAATCGACGATAAACACTGCAGGAGTCGGAGGAGAAACGGCGAGCTTGGTGGCGACTGGGAGCGTCCGGGCTCGATTCCTTGTACCAGGTTGAAGAGGAGAACGAGCCGCATCTCCTGGTACTCTCGGTTTGGCACGGGGTCGACCAGCATGGCGGGGCGATGAGAGTACTGTGGGGGCGGTCGTTGGTGGTTTTGCTTGCCTGTTTCTGTTCGTGAGAGAGAAGAAGGAAAGGGGAAGAGAGATGGGAAGCGGCGGCGGTACGAGGGAGAGGTCTAGGGTTTCTGTGGCTTTAGAGGGAATAAAAAGGGGAGGAGGGAGCAGGTGAGGAGGGGAGGACCACGCACACGCCCTGCGTGATCTCTCGCCTGGAAGACGACAACAAGGACGTACCCCTTCGTCCAGGAAACAAAAAGGTGGGCCAAGGTGGAGAGAAAGAAGGTGGGCTGCCAGGGGAGAGAGGCCCAGAAGAGAGTTTTGTTTAAAGAAAAGAAAAGAGGAGGGTTTTATTATATAACCAATAGGAGAGGGGAAAGAAAATAATTAGGTTTCAAAATAATTTTTAATTAGTAAAATCATGGAGGATATGATGCATGATGCATGATGATGCACAAAAGAAAAGGCACAATCAAATCTAATAGGGGTTCTACCCGGGGCCGTTACAATCGACACCACTAACAAGGGATCGCGCCCCGAGATCCCACGTCCGGGTACGGGGGAGAGAGGTGAACTATCGGGTCTTCAGGCGACGTGTCGATCTCCTCGACACCACTAACAAGAGTTCTTGCTGCACGTAGATCGGCGACACCACTAACAAGAAGTCATTGTTCTGCTGTTGATGATGCGCTTCCGTCGGGATCCTCCAAAGATCGGACCTAATAGGTGAGGGGCAAGATCGTCCAACCCGCGTCGGAACCTAAGACTCGGAGAACTTGGATAAGAGAGAAGACTCAAAACTCGCATAGGTAAGAGGAGAAAGAAATAGATAAGGAGAAAAATCAGAGCTAATCAGATCTATCCAACGAATTTTGGAAAATAGGTTTGACACTAGACACAACAACGTCTGTTGGCAAGGTTATCCTACAGGCCGACTAGTGGGGTACCGTCAACCTGAGGCTCTGATACCAATTTGTGACGCCCCGAAACCGGTACCATGAGGATTCCAACGATCCCACCGAAATCCGCATGATATCGATTCAGAGACGCCCTCCGACACGACGTGCGCGACGAATCACACACGTGATGCCAGAGGAATTAACACGAGCGGTAACATTACAACAGGATTACAATAGAGCCCACAAGAAACATATATTACAACAACGACTCCAACGAATCAAGATACAAATATACAATACAAAGATCCAAATCATACAGAAGATCGAATACGTCCGAGTACGGACAAGAAGCAAATTGGACTAAGAGTCCTGAAGATAACAGATGGCGTCCATAACCCTGCCCAGGCCAAGCCGGAAGGGTAACCTTGCTAACGTCGTCATCTTGTACCTGTCAAGTCGGGCCATCGGTTGCCGACAAAAGGGAGGAAGCAAAAGAGAAAGAGAAAAGGCGAGAGTAAGTACCAAGGAACGAACTCCGGCACGTACTTAGCGAGACTAGAAATGGCTATGCTCGCCGGGCGAATATATATATCGCCTGGGGCTATATGGTAGGTTTAGCGGCAGCAAAACTATAACCAATAGAGACACGCTACAACATCCGTCTACTCAGAGAAGATAAGAGAGCGCACAAGGTAACAGATAAATACTACACAAACATAACCCAGCCAAATACACATATCCCCTTCAACAAAGCGAAGAGGCAATGTAAAAGGCACTCAACGGTGGACAAGTTTTATTAGGTATCGGTTGTAGTATGCTATATTACTACGCAAGTTATTATCAGATTACTAACAACAAGTATAAGGTGTAAGTTGTTCTATGATCAAGTCATACAATTCCAAGTCGTCCATAACCGCGGACACGGCTTATCGATAAGATGTACACCCTGCAGGGGTTGCCCAAATGTAACCATACGCATGCTCGACCCCACTTACTACAGGTGAAGTCTCACAACAAGACCGTTCCCAATGCAAGAGAAAGTTTAAGGGGAGCCACCCCACTAAGCTACCCGTGACGAAGTTCGGCCGTACTCCGATACGGACCCAGAGGTTTGCGACAACGGCTATGCCAAGTGTGAACAACCTGCGTTCGCTAATCGTTCCGCGTTATGAGTACAATACAGAAATAAACACCCGAAGGCAACAGGAAGTAAATCGTGCATCGTGCATATGAGCAAATAAAACCAAGGTTGTGGCTCCCAATAAACAGACTCGAGGAAAGGTAGTGGGTGATGGGGGTCCCACTCCCCCACGTACGGGTAGAGCGCTAAATCTCGGAACAGATAACAAGAACTCGGGTCCTAGGGGACATTAGCGAGTCAAAGTTCCGATGCTTTCGCAAAGGGGCTCACAGATGCCTCTGCTTACAATTTTAGTTGTTAACAATAAAGTAAAGCATGTGTATCTCCAACAGATATAGCATGTGGTAACCTCCCAACAACCCAACATATCCCGATAACAGATCGAGATAAACAACAGAGCCTAAACACGCCTACGACTCGCAAGGCTCAAACATCAAGCAACGGCTATGGTTAAGGAATGATACATATAGGATTATTATGGTAAACAAGTGGAATAGGACACGTGACTCGATAGAGAAGCGCAACATAAGGATAGCAATGCGAGGGAGAGTATAATAGGTGAAGAGAGAGGGCTCGCCTGTGAAAAGCTGCAGAAGAACTTGTCGGAGAACTCGTCGTATCTCACATCAACACTTCGTGATCCTATCCGCGAAGAAGCAAATGCTGGAACACACAACGTATGCAAGTCTTACTACTATGGATAAAGAGTCGGCATGCTCAAGATGATATGCATGGCATGGCAGATATGATGCGATACACTTATCCATATTAATCGGAGTCGAAACCCCGGACAATGAAATTAGAGTTGGAGTTGCATTTTATACCGACAAATTTAAGGGTGGATTAGCATAGCAAACATGGCAGGGGTGAGCTACATCAAAGTTAAATGGAACCGGGACAACATTTATATAGGATCCAACATATTCCATATGTTACATATTAGGTGATAATGCAAACTACCACGAAATTTTATGATGAAATGTGCAACAGCAAGCATGGATGGCATATTCATGTTCCTTATGTTTTTCTGATCAAAAACCATATAAAATACTTTTAAATCCGAGCTACGGATTGGGAGATATGATTTTAGCAAGATTCAAACATTTTCTGAAAAACAAAGAAGAGAGGGAAGGCTGGGGGCGAACTGGGCCGAACCTGCTCAGTTCTGGGCCGGAACTAAGCCTGCGGTGGCGTCGGATGTAGGCTAGCACCGGGAGAAGAAGCTGGGCCAAGGCCCATCCACGGATCTGGGAAAAGAACAGCAAAAAGGTGTTGTTTAATCACCCAGGTGGGGATTCGAACTCAGGCCACACGGTAAGGAGCAAAGGTGTTACCACTGGGCTACTGATCCAGATCTTGTCGACATGCTGGCCCGTGTCAACTAGAACCAAACGGATGCGGGGCGAAGCTTAGAAGGTTGCAGCCATGGCGGGCAGAGATCAAGTCGACCACGAATCCGGCGATTCAGGGCGAACCGAGGCGGGGGAGTTGGCGTCGGGGGTGCGCCTTGGCATGGCGGTCCAGATGAGGTTGGTGGGTTGGTCGGGGAGGCACCGGAGTGCCGCCGGCGACGAGCTCCTGTGGCAGCGGGCAGCGGTCAACAACGGGAGAACCAAATAGAGGGGTAATGGAAAAGAGAAGAGGCTCGGGAGATGCGCCACCCTACCAGGGGCACGGTGGTGTGTTCAAGGTCGCCGGGGGAGGAGCCAAGTGGCCGGAATCGACGATAAACGCTGCAGGAGTCGGAGGAGAAACGGCGAGCTTGGTGGCGACTGGGAGCGTCCGGGCTCGATTCCTTGTACCAGGTTGAAGAGGAGAACGAGCCGCATCTCCTGGTACTCTCGGTTTGGCACGGGGTCGACCAGCATGGCGGGGCGATGAGAGTACTGTGGGGGCGGTCGTTGGTGGTTTTGCTTGCCTGTTTCTGTTCGTGAGAGAGAAGAAGGAAAGGGGAAGAGAGATGGGAAGCGGCGGCGGTACGAGGGAGAGGTCTAGGGTTTCTGTGGCTTTAGAGGGAATAAAAAGGGGAGGAGGGAGCAGGTGAGGAGGGGAGGACCACGCACACGCCCTGCGTGATCTCTCGCCTGGAAGACGACAACAAGGACGTACCCCTTCGTCCAGGAAACAAAAAGGTGGGCCAAGGTGGAGAGAAAGAAGGTGGGCTGCCAGGGGAGAGAGGCCCAGAAGAGAGTTTTGTTTAAAGAAAAGAAAAGAGGAGGGTTTTATTATATAACCAATAGGAGAGGGGAAAGAAAATAATTAGGTTTCAAAATAATTTTTAATTAGTAAAATCATGGAGGATATGATGCATGATGCATGATGATGCACAAAAGAAAAGGCACAATCAAATCTAATAGGGGTTCTACCCGGGGCCGTTACACCTGCTATGCCATGGAAAAAGGTTTTGATAGAGGTTAAGGAAAAACAACTAAGTTTAATGAATTACCTGGGTGAATGGTGGAGTTATGGAGAGGGTGGCTGTATCAGGGGGCAAGACCCTGGTGCTAGTGCACACTTGCGGAAAGTCACCCAGGCTTAAAGAGATTGTAGACAAACCTTGCTCATTAGCTTCACGTACAACCACATGCTACTATGGCTCTGGCTTGACAAAGTATGTTGTATGAACCCGGATCCTAGGGGCCAGGTGGTGGT
Organism: Lolium multiflorum; assembly: GCA_030979885.1. Classification (NCBI taxonomy): domain Eukaryota; kingdom Viridiplantae; phylum Streptophyta; class Magnoliopsida; order Poales; family Poaceae; genus Lolium; species Lolium multiflorum. The sequence continues at coordinate 203,486,532 of CM061748.1, read as the reverse complement.
AGAGGGATACTGTAGGTGGAACGTGGCCCTTAGGGAATGGTTCGGGTGATTACACACAGAAGGTCTCGGCCACGGTCTGCACCTGTCCTCTGAGCAAAATGTGCATCGAGGTAGAAGGATTGACCTGGCCATGTGGGTAAAGGTGTACAACCTCTCGAGAGTGTAAAATCTAAGTACTTAGCCGTGTCCCCGGTTATGGACAACTTGAGCGAACTGACAAGTCCTTGTTCGAAGATCTCCTCATCCCAATTTCTTAAATTAAAAATATGATGGGTGAACAAGGGTAGGAGGATTCACCGGGGATTTACCGGTGGTTTCCAGGATTTCTCGGGGTTTACCGACGAAATCCAATATTTAGTAAGACAGAAAATGTTTTGATAAACGATAGGGAAAAATTGGCTTTATGCAAAATGAACCTGAGCTCTACCAGCCAGATGTGCACGTAGGTGTAGGATGCCTTTTGAGTCCACTATAGTGTCATCTTGCCAATACATTCAAAGTATTGACCATTCGTGGCTGTAACTTTTCATGTTGCAGATCTTTTGAAAGACGAGTGAGTTACGATGGTTAGGGTTACGAGTCTATCCTCAACATGCTCGCTTGTGGCACATGAAGACGAAGGACTCCATGCTGTCTATGTTTATTCGTTGTGAGACTCTGATGATATGCTAGCCTTGTGCTATGCAATTTGTAATCCTTTATGTAAATTCTGGATCATACGATGTAATAAAGACCTTTGTTTCTTGATATTACATCTTGTACTGTGTGTGCTAGCGATTGATCCAGGGACTAGCACAAATATGCACAGAGATCGGCACCTTAAAAGGGTGAGGTCGCTACAGATGGTATCAGAGCATTGTGTTGACCATAGGTTCGTGACCCTAGGTTTGGATTAGAAATAAGAAGACCATAGGATGAAAAATCTATCTAATCCAATTTTTATTAAAATATGTTGCATTTTGAACTTCTTGTATTCTCATCTACTTCACCTTCAAAAAATATTCCCTCTTACCTTAGATGGCCTAACTCTTGAAAACTATCAAGGGAGGACTGATGATGACCATGTTCCTTAAGTGTGAAGACCGATGCTTCAAATGTTATTACTCGACTCAGCATGATGCAGCTTCATGGAATGCCACCGAAGAACTTGAAGGAAAACTTCGATGGAGACTGCACAACACACGAAGATACACCGAAGAAGTAGAGTAGGAACTTGAAACATCGAAAGCAGAAATAGACCAGACCACCATTAATTCTTTCATTGAACCAGCGATATAGTAAGAAAGTATTGATCGTACCAAATTGTGGTATGACCAACTAGATTGTTTGTGTTTGATTAGTTTGCTTGATGATTGCTAGATGTTTGTTGTTTGATGAATTGTCTTGATCTATGTTTGGGTAGGAAAACTCCTTTAGAACCTTTCTATCTATTCTCATCTATATCCAACCTAGCCAGTGTCTTCTCGACAACCGTCATGAGGACAACCTTAGCAAACCAACCCTGATGTTTCCTATCAAGATGAAGAATGATAGGACAAAACCCTAGTTAAGGATCGATAGAAATGTTTTTAAAATGGTTCAATAATGGGGATTGAAACATTGATTCAATTCTCCATGGAAATTTTATCAAACTTGTGAGGTTGACCAAGAGTTAGAATACGAGATATACCAAACTGAATACAAGGTAATGATTGGGTGCGACATGGATTGGCCCCCATGACGACTACTCATATTGTTTGCTCTTGTTACGAGGAATGGTAAATCTAGAGAGACATACCTACAAGAAAGACGTCGCTGATAAGCCTGAACCTTAGGGTGGAGAAATATTATACCCTTATAGTATGGCAAGTGATGCCAAGCGTAGGACTACAACGAGATTGAAGATCCAACCACTAGTTGAAGAGTATAAGAAGATTGTCGAAGACACCAATAAGAAGTAAGATGAAGGATGTCGTGAAGTCCCCTCATCTTGGTTTTCCGTTTGACCCAAAGAGTGACCCTTTCTGTCAAGAGTAGTTCAACCACCTGCCCATATGAAGCCCAACCCTGACAAAAATTACTTAGGTCACCTTGAAGAGATATATTATTCACTATAAGTAAAAAAACCCTATTGGAGGTCAGAAGCCATAGATATTTCAAGAGACGACCCTGTGACAAGTCATATCCTCGGATGTGCCAAGTCATACCTAAGATGAACTTAGCCTAAACCCAAGACCTAGTCTAGCTACAAAAATTTCTTTTAAGGGTGGTAGCCCACCTCAACATATGCCAAACCAATTTCCTATCTAGCCTCTTCAAATCTCGGGGACGAGATTTCTTTTAAGGGTGGTAGTCTGTCATATCCCAAAATTTTCTAAATTTTGGAATGTAAAATAAAAATAAAATTTAAGCTTGGTTGCTTGTCTTGATTTAAAATTTATAATGAAATAAAAAAATTGGGTGTTACTTAATACTATTTCTCAAAAATGGAGTTTTCAAAAACATGCATTGCATTCAGAAGCATCATGGCATTTTTGCATTCCTTAGGAAAAATTTAAGCGAAATTCAAATTTATAAAGAAACCTTAAATCCGAAGAAATGCAAATAAAACCATATAGGCCTATGTGCCATATTCAAATTCTTCAAAATGATTTAAAAGTGGTTCCAAAATATTCTTCATTGAATAAGGAATCCGCTGATATTTTTTTTCAAACTTTGTTTGAGACGCTTTTGAGGTAAATTGGTTTTCTAATCATGTCCAAATATTAATTCATAAGAAAACATTTAAGAAAGGGAAAAATAATAATAATAAAAAAAGCAAAGAAGAGCAAGCCGGCACTGGTGAGGCTCTAAACGAGTCACCCAGCCAGGCCAGACTCGCGCAGGCTCACGCGATGCGATCGAGCGACGCAGCCTACCGTACGTCTGGTCCGCGTTTATCATTTTTTGTGGGAATTCCTTTTTTGTGTGTTCCTGATCTGCGGGCCCCATCGCCTCGTCAGCTCATCTTCAATCTCCAGCCGGAAAAGAATCCCGTGAGTGGGCGTCCGTTTCTGCCGTTTATTTCCCAAATTAATTGCCGGTGATTTAAGCCACCATTTGACGCACCGTTTCTTCCTACTTAAGCTCCATTCTCTCCTCTTCATTTCCCCTCACTCACCACAGACTGAGAGCCCTAGGCTGCTCGAATTTTGCCTCGTATGTCCGCAGTACCGTCGCGGTAAATCGTCGATTGCGGTGAGCACGGTCCATCTTTTGATGTCTAGTTTCTTCCAAACATCCTATTTCTTCCTCACGCACATCTCAGATTTTTTTTCGTGATTTTTGGTGCACCACAGCAACGGCGCCATCTTCATCCGTGAATACGACCGCGGGGCAGTTTTCCGGCGAGCGATTTCGAGCGAACCAGTGCACTTCAACGACCGTCACCAATTTCGCCTCCTGATTTCGAGTGGATTCATTTGCTTCATCATCGGCAGGAATCGTAGAAGGCTCGACGTCGACTACAGCTACTATTTCCAGTAACCTCCGTCTAGTACGTGAGTCTGCCCACGTTTATTCTTTCCTTCTTTGTTCATTCTCCTTGCAACCACACGATCCAGATTGTAAGGCGGAAAATAGATCAATTACTCAAGGGGTACCGGCCAACCAGATTCTGTCACTTGTCACAGTAGTTTATATTTTCGGATATTAAGACAGCACATACCCCAATCTTTAGAAAATCATATCTTTAGTTCCGATAATCGAAATTTAACAAATGAGATGTCCCTGGATTCATAAAAACGTGTAGAATATAGTAGACACATAATATTGCACTTTTGCATCATATTTATACACATTTTTTGAAGAAACTCAAATAGAGTATTTTGGCCATATAAATAGTTCTACAAAATATTTTTTTAGTAATTCCTTTTGCATTTAGCAGAGATTTGAACCCCCTGTACAGTAGCATTAGAAAATAAAAATGTTACCTATACATTTCTCTTGTAGTATTTGTTTAGTGTTGTAGATCTTTTCTAATGATAGGAAATGTTTTTAATTATTAATTCAACACTAAAATTTTGCCATGGCATCATGCATATAGTTGAAACCAGAGAACATATTAAGTGTGTTGTTCATGTTTAATCTACATATTGCATCCATATTTTTATCTGTGATTGTATATGTGTTGCTATGTGTTTATGGAGTGAAAATATTTGTTTGTAGATTGTGGTTGTGATGATTGCAACGAGTGTTTCTGCGAAGAGTGTACCAACTCGTCCTCTCACCAAGGCAAGTGACACACACCAAAAGTCCCAGTTTTAACTCTTGCACTGTAGTGTTTTTATAGTAGACATGTCTAGGGTTTATGCTTTTTGCTTGCTTTTAAATCCTAGTAGTTTAGCTACACCACTCCTAGACTCCCTTAGCCGCCATTAAATTTAGTTGTTACCTGCTATGCCATGGAAAAAGGTTTTGATAGAGGTTAAGGAAAAACAACTAAGTTTAATGAATTACCTGGGTGAATGGTGGAGTTATGGAGAGGGTGGCTGTATCAGGGGGCAAGACCCTGGTGCTAGTGCACACTTGCGGAAAGTCACCCAGGCTTAAAGAGATTGTAGACAAACCTTGCTCATTAGCTTCACGTACAACCACATGCTACTATGGCTCTGGCTTGACAAAGTATGTTGTATGAACCCGGATCCTAGGGGCCAGGTGGTGGTAGAGGGATACTGTAGGTGGAACGGGGCCCTTAGGGAATGGTTCGGGTGATTACACACAGAAGGTCTCGGCCACGGTCTGCACCTGTCCTCTGAGCAAAATGTGCATCGAGGTAGAAGGATTGACCTGGCCATGTGGGTAAAGGTGTACAACCTCTCGAGAGTGTAAAATCTAAGTACTTAGCCGTGTCCCCGGTTATGGACAACTTGAGCGAACTGACAAGTCCTTGTTCGAAGATCTCCTCATCCCAATTTCTTAAATTAAAAATATGATGGGTGAACAAGGGTAGGAGGATTCACCGGGGATTTACCGGTGGTTTCCAGGATTTCTCGGGGTTTACCGACGAAATCCAATATTTAGTAAGACAGAAAATGTTTTGATAAACGATAGGAAAAAATTGGCTTTATGCAAAATGAACCTGAGCTCTACCAGCCATATGTGCACGTAGGTGTAGGATGCCTTTTGAGTCCACTATAGTGTCATCTTGCCAATACATTCAAAGTATTGACCATTCGTGGCTGTAACTTTTCATGTTGCAGATCTTTTGAAAGACGAGTGAGTTACGATGGTTAGGGTTACGAGTCTATCCTCAACATGCTCGCCTGTGGCACATGAAGACGAAGGACTCCATGCTGTCTATGTTTATTCGTTGTGAGACTCTGATGATATGCTAGCCTTGTGCTATGCAATTTGTAATCCTTTATGTAAATTCTGGATCATACGATGTAATAAAGACCTTTGTTTCTTGATATTACATCTTGTACTGTGTGTGCTAGCGATTGATCCAGGGACTAGCACAAATATGCACAGAGATCGGCACCTTAAAAGGGTGAGGTCGCTACAGCTGTTAAGGCTTACAAGTATTCTTTGTCTCCCCTTGTGTCGAATCAATAAATTGGGTAATACTTCCCTAAGATTGCGATCCCTATACTTGTGGGTCACCGGACATCATCTCCATCATCATCATCATCATCTCCATCATCTACACCGCCATCACCGCTGCATCTCGTCACCGCTGTAACGATTTGGGTTGGATCTTGATTGTTTGATAGGGGAAACTCTCCCGGTGTTGATTACTACTTGTTATTGATGCTATTGAGTGAAACCATTGAGCCAAGGTTTATGTTCAGATTGTTATTCATCATCATATCACCTCTGATTATGTTCCATATGATGTCTCGTGAGTAGTTCGTTTAGTTCTTGAGGACATGGGTGAAGTCTAAATGTTAGTAGTGAATTATTGTTGAGTAGTATTCAATGTTATGATATTTAAGTTGTGGTGTTACTCTTCTAGTGGTGTCATGTGAACGTCGACTACATGATACTTCACCTTTATGGGCCTAGGGGAGTGCATCTTGTATTCGTTTGCTAATTGTGGGGTTGCCGGAGTGACAGCAACCTAAACCCCCGTTAGTATATCGGTGCAGGAGGGATAGCAGGATCTCAGAGTTTAAGGCTGTGGTTAGATTTATCTTAATTACTTTCTTGTATTTGCGGATGCTTGCAAGGGGTATAATCACAAGTATGTATTAGTCCTAGGAAGGGCGGTGCATTAGCATAGGTTCACCCACACAACACTTATCAAAACAATGAAGATTAATCATATGAAGCGAAAGCACTAGACTAAAATCCCCGTGTGTCCTCAAGAACGTTTGGTCATTATAAGTAAACAAACCGGCTTGTCCTTTGTGCTAAAAAGGATTGGGCCACTCGCTGCAATTATTTCTCTCGCATTTTATTTACTTGTACTTTATTTATCTGCTATATCAAAACCCCTGAATACTTGTCTGTGAGCATTTACAGTGAATCCTTCATCGAAACTGCTTGTCAACACCTTCTGCTCCTCGTTGGGTTCGACACTCTTATTTATCGAAAGTACTACGATACACCCCCTATACTTGTAGGTCATCACACGCTCCGCTTTTTCATATGAACACTGATGTTCTTCGTTTTACTTTTAATGTTTATGGCGGAGTTGAAAACCGTTGCACTTATCGATATTTGGTTGGAAACAGAAAATGCTGCATATTGTCTTGGATAATTTGATACTTGGCAATTGTTTTGAGCTCTCAAGTAGATCATGTTTCTCTTGCATCATGTAGTTTAAACCTATTAGTGGAGAAATATCGTAGAGCTTGTTGAAATTGGTTTGCATGATTGGTCTCTCTAAGGTCTAGATATTTTCTAGTAAAAGTGTTTAAGCAACAAGGAAGACAGTGTAGAGTCTTATAATGCTTGCAATATGTTCTTATGTAAGTTTTGATGTACCGGTTCATACTTGTGTTTGCTTCAAACAACCTTGCTAGCCAAAGCCTTGTACTGAGAGGGAATGCTTCTCGTGCATCCAAAACCTTGAGCCAAAACCTATGCCATTTGTGTCCACCATATGCACCTACTATGTGGTATTTCCTGCCATTCCAAGTAAATACTTCATGTGCTACCTTTAAACAATTCAAAAGCTATTATCTCTTATTTGTGTCAATGTTTTATAGCTCATGAGGAAGTATGTGGTGTTTTATCTTTCGATCTTATCATTTACTTCTGACAGACTTTCACAATGGACTAGTGGCTTCATCCGCTTATCCAATAATTTTGCAAAAAGAGCTGGCAATGGGGTTCCCAGCCCCAATTAATTAACTTTCATTAATAATTCTCTTCACATGTTTTTCCTGATCTATCAGTAAGCAACTTAATTTTGCAAATAGACACTCCTCCATGGTATGTGAAATGTTGGAAGGCACCCGAGGATTCGGTTAGCCATGGCTTGTATAAGCAAAAGGTTGGGAGGAGTGTCATCTAATAAATAAAACTAAAATACATGTGTAAACAAAAGAGAAGAGGGATGATCTACCTTGCTGGTAGAGATAACGTCCTTCACGGGAGCCGCTCTTGAAAGTCTGGTTGATAAGGTAGTTAGAGTACCCGCTACCATTCGTTGACAACAACAAACACCTCTCAAAACTTTACTTTTATGCTCTCTATATGATTTCAAAACTTGAAAAGCTCTAGCACATGATTTAATCCTGCTTCCCTCTGCGAAGGGCCTTTCTTCTACTTTATGTTGAGTCAGTTTACCTACTTCCTTCCATCTTAGAAGCAAACACTTGTGTCAATGCATTGATTCTTACATACTTGCTTATTTGCATTCATCATATTACTTTGTGTTGACAATTATCCATGAGATATGCATGTTGAAAGTTGAAAGCAACTGCTGAAACTTATATCTTCCTTTGTGTTGCTTCGATGCCTTTATTTTGAATTTATTGCTTTATGAGTTAACTCTTATGCAAGACTTTTGATGCTTGTCTTGAAAGTACTATTCATGAAAAGTTTTGCTATATGTTATCTATTTGTTAGCAATTATAGATCATTGCTTTGAGTCACTTCATTCATCTCATGTGCTTTGCAATAGTATGATTATGTTGGTAGCATGTCACTTCAGAAATTATTCTTTTTATTGTTTACCTACTCGAGGGCGAGCAGGAACTAAGCTTGGGGATGCTTGATACGTCTCCAACGTATCTATAATTTCTGATGTTCCATGCTTGTTTTATGACAATACCTACATGTTTTGCTCACACTTTGTAATGTTTTTATGCGTTTTCCGGAACTAACCTATTAACAAGATGCCGAAGTGCCAGTTCCTGTTTTCTGCTGTTTTTGGTTCCAGAAAGGCTGTTCGGGCAATATTCTCGGAATTCGACGAAACGAAGACCAAACATCATAATTCACCGAGACGGACCAGGACACCGAAGGGGAGTCAGAGGGGAGGCCTGGGGCCCCCACACCATAGGGCCGCGCGGGCTTAGTCCTGGCTGCGCCGGCCTATGGGGAGGGCGCCCTGGTGCCCCTCCTGCGCCGCCTCTTCGCCTATATAAGCCCTTTCGACCTAAAAACGCGAGACGATTGACGAAACTCCAGAAAGACTCCAGGGGCGCCGCCGCCATCGCGAAACTCCAATTCGGGGGACAGAATCTCCCCATGGACTACGGGTTCTAGCTGTAGCTAGTTGGTATTCTCTCCCCCATGTACTTCAATACAATGATCTCATGAGCTGCCTTACATGATTCAGATTCATCTGATGTAATCGGTGTTGTGTTTGTTGGGATCCGATGGATTGTTACATTATGATTAGTCTATCTATAAAGTTTGTGAAGTTATTGTTGCTGCAATCTTGTTGTGTTTAATGATTGTCACTAGGGCCCGAGTGGCATGATCTTAGATTTAAGCTCTATACTTATTGCTTAGATTGTATCTATAAGTTGTTTGCACATGTCTATGTCCGGAACCCGAGGCCCCAAAGTGACAGAAATTGGGATAACCGGAGGGGAAGGCGTAGGTATGAGGATCACATGTTTTCACCAAGTGTTAATGCTTTGCTCCGGTGCTCTATTAAAAGGAGTGCCTTAATTACCAGTAGTTTCCCTTGAGGCCCGGCTGCCACCGGCTGGTTGGACAAAAGATGTTGTACAAGTTTCTCATTGCGAGCACATATGACTATATATGGAAAACATGCCTACATGATTAATAATCTTGATGTTCTGTCTTAATGCTATTTCAATCCTATCAATTACCCAACTGTAATTTGTTCACCCAACACTTGTTATTGGAGAGTTACCACTAGTGTAGATAGCTGGAACCCCGGTCCATCTCTCATCATCATATACTCGTTCTACATGTCATTGGAAGTAGTATCAACTATTTTCTGGTGCCATTGCTCTCATATTACTGCTACTGCTGCTGTGTTACTGTTACTACTGCTCTCATATTACTGCTTTCACATCACCCCTGTTACTAGTGCTTTTCCAGGTGCAGCTGAATTGACAACTCAGTTGTTAAGGCTTATAAGTATTCTTTACCTCCCCTTGTGTCGAATAAATAAATTTGGGTTTTACCTCCCTCGAAGACTGTTGCGATCCCCTATACTTGTGGGTCATCAACCATCGACAGTGGCTAGATCCGGCAAGCCCGGGTGGCCCATACACGGTGATGGTGGCGTATGGCCCATCGGGTGGCCCAGTTGCTCTAGATCAAGATGGATGAAGTCCAGCCCAGGAACAAGGAGCCGGATCCACCGACCTACTCTGGAAGTTAGATCCGTCCTGGCCCATCAGGGGTAGCCGGATCCAGTACGGCATATAAGGAAAGACAAATCCTTGACGTGCACGGCAGTGTAATATTCTGTAGTTAGGCAACTTGTATTCCGGCTAGGACTCTTCGTGTAAACCCTAGATCCTGACGCCTTTATAAGCCGGATCCTGGGAGCCCTAGAGGGACAACCACAACTCATTGTAACAACACGAAAGCGCCCAGATAATTCCAGACAAGCAGCAGTAGGCCCTGTCATCGTGCAGGTGTTCCGAAGCAGGGTAAATCGCGTACCACCGTCCCGAGGACTTTCTGCCCGATGGCCCCTACTTTCTCCCCCTCGTGAGGATCCCTCCTCCGAGGTACTGTCGAATAGGCAACGACACACACCCTGCATGTTTGGGCGCGCCACCTGGTCTCTTTTGGGCCTCAGTCCCATCCATGTGTGCTTCCAGGTTCCAGGGTGCTTCTCCCGATGAAAAAATTATGCTCCAAAAATCCCAGGTCAATTTGACTCCATATAAGTCTCTGAAAGTGAAAATACGCGAAACAGGGAATTCCTGTTCTGGATAGTTATAATCCAAATAAAGGGGGATCATTGGTAACCATAAATCAATGTAAAACATGGTATTATCATCATATATGTTGCAAATATGTGGGAATTCAATATGACAAAGGACAAAGTTCAGGTATGCATTTTACATGCATCAACATCCCCAAGCTTAACCTATGCTCGCCCCGAGCATAAAGGTGATAAAACTAACATGAACTTTGAAGTTTATTATATATAGCTTCTAAATAATCATGCAAAGTATCACAAGGTTCAGTCAATAAAGAATGACAATAAGTAATATGAACTCATAAAGTGATAATTCTTACATTCTACAAAGCATGCATAATAGTAGATAGCATTGTAAGAACCATGAATGATATGTAGTGTGAATCATAAAGCATGCTTAGGAGAATCCTATAGAATTGTTGGAAGACTCTTTGTCCTCTCTTTTCTTTAGATATTTTTGACTCTTGAACACAAGAAAGTAAGCAGGAAATATATGTGCTAAACCTCCAACAAAAGTAGAGAGAATAAAACAAGGTTTTGAGATATGCAATTCATGTCTACAATAATAATAAGGATGGGTGATACGTCCAAAACGTATCTACTTTCCCGAACACTTTTGCTATTGTTTTGCCTCTAATTTGTGTATTTTGGATACAACTAACACGGACTAACGCTGTTTTCAACTGCTCTGGTGTCTCGTTTTTGTGCATAAATCCAACTTTCGGGAAAAATCTCGGAATTTATACGAAGGCCCTATTTTCCCAGAAAACTCACGGAGCCGAAGGGCAAGCCAGGTGGGGGCACGAGGGCCCCACACACTAGGCCGGCGGCCCGGGAGGGGGCCGCGCGGCCCTGTGTGGCCCCTCGGCTGGCCCCGACGCCCTCCTTCGGACTACTTATCGCCCTCGACCTAAAAACGCACGGAGAGAAGTCGAAGTCGCCGAAACCCTCCAGAGAGCCGCCACATCGCGAAACTCCGTCTCGGGAGCCGAAGTCTCCGTTCTGACACTCGCCGGGACGGGGAATTGGAGGAGATCTTCACCGCCATCACCACCAACGCCTCTCCATCGACCATCCATGTTTCCCCCATCCATGTGTGAGTAATTCCCCCGCTGTAGGCTGAAGGGGATAGTAGGGATTGGATGAGATTGGTCATGTAATAGTCATAAGATTGTTAGGGCATAGTGCCTAGTATCCGTAGATGTCACTTTTATGATATTGTTGCAACTTGTTATGCTTAATGCTTGTCACTAGGGCCCGAGTGCCATGATCTCAGATCTGAACATGTTATTGTTTCATGAAGATATTCATTTTTTTTTTAAACTTTAACAGTAGGAAAGGCTCCTACTGTTTTGCTATATTAATATGGGGGTCTGGGAGGACCCCAAAAAATTACATCTTTTTTACACAGAGTTGGTTCTCAAGAAGTACAAGTGGGGGGTTTTAGAGGTTGTCTACAAGATTATTAATAAAAGGATGCAGATCCTTTTTAGTTCTATGGACTAGTAAAGCAAAGTCTTGCTTGAACCTCCTTGTCCAAGAGTCAATATCTGGATCTATGCCATTGAAGAGCTTGTTGTTCCTTTCCTTCCATATGCTCCAAGATGCAACAATTGTGACTTCCATGTATAGAGGATCCTTCCAAGTAGCACGCCCATGTTCTATTATATCAAGTCTGTTGCCATGTTGTGACCAAATCATCTTCAATTTATCCCAACAAGATCTGCTGAAGTCACAGTGGAAAATCATGTGCTCAATAGTTTCTACTGATAAATCATGTGCTCATGAAGATATTCATTGTTTATGATCTTACCTGCAAGTTGTATACACACGTCGCTGTCCGGAACCAATGGCCCCGAAGTGACAGAAATCGGGACAACCGGAGGGGATGGTAGTGATGTGAGGATCACATGTGTTCACGGAGTGTTAATGCTTTGCTCGGTACTCTATTAAAAGGAGTACCTTAATTTCCAGTAGTTTCCCTAGAGGCCCGGCTGCCACCGGCTGGTAGGACAAAAGATGTTGTGCAAGTTTCTCATTGCGAGCACGTACGACTATATATGGAACACATGCCTATTGATTGATTAGTACTTGGATACCGTTTTATTATTATCTGCAAATGCCCTGCTTTGATTGTTATATGAGTTTCTCTCATCCATGCAACGCCCGTTAATCCGTCCCTGTGCCTACAGTATTTTAATCTGCTGTTTACTATAATCACTACGCTGTCTTTATTTCACAGTTATTTCACTATTCCTACGCTATAAAACTGTTACTACGATAAACTCTTGCGAGCAAGTCTGTTTCCAGTGCAGCTGAATTGACAACTCTGTTAAGGCTTACAAGTATTCTTTGTCTCCCCTTGTGTCGAATCAATAAATTGGGTAATACTTCCCTCGAAGACTGTTGCGATCCCCTATACTTGTGGGTCATCAAGACTATTTTCTGGCGCCGTTGCCGGGGAGCATAGCTTTATTTGGAAGTTCACTTGGATTGATATTGTTCGCTGCAAAGTCTCCATCATGGGTAAACCTCGCGATACTAAGATCGCCATATTACCATCCACTACAAGAAAAGGTACAAATCTTAGTACCTCTGCTGCTCTTGATTCACCATCTGTGATAAGTAAACTTGTTTCACCACCACAAGCTTCAAATGCTGGTACTTCTGCTGAATCTGAAAATTCCTCTTATAATTGTGATGATGCTTCTGCTGTGCTTGATAATGATGGTTCGTTAGGATCTTTTCTAGATGCTACAATTGCTAGGTCTAGGCAAATTGAAAATACTGAAACTCCTAATGAAAATGCTGCTACACCTGTTAATTCACCTGAGTCTGTTGTATATTCTAGTGATGATCTTGATGAAGATTATGTGGAGCTTGATGATGATTTTATTGAAAAATGCAATACTACTACTGATGCAAGAAAAATTAAAAAGTTGCTTGCGGAACATGCTGTTAGATATAAACTGTCTCCTGATCCTAAATTTGCCACATCTCCTATAAACATTAAGGATAAAGATTATGATTTTTCTCTTGATCTATCTCATATAGCTATTGTTGAGAAAACACCCTTTTGTGGTACTGAAAAAGAAAGTGCTGTTGAACACATGATTGAGTTATCTACTCTGAGTAGCTTGTTTTCTGATGATGTCAAGATGCGTACTTATTTTGTCGCTAAATTTTTTCCTTTCTCATTAAAGGATGATGCTAAAACTTGGTATAATAATTTGCCTCCTGGTTCTATTAAAAGTCCAATTGACTTGCGTGATGTTTTCTTTCGAAAATACTTTCCTGCTAGCGCTCAACATATTGCTTTGCGGAGAATTTATAATTTTGACCAGGAAGATGGAGAGAAATTGCCTGAGGCTTGGGCGAGATTTTGCTCTCTTATTAGAGCCCAGCCTGACCATGATTTGGAAAAGCATGACTTACTTGATATATTTTATAGTGGACTAACCATTGAGTCTAGGGCATACCTGGATAGTTGTGCTGGTTGTGTTTTCAGGAAAAGAACTCCAGACGACGCTGAAGAATTATTGGCTAAAATAGGCCGGAATCATGATGATTGGTCTACACCTGAACCAACCCCGACACCGATAGTGAAGAAGAGGGGTATGATTAAATTAAATGATGAAGATATGAGGGAAGCCAAGAAGTCTCTTAAAGAGAAGTGTATTAAACCTGAAGATGTGAAGAATTTACCTCCTATAGAAGATTTATGTAAGATAACTCCCCCTTCATCCATGATTGAGGTACACTCTCTTCAACGCTTTACTAGGGAAGATATTCCGTATTCAAAACCTCCTGCTCAATGCTTAGATGAGTTTGATAATTATATTGTTAAGCAAGAAAACTTTAATATGAGAGTAGAGAATCATTTAATGGAAAATTCTCGAGCTATTAGTGAATTGCATGATATTGTGGAGAGAACCTCCAATGATGTTAAGATACTTGTTAAACATTTTCATATGGTTCAAACTCAAATTGATCAACTCACTAAAGTGCAAAATGACTTGTTGGGAAATAATTCTAAAGAAAAACATGCTTATGAAGTAACAACTAGAGGTGGTGTTTCTACCCAGGATCCTCTATATCCTGAAGGGCATCCCAAAAGAGTTGAACAAGATTCTCAACTAACTAAAACTAGTGCTCCATCTAAGAAAAAGAAAAAGAAACATAAGAATGTTGTAGAATCCTCTGAACCTGTTAATGATCCTAATAGTATTTCTATTTCTGATGCTGAAACTGAAAGTGGTAATGAACATGATAAAGATAATGATAAGGATGATACTCCTGATAAAGAAGAGGTTGAAGAAGAACCTGAAAAGCATGCTAAAAATAAAAAGTACACTAAAGAAGATTTTGTTGCTGAGAAACATGGTAATGAAAGAGAACCTTGGGTTCAAAAGCAAATGCCTTTTCCTGCTAAGAAACTAAAATCAAAGGAGGAGGAACATTATAATAAATTTTGTGATTGGATGAAACCTTTATTTTTGCAAATCCCTTTGATTGATGCTATTAAATTGCCTCCTTATTCAAAGTATATGAAAGATATTGTCTCTAACAAAAGGAAAATTTCCAATGAGGAGATTTCCACTATGCTCGCTAATTACTCCTTCAGTGGTAAGGTTCCAAAGAAGCTTGGCGACCCAGGTATACCAACTATTCCTTGTTCTATTAAGAATAATTATGTTAGAACTGCTCTATGTGATTTGGGAGCGGGTGTTAGTGTAATGCCTTTTTCTATTTATAAGAGACTTGATTTAGATAAGTTGATACCAACTGATATATCTTTGCAAATGGCTGATAAATCTACTGCTATTCCTGTTGGTGTATGTGAAAATGTTCCTGTTCAAGTTACTCAACATTGCTTGATATTAACTGATTTTGTTGTGTTGGAAATGCCTGAAGATGATAATATGTCCATTATTCTTGGAAGACCCTTTCTTAATACTGCAGGGCTGTTATTGATTGCAATAAAGGCAAGGTTACTTTCAATGTTGATGACAAGGAACATACCGTCTATTTTCCCAAGAGGATTGATGAAGTATATGGAGTTAATACAATTTTTAATGTGAAAACTATCAAACTCTTGTGATTGGATCCATTGATTGTCCTATATATGAGCCTAAAGAAGAATATCAAACTCTTGTGATTGGATCCATATCAATTCAATATAAGGTAACATGATTGATTTGAGGTTTATTTCTTCTTATGTCATATAAAATTTATTTGGTAGCAAGACTTGATCAACCTTGTTAACAAGTATATTTTAATGCATAAGAGAACTAAACAACATTTCTTTCTTTCTTTCTCCCTCCATTTGTTTTACTTGCTGTAGCACCTTTTGTTTTGCAATATGCTTTAGTTGTTTAAGATTTTGGAAATCATTTTCCTGCGCAGTAATAATTAATTTAACACCCAGAAATGTGCATTTTTCGAAGTTCTCAAAAATTTATAAAAATTATACTGGTAGTCCTATTTTTCAAAGAGGCACCTGGGAGCACTGGGGCTGACCAGTGGGGCACCCCAGGGTGGCACCCCACAGGCCGGCGCGGCCAGCAAGGGGGCGCGCCACCCTGGTGTGTGGGCCCCCTTTGCCCAACTTCATCATCTCTTTCACTCAGTGCACTCTCTCTCCCGAAAAAACTCGTACTCACTTTCTCTCACTCGCGTTTCTGCTCAAGAACTCGCGATTTCTCGATCTCTTTGCTCAGCCCAGATTTCTGTCTGAAATTTGGCACATTTGCTCCTTGGTATGTGACTCCTTTGATTGTCCAATTAGAATTTTGTTTGTTGAGTATATCTTGAATATTTTGCTGCTATAGATAACATGTTTAGTGAGCTTGCATGCTTGTTCTAAGTGGTAGAAATTAGTTTTGATGCATGTGTAGTACTCTAGCAAGTTCCTATAGTAGTTCCCCTCAATTATATACCTTGAAATCAAATTTTATAATGGTTGTTGAAAATTTCAGAAGAGGAAAATGAAGAAATTCAAATTTGGAGAATTATTCAAGAAAGGAACAACCAGCACCGGGAGGCCCTCGAGGGCGTCCACTCAGATTAGGCGATCCTACAATGAGGATATCATCGCGCCTAGCTTCGCGCCCGAAGAGGACAATGGGGCTCCTAATGCTTCATCCTTCCCATGTTATGATTTTCTGACAAATGCAGGGATATTGGATGATTTCTTCACCCTTGTCAACAGGGCGGGCTTAGCCACCTACGTGGGAGATGAAAGGGAGAAATACTACATGCTCACCAAAATTTTCGTTGAGAGCTTCAAGTTCCACAACACGCAATATGAGCCGACAGTTGCATTCAAGATCTATGGTAATCCTGTTACTATGGAATTGGAAGAATTTTGTCGTGCATTGGATATTGCCCCTGTAGGTACAGCAAGGAGGATTGATGACAACCCCCGGGACCTGTTGGAGCTCTATCGAGGGATCACCGATGATGATTGTTGCACCATTCAGCGCGGCAAGATAAGAAATATTCAACTCCCCGCCATTAAATATTTTGCATATTACATTGCTACTAGCATTCTTGGTAGGGAAAATACTAGCAATATCTCTAGCTATCATCTTGCTTTCTTGAATGCTGCACTTACTGGACAGACACCTTATCATCTTGGTTCTCTTATTGCTCGCCGCCTGTCTAACAGGGGGCCTATTTTTGGAGGAACTATTGCACTGCGCATTTTAACACATTTAAGACTCCCTCTTGATTCTAATGATGTGCCATTAACCCCTAGGGAGAATTGATATTGCTGCTATGAAGAGTCATCATTTTGTTACCACTGATTCCACTGTAGATAATATGGTCTATAGAATGTTGTTTGCTGATGGGGATGAGAAGGAAATCCCTCTTCCCCAGCCAGGTTTGTTCAATATTGACAGGCAATCATGGTCGCTCACTAAGGAGGAGGTGGAGGAACATATGAAGATACAAGACTTCCACCAGCAACATGACTCCGAGGACGCCGAGCCCTCCTACGACTGCACCGTCACATACCCTGATGCTTCCTCCAGCACATACCTGGAACCGGGTCGTTCTTCGTCGTACTACGGAGACACCACTTCATGGGGACCGTGGGAATGAACTCCACTTAGGCCAAAAGCCTAAGCTTGGGGGGAGGTATACCGGCATCACTCATTCTTTGCATATTATGGTTGCTGGATACTTGTACATACTTGTTTGGTTTCTTAGAGTGGTTTTCTAATGAGAGGGAGATGATATTTGGGGAAGTGCTGTCCAAAAACAGATTCTGGGCTGTTACCAAAAAAATTCGTACGCACAGCCAGAACGTTATTTTGAGTTGCCAATTTTTGAGCATGTGCCCCAGGTTGTTATCTAACTTTCATTAGTTTAACACTTTTTGAGCTGAGCAATGGAAGATTTTGTTAATTTCGATTTCTGTACTGCTGTCAGGTTTTGGCAGATTTCTGTCATCCTGCTTTTCTGTGTTTCTGTTAGTTTGCATTCTTTTGTTTTTGCTTTGTTTCTTTTCTAAAACACAAAAAGACCAAAAATATTTCTGTTGTTTCTCTTCACCATTTGTTTATTTGGTTCTTTGCTCTTAGTTTACTTTATTTACTATCGTTGGTTTGCTATGAGAAAACCCAAAAAGATTTTGCTTTGTTTTCTTGTTTCTTTTGTTCTTGTCTCCAATTCGAAAACACCAAAAATATTTGCTGTTCTTCCTTGGTTTGTAAATTTCATCATGAGTTCAATGGTCTTCGGTGGCTGGAGCGTGGTTTTCATTTCATATTATCCAAGCTACACAAGTGAAAGGCAATAATGACGATCTACAACAATTGGATTGTGGTGAGAGGCTGGTATGAACTCTATTTGTTTTCATTTTTGTACATATACTCATCCATGTGAGCATGCTTATTTGGTTCATGTGAGGTATATGTTATTTGAAAAAGTCTAGTAGTTCATGATCTCTCATGTTTAGCTCCAATTTATTAATATGAGTAGCATGTCATGGATGTTCGCTTGCATTGTTTTATTCATAAGTAAGTATGGCATTGTGGTATCCTCCTCTGAATAATTCATTTATATCGACTTGGCACATGCTCACGCATGCATATGACTGAACAAAAAGTCAATTAAGCCTCGATGATTTATATAGCTTCAGAGTTCTTGTATCACTTTTATGCCTCCGTTAACTTATTTTGCCGCAAGCATGATTATGACAGTTACTGCTCTCTTGATTTGTCGCTCCCTAGTCTTTTGCTAGCCTTCACTTGTACTGAGCGGGAACGCCGCTCGTGCTTCCAACCTGAAAACCAAGTTGTTCCAAAGTGTCCACCATAAATACCTATGCATGGCATTTCAAACCATTCCAAGTAAATTCTCATGCGCTACCTTTAAAACTTTCAAAATGCTTCTCAATTTGTGTTAATGTTTCATAGCTCATGAGGAAGTAGGTGGTGTTTAGCTTTCAACCTTGTCATTTACTTTTGACGGACTCTCATATGGACTAGTGGCACATCCGCTTATCCAATAATTTTGCAAAAAGAGCTGGCAATGGGATTCCCAGTCCCAAATTAATTAACTTAAATAGACACTCCTCCATGGTTTGTGATTGTTGGACGGCACCCGAAGGATTCGGTTAGCCATGGCTTGTGTAAGCAAAGGTTGGGGGAGTGTCATCATCATAATAAAACTTAAATAAAAAGGCACTCCTTCATGGTATGTGATTGTTGGCAGGCACCCGAGGATTCGGTTAGCCATGGTTTGTGTAAGAAAGGTTGGAAGGAGTGCCACATAAACATACAAATAATTCATGGGAGCCGCTCTTGGGAGTCCGGTTGATGAGGTAGTTAGTGTACCCATTACCATTCGTTGACAACAACAAGCACCTCTCAAAATAATTTTACTCCTGTTTTAAAAATGAAAAGCTCTAGCGCATGTTAATCCCTGCTTCCCTCTGCGAAGGGTCAATATTTTACTTTTATGTTGTGTCTCCATTCTTTCTTTGAGCACTATCTTGAGAGCACAATTGTCATTCTTAGTATAATATGCTTGTCTCAAAATATGATTGATTGTGGTATAACTTTGATGCTTTTATCTTTGACAATCACTACTTCTAGTCTTTCTATGAACTCCAGAGGTGCCTGGGCATTTATGTTTTGCCAATCAAATACGGGCAAGCGAGATACCACTTTATCATACTCTCTTATGAACATTGCAATCCTGCTTATATACATGATTCATGATGCTTATTATTAATTGTTGATACCTCTCCATGATTGACATAGTTGTTGGATGATCTTATTTGCATGTATCTCATTATGAACTGCTTAAGTATTAGCCATAGCATGAGAATATATACATCATATGAGCAAATGTGTTCGTGAAAGTTCTTTTATCGCTCAGTTGTTAACTGAATTGCTTGAGGACAAGCAATAAGCTAAGCTTGGGGGGAGTTGATACGTCCAAAACGTATCTACTTTCCCGAACACTTTTGCTATTGTTTTGTCTCTAATTTGTGTATTTTGGATACAACTAACACGGACTAACGTTTTCAGCAGAACTGCTCTGGTGTCTCGTTTTTGTGCAGAAATCCAACTTTCGGGAAAAACCTCGGAATTTATACGAAGGCCCTATTTTCCCAGAAAACTCATGGAGCCGAAGGGCAAGCCACGTGGGGGCACGAGGGCCCCACACACTAGGCCGGCGCGGCCCGAGGGCCCGGCGGTGTGGCCCCCTCGGCTGGCCCCGACGCCCTCCTTCGGACTACTTATCGCCTCGACCTAAAAACGCACGGAGAGAAGTCGAAGTCGCCAGAAACCCTCTAGAGAGCCGCCACATCGCGAAACTCCGTCTCGGGAGCCAGAAGTCTCCGTTCTGGCACTCCGCCGGGACGGGGAATTGGAGGAGATCTTCACCGCCATCACCACCAACGCCTCTCCATCGACCAGCCATGTTTCCCCCATCCATGTGTGAGTAATTCCCCCGCTGTAGGCTGAAGGGGATGGTAGGGATTGGATGAGATTGGTCATGTAATAGTCATAAGATTGTTAGGGCATAGTGCCTAGTATCCGTAGATGTCACTTTTATGATATTGTTGCAACTTGTTATGCTTAATGCTTGTCACTAGGGCCCGAGTGCCATGATCTCAGATCTGAACATGTTATTGTTTCATGAAGATATTCGTTGTTTATGATCTTACCTGCAAGTTGTATACACACGTCACTGTCCGGAACCAATGGCCCCGAAGTGACAGAAATCGGGACAACCGGAGGGGATGGTAGTGATGTGAGGATCACATGTGTTCACGGAGTGTTAATGCTTTGCTCCGGTACTCTATTAAAAGGAGTACCTTAATTTCCGTAGTTTTCCTAGAGGCCCGGCTGCCACCTGGTAGGACAAAAGATGTTGTGCAAGTTTCTCATTGCGAGCACGTACGACTATATATGGAACACATGCCTATTGATTGATTAGTACTTGGATACCGTTTTATTATTATCTGCAAATGCCCTGCTTTGACTGTTATATGAGTTTCTCTCATCCATGCAACACCCGTTAATCCGTCCCTGTGCCTATAGTATTTTAATCCTGCTGTTTACTATAATCTACTGCTGTCTTTATTTCACCGCTGTTGTTATTTCACTATTCCTACTGCTATAAAACTGTTACTACTGATAAACTCTTGCGAGCAAGTCTGTTTCAGTGCAGCTGAATTGACAACTCCGCTGTTAAGGCTTACAAGTATTCTTTGTCTCCCCTTGTGTCGAATCAATAAATTGGGTAATACTTCCCTCGAAGACTATTGCGATCCCCTATACTTGTGGGTCATCAATGGGGTACCATGCATCTCTTGTGTGGAGATATCTATGAGTCACGTGTTTGACCTCTTGTGAGTAAATGTTGCCTCATTTACCTGGTTGCTAAGGATTACACCTCTTGTTACTCAGCATCGGGTTACCAAAACTTTTCAACACACATGTTTCAACCAAGTATCGCAATGGGCTATCTTCATGCCGCATGTACAAAGTACCAAAGGAGATTGGTATCTCCTATAGGCCATCCATATCGGGACAACATGAACAACAGACGTTGAGCATCCTCTCTAACTCTCTCTCTCACCTTTTTCTCTAACTCTTTTTCTTTGTTTTCTTTTCTTTTTTTTCACTTTTTTTTCACTAACTCCTTTTCTTTTACTTTTTTCACTCTCCCTATTGAAGATGCTCTTTGCTGAAACTTTCACCATGATTAGGCATGTCTTTCGTTAGCGTCCAATTGCTCTTCTCTAACATGCATGCATACTTACTCTTGATAACCTCCACTTATTCCGTAAGACATAACCAACAACAACACAAAAGAAATGATGATCAACTCAGGGTGCAATGCCCCAATGGTGCAATAAAAGAATTCCCCACTAAGCATGGTTTTAGTCTAGCTCATTACTCATAATAAGTCAAACCCACAACATGCATAGGGTATTTTCCTTCCAAACCTTACTTTCTTATGAGATTTAAATTACATAAAAAGGATATTCTGAAAAGGTTGGAGGTATAACACACACATTATACTTGTAATAGCAAGTTTTATATATGTATGTACGATAGACATTGGATTTGAGTTGATCTTGGAAATAAGTTTATGCTTGTGTAAGAATTCAATTTTTTTTTTTGGCTAGCAAGAGGTCTAAAAGCGTGCAGTAGTATCCATAGAGCTATTCATTCAAAACAATGACACTTAAAATTAAAATATCTATGTACACTAGTACTAAGTAGCACTGAATAAGGCACATAGCAAATCATCACTCAATAGAGCATGTGAAACTAGAAATACCATACACAAAATAAATTTCATCTTTACGCATTCCTCCTTTTCTTTTATAATCATGCTACTTAATTTTCTTTAATCATTCAGAGATAAGAGAGTTTGGTCCAGTTTGATGACCCACAAGTATAGGGGGTGTATCGTAGTACTTTCGATAAATAAGAGTGTCGAACCCAACGAGGAGCAGAAGGTGTTGACAAGCAGTTTCGATGAAGGATTCACTGTAAATGCTCACAGACAAGTTTTCAGGGGGTTTTGATATAGCAGATAAATAAAGTACAAGTAAGTAAAATGCGAGAGTAATAATTGCAGCGAGTGGCCCAATCCTTTTTAGCACAAAGGACAAGTCGGTTTGTTTACTTATAAAGACCAAACGTTCTTGAGGACACACGGGGATTTAGTCTAGTGCTTTCGCTTCATATAGTTGATTAATCTTCATTGTTTTGATAAGTGTTGTGTGGGTGAACCTATGCTAATGCACCGCCCTTCCTAGGACTAATACATACTTGTGATTATACCCCTTGCAAGCATCCGCAAATACAAGAAATTAATTAAGCTAAATCTAACCACATCCTTAAACTCTGAGATCCTGCTATCCCTCCTGCATCGATATACCAACGGGGTTCAGGTTCTGTCCGGCAACCCCACAATTAGCAAACGAATACAAGATGTACTCCCTAGGCCCATAAAGGTGAAGTATCATGTAGTCGACGTTCACATGACACCACTAGAAGAATAACACCACAACTTAAATATCAAACCATTAAATATTACTCAACATAGTTCACTACTAACATTTAGACTTCACCCATGTCCTCAAGAACTAAACGAACTACTCACGAGACATCATATGGAACATAATCAGAGGTGATATGATGATGGATAAAAATCTGAACATAAACCTTGATCCAATGGTTTCACTCAATAGCATCAATAACAAGTAGTAATCAATACAGGAGAGTTTCCCCTATGAAATACTCAAGATTCAACCCTAGATGTTACAGCGGAGACGAGGTGCAGCGGTGGAGAAGGCGGTGTCGATGGTGGAGATGATGATGATGATCCCAATGAAGTCCAGCTCGATGACGGTGACGGTGGCGACGATTTCCCCCTCGGGAGGGAATTTCCCGGATTCCCGGAGAGCTCTTTTCTCTCTGGTGTTTCTCCGCCCCGCAGAGGTGGCTGTGTCTATTCTCGCTTATCCCCCGTGCCTTAGGTTTCGGGTAGATGAAGTACGCGAAGAGAGGAGGCCGAGGGGCTGTGGGCCCCCTCCCCACAAGGCGACGCGGCCAGGGCAGGGCCGCGCCGGCCTATGGGGGCCCATGGAGGCCCTCCTCGGCTCCTCCTTTTGGCTGGCTCATTCTTCTGGAAAAATAAGATCTTCGGTGTAATTTCCGTCAATTGTTGATCTCTGAAATATTGCATCACGGTGCTTTTTCCAGCAGAATCCTGACTCCGGTGAATGATTCTCCAATAATCATGAAACATGCAAAATAGGTGAAATAACATAAGTATCATCTCTAAATATGAAATATATCAATGAATAACAGTAAATTATGATATAAAATAGTGATGCAATATGGACGTATCAACTCCCCCAAGCTTAGACTTCGCTTGTCCCCAAGCGAAACTGAACTCAGTAAACAAGACCACATGTTTATGGAGTGAAGAATCGATAAATAAAATACGGACAAGAAGCATCATATTAATTCACACAAGACATTCTAGTAAACATCTTCCTCATATAACTCAACTTGAAATAAGTAAAGAGAAATCACAAATAAAGGTGCATAGGGAATCACAATTGGTTATGGCAAACTTTGTTCTTGGTCAAAGAACTATTAACAGATTGTACTTATCTTCCGAGCAAAGCCTTTATATTAGAACTTTTATGGCCAAGCTTACATCCTTAATCATAACAATCTCCTCATAATCATTGATAGCCTTCAAAGTCATATTCATTCAGATAAATTTGTACTAAACAAGAAAGAATAAAAAGCATGATTAACTAGATCATAGCATAAATGGTTGGATCACACCAACTCAATTGCTTGCTTGAGATAGAGGGAAATAGGTTTACTGACTCAACATAAAAGTAAAAGAAAGGCCATTCAGAGGGAAGCAGGGATTAAATCATGTGCTAGAGCTTTTTAAGTTTTGAAATCATATAAAGAGCATAAAAGTAAGATTTTGAGTGGTGTTTGTTGTTGTCAACGAATGGTAGTGGGCACTCTAACCCCCTTGCCAAACAGACCTTCCAAGAGCGGCTCCCATGAAGGACGTTATCTCTACCAGCAAGGTAGATCATCCCTCTTCTCTTTTGTTTACACATGTATTTTAGTTTTATTTATGGATGACACTCCCCCAACCTTTGCTTTCTCAATCCATGGCTAACCGAATCCTCGGGTGCCTTCCAACATTTCTCATACCCTAGAGGAGTGTCTATTGCAAAATTTAGTTGCTTACTGATAAATCAGGGCAAAACATGTGAAGAGAATTATTAATGAAAGTTATTAATTGGGGCTGGGAACCCCGTTGCCAGCTCTTTTTGCAAAATTATTGGATAAGCGGATGTGCCACTAGTCCATTGGTGAAAGTCTGCCCAACAAGATTGAAAGATAAAACACCACATACTTCCTCATGAGCTATAAAACATTGACACAATTAAGGAGTAATATAGTTTGAATTGTTTAAAGGTAGCACATGAAGTATTTACTTGGAGTGGCGCAAAATACCACATAGTAGGTAGTTATGGTGGACACAAATGGCATGGGTTTGGTTTAAGGTTTTGGATGTATGAGAAGTATTCCCTCTCAGTACAGGTCTTTGGCTAGCAAGGTTGATTAGCAAGCATAAGAGTTGAGGGAAACAAACAAATATACATGTGATAGAAACAATCATGCATCTTCCTTGTAAGCACAAGAAATTTTAACTTCAGAATACTAAACTCATTAGCTAACAAGAAAGAAAGATAATAAAGTAATATATCTACATGTATTTCCTCTTTTCTATTTAAACATCAAAGTATTGTTTTTTGAACCTGGAGACTGTGGGGAAAAACCCCACAGTTATTTATTAAAGCAAATTAAGTATATATACAGAGCGAAGGAAAAAAGAGCAAAAAAGAAAAGGTTAGACCTAGCTGTACAAAGACTAACAAAAGGAGTACAGCTAAATCAGACTGCCTATCCAGGCAACTAATTCATCCAGATGTTTCCTTTTTATCCTATGCACAAGCATGGATATATCATGTACAAATCCCTTCTTCCACCCTTGAAAAGATGGCCTGTTATACTGAAAGATTTTCTCATTTCGTTGCTTCCATATATTCCAGCAGGCTAAAATCACCACCTCCATGAAGAAAGGCTTAGCAAAATCCGATCTTGCTCTTGTAGCAGCTGTTTGAATATCTTGCCCCTGTAGCCAATCAATTTGTAAATATGTCCAAATCCTCTGACTGAAATTACACTCAAAAAACAAATGCATTCTGTCCTCATATGCTCTAGCAAAACACAACTCACAATGAGTATCATATGTGACCTTCCAATGCCTTCTCTTCAACATGTCTCTAGTGTTCAGCCTATCACTTATCAAAAGCCATGCAAAAAACTTATGCTTCATTAAGCAAGAGGACTTCCAAATCCATCTATAAAGGCCAATGACCTGAATATGCCCATGTATGTGTTTGTAATACTTTGATGCAGTATATGTGCTTCCCCATACATATATCCAAGAATCATTTCCCACAGATAAAGGATTGCGCCTCATGTGAAAACTTAACTCCTACAATTCCTCATAGGCCTGTGAAGACAATGGCAGATGGAAAAGCTGTGTAATATCATCAATTGCATACACCTCTCCAGCTGTAAGCTTGTCATCCAGAACATAAGAGAAAAGTCTTGGATATCTTTCACTTAGAGGAGTATTGGAGTTCTCAAATTTCCAACTATCCAACCAGAACAAAAAGGTATCTCCTTTGCCAGGCAAAACTGTGGCCACCTGCCTGTACTTATCCAAATACTTACATACATCTTTCCACCAAAAAGAGCCACAAAGATTCTCAGCATGAGGAACAGACTCCTGATAATAAGTTCTCCATATAAGGTTGACCCAGGGAGTATCTGCTTTATTATAAAACTTATCCAGAAATTTCAACAGCAAAGCCTCATTATGTTTTTGAAAGTTAAAAATACCAACCCCACCTTTATTTTTAGGCTTGCATATCATTTCCCAAGCTGCCAATGACTGCTTTGGTGTATCAATATTATCCCTCCAAAGGCACTGTCTTAGAATTCTATTCAACTGATTTAATATTCCAGGAGGAATTTGGATGGAACACAAGAAAAATGTAGACATGGAAGACAGAGCAGAATCCACTAGCTGCAGTCTAGCTCCCTGGGACAAAAAACTAGAAATGCTTGTAAGCTTTCTCTCCAATCTGGTAACAATAGGTGTGGGGACCCCGGACTAGCTGTCCGAAATACCTTGTTGTGTATGCAGTTCACGTTCCCATGATCAGTGTGCCGTGAACACATAACTGAACTGATATCAAATTACATCATCCTTTAAAAAACGGAATAAGAAAATTACAATAAGGTCACATGACCCATCTTTACAGGATAGCCTCGAATGGCCTAATCTAATCATCAGAGTAGCAGAATCACTTCAGCAGCGTAGAGCCCAAGTCATCTGCCTTAACCCTACAGGCAACTGACTGGGAAGACGTTCCTAGCTCGCATAGACGTCGTCAACTCCTTCTTCATCTGTCGAAGTCCTCCAGGTCTGGCCAAGTAAATAGCCAGGGACAAAGCCGTGAGTACATTTGAATTGTACTCGCAAACCATCAAGAAGGTGATAACAATTCTAACTAAAGAAGACAAGAGAGGAAGAATAGTTTCTCTGGTGGATATAGCATGTGAAAGAGAATCAGTTTCTCTTGTGGATATAGCATCCCACATCACAGTTGAAGGGGACACTAAGAAAGTCCTATGACATCTCTATATCTTTGTTAAAGAAGAGGTAGCATACCGCCATCTCAATTGATGGGGATACTAGGAAAGTCATATGACATCTCTATATCTTTGTTAAAGAAGAGGTAGCATACCGCCATCTCAATTGATGGGGATACTAGGGAAGTCCTATGACATCTCTATATCTTTGTTAAAGAAGAGTTCCTCTACATGAAACACTAGGAAGGGTCACCCACTTTTGTTTCATTTTCCTCGACCATCTCCACATGGTCGGCACAACATCTTTCACGTACCCTTCCGGTACTTCCAACACCCATTTTCCTTTGGAAATCATTTTCAAAACCAAAACTCGACACAGCTCGGTAACGGCCATCCCAACCGTCCATGACCGCGGACGCGGCTATTCGAATAGTTTTGACTCTGCAGAGTTTGCACACTTTCACCACAACTATCCGGATACCTATCGTGTGGGCATCATCCCCGCATAACGACATATGCCACGACGGATACCCGGACATAACCTTTCGCCCATTCGACTTAACACGAGGTCCTACCCTATGGAGTATGTACCTCCCCGGCACCGTGGCAGCTCACCTCCTCTAGAGCGTGGCTCCACCGCCAAGCCAGGAGACCCATAGTGTCTTCCGGACGGGTCAGCCCCGAAGGCCTCCCGTTATACTATTGTCCCAACCATGACAACCCGGACTCGGGGGTAACCGTACCCTTGTATAGTTGTGCGGTGCCTCATGCTAAGAAGAACAAACGTCAAGTTAAGCCCCGTGCCCACATTGGAGTAGCTATGGTTGCGCTGTTTAGTTGTTCCGGGCGAATACAAAGAACCATGTGTCGTTTTTCTCAAAAACCCAAGTCACACACACTTTCCTCTTTCCAACCATCTTTGTCAAGATCCTTTCCTTTCATAAACCATACGCTTGGGTAAGATTGCCTCACCCAAGGTTTTCATAAACATTTACAACAAGGTAAACCTTGAGGGGTTCCCAACCTAAAGTTTCATGAGTTGAACTAATACAACACTATGGCCGAGATGAGGGTCATCACGCCATTGAGGGTATGAAAAAGAGGTATTGGAGTGGATCATACTTGCTTGAGCTAAGCATGTATTATGACAACACAAGAGGAAAATATACTTTCAGATTTGTGGTGCTATCTAACCCAATCAATAGATAGGGATGAGAATTGACCAACACCAACACCATTAAGGGAATCAGGCATACTCATCACAATTTGAGAATACACCAAAAACATGGTATTGATACATCTACACTAGAAGGGGGTGTAGTATGAATCTTGTCCCGAGGTGGAACATATTCAAGCTAAATATAGAAAACAAGTTGGATAGCAATGGCCATGATACCATACACCCAACCAATTACCAAGACCTTGACAAGATAAAACTACTAGAGGTACCATGCTTGCATCCAAGCATAGATGACAACAATATGGAGATCATCACACATAGAACCAAGATGCTATTGATAGCACAAGATGACATCCAAAGAGACATCATATCAGAGATCAAAAGATGGCTTGCCTTGGCTTATTTGTCCCTGGACTTCTTCATCTTCATCAATATAAGAATACCAACAATATAAATAAAATCCTTGTCCGATCCACTTCTTCTTCTCCGGAATCGTTCGCATCTATCGTCGGAAAATATAAAAGGAACACAATCAATCACATTGCACCAATCATAACAAGCATGCAACATTCAACAATCAACAAGCAATAGCTAACCACCTTACTACGGGCTAACATACAAAGAACTTATAGATACTACAAAGCAACTAAAAGAAAACCCATTTTATTTACCTAGTAAAGGTATGAGAGTATCACAACTTAGCAATTGCCTCTCTCGGTATCACCATGGCACAACTAAGTATCCCCTGGTAGATAACATCATAAAGATGACAAGTGCATTAGTTTGGCATCAAAAACATTTACATTATAATTTGAAACATTTTTGGAAGAGCGGGCAATCATTCTCCCTATCTTATAAAGCTTACAAAACACTACACAAGAATAGGAAGCAAATGATATGCCCCACCATTTGAAAACTTAAGCAAAACAAAAGAGCTAATGTTAAATTGCAGAGGTTTTGTTTTGCAATCATAAAACAAAGGTTGCCCATTTCTAATAAAAAGAGTTGGTCAAGGGTTCTAAATAAACCGAAAAGTTTTGCTTCAACAATGCATGTCACACATATACATTACTAACAGTAACAAATATGCATGAACAGAGACTAATACTATTTTTCCTAGATGGCCAGTACTAATACAAGACTAACCCAATTGGAATCACCCCAAAATATTAAACCTACAATTTTAGGAATTTCTTTGAATCTGACTGTACAGAAAACAAGATCTGTAAGCCATAAATCGTAGAAAAATCCTAAAAATATGAGACCACTGGCATTTGAAAGATATTTAACCAGAGATGCACACACAATTGGATTTGGGTTCAAATTGTTTCTGAAACTCTCACAAATGGATTGACAAGATTACTGCATGTCTATACCATTTGCTTTACCTCTGGAGTTACAAAACAGATAAATGTTTGAAACTTGTTTGAGAAGATTAAGAAAACAATCAGTAGTCCTACAGAATTGGAATCACTCAATTAGGTTCAAAAATGGATTTTTGGGGATTTAAAAGCTAACAGCCATGTCTGCAGAACACCCAGAACAAGTTTAATTCACCACAACTCGTACATAAATCATACAAATATGAGGTCAGATGCATCTGAAAGGTATTGAAAGGCTGGTTCTTACCCAATTGGTTTCATTCAAAAATTCGTCTCCAAGCTCCTGATTTAATTCAACAAAGTCAGATCTGACCAGATCTTGATCTGTGAACCATTTCAGTTTCAGGAGGTCAATCGAAGTGAAACCACCGCCAAAATGAAGGTATTGAAGAGGGCTTTCACCCAAAGTTGAGTTTGCTCAAAAAGGTTTTGTAAAACGGAACTTATTTAACAAACAGTGAATCTGCATGTTTACAGAACTTTATTTACCGTGGAAAATCTGTAACGAATTTGAGGATGAAACTAACGCCAAGTTGTAGATCTTTTTAATACCTATCAGCGGAACTTTGAATCACTCGATTTGGCCCTGCACACGAGTTTTGGCGGATTTTACAAAATCGTACAGAATCTGAAACAGCAAGATAGCAGAAATTACTGCAGGGATTTGGACGAACTTTGCTCAAGAACTTCAGATCTGAGGATTGCTCAAGCTTCTCCATGCTTAGCTCAACATGCACCTGCATCAAGATCCAATCTTAGCAAGAGAGGAAGAAGAAGAGGTGGGGAAATCAGCTAGGGTTAGGGGAAAAGAGAGAGAGAGATGCTCTCATGGTGAGGATGAGCTTGAGGGAGGAGGAGAGCTTCATCTTGGTGGATTTCCATGGCCATGGCCGGCCATGGGAGCAAGGAGGAGCAGCAGCTCGTGGGATAAGGAGGGGAGGGAGTGGGTGTGAGTGGAGGAAGGAGTGGAGAGTGAGAAAAATGAGAGCCAAATGGAGGGGTGTGGCCGGCCAAGTGAGTTTTATAGAGGGGGAGAGGTGGCTGCCTCCTTCTTTGATTGGCCAAGATGGGTGGCTGCCCATTTATTGATTGGAATAGGTGGGAGGCAAGGCTTGCAAGAGAAGAAAGTAGGAATCATAATGGCTGGCCGAAATTGTCATGCCAATCACAATGGTCGGCTCCAATTTTGCCAAGAACAAGTGAACAATGTGTGAGAGACTTCCATGTCCATGTGCATAGGCTATGGCATGGTGTTGTGGAGGATGTCAATGGAAAGCTTTGATGAGGATTAGAATAGGAGTAGGTACATATGGATAGAAAGGAGTATGAGGGTGACATGTGCCATGTGCCATGAGAATAATCTCCACCACTTTGGTTGAGACCAACTTAGGATGAAGATAGTTCCCAAGGTATAGTTGATGAATAAAGTTTTCATTAGAATCTTAAAATTGAGAAGATTGAGATTGACCACATGCAACAATGCATGAGCATGCCAAGATATATGGGGTGGTGATAGTTGTTTAGGCAATGGTAGAGCAAGGTTGAGGAAGATGGTGAGTGAAGTAACCATATACTCACAAGGATGAATATGGTGACATAAATTATGAATTCAAGAGGTCAAGGTGATGATGGAAAAGAATATAAATTGCTCTACAAATGAGAGGTCAATTGGGAGTGGTTTGAAAGTATCAAATGATCATCCATTTGATCAAGAATTGGAGGATGAAGGAACATTATGGGGTAGATCAGAGATGTACACAAGATGTGCAAGATTTGTCATTTGAATTAGAACTTATTTGATAAGTATTTGAAACACCTCAATTGTCTAGGGACAATTAGGAATGAACTCAAGTGGAATGGTATTTCAAAATGTTGAGAGAACTAGTTGGAACATAGGAGTTCAAAATGTTCTACTTACTTTCTCAAGTAAGATAGAGGTTTCTCAAATGTAGAATAAGTAAGAAAAACAAGAAATGATATAGATATCATAAACAAGCTTTTTGTTAAAAAGAAAGCAAAATAGAAAGTAATATTTTAGAAATCAGTACTTGGTAGAAATGGGATGAAAAACAAAACCCATTTCAGTTCTTTGTTTTCTTTGAAGAAATATCTTGAAAAGATTTAGTAAAATTAGAAGTAGTTTTGTAATCAAAACTAGAAAAGGAAAATCAATAGGATTTTTGAGAGAGAAAACTATTTTAGGGAGAAGTGTTCTCAAGGGTAGATGATGGCTACAAAATGTATCCATCATTCCCACTCTTGGTTTTGTGAAGATAAACTTGGATGAAAACAAAAACAAGAGGTAAAAGAGGAAGAAGTGATCTGGTGCTGGAACATGGGATAGGATACCAGATCAAGTTGAATATATGAGTTGCAAGGATTGACTGAGACATGCAGGACGTGGTGGTTGAAGAGGGTGTTGCATAGATGAGATCCATGCATTGAGGTTACCAAAAACAGTCGTGAGTGCTTAGAGATCAATTGCCAAAGTCTGGACATTTTAAGCCTGTCAACACAGATGGTCGACATGGCCTCAAAACCAACAAGGATGAGTGGGTATAAGAGAGGGATGTAGCTAGGGGTAGACGATCCCAAGTTTTGAATTAAGGATGATTGAGCTATCTTGTACCACAAAGAGAAAAATCAAGATGGCACACTCATGTTGTCATCAGGAGAGAGGTTTGATGTAGTAAGAAGGAAAACAATTTT
The DNA here is from genome assembly GCA_030979885.1 of Lolium multiflorum. Taxonomy (NCBI): domain Eukaryota; kingdom Viridiplantae; phylum Streptophyta; class Magnoliopsida; order Poales; family Poaceae; genus Lolium; species Lolium multiflorum. The sequence continues at coordinate 203,454,180 of CM061748.1, read as the reverse complement.
TCCTAAGTCACACATGTGTTTTATTAGGTGAGTTGTTTGGCTGACCACTAGAGTGTTGTTCTTTGAGGTATCTCAAGACAAAACTTAACAAACAGAACAAGACATTTCATCCAATTTATTTATAGAAAAAGTTTTTGTTCCCCCTAATTTTTGCATTATGGTCAAATAAACAAGGTTGCAAAAGTTGGGGTGTTACAGCTCTTCCACCCTTAAAATAATCTCGTCCCGAGATTACTAAGCGTAGAACTAGAGGGGTTGTAAAGTTCAACTAAAGTTAGACTCCATTCTACTGTGGATGTGCCATTGTTGAGAAGGTCGTTGCTTCATCTTCTGGGAGACATGATGGATTCTTGCTGATGGCGAGCTTCATGAAGAGGTTGATTACTCCATGTAGGTGTTAGATCTGAAACTCCTTAACGATCTTAGCGGGGTTTCAAGACTCTGTGAGGGTTAGCGTACTCCAACGATGCTATAGCTGGGTTAAAAACGTTTTAGAGTTAGCTTTAAATTTTAGTGGAGACGAAGTCTTCCACCCTTAAAATTGTTCATAGAGGGGTTTTAAAAACTCTAAGCTTCGGCCACGGGTCTTGTCGGTGCTTTCGAAGAAGTGATCTTTCTCTCGTCTTGAGTTGAAAATTCTTTAGGGGTGACGTGTAGTCCACAGCTTCAAGAGGAGTTAGTGCATCCCAACAAGTTTCCAACGGTGTTTTAGGAAGGTTTAAAAAATTTAGGTTCAGCTCCAATTTTTAGTGGAAGACGAAGTCTTCCACCCTTAAGGTTTTTCATCGGACTTTTTGGAAAAACTCTGAGCTTCAGCCTTGTAGTCCTGTCTGGGGCTTCTGAAGAAGTCATCGATCTTCCGTAATTAGTTGAAGGATCTTCATGGGCGACGTGCAGACCACAACTTCAAGAGGCACTCACGGTGTTTACTAAACCATAGGATGCGCGGTAAGTTAGTAAGTTGATGACACGCTTGGTTTGTCTCCACATGAAGCAGCAACAACGGTTGTCAGAGACAATCTTCAGCTTGAGGGTCGGTGCTGACTTATACCAGCTAAGAAGTGAGCGGGAAAATTACACCTAATCTTGAGTCTTGAGGTATCTTCAGGAGCTTCACTTGATGAGGACCAAATGATCCATGTGATGTAGCTTGGCTTGGACGCTATTGCCCTCTCAGCTTGTTAGACGGTGTGTTAGAGGGTAGTCTCAAAAAGTTATCCTCGAAGTTAGCGCGATTATACTCCAAGGTTAGACAAAGTTAGTATGTCTTCTTGCAGAGGTGTAGTCACTCTTGAAGGTAGGGGCTTCTGTCTTCTCGGCTTAGTAGAGATGCTTCAGCTGATCTTGAAAGTAGTTGGCGTAGATAGGGGTCTGGGTCAGTTTCTCTGACGGTTGAGAATCGATGGTTAACAGGGTTAACTTATCCATTTAGCTAGCAGTTAGTATTTTATCGACGAGGTTGGTGAGGTGAAAACATATTAGGGAGGCTTTCTAAGCTAGGTTATCACACCAAGAGTGTTTTTCGGGCCTAAAGACCAAGACAATCAAACACACAACAAACAAATAAAAACACTCAAGACAACACACTTAGGGAACTACAAGCAATCATCAAACCAGACATGGTAACACAAGTACCCATGGATGACTAATACGCGGGGGTAGCTCAATCAAAGCGATTGAGTTTGTCCTATCCATCCTATAGGTTTGGGCTGGTCACATATGCCGACGTCTTCATCTTGCCGACATTGGCTTCAACTTGGATCCTGGTAGCAGTTGGTGGCGAAGCAGCCTGGTGTTGAGTCGTCGATGTTGAAGTGGAGGCGAAAACTGCGTAGAACTTCTGGTCTCAACATCCTAGGGACGTGAGGTCTTCAGAGGGGTAGCTGTTGAGGTACTCCCAAGGTTTGAGATCTTCTCGTGTCTGGCCTAAAAATTACTAGTCAAGAACTGAGGACTTGATCCCAGACGACTGCGAAAAGGTGCAAGTCCATGGAGGAACAAGGTCAGCTCCTTGACAGACTTTGGTGTTAACCAAGACATGATGTTATTATCCCTTTATGTGCACGACTAAATCGGCATCCAATCTTCCATAACTGTCGTGGGAGATATATGAGTCTTCATGAGGGAGTGATTCGTTCTTGAGTTCGAGTCTCCGGTCTGAGTTGGGGACATCGTCCGATATGTAGGTTTGAAGTGGATGAGACAATAGAGTAAGACTTTTCAAACCTTTTTATAAAGCGGAGAGATAAGAATTTAGAAGTTTTGAAGAAACAAGAGGAGTAGAAGCTATGCTTCCGACTAAGGAAAGAATTTGTTTGGTAAATAATTTTGCCCAAGTACTTATTTCCTAACTAGCGTCCATGCTAACTAAGGTCTCCTACAGTCAGGATGCTCTGATACCAGCTCTGTGGGGACCCCGGACTAGCTGTCCGAAATACCCTGTTGTGTATACAGTTCACGTTCCCATGATCAGTGTGCCGTGAACACATAACTGAACTGATATCAAATTACATCATCCTTTACAAAACGGAATAAGAAAATTACAATAAGGTCACATGACCCATCTTTACAAGATAGCCTCGAATGGCCTAATCTAATCATCAGAGTAGCAGAATCACTTCAGCAGCGTAGAGCCCAAGTCATCTGCCTTAACCCTACAGGCAACTGACTGGGAAGACGTTCCTAGCTCGCATAGACGTCGTCAACTCCTTCTTCATCTGTCGAAGTCCTCCAGGCCAAGTAAATAGCCAGGGACAAAGCCGTGAGTACATTTGAATTGTACTCGCAAACCATCAAGAAGGTGATAACAATTCAAACTAAAGAAGACAAGAGAGGAAGAATAGTTTCTCTGGTGGATATAGCATGTGAAAGAGAATCAGTTTCTCTTGTGGATATAGCATCCCACATCACAGTTGAAGGGGACACTAAGAAAGTCCTATGACATCTCTATATCTTTGTTAAAGAAGAGGTAGCATACCGCCATCTCAATTGATGGGGATACTAGGAAAGTCATATGACATCTCTATATCTTTGTTAAAGAAGAGGTAGCATACCGCCATCTCAATTGATGGGGATACTAGGGAAGTCCTATGACATCTCTATATCTTTGTTAAAGAAGAGTTCCTCTACATGAAACACTAGGAAGGGTCACCCACTTTTGTTTCATTTTCCTCGACCATCTCCACATGGTCGGCACAACATCTTTCACGTACCCTTCCGGTACTTCCAACACCCATTTTCCTTTGGAAATCATTTTCAAAACCAAAACTCGACACAGCTCGGTAACGGCCATCCCAACCGTCCATGACCGCGGACGCGGCTATTCGAATAGTTTTGACTCTGCAGAGTTTGCACACTTTCACCACAACTATCCGGATACCTATCGTGTGGGCATCATCCCCGCATAACGACATATGCCACGACGGATACCCGGACATAACCTTTCGCCCATTCGACTTAACACGAGGTCCTACCCTATGGAGTATGTACCTCCCCGGCACCGTGGCAGCTCACCTCCTCTAGAGCGTGGCTCCACCGCCAAGCCAGGAGACCCATAGTGTCTTCCGGACGGGTCAGCCCCGAAGGCCTCCCGTTATACTATTGTCCCAACCATGACAACCCGGACTCGGGGGTAACCTTGTATAGTTGTGCGGTGCCTCATGCTAAGAAGAACAAACGTCAAGTTAAGCCCCGTGCCCACATTGGAGTAGCTATGGTTGCGCTGTTTAGTTGTTCCGGGCGAATACAAAGAACCATGTGTCGTTTTTCTCAAAAACCCAAGTCACACACACTTTCCTCTTTCCAACCATCTTTGTCAAGATCCTTTCCTTTCATAAACCATACGCTTGGGTAAGATTGCCTCACCCAAGGTTTTCATAAACATTTACAACAAGGTAAACCTTGAGGGGTTCCCAACCTAAAGTTTCATGAGTTGAACTAATACAACACTATGGCCGAGATGAGGGTCATCACGCCATTGAGGGTATGAAAAAGAGGTATTGGAGTGGATCATACTTGCTTGAGCTAAGCATGTATTATGACAACACAAGAGGAAAATATACTTTCAGATTTGTGGTGCTATCTAACCCAATCAATAGATAGGGATGAGAATTGACCAACACCAACACCATTAAGGGAATCAGGCATACTCATCACAATTTGAGAATACACCAAAAACATGGTATTGATACATCTACACTAGAAGGGGGTGTAGTATGAATCTTGTCCCGAGGTGGAACATATTCAAGCTAAATATAGAAAACAAGTTGGATAGCAATGGCCATGATACCATACACCCAACCAATTACCAAGACCTTGACAAGATAAAACTACTAGAGGTACCATGCTTGCATCCAAGCATAGATGACAACAATATGGAGATCATCACACATAGAACCAAGATGCTATTGATAGCACAAGATGACATCCAAAGAGACATCATATCAGAGATCAAAAGATGGCTTGCCTTGGCTTATTTGTCCCTGGACTTCTTCATCTTCATCAATATAAGAATACCAACAATATAAATAAAATCCTTGTCCGATCCACTTCTTCTTCTCCGGAATCGTTCGCATCTATCGTCGGAAAATATAAAAGGAACACAATCAATCACATTGCACCAATCATAACAAGCATGCAACATTCAAAAATCAACAAGCAATAGCTAACCACCTTACTACGGGCTAACATACAAAGAACTTATAGATACTACAAAGCAACTAAAAGAAAACCCATTTTATTTACCTAGTAAAGGTATGAGAGTATCACAACTTAGCAATTGCCTCTCTCGGTATCACCATGGCACAACTAAGTATCCCCTGGTAGATAACATCATAAATATGACAAGTGCATTAGTTTGGCATTAAAAACATTTACATTATAATTTGAAACATTTTTGGAAGAGCGGGCAATCATTCTCCCTATCTTATAAAGCTTACAAAACACTACACAAGAATAGGAAGCAAATGATATGCCCCACCATTTGAAAACTTAAGCAAAACAAAAGAGCTAATGTTAAATTGCAGAGGTTTTGTTTTGCAATCATAAAACAAAGCTTGCCCATTTCTAATAAAATGAGTTGGTCAAGGGTTCTAAATAAACCGAAAAGTTTTGCTTCAACAATGCATGTCACACATATACATTACTAACAGTAACAAATATGCATGAACAGAGACTAATACTATTTTTCCTAGATGGCCAGTACTAATACAAGACTAACCCAATTGGAATCACCCCAAAATATTAAACCTACAATTTTAGGAATTTCTTTGAATCTGACTGTACAGAAAACAAGATCTGTAAGCCATAAATCGTAGAAAAATCCTAAAAATATGAGACCACTGGCATTTGAAAGATATTTAACCAGAGATGCACACACAATTGGATTTGGGTTCAAATTGTTTCTGAAACTCTCACAAATGGATTGACAAGATTACTGCATGTCTATACCATTTGCTTTACCTCTGGAGTTACAAAACAGATAAATGTTTGAAACTTGTTTGAGAAGATTAAGAAAACAATCAGTAGTCCTACAGAATTGGAATCACTCAATTAGGTTCAAAAATGGATTTTTGGGGATTTAAAAGCTAACAGCCATGTCTGCAGAACACCCAGAACAAGTTTAGTTCACCACAACTCGTACATAAATCATAAAAATATGAGGTCAGATGCATCTGAAAGGTATTGAAAGGCTGGTTCTTACCCAATTGGTTTCATTCAAAAATTCGTCTCCAAGCTCCTGATTTAATTCAACAAAGTCAGATCTGACCAGATCTTGATCTGTGAACCATTTCAGTTTCAGGAGGTCAATCGAAGTGAAACCACCGCCAAAATGAAGGTATTAAAGAGCGCTTTCACCCAAAGTTGAGTTTGCTCAAAAAGGTTTTGTAAAACGGAACTTATTTAACAAACAGTGAATCTGCAGGTTTACAGAACTTTATTTACCGTGGAAAATCTGTAACGAATTTGAGGATGAAACTAACGCCAAGTTGTAGATCTTTTTAATACCTATCAGCGGAACTTTGAATCACTCGATTTGGCCCTGCACACGAGTTTTGGCGGATTTTACAAAATCGTACAGAATCTGAAACAGCAAGATAGCAGAAATTACTGCAGGAATTTGGACGAACTTTGCTCAAGAACTTCAGATCTGGGGATTGCTCAAGCTACTCCATGCTTAGCTCAACATGCACCTGCATCAAGATCCAATCTTAGCAAGAGAGGAAGAAGAAGAGGTGGGGAAATCAGCTAGGGTTAGGGGAAAAGAGAGAGGGAGGTGCTCTCATGGTGAGGATGAGCTTGAGGGAGGAGAAGAGCTTCATCTTGTTGGATTTCCATGGCCATGGCCGGCCATGGGAGCAAGGAGGAGCAGCAGCTCGTGGGATAAGGAGGGGAGGGAGTGGGTGTGAGTGGAGGAAGGAGTGGAGAGTGAGAAAAATGAGAGCCAAATGGAGGGGTGTGGCCGGCCAAGTGAGTTTTATAGAGGGAGAGAGGTGGCTGCCTCCTTCTTTGATTGGCCAAGATGGGTGGCTGCCCATTTATTGATTGGAATAGGTGGGAGGCAAGGCTTGCAAGAGAAGAAAGTGGGAAGCATAATGGCTGGCCGAAATTGTCATGCCAATCACAATGGTCGGCTCCAATTTTGCCAAGAACAAGTGAACAATGTGTGAGAGACTTCCATGTCCATGTGCATAGGCTATGGCATGGTGTTGTGGAGGATGTCAATGGAAAGCTTTGATGAGGATTAGAATAGGAGTAGGTACATATGGATAGAAAGGAGTATGAGGGTGACATGTGCCATGTGCCATGAGAATAATCTCCACCACTTTGGTTGAGACCCACTTAGGATGAAGATAGTTTCCAAGGTATAGTTGAAGAATAACAGTTTTCATTAGAATCTTAAAATTGAGAAGATTGAGATTGACCACATGCAACAATGCATGAGCATGCCAAGATATATGGGGTGGTGATAGTTGTTTAGGCAATGGTAGAGCAAGGTTGAGGAAGATGGTGAGTGAAGTAACCATATACTCACAAGGATGAATATGGTGACATAAATTATGAATTCAAGAGGTCAAGGTGATGATGGAAAAGAATATAAATTGCCCTACAAATGAGAGGTCAATTGGGAGTGGTTTGAAAGTATCAAATGATCATCCATTTGATCAAGAATTGGAGGATGAAGGAACATTATGGGGTAGATCAGAGATGTACACAAGATGTGCAAGATTTGTCATTTGAATTAGAACTTATTTGATAAGTATTTGAAACACCTCAATTGTCTAGGGACAATTAGGAATGAACTCAAGTGGAATGGTATTTCAAAATGTTGAGAGAACTAGTTGGAACATAGGAGTTCAAAATGTTCTACTTACTTTCTCAAGTAAGATAGAGGTTTCTCAAATGTAGAATAAGTAAGAAAAACAAGAAATGATATAGATATCATAAACAAGCTTTTTGTTAAAAAGAAAGCAAAATAGAAAGTAATATTTTAGAAATCAGTACTTGGTAGAAATGGGATGAAAAACAAAACCCATTTCAGTTCTTTGTTTTCTTTGAAGAAATATCTTGAAAAGATTTAGTAAAATTAGAAGTAGTTTTGTAATCAAAACTAGAAAAGGAAAATCAATAGGATTTTTGAGAGAGAAAACTATTTTAGGGAGAAGTGTTCTCAAGGGTAGATGATGGCTACAAAATGTATCCATCATTCCCACTCTTGGTTTTGTGAAGATAAACTTGGATGAAAACAAAAACAAGAGGTAAAAGAGGAAGAAGTGATCTGGTGCTGGAACATGGGATAGGATACCAGATCAAGTTGAATATATGAGTTGCAAGGATTGACTGAGACATGCAGGACGTGGAGGTTGAAGAGGGTGTTGCATAGATGAGATCCATGCATTGAGGTTACCAAAAACAGTCGTGATTGCTTAGAGATTAACTGCCAAAGTCTGGACATTTTAAGCCTGTCAACACAGATGGTCGACATGGCCTCAAAACCAACAAGGATGAGTGGGTATAAGAGAGGGATGTAGCTAGGGGTAGACGATCCCAAGTTTTGAATTAAGGATGATTGAGCTATCTTGTACCACAAAGAGAAAAATCAAGATGGCACACTCATGTTGTCATCAGGAGAGAGGTTTGATGTAGTAAGAAGGAAAACAATTTTTCCTAAGTCACACATGTGTTTTATTAGGTGAGTTGTTTGGCTGACCACTAGAGTGTTGTTCTTTGAGGTATCTCAAGACAAAACTTAACAAACAGAACAAGACATTTCATCCAATTTATTTATAGAAAAAGTTTTTGTTCCCCCTAATTTTTGCATTATGGTCAAATAAACAAGGTTGCAAAAGTTGGGGTGTTACAATAGGTGTCAAATGTTGAATCTTTGGTCTGGCTGTTCCCAGAGGCAACCCCAAATAAGTGAAGGGAAGAGTGGCAACTTGACATCCAAAAGCAGTGGCCAATTGTTCCACCTCCTCTCTAGCCACATTAATTGGAACCATACTAGACTTATGATAATTAACTTTCAGACTAGTAGAGACAGAAAATTTGTGCAAAATATCCTTCAAAGCAAGCACTTGGCTTAAATCAGCTGGTAGAATAAGCAAAGTGTCATCTGCATACTGTACCACTGGATAATCAGGGTCACCCACCTCAATAGGCAAAGATAATAAACCAGATCTGAGGGCATCATTGATCACTAATTGCAACAGTTCAGACCCAAGCACATACAATATTGGTGATAGAGGATCAACCTGCCTGACACCCCTCTTGCAAGAAAATTGTTTCCCTGGAACACCATTCAACAGAATTTTAGAGGTTCCAGAAGAGAGAATATCTTTTATCCACTTTATGGTTTTGCTATCAAAACCCATATGTGACATCACTTGGATTATTGCCTCATGCTCAATAGTATCAAAGGCTTTAGCAAAATCTAGTTTCATGATCACCAAAGGTTTTTTGGAAGCATGGCACTGATACAAATATTCAAATGTCCATGCCACACAGTCCTGAATTGTTCTGCTCTTGATAAATCCATACTGATTCTTATGCACACAGGAAAGAATTCTCTGCTGAAATCTGTTTGCCGCCAGTTTTGTCAAAAATTTAAGGCATGCATTTGTCAGAGAGATGGGCCTAAAGTCATTTACACTCTCAGGACTATGCACCTTGGGGACAAGAGTGATGAAGGATTCATTTATATTCTGTAGCTGCAAAGTACCCTCATGGAAATCATGCACAAGCTTACATAAATCCTGCTTTATTATGGGCCAGCATCTCTTCAAGAAAAGCCCAGTGAAACCATCTGGCCCAGGAGACTTATCTGGTGGCATTTGTTTAAGAACTAGATCAATCTCTTCCAAACCCTATACTCTATTTATTAACCTAGGCAGATCAAATTGCATATCTATACCCTCAGAACAGCCCATTCTGTCTCTATAACTTGACCACAATAAAGCTGCCATTTCAGCATGATCATTTACCACTCTGCCATCAGATGTTTTGATCATGGAAATTGTATTTCTTCTATTTCTCTGTGTGGTCATTGCATGGAAGAACTTAGTATTATCTTCCCCAACTTTTACCCATCTAACAGTACATCTCTTCCTCCAATAATTGCATTCAATCTTCAAAAGTTTTTCCAAGTGCAGTTTGACAATTTTCCTGAAATTAAATTCTGTTATAAAGAGAGGCCTCTGTTCTTCCAGATTGTCCAGAATTAGGATGGCTTTATTGCAGTTCTGTATTAAAACCTTTAACTGGGACAAATTCATATGCCAATGCTTCAGAGCATATCTAAGTGACTTAAATTTTGCAGCAATTACAGCTGAAGTATACTGCTTGTTACCACTTACTTCCCAAGCTTGCTTTACACAATCCATGAACCCCGGCTGATCTACCCAGAAATTTTCAAATCTAAAGATAGATGCCTTAGAAATGAGAGTGTCAATGTTAATTACACAAGGTACATGATCTGAGGCTGTATTAGCAAGTGGCATGACAGTGGTGTTTGGAAAGGAAGAGATCCATTCAGCACTAGTGAAAAACCAGTCAAGTTGCTCCAATAAAGGCTGAGATTGCATATTTGACCATGTAAATCTTCTCCCTTTTAATGGTAGCTCAAGCAGACCCAAATGCCCAATAATTTCATTAAAGAGGAACATATCATTCACATCTCCCCCAGGCTTGTTTCTATTTTCTTCTGATCTTATAAAATTAAAATCACCAATTACTTCCCACTGGAATTTGGATATTATACAGCCAGGTTACAAAATTGTCCCTCAGCACACCCTGACAAGGCCCATAAACTGACACTAAATTCCAACTGTCATTATTGTGAACAGATGTAAACTTTATGACCACAGAAAATCTCTGAATTTCTAGCAATTCACCAGAAAAAACAGAAGAGTTCCATACAACTAAAATCCCTCCCGATGCACCCACAGAGGGTGAAAAGGCAAAAGTATTGTTGCTATTGACCAATGCTAAGTTTGCTAAAACCAAATAGATTTACTTGATGCTCCCAAAGTGATATCAATACTAATGACAAGAGTAATCATATAACAGAAATTGCAAACTAAAATAAGGTGTGCAAAAAGTAAATGATAAGACTTCTCATTAATATTCCATAACGATAACTCACACCAAGGGATACATAGATAACCAACTAAGAGAGAGATACTTCCATACTGCAAACCATCTTATATGATAACTTCCCTACTCATGATATGACACTACTTGATAGTAAAAAGGTAAAGGTAATGATGATGTGATACCGCGGCACTCCCCCAAGCTTGGAACAAACCAAGGGGATGCCAATACCAATGATGAATTACTCCTTCGGTGGTGATGGTGGAACGACCCTGATGGGAGTGAGGAGCCGCTCTAGCATTCTGCGAAGTTGATTGTTCTCATCCTGAAGAATCTCCACTTCCCTTCTCAGAACACGGTATTGATCACAAAACTCATCGGTCACCCGAAGAGCTTCCTCCGCAGCAGGGAAAGAGTTGAGGTCAGGTGCAGGTGGTAGAGGTCCCTGCAAGTTATAAGAAAAGGAACATCGCGTGTTAACCGATCCCACCATGATTTGCTTACTCCTCATAGCTTCCCGCTCTCTTTTTGTTGATGACATCTTCTTCACTTCCTCATTGACACCTTCATCCATCTCTTTCCGTCTTGTCACGACCCTTTCCTCTTCCGCCCATCCAACGAAAGTTCCTTGATCTAGATCCTGGAGGAGCTCACGTTGGCGACGTGTTGCATAATCTTCTGAGGATGATCCTTGCGACGACATCTGAACAGAAACAGGTCGAAACAAAACAAGACGAGAAAACGATATACGGACCTCGGAGGGTCCGAGGGATTATATAGCAAATATTTTCACGACAAAAGGAAAGTACCAGGCCGAAAACGAGTGGAAACGGGACGCCGAGGGACTGTCACCATAGGGCGGCGCGGCCAGGCTGGGGCCCGCGCCGGCCTATGGGGCACGCCCTCGTGCGTCTCCTCCTCTCCGTTTCGATCTCGTAATTTTTCATATTTTCCAAAAATAGCAGAAATATTGTTCGGAAAGCAACTTTTTATTACTAAAACTGTTACCTATTCAAAGTCGAACTCTGCAGAACTGTCAATTTGGTCTTTGATGAAGGCTTCCGGAGTCACCACTTGAATAACATCAATATCTTCATTATAAGAATCTCCAGAAATATAATGCTTGAGTCTTTGTCCATTCACCACTTGTGTAGCATCATCTTTCAGCGAGGCAATTTTTATTGCTCCTGAACGATACACCTCCTCAATGACATATGGTCCTTCCCATTTTGAGAGTAATTTCCCTGCAAAAAATCTGAGACGAGACCGATACAATAGGACTTTATCTCCAACATTAAATTCTCTCTTAATAATTCTTCTATCATGCCATTTCTTAACTTTCTCCTTAAAATTTTTAGCATTTTCATAAGCTTCACTTCTCCATTCATCTAAAGAACTCAATTGTAGCAACCTTTTCTTACCGGCAAGTTTAAAATCTTTATTAAGTTCTCTTACAGCCCAATAAGTTTTGTGCTCTAATTCTAAAGGTAAATGACAAGCTTTTCCATAAACCATTTTATAAGGAGACATTCCCATAGGATTTTTATAAGCAGTTCTATAAGCCCACAATGCTTCCTTTAACTTACTAGCCCAATTTTTTCTAGATTTATTAACAGTCTTTTGCAAGATAGATTTAATTTCTCCATTTGATAATTCTACTTGCCCACTAGTTTGAGGATGATAAGCTGAAGCAATTCTATGATTAATACCATATCTAGCAAGAGTTTTTCTAAAACCACCATGAATAAAGTGAGAACCTCCATCAGTCATAATATATCTAGGTACTCCAAATCTAGGAAAAATAACATCTAAAAGCATTTTTAAAGAGGTCTCACCATCAGCACTTTTTGTAGGTATGGCTTCCACCCATTTAGTAACATAATCAACAGCGACAAGTATATGAGTGTTACCTTCTGAAGAAGGGAAAGGACCCATGATGTCAAATCCCCAACAATCAAATGGTTCGATAACAAGAGTGTAATTCATAGGCATTTCATTGCGTCTAGAGATATTACCAACTCTTTGACATTCATCACAAGATAAGATAAACTTCCTTGCATCTTTGAAGTTGGCCAATAAAAACCTGATTGTAGAACCTTTTGTGCGGTTCTATCTCCGGCGTGATGTCCTCCATAAACACTACCATGACACTTACTCAATATCTCTTGTTGTTCATATTCGGGGACACATCTTCGCATAATACCATCCACTCCTTCTTTATATAAGTGTGGGTCATCCCAAAAATAATGCCTCAAATCATAAAAGAATTTCCTCCTTTGCTGAGCTGAAAAGGTTGGAGGCAAGTATTTTGAAACAATAAAGTTAGCATAATCAACATGCCAAGGACTATCTCGCGAGCTCACCTTTATTACAGCCAATTGTTCATTTGGAAAACTATCATTAACAGGAACAGGATTATAAGCAATATTTTCCAATCTAGACAAATTATCAGCAACAGGATTATCAGCACCTTTCCTATCTACAATATGTAAATCAAATTCTTGCAAAAGAAGCGCCCATCTAATAAGCCTTGGCTTAGCGTCTTTCTTTTCCATAAGGTACCTAATTGCAGCATGATCAGTATGAACTGTGACTTTTGAATCAACAATATAGGATCTAAACTTGTCACATGCAAAAACTACGGCTAATAACTCTTTCTCAGTTGTAGCATAATTTTTTTGAGCAGCATCTAGAGTTTTACTAGCATAATGAATAACATTCAATTTTTTATCTACTCGCTGTCCAAGGACAGCACCTACAGCAAAATCACTAGCATCACACATAATTTCAAAAGGCAAATTCCAATCAGGAGGTTCGACTACAGGAGCAGTTGTTAAGGCTTTCTTTAGAGTTTCAAAGGCTTCCTTACAATCATCATCAAAAACAAAAGGTATATCTTTTTGAAGAAGATTAGTAAGAGGCTTTAAAATTTTAGAGAAATCTTTAATAAATCTCCTATAAAAAGCAGCATGACCAAGAATACTACGAATACCTTTAACATCCCTAGGATAGGGCATCTTCTCAATCGCTTCAACTTTAGCTCTATCAACTTCAATACCTCTCTCGAAATTTTATGTCCCAATACAATTCCTTCATTAACCATAAAGTGGCATTTCTCCCAATTAAGAACAAGGTTAGTTTCTTCACATCTCTGCAAAACTTTATCAAGGTTTCGCAAGCAATTATCAAAAGAATTCCCATAGACAGAAAAATCATCCATGAATACCTCAACAATCTTTTCACAAAAGCCATGAAAAATAGCAGACATGCATCTTTGGAAAGTAGCAGGAGCATTACATAAACCAAAAGGCATACGCCTATAACCATAAGTTCCATAGGGACAAGTGAAAGTGGTTTTCTCTTGATCTTTAGCTCTAACATAAATTTGTGAAAACCTAGAATAACCATCAAGAAAGCAGAAATGAGTATTTTTAGACAACCTTTCTAACATTTGATCAATAAAAGGTAAAGGGTAATGGTCTTTCTTAGTAACTTTATTAAATTTTCGATAATCAATGCACATTCTATACCCTACAACTACTCTTTGAGGGATGAGCTCATCATTATCATTAGGCACAATAGTTATTCATCCTTTCTTAGGAACACAATGCACAGGACTAACCCATCTACTATCATCAATAGGATATATAATACCTGCTTCAAGAAGTTTTAATACCTCATTCCTTACCACATCCTTCATTTTAGGAATTAGACGACGCTGTGATGGCGTGTAACTCACACGTTCGTTAGGAACCCCAAGAGGAAGGTATGATGCGCACAGTAGCAAGTTTTCCCTCAGAAAGAAACCAAGGTTTAATCGAACCAGGAGGAGCCAAGAAGCACGTTGAAGGTTGATGGTGGCGAAATGTGATGCGGCGCAACAACAGGGATTCCGGCGCCAACGTGGAATTTGCACAACAAAACCAAAGTACTTTTCCCCAACGAAACAGTGAGGTTGTCAATCTCACCGGCTTGCTGTAACAAAGGATTAAGTGTATCGAGTGGAAGATGATTGTTTGCAAGAAAATAGTAAAACAAGTATTGCAGTAGATTGTATGCTATGTAAAGAATAGGACCGGGGTCCACAGTTCACTAGAGGTGTCTCTCCCATAAGATAAAAGCATGTTGGGTGAACAAATTACAGTCGGGCAATTGACAAATAGAGAAAGGCATAACAATGCATATACATGATATGATAAATATAGTGAGATTTAATTGGGCATTACGACAAAGTACATAGACCGCCATCCAACTGCATCTATGCCTAAAAAGTCCACCTTCGGTTATCATCCGAACCCCATTCAGTATTAAGTTGCTAAGCAACAGACAATTGCATTAAGTATGGTGCGTAATGTAATCGACAACTACATCCTTAGACATAGAATCAATGTTTTATCCCTAGTGGCAACAGCACATCACAACCTTAGAACTGTCTGTCCCAGGTGTCAATGAAGGCATGAACCCACTATCGAGCATAAATACTCCCTCTTGGAGTTAAGAGTACAAACTTGGCCAGAGCCTCTACTAATAACGGAGAGCATGCAAGATCATAAACAACACATAAACAATAGATTGATAATCACCATAACATAGTATTCTCTATCCATCGGATCCCGACAAACACAACATATAGAATTACATATAGATGATCTTGATCATGTTAGGCAGCTCACAAGATCCAACAATGAAGCACAATTAGGAGAAGACGACCATCTAGCTACTGCTATGGACCCATAGTCCAGGGGTGAACTACTCATCACTCCGGAGGCGATCATGGCGATGAAGAGTCCTCCGGGAGATGAATCCCTCTCCGGCAGGGTGCCGGAGGCGATCTCCTGAATCCCCGAGATGGGATTCGCGGCGGCGGCGTCTGGAAGGTTTTCCGTATCGTGGCTCTCGTACTGGGGTTTTCGCGACGGAGGCTTTAAGTAGGCGGAAGGGTAGGTCGGGGGCTGACGAGGGCCCACACCATAGGCGGCGCGGGCCCCCTCCGCCGCGCCCCTATGGTGGCGGCGCCTCGTCGCCCACTTCGTTATCTCTTCGGTCTTGGAAGCTCCGTGCAAAAATAGGACCTGGGCGTTGATTTCGTCCAATTCCGAGAATATTTCCTTACTAGGATTTCTGAAACCAAAAACAGCAGAAAACAGCAACTGGCTCTTCGGCATCTTGTTAATAGGTTAGTTCCAAAATGCATAAATATGACATATAATGTGCATAAAACATGTAGGTATCATCAATAAAGTAGCATGGAACATAAGAAATTATCGATACGTTGGAGACGTATCAGCATCCCCAAGCTTAGTTCTGCTCGTCCCGAGCAGGTAAAACGATAACAAAGATAATTTCTGAAGTGACATGCCATCATAATCTTGATCATACTATTTGTAAACATATGTAATGAATGCAGCGATCAAAACAAAAGTAATGACATGAGTAAACAAGTGAATCATATGACAAAGACTTTTCATGAATAGTACTTCAAGACAAGCATCAATAAGTCTTGCATAAGAGTTAACTCATAAAGCAATAAATCGAAGTAAAGGTATTGAAGCAACACAAAGGAAGATTAAGTTTCAGCGGTTGCTTTCAACTTATAACATGTATATCTCATGGATATTGTCAACATAAAGTAATATAACAAGTGCAATATGCAAGTATGTAGGAATCAATGCACAGTTCACACAAGTGTTTGCTTCTTAAGGTGGAGGGAGATAGGTAAACTGACTCAACAATAAAAGTAAAAGAATGGTCCTTCAAAGAGGAAAGCATCGATTGCTGTATTTGTGCTAGAGCTTTTATTTTGAAAACATGAAACAATTTTGTCAACGGTAGTAATAAAGCATATGAGTTATGTAAATTATATCTTACAAGTTGCAAGCCTCATGCATAGTGTACTAATAGTGCCCGCACCTCGTCCTACTTAGCTTGGACTACCGGATCTTTGCATGCCATGTTTCAACCAAGTGTCACAAAGGGGTACCTCCATGCCGCCTGTACAAAGGTCTAAGGAGAAAGCTCGCATTTTGGATTTCTCGCTTTTGATTATTCTCAACTTAGACATCCATACCGGGACAACATGGACAACAGATAATGGACTCCTCTTAAATGCATAAGCATGCAACAACAATTATTATTCTCATATGAGATTGAGGATATATGTCCAAAACTGAAACTTCAACCATGATTCATGGCTTTAGTTAGCGGCCCAATGTTCTTCTCTAACAATTTTGCATGCTCCAACCACTAAGGTGATAGATCCTTCAGACAAGACGGACATGCATAGCAACTCACATGATATTCAACAATAGTTGATGGCGTTCCCCAGAAGCATGGTTATCGCACAACAAGCAACTTAATAAAAGATAAAGTGCATAAGTACATATTCAATACTACGATAGTTTTTAAGGCTATTTTGTCCCATGAGCTATATATTGCAAAGGTGAATGATGGAATTTTAAAGGTAGCACTCAAGCAATTTACTTTGGAATGGCGGAGAAATACCATGTAGTAGGTAGGTATGGTGGACACAAATGGCATAGTGGTTGGCTCAAGGATTTTGGATGCATGAGAAGTATTCCCTCTCGATACAAGGTTTAGGCTAGCAAGGTTATTTGAAGCAAACTCAAGGATGAACCGGTGCAGCAAAACTCACATAAAAGACATATTGTAAACATTATAAGACTCTACACCGTCTTCCTTGTTGTTCAAAACTCAATACTAGATATTATCTAGACCTTAGAGAGACCAAATATGCAAATCAAATTTTAGCAAGCTCTATGTATTTCTTCATTAATGGGTGCAAAGCATATGATGCAAGAGCTTAAACATGAGCACAACAATTGCCAAGTATCACATTATCCAAGACATTTTAGAATTACTACATGTAGCATTTTCCAATTCCAATCATATAACAATTTAACGAAGAAGAAACTTCGCCTTGAACATTATGAGTAAAGACTAAGGACATATTTGTCCATATGCAACAGCGGAGCGTGTCTCTCTCCCACAAAGTGAATGCTAGGATCCATTTTATTCAAACAAAAACAAACCGACGCTCCAAGTAAAGAACACAAGATGTGATTGAATAAAAATATAGTTTCAGGGGAGGAACCTGATGATGTTGTCGATGAAGAAGGGGATGCCTTGGGCATCCCCAAGCTTAGACGCTTGAGTATTCTTAAAATATGCAGGGGTGAACCACGGGGGCATCCCCAAGCTTAGAGCTTTCACTCCTCTTGATCATAGTATATCATTCTCCTCTCTTGACCCTTGAAAACTTCCTTCACACCAAACTTCAAGCAAACTCATTAGAGGGTTAGTGCACAATTAATAATTCACACATTCAGAGGTAACACGAACATTCTTTACACTTCTGTACATTGCATAAAGCTACTGGACATTAATGGATCAAAGAAATGAATCCAACATAGCAAAAGAGGCAATGCGAAATAAAAGGCAGAATCTGTCAAAAACAGAACAGTCCGTAAAGACGAATTTAAAGATGGCACCAGACTTGCTCAAATGGAAAAACTCAAAACTAATGAAAGTTGCGTACATATCTGAGGATCACGCTCGTAAATTGGCAGTTTTTTTCGAATTTTCTACAGAGAACTGTGCCAAGATTCGTGACAGACAGCAATGCTGTTTCTGCGCAGCGATCCCAAATATAACATCAACTTTGTCATAGAAACTTTACTTGGCACAAAAACATGATAAGGAGAGGTTTCTACAGTAGTAAACAACTTCCAAGACTCAAATATAAAATAAAGTATTGTAGTAAAAACATGGGTTGTCTCCCATAAGCGCTTTTCTTTAACGCCTTTCAGCTAGGCGCAGAAAGTGCAAATCAAGTAACATCGAGAGATGAAGCATCAACATCATAACTTGTTCTAATAATAGAATCAAAAGGCAACTTCATTTTCTTTCTAGGGAAGTGTTCCATACCTTTCTTGAAAGGAAATTGATATTTAATATTACCTTCCCTCATATCAATAACAGCACCAACGGTTCGAAGAAAAGGTCTTCCCAACACAATAGGACAAGATGCATTGCATTCGATATCCAAGACAACAAAATCAACGGGGACAAGGTTATTGTTAACCGTAATGCGCATATTATCAATCCTCCCCAAAGGTTTCTTTTTAACATTATCGGCAAGATTAACATCCAAATAACAATTCTTCAATGGTGGCAAGTCAAGCATATCATAAATCTTTTTAGGCATAACAGAAATACTTGCACCAAGATCACATAAAGCATTACATTCAAAGTCATTGAATTTCATTTTAATGATGGGCTCCCAACCATCTTCTAACTTTCTAGGAATAGAAGTTTCAAGTTTTAGTTTCTCTTCTCTAGCTTTTATGAGAGCATTTGTAATATGTTTTGTAAAGGCTAAATTTATAGCACTAGCATTAGGACTTTTAGCAAGTTTTTGTAAGAACTTTATAACTTCAGAGATGTGGCAATCATCAAAATCTAAATCATTATGAGCTACAGCAATGGGATCATTGTTCCCAAGGTTGGAAAAAATTTCAGCAGTTTTATCACAAGCAGTTTCAGCAGTTTTAGCAATTTCAGGCAGTTTTGTACGCTTTGCACTAGGAGTAGAAACATTGCCAACACCAATTATTTTACCATTGATAGTAGGAGGTGCAGAAACATGTGAAGAATTAACATTACTAGTGGTGGTGATAGTCCAAACTTTAGCTACATTATTCTCTTTAGCTAGTTTTTCATTTTCTTCTCTATCCCACCTAGCACGCAATTCAGCCATTAATCTTATATTCTCATTAATTCTAACTTGGATGGCATTTGCTGTAGTAGTAATCTTATTATCAATATCATTATTAGGCATAACTTTCAATTTTAGAAGATTAACATCGGAGGCAAGCCTATCAACTCTAGAAGCAATAGTATCAATTTTATCAAGCTTTTCCTCAACAGATTTGTTAAAAGCAGTTTGTGTACTAATAAATTCTTTAAGCATGGCTTCAAGACCAGAGGGTACACTCCTATTATTGTTGTAAGAATTCTCATAAGAATTACCATAACCATTACCACTAGCAGGATATGGCCTATAGTTATTACCAGAGTTGTTCCTATAAGCATTGTTGTTGAAATTATTGTTTTTAATGAAATTCACATCAACATTTTCTTCTTGAGCAACCAATGAAGCTAAAGGAACATTATTTGGATCAACATTAGATCTACCATTCACAAGCATAGACATAATCACATCAATCTTATCACTCAAGGAAGAGGTTTCTTCAACAGAATTTACCTTCTTACCTTGTGGAGCTCTTTCCGTGTGCCATTCAGAGTAATTTATCATCATATCATCAAGAAGTTTTGTAGCCGCCCCCAAAGTGATGGACATAAAGGTACCTCCAGCAGCTGAATCCAATAAATTCCGCGAAGAAAAATTTAGTCCTGCATAGAAGGTTTGGATGATCATCCAAGTAGTCAGTCCATGGGTTGGGCAATTCTTTACCAAAGTTTTCATTCTCTCCCATGCTTGAGCAACATGTTCAGTATCTAATTGCTTAAAATTCATTATGCTACTTCTCAAAGATATAATTTTAGCGGGAGGATAATATCTACCAATAAAAGCATCCTTACATTTAGTCCATGAATCAATACTATTCTTAGGCAAGAGATAGCAACCAATCTTTAACTCTTCCTCTTAATGAGAAAGGAAACACTTTCAATTTAATAATATCACCATCTACATCCTTATACTTTTGCATTTCACAAAGTTCAACAAAATTATTGAGATGGGCAGCAGCATCATCAGAACTAACACCAGAAAATTGATCTCTCATAACCAAGTTCAGTAAAGCAGGTTTAATTTCAAAGAATTCTGCTGTAGTAGCAGGTGGAGCAATAGGTGTGCATAGGAAATCATTATTATTTGCATTTGTGAAGTCACACAACTTAGTATTTTCAGGAGTATTCATTTTAGCAACGGTAAATAAAACAAACTAGATAAAGTAAATGCAAGTAACTAATAAATTTTTTGTGTGTTTTTGATATAGAGAGCAAGACAATAAATAAAGTAAAACTAGCAACTAATTTTTTTGTGTTTTGTTTAGGTGCAGCAAACAAAGTAGTAAATAAAATAAAGCAAGACAAAAACAAAGTAAAGAGATTGAGAAGTGGAGACTCCCTTGCGTGTCTTGATCTCCCCAACGGCGCCGAAAAAGAGCTGCTGGCGTGTAGTTGACGTGGGAGTTAGAAATCTTTGTGGTGTAGCTTTTCTTCATCCCCGGCAACGGCGCGAAAAAGAGCTTGATGGCGTGTAACTCACACGTTCGTTGGGAACCCCAAGAGGAAGGTATGATGCGCACAGCAAGTTTTCCCTCAGAAAGAAACCAAGGTTTAATCGAACCAGGAGGAGCCAAGAAGCACGTTGAAGGTTGATGGTGGCGAAATGTGATGCGGCGCAACAACAGGGATTCCGGCGCCAACGTGGAATCTGCACAACAAAACCAAAGTACTTTGCCCCAACGAAACAGTGAGGTTGTCAATCTCACCGGCTTGCTGTAACAAAGGATTAAGTGTATCGAGTGGAAGATGATTGTTTGCAAGAAAATAGTAAAACAAGTATTGCAGTAGATTGTATGCTATGTAAAGAATAGGATCGGGGTCCACAGTTCACTAGAGGTGTCTCTCCCATAAGATAAAAGCATGTTGGGTGAACAAATTACAGTCGGGCAATTGACAAATAGAGAAAGGCATAACAATGCATATACATGATATGATAAATATAGTGAGATTTAATTGGGCATTACGACAAAGTACATAGACCGCCATCCAACTGCATCTATGCCTAAAAAGTCCACCTTCAGGTTATCATCCGAACCCCATTCAGTATTAAGTTGCTAAGCAACAGACAATTGCATTAAGTATGGTGCGTAATGTAATCGACAACTACATCCTTAGACATAGAATCAATGTTTTATCCCTAGTGGCAACAGCACATCACAACCTTAGAACTTTCTGTCACTGTCCCAGGTGTCAATGAAGGCATGAACCCACTATCGAGCATAAATACTCCCTCTTGGAGTTAAGAGTACAAACTTGGCCAGAGCCTCTACTAATAACGGAGAGCATGCAAGATCATAAACAACACATAAACAATAGATTGATAATCACCATAACATAGTATTCTCTATCCATCGGATCCCGACAAACACAACATATAGAATTACATATAGATGATCTTGATCATGTTAGGCAGCTCACAAGATCCAACAATGAAGCACAATTAGGAGAAGACGACCATCTAGCTACTGCTATGGACCCATAGTCCAGGGGTGAACTACTCACTCATCACTCCGGAGGCGATCATGGCGATGAAGAGTCCTCCGGGAGATGAATCCCCTCCGGCAGGGTGCCGGAGGCGATCTCCTGAATCCCCCGAGATGGGATCGCGGCGGCGGCGTCTCGGAAGGTTTTCCGTATCGTGGCTCTCCGTGGGGGTTTCGCGACGGAGGCTTTAAGTAGGCGGGAGGGGTAGGTGGGGCGACGAGGGGCCCACACCATAGGGCGGCGCCCCCCCTGGCCGCGCGGCCCTATGGTGGCGGCGCCTCGTCGCCCACTTCGTTATCTCTTCGGTCTTCTGGAAGCTCCGTGCAAAAATAGGACCCTGGGCGTTGATTTCGTCCAATTCCGAGAATATTTCCTTACTAGGATTTCGAAACCAAAAACAGCAGAAAACAGCAACTGGCTCTTCGGCATCTTGTTAATAGGTTAGTCTAAAATGCATAAATATGACATATAATGTGCATAAAACATGTAGGTATCATCAATAAAGTAGCATGGAACATAAGAAATTATCGATACGTTGGAGACGTATCACGCTGCTGTTCAACAACAGGTTTTGCATCATCTTCCATGTTGATGGCATGTTGGCAAATAGAGGGAGAAATCCCCTTCAAGTCATCAAGAGTGTAGCCAATAGCTCCTCGGTGTTTCTTCAATATTTCCAATAACCTTTCTTCTTCAAAATCTGAAAGCTTAGCACTAATAATAACAAGATATGTTTTCTTATCATCAATATAAGCATACTTAAGATTATCAGGTAATGGTTTCAAATCAAATACAGGATCTTCCTTTGGTGGTGGTGTTACACCTAGATCTTCAACCGGTAAGTCATGTTTAAGAATGGGTTGACGAAGGAAAATTTCATCAAGCTCATCCCTTTCTTCCCTAAATACTTCACTCTCATGATCCTCCAAATGTTGCTGCAAAGGATTATTAGGAGCAAGAGCAATAGATGCACACTGTTCAACTCTAAAATCATCATTAGGCAAATCAGCTTTATAAGGAGTTTTGGCAAATTTAGAGAAGTTAAACTCATAAGATTCACCAGCAAATTTAGTAACAATTTTCTCCTTCTTGCAATCTATAACAGCTCCACAAGTATTTAGAAAAGTTCTACCAAAAATAATAGGACAAGACTTACTAGCAGCAGAACCAAGTACCAAAAAGTCAGCAGGATATTTAATCTTACCACATAGAACTTCCACATCTCGAACAATACCAATAGGAGAGATAGTTTCTCTATTAGCTAGCCGAATAACCACATCAATATCTTCAAGTTCACAAGAACCAATTTCATGCATGATTTCCGTGTAAAGCTCATAAGGAATGGCACTAATACTTGCACCAATGTCGCATAAACCATAATAACAATGATCACCAATTCTAACAGAGAGCACAGGAACACTGGCTTTCCTAGACTTATTAGGATGCGAAACAATATTAGAAGCATCTTCACAGAAAATGATATGACCATCTTCTACATTTTCAGTCACAAGATCTTTAACTATTGCAACAGCAGGTTCAACTTTTATTTGCTCCTCAGGTTCTATAGGTTTATTTGCACTTTTATTAACTACACTAGTTCTCCTTCATTTTAGCAGGGAAAGGAGTTTTTTCAATATAAGCTTCAGGAAGAACATGATCAACAGTTTTAATTTCAATACATTTACCTATAGGTGAATCAGTTTTATCTTTATAAGGTTCATGATACTTATCAAAATTCTTCTTAGGCAATTCAAAATAAGAGGCAAAAGCTTTATAAAAATTTGCAACAACTTGAGAGTCAAGACCATATGTAGCACTCATATTACGAAATTTATCAGTATCCATAAAAATTTCAATGCATTCATAATCATAATTTATACCTGACACTCTACCTTTGTCATTCTCCCATCCTTCAGTATTTTCTTGGATCCGATCAAGAAGGTCCCATTTAAACTCTTCTTTATTGCGTGTGAATGATCCAGAACAAGTAGTATCCAGCAAGGTTTTATCTTGAAAAGAAAGTCTTGCATAGAAATTATCAATGATGATATTACCAGGAAGCTCATGAATGGGGCATTTGAGCATTAAAGACTTCAATCTCCCCCATGCTTGGGCAATACTCTCTCCATCATGAGGCCAGAAATTATATATGCGGTTTTGGTCTTTGTGAATTTCACTTGGAGGATAGAATTTAGAATAAAATAGAGGCACAATATCCTTCCAATCAAGAGAATGCCCATCCTTCAGCAGTTTATACCAATGCGCCGCTTTACCAGACAGTGACATAGCGAATAATTTCTTCCTAACTTCATCCATCGAAATACCTGCACACTTGAATAACCCGCATAATTCATGTAAAAACAGTAAATGATCTCCAGGATGAACAGTTACATGCCCTACATAGCGTTTATTGATGCCTACTCACGCTTCTTTTCCTGCAGACAGTGTTGGGCCTCCAAGAGCAGAGGTTTGTAGAACAACAGCAAGTTTTCCCTTAAGTGGATCACCCAAGGTTTATCGAACTCAGGGAGGAAGAGGTCAAAGATATCCCTCTCAAGCAACCCTGCAACCACAAAGCAAGAAGTCTCTTGTGTCCCCAACACACCTAATACACTTGTCAGATGTATAGGTGCACTAGTTTGGCGAAGAGATAGTGAAATACAAGTAATATGGATGAGTATGAGTGGTAATAGCAATCTGAATAAAATATGGCAGCGAGTAAACATGCAACAAAACAGTAAACAAACGGAGATTCGATGCTTGGAAGCAAGGCCTAGGGATCCTGCTTTCACTAGTGGACACTCTCAACAATGATCACATAATAGGACTACTCTACACCCTTTTGTTGGATGATGAACACCACTAATTGTGTAGGATTACACGAACCCTCAATGCCGGAGTTAACAAGCTCCACAATATTCGATATTCATATTTAAATAACCTTAGAGTGCAAGATAGATCAACACAATTACACCGAGAACTAACATAGCATGCACACTGTCACCATCACACTATGAAGGAGGCATAGATCACATCAATACTATCATAGCAATAGTTAACTTCATAATCTACAAGATATTACAATCATAGCCTACGCCAAGTACTACACGATGCACACACTGTCACCATTACACCGTGCAGGAGGAATATAGTACTTTAATAACATCACTAGAGTAGCACATAGATGATATTCAACTAGATCACATAAAGAGAGAGATGAACCACATAGCTACAGCGGAGCCCTCAGCCCCCGGGGTGAATTACTCCCTCCTCATCATGGAGATGGCGGTGAAGATGGCGGTGAAGCCGGCGGTGGAGATGACTCCGGGGCAATTCCCGTCCGGCGGCGTGCCGAACAGACTTCTGTCCCCCGAATTGGAGTTTCGCGATGGCGGCGGCTCTGGATGGTTTTCTCTGGTTTCGTCGAACGGGGTCGAGGATTTAGGTCAGGGACGACTAAATAGGCGAAGAGGCGGAGTCGTAGGGGGCCTGGAGCCACCAGACAATAGGGGGGCGCCCCCCTGGGCCGCTCCGCCACCATGTGTGGGCCCCCTGGGCCTCCCCTCTGGTGTCTCGGGTGTTCTGGAAGCTCCCGATGAAAATAGGGTACTGGACGTTGATTTCGTCCGATTCGAGAATATTTCCTTACTAGGATTTCTGAAACCAAAAACAGCAGAAAACAGGAACTGGCACTTCGGCATCTCGTCAATAGGTTAGTTCCGGAAAACGCATCAAAACGATATAAAGTGTGAACAAAACATGTAGGTATTGTCATAAAACAAGCATGGAACATCAGAAATTATGGATACGTTTGAGACGTATCAGCATCCCCAAGCTTAGTTCCTACTCGTCCTCGAGTAGGTAAACGATAACAACAAATAATTTCTGAAGTGACATGCCACCATCATAATCTTGATCAACATTATTGTAAAGCATATGACATGAATGGAGTGATTTAAAGCAATGGTAAAGATAATGACTAAACAATTGAATCATATAGCAAAGACTTTTCACGAATAGTACTTTCAAGGCAAGCATCAATAAGACTTGCATAAGAGCTAACTCATAAGCAATAAATTCTTAGTAAAAAGCTTTGAAACAACACAAAGGAAGATATAAGTTTCAGCGGTTGCTTTCAACTTCAACATGTATATCTCATGGATAATTGTCAACACAAAGTAATATACCAAGTGCAATAGGTAAACATGTAAGAATCAATGCACACAGTTTACACAAGTGTTTGCTTCTAAGATAGAAAGAAGTAGGTAAAATGACTCAACAATAAAGTAAAAGAACGGCCCTTCGCAGAGGGAAGCATTGATTGCTATATTTGTGCTAGAGCTTTTATTTTGAAAACATAAGAGAGCATAAAAAGTAAATTTTTGAGCGGTGTTTGTTGTTGTCAACGAATGGTAGTGGGCACTCTAACCCCTTGCCAGACAGACTTTCAAAGAGCGGCTCCCATGAAATTTTATTTTTGGGTGGCACTCCTTCCAACCTTGCTTTCACAAACCATGGCTAACCGAATCCTCGGGTGCCTGCCAACAATCTCATACCATGAAGGAGTGCCTTTTTATTTTAGTTTTATTTAGATGACACTCCTCCCCACCTTTGCTTTCTCAAGCCATGGCTAACCGAATCCTCGGGTGCCGACCAACAATCACATACCATGGAGGAGTGTCTATTTGTAAATTTATGAAAGTTAATTAGTTCGGGGCTGGGAACCCCATTGCCAGCTCTTTTTGCAAAATTATTGGATAAGCGGATGAAGCCACTAGTCCATTGGTGAAAGTTGCCCAACAAGGTTGAAAGATAAACTCCACATACTTCCTCATGAGCTATAAAACATTGACACAAATAAGAGGTAATAACTTTTGAATTGTTTAAAGATAGCACTCAAGCAATTTACTTTGGAATGGCGGAGAAATACCATGTGATAGGTAGGTATGGTGGACACAGTTGGCATAGTTTTTGGCTCAAGGATTTGGATGCACGAGAAGAATCCCTCTCAATACAAGGCTAGGCTAGCAAGGTTGTTTGAAGCATACTCAAGTATAAAATGGTGCAGCAAGACTCACATATGAAAATATTGTAAGAATTATAAGACTTTACATCGTCTCCTTGTTGTTCAAACACCTTAACCAGAAAATATCTAGACTTAGAGAGACCAATCATCCAAACCAAATTTTAACAAGCTCTATGTAGTTCTTCATTAATAAGTGCAAAGTATATGATGCAAGAGCTTAAACATGATCTATATGAGCACAACAATTGCCAAGTATCAAATTATTCAAGACATTATACCATTTACCACATGAAGCATTTCCCATTTCCAACCATATGACAATGAACGAAGCAGTTTTCAACCTTCGCCATGAACATTAAAAGTAAAGCTAAGAACACATGTGTTCATATGAAACAGCGGAGCGTGTCTCTCTACCACACAAGCATGAATTTATTCAAAGAATGCAAATAATAAAACAAAAATAAAAGCACATAGACGCTCCAAGTAAAGTACATAAGAATGTGACGGAATAAAAATATAGTTTCACTAGAAGTGACCTGATAATATTGTCGATGAAGAAGGGGATGCCTTGGGCATCCCCAAGCTTAGATGCTTGAGTCTTCTTAAAATATGCAGGGATGAACCACCGGGGCATCCCCAAGCTTAGACCTTTCACTCTTCTTGATCATAGTATATCATCCTCTTCTCTTGACCCTTGAAAACTTCTCCACACCAAACTTCAAGCAAACTCATTAGAGGGTTAGTGCATAATCAAAATTCACATGTTCAGAGGTGACACAATCATTATTTACACTTCTGGACATTGCACAAAGCTTCTGAAAGTTAATGGAACAAAGAAACTCATTCAACATAGCAAAAGCGGCAATGCGAAATAAAAGACAGAATCTGTCAAAAACAGAACAGTCCATAAAGATGAACCTGGAAGGGGCACTTAACTTGCTCAAATGGAAAAACTAAAAACTAATGAAAGTTGCGTACATATCTGAGGATCATGCTCGTAAATTTGCAGATTTTTTAGATTTTTTTACAGAGACTTCTGCGAGAATTCGTGACAGACAGCAATGCTGTTTCTGCGCAGCGATCCCAAATATAGTATCAACTTTAACATAAAAACTTTACTTGGCACAAAAACATGATAAGGAGAGGTTGCTAAAGTAGTAAACAACTTCCAAGAATCAAATATAAAACAAAAGTGCTGTAGTAAAATAAAGACATGGGTTATCTCCCAAGAAGTTCTTTCTTTATAGCCATTAAGATGGGCTCAGTAATTTTAATGATGCTCACAAGAAATAAGAGTTGAAGCAAAAGAGAGCATCAAGAAGCAAATTCAAAGCACATTTAAACCTACCCCACTTCCTATGAAAAGGAATCTTTTACACAAATAAATTCATGAAGAACAAAGTGACAAGCATAAGAAGATAAGACACAAGTAACTTCAAGATTCTCAACATAAAGAGGGGAAACTGAATATTATTAAGATGCATACAACCGTGTTTCCCTCTCTCATAATAACTTTCAGTAGCATCATTGATGAAATCTACAATATAACCATCACTTAAAACATTCTTATCATGGTTCATATGCATAAAGGTATCATTATTTTTGATATAAGAGAAGAGAGTGGATTTTGTACACCCACGCATGGGTGTGGGTGTTTCCGTCACCGTTCATTGTGCTTTAAGATTCGGATAAAAAGAGGAGAGAGAAAGGAATCTTTCTATCTACCATGGTGGGCACGAATCTCGAGGAATAAATGAACGGTGATAGAAACACCCACACCCATGCGTGGGTGTACAAAAGTATTTCCGTATAAGAGAAACTCTTCTCATTAATAGTAATTGGAGCAGGATCATTATTAAGAATTTGAACATGGTAAACAAGTTGCATACTAGGGGAGTGGTTTTTGGCAAGCCCATCATAACTATGACAAGTTTCATAAGGATAATTGTAACATATGTCATATCCATCTCTATAGCGATTATCTAAACCAGAATATGTAATATCATCATTTTCACTAAAAGTAGAGGTCTCAAATATAGGATTTTCAAGCACAACATCCCCAAGCTTAGAGCTTTCAATATCATCGTTTGAGGGGACATGAATAATGCTATCATCATTACTTTCATAATCAGTACCAAAGAGATTTCCAATATCAAAGATAGTGTGCTCTTCCAAATCATGATCACTAACATGGGTACAGGGCATGGGAAGATCATCGTACTCAGATTTATTATCATAATAATCATTAGGCGCAACATACTTACGGTTACCTATTGTTACCTCATACACGCGGGGATATGCCGTTACTTCTTTCTCTTTATTCTCCTTCTTTTTCTTCTTCTTCTTCTTCTTCTTCTTCTTCTTCTTCTTCTTCTTCGTTCTTCTTCTTCCCTTCCTTCTCGTTCCCTTCTTTAGGAGGAAGAGGCTTGAAGGGTGGCTTGTCCGCATAACCTGATTTATTTTCAGAAACAATAGAAGAAACTTGGGAGGATTCCTCCTTTTCATTAATTAGTTCAAAACACACAGCGGTCCTATCATATTTTGGCAAGGTGTCATCTTCTAAAATATTTTGTATGTAAGTATTTGTATGGCTATTATCAATGCAATAAGAAAAACACCCATGCAGGACGTCATCAATATCAAGATCACTCATATGTAACAAAGAGATTTTCCTTGAGAGCTCTTCACACCACAAAAATAAAGTAAGTTCATCATGCTGATTAGGAGTAATTTCATCATCACAATACCAATTTGTAGCACTCATGGGGTTCAAATTATCATTGGAGGAGCATTGAGAATTAAAATGACCCACTCCATGGCAAAGTTCACAAATAAAAGGATAGAGGGCACACACTTTTTTACCTAGATCATCTAGAGCCCTAAACCACTTTCTAGCTCTTTCATTAATATGATGGATACAATATTCATCTTTGATTTGATTAATTCCACAAGGTCTATGCATTCCACAAAAATTAACATGCTTATAGGAAATAGCATTCTTAGGAGTTTGAGCATGCTTATTGCAATTATTAACAACAATTTCATTTTTCATGCAATCCTCTTTAAAAGGTTCATGATACTTATCAAAATTCTTCTTAGGCAATTCAAAATGAGAAGCAAAGGCTTTATAAAGATTTGCAATAACTTGAGAGTCAAGACCATAGGTAGCACTCATATTTCGAAATTCATCAGTATCCATAAAAGTTTCAATGCATTCATAATCATAATTTATACCTGACTCTTTACCTTTGTCGTTCTCCAAATCTTCAGCATTCTCCTGAATCCGATTAAGAAAGTCCCATTTAAACTCTTCTTTGTTGCGTGTGAATGATCCAGAACAAGTAGTATCCAGCAAGGTTTTATCCTGAAAAGAAGTCTTGCATAGAAATTATCAATCATAACATTACCAGGAAGCTCATGATTGGGGCATTTGAGCATTAAGGACTTCAATCTCTCCCATGCTTGGGCAATACTCTCTCCATCATGAGGCCAGAAATTATATATACGGTTTCGATCTTTGTGAATTTCACTTGGAGGATAGAACTTAGAATAAAATAGAGGCACAATATCCTTCCAATCAAGAGAGCGCCCGTCCTTCAGCAGTTTATACCAATGCGCCGCTTTACCAGATAGCGACATAACAAATAATTTCTTCCAAACTTCATCCATTGAAATACCTGCACACTTGAATAACCCGCATAATTCATGCAAAAACAGTAAATGATCTTCAGGATGAACAGTTCCATCCCCTTCATAGCGGTTATCCATAACATGTTCAATAATTTTCATAGGTATCTTGTAAGGAATACTTTCAGTAGGTGGATTTGAAATGTCACAAGCATCATTAGAGTTATCGCATATGGGAGATGAACTATTATCAGAGCAAATTTTCTCCCCTAAAGATGGGAGGCTAAAAAGATCACATAAACTAGCTTCCCCAAGCTTAGACTTCTCCATAGCATTAGCAGTAATTGCATTCATACTAATAACATTGCTACTAGCATACAAATAAGGTTCCATAGGTTTTTTAATTTTTGCATCAAACAATTCTAAATCAGGAAAAAGATTAAAAAGCTCACTATTTTTTGTTGTTGTTTTCCATTATGCCTAACTAGTGAAAATAAAAACAAGAAACAAAAAGATGCAATTGCAGGATCTAAAGGAAATAGCTTCGAGTACTTACAACGGCGCCGGAAAATAACTTAGTAGCCTAGATCCGGAGTGTGAGTACCTTTTACCTTTCCTCCCCGACAACGGCGCCAGAAAATAGCTTGATGTCTACTCACGCTTCTTTTCCTGTAGACAGTGTTGGGCCTCCAAGAGCAGAGGTTTGTAGAACAGCAGCAAGTTTTCCCTTAAGTGGATCACCCAAGGTTTATCGAACTCGGGAGGAAGAGGTCAAAGATATCCCTCTCAAGCAACCCTGCAACCACAATGCAAGAAGTCTCTTGTGTCCCCAACACACCTAATACACTTGTCAGATGTATAGGTGCACTAGTTCGGCGAAGAGATAGTGAAATACCAGTAATATGGATGAGTATGAGTGGTAATAGCAATCTGAATAAAATATGGCAGCGAGTAAACATGCAACAAAACAGTAAACAAACGGAGATTCGATGCTTGGAAGCAAGGCCTAGGGATCCTGCTTTCACTAGTGGACACTCTCAACAATGATCACATAATAGGACTACTCTACACCCTTTTGTTGGATGATGAACACCACTAATTGTGTAGGATTACACGAACCCTCAATGCCGGAGTTAACAAGCTCCACAATATTCGATATTCATATTTAAATAACCTTAGAGTGCAAGATAGATCAACACAATTACACCGAGAACTAACATAGCATGCACACTGTCACCATCACACTATGAAGGAGGCATAGATCACATCAATACTATCATAGCAATAGTTAACTTCATAATCTACAAGAGATTACAATCATAGCCTACGCCAAGTACTACACGATGCACACACTATCACCATTACACCGTGCAGGAGGAATAGAGTACTTTAATAACATCACTAGAGTAGCACATAGATGATATTCAACTAGATCACATAAAGAGAGAGATGAACCACATAGCTACGGAGCCCTCGGGGGTGAATTACTCCCTCCTCATCATGGAGACAGCGATGGCGGTGAAGATGGCGGTGGAGACGGCGGTGGAGATGACTCCGGGGGCAATTCCCCGTCCGGCGGCGTGCCGGAACAGAGACTTCTATCCCCCGAATTGGAGTTTCGCGATGGCGGCGGCTCTAGATGGTTTTCTCTGGTTTCGTCGAACGGGGTCGAGGATTTAGGTCAGGGACGACTAAATAGGCGAAGAGGCGGAGTCGGATGGGGCCTGGAGCCACCAGACAACAGGGGGGCGCGCCCCCTGGGCCGCGCCGCCACCATGTGTGGGGCCCCTAGGCCTCCCCTCTGGTGTCTCTCGGGTGTTCTGGAAGCTCCCGATGAAAATAGGGTACTTGATTTCGTCCGATTCCGAGAATATTTCCTTACTAGGATCTCTGAAACCAAAAACAGCAGAAAACAGGAACTGGCACTTCGGCATCTCGTCAATAGGTTAGTTCCGGAAAACGCATCAAAATGATATAAAGTGTGAACAAAACATGTAGGTATTGTCATAAAACAAGCATGGAACATCAGAAATTATGGATACGTTTGAGACGTATCAGTTATCCACAACACGTTCAATAATTCTCATAGGTATTTTATACGGAATTACTTCCTCACCTGGCGCCTCATCTACTACCTTTGCAGTAGTAGTAGATTTCCCAAATATAAATTCAAGGGAGGATCTCTCCATAATGACTTATAGCAGCAGGCAGAAACAAAAACAGCACGTACAGTAAAAGTTTTACTTACCAATTCCACTTACCAATAGCGCTCTCCGGCAACGGCGCCAGAAAATAGTCTTGATGACCCACAAGTATAGGGGGTGTATCGTAATACTTTCGATAAATAAGAGTGTCGAACCCAACGAGGAGCAGAATGTGTTGACAAGCAGTTTCGATGAAGGATTCACTGTAAATGCTCACAGACAAGTTTTCAGGGGGTTTTGATATAGCAGATAAATAAAGTACAAGTAAGTAAAATGCGAGAGTAATAATTGCAGCGAGTGGCCCAATCCTTTTTAGCACAAAGGACAAGCCGGTTTGTTTACTTATAAAGACCAAACGTTCTTGAGGACACACGGGGATTTAGTCTAGTGCTTTCGCTTCATATAGTTGATTGATCTTCATTGTTTTGATAAGAGTGTTGTGGGTGAACCTATGCTAATGCACCGCCCTTCCTAGGACTGATACATACTTGTGATTATACCCCTTGCAAGCATCCGCAAATACAAGAAAATAATTAAGATAAATCTAACCACAGCCTTAAACTCTGAGATCCTGCTATCCCTCCTGCATCGATATACCAACGGGGTTCAGGTTGCTGTCACTCCGGCAACCCCACAATTAGCAAGCGAATACAAGATGTACTCCCCTAGGCCCATAAAGGTGAAGTATCATGTAGTCGACGTTCACATGACACCACTAGAAGAATAACACCACAACTTAAATATCAAACCATTAAATATTACTCAACATAGTTCACTACTAACATTTAGACTTCACCCATGTCCCCAAGAACTAAACGAAATACTCACGAGACATCATATGGAACATAATCAGAGGTGATATGATGATGTATAACAATCTGAACATAAACCTTGATCCAATGGTTTCACTCAATAGCATCAATAACAAGTAGTAATCAATATCGGGAGAGTTTCCCCTATGAAATACTCAAGATTCAACCCTAGATGTTACAGCGGAGACGAGGTGCAGCGGTGGAGATGGCGGTGTCGATGGTGGAGATGATGATGATGATGATCCCAATGAAGTCCAGCTCGATGACGGTGACGATGGCGACGATTTCCCCCTCCGGGAGGGAATTTCCCCGGCGGATTCCTGCCCGCCGGAGAGCTCTTTTCTCTCTGGTGTTTCTCCGCCCCGCAGAGGCGGCTGTGTCTATTCTCGCTTATCCCCCGTGCCTTAGGTTTTCGGGTAAATGAAGTACGCGAAAGAGAGGAGGCCGAGAGGGGCTGTGGGCCCCCTCCCCACAAGGCGGCGCGGCCAGGGCAGGGCCCGCGCCGGCCTATGGGGGGCCCATGGCGGCCCTCCTCGGCTCCTCCTTTTGGCTGGCTCATTCTTCTAGAAAAATAAGATCTTCGGTGTAATTTCCGTCAATTGTTGATCTACAGAAATATTGCATCCTGACGGTGCTTTTTCCAGCAGAATCCTGACTCCGGTGAATGATTCTCCAATAATCATGAAACATGCAAAATAGGTGAAATAACATAAGTATCATCTCTAAATATAAAATATATCAATGAATAACAGTAAATTATGATATAAAATAGTGATGCAAAATGGACGTCTCATAGATCATTCATATGCATTATGAATATTCAATATGATAGTCATTTTCATTTTAAAACAAAACTAGACACAACTAAAACAAGAACGTTTCAAGTTTTTGCGAAAATTCTATGTTGCTCAAAAAACATAGTTTAGAGGTGCTCAAACCAGGAGTTTTAGAATGAGTCCAGTGGGGTGTCATGAGAATCCCCAAGCTTATGATATTAGCCATATTTGAATTGATCTTAGTGTTATATTCCTCCATTCCCTGTGAAAAAACTTCAACACAAACTTTTCTTCCCATTCTTTTCTATGGAGTGACTCTAGAGGAACAAAGAAATCATGTTTTATGATATTTTAATCATAAATACAATTATATCTTCATGAAACACAGAGAATATAATGTTGTACTCATTCTAGAATATCAAAAGTCCGAAGCAAAAATCATTTTGATACTCAAAAGAATGGTTCTAACATTGAAAGGCAACTGTCTAGAATTTTTGTCCAACAAAACTTAATTTTTAATACGACTTAGATACGTCAGGAATTTTAGCCAATTTAAATGCATATATATGATGAAAAGTTACAACTACTTTTAATTTAGAAAGATTTTAGGAGTGACCCAAAAATCAGAAACATCGTGCACTAAAAAGTGCAGCGCAGAAAACAACAACTCCATATTATGTTTGCAACTTTAAACATCCAAATGGGTAAAAACTTGATACTTCATTTAAAAACGAGAGAGTAAACTAAAATAAAACTAACATTAAACAACAATCATGTAGAGCAAAAAAAATATAAAAACATTATGGAAATTATGTGGTAGCTTAAATGATGCTACCTCCTTCTTCCTTGGAAAGTTCTCCATACACTTCTTGTGTGGGAATTGGAATTTGACATTCCATTCGTTAGAATCAATGATAGCTCCCGTTGTTCTCAGAAAAGGTCTTCCAAGGACTATAGGACTAGAGCTATTGCTACCCATGTCCATAACAATAAAATCAACAGGCACATATGTCATATATTACTCTTCCTATTGCCTTTTTGGTTGAATCATCAACAAGCAATAAATCAATAGAGCATTTTTCCATAATTTTAAGATTAAGTAATTCAAATAGCTCTTTAGATATGACAAAAACACTAGATCATAAATCCAGAATTGCATGGTGTGTTTCTTTATCAATAGAAATTAAAATCTTGGGGATCCAAGCATCCCCAAGCTTAGGTGGTATCATACCCTCATAATTGTATTTTTTCTTTAATGACATAGTTAGCAATATAAAAACCAAAACCAACTTGATTGATATTAATAGTGGGATCTTTAGAAAATTTCTCAAGTATAGCAATCAATTCATGCAAGCTACATTTATCAAGATCCAATAGTGATTCTCTTACTTCACTGAGCATTTTCAACCTCCGTGCGTTAACATGTTCAACCTCCGAGCGAGTTGGCCTCGATGGAGGCCCTCGTGCGTCTACATGGAGAAGGACCTGATAATAATTTTCATTTTTAATCTAGGGCCTTTTTTTGTAACATGAGGAGTTTGCTGGAATTTCTAGTCTTTTCAAAGTCCTCCATGTAACTTGTAACCCACCTATCAGATTTAATGTCTCTTCCAGGCCCTTTTAGATCCGCGATTTTTTTAAATAATACAAATTATTTTATAATTTTTAGGAATATCACGCGTTTTGAAAATTTTCCAGATATGTGACTCGATCGGTTTTCAGTCGACCGATCGGCCTTGGTTAGGGTTAGGATTGGAGCAGACCGACCAGCCAGAAGCTGGCCAATCAGCCAGCTAGCAGCCGACCACCTCTAGTACTTACAGCTTCCCGACTAATTAGCACACATCTTCTCAGCTAGCAGCCGACCACTTCTAAGTATCTGATGTTGTTGGGCTGATTACCACACATACTCCACACTAATTAAAATACGTAGCGTTCATTCACCGTACCAGCTGAGCTAGTTAGCTAGATGCAACGTATACTCACTGTACTAGCTGAGTTAGGGCATCTCCAACGACGCGACGTAAACATCCGTTGAGCGACCGTTTGCGTCCATCGGGCGAAAAATGCGTCTCGTCCCTGTTCCAGCGGGGCGACGCAAAGTGATCGGGCCGTCCGCGGGAGAGAAACCTGGACCAAATATGTGTCTGGGATGCATCTCTACGGACGCGACACACGGAGCCTGTCCAGCCGGCAGCCTAAATGGTTTCCGGTAGGCCGATCGGTCGATTGAAAACCGACCGAGTCACATATCTGAATTTTTTTCAAAACGCCTGATGTTCCCTAGTTCCAATTTTTTTTTTCCAAACATCTACACCTTGCCAACATTGTGGCCATGTCCTTGCTTTGGTGTGCTCATCTCATATCTGTGGCAGGGCTAGATGAGGCTAAATCCAAACATACTCTAGCTATCTATCGCCCGAACTGCCCTGAACGTTCCCGGCGCGTGCACAGTTGGGAAAAGCGAAAGTATGCTGCGGGCTCTCCTCCCTAGCCCCTTAGCTGGGCTGACCGAAGAAACTGTGAAGACCGTACAACAGTGCAATTGCAAGGTGTCGAGTTGCGCGAGGCTCCCCGACCCGGCCGTGATGGGGCTTGGGCGTGCTCGACCACCCTTGGTCCGACAACGCGACGACGTACCTCATGTACAGTAGCTGTTCGCGTGCCCTATATACGGTGGGCCAGCCCATCTCCCGGCCGACCCAATCCGGAACTATATTTAGATTTTTGGAGTTACTTATTTTTAATGCGCGCTCGACTAAACAGAGGAGCAGAGAGTGGCAACCAAATTTTCGACTCGATCGATCCCAGTCCCAGCCAAGAGATTATTCCCTGGCCGGTGCGGAGCGAATCCGGCAAAGCGAGCGACGGCGAGGGGAACCATGAGGAAGCGCGGCTACTACATAAGCCCCGCCTCCCTCCGTTTCTTCCGGCCGTTCGTTCGGGAAGGAAGAGGAGCTGAGGAGGATGGCGCGGCAGCGGGGGCCCGTGGTGCTGCGGCGGATCGAGGACCGCAGGCGCCGGGGGATCTGCTTCCGGAAGCGACAGGCGGGGCTGGTCAAGAAGGCGGAGGAGCTGGCCGTGCTCTGCGACGCCGACGTCGCGCTCCTCGTCGTCAGCCCCTTCGACGGCACCTTCCACCGCTTCGCCGCGCCGGCAACGTACGTGCCCCCCGTTTCCCCCTCTCCTCCTCCGGCAATTTGTTACTCTCACTTAGAATCAAGCTACCTAATTGTCTCCAAAAGCATTCACTTTCTTTTTCCCGTGCGAATGCCTAGTTCGCCGGCCGCCGCTAGCTAATTTTCTTCTTCTCTACAAAGAGACCATGGAAACCATTATGCGGTGGCGGAGCACTCCTAATTAAGTTATGTCTCCGATCCGGGTCGCCGCTAGTTTATTTTCTGACGCCGTTCCGGCAGTTGATCGGCAGCCACTCCGGTGAGACTAGTGGCTGGTTGCTTTGAGATGGTACACTGCACTGTTACACCACTGCACACTACAGTATTTCATGCTTCTGCTATGTGAGGTAGTACAGGCCTGGCTTGCCTTTATTTAAAACCGGATTGCTAACTCGTGGTTAGCGGGGAACTAAGTTAGAGGCTGATCAACTCGATGACTATTAAATTTGCATTGTAATTCGTGCATACGAGAATTACACATGGATATGTAATTGTACACGCATGTGCAATTACATATCTTTTGCTCTAGTTACATATGAATTACACATAAAACCAGATTAATCGGGAATTAGCCACGCCCTTATTTAATTGCTCGCATGCGGGGCATGCAGTGTATGTACTTGTCTTCAATCAGCCATGTAGTTTGGTACGCGCCAAAACTAGATCCAAGACACACAACGTTTAAATCATATCTCCCTGTCCTCCTCGCTCCTGCTAGTGCATGGTATCACTAAAAAATCACACCACTAAGTGCTAAAACTAAAGTTGTAGTATTTCAAGTTGTCTTAAGCTTAAAGTCTGGTTGCCCATAATTAAAGACTTCAAAATAATTTCTCCACCTCCCCCCATAGCAGGGTCGACATGTGTGAGCCCCAACTTATAGCAAAGTTCATTCTATACATTGCAATTATTATCACAAGTTACGCTAGGTTATACCTTAATTATGGCGAAATTTCACATTATAAGCAAGCAATTCCCTAAGACTCTTAACTAGCGTGATTTTCATAAATTTGAACATTTTGTGGAAGTCCAGCCAAAGGATGATCCTCCGTCAAACTTTAGCCAAACATAACCTTTTCCCAACATTAGACTCTCTCGTGTTCTTTATTTCAGCAGCACATATCTTAACATCAGGAAGAACTTATGTACCGTTTAGAACAAAAAAAAATTGGGAGGAATATTGTAGGAACATTGTTTTTTTGAAAGCTCAATGCCCTTAGGAGTTTGGAATCTAGAACAACCATGGGAATTTTACAGGATAAAAACTTGTTTGCTTCAAAAAAAAATTGAAAGTTCAAAAAAAATCTTGATCTTTAGCTTTAACAAAATATGACCATTTTGCTCAATGTTGACCTTTCTTTCATTGAAGAAATATACCTAGGAGTAAAAAAATGTTCATTGAGCAAAACTATTAGGTTTGGTTAAAGTTTGGAGGAGGTTCATTATTAGCTGAACTTTTATAAAAGATGTAAACTTGTCAGTTCTCACCATAGCTAGTGACAAAATCATATTTAGTACTCATGCCAATACTACCATATGTGTTTTTTTTTTCCGGATGCATGCGGTTAGGATTCATATATTCGTGATGCAAACTCTCCAATTCGTTTTTTAGATTCCCAGGGATCTCCTCCCTAGTTCCATGTAGCTCGCCGATTCATTAATCAATCCCGCGTGCGGCTACTTTTATAGATGGGCCTCCGTCCTATGAAACTTGTCTTAACTTTGTTAAAATTTAAATGTATCCAAATGTAAAATAGTGTCTAGACACATGTATTAAATATTCAACGTGTCTTGCGAAACTTGTTTATGTAGGTTTTTGATTGTGTAGGGGGCCTCAATTTGAATATATATCTTTCATGAAATCAGTATAAGCTTATGCAGCGAGCTTCATTACAATGAAGCTTAAGTTCTAACGTACATGCACAACGAGTCCACAATTGCCATACATAAGAAGATGACCTGCAAACGAGAATTACACAATGTTTGCAGAAATTCAATTCGGCTCCCGGGTGCGTATGCTCCCTCTACTAAACAATTATATTTCAAAATGTCGAAAAATTTGGACAAAAAATTCTACTTGTACATCTTCATAATATACGTGCGTTCGTCAAGTTTCACGAAAAACCAATATTTTGTGTGGTCTATATAAAAAAGAGAAAGTTTATCTTGTAAAAAGCATTATTTTTACACTGAATTTTGTCTTTTTTACACACGTCACATGATAAGTCGATTTTTTATGAAACGACTTTGTGAGCACGTAGCACGTGAAGATGTACGTGCGAACTTTTAGTTTCAATTTTTTAAGTTTAAAATATATGTAAGATGCATTTCGAAATATAGAGAGCATATGGACCCATGTTCCAAAACACCGCTCCCCAATGTTTGTACCTATCGTATTAGGTACTGGCCACATCAGTATCACTTAATGCTAGGCGAGAAGGAAATATCCTTTGAATTGACTATGCGTATGATTTCATGTACACGCAAGTGGATGCATTGACTGTAACTGTGGGAAAGGGCCTGTGTGTGTCCTACTTCGAGCTTATCTAGAGTTTTAAACCCAAAAGAAAGAAAAAATCACTCCCTCTTATCTTGACTTTCACAATATCTGTCCAACTTTTACACCAGAACTGTCCTTTGATTTGAAGGGTGTACATAACACGAGCTGCATCAATAATTTAAAGGTACGATTTTACCCTAGAAAACAATTTAGGCGGATGCTTTGAAACAAGTGATAGTGGAAATTTCTAGAAAAGAAGCGATAGTGGAAATATAAAAAATCTGAAAACGCACAAATAAAATTCGTGGCATGTTAAATTAAGAAAAATAAAGCTTTGGTATTCAGGTTCATCCTGTACTAGGAACGCGTAAACGTCCTCAGAGATAAGAACCTTAAGGACGGAGTAGTGAACGTTTGGAGAAAGGGGGATATGATCATCCTAGGGTAGTTGTTGGGAATCTTGCCGACAAACGAGAAGCTCTTCATTAGAGGAGATCTCAATGGTCGTGTGGGCACATCTAACATAGGGTTTGAGGGTGTGCATGGAGGCTTCGGGTATGGCGGCAGAAACCAGGAGGGTAAAGACATCCTGGACTTTGCGGTTGCCTATGACTTTTTAGTCACTAAAACCTTCTTTAGGAAGAGTCAATCTCACTTAGTGACCTTTAGTAGTTCCCAACACTCTAACCAGATTGACTTTGTCCACACTATAAGAAGGGATAGGAGGGTTGTTTGGATTGCAAGGTGATCCCCGAGGGAGTGTGTCGTGGTGCAACATAAGCTGTGGTATCCGACTTCCATTTTCACGGTCGTGTGATGCGGGATAAAGGCATCAAAATCACAAGAACGAAGTGGTGGAAACTCAAAGGGGAAGCACAATAGAACTTTTCGAGGAGGATGATCACGGAAAGACCATGGGACAAAGAGGGATATGAATATAGCATGTGGGTGAAGATGGGTACTTACATTCGGAAGGTAGCTAGGGAGGTGCTTGGAGTGACAAAGGGTAAGAATCCGGAAGCTAAGGATATATGGTGGTGGAATGAGGATGTCCAAAGGGTTATCAAGGAGAAGGAGTGCTACAAGAGTTGGCACCACGATACAAGCACAAGAAACATGCATGGTGAAGTAAAAAAGGGCCAAGAAGAATGCCAGGCGATTTGTGATTGGAGCAAGGAGGCAGGCCTATGATGTGATATATGATAAATTAGGCACAAAGGAAGGTGAGAACCCCTCCCCCCACGACACTGCTGACATGACTTTGATACTTACATCTAGATCGTTAAAAACGACACAAGGAAGGAAGGCATGGGAAAGGTTGGTCCAGTAGCCACTGCACACGGAGCTAGCGACATTGGAGAGAACAATGTACAACATGAGGTACGAGTTGTACCATTTCATGAAACAAAGTGGTGGCTCTCCATCAAAATAGGGGGCGAGGGGTGCCCGAGAACAACACATGAACATAAGTGCGTAGAATAGAGGCTCCATCACCTCCATGGGCAAGCCGGATCCTGCTGACTGCTAGCATGAACTAGGCGGCTTCGCTAGGAGTTTTATGCATCACAACTCTTGGGTGACACCTGGTTCAGAAACATGACTATATGTTAGAAGATTGACTTGTAGTGTGAAACTTGTGCTCTTTTTTGTGTTGTTCATGTTCCTATGACCTATAATAAAAAAAACTAGTAAAGTCACATGGGATCACAACTTTAGAAACAGATCTACATGGTAGACGAATCGGGTCCCATGGATAAGGGTTTCTCAAGAAACTGCGCGTGAGGAAGGGTCCAGAACACTCCCCGACTTGTATGGGATCCTAAAATATTTATATGAGGGTGGTGTAAAGTGGAAAAGTGAGCCTCCCGAGTCACCTTTCAAGCTGACCGGCTACTAAAGTGAAACGTTGAATTAAGATTTGTTCACAAGAAGCCTTGGAACATGCAATACAAAAAATTGCATGATTCCTAAAGTTTGTTGTTATTTGAATAGAAATATAATTTAGATAGAAACAAAATATGCATTGGTGAAATCACAACGAATTTCAGAAAAGGTTAGAGATCACATGGTTTCCTCCTAAATAAGATTTTTATATTATAAATTTTCTTTGTTGCAATCCTATGATCCAGTATACCATGGTTGTGGATGCCATAATGTAGTTTGGTAAATCTGTTATTGTGGCTCAATATGTACAGCCAAGGCATACCGCTCCATCTAGTTAGGCTTTGCAAATATCAGTGGAACTTCCATGTTGAGTGATTGGCGTAGAGATCGTGATGGGCTCCAACCCGACCATGTCTTAAGTCTTCACACATCTATAAAACGAGTAGATCTCCTTTGCCATCCGCTGACTGAAGGGGTTTCCATAGTAGGCTAGACCTCACGGCGCCTAAGGGTAGTTCCTCATTTTCAAGAGGCATTTACTTGTGGCTTATGAGTCATGCTACGACGAGATTATGAGGAGATATGAAAGGGTTTTGCACTAGCTATTGTCAAACCCTAATCACTATATGAAATGGGGAATGACAAGATTAGGAACCCTACCCAGCCAATGAAAGTGCCTTTACTAGATAGTCTCTTATAATCTCCATGCTAGAATGCAAATTTACTTCAGACAAAATGAATTGGGTGATGCTTGGCTGACCTTCTCAAACTACCTCCGAGTAAAAAAAAAGGATTCTTGGATAGGTTATGTGCTTGCACATATGGTCTAATAAGGGTAAACCAAGCCATTCTCAAGATATGGGGGCAGCGGGAGTGGTTGATAATCAGAGAACAAGGTCTTTGAGGAACTAACTTTTTCGACTAAGTTTGAGGAACTAACTAGGTGTTCCGTAAACTTTTGTACTCAATCTTTGCACTGTTTCCACCATATGTGATGTGGATTCTATTCCAACTTCTTTGCACTTTATTTGGGAGTGGCCTGACGTTTTGAATAGGGTGGTACATGTGGAAATGTTCTAGTACCCTGGAGTAGTAAATGTGAAGGGTCATGTGAGGGTTAAGAGTTCTTCCAACGGGGATAAAAAGATAGGTTTATGGAAGAACTCCATTCACTCCAATCATCACATCATTTTCTTATTCTTCCTTATGAAGGTCTGCAAATTAAGCCCCCAAGTCATGGCTTATCAATATGGATTTGGATAGGAGTTTTAGAAAACCAATGGCTAGAAGAAGCGCTTGAAGAGTTCCCGCTCACCAATGGCTAGAGGCAAGCATTACTTTCATAGTTCACCCATTGATAGGGGTCCCCACCATGAAATTGTAAACTCCACCATATGTTGGTTGCCTAGGCTCGACGTCTCAAAGTTCCCGGTCGTTGTGGCTATGAACATTATTGTGACTTAGTTTTGATTGATTATGAAGTGGCCCATATCCATGTGTTAGCTCAAGGCTTCATAGCCAATAGTAAGATACACCGAGGGGACTCGTATCACCTCAGACTCAATGCACGTCACTCAGAAGTAGAGTTTTATTAGGCAAGGTGCGCCTTGGAGAGCATATGTAGAAGTCAAGGATACGGTACAATTTTCTTATAGAGTTACCTACTTCCGCCTCCACCCTTGTGGTGTCGGCGCGAGTGAGAACTTCATGATCGCCTCTTCCTTGTGGACATGCTCTCCAACTAGAGAAACCATTCACCGAAGATGGCGTGAGGCCGGCTAGTCCAGCCGCTTAGAAGCTTCCACGTGAATTTCCACTATGCGGGGAAACCAATTCTTGGGATGAAGCTCAAGGCAGACATTGTCCTTTTGATCTTCAGGGAGTAGTTGTCTACTCTTGCTTCTGATCTAGACACACTTGTCAGCTTTATCGGTGTTCGGCACCTTATAGGCGATGCTCATGAGCTCTCTAACTCTCAGAAGTTCAAAGATGTTTATGCCCTCGTAGCATATCCTATTGCAATAGATGGTGGGTCAACGTGTGAATAGCATCATCTCCTATTGCATCTCAGAAATGATGTAAAAGTGACGGTGAACTCACATAAGTGTACCATATCGGTTTAAAGTGGTTAGAAGATACTCCCCCCGTCCCAAAATGTAAGGCGTCCAAGGATTAGTCAAATGTTAACGTTTTTTTAAGTTTGACCAAGTTTATACATAAAAATATAAACATTTACAGTACTGAATCAACATGAATAGATTCACCATAAAATATATTTTCTTAATATATCCATTCGATATTGTAGATGTAAATATATTTTTACAAATATTTGGTCAAAATTAGTAAAGTTTAACTTTTGACTAGTCCTTAGACGCCTTACATTTTGGAATGGAGGGAGTATCGTTTAACATAATGGCTCAAATGGATGTCC
The DNA here is from genome assembly GCA_030979885.1 of Lolium multiflorum. NCBI lineage: Eukaryota > Viridiplantae > Streptophyta > Magnoliopsida > Poales > Poaceae > Lolium > Lolium multiflorum. The sequence continues at coordinate 203,409,838 of CM061748.1, read as the reverse complement.
TAGCTGAGGAGGCTACTACGGAATGTTTTATTTGCTTAACAAATTTACTACTTTTCTATTTATAAGAAGTAGAGTTGCATTTACTGAAGTAATTTATGTAAAGAGTAGAATTGTAGAAGCAAAAAAGTGAATAGTTATTTATGATGGTGATAAGGTATAAGAAAGAGATGCATGTTTTGAGACATTCCTCCCAAACATGTGTATTTTGGTAAAGATCAAATTTGTTTTTTAAAAAGATGCTTGTTTTGAGGCATCCCTTCCAAGCATGTGCCTTTTCGCAATGAACACATTTGTCTTCTAACACCTCCCCTTTGATTGCCGGTGCTTGTTCAAATATATCATCTAGAAAGCTCCTCCAAAAATCCTGTAACATAACTATGATGAGATGTACTTCATATGCTTACAAAACTCCTTCGAATGATGGAAACATAATAAAAATAATAATATACAAAATATAATAATTATTTCTTCTTCATAACTCATGTGGGATAAATATTTAAAAGGAAAAAACCTCATAAGTGAGTTCAGAGAAAAATAAGTACGCATTGTATACTTTATAAAACCTATTACATAAAATAGAAGGTATGAGCCCATATGATTTTGCAAAGACACGAGCTTACTAACTTGAGAGTAAACTCATACAAGGAAAAGGAGTTATGTTTGTTATAGCTTAGGAGGATACTTTCGCTCAACCTTGGAAGGCTTTGCATACACTTCGATGAACATGTATTAAAATATGAAAGTTGGGAATAACATTGTGAAAAGTTAGCAAAATGTTCACAATATTTGTTGGTAGGAGCAAGCACTAGTACAAAGCGATGATATGGAGACGGGTCAAAAACCCTATCGGCAGCGAAAAAGGGCTCCTTTGGCATGAACCCGAAGTTAATGTGAAGGCCTAGTTGGCTAGTTGTGCATGGTGTGAATACTCGTCACCGATGAGGCCCCTTTTTTGGCAACGGTTATTTGGAAGACCCTGTAATTTTCTTAAAGTCGGGAACAATAATTACAATTTTATGTAATACCCCTTTGCGGTGAGGGAATTTTTGCATGCATACAAGAACCACAGATTATTCACTCAACATTTAACTATCCTTGCATCATAAGCATAACATCATCAGTATCAATACAAAATGAGACCGATTCATGACACAGAAAACTATTACATATATTTGAAAATGTAATCAAGTCAAGCATGCATATCGATGATACTTCGACATATCGAGATAGATCTAGGTGAATTAATGAAAGAGAACAATTACATGATATTTTGACTACCTATCATACCTTGCAAGGATATAAAAGGAAAGTGGAATTTCTCTCCAGTCATATTCACATGGAGACGATATTTCTTTATTTATCTTTCGTCACCGTCCTTGTACATAACTGCAGATTTGACACTTGAGTTGTGATATTGCTTCTTACAAGTGAAGAAACACCACTCGTGGTGCATGTACATATGCCACGACTGCTTATTTTCTTTTATGCAATGTCACAAAATAAACTAAAGATTTTCAGTCAAGCTAAAAGTTAGCAATAAATCCTAAAATAACCTAACAGATACTGTAAACAACACCCACAGTTTAACCATAACACAATTTTGTAACTAAACAGAAAACCTAACAGAAAAATCTAACAACACTCAGAATTAGCATGAAGTATAACACAAATTTGTGGCTAAATGGAGATCTATAATAAATACATGAGACCTGCTTAATTAGATTGATAACAAAACATTCACAATAACATCTGCCCTAAGTAAACGGAATAACAATATCCCTAACTATGAAAAATCCTAGTTTATCGTTACATAGCCGGTTACAAAAATATTTATACCTTCCATTACGCGAGTTTGTGGTCGATGTCGCCCTTAGGTCCGACTGCCACTAGAAGTGCCGCCCACGGATGCGCCGCCCACCACCGGACGAGCAGGCCGAAAAAGAATCCATATGCTCCCAACGCCGCCCAGATCTGCCCACATTCGGTGGGCTTCGTCTTCGATCTCTATTGTTAGGACACCTCCTACTCGGTGAGACTAGAACTAGATAAATAAGAAATGATGGCATTGAGCCTCCACTCCTAGACACAACAGATGTGCTCCCTCGTGCCGGGACAAGACGCAAGAGACCACCATGCCACCTCGAGCACGACCCTCGCCACGCTTTGTTCGGATGCATGGAGAGAGTAGGGAGAGAGTGAGCGTAGGGTTTCTGTGAGGGGTAAGTGTTACATATATAGGGCATGGATTTTATCAGAAACAGAGTTTTGTGTAGCACCGTTTCTATAGATGATCATATTGGAAACAGATGTATGCAGAACTCGTCAGCAATATTTTGGTGACGAGCATAAAAATATGACCATGGCACATGCTTTTAGTGGAGCATTTCTCGCCGAACTCCTCGGAAACGCGTAAATATTTGTAATCGTAGCTCGTATTGATGTTATTTCCATGGAGGGTGTCCTTAGCGCCGCTCTATACTATAGTGAAGTCCAGTGTTGTCTACAAAATTGCCTCTTCGTATCTTCATTTGAAGAGTCTCTCCAAAAATGTCTACCACTTTCTATATTCAACCAAAATATAGATTTTAGTTCTTCATAACTACAAAGCTCTTCTCTCTCAATCCCCTGGTCTCCCCATCTTCCCTTGGCATACTCATCACTTGAATAGGAAGGAAACCTAACCTACATTTTTTCCCCTTTCCCTTGTACCGCCTTGTTTCTCCTAGCGGTGTTGCTTCTCCATTTGTGTGTCTCTACCCTCTCAGTCTTTCATGTTCTCCACGTGTTGGCAGAAAGATGCAACCTTCTAGAGCTCCTCATCTGGGCGTCGACCTCCTCACTCGGGATGCAGTGGGCAACAAAGAGATGAGCTCCTCATCTCCTCACGGGGCAGAATGAGGTGACATTGCCAACTCCCTGTGGTGCCTTCGATGCAGCTTTTCCACTCGCTTTATCTGTCTGGCTTCATTTTTGACTCAATCGATCCTCCTCTCCTATGCTCGATTGCAGTGGTGCAGCTGGAATGACATTGGCCATCATTGATCTGCTCCCATGGGAGCCTCCGGGTAGATGTGGGAGGGAGGTCATTGCTTGAGCTGATCCATCTCTCTCTAAAAAAGTGTTGCTGAAAGCACTAGCTTTGGTATCTTAATATTTTTGCCACGTCTTTTGTAGAGGTTGCTCGAACTTCCCTTTTTCCCAAATTCGCCAAGTTTCTATGAGCCGAGCGAGCTGACAAGTCCATTGGACTTCCTCTAAGATGTTAACTACCCGCTTTCTTATTGTTAATGATGATAAAACTATTTGGAAAGAGTATGCTTGCTAATAGTGTTATTTATGTGACATGTTTGAGTTTGAATATGTGCAACACCAACAACATTATCATTGTTGATAATGGCTAATGATTCGGTGGAAGCAATACCGATGAATGTATGTGGTTACATTCCGTGAATCACATGTATTCACATGAAGACTTCTACTTCACAATGATTAACATATGTCTCGACGATACTTTGTTTGGAACACATCACTTTTTTTTTATCCCACTGTGTAGGTACAAAAAGCGTTTATGTGATTTGGCATCGTGGGGATAAGATATCAGTATGCATTAGTTAATCCCGCAATACCATAGTCTAGATTTATCACAGATCGAAACAATAGGCCAAGATCGTTACTGCCTTGAAAATATTGACAGACATCTTTATTGCCAACCAATGGTGTTTGGTAGGTCCAATGACATGGAAATATGGAACTTCAGGTCCAATATCTATTATTGATCTTCTCATAGTCTAAATGAATATTTCTCTACATCAAGAGGTTAAACAACCATGAGCGTGTTACACATATATGACTTCTCCATATTAATAATTTCTAAATTTAGGCAGCATGGTGTACCATGAAACTTAAGTGAAGTTGCTCGAACTGTACTCCCAAGAAAAATCTGGTTTTATCCAAATTATTAATCTCATGTTTCAACTTTTAGATGATCACATGATTTTTCTATAGATTCTATGTATCCAATGATGTTTAGATCTTCAACAAACATTGAGATGATGCAAAACCATGTTAAGGATCTTACAACTGAAAGGCATGGAAAAATCATCATTGTCTAACTAGCCGCGACTGTTGTACCAAAGTTGATCCGGCTATGTTAAGTCGTGTAGTGACTTAGTGAGTTTATACATGTTATTTTTTTCTTTATATTCTGAACATAGCAAACCTATATGTTTGATCAAGTAGCAGTAAAGATGTGGTCACTACATCTATTAAGTACATAGGTATGTGAGTTTCTACTACCACTATGTTACCGAAAAGTGATTCCACTCATGTGTGGAGGGCATGTTAAAATTATCTATGTGGCCATGGATATAAAAATAAAATACAAAGGTGTAACAAAATCATCGAACTTTAGGCCACGCATGGCTATAGATTTTTGTGACATCTTTGAATTACGTAAGTGAATCGGCGAGCTTTGATGATTTGTTCAAAGTGGAGTTTAGATTCTTGACTACCTACATTTGAGGTAGAAATGTCTCAGAGGTTCCAATTGATTTCATGACATTATTTACAGTACTTAATTAAAATGCTCCTAGTTTCTAAAAATGGTCCATGTTGAATATATATCGTATTGTGCTTGGATAAATCCACATATTAGGATCTTAAGGTACTTATGATTGAAAAAAATACAACTATTCCTCACATATAGATCCCATATTTCTATGAGGAAGCATTGATGTACGTTGGGGTGGTAGTATCAACATGTAACCAAATTATGACATGTAGGAAATACTTGTTGAATTTTTATTTACTAATTGTAGATAAGTACTTTATATGCATAAAGTGACAATTGAGTAAAGACACAAAGTGTAAAATTGCATGACCTCAACATTAAGGTTCGTTAGTTACGATATAAACTAAGGGTTATGTAGTGATCTTGATTCTCTTCATATGGGACTTATCTAGACCAATTTGAGCCTGGACATATTGGGCATACCGTGGAACTTTGATCCAAGCTATAGGGTCATATAATAAACAATGAAGCTATGTGAGGGTAATTCTATTGAGTTGTCCATTCAAATTGATTTAATTGTGTGTTCAAGATAATGAAAATCTGATTTAATAATCTACCTTGTTGTTAAGAGGCACACATTGCATCACTGTGTAGATATGTTTATTATAACCATTTAACACCTCAAAGGTCTAGTTAATAGTTTGGAAGAGCCACATATCTTATATGGAATGCGTTTAAATAAGTTGAATGGTTCACCTTCGATTCTAAGGCACGAGGGCCTTAAAGCTTTGATGTGTCACATGTAATACAGATAAAATCTGGAGATTGGGAGAATTGCATCATTAAACCATGACTAATGTTCGTGTCAAGTTTGCAATGCACTTTCATCTTGAAAATACCTTAAATGCAACATCTTCTACTGGTACAACAATAAGGACGAAATTTGTTTTTTATGTTCATTTCCTTGTTAAGAAGAGATACTCTTCTATAGTCATCCTAGGGATCAATATGCAAACCATTACTGGATGAAGTATGGAGACAAAAAATGGATCAGGATCAAGTGTATTCTCTCTACGATGTTGGAATTTATAATTAGCGGAAGGGACAAGGAAGAGTTGCATGTTTGGAGGTGTCCTTCCGAAAATGTCCTTTTTGGCAAAGGTCGCATCTATTTTCTAACAATTCAGTTAAAACCCACTAACATTCAAACAACTCACCAAAAATATATTACAAGTTACCTTAAGATGAATGACTACAAGTGCTAAAGTCCTCCTACTCTATAGGCAAACCTCTTTCCTGTGGAGGTGGATAGGATGTCCCTGGTATCAAGCCATTCACATGCAATTGAGAATATTTTCATCTTTATCTTTAAGTTGTTGGTGATTTCAAAAGGAGGGAAGAATGCAGCAAACTCCTCCTTAAGTGAGTAGGTTGTCCAAAATTCTAACATTGCCAGCACAAAATATATTTGGTCATTCTTGGAGGTGTTGGCTTTAATAATCCCACCTACATGCCTTTTAGAGCATTTTCTGCCCGATAATCGACCGTCACGATGAGCATGGGCTATAGCGCTTCTCCTTGATGGAAGCCCCAAGTATGGATGCACGCACGACGATCTATTTAACAACACTCGAAGAAGGATTAAAGATAGTGACATTGAGATCTAGTTCCTCGAGGCCTCCAGCTTACCCTAGGTTCAGCAAAATTTTGAGGTATACAAAGTTATGGAAGTACTCTAGTTGAGTTTGCTAGGGTGCACCTTTTCTTGATGGACACGCTTTCCTTTTTATGGAAGTACCGTGGTATTTGGACAATAGTGTTCCTATCATTTCTAGGCAATCCACATACATTGCCTCTTGTGACTCGATGAGGCCAACATGTGAATAGAATCACTTAAAAATCCTATACGTGGAGGCCAACACGTGAATAGAGTTAGTCAATAAGGCGTATACTTGGACAAAAAGAGGACAAAAGGAAAATTTCATTGAATTTCAAAAGACTTGAACCAAAGACCTATGATGTGATACCATGTTAAGTTTGATACACCAACCAACATAACAAAAAAATCTGAACTAATAAAAAGAAGACGAGCAATATATACATAATGTAACAATAGTACATGCTCTTTTGATTCATAGGAGGCTAGAGATATGGAGGCAAATTTCGGAATCCAAGGGGATTAGACTTCATAGAACCAAGACCGGGTATATGAGATGTGATTTTAGTGGTGTCGGGTGCAAATACGGAGACATTAGTTTAGAATGATAAATGGTGCCTAAAGAGACACCTTTTGATACTTGGAAATCAATGTTTGAAAGTAATGGTGATAGCTATGAAGATGTTTGCCACATGCTCAAGATAGGTTGATGAAGTGGCAACAAACATGTGGCATCCTATGTGACAAGGTCTCATGAAAGTTAAAAAGACAAGTTCTATAGAATGGCTACCAAATCCGTGATGTTGTATAGAGTAGAATGTTGACCCACTAAAAACAACATATCTAACAAATAAGTGGTGCCGAGATGCGCATGCTACGATGATGAACGTTTTTCCATTAAAAAAAAATCTGAATTAGGATAGATGTGACACCGATAGAAGAATCTAGTCCAATACCAACTGTAGTGGTTTGGAAATATTCAATTGAGGCCTCCTGAAACACGAGTTACTAGTGGTATTCTCAAGAGTATGGAAAATAGTAGCTGAAACACCAGCTACTAGTGGTATTCTCAAGAGTATGGAAAATAGTAGGAAGGACAAAAGGGGAGCAAAGTTCGCATGCGCAGAGACAGTAAAAAAAGACTATGGATTGAAATGTACCTTTTAATGGTAGTGCATGAAAATCAACAATCCATGTGTCAGAATTATAATTTTCGTATTCCTTCTTCTTTTCTCCATTCTTCTCCTTTTAGTTTTCTTGTAGTTATGTTGGGGTTTCATAACTAGCCTATCCCTTCATATCTAAACTATCCCAACATGCTTGAAAAAAAACCATCAATGTTGTTGTTTGATCCATAGGATAGAAAAAATATAGGATTAGACTTATAGAATTGAAATGCCATGTGTAATTAAATCTTATAAGAGTAATTCTCTTTCATTGTGGAGAAGAAATTTACCATGAGGTCTAACCTAAAGCTTTTCTTCTATGAAGTTTACACTACATGATTTATATGAGATTGTTTTCTATAGGATATGACCCTATCCCTATGACACATGGCTTCCGCAGAGAAATTTCCATAAAATCTCAATCATATATAAATCTGTTGAAAATCCTATGAATCAAAAGAGCCTACAAATAGTGATATGCGTCCATTTGCAACAAACATCTGCAACCCATCATAGAATGGAACATTTACCTTTTGCTGCCAAGGAAAGTAGAATTACATTAAATTGATGGTACATATCACAAATACAACCTAAATCTGCAATACATCCAATTCCAAGATACCAGATAAACCAAAGCACAGGTTCTTACTTGGTACAAACGCAATAAAATCTGCACTGCTGATAATCCTATCTTGTGGGCAGGTCTTCATACCCCTTTTCGCGGCTATTTGTTACGACCAAATGGAATAACAGTCCGCCTTCTGAAGGGCTTGGGATGAAATTTCCAGTTGAGTGCAGGTGACTTCACCTCTCTCCAGAAATGGTAACATCCTACGGGTAACAAGTAAACAACTGCAGGTGATCAAGGGTATGAGGAATTGAAAACTGGTGTCATACCGCCGATAACCAGCATTTTCCCACTAAGACTGGATAGTGATGGTCTTTGCAGTTGTTCTCCAAACCTTTGTTAGCTCTGTATTATTAGAAGGCGTACAAAAGCTGATACTATAAAACCAAAACAGAACAAAACCTACGCTGGCTAAGCACAGCGAAGAAACACAACTAAGGAAAACAAAACAAGAAATAGTACACCTAGCTAGGCAAGCATCAGTTTAGTTGTTATATTTTCTATCCTCGTAGTAGCTTTCCTGCCTCCTTTTTCTTAATGATATACTTGGTACATATTATTATGAATAACTTTTGCACATTTACAAAACTTTTTTGCAGTATGGAAAACATCATCAAACGTTATCAGAACCAGCCAGCAGCACAAAAAAGAAGACACGGCAGGAGCCTTCTTAAAGAGGTCACAAAGGACAGCACCAACATCATTAAACCACCATTTTAAGAGAGTTTTGTTGTATCCCCTCTACTGGACATCAAAAGTTATTTTTAGTGCTTTGATACAGATATCTTACTAAGAGCATATCAATGTAGTCTTGCTACAACAGTAACCATTTATTTTCTTTCTTTTCATTTATGATAAATCGGAAACATATATAAGTTGTTAGAAATTTGGAAGTTGCATGGTGATGGTGTTGAATAAATGAGACATTATGCACATGTATGACCTTTTGGTTTGAGATTATTTTTAGTACTGCTAATGCTCATTTCTTTTCCAGAGAAGAAGCAAAGATTGTCAAGTTCCTGTAACAACAGTAGATAGAAGGCCAAACAATGATGACATGTAATAACTGAAACTTACTTCTGCACGTGGCAACTACAAATTGTTCCAAAATGCTGACTAACATGAACCATCTGCAGGTCAATTGATGAATCAAGCATATCCCAGTTGACCATTGAACAGCTTAGCAAAATTGAAAGAAAACTGGAATATGCACTAAGGAATACAAAGGCAAGAAAGGTATGTACAGTGTGGTATAGTTGTACAGCAGTAATTGACATGAAAATAACTATATAAATATCTGTATGGAGTGTGATTTTTAATGTGAATTTCATGTGATCAACGCTAAATAAAAAAGAAAATTTCAAATTCGTAGACACCCTAGTTATTTTAAAGCAAAGTTTAACCTTACCCTGTTGCTTTCAAAGACCCTGAGGTAACATGATACTTTACTTGAAATTATTGAATAAGCATCCAAAGGAAAACTATGCAACGAAGTCTTTGAAAGTACATTTGGGTAGGAAGCTAATAAATGATCTACGCAACAAACAAGTCAGGCTATCTCAGACAGGACTCCAAAGCATTTTCTTCCCGTTTCTGATTCTGTGCCATTTTTCAGTTCGACAGATACTTATGTTCCATGAAAGCTAGGGCTTCTCATAGTCAAAATACTTAGCAGAACATGTAACATTGACAGATCTGACATGGAAGAGGGGTTTGAGGCAACATGATAGTCAATTGTCGTTAATAACACTACTCACGTCTTGAACTACCTTTATGAAAACATGCTCCATCATTTATAAGATTACATGTTCATAGTACAACCTCCTATGTTATTGATTCAACAGTTCGAAAGTTTATTTTTTGAGAAATCACAAATATAGATAAAAAAATTATACAGAAATCCAAAATTTACCCCTTTTGAAGGTATGATACTGCTAAGCTTGACTCCCTCCACTGTCCGTGATGAATTTTCCTGTCTTACGGTGATATGGAAGGAGTTGTGCTAACATACTTTCCACTCTTAGTTAAGGGAGTGCATTTGTAGCACTGTTAGGACAAAAATTCAAACAAAGCTCTGCCTCACGATTCTTGGTCAGCTACTTGTGACAGGAAGATGACTAGTCCTGTTTCTTTCAGTGTCAATGCGTATTTCAGCTGGCTGCGTTGCAAATCATTTTGGTTTGTTGTGGTTTCTATCTTTTGGTGCTTTAGAACATTCTGAGTTTGATGCGCCCTCGGATTCATATTTTAATTCAACACGCCTTCTCCTGCGTGGATTTAGTTGGAGGCGGATAGGATCGTCGCAGTAAAAGAGAAGGTGAGTCCCAATATACAAACAAGAAGTTTCTAATTCATCTTTGCACTCAGTACTAGTTTTACCACATCCAACAGATGTGTCCATTCAGATCTCCTTTGGGATCATCAAGTTCACACTGTAGTCAAGCAGCAGCCAAGAGGCTACTATCTGTTCAGTTCTGTGTAATGAAGGAAACTTAATCAGAGAAATGCATGACTCAAATGTTCGTAATGCCTGCTATTCCTAGATGTGCACCTTTTTTTTTCATGCTTGATGTGTTTAAGGACCCAGCGACCTGCTGCTCTGTGATTGAATTGTAGTAGCAACAGAAAAGCAAGCAGTAGACGAATCTCAAAAACAGATGGAACAACTTACTCTGTACCTTGATTACACCTTTCTGCATGCCTGCAGGCTAAAGCGGTGCTCGATGAGAGCAACCTCATGACGATGATCTCCAGGACGGAGCAGGCAAGTGGATTGACCCATTCCAATTATTCATAACACTCGGTCTCGCTGCGGTGTTGATCTCTGGCATTTACGCAGAAGCAGGATGGAGGAAGGTATGCAACTGGAAGCCAGCAGAGCGACGGGGAGGTAGATTTGACGCTCAGCCTCCACACTGGTATTCGTTGTGGCAGTGGTGGCTTACATAGGCACAAATTGCCAATAAACCTCAACCGGCCGTGAGCTCGTGAGAGCAGAGGTGTATCTAGTGGGGGTGCCATGGCAACCCCTCCAATAATGCAAAATAGTCTATACCAATTATAATACACTAGTTATTTGCATAATTTAACACTATTTGTTTAAATTGTGATGGTAATTACACTAAAATATACTATCTGTAATGTGATCATCACAAAATTTGAGTCCATTTATTGAAGTTGTGATGTTCATATAAACTGTGGCACCCCCAATATTATCAACCTAGATCCGTCACTACTTGAGAGAACCATCCCAAGTGGCACCCTTGTCAGTGTTGCTGTGAGCATATATGTAATATGTTTCTGTGGTAAATAGTGTGTTGGATGAAACTAAAAAGTCCACTTGCCTCCCCTTACTTCTCTCCCGATTTTACCATGAACATTTGTATTTTACCGAATATTTCTATTCTACTGATGTACTGCACAAATCTCTGTATCTCTGATAAAATCAAGCCTTTTTGTGTGTCATGAAGATATTTTCAGTATCAAGTTTGCTAGTCTCGGGTGAAATCAAACTAGTAAAATCCAGCAGAATTACTACAGTTCGCAATTTTATTGGGTAACTTTATTACTGATGTTTTGAGTTCTTGAAGGAGATGAGGAGGGATGTAAAGGGTAATAAACATGTTTTCTGTCTGTTCAATCACACAATCTGCAATTCAGCGGACGGGGATCCATCGAATTCCAAATTTGTTACTGATGTTTGAGTTCTTGAGGGAGACGACGAGGGATGTAAAGGGTAATAAACATGTTTTGAAATGGTCTGAAAACCATTTCAAAACCACTGCCCCCTCCTTCTGTCTAACCAGAGCGGTCTGCGGAAACCGCCTGTTTTTCGCTTTGAGTCCTTCTGGATCAAGATGCCGGGTTTCAAGGAGGTGGTTCAACAAGCTTGGTCTGCTCCCTCCTCCCATACTCAGCCCGTTCATGTCATCAACCACAAGCTCAAGGCCACGGCACAGGGTCTCAGATCTTGGAGTAAGGGCCTCTTCTCCGACAGCAAGCTGCAACTTCTCATGGCCCTGGATGTCATCTTGCAGCTAGACGTGGCACAAGAGTCCCGCGCCCTTTCTCAAGATGAATGTTGGCTCCGTGCTAGCCTGAAACGACGAGTTAAAGGTCTGGCTGCGCTTGAGAGGTCCCGCAAACGTCAAGCATCCAGAATTCGATACCTCCGCGAGGGCGACGCCAACACCAAATTCTTTCACCTCTGGGTTAATGCGAGGAAGCGCAAAAATCACATCGTGAGACTCAAGCATAACACTGGGTGGGCCGTGTCTCACGACGACAAAGCCGGGCTAATCTTCGACCACTTCACCCGCGCGCTCGGTCGGCCTCCTCCCCGTTCGCTTGACTTCAACTGGGATGCTTTGAACCCTTCTATCCACCCTTTGGAGGACCTGGGCCTGCCTTTCACGGAAGATGAAATTAAGGAAGCTGTGAATGACATGCCATCGGACAAAGCTCCGGGCCCAGACGGTTTTTCCATTGCCTTTTTTCGCTCCTGTTGGGATGTGGTTAAGGCTGACCTTATGTCCGTAATCAATGCTTTCTCCGAGCTGTCAGCTTCTAATTTCCACATCATCAACACTGCCAATGTCGTGCTCCTGCCAAAGAAAGACGGGGCGGAGTCCATCTCCGACTTCAGGCCCATCAGTCTCATCCATGTGATCCCGAAGATCGTTGCTAAAGCTATGGCATGGCGCCTCAGCCCGAAGATGGACGACATTGTTTCCCGAAGTCGGGGCGCTTTCATCAAGACGAGAACTATCCACGATAGTTTCATGTACGTCAGGAACACTGCCCGCCGGTTACATCGCAGCAAAACCCCGTCCCTCCTCATCAAACTGGACATTGCCAAGGCTTTTGACACGGTTCGCTGGGAGTACATTTTGGAGCTGTTGCAACGCCTTGGGTTTCCCTAGAGATGGAGGGCCCTTCTGGTGACTCTTTTCTCCACGGCCTCCTCTAGGATTATCCTCAACGGCATCCCTGGAAAGGACATCCTGCATGGTCGTGGCCTTCGTCAGGGCGATCCTCTCTCGCCTCTCCTCTTCGACATCGCCATCGACCCACTTCAGAGGCTTCTGGAAAAGGCGAAAGAGTCTGGCCTGATGTCTGCTATGCCAGGTGGCATCCTGGGCCCCAGGGTCTCTCTCTATGCGGACGACGCCGCCATTTTTCTTTCTCCCACGAAGCAAGATGTCGAATGTCTGGCTAGCATCCTACAAAGTTTTGGGGAAGTCTCGGGCCTCGTGACCAATGTGACCAAGAGCTCCATCGCCCCCATCCAGTGCGCCAACTTAAACTTGGAGGAGATTCTTACGAACTTCCCGGCAAGTACGACCCCCTTTCCCATCAAGTACCTGGGGCTGCCCCTCTCCCTCGGAAGATTGAGGCGGGTGGATCTGCAACCCTATATCGACAAGGTGGTGGCTCTCCTTAACCCTTGGAAGGGGAAGTTCCTGAATCGCGCTGGTTGCACGACTCTTGTTAAGTCTGTGCTCTCCTCCATGCCGATCTTCTTGTTGACGGCTTTAAAGGCTGACAAAGGCATCCTCAAGGCCTTTGCTAAGATCAGTCGTGGTATGCTCTGGGCCTGTAAGGAGGCTGTTAGCGGGGGGAAGTGCAAAGTCAACTGGCAAAAGGTCTGCCGACCCAAGGAGCTCGGTGGCTTGGGGGTTTTAGACCTGGAGAAGTTCTCCCCGGCCCTGAGGCTTCGTTGGTTATGGTACGAGTGGACGGCTCCGGAGAAACCGTGGGTGGGCTCTGAAACCCCCAACGACGCTTCCGACCTGGACCTCTTCAATGCGGCTACTAGGGTCACCATCGGAAATGGTGCCAAGGCCTCCTTCTGGTCTTCTTCTTGGCTTCACGGCGCCCCTCCAAAAGACCTGGCCCCCCTCATCTTCAAGGCTTCCAAGAGGAAAAATCGTACGGTCCAAGACGCCCTCGCGGATAACAACTGGATCTCGGACATTGCAGTCGACGCGTTCTCTGTCGAACACTTTGAGCAATATGTCCGCCTCTGGGAACTCCTGGCTGACATCCAGCTTCACCCGGACACGGAGGATGCCATTACTTGGTCCTTGACACCTAATGGTTGCTACTCTGCAAGCTCCGCCTACAAGATCCAGTTCCTCGCCTCTTTGCCATGCCAGTTCGGGCACATCGTCTGGAAGACCTGGGGCCCCCCAAAATGTCGCTTTTTCGCCTGGCTCGCGGTCCAGAATCGCTTATGGACCGCTGACCGCTTAGCCAAACGTGGATGGCCACATCAACCTACTTGCCAGCTCTGCCGCTCCGCCTCGGAGACGGCTCGTCACATTCTCTTTGAATGCCGCTTCTCCAGGCGCATCTGGACGGCCGCGGCTTCTTGGCTGTCTTGTCCAGACCTCTTCAACAGCCTGGGAGAGGGAAGGCCTAAAGTCCTGGACTATTGGCTGGCCGTTTCGAAGACCACCACCTCCTCTCCTAAAGGCTTACGTTCGGCAATTACGCTTATCGCTTGGGAGATCTGGAAAGAGAGGAACGAGCGGGTGTTCAATAATAAATCCTCCTTGTCGTCGGTGGTCATGCATAGAATCAGGGAAGCGGGAAAGGACTGGATTCTCGCCGGAGCTACAAACTTGGCGGAACTTTTAGGCTGATCCTTTTGTCCTGGTCGGGGGTGTTTCTCGTCCCCGTCCTCCTTTTTCTGTTTTTCATGGCTCTTGCCATAACCCTGTTTGCTTCTCCTATATCAATATAAGGCAAAGGCTTGTTTGCCCGTTTAAAAAAAAAACATGTTTTCTGTCTGGTGAATCACACAATCTGCAATTCAGCGGATGGGGATCCATCGAATTCCAAATTTTCACACTCATCAGCCACTTGCGGAGATGTATGTGATGCATCTCTCTGGTCCTATGTCCCGGATTATGCATGCTCGAAAAAACTCCTAGAAACTATAGCTCATTTAATACTTCCAGGATGTGAACCAATATGGCCATATGGGGACTAGAGGTAACCCGTTGTGAAGAAACCTTACACACCTTGCTCTGACGGGAAGATTTCCTTGCGGGCCGCTCCATTACTCGAGGGCGCTCTCTTCTCCGATCGCGCGTCGGGCGGCGCCGGCGTTGCGTCCGTCGTTGGAGCGAGGAGGATTGGGACCGGACGCGAAGCAGGGAGAGATTATGTCCATTTCCCTGGCCGCGTGTCCCAAGGCTCCG
This sequence comes from Lolium multiflorum, assembly GCA_030979885.1. Lineage (NCBI taxonomy): Eukaryota > Viridiplantae > Streptophyta > Magnoliopsida > Poales > Poaceae > Lolium > Lolium multiflorum. The sequence goes on along the minus strand of CM061748.1, from coordinate 203,394,669 downwards.
GCTGCAGCCGCCAAGTGCCCTTGACATGCACCGCCTGCACGGGGCCCGTGAAGCCCTGAACCGACGCCGCTCCAAACGTGGATCCTCTCGCCAGGTAAAAATGAGCGCGGTCGTTTGGATCTTGGATTGCTTGGACCCCGAAATTTCAAGAAATAAATAAAATAAAAGCATATGTTCAAATGTTACTACTTCTCCATATTAGAGTCAATTAATGTGAACCGGAGGAAGTATAAAAAATCTCGTAGATACTTTCACATTCGTATACAATTTCGTTAAGAAGTAGAGAGGATTCTTTATTTGACACTGGCTAAAAGTTCAGTTCCCTATTTAGCCCTGGAAATTATTTTTTCCCTATTTGATATTCTAATTTGATTTCTTTCCTTATACTTATATGACACTACTGTTATTTCTTTCCTACGCATTAAGCAGCAGCTCGACAGCACGCACGTGTGCATGGCAAGCTAGCTGATGCGCTCATGCCAAGCTCTCTCCCCGCGTGTAGGAGTACATAGCAAGCATTGATGCATTCATGCCAAGCTCGCTTCCCGCGTGTACATAGCAAGCTTTGATGCACTCATGCCAAGCTCGTTCCTGCGCGCGTTCTAGCTTGCTGCCGACCGCTTTGCTTTGCTATTTCTTGCGTGGAGGGCCACCTCACCGACCGATCCAGCCGCATACCGCTACTCGCAGTCGCAGTGGCGGACCTAAAAAATTGCGGAAGCTTGGGCGCGCCGCAAGGCAGCAAACATTTCTCAAACAAATGTTGCATTATAAATAAAGTAAATATTGTTTTCACGGTGGTTTTCTAATGCATGAATAAAGATACAATATACTACTAGTTCACTACATGTTTAAGGCTTACATCACAATTTTGTAATTAAAATCAGCTTATTTAAGCATTTTACAATGAGTTTTATTTTAAAAAAAATATCACATTAGTACGAGTTTGTACAGCTTGCCAGCTCTGCATGACCTGTACGAGTCCCCGCATCTGCATAGGCTGCATGATGGAAAGGATCCATCGTGTAGCTGCCTCTATTTTGTTCTATAAATAAATTTTGGCCACATAATGCACTAGGGGTAACAACGTCTTTTCACGTTCGTAGTTGACACCGTTAGATCTTAAAATAAACTAGAGTGTCATATAAGGAAAGAAATCAAGTTAGAATGTCAAATAGGGAAGAAAAACTTTTCCAGAACCAAATAGGGAACCAAATTTTTAGCCAGCGTCAAATAAGGAATTCTCTCTAAGAAGTATGCTCATTTGTGAGCTACACAAAAACCAGATGTGTGGATCTACACTAAGAAACAAGACATCTATTCCGGTTCTGCCATGTCAATTTGCACCTGGTTTTTGTCTAAACAATCAAATAATTCTCTTATCCTCAAGTCCTCAATTAATGCAAATATCAATCTTTTTGCTTGTTTCACAATAAAATTAGACGCACATATTTGTCGGATATAGTGGTACATTGAAAAAAAAATCATCTTGATCCCTCAAGTCCACGCTCACTGTGAGATCACCTGGTTCTACCACGAGCCGTCCACATTTAACTCGGTTAAATCTTCTACAATTTGAATCGGAAGGAGGTGATGTTTCAGCCACTTCACATCATTGCATCATTTATTTTTTTAACCCGCAGAAAGTTGATGGAAGCTCCCACTCATTATGTTTTCTCATTGCACATAACTCAAACTAAAATCGGAGAATCAATTATTGAATCTTCAAGCCTTCGATGTTCATTTCTTTGTGAGGCTCCTTTTCGTTTCAGAAACTAAACTCGTGTAAGGCTTCTTTTCTATGAAATAAAGCTGGGGACAGATCCCTTTTCACCCAAAAAAAAAATCATTTCTTTGTGCAATGAATAAAGTCATTGTTGCGATGTGTACTTTGCTTAACTACTAAGACAAGTCCCTTAAATAACTTTCAAAATGGTTGATGTAGGCTCTACCGTTCCTAAGCTTCTTATAAGCTATTCATTTAGTGGTGCATCGACTATGATACACATTTTGAACTTGTATCTTCTTAATGATTTTATTTATTATCAAGCCCCTCACCCTTCCTCTGGAGTATTTGTCGATTTTATTTTTTTACTTTACAGCGTCCCCAAAGGAAAAACAAAAAAAAATGTTTGGAAAATGAAAAAAATTGAAACGGACATTTTGCAACATGTACAATTATCAGTAAAATATAAATAAAGAGGAAAAAAGAATTTGTCTGAGCCCAGGTTCGAACTGGGGACCTTTAGTGTGTGAGACTAACGTGATAACCAACTACACCACCCAGACGACTTGTTAACTTTTGTATTGGGAACTTAATGTATGTGTTGATAAAGCGCAATCAAATATTCAAGTTCAATCAATCCATGAACTCGCGGAACGCACGGCAGAAGAAAAACAAGTAGAGGATGAATGGAACGCAGTGGTTGAGGGCAACACAACATATGCAGCATCGCGGATCTTTACCGCCCGCCGATTACTGAAAGTTTATAACCAAATAAATACACCGCGAAATCACAGTACAAGACCATACATACATAGCTCAACAACCAGCCAGATCTTGAGCAAAATAAATAAGTGTGGAAGAGCCCGATTCAGTCGGTGGCGGGCTAGCCGACGTAGACGTGGACGCCGATGGCGATGATGAAGATGGTGACGAGCGCGAAGTAGACGACGGCGTGGACGAGGATGGAGAGGCCGCTGGTGTGCAGGCTGCCGAACTCCGCCACCCGGCCGCGCCCCGGCAGCGTGCAGAGCAGCCCCGGCGTGAGCAGCACGAAGAGCACCGTCGCCACGATCACCGGGCCCCAGTCCGCCATTCCCCCTCCTCCAGCTCTCCTCCCGTCTAAATCTCCAAAACTTTGAGCAGCTTTCTGGATCGGATTTGCACTGGACTGGAGTGAGCAGAGGGGGAAGTCGAGCGTTAATTAGTAAGCTTCCAGCTGGTTCGCATGGTGGGCGAAAGCGTGCGGTGGGATCCAGCGCAGCTCCCCATGGTGGTGGGCTTGTGGTTGATAGGCCTCTGACAGGTGGTACAAAGGTTTACTAAATGATATGGGCCCACACATCATTGGCGAGGCAGGGGCCCGATCTGGTGTTCATCGGAAAGGGGAGGATCCGTTCCCGTTTCGTTCAGCAATACTTTGGCTGTGCGTTGCGTGGAACCAGACGGAGCGTGCCAAAGAGGAGCGGTTGGAGTGCAGACACACGATACGAACGGCGCTGCATCAGCGTTCATTGTCGCCTCGCCCAAAGGCAGTCTTTTCCCTCGCAAAAAAAAAAAGGCAGTCTTTTCTTTCTCTCTTTTTCTTCCCTACATCTAGCCGTATGTCTTTTGTTTCAGAAGGAAAACAAAATATATAAGAGGATTAGTTAGTAACAGTTTTTTTTGTTTGGAGGAAAATATATAAAAAAACATTCCTACGTACACAGTTTTACAGTGTGTTTGGACCACTTTTTATAATTTCCACGATGATATACGCAAGCAAGGTCTTTATCAGTATAATAATTATATTTCCATCAGTCTTAGAGGAGGTGAGGTACAAAAATTTCATGGAAAATTAATATTTGCGTCGGTATCTAACGAATATATTTGCTTGCATATCTAACGAATCTAGGATTTTAGTCGGCATTTTCTCGGGTCCTACATGCTCGCGTCCCACACCTTCTCTCTGATTTTCTTGCACAATGCGTGCACGAGCTAGCGCTCTCTCTCTCTCTCTCCTTCGTTTCGCTGGTCACAACCAAACATAGCCATGGACAGCCCGGCCCGAAGCCCGGCCCAAAAAACTCAGGCCTGAGCCAAGAAATGTTGGCCCGACTGCCGGGCCGGGCCAGGCCTGGGTAGCCCGCAAACACAGTTTAACACTACGACCTGGCTCGCGGCCCGGCGGGCTTGGTGGGTATTTGGTCGGGTCGAGCTGGGCTTGGGCCGGATTTTTTAGCGTCGGGCTTTCCTCGGGCCAGCCCGAGGCCCGGCCCGGCCCGACACATGCCCAGGTATGGTCACACCTCTCTCTGTACAAGATTGCATGCGGTTTGACATTAATTTGGCAAAAGCTCTTTTACAGTATCCTGAAATAAATAATAGCCGTCTATTTCTTTCAATCCAACAGATATCCTGGGTTGCTACTACAGCAAAAAAAAACACCAAAGAATATCATCTTAAAAACCACTGGAGTACCATTAGTTCCAGAGGTGAAGTAATCATGTTAGTAAATACTGTGTTATTATGATTATGTTTGGAAAATTATATGTCGATATATTTGATCCCATTCTCTCATGGAAAGAGTTGGCAACCAACTAGAGGCGCCATTGTGTTGCTGGCGATCGGTGATCTATAGCATAGGCAAGCCGAGCGGTTGGATGGACAGCCATCCCATGAACACAATTAACATGACCATTGGAGATCCTCGCCGGTTGGCCGGGAATCTCAAAGAACAATTTTGTATCTCTAACGTCATGGAGATGAGAATTAATAAACAACAGGCCTAAAGGGCATGAAATTGAACAAAGGAAAACGTAAAAAGCATTTCTCCAAATATAGTTTTATAGTCTGTATGGACCTCCTTTTATAATTTCCATGATGATCTACCCAACCAAAGTCTTTATCGGTATAATAATTACCTAACTACACCATGGCATGTGGTTTGACATTAATTTGACCATGCTTATACTGCAAACAATACACCCCGGTTTGCTTAATTCTGTTTTGTTTTTCAATCATTTCTTTTGTATAGACTCCATCCATACCATATTATGCACTTTTTATTCTTAGTTTTCTAGACCCTACTACCTAAAAGACGTCACTGAAGGTAAATTAGATTCATGGTTTTAGTGGAGTAACCACGAGTTTTGGGTAGTTCATCTAGCCGACGGTTGCAAGGATGATAATTACTGCGTACCGATGGCAACATAAGTGTGCATTTAGTAATAAATTAAGGCATCTTCGAAGTAGTAGCGTTGTAATTGTTGCTTAAATTTTCTATGTAGTAGGTATTTTTTGTGATGAGACAATAAATAAAACACGAGAGAGAATAAGGTTGTTTTCCTATAAACTAATAAAATCTGCACAAGCTTCATGGTGGATAAATGTGAAAAAATTATTTATTTATTACCTCTTGTTAGATGATTTAACGAACATTATTAGTGTACTCGTGTGATATTTGGTTTTGGTTACTCACATTATTATTTTCATTTAATTGTATATTTGGAGTCACTAAAGAGTCATGTGCCACTGCAGAACAACAAAATTAGAGCACTTCCAACGTTCGACTTAAGCCACTTGCAATGCAAAGTATCATATAGGGAGTATAATGCACTATGATACTAGGTGTGTTCGGTAATTGAATGAAGTGGAATGGAATGTCATGGTTCCATTCCACTGTAATGGAACAATTCAATTGTTTTGTTTGGTTTGGACAAAACGGTAGAATAGAATGGTTCCATTTTTTGTTTGGTTTGGACAAAATAAGTGTTATGGAATGCCTAAAATTGGATTGAACTCGGCTCTTTCATACCAATGGTGAGATTATCTCACACATACTACAAGTAAAATTGCAAAAGAATGACAAACTTCAGCTCCTCTAACTTGATCAGTGCTGCAAAACTCAAGTAGACACGGACCAGCCGCCGGATCCCTGCCACCACCGCACCAGATTCCTGCCGTCGTTGTGATCGATTTAAGCCACCGTCACGTGTTCATGCCGCCACTGCCAAAGCCTCTAATCCCCGTTGCCCCACCTATGTGCTTGCTAGACCCTGCCTCCTTACTGTACTATCGTTGCCTGGTTCATGTGGCATCAATCGCAATTGCTCGCATGAGAGCCACTCCGCCCCTAGTTACAACCGCCACCACTCCTAGCGCGGTACCACCGTTGCCGTGTAGCTAGTTGGAGAGATGACGTAGAGGATATGAAGAGACGACGGACACGAAAGGGAGAGACTAAAGGACAGAGAGGTTTTGGGTCGCACGGGTGAGGTTAAGCCAATCTTTTTTGTTTTGCTCGACTCGGTGATGGATAGCGAGTGGTTCCACCAGATTTCACTGATTCGATGGAACTAGTGCATTCTGAATATTAGGAATATATTCTCTTTTTAGTTCTACAACCAAACACATGAAATTGCACCAGGAGTAGAACGGTTCCATTACATAGCTTGATTCCGTAACCAAACACATTCTAGAAGTGTCATAAGGTTTTTATTAGTAGCATTAAAACACAAGTGTCATAAGGTTTTCATTATGTTGCATATAAGTTTTAGTTAAAGTTAAACTACGCAAAAAATTAACCTAGTATATAGCAAAAGTTATTATTATCTATGATGCATCATGTATATAATATGAAACTATATTTCACCGTGATTCTAATAATATTAATGTCATATTACAGAAGTTTCTGTATTTTAATAAATAATAATTGATCAAACTTTACAAAATTTGGAATTATGCCCAACATAAATTGGAACAAAGGGAGTATATGGCTTTTATTATATTTTCACAAAGTGTACGCTCCTCTCTGTTTCCCAAAATAAGACGTATAAAGTTTAATTAACTCAAACAATGTAAAAAAAATGTCTAGGTTTATGAAAAATATTAACAACTATAATATAAAGTTAATATTGTTGAATACATAATGAAGTGTATCTGCATATTATAATTTTTATAGTATTATTATAAAAATAAGGCGTGCGCAGTAGTTTTTGATGGATCTCGTCGATGTTTGTGTTTGTTGGTGTGGTTACAAATCGGCTTGTTTAATTTATGGTTCATGACAATGGTTATTGTGCATTGGTCCTTTGAACCTTAGCACGATGATTTCACAGCCATGTACCACAACAAATTTTACTATGACAAAATTTGTGCAGCTCAAAGTGGGAAGAAATGAGGATGGCTGTATGCCTTCTGTTTCCTCTAGTATTTATAGTTTTTTGCTAGGTCATCCAAAAATATATATTATGATTTATTTTACTTTTAAAGTTTTTGTACTACACTTAATAATTATCAGTAGATCGCTAATTTTTTGTAAAAGTAAATAAATAAATAAATTATCAATATGTTGCACGAAAAAAGATTTTCATCCCTCGTAATTTTAGCCCGTCTGCTGGAGGGCGCAAATTACGGGATACATCGTCTTTGTTGGAGTTGTTCTAAGAAATGCAAGAATTTAAGTGTAATTTGTTTTATTTATAGATTTTTTATTACACTTAATAATTATTAATAGATTGGTGGATTTTTTTAAAAAATAAATAAATAGTCGAGGACAGGAGATTGTTTCACAACCGAAACACCTATTACGCACGAGTTTAGACAACACAACATATGCAGCATCTCGGATCTTTACTGCCCGATTACTGAAAGTTTACAAGCAAAGACCGTACATAGCCCAACAGTCAGCCAGATCTCGAGCTAGATCCAAGTGGGGGGAGAGCTGGAATCGGTCGATCGATGCTACCCAGCGTAGACGTGGACGCCGATGGCGATGAGGAAGATGGTGACGAGCGCGAAGTAGAGGACGGCGTGGATGAGGATGGAGAGGCCGCTGGTGTGCATGCTCCCGAACTCCGCCACCCGGCCGCGCCCCGGCAGCGTGCAGAGCAGCCCCGGCGTGAGCAGCACGAAGAGCACCGTCGCCACGATCACCGGGCCCCAGTCCGCCATTTCCCCTCCTCCCTGATCTCTTTATCAAAGTCCCCAAATTTCGAACAGCTTCTGGATCGGATTTTGCTGGAACTCTCTGGGAAGCGCACTGGAGTGAGCAGAGGAAGCCACGCATTAATTTGTACTCTAGCTGGTGAGCAGGGTGGGGGAAAGCCGTGCAGGTGGGCCCCAGCTCAACTCCCAATGGTGGGTAATAAGCTAGTAGTAGCTGATATACACATGACACGTGGGGCACATGGTATTCTGGAAGCGATAAGGGGCCCATACGTCATTGCCGTGGTAGGAATGTGCTCGTGGTGCATCTGGTGGGGCAAAGAATCCGTTCCGTTCTCGGTGAGGAAACCCTTGGCTGCGGGACTGCGGGTTGCGTGCCGTGGGAGCGGACGGAAGGAACCAGAAGGAGCGTCTCGCACTCCCCAGTGTCTCCATCCCACGCCACCAGCAAGGGTTCTTCTGTAGATGCATACTAGAAGGACCTTAGAGCATCTCCAGCCGTGTCCCCTAAACCGTCCCCAAACCGCGCCGGATTGAGCGTTTTTGTTTCGTTCTGCGCTGGGGGACGTCGCTCCCCAGTCGCGTCCTCCAAACAAAATTTCGCAAATTTTAGACTTAGCTAGATTCGTCCAAACTTACATAGATTCGAACGAAATTTGACTAACTTTAAACTAAACCTAATATAGAACCACTTGCGGCGACCGGAGGCGTCGTAGTACTGCTGGAAGTTGTACATGTCGTCGGTGACGACCTCCTCTTGACGCGCTCGTCGACGGGCTCGTCGACGGGCTCGTCCTTCGCCGCTTGGTCCGCTCGTCGTCGGAGAGGTCCACCAGCGGCTTGCCGGAGTCGCGGATGGACATGGCGATCGCCGCGTCCAGGTCGCCCTCCAGGCGTCCTTGTCGTCCATGGACGCCAAGAACGCCGCCCGCAGCCCGGGCGTCCTCGGGGTCGTCGCTGGCGATGAGCCGCCGCCGTCGTACTCCGCCGCAGCCGCCGCTTCGACGCTTCCTCCGCTCCTCCTTCACCTCGGCCGGGATGAGGAGGGCGCCGCCGCGCCTCCTTGCTGCCGCCGCTGCCGCCGCCACACCTCGTGTTGACGGGCGTCGCCGCTCCTCCTTGACCTCCCGTTTGGGGACGGTGTAGGGCGCCGACCGGTACGACGAGGACGGCGTCGATCGCGCCGGTCCCGAGGAAGAAGAGTGCGAGGAGGACGAGTACGTCGTCCTCCTCGGCTGCCATTGAGGAGACGGCGGCGGCGACGACGGCATCTCTAGCCTTGGAGCGCCGTTGCGGATGCCGCGGATGACGTTCTCGAGGTGCGCCCGAACGCCCGAACAGGCGCGGCCTTCCCTGTTCCAGCTGTTGGGGCCGCCGACGAGGTTGTCGGTGCTGTGCATCTCGACGTCGTACTTCGCCTGGAAGTACGTTGTCAACACCCGGATTTTTAAGTCCAGATGCCTATTATGCCATACATCGCAATCCCAGGAATATTGTTGTTGCGAGACATAATAGTTGAATACCATAGAGTCATCATTTATTACAATACATAATTGTCTTACAAAGATGGATCACATGATCCAATATTACAATAGTAGCTGATCTATTGATCAACGAACATCACAAATAGCGGAAGCGAAGTAGTAGTGGACTATCTAATCCACAGGCCAACGCTTGACGTCAGGAGCGGTCCTAGTTGTCGTAGACGTTCTGTCCATCCTCCTCGTACCTGTTCACCTTCATAGTCGCCATTTGAATAGCCAGGGACAAAGCCATGAGTACTCTTAAAGTACTCGCAAACTAATACTAGTGTGAACACTATTAATTGTGGTAAGGGGATACTAAGCTCTAGGTTTATTTGCATAAAGCCAAGTTTATTTCATAAACATTTAGTAAAGATGCTTGAATCACTAGACTAACTCAAGTGGGAACATTAGTGTCATTCCCACAACTCTGTTGTGATTCAAATCAAAATCACCATTCACCTTTCAAATTCAAGTCACCAGTCATATGTCACATTTTTGAAAATGGTCTGATGACGGAACAGTATGGCCTTTCCAATCGTCCGTAACCGTGGACACGGCTATTCGAATAGTTCTACACTCTGCAGAGGTCGTACTCTTGTGCCACAATATTTGCAATAATCCGTCAGGGTTAACTGGCCCTGATTTATCATACTCCGTATGCGGACTACCAATCATAACCTTTCACTTACATACTCTAGTACAGGCACCTCTCCCCATGAGCTTGGCCTCCCAGTGAAGACACACCGTCAGCCTGGGAACTGCACAGGGCTTGGGCCGGACAATTCACCTCATTCACGTCATATCACATCACTTCTTTTGTTGTAGAGGCAGCCTTCAGCCTAACCCCGATGACGCTTGTTTAGAGGGAACCCATACTAAAGCACATAAATTTCTAGTTAAGCCCTTACCCATGTTGGGTATTGTGGGGGTACTTTCAAAATTGGAATGGTATCGCATCCGAACCCAACCATCAGTTTTATATCAAAATCACCATCTTCTCTTGGTCACATTCACCTTCAAAATCATTCAATGGAATGAACCATCATTCCAAGGTTTCACCTTCATTGCAAAGTCACATGTTCCCATCTAGAGTAATCTAATTTTTAATTGATTAGCACTAGCAACTATTTCATGAGGGGTGCTAAGTATCTTGGAGCTTGCTAGGCTAAGTGTGATTCTCTTGTACTACTCTATAATTCAACCAAGTGAATCATAAACCAAAAAGTAACTTTGATAAATAAAATCAAGTAAAGCTGGTAAAGTAAAAACTTTAGGATAGGTTCATAAAGTAACATGTAAAGATGCCTTGCTCTGGTAGAGCTTTGCACCATGATGGTTAGCAAGTTTATTAGCTTGCACTGGTAATAGCTGGCATTAATATTAGCTTGCATTAGTCTAGCTTGCCTTGATTGGTGAGGTGATCAAAGTGTTCTTCTTCTTCCTCTTGGTAGAATACCTCCTCCTCTTGATAGTCTCCGGTACTAGCGTCTATAAACGAATACGAGGATACAATCACCAAACAATACTTAAGTATTCTTAATTAGCCTTAGTGGCTCACACAAATGATCTAGCATCACTACTTAACATTTATTACAAGATTATGCTAGGGTTTCCTTATTTAGTAATAGGAAAATAATTTCCTCTTATTAAGAATGGAGTTAGGGTTTCTCTTTAGTTTGTGAGAAAATAACTTCCTCTCATTGAATCTTCTTAAAATTTAATTTCTCTTATGAATAATATATGACCTAGGTTGACTAAAGTCAACCTCTTCATACTTATCATTTGGGAAAATGATTTAAATGAGGTTCCATCCCTCATGTAATTTAATACTAACATGGTAGTGATTTAATGCCACCAAATAATTTAATATGAGGTTACCTAGACCATGATCACTACCTCATATTGAATTACTTGAGAACAAGATTTAAATGAGAGGAATATTTCTCATATGATTTAACACATTGTTGTAACTAATTTAAAGGACTACTATTGAGGTGATTTAATCTTCTCAAATAACCAGGGATGATCCCATGTTGACCAAGGTCAACACTTCTCACTTAGTATTTGAGAAAAGTGAGTTAAATGAGATTCATCCTCTCATGTGATTTAATTAACCTTTGGAAAATTTAAATACTATTTAGATTTAAGATCTATAAGTGAGTAAGTATGAGCCTAGGAAAATAAAGGTCAACACATTATTTCATATTATTTGAGAAAGATGATTTAAATGAGGTGAGCACCCCATATCATTTTAATAACACCTTGCAATGGTTTAATATCATTAATTAATCTAAGGTGAGTTTTAATTGACCATGGGATCTACCTCATATTAATTTGGTTGAGGCAAGATTTAAATGAGACCAAAGTATCTCATATGATTTAATAAATAGGTTTGAAATATTTAAATACTACTTATGAGAATGATTAAATATTTTCAAATAGGAACCTATGGGCCACTAATACATGTATTATCAATTCTTATTGAACTATTTGGACTAATGATTTAAGTGAGAAGCTATGCCTCATATAAGTTAAACTATCATTGAAATGATTTAAAATCTCTAAGTAACCAAGCATGAGACTTATTTGACCAAGGTTAGTACCTCTAGTGGAATTACTTAGGATCACAATTTAAATGAGAGAGAAGCCCTCATACTATTTTAAATAAGTTTATGTGTATGTATTAAATGGGCTAGAAATGACTCCATAGCCCTTATTTGACTCTAGTCCATGATCATGCAAAACAACTATGCTATATTTTTGCATAAACAATTAGATTAGGTCAAATTTGATTTGTTAGAGTTGGAATCAACTTAAAATCATTTATAGATAATTTTTAATATTTATTTGAAGTCAGAAAAGGCCCTGCCTTGTTATTTTTATCATTTAAATTTAATTTCGAATTTGGACATGAGGCCAGTGGCATTGTTTAGATAATTTCATGAGCTTTCCGAATATATAAAATTTGCTAGATTTGGTTTGGTAGATTTCAAACTATTCAAAAATTACTAAAGCATCTGCAGGGTTTTTGGAAATAAAAATTAAATCTAGATTTGAATCTTTGGGCTAGGCGGGAAAGCAAATGGGCCGAATTGTTTAAAAAGCCAAAGGGCCAGCCCAGTAACGTTTCTCAGCCGCGGGCCAACTGACAGGGGGTCCCACGCGTCAGTGAGTTGATTCGACCGAAACGGTACCTGCGAATAGGAGCCGTTGGATCAGGCGAGGATCGCACGGCCGACCGTCGTCGTCGTCGACGGGGGAGGAGAGCCTGCTGCGCCGGCGAGGTAGGGGGTCGGAGGGCGCGCTAGGTCGCCGGCGGTCGAAGGAGAGGGGTGAGGCGAGGTTGTCGACGACGAGAAGTCGACTGGTAGCAGTTTCGAGGCTCGGGGTGGCGTCAATCAACGGATTGATCTGCGGCGGGCTCCGGCGATCGACGGTGCAATTGGAGCTAACTAGAGCTTAATCAAGGTGGAGCAGAGGTCGATGAGATCGAGGAGAAGGATAGGAGCGAGTTTGGTGTGGAGAAGGAAGCCCAGGAATGGCTCTATTTATAGATGCTCGAGGTGCTGCGAGGGTGCCGTGGAGGTTGTCGACGGCCATGGCGCTCCAGGGCGCGAAGGGGCAAGCTAGGGGGCGCAGGAGGTAGGCGACGGCTAGATGGAGCTAGCGCGCGTGAAGGGACGACAGGGGAAGGACGGGAGCGTGCTGGCAACGATCAAGTGCTCGCAGTACCGTGGCGGCAGAGTGGTGATCATGGCGATGGCTACGGTGCAGGGGCAGGCCTGGGAGCGTGTCTAGTGTGTAGAGGGCGGGGAGGCGGTGCTCGACGCAGGCGTAGCTTGGCCAGAGGAGGACGGAGGTGCTCGAGCGCGTGGCGATGCCAGAGCGTGGTCACCGCGCGTGCTGGCATGGTTTTGGTCGTGCAGAGCGTGCGTGTTCTGGCCAAATGTGTGTGTCTCTTTGCGTAGGGCTGGTACAGGCGTGCTTAGGGGAGTACATAGAAGCTCGATGACATGGTGAAACGGAGAGATGAGGGCCAGAGAGAAATGGAGTGAGGGTGGCTGGCATGGGTACGGCATGGCCAAGTTCTGGCATGCCTCCACTTTAATCGACCCTTGCAAGTACCTGGCTTGGTGTAGGAGAGGTAGGGAAGCAATGATCATCCAGAATTAGAGGTGGTTTAGGCTAAAATCTGCTGGACAAAGAGGGGTATTACAATTCCAGAATCATGCCTGCAAGGTGTTCGACACAATGGCCGCATGAACCTTTTTGTTGAATTTTGCAAATCTTTTTGGTGGAGCTCAAACATATAATTAAAGATGTAGAATGGTGGTGGTGGTGGTCAATTTGGTGAAGTTTTGCAAGATTTCAAATTGGGGGTTGATCTTCACATAGTTTCAAAGTCTCCACTTGTCAATTCCATACTGGTCAACCTGGTCAAAGTTAGCATGTGTGGTCAACATGAAAGTTGTTCTCCTTGACATGGTCTTGGATGACATGGCAATAGTTGACCAAGTTTAGTTTAAGAATTGAGAAAACCAGAGGGGTTAAGTGAGGAACATTTTATAAAACTCACTTTTGACCATTATCACATGTATGAAGAAATCTTGATTTCCTTGTGTTTGATTCTTGATCCAATGATGCATTTGTGTTAGTTTATCATATTTAAGTATTACACAAGCAAGAGATCAAGTAATGGTGGCCTTTGGTGAAGATTTGCTATTTGGCATAATGTGTATGTGAGTGAATTTTGGGGATTTTCTCCCTATTTAACTTCTATTCATTTGATTTGACTTTTGTTGACTCTCAAGTGATTCTTATTAGTTTAGAAACATTTTAAGAGCATTTAAACCAATTCAAATGGTCTTGTTCAAAGATTTGCAAATTTGGCCTTAATACATAAGAGATGAGGTGTCAAATTTTACTAAACTTGTAAATGGTTGATCTTGCTTTACTTGGACATGGGTTAGGGTCAATTTAGTGTTATATTAGGTTGAGAGATGGTTTCACATCATTTAGTCAAGGTTTAGAGTCATAGGGTAAAATTGGGTGAAATGGCTATGTGCCACATATGCCTCTATGCATATGGTGCATTTAAATTTTATTTGGACTTGGTTGGATTCAAAATGGTGTTGTTGATTTGTTGAAATGGTATATGGAGGTGATCCAATCATTCACAACAAGTCCTAGGGTCAATTCTCTCAAGTTCCCATGTTTGCTATATTCTTCTCATATGCCTCTATGGCATTTTTAGTTTCTTTTTATTTTCTTTGGTTTCAACTTGGAAATGATTTAAGAAGTACTATGTAAGGTTTATGAAGCTTTTCCAATCCTTTAAATAAAGTGGAAAGGTCTAGGGTAAATATTTATAATTATAGCCATAGGCACATATGCCTTTTTCTCATTTAATTTCCTTTTATTTTCTTTTAACTAGGATGGTGAGAAGAGGGGTGAGGTTTTAGGGTTTAAGATTATTTCAAATACTAATAACAAGCAATCATGGCAATAGCACAAAAATTAAGCAGGATTATTATGTACCAAACTTAATTTAATAAAAGTTTTTGTTGGTTCCAAAATTTGGAACTAGGGAAATATATTTGTTTTATTTTGAATTTCTGGGATGTTACAAACCCTTCCCCCTTAAACAAATCTCGTCCCGAGATTTTAAGAAAAGTTAGGTTCCTAAGAGAGATTGGGCATTTTGATTAACAGGAAGGCATACTTGTCAGGTGGGGTGCTTCCTGAGCTTCAGTGGCAGTCATGTGGTAAAACGGCCGTTGTTGTTGTTCTGGTTCCTTCTACCTGCGAAGCGGCGCTGTTGCTGGGCAGGTGCAGCGGTGTTGGCGGCGATCTTGGCAAGCTTCTTGGGGCATTCCTTGGAGTAGTGGCCCACAACTCCACATTCATAGCAGTTTATAGTTGACTTGTCCTTCAGGGTGACGGGGATGGCATTGCTTCCAGTCCTCGGGCCAGTGTTGGTGTTGGTGTTGTGGTTGTTGTTGCCGTTGTGGTTGCTGTTGTTATTGTTGTTGCCTCCGGGCTTCGGGGGTCCTCCGTTGTTGTTGGTGTAGTTGGGGCGATAAGTCTGAGCAGGTGGCCTGTTGTTTCTGGGGGTGAATCCTCCAGAGGAGTTATTGCGGTGCTTCGGGTATGGTGGGGTCCACTCTGGTTCATCATTGCGCTTGCGGTTCTCATTGGCCTGATGCAGCTTTCCTTCCATCTGTATGGCTGAGTCCACGAGGGCTTCGAGGTCAGCGAACGGAATATTCACTAACACAGTTTGCATCTCGTCGTGCAGTCCGTTCAGAAATCTTTCCTTTCTTTTCTCATTTGTGTCGGTCTCGTCCGGGGCGTATCTTGACAGAGTGAGAAACCTGTCGCGGTATTTCACCACGGACATCCTTCCTTTCTTGAGTTCACGGAACTCGTCTCTCATTTTCTTGATTAGTCCTTGGGGCACATGGTACTTGCTGAACTTCAGCTTGAAGTCCTCCCATGTCATCATCTGTCCTGCATTCATTGCACGGGCACTAGTCCACCAGGCTCTTGCAGGCCCTGACAGGTAGTGGGTGGCAAACAGTACTTTTTCTGCGGCTTCAACTCCCGCAACTTCAAGGTTGTTCTCTATTGTCTGGAGCCAGTCATCAGCATCCAAGGGTTCTTCGGTTTTGCTGAACATAGGAGGGTTGGTGTTCTGGAAATTCTTCAGCTTTGACCCAGGGTGATTGTGGTTTCCATGGCCTTGATTGTTCTGAGCTAGTTGTTGCAGTGCAGCAATGTTGGCTTGGCGTTCAGCTCTTTCCGCTTCTCGGTCTGCCATCATCGTCTGCAGCAGTTGCATCATGGCATCCTGGGTGGCGTTGCGGGTTGGTGGGGCCATCTGAACATGTAGGTAGATCATGAGGTAAGAGGGAATTTTCTATGGCTTATTTTGAGTTATGTTTAAACTTAAAACTTGAAATATTTTTGTGATGAACATAGCACACACTTTATTTATTCACAACAAACATCACACATTACAAGTTAAAACACTAAGGGTTTTAAGAACCCTTCTTCCACAAACTACGATACATGGTGCGGGATACAACTCACACCTACGTAAGTGAAGCTAGTGCAACTATTCCTCATTGTCTTCATCCACATCGATGGGAATGATCCCATCCTCCTCAGCCTCCAGAAACTCATAGTCTTCCTCATCGGTGAACTCATCATCCTCAAAGTCGTTGTCGTCGCTCAGGAAGTCATCGCCTCCCTGGATGTCTTCTCCATCCTCCTCCATCTCCTGGATCTGGTCCTGCTGGGTCCGGACAGTCACCTCTAAGGTGCGAATCTTTCGCGAAGACGGGTGATAGTAGCGACATTCTTGGCGCGCTGCAGGCGGAGTGACCGGCGGTCCTTGGCGAGTAGCCTGATGGCGTCGGCATGATGAGCCAAAGCCATCTGGGCACGGTGGGCGTGGACACGTGTCAGCTCCAGGTCCTTCCGGGTCTCATGAAGCATAAAGTCCAAATGCTCCACATGAATCTTGAGCACCGGGTGCGAAGAGAGTGCCATGGGCTCCCCCATGGTGTCGTGCCTCGCGAAGTGGGCGAAGCGACTTCCCTGGAGTGCGGCGATGTTTTGTCCGCACACCCGGGCAAGTCCCTCCTGAAGGGCGTGAGCAAGCCCGTCCACCAGTTGCATTCCTTGAAGGAGAACAGAATCCTCTCCGAGATGGGAGGCTCCGGGCTTCCCTTCAAGTCAGCGGTAATCATCCACTGCTGTTCCCCAGCGGGGGTGTTGTGGATCCGGACTCCGTGGAATTGGGGAGGTGGGCGTTCAAGCTTCTCGGACACTAGGTACAAGTCGCGCTCGAACACCAGACTTCCTCCGTTTCCCAGCTCGTAGGACTCCGTCTGGTCATAATACTCCATCTGAAAGTGAAATGGAGGAGTAAGTTAGAGACGGGAACAGGTGTGGCAAAATTTTAGATGGATTTATAAGGAGAAGCATGGCTTATTATTTTTAAGAAGATCTGATAGAGAAGAAAATGAATAAGTTTTTCACAAATACTTACTTCATTTGTTTTTAGAAACTAAAATTTTCCGAACGTCCATTCTAACTAGGGTCTCCTAAGGTCAAACAATGGCTCTGATACGTCTCCAACGTATCGATAATTTCTTATGTTCCATGCTACTTTATTGATGATACCTACATGTTTTATGCACATTATATGTCGTATTTACGCATTTTCTGGAACTAACCTATTAACAAGATGCCGAAGAGCCAGTTGCTGTTTTCTGTTGTTTTTGGTTTCAGAAATCCTAGTAACGAAATATTCTCGGAATTGGACGAAATCACCGCCTAGGGTCCTATTTTTGCACGAAGCTTCTAGAAGACCGAAAGGGATAAGAAGTGGGGCGACGAGGCGCCTGTGGTGTGGCCCCTCGCGCCGCCTCTTGACCTACCCTTTCGCCTACTTAAAGCCTCGTCGCGAAACCCCCGCACGAGAGCCACGATACGGAAAACCTTCCGAGACGCCGCCACCGCCAATCCCATCTCGGGGATTCAGGAGATCGCCTCCGGCACCCTGCCGGAGAGGGGATTCATCTCCGGAGGACTCTTCATCGCCATGATCGCCTCCGGAGTGATGAGTGAGTAGTTCACCCCTGGACTATGGGTCCATAGCAGTAGCTAGATGGTCGTCTTCTCCTTGTTGTGCTTCATTGTTGGATCTTGTGAGCTGCCTAACATGATCAAGATCATCTATCTGTAATACTATATGTTGTGTTTGTCGGGATCCGATGGATAGAGAATACTATGTTATGGTGATTATCAATCAATTGTTTATGTGTTGTTTATGATCTTGCATGCTCTCCGTTATTAGTAGAGGCTCTGGCCAAGTTTTTGCTCTTAACTCCAAGAGGGAGTATTTATGCTCGATAGTGGGTTCATGCCTTCATTGACACTGGTGACAGAAAGTTCTAAGGTTGTGATGTGCTGTTGCCACTAGGGATAAAACATTGATGCTATGTCTAAGGATATAGTTGTCGATTACATTACGCACCATACTTAATGCAATTGTCTGTTGCTTTGCAACTTAATACTGGAAGGGGTTCGGATGATAACCTGAAGGTGGACTTTTTAGGCATAGATGCAGTTGGATGGCGGTCTATGTACTTTGTCGTAATGCCCAATTAAATCTCACTATATTTATCATATCATGTATATGCATTGTTATGCCTTTCTCTATTTGTCAATTGCCCGACTGTAATTTGTTCACCCAACATGCTTTTATCTTATGGGAGAGACACCTCTAGTGAACTGTGGACCCCGGTCCTATTCTTTACATAGCATACAATCTACTGCAATACTTGTTTACTGTTTTCTTGCAAACAATCATCTTCCACTCGATACGCTTAATCCTTTGTTACAGCAAGCCGGTGAGATTGACAACCTCACTGTTTCGTTGGGACAAAGTACTTGGGTTGTGTTGTGCACGTTGGCGCCGGAATCCCTGGTGTTGCGCCGCATCACATTTCGCGACCATCAACCTTCAACGTGCTTCTTGGCTCCTCCTGGTTCGATAAACCTTGGTTTCTTTCTGAGGGAAAACTTGCCACTGTGCGCATCATACCTTCCTCTTGGGGTTCCCAACGGACGTGTACATTTACGCGCATCAAGCCTGTTTTCTGGCTGGGGAGATCAAGACACGCTGCAAGGGGAGTCTCCACTTCTCAATCTCTTTACTTTGTTTTTGTCTTGCTTTATTTTATTTACTACTTTGTTTGCTGCACCTAAACAAAACACACAAAAATTAGTTGCTAGTTTTACTTTATTTACTGTCTTGCTCTCTATATCAAAAACACAAAAAAATTAGTTACTTGCATTTAGTTTACTTTTGTTATCATGTCTAGTTCTGTACTTGTTACTTCTTCACCTGAGGAATTAGTTTTTACTTTTAAACAAGGGGATGAGGAAAGTTTTAAAGATGCTTGGTCTAGGATTTTTACTTCTTATCGTAAAACTGAACCTCAAATGACTCTAAGTTTGCTCCTTAGTAATTTTTATTTTGGTCTTATGATTCGCTATAGATATGCCTTGGATGCTCTAGTAGGAGGAGATTTCCTTCATTGTAATGGGGATCAAGCTTTTAATGCCATAAAGAAATTGGTTGCATCACATGATTCAGCTAATAACTTTGATTCAGCCCTTATTAGCATTTATAATAGATTAAACACTCTTGAGACAAGGGCATCTTGCTTGAATGAAAATTATAGATATGTTCGTAACCGTCTTGATCAAGTTTTAGTGAACTCTGAACCTTCATTATGGGATCCTACTATTAAAATTGTTATCGGTGACCAAACTCTTCATGCCAATTGTGATATTATGTCTGAATTTTGCTTAATGCCTAAGAGTATTCATGAATCTTTGCAACTTTGGGGATTCGTTGAAGGGGGAGAAGGAATAACTCTTATTGATAACTCTGTTATAATCCCTAAAGGAATAGCTGCGGGTGTGCATACAACCATTCTTGGTAGAACAATATCCATTGATTATCTTGTTATTGAATGTGCAGGAACAGGACAAATCACACTCGGAAGATCCCTGCTGAAACTATTGGGAGCAGTCATAGATATGGGAGAAGGCACCCTAAAATTCACCTCTACACCTGGGGGTAGACATGTATTCCCTAAACCAAAGAGTAAGAAAAATAACAAGAAAGTTAAGGGTAAAGCCCAAGGTAATGTTGATGCCTCATCTTTTGATAATACTTGATTTGCACTTTCTAGCTGAAAGGCGTTAAAGAAAAGCGCTTATGGGAGACAACCCATGTTTTTACTACAGCAATTTTTTGTTTTGTTGAGTCTTGGAAGTTGTTTACTACTGTAGCAACCTCTCCTTATCATGTTTTTGTGCCAAGTAAAGTTTCTATGTCAAAGTTGATGTTATATTTGGGATCGCTGCGCAGAAACAGCATTGCTGTCTGTCACGAATCTGGGCACAGGCCTCTGTAGAAAATTCGAAAAAATCTGCCAATTGACGAGCGTGATCCTCAGATTTGTACGCAACTTTCATTAGTTTTGAGTTTTTCCATTTGAGCAAGTCTGGTGCCATTTTAAAATTCGTCTTTACGGACTGTTCTGTTTTTGACAGATTCTGTCTTTTATTTCGCATTGCCTCTTTTGCTATGTTGGATGAATTTCTTTGATCCATTAATGTCCAGTAGCTTTATGCAATGTCCAGAAGTGTAAAGAATGATTGTGCCACCTCTGAACATGTGAATTATTAATTGTGCACTAACCCTCTAATGAGTTTGCTTGAAGTTTGGTGTGAAGGAAGTTTTCAAGGGTCAAGAGAGGAGTATGATATACTATGATCAAGAGGAGTGAAAGCTCTAAGCTTGGGGATGCCCCGTGGTTCATCCCTGCATATTCTAAGAAGACTCAAGCGTCTAAGCTTGGGGATGCCCAAGGCATCCCCTTCTTCATCGACAAAATCATCAGGTTCCTCCCCTGAAACTATATTTTTATTCAATCACATCTTGTGTTCTTTACTTGGAGCGTCGGTTTGTTTTGTTTTTGTTTTTGTTTGAATAAAATGGATCCTAGCATTCACTTTGTGGGAGAGAGACACGCTCCGCTGTTGCATATGGACAAATATGTCCTTAGGCTTTACTCATAATGTTCATGGCGAAGTTTCTTCTTCGTTAAATTGTTATATGGTTGGAATTGGAAAATGCTACATGTAGTAATTCTAAAATGTCTTGGATAATGTGATACTTGGCAATTGTTGTGCTCATGTTTAAGCTCTTGCATCATATGCTTTGCACCCATTAATGAAGAAATACATAGAGCTTGCTAAAATTTGATTTGCATATTTGGTCTCTCTAAGGTCTAGATAATATCTAGTATTGAGTTTTGAACAACAAGGAAGACGGTGTAGAGTCTTATAATGTTTACAATATGTCTTTTATGTGAGTTTTGCTGCACCTGTTCATCCTTGAGTTTGCTTCAAATAACCTTGCTAGCCTAAACCTTGTATCGAGAGGGAATACTTCTCATGCATCCAAAATCCTTGAGCCAACTACTATGCCATTTGTGTCCACCATACCTACCTACTACATGGTATTTCTCCGCCATTCCAAAGTAAATTGCTTGAGTGCTACCTTTAAAATTCCATCATTCACCTTTGCAATATATAGCTCATGGGACAAAATAGCCTTAAAAACTATCGTAGTATTGAATATGTACTTATGCACTTTATCTCTTATTAAGTTGCTTGTTGTGCGATAACCATGCTTCTGGGAACGCCATCAATTACTCTTTATTGAATATCATGTGAGTTGCTATGCATGTCCGTCTTGTCTGAAGGATCTATCACCTTAATGATTGGAGCATGCATATTGTTAGAGAAGAACATTGGGCCGCTAACTAAAGCCATGAATCATGGTGGAAGTTTCAGTTTTGGACATATATCCTCAATCTCATATGAGAATAATAATCATTGCTACATGCTTATGCATTTAAGAGGAGTCCATTATCTGTTGTCCATGTTGTCCCGGTATGGATGTCTAAGTTGAGAATAATCAAAAGCGAGAAATCCAAAATGCGAGCTTTCTCCTTAGACCTTTGTACAGGCGGCATGGAGGTACCCCTTTGTGACACTTGGTTGAAACATGGCATGCAAAGATCCGGTAGTCCAAGCTAAGTAGGACAAGGTGCGGGCACTATTAGTATACTATGCATGAGGCTTGCAACTTGTAAGATATAATTTACATAACTCATATGCTTTATTACTACCGTTGACAAAATTGTTTCATGTTTTCAAAATAAAAGCTCTAGCACAAATACAGCAATCGATGCTTTCCTCTTTGAAGGACCATTCTTTTACTTTTATTGTTGAGTCAGTTTACCTATCTCCCTCCACCTTAAGAAGCAAACACTTGTGTGAACTGTGCATTGATTCCTACATACTTGCATATTGCACTTGTTATATTACTTTATGTTGACAATGTCCATGAGATATACATGTTATAAGTTGAAAGCAACCGCTGAAACTTAATCTTCCTTTGTGTTGTTTCAACACCTTTACTTTGATTTATTGCTTTATGAGTTAACTCTTATGCAAGACTTATTGATGCTTGTCTTGAAGTACTATTCATGAAAAGTCTTTGCTTTATGATTCAGTTGTTTACTCATGTCATTACCATTGTTTTGATCGCTGCATTCATTACATATGTTTACAAATAGTATGATCAAGATTATGATGGCATGTCACTTCAGAAATTATCTTTGTTATCGTTTTACCTGCTCGGGACGAGCAGAACTAAGCTTGGGGATGCTGATACGTCTCCAACGTATCGATAATTTCTTATGTTCCATGCTACTTTATTGATGATACCTACATGTTTTATGCACATTATATGTCGTATTTACGCATTTTCTGGAACTAACCTATTAACAAGATGCCGAAGAGCCAGTTTTTCGCTGTTTTTGGTTTCAGAAATCCTAGTAACGAAATATTCTCGGAATTGGACGAAATCACCGCCCAGGGTCCTATTTTTGCACGAAGCTTCCAGAAGACCGAAAGGGATAAGAAGTGGGGCGACGAGGCGCCGGCCTGTGGTGTGGGCCCCTCGCGCCGCCTCTTGACCTACCCTTTCGCCTACTTAAAGCCTCCGTCGCGAAACCCCCAGTACCGAGAGCCACGATACGGAAAACCTTACTGAGACGCCGCCGCCACGAATCCCATCTCGGGGATTCAGGAGATCGCCTCCGGCACTGCCGGAGAGGGGATTCATCTCCGGAGGACTCTTCATCGCCATGATCGCCTCCGGAGTGATGAGTGAGTAGTTCACCCTGGACTATGGGTCCATAGCAGTAGCTAGATGGTCGTCTTCTCCTTGTTGTGCTTCATTGTTGGATCTTGTGAGCTGCCTAACATGATCAAGATCATCTATCTGTAATACTATATGTTGTGTTTGTCGGGATCCGATGGATAGAGAATACTATGTTATGGTGATTATCAATCAATTGTTTATGTGTTGTTTATGATCTTGCATGCTCTCCGTTATTAGTAGAGGCTCTGGCCAAGTTTTTGCTCTTAACTCCAAGAGGGAGTATTTATGCTCGATAGTGGGTTCATGCCTTCATTGACACCTGGGACAGTGACAGAAAGTTCTAAGGTTGTGATGTGCTGTTGCCACTAGGGATAAAACATTGATGCTATGTCTAAGGATGTAGTTGTCGATTACATTACGCACCATACTTAATGCAATTGTCTGTTGCTTTGCAACTTAATACCGGAAGGGGTTCGGATGATAACCTGAAGGTGGACTTTTTAGGCATAGATGCAGTTGGATGGCGGTCTATGTACTTTGTCGTAATGCCCAATTAAATCTCACTATATTTATCATATCATGTATATGCATTGTTATGCCTTTCTCTATTTGTCAATTGCCCGACTGTAATTTGTTCACCCAACATGCTTTTATCTTATGGGAGAGACACCTCTAGTGAACTGTGGACCCCGGTCCTATTCTTTACATAGCATACAATCTACTGCAATACTTGTTTACTGTTTTCTTGCAAACAATCATCTTCCACTCGATACGCTTAATCCTTTGTTACAGCAAGCCGGTGAGATTGACAACCTCACTGTTTCGTTGGGACAAAGTACTTGGGTTGTGTTGTGCAGTTCCACGTTGGCGCCGGAATCCCTGGTGTTGCGCCGCATCACATTTCGCGACCATCAACCTTCAACGTGCTTCTTGGCTCCTCCTGGTTCGATAAACCTTGGTTTCTTTCTGAGGGAAAACTTGCCACTGTGCGCATCATACCTTCCTCTTGGGGTTCCCAACGGACGTGTACATTTACGCGCATTAGGCTCTGATACCAACTTGTCAACACCCGGATTTTTAAGTCCAGATGCCTATTATGCCATGCATCGCAATCCCAGGAATATTGTTGTTGCGAGACATAATAGTTGAATACCATAGAGTCATCATTTATTACAATACATAATCGTCTTACAAAGATGGATCACATGATCCAATATTACAATAGTAGCTGATCTATTGATCAACGAACATCACAAATAGCGGAAGCGAAGTAGTAGTGGACTATCTAATCCACAGGCCAACGCTTGACGTCAGGAGCGGTCCTAGTTGTCGTAGACGTTCTGCTGTCCATCCTCCTCGTACAGCTGTTCACCTTCATAGTCTGGCCATTTGAATAGCCAGGGACAAAGCCATGAGTACTCTTAAAGTACTCGCAAACTAATACTAGTGTGAACACTATTAATTGTGGTAAGGGGATACTAAGCTCTAGGTTTATTTGCATAAAGCCAAGTTTATTTCATAAACATTTAGTAAAGATGCTTGAATCACTAGACTAACTCAAGTGGGAACATTAGTGTCATTCCCACAACTCTGTTGTGATTCAAATCAAAATCACCATTCACCTTTCAAATTCAAGTCACCAGTCATATGTCACATTTTTGAAAATGGTCTGATGACGGAACAATATGGCCTTTCCAATCGTCCGTAACCGTGGACACGGCTATTCGAATAGTTCTACACTCTGCAGAGGTCGTACTCTTGTGCCACAATATTTGCAATAATCCGTCAGGGTTAACTGGCCCTGATTTATCATACTCCGTATGCGGACTACCAATCATAACCTTTCACTTACATACTCTAGTACAGGCACCTCTCCCCATGAGCTTGGCCTCCAGTGAAGACACACCGTCAGCCTGGGAACTGCACAGGGCTTGGGCCGGACAATTCACCTCATTCACGTCATATCACATCACTTCTTTTGTTGTAGAGGCAGCCTTCAGCCTAACCCCGATGACGCTTGTTTAGAGGGAACCCATACTAAAGCACATAAATTTCTAGTTAAGCCCTTACCCATGTTGGGTATTGTGGGGGTACTTTCAAAATTGGAATGGTATCGCATCCGAACCCAACCATCAGTTTTATATCAAAAATCACCATCTTCTCTTGGTCACATTCACCTTCAAATCATTCAATGGAATGGACCATCATTCCAAGGTTTCAACTTCATTTCAAAGTCACATGTTCCCATCTAGAGTAATCCAATTTTTAATTGATTAGCACTAGCAACTATTTCATGAGGGGTGCTAAGTATCTTGGAGCTTGCTAGGCTAAGTGTGATTCTCTTGTACTACTCTATAATTCAACCAAGTGAATCATAAAACAAAAAGTAACTTTGATAAATAAAATCAAGTAAAGCTTGTAAAGTAAAAACTTTGGGATAGGTTCATAAAGTAAAATGTAATGATGCCTTGCTCTGGTAGAGCTTTGCACCATGATGGTTAGCAAGTTTATTAGCTTGCACTGGTAATAGCTGGCATTAATATTAGCTTGCATTAGTCTAGCTTGCCTTGATTGGTGAGGTGATCAAAGTGTTCTTCTTCTTCCTCTTGGTAGAATACCTCCTCCTCTTGATAGTCTCCGGTACTAGCGTCTATAAACGAATACGAGGATACAATCACCAAACAATACTTAAGTATTCTTAATTAGCCTTAGTGGCTCACACAAATGATCTAGCATCACTACTTAACATTTATTACAAGATTATGCTAGGGTTCACTACAAGAAAAGTTCTGATAGACAACGTCTCAAAATCGTCCGCTAAGGGGTATTTTTCGTCGCCTATGGGCCTAACCCGACGATATGGGTTCTGTTGTGGAAACTGCGTCAGGCAAAGTCCAACGACGTTTTTTCGGTCCGTCGCGCTTGGGCGCCCTTCCGCCACGGAAAATCGGACCGTTGCGCAAGTGTTTCCGGGAGCCCGTTGACTGCTGACGTCATGCAAATGACACGTGCGACGCCGTTAAGCGTTAACGGCGTTAACCGGCTGAAACCCCGTGGTAGATGGTAGGCCCACACGAGGCCTGCCACGTCTTAAGCGGGCCGGGCCAGATGACATAGTTTGACCGGTCAACTATATAGCTGGGCTGGTCCATTAGTTACGTGGGCCGGGCCTAACCTCTAATGTTGACTGGTCAAAACTTAAATGGGCCGGCCCATTTAACATGTGGGGTCCACTTTACAAGGGCCGGCCCAAGAAGCAAGTGGGCCGGCCCAGTGGGTCCCACTTTCCTGTTAAAAGGCCGACCCATTTAGTGTGTAGGCTCCACCGTATAGCAAGTGGGCCGGCCCAACAAGCTAGTGGGCCGGGCCAAAAACACAGGTGGGTCCCACTTTCCTCTTAAAGGGTCGGCCCATTTAGTATGTGGGGTCCACCATATAAGTGGGCCGGCCCAACAAGATAGTGGGCCGGGCCAAAACACAGTGGGTCCCACCTCCGTTAAAGGGCCGGCCCATTTAGTATGTGGGGTCCACCATATAGCAAGTGGGCTGGCCCACCAAGCTAGTGGGCGGGCCAAAAACACAGTGAGTCCCACATTTAATGGGCCGGCCCATTTGGTTTGTGGGGTCCACCATATAGAAGTGGGCCGCCCAACAAGATAGTGGGGGCAAAAACACAGGTGGGTCCCACCTTCCTATTAAAGGGCCGGCCCGTTTACCATGTGGGACCACCATATAGCAAATGGGTGGCCCAACAACATAGTGGGCCGGCCCAAAAACACAGTGGGCCCCACTTTCCTGTTGAAGGGCCGGCCCAATTAGTATGTGGGGTCCACCATGTAGCAGGTGGCCGGCCCAACAAGATAGTGGGCCGGCCAAAAATACAGGTGGGTCCCACTTTCCTCTTAAAGGGCCGGCCCATTTAGTATGTGGGGTCCACCACAAAAGCAAATGGGCTGGCCCAACTATTTAGGGCCCCAGTAGTATGTGGGGTCCACCTTTTTGCAAGTGGGCCAGCCCAATTAGAGTGTGGGGTCCACGGTAAATCAAATGGGCTGGCCCAAGAAGTAAGTGGGCCAGCCCGTTTAGTTGCTGTTTATATGCCGGCATAATATGCGCTTTAGGATTTTGCGGGCAGGCACATATGTGATTTTGCTTAATTGGGCCGTTTAAGGGATGGGAATTCGTGATTTAGATACTGAGAATATTTACGCAGCATTGATTTCTGTCGAATAGCCTCACTTACCACAAGCACCAAAGAAAAAATGCGCGAAAGAACTATAAAAACTAACTAAATATTACATCAGCTGCAAGGCATTGAAAAAAATATTACAGAACCCAGAGAAATTGAATGGTAATTAAACCTAGCAATACAATGAAGCGATCCGGCAATCTTTTAAGTTGTCCATGCAGCACCTATATCTGAAACAAAGACATTACAAGTTAAGACAGCAACAATGGAAAGGCAAAGACACTACAATATTGTTTGCCAAAGAATTTGGAACTCATCATTTCGTCGTTATAACAAGATCATTGTAATGCGCACAATAAGCAAACAAAGAGTGCATGCCGCATACCAACAGCCAATATAACAGAGCATGTTAGAATGAAACAGCAGACTTACTACTGTCGAGTCCCATGCAAACCAACATGTTCAGGGAGTACAAAATTGGCATGAACAACATAGTAGCAGGCTATAAATTTTGTAACGACGACTGAGCAAGATACAGAATATAGTGGGATCACCTGTGAACTTGTATAAGAGGGAATGCAAACCAATATGTTCAGCATTCCATATGTGAGCGTCATGCCAAGTCAGAGAAACAAGTCGATAATGCAGCTTTTGAAGAACAAGATGGCACACAAAATTATTATCTAGTAATATGACAAGTTTATTTGTACTACAGGCTTAGATAGCAGAGTGATAGCATGCCAAACTAAGTCCTTACTTTGTTAGCTTACAATGAACTAGATACAAAACAATGGCATCACCTGTAGTACAGGGAATGCAAGCCAACATGTTCATGGAGTAAAAAATTGGCACAAACAACATAGTAGCAGGCCATAATTTTTGAAACAACATCTGAGCAAGATAAAGTTATGATGGCTAGATCTACAGAGCAGGGAATGTAAACCAAATATAGAAGTTACGATGCCAAAAGCTATAGAGCAGGGAATGCGAACCAACATGTGCAATTACTTAAAATTGGCCATGAACTAAATAATAGCAGGATGTTACTATAATAGCTAGGAATAA
Source organism: Lolium multiflorum (assembly GCA_030979885.1). Lineage (NCBI taxonomy): Eukaryota > Viridiplantae > Streptophyta > Magnoliopsida > Poales > Poaceae > Lolium > Lolium multiflorum. The sequence continues at coordinate 203,366,413 of CM061748.1, read as the reverse complement.
TACAGATAGGAGTTATAATGGCATCACTGATAAACTTGTAGATAAGGGAAAAAAATCAATTTGTTTCGGGATATAAAGTTGTAATGAGCAACACATAGAGGATAGTTAATGCTACGGCTTAGGATGGACCAGAAACGGAATATAGTGGGATCTGAACTTGTAGAAAAGGGAATGCACACCAATATGTTCACAATTCTATATGTGAGCGCCATGCCAATTAAGAGAAACAAGTTAATATTGCAGCTTTTGAAGAATCAGATGGCAGACAAAATTATGATGGAAGTTGCTGCTGTGACGAGTTCAAATAAATTTGTACTGCAGGATGGCAGAGCGATAGCATGCAGGAACTAATAGCAGGCAGTTAATTTGTACTGCAGGATGGCAGAGCGATAGCATGCAGGAACTAATAGCAGGCAGTTAGCTTACGACGAAGTAGATAGAAATAACAATGGCATCACCGTAGTACAGGGAATGCAAACCAACATGTTCAGGGAGAACAAGATTGGCATGAACAACGAATGAGCAAGATAGAAGTTATGATGGCTACATCTACAGAGCAGGGAATGCAAACCAAAATGTTCAATCGCTTGAAGTTAGCAATGAACTAGAAAATGGCAAGGTGTTACGGTCATAACTAGGAATGAACTAAAAGAGCTTCAGACAAACAAGCATCTGAACCCAGAACATGGCGCTAAAACAAGGGACTTACATTAGGAGAAGCACTCTGTGGGAATCACAGCAGATCTTCCTGGGGTTGATAGATCCGGTGATGAAGTACACTACATGTGCTCCTTGGGGTTGGAGAGACGGCCATTAAACTTCATGGTTACTCATCTAATCTGCAAAGACGTAACGGCGCGTCGTTAGCACAAACAGGTTCCCCCAAGATTAAACAAGAACTTGCAGGCAAGCAATAGAAAAGCGACAGTAGAAGAGTTTAGATCATGGACGGCGCCGGTGAAGCAGATTCGGTTCATGCACATCGGTGTCGGTGAGCAAGATCCGATGCGGTGGACGATGCCGCAGCTGAAGCGACTGCGGTAGGCTGCTGGATGAGCATATGGTTTCGAGGTTCGGCGGGGATGATCCGGTCCGGTTGATGACGGCGTCGATGAAGCGGCTCCGGCAGGCAGCCGGATGACGAGGATCGCGAGGGCTCGGGTAGGCCAGGGAAGTCCGGCGGGGATGTTCCGGTGCGGTGGTCGTGGAGGTGGTAGAGAGAGGGACTTGGGAAGTTCCGGTGGGTGGTCTGAGGGAAATGAATTTTTTTGGGAGGGTTTCCGGGCTAGGGAGGTGGTGATCCAAAAAATGACGGGCAGACCCCCCCACCAACCGACTTTCTGTCATCTCCACAAGGGTAGAATGGGAATTTGAAAGCGTGTGAATTTTTTGTATTTTGTGGGCGGGAAGTTTTGCCGCTATGAGATTTTGAATTTGGCTAAGGTCCAAGTATAATGATAAAAAATTGTGAGACCGTACTAGTACCTCTGTTCAAGGCCGAGTGCAAAATCAAATCATCATCACCTTGAATATCGGTTACTATCATCGTGTTCTATCTTCTTATCCCATTCAAAAACACGCCTGAAATATTTCTAGATTGGCGGGAGATTTTGCCGCCCGACTGAGATTTGATTTTGAATATGGCTATGGTCAAGTAATATAATATAATACTAATATAAAGACGGTACACCTGGTTAAGTACTAATTGCTCTGCTTCGGCAGTTAAGGCCAGCAGCCACATCAAGCCATCATCATTACAAACAAAATCAGTCAAATCTAGAAGCTAGTATAGGATAAATTCACAGCAGCATAATAAATCCAGAAAACTAAGTATAATACTACATAAACTGCATACAAGAGCCAAAAGCAGCCAATAACAATGTTAATGTTCACGACAAACTAATCTGAAAATAATACAAGACACAATGTATGGCCAACATGAAGATTAGGATACCCCAGGATGAACGAATATGTTCTTCATTCAGCATATATTTCTTCGTCACTCCATTGAAGGAAATTTTCATTGAACTCCTTCCGTCTGCAGTGTGCAGCCAATACATCCTCCAAACGGTATGGCCTTTGTTCATTTCTCATACCGTAGTTTCCTAATCTATTCACATGTATTGGCCACTCATCCCAGGCCTTTATATCATCAAAGTACTCTCTGATATAACCAAAATCTGTGTAGTAGATGCAGCCAGGTCGAAGTGTCGGGTGCACTCTGGTGTCGACGGAGATACACCGGATATAATGGACGAAGAAGGCACGACTGCCAATGTTATTGACGGCATGGAGAGAGCGGCTCTCAGTGTCCACACGGTACACCAATGGTTGACCTTCCTCCAAATGCTTGTTGTCCAACAACACAAGCAGCAGAGCACCATCCGACTCCACAAGGTAGAACTTGTTATTTCCAAGTTCTGGAAATGAAAATAGTGTATCCATTTTGACAGTGCTCGCACGCTGCTCCAACTGGACATTGTTGGTGCACACTAATTTTCCGAACTCAAAATTGTTCACAGCTATTGCATACAATTCACCATTGAACGGGGTAATGCAACGCAGACAATGGTGCTCGATCGAAAATCTTCCTTCTCCCCAATCTTCATCTATACCCTTAGTTGGAGTGCTCTCATCGACCCAAGCAATTTCCGCCGGGTAATCTTTGGAAACGAAGACCATAGTCGGGGACTTCATCACAGCGACTGACTTCAGAATAACGTTTGGCATATGCGCCTCAAACATAGTATTCAATGTCTTTGTGAGTGGGTTCAGAAGCCGTATCTTGTGCGGCTGGTTCTTCTGGGCAAGCACGATGACGCCACGGCAAAAGCCGACAAAGTAGTATCTAAAATATATTGATGAAGATAACATTCAGCACTAAGATGTTTACGATTGAAAATAAAAATAGATTAACTCTATAGATATGGAGGAATTTGAACCTTGCATGAACTTCCGTTAGATCGATGGTGACGTAGCGGGATGTGCGGAGGTGGAGGAAGGTGAAATCAGCAGCGCGTGGAAGGCCGTGGTCTAGCATGATCCATTCGTGCAGGTGCACGTCGGGCTCAGGTAAACCTGAGCGCCAATTTCTACAGACTTGCCTCATAGCAGAGTAGGTGTCAGCGTACTGCTCGTTCGCCAGTAAGCATTCGCCGATCTTGTGAAGTGGTCCATCAGCCGAGAGAGAGGCCCAGTTCACGGAGGCGACGGCCGCCGGCGCATTCTTCTTGTCCATCGCCGGCAGGGAGCGCGCGTGGGCGGTTGGTGTTTTTTCCTTCGATTTGGAGAAGTTGATGGGACGTGAGAGGCGTGGTTGCGTGCGTGAGTGAGAATGAGACTGTGTGCAGAGGGAGGGAGAGAGGGGGCTCTGGCAACGTGACGGTTGGTCTCGGCAGTTTCTCAAAAAAGCTAGACGTTTGGTCTCAACACGCGCACCGCCTAACCGCTGTGCACCGCGACACGCGTCCGTGGTACTGCACGTCTGCACCGTTACGTGTACTCAGTTAGCCTTACACTGGAAAAATATCTGCACTCAGTTTTCCCCTCGAGTACTAATACTGGCTAGTGCATTACCTCATAAAAAAAAATACTGGCTAGTGCAATATACTCAGTTTTACCCTCAAGTGGCTGATCAACAGAGAGTCAACAAATGGGATTAAGCTATCTAATTGAGTAATTTCATGCGCAAAAAAAATCATAGTGCCTCCTACTCATGGAGTCTTGTTAAGAAGAGGAGGTCTAATACGTGGAAAACAGAATAGCACACCACAGGTCCGAAATGATGGAAAGGGCTAGGCAATCCACTTATTATAGAACTCAACAAAAACCACATGGAACTATATTAAACTTATGCAGTAGCCAACGCAACCAAAAGTCAGAAGTGCAGGCTGAATCCCAAAGGCACAACACAAAAAGGAAACTTGCAACCTTATATAAAAGGGGCTATGCAACCCACTTATATACACATTAACAGCCATCCTCGTGTGTGACAAGAGAAATTCAACACTGGATTCGGAGGTAGGCACATGAAGCTTTACAAGGGCCAATGGGGCACCAACAATTTAAGGATGAATTGAACCACACCGTCAACAATTCAAACTCGAGACCTTGGCTCTAATACCATTTAAGTTCGAACGGATTGAAAAGGCTAGGCAACCAATTTCTAAAACATCCACAGGAACAACTACCAAGTTGATCCCAGCCGTAGATAAATGCATCCACCAACAAAATAGGAACAGTGCCTCAGTCTCAGTAAACATTTCACAATACCAAGGTACTCACATGTCAATGTCAGTGTTTTCATCTCCAATTATCTATGGCATTTTATTAGTCTTTTGAGAGATTATAACAAACTTGATTGGCCTCCTGCAGTAGGGCATCACATGCTTCTGATCTCGATCTCAACATGTCAACTTGGTTTCTTAACACATCTGCTGCAGCTCGTTCTATTTGGATTTGTTCCTCCAGAACTTGTGCAGAGAAAGACTTGGACTTGGACTTGGACTTGGACTGCAAAAACCCAGCATTTCGCAGGAAAGTGTTTTTGGTGATATCTTTATTTTTAAGTACCATGGTAAATGTCTCCATACATTCTTCTAGAGTTTTTTCCATACCATCTTTCCCGGGTTTTGCCATCTCCAATTTCATATTTGCCTGAAAAGTTTTGAGTCGTGTAAAAATAAAAGTTATTACAGAGAAACATGCAGACGGTAGATTTAATGTGTATGAACTACTTCTAATCCTACAAGTTGGTATGCCTGATTACACATCAAATGCATTTTCACAAAAACGCCTACAAGATCATATTGACATATTGCTCCTACAAATTGGCAAGTGTGTAGTTAAAAAATTTAAATCATAAAGAAGACTTACAATAACACTTTCTGCAAGTTCTCCTATCACATTATGTTTGTTCTTCTGGCATGCCTCGAACTGCTCTGCCAGAGTCATCTCTTTGTCTGGTTGCATGTTGTTTGCATGATCTACTTTCTGCATTTTTGTACAATCATATGGAGATCAAATAACGTGGTTGAAATGGAGGATGGAAATATAACATGCACACGGAGTTCTACACAATTTACGAGTAACATATGTAGCAGTACAGACCAGCGGGGCATTACTTTTTGCCAGAGATGCCCAACCAAGTGACGAGATCCTGTACGGCTTGGTAAACGTTGTTTCAAGCGGTTAGCCTGGTTCCTTTTAGACAACGTCTGCAAAAGGAGACTAGTGAGACACTGGCGCAAAATAAGTATTCGGAATTTAATCTGGTTTCACGGTCCTCATAAGCCATACCACATTCTTTGGATCAGACCAATGCTTGACAAGATCTCCCCACTGCTCGTCAGTCATACAGGGTGCAGGAGACTTTGTTCGAACATTGGCAGTAATCTGGCCAGTGAAGTATGTCGCCTTAAGCTTATAGCGGTGCTGGCGCAACAATTCTTTGAATATGGAAGCGATGACAAACTTTACATCCTCATTATCCTCATCGAATTCAAACCTTAACTGCTCACAACGGTGGAATGATTGGTGAGTTATATAGCATAGAAACAACAGTAAGCTACAAGAAATGGGACAGATCAATGTGGAATAATTTATCATTACCAGGAGAAGCATGACTTACGTGTAAATTATGCACTAAACTCTCGAACTGTGAAGGGGTGTCAACGTGCTGCTTCCACAATGGGAAGGTAGGAAGTTCATTCCTGATAAAATGGCCAACCTGTGATACAAGATATGAAGATTCATGCGGATGAAGTGGCCTTCTGCCACCTACAATAGATGTGATGCGAAATCTTGAACCCATTCCGGAAATCTTAGCTGCAAGTTTTTTTCCTACCGTTGGCCCCCTCGTTTTTATTGATCGTGGCGAACCTACCAAGTTAAGCATTACATCAAGCTATCATGGTATATAGATACATAAGGGAGCATTAAACTACAAGTCTTGAAAAAAGTATTACCTTTTTTGGCGTGGGTCTCATCATCGGGAGAGGAGTTGTCTTTCGCAGGACTAAGGGTCGGAGGGAGATCATCACCAGTTTGCTGGTGTTGTGGCAGCACTGTTTGGACATTTGAGGCTGTATCATCTGGGACTAGCATCATGTGTCCTTGGCCATTATTACCTACCACCACTCCTGATGGTGCCAATTCTTGGCTAGAATTTGCTGTGGAAACTGGTTCTGTTGGCAATTGTTGCTGAGAAACAGTATTGGCAACTGGTGGTTGTGGAATGTGTGGGCTGGTACATGCTGGGGCTACTTCTGTCTGATTCGATGGTTTGTGGTTTTTACGAGACCTTTTACTGTTATCATTCTTGGCCTGTTCGCCACCTCGTGTCAGTCTCTTGTTAGACCTTGTAATAGGAGGAGCAGCACGAGCATCAGGCTTAACTCTTTTTTTATTACGCACTGTCACCCATCCTCCGGTATCAGCCTGAGGTTCCTGTTGAGTGTTCTTCCTCCTATTCGTTCTTGAAAAGTTCTTTCCCGAATCTGCAGATGCCTGTCACACATAAATGATATTTCAATGTACAATATTATATGATGATGATATGCAGATGGAATGGAAAAACAGTCAGGCAACATATGCCAAAACATATATGAGGCGTTAACTAAGCAGGAAAAATTGTAGTAATGAGATTGAACATGGCATGGGTAACATATTTGGTAGGACTGGGATACAACAAATGGAAGTTGGGACAAATAATTCGATGACAGGACAGAGAAAACTCACCTTGTTGTGTTGCAGACGATAGTCGACCAGGGCATCTTCCTGAGTCAGCTCGCCATCACAATCAGCAGGATCAAATTCTGAATCAGAGGAATGTTCCGTATCCTTTGTGAGGGAGGTGGGTGGCGTTTTTGCACTAGACCTTGTAGAAGGATGTAGTGTTAGGCCCAACGAGGCTGCAACTCGGCTATTATGCAGAATAGTTTGCCTCCGTTGCTCTTCGTACTCATTCTCGAGTGGAAGACCTAACATGCATTGGCGAGAAATGCAGATGAGATTTATCATGGAACTGTGCATATAAGAACAAATTAATAGTAGCAGTGAGACTGCTCAAAAGGTGTAATGACAAACAAACTATGGCTCAAAAATAATTGATGTTCATATTGTCAAGCTTCATGCACTAGCCAACGCAACCGGAAGTCCGGACTGATGGAAAGGGCAAACAAATTATGGCTCAAAAATAATTTATGTTGGGCAACAAAGGGCAGCAGCAACAATTTTTAGGATAAGTATGATGTCAAGCTTCATGCAGTAGCCAACGCAACCAAAAGTCCGAACTGATGGAAAGGGCTAAGCAATCCACATATAGACTCAAACACATATAAGTGTCATTTTCATGCCAATGGTTAACCATATGGAATGGCGTGTGCTTAATATAATTGCCTAGGGTCTTCCAAATTCCAACAGATCGATCTATTGGATGAACTTGCTAGAGCATGCAATTCGAAATGGTATCAGACCTACAAGGTCCTGAGTTCAAATCCTAGCAAGTAGCAACGCAGTATTCAAAATAAATATTTGCAGCCTTCCTAAAAAAATATCTAATGATACATGCCTAAGGCTCGGTCTATTGAATGAGTGGTTTTATCACTTAGCACCACAAGTTGGGGATTTTTAATCACAAAACACCAACATTTGGGGAAATTATTTCACATAACACATTATTTGTCATTAGTCGGCTTGACAAGAGCATGACCCTACAGCGTGACACCAATTTACAGTACGTGAGCATGTTTGCTACAAACAAATGAATTTTGGTGTGAAATTTTGTAGACACTCTGTGGAAATGAGAATATGAGTCACACTTGTTACATATGCTACACACAAATGAATTACCATATGACAAATATCCACAAGAAATTATAACCACACAAGAACATGAGATTTGGGTAATATATTCTGTACCAGCATAAGGTTTTGATAATGTTTACCAATACAACTACCCTGGACATAAGATTTTATTTTGAACTGTCTGGACTTAAGATTTAACAACTAGTGTTGACAAACAGCTTTGTATTTGCGTTTAACAGCAAATACCACAAAATAAAGTCTAATTGTCTTTCTCCTGCGGTCACTCTTAAACTGACGGTGGCCGGAGGTCACTAATGGGCTATCAAACAGAGATCATGTATTCTGCGAAACAATTACCCCAAATGTTAGTGTTTTGTGATACAAATTTCTAGGGTTGTGGTTCTGTGATAAAAAAAATCCTGAACTTCTGGTGTTAAGTGATAAAACCTCATTGGATGAACTGGCTAGAGCATGCAATTCCACATGGCGCACACAGAGTTGCAAATAGAAAAAAATACAGGCAGTTTAATACTATCAATAAATTGCTCTCCTAGCTTGACTGCTATCATAACCTTTGTAATACGTACTACCACCATCCCGAAGTTTTTATCAAAAATCATTAACATGCAAAATACAAATTTAATATCATTAAATAGATAACGAATATATTTTCGTACGGTATCTACAAAATATTATATTTCTTGATAGATTGTTCTGAAAGTTTGGTCAAACTTTACTTGGTTTGACTTTTATAAATAAGCCTTCAGGTTTGGGGTGGAGGTAGTAATGTAGTATACTTCAAACCCCAAAAAAGTACCGCACAGAAGTGATATTTGGAAAAGAAATGCGTAACGAAAGCGGACATAAGCTCTGCCTCTCCATCAGCAGATGTAAGGTTACGATCAGCAGAGTTCCGAGATAAAAAAAATACAGGCAGTTTAATACTATCAACAAATTGCTCTGCTAGCTTGACTGCTATCATAACCTTTGTAAAATGCATACTTCAAACCCCCAAAACATATCACACAGAAGTGATTCTCGGAAAAGAAATGCATAACGAAAGCGGACATAACCTCGATCTTCCTCTCGATCAGCAGATGTAAGGTTAAGATCTCATATAGCTACGCGGCAAACAACTATCTACACTGATCTAATATCAGCAAGAATGCATTGCAAGAAAGCAACGAAAACTAGTGTAAGAAATCAAATGCATATAACAAAAGCGGACATGTAAAGTATTCATCAACCTTCGTCTGAGGCCCGGGCGGATTTACTCTTTGGTTGGGGGTGGTCGACTTTGGGGCCGCGTTTTTTGCCCATCTCGATCTCCGGTGAGGTGGACTACAGAGTCGGGGAAGCAGATCCGGAGGAGATATGGCGCGGTGAACGTCGGCGTCGAGGAAGCTAATCCGGCTTGCTAGGCAGCAAGGGAGCCGGTAAAACGTGGTCGGTCACTACGGTGGCCGGTGAGAAGGCAGTGATGGTGAGGAGGGGCGGTGGGGCACGGCCGTCGTCGTGGGAGTGTGCCTGGTAGAAGCATGAGAAAGATGTGGTGTTCGAATTGTGCTCTACAGGGAAATATCCTCTGTGGACCGATGTTTATAGGCCGACGGGCAAACCGCAGGTTTTGGGGTAGCTTGAAAATGGGACGCGCCAACAATTTCGGCGCGTGTTTTGCGGCAGAGATGAAAGTCACCCATAAGAAACTTTCCTCATGGATGCTTGTTGCTTGGTCGTGTGGACAACATATATAGTGGGAGATGCCCATAGCTAGCTAGGCCATTCATATCAAACTCGAGTGATTATCACTAAGTTTACAATGAATATATTTCATGACACTTGATATTGGCCGGATAGTAGAAAATATATTTCATGACTATCGATCCCATATTAGTTAATTTATATTATTTCAATTGCTAAAATATTTTCATATTCTTTTAGAGTTCTAAAAACACACTACACAATGACAATGGATATCACTACCTTCTAGGTCCCGGTCATCAGATTTAGAGTAAAGTAGCTTAGCGACAGATTTAGACCTTTGTGCAACAAATACATGAGTTGGTGATATGTGCAAAAGAACAGGTTAAGTGAGTGTTTTGTGCAACAATGACAACAATAAGTGGAGTTTCGATCGTGCAAAGGATAAAAGGTGGAAGAGGGATCACACGGAAGGAGAAAGAGAAAGGGAGAGCAGTGCCTCACGGGGCCGCTGTTATTTATGGTGAAAAGAAATGCTTCACTTTTTTCGGTGAGTGATGTTGACTGGCACACAGGGTTTCAGTTATGTAGACCTGCAGTGCAGGCTACGCGCCCGTCTAATATTCATTTTTTTCAGCGACAAAAGAGAGAGAGAGAGAGAGAGAGAGAGAGAGTCTTGACGACGCGTCTTTACTTAACAAAGAAGATTGCTGGGAGTTTGCCTACCTACCGCACGTGACTTGTGCTCACTGATGTGTGGGACCTACACGCATGGGACCACACGTAAGTGACCGACCTACTTTATTCTAGGGGTGCCCCTCAAGCTAATACATAATCTGCAACATGAAACTATATTCGCTTATAAAATCTGAACTTTGAAATCCAATTTAATTTAAGTCTATTATTGGTCATATCAACTATCAAGTCTAAAATTACATTCTGAAACTTGTTCAACGCTTTCTCATGAATTATTATGGTAGTTTTTTAAAATCAAATGCTAATTGATTTGAGATAATAAAAAACATATATTATTGCACAACAATGGGATATTAAAATATCTATTTGTAAATAAAAATAAGAAGTCAATGTTGTGGTAAGTTAGGAGGTTCAAAGGGTAAACCAAATATAACGTTTTGTTCAATCTCATAGTTCATATTACCAAGTTTGATTATCCCTGGACAACATTGTTTGTTATAGTGTTCCCTAATTGGGCATGGTGGTGCATCTTGCCATTTCTAACAATGTTGATGACTAGACTTTTCAAGTTTTCGGTATAAAAAATCGTTTTTCATTTTCTAGATGATAAAATATGTTTTTTTGTGCATGGGGTAGAAAAGATATGGGTCAAAATGGCGCATCTACATTTTTTAAATAAATTACGCCATATTTTAATGACAAATCCCAAATTTACGGTTTTTAGTGCTTTCTAGCTAGTTTCGCACATTTAAATGACTTTATGCTGATTTATTGAAAGTAATTCAAATTTGAATTGTAGATATGTTATAACTTGGTCCTACAAGTCCCCATAAATAATTTTTATATACATATTACTTACTATATATAGAAACCAGCGATAGTACTGAAATATTCAACCCCTTTGCAGGATAATCATGTAAAACATTTTGACCTGGTTTTGAAATAAATAAATGAAACTGAAGAAAACCTGAAAAATGAAACCCTTCTACATGGAGTGTGCTTGTATGTGTTAGTTGACAGGGAAAATAAGAAACATGTGATAGGGTAGTGAAAAACAAAATGTCTTCACAAAGCGGACTATCGTGTATGAAGATTCATGGTTTGCAAGCCAAATGATATAGTTATGGCCATATTTGTGGCACAGTTTGTTACAATGTGCCCAAATTGGGCATGGTGGTGCATCTTGCCATTCCCAACAATGTTAATGACTAGACTTTTCAACTTTTCGGTATAAAAAATATTTTTTTCATTTTCTAGATGACAAAATATGTTTATTTTGTGAATGGTGTACATATAAGATACGGGTCAAACTGGCAACTCTACATTTTTTAGATAAATTACGCCATATTTTAGTGCCAATTCCCAACTTTTACGGTTTTAGTACTTTCAAGATAGTTTCGCACATTTAAACGACTTTATGCTGATTTACTGAAAGTAATTCCAATGTGAAATGTGGGGGTGTTATAACTTCGTCAAAGAAATCCCCCAAAAACATAGTTTAGGGTTGGGGGTAGATACGGAGTACATGATTTGTATGTTTTGAATATGTCTAGACCTTGTTTATCAACCTGAATGCTTAATTACTATATATATGACGTAAGAAGGCTATGTGCTTTGGGTTTTCATTTTTTTTGATTTTTTCTGAATTTTTATGCTCATTTGAATCTTGGTCAAATCCTAGGTTTGACTAGGATTTAAACAAACTTAAAACATGAAAATGAAAAGGTAAGCCTGGATCCTTCCTAGTCACTCTAAAATTAAGCTTTTGGGAAGTTTTAGAAATTTCCATGTTTGAAACCCGAAACCACTTCTCTTCATGCTTGACTTCATAAGACAAAGTTAAGGGTTAGGGGTAGATACATGCCTTTTCTGTTTTGAATATGTCTAGACCTTGTTCATCAACTTGAATGCTTACTATATATATATATATATGACATAAGAAGGCTATATATATATGTGCTTTGGTTTTTGGTTTTTGTTTTTTCTGAATGTTTATATATGCCCATTTGAATCTTGGTCAAATCCTAGGTTTGACCAAGATTTAAACAAGTTTAAAACATGAAAGTGAAAAGGTAAGCATGGATCCTTCTTAGTCATTCTAAAATGAAGCTTTTGGGGGGTTCTTGAAATCTCAATGTTTGAAACCCAAAACCACTTCTCTTCATGGTTGACTTCATAAGACAGATGAGTTTAGGGTTATGGGGTAGATACATGATTTGTCGGGTTTGAATATGTCTAGACATGCTTGTTTATCAACTTGAATGCTTACTATATGACCTAAGAAGACTATGCATGTGCATTGGTTTTTCATTTTTTGTTCTTTCTGAATGTTTATGCCCATTTGAATCTTGGCCAAATCCTAGGGTTTGACCAAGATTTAAACAAGTTTAAAACATTAAAATGAAAAGGTAATCATGGATCCTTCTTAGTCACTCTAAGATGAAGTTTTTGGGAGGTTTTCGAAATTTCCATGCATGTTTGAAACCCAAAACCACTTCTCTTCATGTTTGACTTCATAAGACAGAGTTTAGGGTTAGGGCTAGGGGTAGATACATGATTTTCTAGTTTGAATATGTCTAGACCATGTTTATCAACTTGAATCTTGGCCAAATCCTAGGTTTGACCAAGATTTAAACAAGTTTAAAACATGAAAATGAAAAGGTAAGCCTGGATCCTTCTTAGTCACTCTAAAATGAAGCTTTTGGGAGGTTTTTGAAATCTCAATGTTTGAAACCCAAAACCATTTCTCATCATGCTTGACTTCATTAGATATAGTTTAGGGTTAGGTGTAGATACACGATTTGTCTGGTTTGAATATGTCTAGACCTTGTTTATCAACTTCAATTCTTACTATATGACATAAGAAGACTATATGTGCTTTGGTTTTTGATTTTTTAATTTTTTCTGAATGTTTATGCCCATTTGAATCTTGGTCAAATCCTAGGTTTGACCAAGATTTAAACAAGTCTATAACATGAAAATGAAAAGGTAAGCCTGGATCCTTCTTAGTCATTCTAAAATGAAGCTTTTGGGGGGTTCTTGAAATCTCAATGTTTGAAACCCAAAACCATTTCTCATCATGCTTGACTTCATTAGATATAGTTTAGGGTTAGGTGTAGATACACGATTTGTCTGGTTTGAATATGTCTAGACCTTGTTTATCAACTTCAATTCTTACTATATGACATAAGAAGACTATATGTGCTTTGGTTTTTGATTTTTTGTTTTTTTCTGAATGTTTATGCCCATTTGAATCAAGATCAAATCCTAGTTTTGACCAGGATTTAAATAATTTTAAAACATGAAAATGAAAAGGTAAGCCTGGATCCTTCTTAGTCACTCTAAAATGAAGCTTTTGGGAGGTTTTTGAAATTTCCATGTTTGAAACCCAAAACCATTTCTCATCATGCTTGACTTCATTAGATATAGTTTAGGGTTAGGTGTAGATACACGATTTGTCTGGTTTGAATATGTCTAGACCTTGTTTATCAGCTTCAATTCTTACTATATGACATAAGAAGACTACATGTGCTTTGGTTTTTGATTTTTTTGATTTTTCTGAATGTTTATGCCCATTTGAATCTTGGTCAAATCCTAGGTTTGACCAAGATTTAAACAAGTCTATAACATGAAAATGAAAAGGTAAGCCTGGATCCTTCTTAGTCATTCTAAAATGAAGCTTTTGGGGGGTTCTTGAAATCTCAATGTTTGAAACCCAAAACCATTTCTCATCATGCTTGACTTCATTAGATATAGTTTAGGGTTAGGTGTAGATACACGATTTGTCTGGTTTGAATATGTCTAGACCTTGTTTATCAACTTCAATTCTTACTATGTGACATAAGAAGACTATATGTGCTTTGGTTTTTGATTTTTTGATTTTTTCTGAATGTTTATGCCCATTTGAATCTTGGTCAAATCCTAGGTTTGACCAAGATTTAAACAAGTCTATAACATGAAAATGAAAAGGTAAGCCTGGATCCTTCTTAGTCATTCCAAAATGAAGCTTTTGGGGGGTTCTTGAAATCTCAATGTTTGAAACCCAAAACCACTTCTCTTCATGGTTGACTTCATAAGACATGCAGAGTTTAGGGTTAGGGGTAGATACATGATTTGTCGGGGTTGAATATGTCTAGACATGCTTGTTTATCAACTTGAATGCTTACTATATGACATAAGAAGGCTATGTGCTTTGGTTTTTCATTTTTCCGGTTTTTTGAATTTTATGCCCATTTGAAGATTTTGGGAGGTTCTTGAAATTTTCATGTTTGAAACCAATACGACTTCTCTTCATGCTAGACTTCATAAGATCGACCGAGTTTATGGTTAGGGGGTAGATACATGATTTGTCTGGTTTGAACATGTCTAAACCTTGTTTATCAACTTGAAAGCTTACTATATGACATATATAAGAAGACTATGTGCTTTTGTTTTTCATTCTTCTATTTTTTTTATTTTATGCCCATTTGAATCTTGGTCAAATCCTATGTTTGACCTGGATTTAAACAAGTATAAAATATGAAAACGAAAAGGTAAGCCTGGATCCTTCTTAGTCACTCTAAAATGAAGCGGCTTTTGGGATGTTCTTGAAATTTTCATGTTTGAAACCCAAAACCACTTCTCTTCATGATTGACTTCATAAGACAGAGTTTAAGGTTAGGGGCAGATATATACATGATTTTCTAGTTTGAATATGTCTAGACCTTGTTTATCAACTTGAATGCTTACTGTATGACATAAGAATGCTATGTGCTTTGGTTTATCAATCTTTTGGTTTTTTCCTGAATTTTTATGCCCATTTGAATCTTGGTCAAATCCTAGGTTTCACAAAGATTTAAACAAGTTTAAAATCTGAAAATTAAAAGGTAAGCATGGATCCTTCTTAGTCACTCTAAAATGAAGCTTTTGGGAGGTTTTTGAAATTTCCATGTTTGAAACCCAAAACCACTTCTCTTCATGCTTAATTGACTTCATAAGACAGAGTTTAGAGTGTAAGGGGTAGATACATGATTTTTCTAGTTTGAATATGTCTAGACCTTGTTTATCAACTTGAATTCTTACTATATGACATAAGAAGGCTATGTGCTTTGGTTTTTCATTTTTCTGATTTTTTTGAATTTTATGCCCATTTGAATATTGGTCAAATACTAGCTAGGTTTGACCAAGATTTAAACAAGTTTAAAACATGAAAATGAAAAGGTAAGCCTCGATCCTTCTTAGTCACTCTAAAATGAAGCTTTTGGGAGGTTTTTGAAATTTGCATGTTTGAAACCCAAAACCACTTCTCTTCATGCCTTACTTCATAAGACGGAGTTTAGGGTCGTTAGGGAGTAGATACATGATTTGCCTGGTTTGAATATGTCTAGACCTTGTTTATCATCTTGAATGCTTACTATATATGACAGAAGAAGACTATGTGCATTGGTATTTCATTTTTTTTTGAATTTTCATGCCCATTTCAATCTTGGTGAAATCCTAGGTTTGAGCAAGATTTAAACAAATTTAACACGTGAAAACGAATAAGCATGGATCCTTCTTAGTCACTCCAAAATGTACCAATTGATAGATGTGTTAACTTTGCTTCATGGAAAAATTAATGTCATGTAAATGAGTTAACTTGGATTTCCTACCGTTGAATCCATAGGAAACTTTGTTCTAATGCACTATAATAATCAACCGAGTTTTTACACCAACAGGTCTGTCACTTACGTGTGGTGCCCATGCGTGAGGTCCCACACTTCAGTGAGCACAAGTCAAGTGCAGTAGGTACGCAAACTCCAAGCCATCTTCTTTGTCAAGAGAAGACGCATCAGGATGCGTTTTGGAAGTCTGTGGGTCCTTCTGGATCCTTCGGTTGTCCCTCTCACAAAAAAACAAATCTCTCTCATTCTCGGCCTCGCTCGACTCGCTCGCTCGCGCTCGCACCTCCTGCTCACTGACAAACCCTGCACAAAAGTCAACATCATCACCCGAAAAAGGGGAGACACCATAATGCTCTCCCTTCTTCTCTCCTTCCGAGTGATCCCTCTTCCTCCGAGTTTCACTCGACGGGCAAACACACATGTGCTGCATAGTAATAATAATAAAAAGGTAGAAAAATCAACCTACGAATCTATAATTAAATACGTTAAACTAGGGTTTTGCCCAGTACTACAGATCAAGTTCATAAAAAATCCAACTACGGGGTTCGAACAACCCCATTTCTAATCCAAGATTTTTTTCGACCTCATCCAAATGGCCTCAAACTATAGGGTTAATTAGCATCTACTCCCTCCGTCCACAAATAAGTGTACATTTGAGTTTTTAGATAAGTCAAACTTTATTAACTTTGACTAACTTTTTAGGGAAACGTAACAACATTTATGACACTAAACTACCATCACTAGATTCATCTCAAAATACAGTCTCATAATATAGTAATTTGATGTCACACATGTTGCTACTTTTTGGTAAAAAAATGGTCAAAATTGTTAAAGTTTGACTTATCCAAAAACCCAAATGTACACTTATTTGTGGACGGAGGGAGTAGTGCAGTATGTGTGAACATGTATGCACTATGTGTGCTATAACTTGTATGTCTTTCAAATTTGAACCAAATTTGAAATATATGAAATGGGGCTTTTGGCTTAAACGTTTGAAACCCAAAACGACTTCTCTTCATGCTAGGCATCATAAGACCGAGTTTAGGGTTAGGGGGTAGATACAGGATTTGTCTGTTTTGAATATGTCTATACCTTGTTTATCTACTTGAATATGCTTACTATAGATATATATGACGTAAGAAGACTATGTGCTTTGGTTTTTATTTTTTTATTTTTCCAGAATTTTTATGCCCATTTGAATCTTGGTCAAATCCTAGGCTTGACCAATATTTAAACAAGCTTAAAACATGAAAATGAAAAGGTAAGCTTGGATCCTTCTTTGTCACTCTAAGATGAAGTTTTTGGGAGGTTTTCAAAATTTCCATGTCTGAAACCCAAAAACACTTCTCTTCATGCTTGACTTCATAATTAAGACAAAGTTAATTAATCGTTAGGGGGTAGATACACGTTTTTTCTATTATGAATATGTCTAGACCAGCCATGTTCATCAAGTTGAATGCTTACTATATATGACATAAGAAGGCTATGTGCTTTGGTTTTTCATTTTTATTTTTTTTAATTTTTATGCCCATTTGAGTCGTGGTGAAATCATAGGTTTGACCAAGATCTAAGGCAGTTTAAAACATGAAAATGAAAAGGTAAACCTCGATCCTTCTTAGTCACTCCAAAATGAAGCTTTGGGGGGGTTCTTGAAATTTCCATGTTTAATTTGAAACCCAAAACCATTTCTCTTCATGCTTGACTTCATAAGACAAAGCTAGTTTAGGGCTTTAGGGGGTAGATACATGATTTGTCTAGTTTGAATATGTCTATACCTTGTTTATCAACTTCAATTCTTACTATATGACATAAGAAGACTATATGTGCTTTGGTTTTTGATTTTTTGATTTTTTTGAATGTTTATGCCCATTTGAATCTTGGTCAAATCCTAGGTTTGACCAAGATTTAAACAAGTCTATAGCATGAAAATGAAAAGGTAAGCCTGGATCCTTCCTAGCTAGTCATTCTAAAATGAAGCTTTTGGGGGGTTCTTGAAATCTCAATGTTTGAAACCCAAAACCACTTCTCTTCATGGTTGACTTCATAAGACATGCAGAGTTTAGGGTTAGGGGTAGATACATGATTTGTCGGGTTTGAATATGTCTAGACATGCTTGTTTATCAACTTGAATGCTTACTATATGACATAAGAAGGCTATATATGTGCTTTGGTTTTTCATTTTTCTAGTTTTTTGAATGTTATATGCCCATTTGAAGATTTTGGGTGGTTCTTGAAATTTTCATGTTTGAAACCAATACGACTTCTCTTCATGCTAGATCGACTTCATAAGATCGACCGAGTTTATGGTTAGGGGCTAGATACATGATTTGTCTGGTTTGAACATGTCTAAACCTTGTTTATCAACTTGCAAGCTTACTATATGACATAAGAAGACTATGTGCTTTTGTTTTTCATTCTTCTATTTTTTTATTTTATGCCCATTTGAATCTTGGTTAAATCCTATGTTTGACCTGGATTTAAACAAGTATAAAATATGAAAACGAAAAGGTAAGCCTGGATCCTTCTTAGTCACTCTAAAATGAAGCGACTTTTGGGATGTTCTTGAAATTTTCATGTTTGAAACCCAAAACCACTTCTCTTCATGATTGCTTCATAAGACAGAGTTTAAGGTTAGGAATAGATATATACATGATTTTCTAGTTTGAATATGTCTAGACCTTGTTAATCAACTTGAATGCTTACTCTATGACATAAGAATGCTATGTGCTTTGGTTTATCATTCTTTTGGTTTTTTCCTGAATTTTTATGCCCATTTGAATCTTGGTCAAATCCTAGGTTTCACAAAGATTTAAACAAGTTTAAAATCTGAAAATTAAAAGGTAAGCATGGATCCTTCTTAGTCACTCTAAAATGAAGCTTTTGGGAGGTTTTTGAAATTTCCATGTTTGAAACCCAAAACCACTTCTCTTCATGCTTGACTTCATAAGACAGAGTTTAGAGTGTTAGGGGTAGATACATGATTTGTCTAGTTTGAATATGTCTAGACCTTGTTTATCAACTTGAATTCTTACTATATGACATAAGAAGGCTATGTGCTTTGGTTTTTCATTTTTCTGGTTTTTTTGAATATTATGCCCATTTGAAGATTTTGGGAGGTTCTTGAAATTTTCATGTTTGAAACCAATACGACTTCTCTTCAGGCTAGACTTCATAAGATCGATCGAGTTTATGGTTAGGGGGTAGATACATGATTTGTCTGGTTTGAACATGTCTAAACCTTGTTTATCAACTTGAAAGCTTACTATATGACATACGAAGACTATGTGCTTTTGTTTTTCATTCTTCTTTTATTTTTTTTTATGCCCATTTGAATCTTGGTCAAATCCTATGTTTGACCTGGATTTAAACAAGTATATAATATGAAAACGAAAAGGTAAGCATGGATCCTTCTTAGTCACTCTAAAATGAAGCGGCTTTTGGGATGTTCTTGAAATTTTCATGTTTGAAACCCAAAACCACTTCTCTTCATGATTGACTTCATAAGACAGAGTTTAAGGTTAGGGGCAGATATATACATGATTTTCTAGTTTGAATATGTCTAGACCTTGTTTATCAACTTGAATGCTTACTGTATGACATAAGAATGCTATGTGCTTTGGTTTATCAATCTTTTGGTTTTTTCCTGAATTTTTATGCCCATTTGAATCTTGGTCAAATCCTAGGTTTCACAAAGATTTAAACAAGTTTAAAATCTGAAAATTAAAAGGTAAGCATGGATCCTTCTTAGTCACTCTAAAATGAAGCTTTTGGGAGGTTTTTGAAATTTCCATGTTTGAAACCCAAAACCACTTCTCTTCATGCTTAATTGACTTCATAAGACATAGTTTAGAGTGTAAGGGGTAGATACATGATTTTTCTAGTTTGAATATGTCTAGACCTTGTTTATCAACTTGAATTCTTACTATATGACATAAGAAGGCTATGTGCTTTGGTTTTTCATTTTTCTGATTTTTTTTGAATTTTATGCCCATTTGAATATTGGTCAAATACTAGCTAGGTTTGACCAAGATTTAAACAAGTTTAAAACATGAAAATGAAAAGGTAAGCCTCGATCCTTCTTAGTCACTCTAAAATGAAGCTTTTGGGAGGTTTTTGAAATTTGCATGTTTGAAACCCAAAACCACTTCTCTTCATGCCTTACTTCATAAGACGGAGTTTAGGGTCGTTAGGGAGTAGATACATGATTTGCCTGGTTTGAATATGTCTAGACCTTGTTTATCATCTTGAATGCTTACTATATATGACAGAAGAAGACTATGTGCATTGGTATTTCATTTTTTTTTGAATTTTCATGCCCATTTCAATCTTGGTGAAATCCTAGGTTTGAGCAAGATTTAAACAAATTTAACACGTGAAAACGAATAAGCATGGATCCTTCTTAGTCACTCCAAAATGTACCAATTGATAGATGTGTTAACTTTGCTTCATGGAAAAATTAATGTCATGTAAATGAGTTAACTTGGATTTCCTACCGTTGAATCCATAGGAAACTTTGTTCTAATGCACTATAATAATCAACCGAGTTTTTACACCAACAGGTCTGTCACTTACGTGTGGTGCCCATGCGTGAGGTCCCACACTTCAGTGAGCACAAGTCAAGTGCAGTAGGTACGCAAACTCCAAGCCATCTTCTTTGTCAAGAGAAGACGCATCAGGATGCGTTTTGGAAGTCTGTGGGTCCTTCTGGATCCTTCGGTTGTCCCTCTCACAAAAAAACAAATCTCTCTCATTCTCGGCCTCGCTCGACTCGCTCGCTCGCTCGCACCTCCTGCTCACTGACAAACCCTGCACAAAAGTCAACATCATCACCCGAAAAAGGGGAGACACCATAATGCTCTCCCTTCTTCTCTCCTTCCGAGTGATCCCTCTTCCTCCGAGTTTCACTCGACGGGCAAACACACATGTGCTGCATAGTAATAATAATAAAAAGGTAGAAAAATCAACCTACGAATCTATAATTAAATACGTTAAACTAGGGTTTTGCCCAGTACTACAGATCAAGTTCATAAAAAATCCAACTACGGGGTTCGAACAACCCCATTTCTAATCCAAGATTTTTTTCGACCTCATCCAAATGGCCTCAAACTATAGGGTTAATTAGCATCTACTCCCTCCGTCCACAAATAAGTGTACATTTGAGTTTTTAGATAAGTCAAACTTTATTAACTTTGACTAACTTTTTAGGGAAACGTAACAACATTTATGACACTAAACTACCATCACTAGATTCATCTCAAAATACAGTCTCATAATATAGTAATTTGATGTCACACATGTTGCTACTTTTTGGTAAAAAAATGGTCAAAATTGTTAAAGTTTGACTTATCCAAAAACCCAAATGTACACTTATTTGTGGACGGAGGGAGTAGTGCAGTATGTGTGAACATGTATGCACTATGTGTGCTATAACTTGTATGTCTTTCAAATTTGAACCAAATTTGAAATATATGAAATGGGGCTTTTGGCTTAAACGTTTGAAACCCAAAACGACTTCTCTTCATGCTAGGCATCATAAGACCGAGTTTAGGGTTAGGGGGTAGATACAGGATTTGTCTGTTTTGAATATGTCTATACCTTGTTTATCTACTTGAATATGCTTACTATAGATATATATGACGTAAGAAGACTATGTGCTTTGGTTTTTATTTTTTTATTTTTCCAGAATTTTTATGCCCATTTGAATCTTGGTCAAATCCTAGGCTTGACCAATATTTAAACAAGCTTAAAACATGAAAATGAAAAGGTAAGCTTGGATCCTTCTTTGTCACTCTAAGATGAAGTTTTTGGGAGGTTTTCAAAATTTCCATGTCTGAAACCCAAAAACACTTCTCTTCATGCTTGACTTCATAATTAAGACAAAGTTAATTAATCGTTAGGGGGTAGATACACGTTTTTTCTATTATGAATATGTCTAGACCAGCCATGTTCATCAAGTTGAATGCTTACTATATATGACATAAGAAGGCTATGTGCTTTGGTTTTTCATTTTTTATTTTTTTATTTTTATGCCCATTTGAGTCGTGGTGAAATCATAGGTTTGACCAAGATCTAAGGCAGTTTAAAACATGAAAATGAAAAGGTAAACCTCGATCCTTCTTAGTCACTCCAAAATGAAGCTTTGGGGGGGGTTCTTGAAATTTCCATGTTTAATTTGAAACCCAAAACCATTTCTCTTCATGCTTGACTTCATAAGACAAAGCTAGTTTAGGGCTTTAGGGGGTAGATACATGATTTGTCTAGTTTGAATATGTCTATACCTTGTTTATCAACTTCAATTCTTACTATATGACATAAGAAGACTATATGTGCTTTGGTTTTTGATTTTTTGATTTTTTTGAATGTTTATGCCCATTTGAATCTTGGTCAAATCCTAGGTTTGACCAAGATTTAAACAAGTCTATAGCATGAAAATGAAAAGGTAAGCCTGGATCCTTCCTAGCTAGTCATTCTAAAATGAAGCTTTTGGGGGGTTCTTGAAATCTCAATGTTTGAAACCCAAAACCACTTCTCTTCATGGTTGACTTCATAAGACATGCAGAGTTTAGGGTTAGGGGTAGATACATGATTTGTCGGGTTTGAATATGTCTAGACATGCTTGTTTATCAACTTGAATGCTTACTATATGACATAAGAAGGCTATATATGTGCTTTGGTTTTTCATTTTTCTAGTTTTTTGAATGTTATATGCCCATTTGAAGATTTTGGGTGGTTCTTGAAATTTTCATGTTTGAAACCAATACGACTTCTCTTCATGCTAGATCGACTTCATAAGATCGACCGAGTTTATGGTTAGGGGCTAGATACATGATTTGTCTGGTTTGAACATGTCTAAACCTTGTTTATCAACTTGCAAGCTTACTATATGACATAAGAAGACTATGTGCTTTTGTTTTTCATTCTTCTATTTTTTTTATTTTATGCCCATTTGAATCTTGGTTAAATCCTATGTTTGACCTGGATTTAAACAAGTATAAAATATGAAAACGAAAAGGTAAGCCTGGATCCTTCTTAGTCACTCTAAAATGAAGCGACTTTTGGGATGTTCTTGAAATTTTCATGTTTGAAACCCAAAACCACTTCTCTTCATGATTGCTTCATAAGACAGAGTTTAAGGTTAGGAATAGATATATACATGATTTTCTAGTTTGAATATGTCTAGACCTTGTTAATCAACTTGAATGCTTACTCTATGACATAAGAATGCTATGTGCTTTGGTTTATCATTCTTTTGGTTTTTTCCTGAATTTTTATGCCCATTTGAATCTTGGTCAAATCCTAGGTTTCACAAAGATTTAAACAAGTTTAAAATCTGAAAATTAAAAGGTAAGCATGGATCCTTCTTAGTCACTCTAAAATGAAGCTTTTGGGAGGTTTTTGAAATTTCCATGTTTGAAACCCAAAACCACTTCTCTTCATGCTTGACTTCATAAGACAGAGTTTAGAGTGTTAGGGGTAGATACATGATTTGTCTAGTTTGAATATGTCTAGACCTTGTTTATCAACTTGAATTCTTACTATATGACATAAGAAGGCTATGTGCTTTGGTTTTTCATTTTTCTGGTTTTTTTGAATATTATGCCCATTTGAAGATTTTGGGAGGTTCTTGAAATTTTCATGTTTGAAACCAATACGACTTCTCTTCAGGCTAGACTTCATAAGATCGATCGAGTTTATGGTTAGGGGGTAGATACATGATTTGTCTGGTTTGAACATGTCTAAACCTTGTTTATCAACTTGAAAGCTTACTATATGACATACGAAGACTATGTGCTTTTGTTTTTCATTCTTCTATTTTTTTATTTTATGCCCATTTGAATCTTGGTCAAATCCTATGTTTGACCTGGATTTAAACAAGTATATAATATGAAAACGAAAAGGTAAGCATGGATCCTTCTTAGTCACTCTAAAATGAAGCGGCTTTTGGGATGTTCTTGAAATTTTCATGTTTGAAACCCAAAACCACTTCTCTTCATGATTGACTTCATAAGACAGAGTTTAAGGTTAGGGGCAGATATATACATGATTTTCTAGTTTGAATATGTCTAGACCTTGTTTATCAACTTGAATGCTTACTGTATGACATAAGAATGCTATGTGCTTTGGTTTATCAATCTTTTGGTTTTTTCCTGAATTTTTATGCCCATTTGAATCTTGGTCAAATCCTAGGTTTCACAAAGATTTAAACAAGTTTAAAATCTGAAAATTAAAAGGTAAGCATGGATCCTTCTTAGTCACTCTAAAATGAAGCTTTTGGGAGGTTTTTGAAATTTCCATGTTTGAAACCCAAAACCACTTCTCTTCATGCTTAATTGACTTCATAAGACATAGTTTAGAGTGTAAGGGGTAGATACATGATTTTTCTAGTTTGAATATGTCTAGACCTTGTTTATCAACTTGAATTCTTACTATATGACATAAGAAGGCTATGTGCTTTGGTTTTTCATTTTTCTGATTTTTTTTGAATTTTATGCCCATTTGAATATTGGTCAAATACTAGCTAGGTTTGACCAAGATTTAAACAAGTTTAAAACATGAAAATGAAAAGGTAAGCCTCGATCCTTCTTAGTCACTCTAAAATGAAGCTTTTGGGAGGTTTTTGAAATTTGCATGTTTGAAACCCAAAACCACTTCTCTTCATGCCTTACTTCATAAGACGGAGTTTAGGGTCGTTAGGGAGTAGATACATGATTTGCCTGGTTTGAATATGTCTAGACCTTGTTTATCATCTTGAATGCTTACTATATATGACAGAAGAAGACTATGTGCATTGGTATTTCATTTTTTTTTGAATTTTCATGCCCATTTCAATCTTGGTGAAATCCTAGGTTTGAGCAAGATTTAAACAAATTTAACACGTGAAAACGAATAAGCATGGATCCTTCTTAGTCACTCCAAAATGTACCAATTGATAGATGTGTTAAC
The DNA here is from genome assembly GCA_030979885.1 of Lolium multiflorum. Lineage (NCBI taxonomy): Eukaryota > Viridiplantae > Streptophyta > Magnoliopsida > Poales > Poaceae > Lolium > Lolium multiflorum. The sequence goes on along the minus strand of CM061748.1, from coordinate 203,341,625 downwards.
TTTGCTTCATGGAAAAATTAATGTCATGTAAATGAGTTAACTTGGATTTCCTACCGTTGAATCCATAGGAAACTTTGTTCTAATGCACTATAATAATCAACCGAGTTTTTACACCAACAGGTCTGTCACTTACGTGTGGTGCCCATGCGTGAGGTCCCACACTTCAGTGAGCACAAGTCAAGTGCAGTAGGTACGCAAACTCCAAGCCATCTTCTTTGTCAAGAGAAGACGCATCAGGATGCGTTTTGGAAGTCTGTGGGTCCTTCTGGATCCTTCGGTTGTCCCTCTCACAAAAAAAAACAAATCTCTCTCATTCTCGGCCTCGCTCGACTCGCTCGCTCGCTCGCTCGCTCGCACCTCCTGCTCACTGACAAACCCTGCACAAAAGTCAACATCATCACCCGAAAAAGGGGAGACACCATAATGCTCTCCCTTCTTCTCTCCTTCCGAGTGATCCCTCTTCCTCCGAGTTTCACTCGACGGGCAAACACACATGTGCTGCATAGTAATAATAATAAAAAGGTAGAAAAATCAACCTACGAATCTATAATTAAATACGTTAAACTAGGGTTTTGCCCAGTACTACAGATCAAGTTCATAAAAAATCCAACTACGGGGTTCGAACAACCCCATTTCTAATCCAAGATTTTTTTCGACCTCATCCAAATGGCCTCAAACTATAGGGTTAATTAGCATCTACTCCCTCCGTCCACAAATAAGTGTACATTTGAGTTTTTAGATAAGTCAAACTTTATTAACTTTGACTAACTTTTTAGGGAAACGTAACAACATTTATGACACTAAACTACCATCACTAGATTCATCTCAAAATACAGTCTCATAATATAGTAATTTGATGTCACACATGTTGCTACTTTTTGGTAAAAAAATGGTCAAAATTGTTAAAGTTTGACTTATCCAAAAACCCAAATGTACACTTATTTGTGGACGGAGGGAGTAGTGCAGTATGTGTGAACATGTATGCACTATGTGTGCTATAACTTGTATGTCTTTCAAATTTGAACCAAATTTGAAATATATGAAATGGGGCTTTTGGCTTAAACGTTTGAAACCCAAAACGACTTCTCTTCATGCTAGGCATCATAAGACCGAGTTTAGGGTTAGGGGGTAGATACAGGATTTGTCTGTTTTGAATATGTCTATACCTTGTTTATCTACTTGAATATGCTTACTATAGATATATATGACGTAAGAAGACTATGTGCTTTGGTTTTTATTTTTTTATTTTTCCAGAATTTTTATGCCCATTTGAATCTTGGTCAAATCCTAGGCTTGACCAATATTTAAACAAGCTTAAAACATGAAAATGAAAAGGTAAGCTTGGATCCTTCTTTGTCACTCTAAGATGAAGTTTTTGGGAGGTTTTCAAAATTTCCATGTCTGAAACCCAAAAACACTTCTCTTCATGCTTGACTTCATAATTAAGACAAAGTTAATTAATCGTTAGGGGGTAGATACACGTTTTTTCTATTATGAATATGTCTAGACCAGCCATGTTCATCAAGTTGAATGCTTACTATATATGACATAAGAAGGCTATGTGCTTTGGTTTTTCATTTTTTTTTTTTTTTAATTTTTATGCCCATTTGAGTCGTGGTGAAATCATAGGTTTGACCAAGATCTAAGGCAGTTTAAAACATGAAAATGAAAAGGTAAACCTCGATCCTTCTTAGTCACTCCAAAATGAAGCTTTTGGGGGGGGTTCTTGAAATTTCCATGTTTAATTTGAAACCCAAAACCATTTCTCTTCATGCTTGACTTCATAAGACAAAGCTAGTTTAGGGCTTTAGGGGGTAGATACATGATTTGTCTAGTTTGAATATGTCTATACCTTGTTTATCAACTTCAATTCTTACTATATGACATAAGAAGACTATATGTGCTTTGGTTTTTGATTTTTTGATTTTTTTGAATGTTTATGCCCATTTGAATCTTGGTCAAATCCTAGGTTTGACCAAGATTTAAACAAGTCTATAACATGAAAATGAAAAGGTAAGCCTGGATCCTTCCTAGCTAGTCATTCTAAAATGAAGCTTTTGGGGGGTTCTTGAAATCTCAATGTTTGAAACCCAAAAACCACTTCTCTCTTCATGGTTGACTTCATAAGACATGCAGAGTTTAGGGTTAGGGGGTAGATACATGATTTGTCGGGTTTGAATATGTCTAGACATGCTTGTTTATCAACTTGAATGCTTACTATATGACATAAGAAGGCTATATATGTGCTTTGGTTTTTCATTTTTCTGGTTTTTTGAATGTTATATGCCCATTTGAAGATTTTGGGTGGTTCTTGAAATTTTCATGTTTGAAACCAATACGACTTCTCTTCATGCTAGACTTCATAAGATCGACCGAGTTTATGGTTAGGGGCTAGATACATGATTTGTCTGGTTTGAACATGTCTAAACCTTGTTTATCAACTTGCAAGCTTACTATATGACATAAGAAGACTATGTGCTTTTGTTTTTCATTCTTCTATTTTTTTTTATTTTATGCCCATTTGAATCTTGGTTAAATCCTATGTTTGACCTGGATTTAAACAAGTATAAAATATGAAAACGAAAAGGTAAGCCTGGATCCTTCTTAGTCACTCTAAAATGAAGCGACTTTTGGGATGTTCTTGAAATTTTCATGTTTGAAACCCAAAACCACTTCTCTTCATGATTGCTTCATAAGATAGAGTTTAAGGTTAGGAATAGATATATACATGATTTTCTAGTTTGAATATGTCTAGACCTTGTTAATCAACTTGAATGCTTACTCTATGACATAAGAATGATATGTGCTTTGGTTTATCATTCTTTTGGTTTTTTCCTGAATTTTTATGCCCATTTGAATCTTGGTCAAATCCTAGGTTTCACAAAGATTTAAACAAGTTTAAAATCTGAAAATTAAAAGGTAAGCATGGATCCTTCTTAGTCACTCTAAAATGAAGCTTTTGGGAGGTTTTTGAAATTTCCATGTTTGAAACCCAAAACCACTTCTCTTCATGCTTGACTTCATAAGACAGAGTTTAGAGTGTTAGGGGTAGATACATGATTTGTCTTGTTTGAATATGTCTAGACCTTGTTTATCAACTTGAATTCTTACTATATGACATAAGAAGGCTATGTGCTTTGGTTTTTCATTTTTCTGGTTTTTTTGAATTTTATGCCCATTTGAAGATTTTGGGTGGTTCTTGAAATTTTCATGTTTTAAACCAATACGACTTCTCTTCATGCTAGACTTCATAAGATCGACCGAGTTTATGGTTAGGGGCTAGATACATGATTTGTCTGGTTTGAACATGTCTAAACCTTGTTTATCAACTTGAAAGCTTACTATATGACATACGAAGACTATGTGCTTTTGTTTTTCATTCTTCTATTTTTTTATTTTATGCCCATTTGAATCTTGGTCAAATCCTATGTTTGACCTGGATTTAAACAAGTATATAATATGAAAACGAAAAGGTAAGCCTGGATCCTTCTTAGTCACTCTAAAATGAAGCGACTTTTGGGATGTTCTTGAAATTTTCATGTTTGAAACCCAAACCACTTCTCTTCATGATTGACTTCATATATAAGACAGAGTTTAAGGTTAGGGACAGATATATACATGATTTTCTAGTTTGAATATGTCTAGACCTTGTTAATCAACTTGAATGCTTACTGTATGACATAAGAATGCTATGTGCTTTGGTTTATCATTCTTTTGGCTTTTTCCTGATTTTTTATGCCCATTTGAATCTTGGTCAAATCCTAGGTTTCACAAAGATTTAAACAAGTTTAAAATCTAAAAATTAAAAGGTAAGCATGGATCCTTCTTAGTCACTCTAAAATGAAGCTTTTGGGAGGTTTTTGAAATTTCCATGTTTGAAACCCAAAACCACTTCTCTTCATGCTTGACTTCATAAGACAGAGTTTAGAGTGTTAGGGGTAGATACATGATTTTTCTAGTTTGAATATGTCTAGACCTTGTTTATCAACTTGAATTCTTACTATATGACATAAGAAGGCTATGTGCTTTGGTTTTTCATTTTTCTGTTTTTTTTTGAATTTTATGCCCATTTGAATCTTGGTCAAATACTAGCTAGGTTTAAAACATGAAATTTAGCCCCCAAAAATTGTACATATATGGATTCACTTTGAGATAATTCATGAAACTTTGGAAATGGCCATCTCGTGTCATGTTTCCCCACAAATGAGAATTGGATTAATTGGTGGCAGACAAGTAAACACACATTTATGTGCGACAACCCAAAATGCACATATTTTGCAAAGTTTTCATGCGTGCATGAAAAGTTGCAAATATATACATAAAATGGGCCATGATTCAAAAGTTTGACATGGTTCTTGTGTAGTAGTAGTACCAAAGCTCACACGTGGGAAGAAATTAAGATGGTCGAATTCCAACATGTTGCCACACTTTTTTGAAGGGCTCTTTTCTAAAACATTGGTATGGCATGTCTGCTATTTTCCCTAGCTATATAGAAAAATGATGAACAATCCATGATTTCCGATTGCCGTTTTTGAACCACCTTTGGCTTGATTTCAAATTTAGGTCAAAATCATGGGGGGGGGGTAGGGGACAAGATCGTGTTTCTTTGGCTTGATTTGCAAGTTTTTTGGGGTCCCACAAATTTAGGGTAGCATCACAAGGTTTTTTTTCTAAATTTTTCGACACTTAGAATTCAAATATTATGAAGTGGTATCATGGTATCATGTAAGGGATGGTATCACTAGATATTTTCCCCCTATCCGGGAAGTGATGTTGACTGGCACGCAAGGTTTTTCAGTGCTGCAAACCTGCAGTGCGGCGATTTTGACAGAAATAACCCTTTTGGCAAAGAAAATTACGGACTGACCCTCTGAGCAATCTATTTCACTGGACTAACCTTTTTGTGTGGCTTTCTGTGTTTTTCTTCGCCAAAAGGATTACTTTTGTCAAAATCGCCCCCCTGCAGTGCAGGCTACGCGCCCGTCTAATATTCTTTTTTTTTCAATGACAAAAGGGGGGAGAGAGAGAGAGAGTCTTGACGACGTGTCTTCACTTGACAAAGAAGATTGTTGGAAGTTTGCCTACCTACCGCATATGATTTGTGCTCACTAAAGTGTGGGACCTGCACGCATATGGGACCCTGCAGCCCTCTGAGGGCAGTCCGTGTGAGACGCAAAATAGGGTTTTTAGTTTAGTAAGGCAAAAAAATTAAGCCTTGGAGGGCCGAGGCGGGGCGGCCGTCCGCCATTTTATACCTTTTACGCCCCCCACACCTCGTTTCATTTGTCATGTCTACCAAGGAAGAGCTCGGAGGAGAAGATGCAGTCCTAGCTTCTCGACCCCCTGGCGCCCCACGCATAAATACTACTACCAGAAGTACACTGTCTCTAACAATCCTGCCTGCGAAGGGAGATCTCGGAGGAGACGATGCGGGCTCAGCGTCCCCGCCGTTGATTAGCCAGGACACAAGGGTTACTACGCCTCTTTTAATTACCTTCGTTTTGCTGGTAATACTCGGACTTATATCTGTTATCTTCCGCAGGAGAGGGTCGATATCGCCGGAGAAGATGATGTGAGGCAGATGATCAAGCTCGCAGGAGAAGATGATGTAAAGGAGATGGTCAAGCTCGGAGCAGAAGATGATGTAAAGGAGATAGTCAATGTCGGAGAAGATGATGTAAAGGAGTTAGTCAATCTCGGAGAAGATGTGGTGGCATTGGACCAACCGCGGTCTTTGGGCGAGATCCCGGAGATTCACTTACCTCGTTTGCACTGGTAATGATATGCCTGATCTGTAACATTTTGAACATTTTTCGTCGGCTTACACAGGAGCTATCTCGGCTTAGGGTCAACAAGGCCCCGGGAGCGGAACTTCCGCATCTCGGCGCGGAGAACTCCGAGTTACGCCAGAAGCGCCCTGGGGAATCGCACGCGCAGGCGCAGCACATCCGTTCGCAGGATCTCTCATCCTTCGACGTCAGGTTCCAGCGAGAGGTCGTAGAAGAAGATAAGTTGCCAGCTTCCCCGCCGTTCAAGAGGATGAAGGAGCTGAAGACGGAGGTTAATATTACTAGCTGACTTTGGGTTGCTGGTTTTTGGGTACTTCGAGTCACTGACATGTAGACACCACTTAAGTCTGTCCTACATGTTAGTGACCATATTCGTTAATCAGCCAATTTGTGCCCTTCGTTTGCCGGTAACGCTCGATATGTTTGTTGTTACCTTTGGCAGGATCACTCCCCTTGCTTATCTTGTCGGAGGATGAAGTTGGATCTTGCCAGCATGCGGGAGGAGAACAGAGAGTTAGGGATCAAGATATTTCGGTACAGGCAGGCGGTGTCTTTCCTAGAAGTGGATGAGATCACGGCCTGTGCTCGTAGGAGTTGTGACGAGGCCATTCATCTGGGAGAACGGATCAAAGCTCAGCTTGTCTCTTTGATGGAAGTCGCAGAACGCGTGATTTTCAATGCTAGAGAGGCGCGGGAACGACTTCTGGTGGCTGAAGATCTCGCATAGCAGTTTAATCATGTGCGCTTATTAGCTGCCTACTACTTTTGTAATTATTCACAATTATATATGTATCAATGGCTTGCCTTTTGTGTGATGGAGGAAATTGCACATACCACCACTTCTTGGTGCAGTTTTTGCACATAACACAATTTGAGATTCTTTTTACACAAATAACCAGATTTTGACGTAAACTTTTGCACAAAAAACAACCTTACTCCATGTTTTCTTTTGTCTTCTAAAGACAAGTAGGTGCTTCGAAAAATACCTCCGTTCCAATGCTTAAAGCTTTGTATATTTTTCTTGAAAAGTCAAACCAAGTAAAGTTCGACCAAACTCTTAGAAGAATCTATCAGCACATATAATATTTTGTAGACACCATATGAAAATATAATTTATTTTCTATCTAATAATATTGATTTTGTATCTTGCATATTAATGCTTTTGGTAAAAACTTAGTCAAACTTAACATAGTTTGACTTTCTAAAAATCAATATAATCCTTAAGCTTTGGGAAGTGGTTCTAGACGTGGTCTAGACGTGTTTCTACATATTGCCTTCGCATTTGCTAAACGCATGGAGTTTCTTACGAAGTACAAAGTTTATTTTTCGAAATATTTTCGACTTTGTATTATTTTTATTCATTTTCCCCCTGGTTGTCATGTTTTCTGTCCGGCTTCCCCAGCCCATCCATCCGTAACCCACATGCGCGCGTGACACGAGTAGTGGGAGACATGGTGCCCAAAGGGATAGCTTTTATTAATGGTGGCGACGGTTCCCTAGGCCAATGCTGGCGATACGTCTCATCGTCGCTAGCTGTGCCTTCCCCATGCGGCCGTATTAATGCACACCACTGCTCCTTTGCGCCTCCGCGGCTGATCAAGTAAGTTTGATCATAAAAGATGATCACATAAGCTCGACGATTACCTATAACCTAAAAATTATCTTAATTTGTAAACGAAGACATAAAATAACTAGTTGTTTGATTAGGAAAGACAAAGGAAATTTCTATTGAGATTGAGTTCATTTCATAGTTGTTATAGACACATAGCAATATTACCGAGAGATAGGATTGTAGAGAAAGCAATCCATAGGTATTTTGGAGGGTTCTCAATCCTTTGAATCAAGCAAGCTCTATAGGAAAAATCCCTATGTGTAAAAATCCTACTCCGTACAAGATACCTTTAGAAATCCTTTGAACCAAACAAACTCGGATTCATATTAGTTGACTATAATATAGATATATCTAGACACATTTTAGTTCTAGATTCATCCATATCATTTGACAAGTAATATGAATCGGAGTGATTATATTAAATGGAGTACTAGTATATATTGTTCGAAAAAATTAAGTTATACTGTAATAAAGAAACCATTTCTGTGGTCAAACTGATTTGACGGGACAGTAACTGCACCAGGACGTAGTGGCGTGCTATCCTAGCCGAAGTTTTACTCGGCGCCTCGATGCAGCTGCTGAAGAATAAAAAAAGTCATATCCACTCCTACTCTTCATGTCCATCGTTTCCATCCTTGGCTCTCCACTTCCATCATCGTTCTCCACTCGCCAACCGCTGCTAGAAGTTTTTTCATCCTCTAGATCTCCCATTTGCATAGCTTTCTCTCCTCACCCCTCCGCAGAACCGCAGCACTCCTCCTTCCCGCTCGACTCTCCTACAAAACTCCAATCACACATACTTGCATCCGCCCTTTTAAATCCATCTCGTCTCCATGGCGGCATCGAACGACGACCAGCTGGATGGCGACTGGGGGAAGCTCCCCGCCGAGCTGTTCAATCTCATTGCCCAGAGTCTGGACGTTACAGTCGACGTCCGGCTGGCCGCATGCTCCAAAACGCTGTGCCGCCATGTCGCCGACAACATGAATCTACACCATTGGGATGGACCCTGCTTGCTGATGCCCGATTCTGCCCATTGGCACTATGATGATAGTAGTGCGCACCACACGGTGTACCACGTTGTGCCCCTCGACCATCCTCGGCGCACAGCCATCCTGCCGTTCATGGACAATAGATTCTGGGTTGGCATGAATGGCGACTGGATCGCCGGCGTGGACAGTGGTGGGAACTGGTTCCTCGCGAACATCTACACGCACCAAGAAATCTCCCTACCATCGTCGGAAACTTGCAACATTTTTCGGGAGGAATGGATTGGCTTCCCCGACTTGCCTCCTGAAAGGTACATGACGTATGGGCGTGCCATGTTTTTGTTGAAGATTGTAATTTGCGAAGTGCCCACAAAAGCTGGACATTACTCAGATTACAAGCTCATCGCTCTATTCAATTCTGGACTCGCTTACCTGGCTAATGGTAGCCAGGAGTGGAGGTTATTCTCTCTTGCTAGTTGGGGTGTAGATTACAGTGATGCCATCGAGCACAACGGCTTTATTGTTGCGGTGGATGGGTGGACCGGCACCACATATTGCTGGGATCAATCACAGGCTGGTAATTCTTCAATCCATATGATATACTTCGCAATAAATTTTAATATCAAGCCCATTCATGATATATTGTAACTGAAATAACTAATTGCTCACTAAGACTTTTTTTCACCTTTCAAATGACTGTGCACCATTAAATTATCCTAACCTGACTGAACCATTGCTACAAACGAATTACAGTAGTATATGCTGTGCACTAATCTGTCAACCCAAACCAGATTATTGCAGTATATGAATGCATTCCTGAATTAGTTACTGCATGCTCTTGTCAGAATATGAATAAGGAGCTTAGCCCTGGCCTCTTCATCAATTGATGCATGCAAACTTTCAATTTATTTCAATATTCGATGTACTCAAAGCATTACAATCATGGATCAGATAAGGTTGAGACATGTATCTACCATCAATGAATATGAGTGTAATTAACATACATCTCAAATGGGAACAATTTTATTTCTTCGAGATTTTATACAAGTATAATGACTGCATCCTCCATTTGATCCTACAAATGTGAAGTTGCAGCTACTGGTATTATTGTCTTCCCGAGCCATTCAAACACTATTTTTTGTTGTCTCCGTTTACAATGCAGATGCACACCTTGCCCCGCCATTCGTGATCCCATCACCGATGAAGGAACCATCTGGCAGATGGTTTTTAGCTCGATCAGCCGATGGCAAGCGCTTGATGATCATCCATGAAGATCGGTATATACGTAGCAATGATCACCTTGAGCCTGCAGAAGTTCTGCATCATGGTAATGGCCTTATCCTGCGGGAGTGTCCTGCCCCTGTCATACATGTTTTTGAGAAAGATCTATCCCTGATTGGACCCAATTGGAGTCGAGTTGACAGCCTTGGCACACACTCTCTGTTCATTGGACTGAATTATCCATTGAACCTGAAGATAAATGATGGCAATGCTCCTGATGGAACATTGACTCCATTCATGAGGTCAAATTGTGTGTACATCGCGTACTATGCATTTCGGGAACCAGCATTTAGTTGTATTTGTCGTTGTAACCTGCAGCAAGGGGAAAATGAGCTCATGGGAGTTATCACCCTTCCAGAAGATGGTTGGGGATTTCCCCGACAGGCGACAATGTGGTTTAAGCCTAGTCTGAAAAATATCCGCATGTTGATGCAACCCTAAACTGAGCCATGAATCTTTCTGGAGCAAATAATCTTTTTTGTACGATATGTTTGAACAATTTAGTAACCTGTTCTGTATCTTAAGATGCTCTTCCTTTTTTCTGAATCTTATATACCTGGACCCATTTCAGTGTGTCTGTTTACTCATTTTAGTGCGTATGTAAACCCACATTGAAGTAATCTAATCTTATAATTTAAAACGGATGGTGATGAACTCTGTATTTCCATCCTTCGTAAACCGTGCATGTCTGTTTATTTTTAGTTTCATTTCAGCAACTGTTATTAGTATATGCACACCTTTTTTTTAATGTTGAGAGGAGTATAAGGGCATTACAATGCTATATACTATATGGCGCTAATAGAGAACAAATGAATGTCAAAAGATTGTAAAATCCTCCAGGTACTCTCCTTGCAGCGCTAATTGCTGATGACAGACTGACTTCCTGTTGGTTCCGGTGCTTTAGCTAGGACAGGTGAAAAGAGTTTCACGCCCCTGCTTTCTTTTGCGTCGACGCTAGGACTACCGCTGGGATTAGCCTCTCCAACCGCCAAACGACGAGGAAATAATTCCTAGCGCCCTTGCAGTAGCGCCTGTGTTGGACATGCCCTAATGTTTTCCAGCTAAAAGATGCAATCTTTTAAGCACTTGGGTACGGTATTTCCCCACCAGCCTGGATGCAGGCCGCCAAACGCGTCTTAACCAAGGTTTAAAATAGCGTGCTAAATGAATTAGCGGCAGCCACCTTCAAACGATATGGACGCTATATCGTGGTAATAGTGTGGTATATTTTAAATAGCATTTTCAAAATAATACTAAATATAGCCTAAAAATAAATAATTTTACTAGAACGAATAGATATATATAGTCCAAAAGTGACTGAATCATACATACATAACCACATATAGAAATAGATCTCAAGTATATTAGAAGGCTAACATCAACATTTCACAAGGCAACAACATAGTATAAATTATTTATTAAAAAATATTAGCATTAGCGATATTATTTTCTGATTTAGAAGTGGAACCAACAGATTAGTTCATCACCACGAAAAAGTGAAAGCAACTTGCCTGAAAAAAATAGCGCGCTAACGCTATGAAGTTTTAGGGCGATATAGCATGCTGTTTCGCAAATAGCGCCACAGCGAGCAAAATTACTAAGCGTGGACCCTCTAGATATGCTATAGCGTGCTATTAGCTTCATTGAGGCCCTGGTTTGACAAAGCAGCCTGAGTACGTATCTAAAAAAAATATCAGCCTGAGGACGCATGCTTGTAAAAAAGAGAGAGCAGACTACAATTACTTCAGTCCCGAACCCTCTCTCTCCCACCCATACTCCCACCCACTTCACCTCTTTTACACTAATGACTGCCATGAACGGCTCGCCTCCTCCTTCCACCGGCAGCTGCTTCGCCGACACAGATGAACATCACCGATATTTCCTGAACTCAGCCGATTTGATCCACCGCATCCTCCAGCAGCTTGATGGACGTCCAGTCTCTTCTATCCAGATCGTGACTAGAGAAGGATCTACGAGTACATCCGTTTCTTACCCTTTGGCAGCGTCGGTTCCATCTCTCGCGGTACTTTCTTCTCCGCTGGAAGCACCATCTGGCTCGGCACTGATTTCCCTGGCGGCGGCACCAGCTTCTCCGGCTGCGCCGACCCCAACCCCCGCGGCACGGTCTTCTCCGGTGGCGGCACCACCAAAAGATGCTGTAAGTTGTCCTGAACTCACTAGGATGCAGGTGTAAGTAGTCAATGATAGTTGGGATCTTAAACAAGTTCTTTTTTCTTTAAAATTTAATGACGGGAAACCGTAGTATTCTTCTGCAAATTTTTTTTAATGACGGGAAACAGTAGATGTTAAGTACTAGTTCTGGCAAAAAAAGATGTTTAGTAATAGTATCCATCACAGAGCAGGGTTTCGCAGTCTGAACATACAAATATATGCTCCATGTTACCTGTTTCAGAAAGTCTGAAAGCTTGCTCAGTACCTGTAAAATCAAATTGTCTTGCTGCTGCTAGATTTTGTGCAAACTAATTAAAGAGATAGCTAGATGCATTTTCTCCATGTATGCTACGTTCTGATTTATATGCTGTTGATTGATATATACCGTGCTTAACTAGATGCAGAAGCAAACTCGCTCCAACGTCAATGAGCAACTACGTCTTAGGACTGTCGATTGTACATGTCCTCTGCACCGCCCCGAGTTCAGAATTCAAAGAAATTCACTAGCCAAAAAGCCAAAGGTGACGGGCAGGCGTGATGCAGCAATTCAACGTTGTATATTAAAAGGGCGAGGGAAAGGCCGCCCTAAACGGGTTGGTCACTCGGCGGACCCTCCTCAGCCCTCGCGCTTCTATGTGCAACTGGACGGCAACGATGACATGTATATGTTGGTCATCCCCAGAGAATTCAAGCAATGTCTGAAAGGGATTCTTCCCAGGCCTATCAAGCTCAAGACCAGCGTAGGCTGCGCCTGGTATGTGCACATCGATGAGTACCAGGGTGAACTGGTCTTGAAGGATGGTTGGTTCGGGTTTGCAGAGGCGCATGAACTGCAGCTTGATGACCTTCTCGTCTTCGAGGTGAAAGACACTTCCTTGATGAATGTGTTGATCTACGACAGTAACACCTCCACCCAGAGGATAATATTTTGTGCTGATCACCCTTAGTTGCATGCATGATCTGCAGTGTTTTTAGGAAGAGGGGATCAGAATAACCTCAATATTTTATTGAATTAACTAGATGCTGCTTTTGGACCTGGGTTACTCCCCTGCTGATGTTCAAGCTGAACTTGGTTTTTGTATTAAGCTGAACTGGGGATCAGATACACTGTGATGAGACTTTGTTAATTAGCTAATATAGTATATGTTAGACTTGTTTTATTTTATTTTAATTTACTGTGATATGCTGCGGTAGTTTCAATGTGCGGTCTGATGATTTGTATTATATGTAGGTACACGGAGCTCAATATTTTGAAATATTCATAGATTTGTAAGTGTAAATGTGATATATCCCAGATGTAGTCAATGCTATCTTGTACGAACTTGTAAAATCTCAGGGAAAAATACATTTTATTTTAGAAAGTGTAAAAGTGACCAATTTTTTGATCTGATTGTAGCAAACACAAGTGCAGATGGTCAAACCCCAAAAACTTCTCATATTCATTGTTACATGGTCGAGATATAAAGGTATTTCACGCACTGGTTTAATACTCAACTGCTTACATCCATGTTTGTTTGCAGTTTTTTTTGGACACCTCTTAATGCTCCCTCCGATCCATATTTTTTTTAGATACACAGTACAAACACAGACGCTCTCATATAGATGTATCTAGACACATATTAGTTGTAGAGACATCCATTTTATCATCATGTAATGAGGATCAGATGGAGTATCGTTTTCATTTTACCAAAAGAAATGGATATATTACTGTATAGTACAACGTAGCCTGAAGCCCTGAGCTCTGAATGCAATTTCTGTGTGCACACTGAACGGATCATAACCCACACGACATGTCTCACTGGTCTGTAGGTCCGGACCCCACCAGATACTGATAAAGCCCAGTGACCCGCCGGGTGAAGTTTTGTGTGTGGATTCCTGCGTACCTGGCTTCGTTCCTCCTAGACACGCGCATTTTTTTTGACCGGGGGACACGCGCATTTATTCCCTTGCTGATTGCTGATGTATCATTCTCAGTTTCTCACAGCCCCCTCATGTTCAGAACTTCAGATCTCCCCAGATCCCTCGCCGTCCATCTCCCCTGAGTCCTCTCTCTACACCACCGGCGTCCACCACCGCTCGGACTACGCGGCTTGGACTCCGTCCTCTACGGATGCGGCGACGTCGCATCTAAAAACTCCACTAAGGCGGCGCGGCATCCCCGATTCTCTCGGTCCATGGCTGCAATGGCGGTATGTTTCCCCCGAATCACTAGCGTTGCCGGTCACATCTTTATTATATCTAAGCTGTATTGCCGGTTGCTTAGCATTGTTTGATATACAGTACTTCTCTCAGCCAGTGTATATATTAATCCTCTGGTAAAGACTCGGGTTACACATGCACCCATGCTAGCTATGTTGGGACTGGATCTAATGTGTGCAGTAATAATCGTTCAAATATGCTATTGGTCAATCCACGGCCGATGATCACATATGAGGACACCGAGCATGCATGTCTGGCTTGTGGACTCTTTAGGCCGACGCTGATTTTTTTTTTGTTTGCTTGGTCAATCTGTACTGGCGGATGATGAACTGCAGATGCATTATTCTGATGCTAGACATAGCCAGCAAGCATGCATGGCTCATGCTAGCTTGATTTCTATTCTCATAGCTACTATTTATATCGATTTGGCTTCTGCGATACAATGATACACTATGCTGAATAATTTGATGATACAAGGTTGTACATATCAGCCTAGCTAGATTCAGAAGCTTATTGTTCAGACTGTGTGTTTGATAAGAACAATGATCCGCTGAGTTTGCTAGGTGCCTTTGATTATGCATTTGCTTGGAATTACGGTCAGAAGCTAGAGGCATTATCTAATTGAGGCCTCTTTTTTGCAGTGTTCAAACAAGAAGCTCAAGCTTGGAGAGAGCTTATCATGGAAGGAGACATCTGTAGAGCCAGCCCCAGTGTGCAAGGTGTTTGGGCGCATCGATGAGGAGAATACCCCTGACAGCTTCTGCAAGGTACTATGTACATCGGAGTTAGAGGTGATTTCCATCCCCAGTCGTGTTCTACCCTGGTTTTACGGTGGGTGTCCAGAGTCCATCAACCTGAAGATGTCCACTGCATGCACCTGGATTGTGGACCTGAAGCAACAAGATGGCAATGTTTTAATGGACAAAGGATGGCCAGAGTTTGTCAAAGCACATGACTTGAAGGTAGGATACCTCCTGACCTTCAAGAAGCTTGACACCAAATCATTGCAGGTGCTCATATTTGGTTACAATTGCTGTGAGAAGGTTATATGGTGTTCAGGTTATCACCCATCGCTGGGGCAACAATATCAATCACAGCTGTATTAAGTTGTCTTACAAATGTTCTTTAGAGAGAGCTGGTCTATAATAGTATACTGCTCTCTTTAATGATGCATTGTGGTGAACATGATGGTACCATTACTGGATTGTGGTCACATGTGAGGGGGGATGTTGAAATGTATAATTGGATTGCCTAGCCCTTTCCATTAGTTCGGACTTTTGGTTGCGTTGGCTAGTGCATGAAGCTTGACAAACCTTATTTATGTGTACAGCTCTCTAGTTGTACTATTAATTATTATGTGCTTATGTTGGCTGGATTGTGATGAACATGAGATGTTTTGTTGTTTACGTAAAGAAAAAAACGTGATGTTTTTTTGAATCCTGCGCTGGATATGTTTTGCACAAACTAGTGAAGTGCCCGCTGACAAAACATATTATGCGCAAATAGGCAACCCTCAGCAACGATCATGGGTTCAAGTGTCCAGGATCCAGTGCCTTGACATAAGCAAGGCACAGATGAACAGTACGGTGACTTGTAGATTTGGCCGTTGGATTGAAAATAGATAGCTAAGATCAAAGTACTGTAGCATGTAGCATATGTACTGTTCATGGTTCTAAAGCACATGCACTGTGGACGACGTACTGTAGCACATGTCCTGTACATTGGTTGGTACTGTAGCAGTTACTAGTTAATAGTCATCTGTCTAATTATTTTTTATCCAACGGTTGAAAGGGAGGGGCAAGGCATGGTACGGAGTACTATTTATGTGTGCCTCGCCTTCATCAAGGCACTCGATCTCATTCCGGGTTCAAGTATTACCCCATGTAGCACCACTTTTTTTTTGGGTTAGCCAGACAACCTTCCCAATAAAAAAAAGTACTACCTTCCCTGCATGGGCCAATTGTTTGTACTTTTGGGCTGCCGCCGGCCATGTACATGGTGATTGCTGTCAGCCTGCTTACTTCGCTGATAACATTCCAAAAACACTTAATGGGCCTCCGACTCATGCCATTGGGGCCCTTCCTAATTTAAACACGGATATCCTATGATTGGCCCTCTAGAAACCGAGATTCTACATATAAAGTTATTTTTATTTCGTATCAATTATGATTATGATTCTTTTTAAATGCGCATAGCCAGTATGCGCATCTACATGGGCTCTATATTTTGATATATTCATATAGTCGATTTCAAAATTGTCATTAATTATATAAAGTTCCAAGATTTATTCTATTAGTGTGCAAGATCTTAGAGTGTATTTGTAGTTTAAAAAAAATGACAAACCTCTTCATCAGATTGTTGTTAACAAGTGCAGTGTTGTGAACCCAAAATATATTACATACTCCCTCGTAGATCAAATTTGATCTAATTAAGTTGAACTAAAACCCGGATCAACAATTAGTATGGATTAGATGCATGGAGTACGAAAAACAAATGAATAGGCAATATTTCAGTTTTTCCTTCAGTTGAGAATGCTAGAGCAGGACCCATTTGCCAGTAGCGTCCCTCAACATTTGAAGGTAAAAACAAACAGAAGGGATCGAAAAAAAAGCATCCTACATATCTCGGCTTAAAATATATCGAGAATTCACATATTTCTTGTACATAGAGGCTGACATCGGGGACCCATTGGCCAGCAGTGGAAAAAAAATCAAAGAGAGGAAACAATTATCGTACAGAGAAGCTGACATGTGGGACGCATTTTGCAGCAGCGTCCTCAACTTTAACAAAGGCGGCAGGGGATCGAAAGAAAAAGCAAAGTTGCCAGAAATCAGCGGTCAAAAATAAATCCAAGAAACGAAATGTTTATTGTTCCTAGAGGCTGACATATGGGACCCACGAGCGAGCAGCGTCCTCAACGTTTCAAAGGCGGCAGGGGATCGAAAAAAAGGCAAGTGACCATATATCAGGTGCCAAAAATAATCCAAGGAAAGAAATTTATTGTACATAGAGGATGACATATGGGTCCCGTTTTGCAGGAGCCGTCTCACCGTTTCCAAGGCGGCACGGGATCGAAAAAAAAGAAAGGAAAGGTTTATCGTTCAGAGAGGCTGAGATGTGGGACCCATGGGCCAGCAGCGTCCTCTTAGTTTCAAAGGCGGCAGGGGATAAAAAAAAGGCAAATAGCCAGTAATTAGGGTAAAAAAAATCAAACAAAGGAAACTTTGACTGTTCATAGAGGCTGACATGTGGGACCCATGAGCCAGCAGCGTCTCAACGTTTCAGAGGCGGCATGAGATCGAAAGAAAAAGGCAAATAGCCAGAAATTATGGGTCAATAATAAATCAAACAAAGGAAAGGTTTATTGTTCATAGAGGCTGACATGTGGGACCTCTGAGCCAGCAGCGTCCTCAACGTTTTAATGGCGGCACGAGATCGAAAGATAAAATAAGCCAAAAATCATTTGGTAAACAAAATCCAAGAAAAGAAACATTTACCGTTCTGAGAGGATGACATGCGGGACCCATGAGGCAGCAGCATCCTCAACGATTCCAAGGCGGCAGGGGATCAAAAGAAAAAAAAGGAAATATCCAGAAATTAATTAGGGGTTCAAAATAAATCCATCAAAAGAAACTTTTATTGTTCATAGAGGATGACATGTGGGACCGACGTGCCAACAGCATCCTCATCGTTTCAAAGGGGGCAGGAGATCAAAAGAAAAAGGCAAATAGCCAGACATTAGGGGTCAAAAATAACTCCAAAAAAGGAAACTTTTATTGTTCGTAGAGGATGACATGCGGGACCCATGATTCAGCAGCTTACTCAACGTTTCAAAGGCGGCATGAGATCGAAAGAAAAACGCAAGTGACAAAATATCAGGAGCTAAAGATAATCCAAGAAAAAAAGAAACTTTATTGTACATAGAGGATGACATGCGGGTCCCATTTAGCAGCAGCGGTCTCAACGTTTCAAATGCGGCTTGAGATCAAAAGAAAAAGAAAATAGCCAGAAATTAGGGGGTAAAAAAAACTCCAAGAAAGGAAAGCTTTATCGTTCATACAGGCTGACATGTCGGACCTATGAGCCTGCAGCTTACTCAGCGTTTCAAAGGCGGCAGGCCGGCAGGGGATCAAAAGAAAAAGGAAATAGCCAAAAATCAGATGGTGAAAAAAATCCAAGAAAAGAAACTTTTATTGTACATAGAGGATGACATGCGGGTCCCATGAGCCAGCAGGTTCCTCAACGTTTCAAACGTGGCATGAGATCGAAAGAAAAAGGAAAGTGACCAAATATCAAGAGCCAAAAATAATCCAAGAAAAGAAACTTTATTGTACATAGAGGATGACATGCGGGTCCCATGAGCCAGCAGGTTCCTCAACGTTTCAAACGTGGCATGAGATCGAAAGAAAAAGGAAAGTGACCAAATATCAAGAGCCAAAAATAATCCAAGAAAAGAAACTTTATTGTACATAGAGGATGACATGCGGGTCCCATGAGCCAGCAGGTTCCTCAAAGTTTCAAACATGGCATGAGATCGAAAGAAAAAGGAAAGTGACCAAATATCAAGAGCCAAAAATAATCCAAGAAAAGAAACTTTATTGTACATAGAGGATGACATGCGGGTCCCATGAGCCAGCAGGTTCCTCAACGTTTCAAACATGGCATGAGATCGAAAGAAAAAGGAAAGTGACCAAATATCAAGAGCCAAAAATAATCCAAGAAAAGAAACTTTATTGTACATAGAGGATGACATGTGGGTCCCATTTTGCAGCAGCGGTCTCAACGTTTCCAAGGCGGCACAGGACCAAAAGAAAAATGAAGTAGCCAGAAATCAGGGGGTGAAAAAAATCCAAGAAAAGAAAGATTTCAATTGGGCTGTATCTGGACATCTGGGCCTTCGAACTATCCTGCTGGGCCTTTTGTCTCGTACAATTTCAGCCCACTCCAAAACAGGAAAGTTCGGATTTTTCTAAAAAAAACAGGAAAGTCCTATGCTTCGCAAAAACAAAAAACAAGGACACTCAACATATAAGTTTGTTTATGTAAAAATAAAGATTTAATTTATCCGTTTGCAATAGCTCAGAGCGAAATAATCAAGATATCACATGTTTCTTGTACGGGGAGGCTGACATCGGGGACCCATGAGCCAGCAGCGTCGTCAACGTTTCAAAGGCGGCAGGGGATCGAAAATAAAATAAAAAACCAAAAGTCAGTTGGTAACAAAATCCAAGAAAAGAAAACATTTATCATTCTGAGAGGATGACATGCGGGACCCATGAGGCAGCAGCATTCTCAAACGTTTCCAAGGCGGCAGGGGATCAAAAGAAAAATAAAGGAAATAGCCAGAAATTATTTAGGGGTCAAAAATAAATCCACCAAAGGAAACTTTTATTGTTCATAGAGGATGACATGTGGGACCGACCTGCCAACAGCGTCCTCATCGTTTCAACGGGGGCAGGGGATCAAAAGAAAAAGGCAAATAGCCAGAAATTAGGGGTCAAAAATAACTCCAATAAAGGAAACTTTTATTGTTCGTAGAGGATGACATGCGGGACCCATGAGCCAGCAGCTTACTCAACGTTTCAAAGGCGGCATGAGATCGAAAGAAAAAGGCAAGTGACCAAATATCAGGAGCCAAAAATAATCCAAGATTTATTGTACATAGAGGATGACATGTGGGTCCCATTTTGCAGCAGCGGTCTCAATGTTTGTAATGCGGCTTGAGATCAAAAGAAAAAGAAAGTAGCTAGTAATTAGGGGGTGAAAAAAATCCAAGAAAAGAAACTTGATGGACATAGAGGATGACATGCGGGTCCCTTGAACCAACAGCTTACTCAACGTTTCAAAGGGGGCAGGGGATCAAAAGAAAAAGGCAAGCCAAAAATCAGGGTGAAAAAAATCCAACAAAGGAAACTTTTATAGCACACAGAGGATGACATGCGGGTCCCATGAGCAGCAGGTACCTCCACGTTTCAAACGTGGCATGAGATCGAAAGAAAAAGGCAAGTGACCAAATATGAGGTGCAAAAAAAACTCCAAGAAAAGAAAGTTGATTGCTCATAGAGGATGACATGCGGGTCCCATTTAGCTGCAGCGGTCTCACCGTTTGAGAGGCGGCAGGGGATCGAAAGAAAAAGTCAAGTGACCAAATATGAGGTGCCAAAAATAATCCAAAAAAAGAAAGTTTTATAGTACATAGAGGATGACATGCGGGTCCCATGAGTCAGCAGCTTACCATACGTTTCCAAGGCGGCAGGGGATCAAAAGAAAAAGGAAATAGCCAAAAATCAGAGGGTGAAAAAAATAAAGAAAATAAACTTTTATAGTACATAGAGGATGACATGCGGGTCCCATGAGCCAGCAGGTTCCTCAACGTTTCAAACTTGGCATGAGATCGAAAGAAAAAGGCAAGTGACCAAATATGAGGAGCCAAAAATAATTCAAGAAAAGAAAGTTTTATAGTACATAGAGGATGACATGCGGGTCCCATTTAGCAGCAGCGGTATCAGCGTTTGAGAGGCGGGGATCAAAAGAAAAAGAAATTGCCAAAAATCAGATGGTGAAAAAAACCAAGAAAATGAACTTTTATAGTACATAGAGGATGACATGCGGGTCCCATTTAGCAGCGGTATCACTGTTTGAGAGGCAGCAGGTGATCGAAAGAAAAAGTCAAGTGACCAAATATGAGGTGCCAAAAAAATCCAAGAAAAGAAAGTTTTATAGTACATAGTGGATGACATGCGGGTCCCATTTAGCAGCAGCGGTATCACCGTTTGAGAGGCAGGGGATCGAAAGAAAAAGTCAAGTGACCAAATATGAGGTGCAAAAAAAATCCAAGAAAAGAAAGTTTTATAGTACATAGAGGATGACATGCGGGTTCCATTTAGCAGCAGCGGTATCACCGTTTGAGAGGTGATCGAAAGAAAAAGTCAAGTGACCAAATATGAGGTGCCAAAAAAATCCAAGAAAAGAAAGTTTTATAGTACATAGAGGATGACATGCGGGTCCCATTTAGCAGCAGCGGTATCACCGTTTGAGAGGCGGCAGGGGATCGAAAGAAAAAGGTAAGTGACCAAATATGAGGTGCCAAAAATAATTCAAGAAAAGAAAGTTTTATAGTACATAGAGGATGACATGCGGGTCCAGCAGCAGCGGTATCACCGTTTGAGAGGCGGCAGGGATCGAAAGAAAAAGGCAAGTGACCAAATTTGAGGTGCCAAAAATAATCCAGGAAAAGAAAGTTTTATAGTACATAGAGGATGACATGCGGGTCCCATTTAGCAGCAGCGGTATCACCGTTTGAGAGGCGGCAGGGGATCGAAAGAAAAAGGCAAGTGACCAAATTTGAGGTGCCAAAAAACTCCAAGAAAAGAAAGTTGATTGCACATAGAGGATGACATGTGGGTCCCATTTAGCAGCAGCGGTCTCAACGTTTCCAAGGCGGCAAGGGATCAAAAGAAAAAGGAAGTAGCCAGAAATCAGGGGGTCAAAAAAATCCAAGAATAGAAAGAATTTTGGTTCATAGAGGATGACATGCGGGACCCATGATCCTGCATCGTAAACGGCTCGATCGGAGAACGTTGAACGAGATGGCGCGATCTAGAAAAAAACAATGCCAGAGAGGCTGCCATCTGGGCCCTACATCCCTCGGCGGTGCGGATTTGCGTTGACTCGGCCGGCGAACCCGAGATTTCGAGATGCACCACGTCCCGGGCCACCATACGCCACGTTTTGGCCGCTTTCGTCGGGCTAGGTGGCCTCAAAAACGAGAAAAAAAAGTTTTGACATGCACCACGGAGGGACCAAAATCGTCGGCCATGGTACACCAGCAACCACGGCGCGACTTCAACTTCGTCGGCCATGGCAACTTTTCTTGTAGTGGTTTCCTTATTTAGTAATAGGAAAATAATTTCCTCTTATTGAAAATGGAGTTAGGGTTTCTCTTTAGTTTGTGAGAAAATAATTTCCTCTCATTGAATCTTCTTAAGATTTAATTTCTCTTATGAATAATATATGACCTAGGTTGACTAAAGTCAACCTCTTCATACTTATCATTTGGGAAAATGATTTAAATGAGGTTCCATCCCTCATGTAATTTAATACTAACATGGTAGTGATTTAATGCCACCAAATAATTTAATATGAGGTTACCTAGACCATGATCACTACCTCATATTGAATTACTTGAGAACAAGATTTAAATGAGAGGAATATCTCTCATATGATTTAACACATAGTTGTAACTAATTTAAAGGACTACTATTGAGGTGATTTAATATTCTCAAATAACCAGGGATGATCCCATGTTGACCAAGGTCAACACTTCACACTTAGTATTTGAGAAAAGTGAGTTAAATGAGATTCATCATCTCATGTGATTTAATTAACCTTTGGAAAATTTAAATACTATTTAGATTTAAGATCTATAAGTGAGCAAGTATGAGCCTAGGAAAATAAAGGTCAACACATTACTTCATATTATTTGAGAAAGATGATTTAAATGAGGTGAGCACCTCATACCATTTTAATAACACCTTGCAATGGTTTAATATCATTAATTAATCTAAGGTGAGTTTTAATTGACCATGGGATCTACCTCATATTAATTTGGTTGAGGCAAGATTTAAATGAGACCAAAGTATCTCATATGATTTAATAAATAGGTTTGAAATATTTAAATACTACTTATGAGAATGATTAAATATTTTCAAATAGGAACCTATGGGTCATTAATACATGTGTTATCAATTCTTATTGAACTATTTGGACTAATGATTTAAGTGAGAAGCTATACCTCATATAAGTTAAACTATCATCTAAATGATTTAAAATCTCTAAGTAACCAAGCATGAGACTTATTTGACCAAGGTCAGTACCTCTAGTTGAATTACTTAGGATCACAATTTAAATGAGAGAGAAGCCCTCATACTATTTAAATAAGTTTATGTGTATGTATTAAATGGGCTAGAAATGGCTCCATAGCCCTTATTTGACTCTAGTCCATGATCATGCAAAACAACTATGCTATATTTTTGCATAAACAATTAGATTATGTCAAATGTGATTTATTAGAGTTGGAATCAACTTAAAATCATTTATAGATAATTTTTAATATTTATTTGAAGTCAGAAAAGGCCCTGCCTTGTTATTTTTATCATTTAAATTTAATTTCGAATTTGGACATGAGGCCAGTGGCATTGTTTAGATAATTTCATGAGCTTTCCGAATATATAAAATTTGCTAGATTTGGTTTGGTAGATTTCAAACTATTCAAAAATTACTAAAGCATCTGCAGGGTTTTTGGAAATAAAAATTAAATCTAGATTTGAATCTTTGGGGCGGGAAAGCAAATGGGCCGAATTGTTTAAAAAGCCAAAGGGCCAGCCCAGTAACGTTTCTCAGCGCCAACCGACAGGGGGTCCCACGCGTCTGAGTTGATTCGACCAAACGGTACTGCGAATAGGAGCCGTTGGATCGGCGAGGATCGCACGGCCGACCGTCGTGCCGTCGACGGGGAGGAGAGCCCGCTGCGCCGGCGAGGTAGGGGGTCGGAGGGCGCGCTAGGTCGCCGGCGGTCGAAGGAGAGGGGTGAGGCGAGGTTGTCGACGACGAGAAGTCGACCGGTAGCGCCGAGGCTCGGGGTGGCGTCAATCGGATTGATCTGCGGCGGGCTCCGGTGATCGACGGCGCAATTGGAGCTAACTAGAGCTTAATCAAGGTGGAGCAGAGGTCGATGAGATCGAGGAGAAGGAGAGGAGCGAGTTTGGTGTGGAGAAGGAAGCCCAGGAATGGCTCTATTTATAGATGCTCGAGGTGCTGCGAGGGTGCCGTGGAGGTTGTCGACGGCCATGGCGCTCTAGGGCGCGAAGGGGCAAGCTAGGGCGCAGGAGGTAGGCGACGGCTAGATGGAGCTAGCGCGCGTGAAGGGACGACAGGGAAGGACGAGAGCGGCGGCAACGATCAAGTGCTCGCAGGTGGCGGCGAGTGGTGATCATGGCGATGGCTACGGTGCGGGCAGGCTGGGAGCGTGTCTAGTGTGTAGAGGGCGGAGGCGGTGCTCGACGCAGCGTAGCTTGGCCGAGGAGGACGGAGGTGCTCGAGCGCGTGGTGTACGGCGATGCCGAGCGTGGTCACCGCGCGTGCTGGCATGGTTTTGGTCGTGCAGCGCGTGCGTGTTCGGCCAAATGTGTGTGTCTCTTTGCGTAGGGCTGGTACAGCGTGCTTAGGGAGTACATAGAAGCTCGATGACATGGTGAAACGGAGAGATGAGGGCCAGAGAGAAATGGAGTGAGGGTGGTGGCATGGGTACGGCATGGCCAAGTTCTGGCATGCCTCCACTTTAATCGACCCTTGCAAGTACCTGGCTTGGTGTAGGAGAGGTAGGGAAGCAATGATCATCCGAATTAGAGGTGGTTTAGGCTAAAATCTGCTGGACAAAGAGGGGTATTACAATTCCAGAATCATGCCTGCAAGGTGCTCGACACAATGGCCGCATGAACCTTTTTGTTGAATTTTGCAAATCTTTTTGGTTTAGCTCAAACATATAATTAAAGAGGTAGAATGGTGGTGGTGGTGGTCAATTTGGTGAAGTTTTGCAAGATTTCAAATTGGGGGTTGATCTTCACATAGTTTCAAAGTCTCCACTTGTCAATTCCATACTGGTCAACCTGGTCAAAGTTAGCATGTGTGGTCAACATGAAAGTTGTTCACCTTGACATGGTCTTGGATGACATGGCAATAGTTGACCAAGTTTAGTTTAAGAATT
This sequence comes from Lolium multiflorum, assembly GCA_030979885.1. NCBI lineage: Eukaryota > Viridiplantae > Streptophyta > Magnoliopsida > Poales > Poaceae > Lolium > Lolium multiflorum. Next base: position 203,316,818 of record CM061748.1, on the reverse strand, counting down.
GAGAAAACCAGAGGGGTAAAGTGAGGAACATTTTATAAAACTCACTTTTGACCATTATCACATGTATGAAGAAATCTTGATTTCCTTGTGTTTGATTCTTGATCCAATGATGCATTTGTGTTAGTTTATCATATTTAAGTATTACACAAGCAAGAGATCAAGTAATGGTGGCCTTTGGTGAAGATTTGCTATTTGGCATAATGTGTATGTGAGTGAATTTTGGGGATTTTCTCCCTATTTAATTTCTCTCCATTTGATTTGACTTTTCTTGACTCTAATGTGGTTCTTATTAGTTTAGAAACATTTTAAGAGCATTGAAACCAATTCAAATGGTCTTGTTCAAAGATTTGCAAATTTGGCCTTAATACATAAGAGATGAGGTGTCAAATTTTACTAAACTTGTAAATGGTTGATCTTGCTTTACTTGGACATGGGTTAGGGTCAATTTAGTGTTATATTAGGTTGAGAGATGGTTTCACATCATTTAGTCAAGGTTTAGAGTCATAGGGTAAAATTGGGTGAAATGGCTATGTGCCACATATGCCTCTATGCATATGGCATTTAAATTTATTTTACTTGGTTGGATTCAAAATGGTGTTGTTGAGTGTTGAAATGGTATATGGAGGTGATCCAACCATTCACAACAAGTCCTAGGGTCAATTTTCTTAAATTCCCATATTTGCTATTTTACTCTCATATGCCTCTATGGCATTTTTAGTTTCTTTTTATTTTCTTTGGTTTCAACTTGGAAATGATTTAAGAAGTACTATGTAAGGTTTATGAAGCTTTTCCAATCCTTTAAATAAAGTGGAAAGGTCTAGGGTAAATATTTATAATTATAGCCATAGGCACATATGCCTTTTTCTCATTTAATTTCCTTTTATTTTATTTTAACTAGGATGGTGAGAAGAGGGGTGAGGTTTTAGGGTTTAAGATTATTTCAAATACTAATAACAAGCAATCATGGCAATAGCACAAGAATTAAGCAAGATTATTATGTACCAAACTTAATTTAATAAAAGTTTTTGTTGGTTCCAAAATTTGGAACTAGGGAAATATATTTGTTTTATTTTGAATTTCTGGGATGTTACATACGTCGTCCACCAGGCGTCGTTGTCGTTGACCGCCCATGTCGGATCCAACCGCTCCTCGGCGGTGAGTTGAGCCCGACGGGCCTTGATGGCGTCCCTCCATTGGTCCGTGCGCGGCTTCGGCGGCGGCGGAACGCCAATGCCGTTCACGGCCATCTTCCAGCCGCCGCTGCTTGGCAGCCGCATGTCCGGCGGGACTGGATACCGGGCGTGGTACAGCGCCCACGCCTCCGCCACGGTGAGGCTGCCGCGGCCGAAGCCGTTCGCCGCGGCGATCTTGCGGGAGGACGAGCTCGACATTTTTGGAGCGGCGAGGAGAAGATCTGGGAGGGGGGAGGCGGCGGCGACGAGAAGGATTATGAGCGGCGAGAACTGCAGGGCGTCTTAAAACAGCGGCGGCAGCGGGTGGTTGCACACAATAACTCCGGCGCGGACGGCCACGCGGCCATGCACGACGAGACGCGTCCCTGCGTCGCCTGGGAAAACAGGGACGCCATTAACGTCGCTTGACCAAAGGTAGGCGACGGGGTTTTAGCCTTCCGTGCCGCTGACGGGTCGGGCCCGCGTCGGTTCGCCTCGCTTTTCGTTGTGTCCGGCGTCCCCGGTGCATCCCCTGTGGGACGGGGACGGGCTCGGGGCGCCGAACACCGTATCGGGTCGCGCCGGACAAAAATGGGCTTTGGGGGACGCGGCTGGAACGCTTTTTTTGTCCGGCGCGCCCCAAATCCCTTTGGGGGACGGTTTGGGGGACGCGGCTGGAGATGCTCTTACGCACTTTGTTGCGCCCGTTTTTCATTTTTCTCGTTTTTTACGCGTGTAGCCATCTGGCTTCACCTCAGAGTTACGGTGGGGGCACATGATAGAGTTTGGTCGACAACTCGACATCATCACCATCATGGTTCATTTTGACGTGCCATTTTTGCACATTATGTTTATTTATGCACACCAATAACTGAAATAGAATAGTTTCCATTTGCATAGATGAAGGCAACGTATAATTGGCACATGTATGAAATGTAAATTAGCTGGCAAAACCCACCGGCGGGCAGCGGTTAAGCAACACGAAGAGCCGGGAGGCTCCCAAGACTGCTGGTGGGCCTTGGCACCTCGATCAACGGCCCGCAGTGCTCTGGCAAACGTCCTGGCGGATGCGAGGGCGTGCCACCTGACCTATACCTGGTCAGGAAGGTGTTGGATCGCTTCGATTATCTTCCTGCATGGTAGACACGTAAACATTAAATGAGCCTCGATCGGCTCTCAGGTTACCCTGTAGATCGGCTCAAGGAGCCGATCAACCCATGGTTCATGTTAGGTATGCAATAACATGGGTTTCCTGCTTTGTTAATACTAAGCTAACTAGATCTACGACAGTTTAGGGTTTTCACCGCATAACCGGAACATCCTACACGTGATTGAGCCTGGCAGATACGTAAGATAACAGAAAACTAACCCTAGAAGAGGCCTAAAAACCAACATGACGTCGATTCCCGGAACGTCCCTTCTAGGATCAGCAAACCGTACCCTACGCGCTACTGGATCGTTCAACCCGTTTGCAAGGCCTAACTATGCAGATATTAAACTAATCCTTGAAGAACAAGGAGCAACCGTAACAGATCGAATCTACTAAATAAAGACAAAGCAAGGTGCTGCCCTTACACCTAAGATAGGTGTAAGGGCAGCTAGATATTGAGGGGCAGCACAACTAAGCAAGCAGATCATAAGAGCATCGATGCAAGCCCCAAAACACCTAAGATAAACAGTACTACTCGCCATCAACAACGCTTCAGCACGAGCAACACAAGATAACGAATAAACGTGTACTGCCTAGATCGCAAGATGCGATCTAGGCAGCATGATGCTTACCCGGAAGAAACCCTCGAAACAAGGGGTGGCGATGCGCCTGGTTTGTGTTTGTTGTGAACGTGATCGTCCTCCTTTCTCAATAACCCTAGGTACATATTTATAGTCCGTGGACTTTCTATCTTTGGAAGTACACCTAACCGTGTACGAGCTAAACTCTATCTCTTAATTCTAAACTAAGATGCGATCTACCATAATATACAGATACACGGGCAATTCAGCCCAAATTCACGTACAAGGCCGATTCAGAGACATTCCACGTGTATATCCTTCAAGCCCATCTTCATCACGGCCCATCTCTTGATCCGGTTAAAATCTGGTGATAACACATGCCCCCTGGTTTTGATAATGATAATTTCAAAACCACTCTGTTTTTTCTTCGTAGGGTCACGTCGTGGCAGAGCAGAACCGTCGCAGTATCCTTCATCATGATGCCTTGCCCTCTCAACTTCTCTGCACGATTCGACAGTTTGGCACCACGTCCTCGGAAACCACCGCAACATTAAATCTCCACTATATCCCCTTTATTTAACCGCATCGAGCAGTTCGCTTCTTCATCCCCCTGCTCCGTACTAGCCATCGAAAAACCCCCTCTACACCATGTCTTCTTCCTCCTCCTCCTCTGGGATATCGGGTCTCTCCTCCCTATCCTCTTCCTCTCGCGAGCCGACGCCAGAGTGGGGCTCGCTGGCGGCGCATGATATCCTTCCCCCAACAACGTGGGACAAGGAGGATCACGACTCCTCCGTCTGGTCCGAGGATGACAAGTCCTTGACCGACGGGGAAGACGACTTCCAGTTCCTCGTCGGCGGGGAGCTGGAGGCGGAGAGCGAGGATGACTCGTTCTCCTGGGACGACTTCACCACCTCCGACGAGGAAGAGGAAGAGGAGAGTGACACCTCCTCCGACGAGCCGCCAGCCGAAGCGCATCGCCGGGTCGGACGCCGACGACGACGATGAGGACGACGACGAGGAGGAGATGGCCCCGCGCAGCTACGGTAGCAACGACGAGGAGCCCGCCGGCAGACGATGACAGCCATGACGGCGACGACGAGGGCGACGGCCCGTAGACTAGGACTACTAGCATAGGACTAGTAGTAGTAGTAATCGGCTTTTGTTCTTCCTTTCTTGAGCAATCGGCTCTTCCTTGTAAAAATCCTCTTTATCAATGAAGAAAATGTTTCTATGTCACTTTTGCTCCATATTAATTTTGCCGATTGTCAACGCAAGTCAACGCGCAAAGAGCCGATGGCGTACATCGGCCTTTACCACAGAACGTTTGCCGATGGTCAACGCGAGCCAACGTACAAAGAGCCGATGGCACAACATCGGCCTTTATCACAAACGTGAGCAAGGCCAACCCAGTTGCCTATTCAAACGGTAACCTGCAACCCTCGCCTCGCAAGAGTAAACTCGATCCCCAAATCGCCGCTCGCACGATCCAACTTTCGGCCACACAACTCTCGGATCACAATCGCGCACTCAACTCCGCAGCGAATCCAATGGCGGAATCATCCAACGCCAACACTACGGTCTCTGGCTTGAAGGTAATCCCCAACCGCTCCTCACTATCCAAGCATATTGTTGAAATTAACAGCAAACACCTGACTTAATGTCTCATTCCGTCATTAATTTTTAGGTCTCAGATATTCTGCTATCGCATCCTTCCCTTCCGAATTCTCTCTGTCTTGGCCCTCGTTCTACCGACACTACAAGAAAAGTTCTGATAGACAACGTCCCAAAATCGTCAACTAAGGGGCATTTTTCGTCGCCTATGGGCCTAACCCGACGATATGGGTTCCGTTGTCGAAACTGCGTCAGGCAAAGTCCAACGACGATTTTTTCGGTCCGTCGCGCTTGGGCGCCCTTCCGCCACGGAAAATCGGACCGTTGCGGAAGTGTTTTCGGGAGCCCGTTGACTGCTGACGTCATGCAACTGACACGTGGCGACGCCGGCGTTAACGGCGTTAACCGGCTGAAACCCCGTGGTAGATGGTAGGCCCACACGAGGCCTGCCACGTCTTAAGCGGGCCGGGCCAGATGACATAGTTTGACCGGTCAACTATATAGCTGGCCGGTCCATTAGTTACGTGGGCCGGGCCTAACCTCTAATGTTGACTGGTCAAAAGTTAAATGGGCCGGCCCATTTAACATGTGGGGTCCACCTTACGCAAATGGGCCGGCCCAAGAAGCAAGTGGGCGGGCCAAAAACACAGGTGGGTCCCACTTTCCTGTTAAAAGGCCGGCCCATTTAGTGTGTGGGGTCCACCGTATAGCAAGTGGGCCGGCCCAACAAGCTAGTGGGCGGGCCAAAAACACAGGTGGGTCCCACTCTGTTAAAGGGCCGGCCCATTTAGTGTGTGGGGTCCACCATATATCAAGTGGGCCGCCCAACAAGATAGTGGGCGGGCAAAAAACAGGTGGGACCCATCTTCCTGTTAAAGGGCCGGCCCATTTAGTATGTGGGGTCCACAATATAGCAAGTGGGCTGGCCCACCAAGATAGTGGGCCGGGCCAAAAACACATGTGGGTCCCACATTCCTGTTAATGGGCCGGCCCATTTGGTATGTGGGGTCCACCATGTAGAAAGTGGCCGGCCCAACGAGATAGTGGGCCGGGCCAAAACACAGGTGGGTCCCACCATCCTATTAAAGGGCCGGCCCATTTGGTGTGTGGGGTCCACCATATAGAAAGTGGGCCGGCCCATTTGGTATGTGGGGTCCACCATCTAGAAAGTGGGCCGGCCCAACAAGATAGTGGGCCGGGTCAAAACACAGGTGGGTCCCACCTTCCTATTAAAGGGCCGGCCCATTTACCATGTGGGACCACCATAGAGCAAGTGGGCCGGCCCAATAAGCATGTGGAGCCCATTATCGTGTAACCGGGCCGGCCTACTAAAGAAGTGGGCCGGCCCAAAATGAAAGTGGGTCCCACACTACTGTAAGTGGGCCGGCCCAATCTGTTGTAGGGCCCTACTTGTTTGACTAGTCAACTTGCATTAAATTTCATGAGCCTAAAATCTGATTTCAATGATACACACAATTACATACACAAATAAAACAAATAGGAAAATTACAAGGCAATTAATGTGCCCAAATAAAAAAATTACATAGAATCATTGAGGACTTCTATTAGCATCATCAATAACACGTTGACATTTGGCAATCGCCTTGATTGAATCTTGTGTACTCTTTGTCAACATATCAGCTACAGATCTTAAAGCAGCAATACCATGTCTTTTATAAAGTACAGCCTTGAGATATTTACTGTCTGATGAAAGAAATGGTCTAGGTTGACGGCTATGAGAAGATGCATCAGAAGAAAGATCAGAACTTTTTGTGGGCCTCACTGGTAATGAAGATTGCTTCATCACAACTGCATTCTGATAATAATGCAAAAAGAGTTAAACGATGAACTATGCAAACATTTATTATGCAATGTAGATATAAGATAATAACAAGTTGCATAAATAAGACATGTATGGAACTTGTACTAAGCACAAACTTACATCATAATGTTGCACAGGGTCGCTACAGATCCTTTTTTGGCGACTATCTTCTAATGATGACTGCTTCATTAAAACAGCATTCTGGTAACATTGTAAACATAGTTACAACAATTAACTATTCAAACATGTATTACGCAATGTAGAGATCAGATAACAGCATGTAGCAGAAATAAGCACAAGATAAGATAAGATGCATGTACTAAGCACATACTGGCTCACTGCAGGTCCTTCTCTTGCGTGCACTAGTCGTGGTCAACATGCCTATCATTTTAGGTTCAGCCATCAAGTGAAATGCTAATCCTCCTGCTCCATTGTCCTTAATCTGTGTTTAGATATCACATTTAAGACCAAGTCAGCTGGTTTCAAATAACAAAAAACTTGAGCTGCCAAATGAATAAGCCAATAGTTACCAGATATCAAATTAAAACCAACTAGATGTTGCTTTGCATGAGATACGAATTTCAGACATTCAGATTTAGAGTAGGGTAATGCCAAGGTTTTACACATAAAGTAAACTGGCATTAAGAATGACCAAATGTCAGGTTCAAATCACCCTCGAAGTTTCTCCAAGACAAGCATATCAAATAGGCAGAAACATAGTAAAGCATGAATGGCATTGCTATGGCAGGGTTCCAAGTGTTAATCTCTTGCATAAGGAACAATGCATATAGGTTATAGATAATAACGGAAGTAAACTGCCAAAATTACCAACCACGAACTCAGATTCCAACCTTACCTAGCGTCCCCGCTGTTAATGTTGGATGTTCTAATAAGTGGTTCGCATGATCAATCCCAAGGAAAAATAACATTGACAAGTCAGTCTACGATAATACAAAGACCAGACATGCACGCAGCAATAACTATATAAGCTAAAGACGAGGTATAAGAGCAAGCAGATTGGAAATGCACATAGCATGATTATAAAAGCAGTGTGAGAATAGCAGACACGAGAAAACAGCTAGCGGTGAGCTAATGACGTGGTATAAGAACAAGCAGATTGGAAATGCCCATAGCACGACTATAAAAGCAGTGCGACAATAGCATGCAGTACAAAAACAGTTGGCAGCAAATGAATGGGTACAAGGCTATAAATATGTGGATGCACACAGGTGTCAGTAGAATGAACAGGATGGTAGCGACCGGATAATGCTTTTGTACTGTACAACATTTAAACAAACTTCATGCGAAGCAACACATCAAGAAAGTTAACGGCATATGAGATCTGCAAATAACTACACAAAACATGGCTAAAGAAACACCGCGATCTAACGGGCCAGCGTACTAACCAAGCTGCGGCGGGGTGGACGGGGGCGGCAACTTGCATTCCAGCGGCGGCGAACGCGGGAGACGATGAATCGACCATGTTTCAGTAGAAGCGGGCGTTAGTGAAGCAGATCTGGTTGGCTGGCAAGGTATTCGGTGAAGTTGATACAGCCGCTGCGGCGAGGTAGTCGGTGGCGAGGTCGGCGGTGAAGCAGATCCGTCGGTGGCGAGGTCGGCGGTGAAGCAGATCCGTCGGTGGCGAGGTCGGCGGTGAAGCAGATCCGTCGGTGACGAGGGCGGCGGGGGAGCGGATCAGGTGGGTGGACAGCCAACACGATCAAGGCTACGCTGTGGAGGAGTATGCCGGCGGCGAAGCAGATCTAGTACTGTAGAGAGTCAGAGCTTTGGCGTGTGAGAGTATTTTTGAGCTAATGGGGCGAATGGTTGGTGGGTGGGTGTGGGCCTGTGGGGAGGGTTCGGGATCTAGGCAAGATATTTCATTGTTACCGAATGAGCCCTCCATGGTCGGTGGGTTGTAGCTTCCGGACCAGGGTTAAAAGGGTAAAACTGGTCACGGGATTTTCGAATGGATGCGGCGGGATGATTTGGCGCGTGGCCGAAATTTTCAGTTTCAAGCTACTACGAGCAGAACGACAAAAATAATGTTCTTCCCCAGGGAGCTCTCATTTCTTCCTCTTCTCTTTCTCTCTCGAGTCTCTCCCACTCCCCCGGCTCCTCTCCCCCTTCTCTCCGGCGGCCTCGCCGGCCGGAGACGAGGCCGACTTCTCTCTGTATATTGTACACCCTCCGAACTAAATTAATTGATTCAACTTTCCTTAGACGTGTATGTATCTAGAGTAAAAACATGTGTGGATACATCCATATTTAGATAAGCAAAGTTGAGTCAGCTAATTTGGATCCGAGGGAGTTAGTGTTGTTGTAAGCTTAGATCCAGTGTTTCCCATGAGCAGAATGGCGCAATGGAGTCGGGGATCTCGTCATCGGCTTCAGATCTGGCCTATGGTGAATCTGGCGGATCTTGCCGGCCAAACCCCGATCTGGTGCCATCAATGTGATGGCGCTAACGGTGAGGCTTGCTTTGGTCAGTGCTTCAGATCTGGCCAATGGGGAAGTCAAGCTGCTAAAGTTCACAAGCTCGGGGCATACGACGGCGTCATCCGTCTTGCCCGTGCACATCTTGGACTTTCAGCGACCCTTCTCAGAGCCAATATGCCGTTGCTGAGGCCCTTCTTCTCCTTCGTCCTGGCGACTACCGGCGACACCGTCCCAAGTGGTGCGTCCCCGGCGACGGAGTTGCTGGAAAGGATGCGGAGCAGAGATCTGATGTGCGGTCGAGAAGGACTCGATTGATTTTCTTCTATATGTTTTGGGGTCCTTTTTGTAAAGTTGCAGGTTCTATTAGTTATTGTCTAGTACTTTTGGTCCTCTATGTAATTTTTTGGACTAGTTTCCATTGGCACTGATAAACTTGAATTTTGACAAGTTCACGAGGAAAAAAATTCCTTTGCACATATGGCCTATCATGTATAAACATTCTTGAGATTTAAACTATATGTAATGTGCCATGCATTAACCCTAAACCATATATATGTAACTAACCCTAGCTGATCAAACCCTACTTAATTAAAACAAATAACCCTAAACTATACGCATGCACTTTATGCGCAAAGGCGCGGGTGCCTCTAATAATGTGTGTGCGCACTCGATCGATGATCCCTAAACCTTATACAACCCTGAAACCCTAATCCCTAATCCCTAAACCCTAAACACCCTAAACACTAAACCCTAGACCCTAAACCCTAACCCTAACCCTAAACCCTAATTAAACCCTATATATAGGCCAACGACACTTAATTGTGCATCAAGCAGGCCAGGGGTGCCTCGCGGTCCTCTAATTAAATTAAATGTGCCATGCATTAACCCTAAACCATATATATGTAACTAACCATAGCTAATCAACCCTACTTAATGAAAACACATAACCCTAAACTATACTAGCTATAACCCGATCTAATAAAAACATGCTCTATATATAGCAGCTAGCTAGCAAACCGTAGATTAACACCAATTAATATATACATGGCCTATATCGATCATGTTGTATAACATATCCCTGAGATTCATTAATTAATTATATAATTATCGTGATAAATTAATTAACTTTAATTTTGACAAGTTCTCTCGAATGAAAACACATTTGATTAAGTTGCCTCATAATATATATATATAATTAGTGTGCATGCATGGCCTACCATGCATTCGTGCATATATTTTAATGTATATTTGAACATATTCTTGGGGATTTCAATCTCTCTCTCTCTCGATCATCTATATATCGTTGGTGGCCAAAAAACACACATATATATATATGCATGCAATTTATGCGTAAAGGCGCGGGTGCCTCTAATAATGTGTGTGCGCACTCGATCGATGATCCCTAAACCTTAAACAACCCTAAAACCCCTAAATCCCTAATCCCTAAACCCTAAACACCCTAAACACTAAACCCTAAACCCTAGACCCTAAACGTACCCTAACCCTAACCCTAACCCTAACCCTAAACCCTAGCTAATCCTAAACCCCAATTAAACCCTATGTATAGGCCAACGACACTTAATTGTGCATCGATCGAGCGGGTCATGGGTGCCTCGCGATCCTCTAATAAAATTAAATGTGCCATGCATTAACCATAAACCATATATATGTAACTAACCCTAGCTAATCAACCCTACTTAATTAAAACACATAACCCTAAACTATACTAGATATAACCCGATCTAATAAAAACATGCTCTATATATAGCAGCTAGCTAGCAAACCGTAGATTAACACCAATTAAAATATACATGGCCTATATCGATCATGTTGTATAACATATCCCTGAGATTCATTAATTAATTATATAATTATCGTGATAAATTAATTAACTTGAACTTTGACAAGTTCTCTCGAATGAAAACACATTTGATTAAGTTGCCTCATAATATATATATAATTAGTGTGCATGCATGGCCTACAATGCATTCGTGCATATATTTTAATGTATATTTGAACATATTCTTGGGGATTTCAATCTCTCTCTCTCTCTCGATCATCTATATATCGTTGGTGGCCCAAAAAACACACATATATATGCATGCAATTTATGCGTAAAGGCGCGGGTGCCTCTAATAATGTGTGTGCGCACTCGATCGATGATCCCTAAACCTTAAACAACCCTAAAACCTTAAATCCCTAATCCCTAAACCCTAAACACTAAACCCTAAACCCTAGACCCTAAACGTACCCTAACCCTAACCCTAAACCCTAGCTAATCCTAAACCCCAATTAAACCCTATGTATAGGCCAACGACACTTAATTGTGCATCGATCGAGTGGGTCATGGGTGCCTCGTGATCCTCTAATAAAATTAAATGTGCCATGCATTAACCCTAAACCATATATATGTAACTAACCCTAGCTAATCAACCCTACTTAATTAACACACATAACCCTAAACTATACTAGCTAGCTATAACCCGATCTAATAAAAACATGCTCTATATATAGCAGCTAGCTAGCAAACCGTAGATTAACACCAATTAAAATATACATGGCCTATATCGATCATGTTGTATAACATATCCCTGAGAATCATTAATTAATTATATAATTATCGTGATAAATTAATTAACTTGAACTTTGACAAGTTCTCTCGAATGAAAACACATTTGATTAAGTTGCCTCATAATATATATATAATTAGTGTGCATGCATGGCCTACAATGCATTCGTGCATATATTTTAATGTATATTTGAACATATTCTTGGGGATTTCAATCTCTCTCTCTCTCGATCATCTATATATCGTTGGTGGCCCAAAAAACACACATATATACGCATGCACTTGATGCGTAAAGGCGCGGGTGCCTCTAATAATGTGTGTGCGCACTCGATCGATGATCCCTAAACCTTAAACAACCCTAAAACCCTAATCCCTAATCCCCTAAACCCTAAACACCCTAAACACACTAAACCCTAGACCCTAAACACCCTAAACACTAAACCCTAAACCCTAGACCCTAAACACCGTAAACCCTAAACCATAAACCCTAAACCCTAAACCCTAAACCCTAAACCCTAAAACCCTAAACCCTAAACACTAAACCCTAAACCCTATAAACACCCTAAACACTAATTAAAACCTAAACCCTAGACCCTAAACACTAAACCCTAAACCCTAGACCCTAAACACCGTAAACACTAAACCCTAAACCCTAAACACCCTAAACACTAATTAAACCCTAAACCATAGACCCTAAACACTAGACCCTAAACCCTAGACCCTAAACACCCTAAACACTAAACCCTAGACCCTCTAAACACAGTAAACACTAAACCCTAAACCCTAGACCCTAGCTAAACACCCAAAACACTAAACCCTAAACCCAGCTAGCTAACCCTAAACCCTAATTAAACCCTATATATATAGGCCAACGACACTTAATTGTGCATCAAGCAGGCCAGGGGTGCCTCGCGGTCCTCTAGTTAAATTAAATGTGACATGCATTAACCCTAAACCATATATATATAACTAACCCCTAGCTAATCAAACCCTAGTTAATTAAAACACATAACCCTAAACTATACTAGCTATAACCCGATCTAATAAAAACATGCTCTATATATAGCATGCAGCTAGCTAGCAAAAACGGTAGATTAAAACCAATTAATATATACATGGCCTATATATCGATCATATGTTGTATAACATCTCCCTGAGATTCATTAATTAATTATATAATTATCGATGATAAATTAATTAACTTGAATTTTGACAAGTTCTCTCGAATGAAAACACATTTGATTAAGTTTCCTCATAATATATATATAATTAGTGTGCATGCATGGCCTACCATGCATGCATTAATTCGTGCATATATTTTAATATATATTTGAACATATTCTTGGGGGATTTCAATCTCTCTCTCTCGATCATCTATATGTCGTTGGTGGCCAAAAAACACACACATATACGCATGCACTTTATGCGCAAAGGCGCGTGTGCCTCTAATAATGTGTGTGTGCGCACTCGATCGATGATCCCTAAACCTTAAACAACCCTAAAACCCTAATCCCTAATCCCCTAAACCCTAAACACCCTAAACACACTAAACCCTAGACCCTAAACACCCTAAACACTAAACCCTAAACCCTAGACCCTAAACACCGTAAACCCTAAACCATAAACCCTAAACCCTAAACCCTAAACCCTAAACCCTAAACCCTAAAACCCTAAACCCTAAACCCTAAACCCTAAACCCTATAAACACCCTAAACACTAATTAAACCCTAAACCCTAGACCCTAAACACTAAACCCTAAACCCTAGACCCTAAACACCGTAAACACTAAACCCTAAACCCTAAACACCCTAAACACTAATTAAACCCTAAACCATAGACCCTAAACACTAGACCCTAAACCCTAGACCCTAAACACCCTAAACACTAAACCCTAGACCCTCTAAACACAGTAAACACTAAACCCTAAACCCTAGACCCTAGCTAAACACCCAAAACACTAAACCCTAAACCCAGCTAGCTAACCCTAAACCCTAATTAAACCCTATATATATAGGCCAACGACACTTAATTGTGCATCAAGCAGGCCAGGGGTGCCTCGCGGTCCTCTAGTTAAATTAAATGTGACATGCATTAACCCTAAACCATATATATATAACTAACCCCTAGCTAATCAAACCCTAGTTAATTAAAACACATAACCCTAAACTATACTAGCTATAACCCGATCTAATAAAAACATGCTCTATATATAGCATGCAGCTAGCTAGCAAAAACGGTAGATTAAAACCAATTAATATATACATGGCCTATATATCGATCATATGTTGTATAACATCTCCCTGAGATTCATTAATTAATTATATAATTATCGATGATAAATTAATTAACTTGAATTTTGACAAGTTCTCTCGAATGAAAACACATTTGATTAAGTTTCCTCATAATATATATATAATTAGTGTGCATGCATGGCCTACCATGCATGCATTAATTCGTGCATATATTTTAATATATATTTGAACATATTCTTGGGGGATTTCAATCTCTCTCTCTCGATCATCTATATGTCGTTGGTGGCCAAAAAACACACACATATACGCATGCACTTTATGCGCAAAGGCGCGTGTGCCTCTAATAATGTGTGTGTGCGCACTCGATCGATGATCCCTAAACCTTAAACCCTAAATAAACCCTAATCCCTAATCCCTAAACCCTAAACACCATAAACATTAAACCCTAAACCCTAACCTCCTAACCCTAAACCCTAAACCCTAATTAAACCCTATATATATAGGCCAATGACACTTAATTATGCATCAAGCAGGCCAGGGGTGCCTCGCGGTCCTCTAATTAAATTAAATGTGCCATGCATATATATGTGTTTAATTTGGGGATTTCAATCGCTCTCTCGTATGTAGCTCTCTCTACCTCTATCTCTCTCTCTCTCTCTCTCTCTCTCTCTCGTTGGTGGCCAACAACACACACATGCACTTTGTGCGCAAAGGCATGCGCCTCTAATAATGTGTGCGCAGTCGATCGATCTAGTTTTGATTAATCATAGCACACAAATAAAGAAGTTGTATTTGAATCCACACAACCTATTAAAACACATAACCCCTAACATGGCCTAATTAATTAACCCTTCTCGATCTCTACCTAATTAGTGGAAATTGCACAAAATCAAAAGGGGTCCCTCACTAATTATGCATATCTGCTAGATTGTGATAAACTTTTGCCACATATATATTTGGTGGATGGGTGCATCTTGGCATGTAAACAATTAGTGTTTGCAAATGGCGTTGTCAAAATTTATGTACAAATGATTTCTTTCCATCCAAAGTGCATAAAATGGGAGTTTTAATGAAGAAAGTACAAATAAAACAGCTCAACATGCTTCCACACCCCGATTTTCACACGAAGTAGAGCATATTTAAAGGATAATTCCAGAGTTTTACTATTTTTCAAGCAACTTTGCTAATTTTCCCCCACTCACATGACTTTATGTCGATTTAACGAAAATATGGCGAATTTAAACTACATGGGCGGGATAGTTTGAATTGTGCGCGCGGCAAAGGGAACCGCCTATTCCTCAACCTTGTGCACGGCAAATTACACACGCAACTCCATTAAACGCCACCTACCAACCTTAATTATCACCCCGGCGGCCCGGCCGCATGACCCCCCACCCACCCGTACACAACTTATCCCCGTCCGTGCGAAGAGCTTCCCCTCCCCGTCCCGTCCGTGCGAAGAAGAAGCTTCTCCTCCCCGTCGTTCTTCTCGAGACGCACCGGCGGTCAAGTTGATCCACGGTAGGGCTGCTATCTCTAGCTCAATCATGTATCGGGCAAGACAGCCTAACGATTTATATTTTCTTGATGCTGCTAAAAAAATTCGTCAGTATGCTCGAACTAATTGGCACTTTATAGTTTTCCGCTCGATTTGTCATCGATCAATTTGTTCATTTGCGTGGGCATATAGAGTCAGTTCTGCACTCGATCCGTTAATTTGCTGAAATGCCATGGCAGAGTTTTGTACACGATCTGTTTGCTAAAATGTCGATGGGCATTTTTTGTTTTGTACTCGACATGATTGCTGAAATGCATAATCATGTAGTATAGTTTTGTACTCGATGGATATACATTTCCTACTTCGCCTTAAATTAATCACCAACCACTGTATCTCATAATTAAACAGATGGACAGAACTTGGAAACTGCATGGACACTTATGTTCCCCTTCATATATAAATGGTGTTCAACCCTTTATGGGGTTTATTAGAGCTCATGATGGTCACAACCTGGACGTGTATTGCCCGCGCTGCACATGTATGAATGGTGAGAAGAGGCCTCACCCTGTAGTGGCAGATCATTTACACATTTTTGGGATGGACCGCACATATGTTAGGCGGGTTTAGCATGGTGAACCATATAATGATCCTTTAGCAGGAGAAGCAGATCTTGCTCACACTGTATGTGTGCTGGCATATGTAGTTAATTATTTATATTGATGCTGCCGCTGTTTCAATCAATAGTTTGCATTGCTGTGCAAGGTTCTGTACTCAAATTTAACTTGTTGCAGATGGATGGACGGGAAGGAGAGAAAAAGCGCTTGCTTCAGGAAACGGGTTTCAGCTCTGGGACATGTGTTGTGCCAGATGAGAAGGTAAATATGTAAAACGGCATTTGTTCAGGTTGCATCCCTTAGATGTTTGTCTAATCGGTTGATGTACTAATTGCAGAAGCATAGAGTTAAAGAGGTCTCTCAGTTTGATGGGAGATTTGAAGATGAATCTCAGTTTGATGCACCTGTGGATGGTACTGATGACGAGCCTTTCATAGACGAAGGTCCTGCACCTGAGATTATCCAGCCTACAGAAGGAGGCCGTGGACCGAGTACACAGCTTTGCGTTGAAGTGGATGCACGCCCGGAGATCATCACGGGCGTCCGGGTAGTCTCAAGACCACCCAGCCCTGATGCACCTGTGGATGGTACTGATGACGAGCCTCTCATAGACGAAGGTCCTGCACCTGAGATTATCCAGCCTACAGAAGGAGGCCGTGGACCGAGTACACAGCTTTGCGTTGAAGAGGATGCACACCCGGAGATCATCAGGGGCGTCCCGGTAGTCTCAGGACCACCCAGCCCTGATGCAAAATGTTGAGCTACTTTATGATTCGTACTCTTATGTTCTGGTGCTGTAGTATGTTATGATTTGTACGCCTTTGGCGCTAGATTAAGCATTCAGTGGATGATCGCGTTGCAAAATTCGACACCCACACAATCAGTTCATCGTACAAGTAGTAGCACAATTACTTCTACAGCGATTCCTGCCAGCGCATTAGTTGGTAGCATGAAACACTTTCAGGTACTCCCCTCTGATTCATATTAATGGACTCAATTCTGTCTAGATATGGATGTATCTAGATGCATTTGTTAACTAGACTAACAAACTTGAGTCAGTTAATATGAATCCGTGTAAACCGCCCAAGTCCTCGAGCAGCTAGTTTATTGACTCTGGACTCCAAGCCTCTCGCGGCAAGCCATCGACGAAGCTTTGACCAGATCTTGGCCCGCAATTTTTTGTGTGTGGCGAATAGCAAAGCTTTGACCAGTTCCTCTCGGGATACAGCACGCCGGTGAGCTTGCACGGTTGCCATGAGCACTTTCCGGCGGAACTTCCTCTTCAGCGCCCTCAAGCCGCTGCTGCGAGACAGCACGCAGTGCCTCGAGGTGGACGGAATTCTGGATCTCAGGGCGGGTGGTCCGCATCGTCCGGGAACGATCTCCAGCGGGTTAACGAGGACATGCATGGCGGCCAGGGGATTTGTTTTTTGTTTTTTTTTTGGTTTGAGCTTGGGATTTGGGGTTTTTTCGGATAGGGGAGGAGGAACCGAGGAAGAGGAAGGAACAGCCGCGTGCTTGGCGCGTGGCGGTGTGCTTGAATTTCGAATTTTTGTGAAATGTTTCATTTCCCCGCTACAATTCGGGGGTTTCTTGACGCGCCAATGCGTCCCGCCGGGCAGCTTCAAGTAAATTTGGGGTGCCACACTATGGGCCCTAGTTTCAGTGAGACATGTAATGACTAGTCACATCAGTAAGTTCACTGTGTAATAAAATATGTTACCCCTCCCCTTTATGTAGCACCCCTTCTCTCCCGATCGAGTGCCGATTGCCGACGGATGCAAGCCGCTAGCTCGATCCCCTCCTTTCGCCTCCACCGTCCAGGCATCCAGCTTGGAGGGGCAAGCTGCATCTAGCCCAAGCGGATTAGGTAGGACTAGTAATGTTCTCTCCTTTCTCGAGATCGGTTCTTTTTTCCTCTCCTCGATATCTTGCGCATCTCTTTCCTATTCTGGGCAAAGGGGTGTCTTTCTGGTCACCCTCGAGCTGGGAGTGATTGATGGGGGTGGGGGGCGGGGGCTACCTTTGCTTGGATTGGGGTGTTCTTCCTTTATTTGTCGACATTTGCAACCTTTGTAGTTTCTGCTGATCCTCACTGTATCTTTTGTCAGCTTGTACAGGAAAGGCAAGACCTCGGCGGTGGGGGCAATGGAGCGTAAGGCCACCACGCATGTGGGCAGTTGGCTGAGCCTGAGCTGCGTCCCCAGCCCCGCGAAGCAGGTACTCCGTTTGCTTATCCACTCTTTACCTTTTAAGTGTCTCTCTGGTCTCTGCATCCTCAATCTGTTCCTGTTCTGGAATATGCTTAAAGTAGCACATGTCTTCAGCTGTTTGTGCGTAAAGCCTCTGTGACACCATGCTCTATATTCTCTGTATCAGGTTGGTACCTCCAGGTTCCGTGCTGAGGCTATGGGGAACGAGAATAGCGCCCCACCTGCTGCAGGAGCATGGCCCGATCTGCAGCACAAGAAGCGAAATGCCACTGCCGAGCTGGGCAGGGACCGCCCAGGGGTAATTTTTTTAACCAACTTACCATGATGTAGTCTGAATCTGATACTCCCTCAGATCCAAATTAATTGACTCAACTATCTGTAGATACGGATGTATCTAGATGTGTTTTAGCTCTAGATACTACTGCCTCCATCCCAAAGCTTTGGGCTTATATTATTTTTAGAAAGTCAAACTATACCATGTTTGACTAAGCTTTTACCAAAAATCAGTAACATGCAAAATACAAAATTAATATCATTAAATAGATAATAAAATATATTTTCCTACGGTATCTACACAGTATTATATTTGTTGATAGAATGTTCTAAAATTTTGGTCAAACTTTGCTTGTTTTGATTTCTCAAAAATAAATAAGGCTTAAGCTTTTGGATGGTGGTAGTACATTCATATCTAGACAAAGCTGAGTTAACTAGTTTTTTTGTCTGTCCATAGCTAGTGTTCACGCTGCAAAAGGCTAAGAGCATCCACTATATGCATCAGTCTATCTCATACAGTAATTCAATATCACTGCTGAGGTCTGCCTTTTGTTTTGCTATTCATATGCAGACTGAAACTTTAGGGCCTTTACTCAAAAGGAAGATCAAAACTGCGGCTGATCAGGCTGCCAGTATGTTGATGCCGCCCCCATCTTCTAAATGCCTCTACAAGCACAAGGCCACGCACCAGCTGGGTGGTGATCTTTTAATGAATATGGTATATTTTCTTAATCCACAAAACATGCCTTGATTTTTCTCTGTTTATTGTCGGTTTTTTCTATGCTTGCCAAAAGTTTACAACAACAACAACAACAACCAAGCCTTTCAGTCCCAAACAAGTTGGGGTAGGCTAGAGTTGAAACCCATAAGATCTCGAAGCCAAAAGTTTAGAAACACCAAATTCGTTTGCTTACAATCATCATACAGTAATGTTCATCTACTCCAGTTCCCCTAACCCAACATAAAATGATGTTAATTTCGATTTTTAGATTAAAAGAGCACCATTAGGCGCTGTTAATTACGACTTTGAGATTAAAATGTCATTTGCAATTGTTAATTACAATTTTGAGACAATTGGTTAGTTTAACCTCGATCTCTTCTGCTCTCCATTTTTCCCAACCGAACAAAAATGTAACCATTCCATTCCTCTGAAATGGAACCATTCCATTCCATTCCACGCTGTTTCAGAACCGAACACACCCTTGCATTGTTGTGAACTGTTGTCCATACACGGCCATACCCTTCCACTTACATCTAGCACTATATGCATCAGTCTGTCTCAGAGTCATTCAATATCACTGCTGAGATCTGTTCCCATTCTTATGCAGGCTGAAACTGCTGCGCCTTTACTCAAGTGGATGCAAAATGGGGCTAATGAGGCTGCTGTGAGGACGATGGTGCCGGCACCATCTTCCGAAAACCTCTACAAGCACGAGGCCATGGGCCAGCTGGGTGGTGACCTTTTAATGAATCTGGTATATTTTCTTAATCCACATACATGATTTCATTATTATCTGTTTAATTACTGTTGGCTTTGTCTAATGCTTACCAAAAGTTCAGAAACACTGCGTTTGCTTACAATCATCATACACTAATTTTTCACTTTTCAGTCTGTCTCATCCAGTATATAAACTGTTGATTTCCATTGGCTTCTTTTGTAATCATTTGCATTGTTGTCAACTGTTCTCTATGCACAACCCTATTCTTCCACTTACACCCCGCACTATTTGCATCAGTCTATCTCATAGATTTATTAAATATCAATGATGAGTTCTGTTGCTATTCATATGCAGGATGAAACTTCTGTTCCTCTACTCAAATGGATAAAAAATGATCCTGATGAGGCTGCTGTGAAGACGATGGTGCTGCCACCATCTTCTGAAAACCTCCTCAAGCACAAGGCCACGGGCCAGCTGGGTGGTACCCTTTTCAGTAAGCAGGTATATTTTCTTAATCCTCATACATGATTTGATTTTTGTCTGTTTATTGCCGGCTTTGTCTAATGCTTACCAATAGTTCAGAAACACACACACCTATTCTTCCACTTACATCCAGCACTATATGCATCAGTGTCTCATAGATTCATTTTATATATCACTGCTGATGTCTGTTGCTCTTCAATTTTTATATGCAGACTGAAACTGCTAAGCCTTCATTGGTCAAAAGGATTGCAACTGCTGCTGATGAGGCATCTGCAGAGGCTGCCACCAAGTTACTGTCAGCCCCACCTTCTGGATGCTTATATAAGCTCAAGTCCAAGGATCAGCCGGGCCGTAACCATCCAAGGGTTCGGGTATATTTTCTTAAGCCACATATACATGCCATGATTTATGTCTGATATTATCACCGGCTCTGTCTAATGCTTTTTGGAATTCGGAAACACCAAATTAGCATGCTTATATTCATCATACACTAATTTTTCACTGTTCAGTTTGTAACATAGTGTTATGCACTTGCTTGTCAACATTTGCATTGCTCTGAACTATGCACTTTACACAACCTAATTCTTCCACTTACGTTCAGCGCTACGCACCAGTAGTACCTCCCATGTTTCCTTCACCATCCCGATGCCGAGCTTGCGGGAATATGGCGGGCCCATGTACATACCCCGCATATAACACCTCCTATGGCTCTATCTACCTTTCTAGTAGCTCCTTCACAGAGTTACAGGTATGTATTCTCAGTGGTTTAGCATGAATTGGCATATAGTAAAGTCTTGTTTTTAGTCTTCCTGCTTCTTACATTTGTATCAATTTTCACATGCAGACTGTACCTTGTGAACTTCGTCCAATGATTAACCAGATGTGTCCGCATGAAGGATCTTTCACTATGCATGGCAATGGAAAATTGATGAACACCTACACGGTCTATGAGGTGTATGTCTACAAGACGCAGGCCATCACATATTTGTATGGACATGATTGGAGAAAGTTTGCTTTTGACTACGGTCTGAAGAAGGGCGACGAGCTGAGGATCAGAAACTCAAACGGGCAGATATACGTAACTGCTTACAGAGTTGGAGACACTTCCAAATATATAATATGTAACTTTTTTCTACTCATATCTTTTGATAACTGCATTCTGAGCAGTTGTTCTAAACCATTCCCTCTGTTCTAGCTTGCTGGGTTTAACATGATCAAAGCTGCAGATCCCCTGACGGAACAGGAGCGGATGTCACAAAGGGCAACCACACCAGCACCGGCACCGGCTTCCCACTCTCCTGCATCAGCACCGGTTCCTGTACCAGCTCCGTTTACTGCATCTACCCAGCAGTCCCCTACATCAGCATTGGTTCCTGTAGAGGCCCCATATACTACACATGCCCAGCAGGCTCCTGCATCAGCACTGGTTCCTCTAGCTGCACCGTTTACTGCACCTGCCCAACAGTCTCCTGCATCAGCACCGGTTCCTCTAGAGGCACCGTTTACTGCACCTGCCCAGCAGTCTCCTGCATCAGCACCAGCTCGTGTACCAGCCCAGGCTCATGCACCTGCCCCAGCCAGATCACCGAGGTCTCAGCTCATTGCTGTGGCCACCCGTGTGGTGACCAGGACGCATCTGAAGGCTATGTTCGTGAGTATATGACAGCATAACTGCTCTTATCTTGATGTCTTCTCTGCTCAAAGTCTCACATGGTTCAGTGCATTGGTGCCATTGACTAATTTTTGGTGGTATCTCTTGCTTTGAATCAGAAATTGCCTAAAAGTATCTCCAAGGATCTCAATGCTGGCCGAAGGGGCAAGATATCCCTCGTCATGGAGAGTGAAGGTCTCACCGTGGAGGGACGGTACTCTGTCAGTCCCACAGATGGCCGCTTGGCTGTTACTTCCAGGTGGAAAAAGTTCATTGACGGTGCCAAACTTCGCATTGGATCAAAGTTGAAGGTCAAGATCTTTCGATGCCGCTGTGACATGCTGGTCATAAAGTTCGCGGTTGTCTAGTTCTGTTGTCCCATGAGCCCTTAGCAAATGCATTTGTAGTTATACTTATATAAGGTTATCTTATCTGAACTGCTAATTAATTGTATGGGTGGTAAAACTCTGGCAAGCTTTTGCTCTTAGCAAGTATGTATGTATGATCAGCTATTATGATAACTAATGTTTGTGTTCATCTTAATTTGCATTTCCCTTTTAGAAAAAAACTTAATTTCTATTTTGGCTGACCTGTTAGAGAACTATCAGATTGAACCCACAACATGATTCATATAGATTCATTACACTGAGCCACATGTCTTGACCTTGCGATACACTACTTCCATTAATTAGTGCAAGAAGGCTTACCTGAGCTGCCTGAACCATGGCAGATTCGAATCCACCTTATCTATCTAGAAATACAACCTTTGCAGAAAGAGGATTTGCAGTATGGGGAGGCTGACATTGGGGACCCATGAGCCAGCAGCGTCGTCAACGTTTTAAAGGTGGCAGGAGATCGAAAGAAAAAATAAGCCAAAAATCAGTTGGTAAACAAATTCAAGAAAAGAAACATTTACCTTTCTGAGAGTATGACATGCGGGACCCATGAGGCAGCAGCATCCTCAACTATTTCAAGGCGGCAGGGGATCAAAATAAAAAAGGAAATAGCCAGAAATTAATTAGGGTAAAAAATAAATCCATCAAAGGAAACTTTTATTGTTCATAGAGGATGACATGTGGGACCGACTTGCCAGCTGCGTCGTCATCGTTTCAAAGGGGGCAGGGGATCAAAAGAAAAAGACAAATAGCCAGAAATTAGGGGAAAAAATAAATCCAACAAAGAAAACTTTTATTGTTCATAGAGGATGACATGCGGGACCCATGAGCCAGCAGCTTCCTCAACGTTTCAAAGTCGGCATGAGATTGAAAGAAAAAGTCAAGTGACATAATATCAGGAGCCAAAAATAATCCAAGAAAAGAAACTTTATTGTACATAGAGGATGACATGCGGGTCCCATTTTGTAGCAGCGGTCTCAACGCTTCCAAGGCGGCACAGGACCGAAAGAAAAATGAAGTAGCCAGAAATCAGGGTGTGAAAAAAATCCAAGAAAAGAAAGATTTTAATTGGGCTGTATCTGGACATCTGGGCCTTCGAACTATACTGCTGGGCCTTTTGACTCGTACAATTTCAGCCCACTCCAAAACAGGAAAGGTCGGATTTTTCTCAAAAAAAAACAGGAAAGTCCTATGCTTCGCAAAAACAAAAAACAAGGAGATTCAACATATAAGTTTGTTTATGTAGATATAAAGATTTAATTTATCCGTTTGCAATAGCTCAGAGCGAAATACAACGTTTATTGTCTGCAAAATAAAATATCACATGTTTCTTGTACGGGGAGGCTGACATCGGGGACCCATGAGCCAGCAGCGGAGTCAACGTTTCAAAGGCGGCAGGGGATCGAAAATAAAAAAAGCCAAAAATCAGTTGGTAAAAAAATACAAGAAAAGAAAACATTTATCGTTCTGAGAGGATGACATGCGGGACCCATGAGGCAGCAGCATCCTCAACGTTTCAAAGTCGGCATGAGATCGAAAGAAAAAGGCAAGTGACATAATATCAGGAGCCAAAAATAATCCAAGAAAAGAAACTTTATTGTACATAGAGGATGACATGCGGGTCCCATTTTGTAGCAGCGGTCTCAACGTTTCCAAGGCGGCACAGGACCAAAAGAAAAATGAGGCAGCATTCTCAACAATTCCAAGGCGGCAGGGGATCAAAAGAAAAATAAAGGAAATAGCCAGAAATTAATTAGGGGTCAAAAATAAATCCACCAAAGGAAACTTTTATTGTTCATAGAGGATGACATGTGGGACCGACCTGCCAACAGCGTCCTCATCGTTTCAAAGGGGGCAGGGGATCAAAAGAAAAAGGCAAATAGCCAGAAATTAGGGGTAAAAAATAACTCCAAGAAAGGAAACTTTTATTGTTCGTAGAGGATGACATGCGGGACCCATGAGCCAGCAGCTTACTCAACGTTTCAAAGGCGGCATGAGATCGAAAGAAAAAGGCAAGTGACCAAATATCAGGAGCCAAAAATAATCAAAGATTTATTGTACATAGAGGATGACATGTGGGTCCCATTTTGCAGCAGCGGTCTCAATGTTTGTAATGCGGCTTGAGATCAAAAGAAAAAGAAAGTAGCTAGTAATTAGGGGGTGAAAAAAATCCAAGAAAAGAAAGTTGATGGACATAGAGGATGACATGCGGGTCCCTTGAGCCAACAGCTTACTCAACGTTTCAAAGGGGGCAGGGGATCAAAAGAAAAAGGCAAGCCAAAAATCAGAGGGTGAAAAAAATCCAACAAAGGAAACTTTTATAGCACATAGAGGATGACATGCGGGTCCCATGAGCCAGCAGGTTCCTCAACGTTTCAAACGTGGCATGAGATCGAAAGAAAAAGGCAAGTGCCCAAATATGAGGAGCCAAAAATAATTCAAGAAAAGAAAGTTTTATAGTACATAGAGGATGACATGCGGGTCCCATTTAGCAGCAGCGGTATCACCGTTTGAGAGGCAGGGGATCGAAAGAAAAAGTCAAGTGACCAAATATGAGGTGCCAAAAAAATCCAAGAAAAGAAAGTTTTATAGTACATAGAGGATGACATGCGGGTCCCATTTAGCAGCAGCGGTATCACCGTTTGAGAGAGGCAGGGGATCGAAAGAAAAAGTCAAGTGACCAAATATGAGGTGCCAAAAAAAATCCAAGAAAAGAAAGTTTTATAGTACATAGAGGATGACATGCGGGTCCCATTTAGCAGCAGCGGTATCACCGTTTGAGAGGCGGCAGATCGAAAGAAAAAGTCAAGTGACGAAATATGAGGTGCAAAAAAATCCAAGAAAAGAAAGTTTTATAGTACATAGAGGATGACATGCGGGTCCCATTTAGCAGCAGCGGTATCACCGTTTGAGAGGCGGCAGGGGATCGAAAGAAAAAGGTAAGTGACCAAATATGAGGTGCCAAAAATAATTCAAGAAAAGAAAGTTTTATAGTACATAGAGGATGACATGCGGGTCCCAGTTAGCAGCAGCGGTATCACCGTTTGAGAGGCGGGGGATCGAAAGAAAAAGGCAAGTGACCAAATTTGAGGTGCCAAAAATAATCCAGGAAAAGAAAGTTTTATAGTACATAGAGGATGACATGCGGGTCCCATTAGCAGCAGCGGTATCACCGTTTGAGAGGCGGCAGGGGATCGAAAGAAAAAGGCAAGTGACCAAATTTGAGGTGCCAAAAATAATCCAGGAAAAGAAAGTTTTATAGTACATTGAGGATGACATGCGGGTCCCATTAGCAGCAGCGGTATCACCGTTTGAGAGGCGGGGGATCGAAAGAAAAAGGTAAGTGACCAAATATGAGGTGCCAAAAATAATTCAAGAAAAGAAAGTTTTATAGTACATAGAGGATGACATGCGGGTCCCATTTAGCAGCAGCGGTATCACCGTTTGAGAGGCGGCAGGGATCGAAAGAAAAGGCAAGTGACCAAATTTGAGGTGCCAAAAAAACTCCAAGAAAAGAAAGTTGATTGCACATAGAGGATGACATGCGGGTCCCATTTAGCAGCAGCGGTCTCAATGTTTCCAAGGCGGCAAGGGATCAAAAGAAAAAGGAAGTAGCCAGAAATCAGGGGGTCAAAAAATCCAAGAATAGAAAGAATTTTGGTTCATAGAGGATGACATGCGGGACCCATGATCCTGCATCGTAAACGGCTCGATCGGAGAACGTTGAACGAGATGGCGCGATGTAGAAAAAAAACAATGCCAGAGAGGCTGCCATCTGGGCCCTACATCCCTCGGCGGTGCGGATTTGCGTTGACTCGGCCGGCGAACCCGAGATTTCGAGATGCACCACGTCCCGGGCCACCATACGCCACGTTTTGGCCGCTTTCGTCGGGCTAGGTGGCCTCAAAAAAAAAAAAAGTTTTGACATGCACCACGGAGGGACCAAAATCGTCGGCCATGGTACACCAGCAACCACGGCGCGACTTCAACTTCGTCGGCCATGGCAACTTTTCTTGTAGTGCGAGAGTCCTGCTCATTTGATTTCATGCGAGGCCAATAGAATTCCCTTCGTAAACCAGAACTTAGATCTATCCTCTTGGGCCGACTGCTTACGAGCCTGGCCTAATCCTCCTGAAGATTGGGTTTCATGGTATAATAGAATAGCCAAAACTCACCAATCCACCTGGGAAACCACGGGAATAGCCGATGCCTTAGCCTTATCACTGTCTCCCCTTGAGAAACATGAAAACCTTTTGAAAACCATCGGCTACTTTTGGTCTGATGCTTTGAATTGCTTCATGTTTGGTCATGGCCCCATGACACCAACCCTACTAGACGTGGCCATGATCACTGGTCTAGATATTGCATCCCCAAGCCCCTCTGCCTTTATGCTGCCAAAGGTTCCTTTCAAGCTCTTGCACAAACTGGGGTGCTTATCTTCGACGCCACATGAAAAACAAAGGCCCTGTAACAGAGAAAGAACACACGGCCTTCCTAAATTTCTGGTTGGAACACTTCATATTTTGTGGCCCTTCCCTTGCTCCCACCAAGAATTACCTTTCCTTGGCCTATGAACTTGCCAGGCACCCAGCTTGGCATTGGCAAACTGTTCCTTGGAGAGGTCTATCGATATCTCCAACTGATGTCTGTCAAACTGTTTTCCCAAAAGACAGTCAAAACAGGAGGTCCTTGGTGGTTTATTCAGCTATGGGCTCAGCTATACTTCCAGAACCACATCCCAAACTTCCCACGCCTGGCCACTCGCACCTTTCCAGATGCCACCGGGAAGCAAATCCGGTGCACTAGCTACGGCCAAGCTTTGTACAACCTTCCGCAGTAAACTGATTCCCCGGAAGCATCAAAATGGTTCAAGATCTTCTTCCAAGGCCTGGACAACCCCCTTTCCTTACACGGAGTCTGAACATTTTGAGAACCCCGTCTCCTTCAGGCTAGACAACTTTGCCGATGACACCAGCACCGGCAATTATATTCCACCATGATTCGTCCTCTGTTTCCTTCCGGTGGGCATGAGCACCTCCAACAGGATCATCAAACCTGGTTATGAGTCCTATCAGCCGGTCGTAGCAGCCCGGCAGTTTGGTCTTGGGCAGGTGTCTCCCCATTTCTTTCTCCACCACTTAACAGAGAGCAGAGCTGACTTGCCTGACATCCTCACTGGTCAGAGGTGTTACTCCTTCTTTGATGCTCTAGCCATCCCTGTTCCTCACAACCTCTCTTTTACCTCTTCAACCGATGGTTTCGAGACCTGGTGGGCAATGTGGAAGACTCATGCCTTCCGGAGAGCTCTAGGACCATTGCTGAAACAACTTGATGCTGAATATGATATCCCTGCAGAACAGGTACCACTACTCACAATTTTGTCTTGAAGTGGCTTACCGCGATTTCTTTTACAACCCTGTTCGTCTTCTTGCAAGCAACAAGATGGTCCAGAGCTCACATGATGACGGCCTCTTTCAAATTCCTCCCACCAGCTCCGTGGTCCTCTTCCGCAAAAACTCACCATCCTTGAAAAGGTGATGCAGAGCCAGCCGATTTCACCAAAATCGGCTCCCACGAGCAGATCTTCTAGGCCAGCTGCCCCCGAGCCTCGGCGAAGGAGGCAGTGAGGAAAGTAGCTGCCAGAAGACCTTGAAGCGCCAAAACCCTTCTCCAGCCCAAGAAAATTTGCACGTAAGATAATCCATGCCTTGGCTGGTTTCATCCATTCTTCTAGGCCTCTGTAACATGTTCATATTTCTTTCACAGACCTCTACTGAAGAAAACACCAGCGAGGAGACACAGTCCAGTCAAAGGGACTCGAGCTCGGGCACCTCTGGGAAAACCACCACGCAGAGCCAGCCAGACTTACCACCGTCGGCTTCCAAGAAAAGGTCAGCTCCTGAACCTGCTGATTCCCAAGTTCCAATCGAAACAGGAAAGGGCGGTCTACGCACAAAGAGCCGATGTATCAAAAGAGCTCGCAAGGAACCGCAAACCTCTTCCTCAAATCGGGAGATTTCGCATGTAATCACCCTCCATACTCTCCTTGGCTCATATTCATGCCAACCTATTGCTGTTCTCATCGCTAACCCCTTCCTTTGCAGACTGACGACACCTCTAGGGGAGAAGTCGAGGAGGTACTGATGCCATCCACCACCCTGGACCTAACATCTGCCAAAAGTGTGGGTGACGAGGCTACCAACTTGGCCAAGCCCATAGCAGCAACCCAAGAACCGATCACCACTTCCTCGGCTGTTCCTCTGGTCTTAGGAGAGGTACACTCCTTCCCTTAGCTCTGCCTTTCTCCTTCGTTGTATACTGACGTTGTCCTTGTCGTTCGTCAGGGTTGTGATCTCTTAAACTTGCTAACATTCGATCCTGGATCCATCGAACCAGCCACGTCTAAAGCAAGTGAGGAGTCCGGAACCAGCGCTACACATGATCAACTCCAGCGCCTCAAGGCCTTGCTCTCCTCCCTAACTGAGACATTGGTTGACGACCCTGAGGAAGTGAAGAGTATCCTTGAAGACATCCAGCCTCATCTCCCGGTGACGTTGCAGGTGAAGCTCAGTTGTGACTCTGTCTGCCTACAGGTCAAGGGTGAAATTGGCTCGCCAGCGAATCAGCCTCCGCCAAGCCCAGCTTCCACTGAAAGCCGATATTGCAGATAAATGTCGGTGGCTTAACGAGAAAAAGGCAATTTTGGACGCCAAAACTGACACTTCTGTCAGCACTGCTGAGCTTGAGGTCTTACGAAAGGAGTTGGAGGCCCTTGAAGAGAGGGTCCGGGTAACCAAACAGCTCATCCAAGACAAGGAAGTTCTTATTGCCCACTCCCACGAGGAAGCAGAAGGCCTCAAAGCTGAGCTGAAGACTGATCTGGCCGAAATTCGCACCTTGAACAAACAGCTGGTGACAGGCCAGGATGAAGATGACGAGGCCGAGATCGCCGAGGTAGATCGTGTTCGTGTTACCGCATTCTGTGCCCTTGAGGCATTCCTTCAGTAGAGCTTCTCCATGTAATCTGATAACTGTTCCACTGAGCCTGTACCTTTGTTTGCAACAGCTTGTACCTCTTGAGTCGATGGCTGTGCATCGGCTTTTTTATTCTCAAGTCGATGTCCGAGCATCGGCTGTACTTAATTTTTTATTATTTTTGATTTTTTACTGGCCGATCGATTTCATGAACCGGCTCCTGGGTACATACTTCGTAGCCTGTACTGTGTGTATGCCCCCCGAGCCGAATCTTTCAAGTAATTGAATATATCGGCTTTCCAGCCATCTATGAGCCTGCCACAAAACACAAAGCAAAACGTATGGAGAGGATAATTTTGGCCGATTGCTGGAATCGGCCTCCTTTTCCATTGCATTGCTCAATGAGGGTTTACAACTTACTGGTGCTCCACGATTACGTGACATGCTTGAAGTGTGATTATTGCTTTTTATTTTTTGGGGCCGATCAGGGATCGGCCTTGCCACGTACGTCCAATGACTTGGATCTTGTTACTCTGTCAGGCCGGTGGATAAGACCAGCCTCACCCCGTTTTTTGAAGCTTCGATGCGCTCACAGCCGTCCAAACTGATTCCAGAGAGCGGCTCTTGGTCGTCTGCATCCCAAATGTTCATGCCAGCTAATGAGATCTCGATCGAGTCATCTGCATGAACAACCTCCACTTCATCTCCATCCCACTGTATCAGGCATTGGTGCATTGTGGATGGCAACAGTTGGCGTGGATCCAATCTCTCCCTAGCAGGACAGCGTAAGTGCTCTTGCTGTCGACGATGAAGAACGACGTAGGGATGGTTTTCCGGCCCACAGTTAGCTCCACGTTCAGAACGCCTTGTGCTTCTGATGCTTGGTGATACGTCCAATTTGCATCACTATTTTGTATCATAATTTGCTGTTATTCATTGATATATTTCATATTGGGACACAATACTTATGTTATTTCATCTATTTTGCATGTTTCATCATCATTGGAGGATCAAGCACCGGAGCCAGGATTCTGCTGGAAAAAGCACCGTCAGAACGCAATATTTCGGAAGATCAACTGTGGAAGGGAATTTCACGTAAATTCCTATTTTTCCAGATGACGGAGGGAGCCAGAAGGGGAAGAAGAGAGGGGCCACAGTGGGCCCAGACCATAGGGCGGCGCGGCCCATGGCCTGGCCGCGCCACCCTATGCTCTGGGGGGCCCACGACCCTTTTCGCCTCCTTTTCTTCGCGTACTCCTTCGTCCCGAAAACCTAAGCCACAGAGAGGACCTCACGAAGGGTTACAGCCGCCTCTGCGGGGCGGAGAACACCAGAGAGAAAAGAGCTCTCCGGCGGGCAGGAATCCGCCGGGGAAATTCCCTCCCGGAGGGGGAAATCGACGCCATCACCATCGTCATCGAGCGGGACATCATCTCCATCATCATCATCATCATCATCATCTCCACCATCTACACCGTCATCACCACCGCTGCACCTCGTCACCGCTGTAGCAATTCGGGTTAAATCTTGATTGTTTGATAGGGGAAACTCTCCCGGTGTTATTCTATACTTGTTGTAGATGCTATTGAGTGAAACCATTGAACCAAGGTTTATGTTCAGATTGTTATTCATCATCATATCACCTCTGATTGTATTCCATATGATGTCTCGTGAGTAGTTCGTTTAGTTCTTGAGGACATGGGTGAAGTCTAAATGCTAGTAGTGAATTATGGTTGAGTAATATTCAATGTTATGATATTTAAGTTGTGGTGTCATTCTTCTAGTGGTGTCGTGTGAACGTCGACTACACGACACTTCACCATTTATGGGCCTAGGGGAGTGCATCTTGTATTCGGTTGCTAATTGCGGGGTTGCCGGAGTGACAGAAACCTAAGCCCCCGTTAGTATATCGATGCAGGAGGGATCGCAGGATCTCAGAGTTTAAGGCTGTGGTTAGATTTATCTTAATTACTTTCTTGTAGTTGCGGATGCTTGCAAGGGGTATAATCACAAGTATGTATTAGTCCTAGGAAGGGCGGTGCATTAGCATAGGTTCACCCACACAACACTTATCAAAACAATGAAGATTAATCAGCTGTATGTAGCGAAAGCACTAGACTAAAATTCCCATGTGTCCTCAGGAACGTTTGGTCATTATAAGTAAACAAACCGGCTTGTCCTTTGTGCTAAAAAGGATTGGGCCACTCGCTGCAATTATTTCTCTCGCATTTTATTTACTTGTACTTTATTTATCTGCAATATCAAAACCCCCTGAATACTTGTCTGTGAGCATTTACAGTGAAACCTTCATCGAAACTGCTTGTCAACACCTTCTGCTCCTCGTTGGGTTCGACACTCTTATTTATCGAAAGTACTACGATACACCCCCTATACTTGTGGGTCATCAAGACTATTTTCTGGCGCCGTTGCCGGGGAGTGAAGCGCTATTGGTAAGCGGAATTGGTAAGGAAATTTACTGTTTGTGCTGATTTTATTTCTGCCTGCTGCTATAAATCATTATGGAGAGATCCTCTCTTCAATTTCTATTTGGGAAATCTACTACTACTGCAACGGTAGTGGATGAAGCGCCAGGTGAGGAAGTAGTACCATATAAAATACCTATGAAAATTATTGAACGTGTTATGGATAACCGCTATGAAGGGGATGGAACTGTCCATCCTGGTGATCATTTATTGTTTTTGCATGAATTATGCGGGTTATTCAAATGTGCAGGTATTTCTATGAATGAAGTTAGGAAGAAACTATTCACTATATCGCTGTCTGGTAAAGCGGCGCACTGGTATAAATTGCTGAAGAATGGTGATTCTATTGATTGGGAGGACATTGTGCCTTTATTCTATTCCAAATTTTATCCTCCAAGTGAAATTCACAAAGATCGGAACCGCATATATAATTTTTGGCCTCATGATGGAGAGAGTATCGCCCAAGCTTGGGGGAGATTGAAGTCTTTAATGCTCAAATGCCCCATTCATGAGCTTCCTGGTAATGTTATTATTGATAATTTCTATGCAAGACTTTCTTTTCAAGACAAGACCTTGCTGGATACTTCTTGTTCTGGATCATTTACACGCAAGAATGAAGAGTTTAAAAGGGACCTTCTTGATCGGATCCAAGAAAATACTGAAGGATGGGAGAACGACAAAGATAGAGAATCAGGTATAACTTATGATTATAAATGCATTGAAGCTTTTATGGATACTGATAAATTTCGTAATATGAGTGCTACATATGGTCTTGATTCCCAAGTTGTTGCAAATCTTTATAAAGCTTTTGCCTCTCATTATGAACTGCCTAAGAAGAATTTTGATAAGTATCATGAACCGTATAAAGATAAAATTGATTCATCTGTAAACAAATGTGTAGTGGTTGAAACTGTTGATAATGTTATTCCTGAAGCTTATATTGAAAAAACTCCTTTCCCTGCTAAAATGAAGGAGTACTCTGTCATATCTAGTGCGGTTAATAAAAGTGAAAAGAAACCTAAAGAACCTGAAGAACAAATTAAAATTGAACCTGCTGTTGCTATAGTTAAAGATCTTGTGACTGAAAATGTGGAGGATGGTCATATTATTTTCTGTGAAGATGCTTCTAATATTGTTTCACATCCTAATAAATCCAAACAAGTTAGTGTTCCTATGCTATCTGTTAGAATTGGTGATCATTGCTATTATGGTTTATGTGATATTGGTGCAAGTGTTAGTGCTATTCCTTATGAGCTTTACACGGAGATTATGCACGAAATTGGTTCTTGTGAACTTGAAGATATTGATGTGGTTATTCATTTGGCTAATAGAGAAACTATTTCTCCAATTGGTATTGTTCGAGATGTGGAAGTTCTATGTGGTAAGATTAAATATCCTGCTGACTTTTTGGTACTTGGTTCTGCTGCTAGTGATCATTGTCCTATCATTTTTGGTAGACCTTTTCTAAATACTT
Source organism: Lolium multiflorum (assembly GCA_030979885.1). Lineage (NCBI taxonomy): Eukaryota > Viridiplantae > Streptophyta > Magnoliopsida > Poales > Poaceae > Lolium > Lolium multiflorum. The sequence continues at coordinate 203,283,721 of CM061748.1, read as the reverse complement.
GTGGAGCTATTATAGATTGTAAGAAAGAGAAAATTTTGACTAGATTTGCTGGTGAACCTTATGAATTTAACTTTTCTAAATTTACCAAAACTCCTTATAAAACTGACTTGCCTAGTAATGATTTTAAAATGGAGCAGTGTGCATCTATTGTTCTTGTTCCTAATAATCCTTTGCAGCAACATTTGGAGAATAGTGAAAGTGAAGCTTTTAGGAAAGAAAGAGATGAGCTTGAGGAAATTTTTCTCGCCAACCTATTCTCAAGCATGATTTACCGGTGGAAGATTTGGGTACAACACCGCCACCAAAGGAAGATCCTGTTTTTGATTTAAAGCCTTTACCTGATAATCTTAAATATGCTCATATTGATGATAAGAAAATATATCCTGTTATTATTAGTTCTAAGCTTTCAGAGATTGAGGAAGAAAGGTTATTGGAAATATTGAAGAAACACCGAGGAGCTATTGGCTATACTCTTGATGATTTGAAAGGGATTTCTCCTTCTATTTGCCAACATGCTATTAATATGGAAGAAGATGCAAAGCCCGTTGTTGAACATCAACGTCGTCTAATTCCGAAGATGAAGGAAGTGGTAAGAAACGAGGTATTAAAACTCCTTGAAGCTGGTATTATATATCCTATTGCTGATAGTAGATGGGTTAGTCCTGTGCATTGTGTTCCTAAGAAAGGAGGAATGATTGTTGTGCCTAATGATAATGATGAGCTTATTCCTCAAAGAATAGTTGTAGGTTATAGAATGTGCATTGATTTTCGAAAAGTTAATAAAGTTACTAAGAAAGATCATTACCCTTTACCCTTTATTGATCAAATGTTAGAAAGGTTGTCTAAAAATACTCATTTTTGCTTTCTTGATGGTTATTCTGGGTTTTCACAAATTGCTGTTAAAGCTAAAGATCAAGAGAAAACCACTTTTACTTGTCCTTATGGAACTTATGCTTATAGGCGTATGCCTTTTGGTTTATGTAATGCTCCTGCTACTTTTCAAAGATGCATGTCTGCTATTTTTCATGGTTTTTGCGAAAGTATTGTAGAGGTGTTCATGGATGATTTTTCTGTCTATGGGAATTCTTTTGATAATTGCCTGCGAAACCTCGATAAAGTTTTGCAGAGATGTGAAGAAACTAACCTTGTTCTTAATTGGGAGAAATGCCACTTTATGGTTAATGAAGGAATTGTATTGGGACATAAAATTTCCGAGAGAGGTATTGAAGTTGATAGAGCTAAAGTTGAAGCAATCGAGAAGATGCCCTATCCAAGGGATGTTAAAGGTATTCGTAGTGTTCTTGGTCATGCTGGGTTTTATAGGAGATTTATTAAAGATTTCTCTAAAATTTCAAAGCCTCTTACTAATCTTCTTCAAAAAGATGTACCTTTTGTTTTTGATGATGATTGTAAGGAAGCTTTTGAAACTCTAAAGAAAGCCTTAACAACTGCTCCTGTAGTTGAACCTCCTGATTGGAATTTGCCTTTTGAAATTATGTGTGATGCTAGTGATTTTGCTGTAGGCGCTGTCCTTGGACAGCGGGTAGATAAAAAATTAAATGTTATTCATTATGCTAGTAAGACTCTTGATGCTGCTCAAAGAAATTATGCTACAACTGAAAAGGAATTGTTAGCTGTAGTCTTTGCTTGTGATAAGTTTAGACCCTATATTGTTGATTCGAAAGTTACAATTCATACTGATCATGCTGCAATTAGATACCTTATGACAAAGAAAGATGCTAAGCCAAGGCTTATTAGATGGGTACTTCTGTTGCAAGAATTTGATTTACATATTATAGATAGGAAAGGTGCTGATAATCCTGTTGCTGATAATTTGTCTAGATTGGAAAATATTGCTTATGATCCTGTTCCTGTTAATGATAGTTTTCCAAATGAACAATTGGCTGTAATAAAGGTGAGCTCGCGAGAGAGCCCTTGGTATGCAGATTATGCTAACTTTATTGTTTCGAAGTATTTGCCTCCAACCTTTTCAGCTCAGCAAAGGAGGAAATTCTTTTATGACTTGAGGCATTATTTTTGGGATGACCCACACTTGTATAAAGAAGGAGTGGATGGTATTATGCGAAGATGTGTTCCTGAATATGAACAACAGGAGATATTGAATAAATGTCATGGAAGTGTTTATGGAGGACATCACGCTGGAGATAGAACCGCGCAAAAGGTTCTACAATCAGGTTTTTATTGGCCAACACTCTTCAAAGATGCAAGGAAATTTATTTTATCCTGTGATGAATGTCAAAGAGTTGGTAATATCTCCAGACGCAATGAAATGCCTATGAATTATACTCTTGTTATTGAACCATTCGATTGTTGGGGATTTGACTTCATGGGTCCTTTCCCTTCTTCAGAAGGTAACACTCATATACTTGTCGCTGTTGATTATGTTACTAAATGGGTAGAAGCTATACCTACAAAAAGTGCTGATGGTGAGACCTCTATAAAAATGCTTGTAGATATTATATTTCCTAGATTTGGAGTACCTAGATATATTATGACTGATGGAGGTTCTCATTTCATTCATGGAGGTTTTAGAAAAACTCTTGCTAAGTATGGTATTAATCATAGAATTGCTTCTGCTTATCACCCTCAAACTAGTGGTCAAGTAGAATTATCAAATAGAGAGATTAAAGCTATCTTGGGTAAGACTGTTAATAAATCTAGAAAGAATTGGCCTAGCAAATTGAAAGAAGCGTTATGGGCTTATAGAACTGCTTATAAAAATCCTATGGGAATGTCACCTTATAAAATGGTTTATGGAAAAGCTTGTCATTTACCTTTAGAACTAGAGCACAAAGCTTATTGGGCTGTTAGAGAACTAAATAAAGATCCTAAATTAGCTGGTAATAAGAGGTTGTTGCAATTAAGTTCTCTAGATGAATGGAGAAGTGAAGCTTATGAAAATGCTAAACTCTTTAAAGAAAAAGTTAAGAAGTGGCATGATAGAAGGATCATTAAAAGAGAATTTAATGTTGGAGATCAAGTTCTATTGTATCGGTCTCGTCTCAGATTCTTTGCAGGGAAATTACTCTCGAAGTGGGAAGGACCATATGTTGTTGAGGAGGTGTATCGTTCAGGAGCAATTAAAATTAGCTCTCTCCAAGGCAATGCCACACAAGTGGTGAATGGACAAAGACTCAAGCATTATATCTCGGGCGATTCTTATAATGTTGATGTTGATATTATTCAAGTGGAAACACCGGAGGCTTTCATTAAAGGACAAATTGACAGTCCGCCAGAACTGGACTTTGAATAGGTAACAGTATAGGTAATAAAAAGTCCGCGTTTACCTTTCCGAACATTATTTCTGCTGTTTTTGGAAAATATGAAAAATTACGGAATCGAAACGGAGTGGAAAAGACGCGCGAGGGCGTGCCACCATAGGCCGGTGATACGTCTCCAACGTATCGATAATTTCTTATGTTCCATGCCACATTATTGATGATATCTACATGTTTTATGCACACTTTATGTCATATTCGTGCATTTTCTGGAACTAACCTATTAACAAGATGCCGAAGTGCCAGTTCCTGTTTTCTGCTGTTTTTGGTTTCAGAAATCCTAGTAACGAAATATTCTCGGAATTGGACGAAATCAACGCCCAGGTTCCTATTTTGCCCGGAAGCATCCAGAACACCCGAGAGGGGGCCCTGTGGGCCGGATGACATGGTGGCGCGGCCAGGGGGCCCGCGCCACCCTATGGTGTGGGCACCCCTTCGACCCCCCTGCGCCGCCTCTTCGCCTATATAAAGCCCCTGCATCGAAACCCTTACGGAGAGAGCCACGATACGAGAAAAGTTCCAGAGCCGCCGTCATCGCGAAGCCAAGATCTGGGGGACAGGAGTCTCTGTTCCGGCACCCTGCCGGGCGGGGAAGTGCCCCGGAAGGCTTCTCCATCGACACCGCTGCCATCTCCACCGCCATCTTCATCACCGCTGCTGCTCCCATGAGGAGGGAGTAGTTCTCCATCGAGGCTCGGGGCTGTACCGGTAGCTATGTGGTTCATCTCTCTCCTATGTAGTTCAATACAATAATCTCATGAGCTGCCTTACATGATTGAGATTCATATGAGTTTTGTATCACTACTATCTATGTGCTACTCTAGTGATGTGTTATTAAAGTAGTTTTATTCCTCCTGCATGTGTGCAAAGGTGACAGTGCGTGCACCGTGTTAGTACTTGGTTTATGCTATGATCATGATCTCTTGTAGATTGCGAAGTTAACTATTGCTATGATAATATTGATGTGATCTATTCCTCCTACATATGCATGAAGGTGACAGTGTGCATGCTATGCTAGTACTTGGTTTAGTCGTTTTGATCTATCTTACACTTAAGGTTACTTAAACATGAGCATTATTGTGGAGCTTGTTAACTCCGGCATTGAGGGTTCGTGTAATCCTACGCAATGTGTTCATCATCCAACAAAAGTGTAGAGTATGCATTTATCTATTCTGTTATGTGATCAATGTTGAGAGTGTCCACTAGTGAAAGTCTAATCCCTAGGCCTTGTTCCTAAATACTGCTGAGTTACTACTGCTTGTTTACTGTTTTACTGTGTTACTACTGCTGCAATACTACCACCATCAACTACACGCCAGCAAGCTATTTTCTGGCACCGTTGCTACTGCTTATATATATTCATACCACCTGTATTTCACTATCTCTTCGCCGAACTAGTGCACCTATTTGGTGTGTTGGGGACACAAGAGACTTCTTGCTTTGTGGTTGCAGGGTTGCATGAGAGGGATATCTTTGACCTCTTCCTCCCTGAGTTCGATAAACCTTGGGTGATCCACTTAAGGGAACTTGCTGCTGTTCTACAAACCTCTGCACTTGGAGGCCCAACACTGTCTACAGGAAAGGAGGGGGAACGTAGACATCAAGCACTTTTCTGGCGCCGTTGCCGGGGAGGAAAGGTAAAAGGTACTCACACTCCGGATCTCGGCTACTAAGCTATTTTCCGGCGCCATTGTAAGTACTCGAAGCTATTTCCTTTAGACTCTGCAATTGCGACATTTGGTTTCTTGTTTACACTAGTTAGGCATAATGGAAAACAACAAAAATATGAGAGATCTTTATGAACTTTATCTTGAATTAGGACATGATGTGTTTGAAGAGAGAATTAAAAAACCCATGGAACTTTATATGCATGATAATGGGAATGTTATTAGTATGAATGCTTTGAACACCATTGTTGCTAATGCTATGGAAAATTCTAAGCTTGGGGAAGCTGGCTTTGATGAGCATGATATTTTTAGTCCCCCAAGCATTGAGGAGAAAATTTACTTTGATGATACTTTGCCTCCCATTTATGATGATTATAATGATAGTAGTCTTTTGTTACCACCTGTTATGGAGGATAAATTTGATTATGATTACAATATACCTCCTATATTTGATAGCTACTTTGTTGAATTTGCTCCCACTACAATTAATAAGAATGATTATGCTTATGTTGGGAGTAGTAATTATTTTATGCATGAGACTCATGATAAGAATGCTTTATGTGATAGTTATATTGTTGAGTTTGCTCATGTTGCTACTGAAAGTTATTATGAGAGAGGAAAATATGGTTGTAGAAATTTTCATGTTACTAAAACACCTCTCTATGTGCTGAAATTTTTGAAGCTACACTTGTTTTATCTTCCTATGCTTGTTACTTTGCTCTTCATGAACTTGTTTATTTACAAGATTCTTATGCATAGGAAGCATGTTAGGCTTAAATGTGCTTTGAATTTGCTTCTTGATGTTCTCTTTTGCTTCATTGTCTATTTTCATGAGAGCATCATCATTAAAACTGCTGAGCCCATCTTAATGGCTATAAAGAAAAGAACTTCTTGGGAGATAACCCATGTGTTATTTTGCTACAGTACTTTGTTTTATATTTGTGTCTTGGAAGTTGTTTACTACTGTAGCAACCTCTCCTTATCTTAGTTTTGTGTTTTGTTGTGCCAAGTAAAGTTTCTATGTCAAAGTTGATGTTATATTTGGGATTGCTGCGCAGAAACAGCATTGCTGTCTGTCACGAATCTGGGCCTATTTCTCTGTAGAAAATTCGAAAAAATCTGCCAATTTACGAGCGTGATCCTCAGATATGTACGCAACTTTCATTAGTTTTGAGTTTTTCCATTTGAGCAAGTCTGGTGCCATTTCAAAATTCGTCTTTACGGACTGTTCTGTTTTTGACAGATTCTGCCTTTTATTTCGCATTGCCGCTTTTGTTAAGTTGAATGAGTTTCTTTGTTCCATTAACTTTCAGAAGTTTTGTGCAATGTCCAGAAGTGTTAAGAATGATTGTGTCACCTCTGAACATGTGAATTTTTGATTATGCACTAACCCTCTAATGAGTTTGCTTGAAGTTTGGTGTGAAGGAAGTTTTCAAGGGTCAATAGAAGAGGGTGATATAATGTGATCGAGAAGAGTGAAAGGTCTAAGCTTGGGGATGCCCCGTGGTTCATCCCTGCATATTTCAAGAAGACTCAAGCATCTAAGCTTGGGGATGCCCAAGGCATCCCCTTCTTCATCGACAACTTATCAGGTTTCTTCTAGTGAAACTATATTTTTATTCGGTCACATCCTATGTATTTTACTTGGAGCGTCTGTGTGCTTTTATTTTTGTTTTTGTTTTGTTATCTTAGTTCTCTGAATAAGTTCATCCTTGTGTGGGAGAGAGACACGCTCCGCTGGTTCGTATGAACACATGTGTTCTTAGCTCATAATATTCATGGCGAAGTTTCTTCTTCGTTAAATTGTTATATGGTTGGAATTGGAAAATGCTACATGTAGTAATTGGTAAAATGTCTTGGATAATGTGATACTTGGCAATTGTTGTGCTCATGTTTAAGCTCTGCATCATATACTTTGCACCTATTAGTGAAGAAATACATAGAGCATGCTAAAATTTGGTTTGCATAATTGGTCTCTCTAAGGTCTAGATAATTTCTAGTATTGAGTTTGAACAACAAGGAAGACGGTGTAGAGTCTTATAATGTTTACAATATGTCTTTTATGTGAGTTTTGCTGCACCGGTTCATCCTTGTGTTTGTTTCAAATAACCTTGCTAGCCTAAACCTTGTATCGAGAGGGAATACTTCTCATGCATCCAAATCCTTGAGCCATCCACTATGCCATTTGTGTCCACCATACCTACCTACTACATGGTATTTCTCTGCCATTCCAAAGTAAATTGCTTGAGTGCTACCTTTAAACAATTCAAAAGTTATTACCTCTTATTTGTGTCAATGTTTTATAGCTCATGAGGAAGTATGTGGTGTTTTATCTTTCGATCTTGTCATTTACTTTTGACAGACTTTCACAATGGACTAGTGGCTTCATCCGCTTATCCAATAATTTTGCAAAAAGAGCTGGCAATGAGGTTCCCAGCCTCAATTAATTAACTTGCATTAATAATTCTCTTCACATGTTTTGCTCTGATTCATCAGTAAGCAACTTAATTTTGCAAATAGACACTCCTCCATGGTATGTGATTGATGGAAGGCACCCGAGGATTCGGTTAGCCATGGCTTGTGTAAGCAAAAGGTTGGGAGGAGTGTCATCCATAAATAAAGAAAAACTAAACTAAAGTACATGTGTAAACAAAAGAGAAGAGGGATGATCTACCTTGCTGGTAGAGATAACGTCCTTCATGGGAGCCGCTCTTGAAAGTCTGGTTGATGAGGTAGTTAGAGTACCCGCTACCATTCGTTGACAACAACAAACACCTCTCAAAACTTTACTTTTATGCTCTCTTTATGTTTTCAAAACCAAAGCTCTAGCACAAATATAGCAATCGATGCTTTCCTCTTTGAAGGACCTTTCTTTTACTTTTATGTTGAGTCAGTTCACCTATTTCTCTCTACCTCAAGAAGCAAACACTTGTGTGAACTGTGCATTGATTCCTACATACTTGTATATTGCACTTGTTATATTACTTTATGTTGACAATATCCATGAGATATACATGTTATAAGTTGAAAGCAACCGCTGAAACTTAATCTTCCTATGTGTTGCTTCAACACCTTTACTTTGAATTATTGCTTTACGAGCTAACTCTTATGCAAGACTTATTGATGCTTGTCTTGAAGTACTATTCATGAAAAGTCTTTGCTTTATGATTCAGTTGTTTACTCATGTCATTATCATTGTTTTGATCGCTGCATTCATCTCATATGCTTACAATAGTATGATCAAGGTTATGATGGCATGTCACTTCAGAAATTATCTTTGTTATCGTTTTACCTGCTCGGGACGAGCAGAACTAAGCTTGGGGATGCTGATACGTCTCCAACGTATCGATAATTTCTTATGTTCCATGCCACATTATTGATGATATCTACATGTTTTATGCACACTTTATGTCATATTCGTGCATTTTCTGGAACTAACCTATTAACAAGATGCCGAAGTGCCAGTTCCTGTTTTCTGCTGTTTTTGGTTTCAGAAATCCTAGTAACGAAATATTCTCGGAATTGGACGAAATCAACGCCCAGGTTCCTATTTTGCCCGGAAGCATCCGAACACCCGAGAGCCGCAGAGGGGGCCCTGTGGGCCCCAGATGACATGGTGGCGCGGCCAGGGCTGGGCCCGCGCCACCCTATGGTGTGGGCACCCCTTCGACCCCCGCGCCGCCTCTTCGCCTATATAAAGCCCCTGCATCGAAAACCCTTACGGAGAGAGCCACGACGAGAAAAGTTCCGAGCCGCCGTCATCGCGAAGCCAAGATCCTGGGGACAGGAGTCTCTGTTCCGGCACCGCCGGAGGAAGTGCCCCGGAAGGCTTCTCCATCGACACCGCTGCCATCTCCACCGCCATCTTCATCACCGCTGCTGCTCCCATGAGGAGGGAGTAGTTCTCCATCGAGGCTCGGGGCTGTACCGGTAGCTATGTGGTTCATCTCTCTCCTATGTAGTTCAATACAATAATCTCATGAGCTGCCTTACATGATTGAGATTCATATGAGTTTTGTATCACTACTATCTATGTGCTACTCTAGTGATGTGTTATTAAAGTAGTTTTATTCCTCCTGCATGTGTGCAAAGGTGACAGTGCGTGCACCGTGTTAGTACTTGGTTTATGCTATGATCATGATCTCTTGTAGATTGCGAAGTTAACTATTGCTATGATAATATTGATGTGATCTATTCCTCCTACATATGCATGAAGGTGACAGTGTGCATGCTATGCTAGTACTTGGTTTAGTCGTTTTGATCTATCTTACACTTAAGGTTACTTAAACATGAGCATTATTGTGGAGCTTGTTAACTCCGGCATTGAGGGTTCGTGTAATCCTACGCAATGTGTTCATCATCCAACAAAAGTGTAGAGTATGCATTTATCTATTCTGTTATGTGATCAATGTTGAGAGTGTCCACTAGTGAAAGTCTAATCCCTAGGCCTTGTTCCTAAATACTGCTGAGTTACTACTGCTTGTTTACTGTTTTACTGTGTTACTACTGCTGCAATACTACCACCATCAACTACACGCCAGCAAGCTATTTTCTGGCACCGTTGCTACTGCTCATATATATTCATACCACCTGTATTTCACTATCTCTTCGCCGAACTAGTGCACCTATTTGGTGTGTTGGGGACACAAGAGACTTCTTGCTTTGTGGTTGCAGGGTTGCATGAGAGGGATATCTTTGACCTCTTCCTCCCTGAGTTCGATAAACCTTGGGTGATCCACTTAAGGGAAACTTGCTGCTGTTCTACAAACCTCTGCACTTGGAGGCCCAACACTGTCTACAGGAAAGGAGGGGGAACGTAGACATCACCGACCTATGGTGACAGCCGCCTCGGCGTCCCGTTTCCACTCGTTTTCGGCCTGGAACCTTCCTTTTGTCGTAAAAATATTTGCTATATAATCCCCCGGACCCCTGGAGGTCCGTAATATCGTTTTCTCGTCGTGTTTTGTTTCGAGCTGTTTTCTGCCAGGATCTGCTTCGGATCTAGATCCATCATGTCTTCGTCGGGAACTCAGAAGGACAGCTTCTTTGAGGACGTCGTCAACCCGTACATGAACGAGCTGAAGATGCACCCCAAAGAGTTGCAGCTCGTGGATGGAGAGTTGCAGATCAAAGATGTCCAGGGTCCTAAGGGAGAAGGGAGCTTGGAAGACAGGATGGAGAAGCTGGAACAAGAGGTTTTCAACTACAAGAAGATGGCTGAGCGTGAAGTGGATATCTTTCACAAGATTGTGTCTGAACTCATTGATGGACACAAGAAGGAGACTGCAAAGCTGTGGGACGATATCTTCTCACTTCACGACACCACCAACAAACTCCAAGCTCAACTCTATGATGTCCATAATCAAAACTGTGAGTATGAAAACAGGTTTAAGCGCATAAGTCATGCTGCTAGTTTCAGGTTTCCGGAAACCAAGATGTCTTTTGTTGATGGAGGGCCTCTTCCATGGAAGTCTGATGACGACAAAGATTCACCATCATCACCGAAGGAGTAATTCATCATCGGTATTGGCATCCCCTTGGTTTGTTCCAAGCTTGGGGGAGTGCCGCGGTATCACATCATCACCACCTTTATCTTTTACTATCAAGTAGCGTCATATCATGAGTAGGGAAGTTATCATATGGAATAGTATGCAATGTGGAAGTATCTCTCTTAGTTAGTTATCTATGTATCCGTTGGTGTGAGTTATCGTTATGGAATATTAATGAGAAGTCTTATCATTTACTTTTTGCACACTTTATTTTAGTTTGCAATCTCTATTATATGATTACTCTTGACATGAGTATTAATATCACTTTGGGAGCATTAAGTAAATCTATTTGGTTTTGGCAAACTTAGCATTGGTCAATAGCAACAACACCCTGATGTTTAATAGAAGAGAGAAATACACTTAGATACATTACTCTATTATCTCTATGCTTATGAGCTTAGTATTCTTAAGTTAAAATTGCTTGTGCTTATGAGAAAGATGCATGATTGTTTCTATCATATGTATATTTGTTTGTTTCCCTCAACCTTTATGCTTGCTATCAAACCTTGCTAGCCAAAGACCTGTATCGAGAGGGAATGCTTCTCATACATCCATAACCTTAGACCAAACCTATGCCATTTGTGTCCACCATATCTACCTACTACATGGTATTTTCTGCCATTCCAAGTAAATACTTCATGTGCTACCTTTAAATAATTCAAACTATTACTCCTTATTTGTGTCAATGTTTTATAGCTCATGAGGAAGTATGTGGTGTTTCATCTTTCAATCTTGTTGGGCGGACTTTCACCAATGGACTAGCGGCACATCCGCTTATCCAATAACTTTGCAATAAGAGCTGGCAACGGGGTTCCCAGCCCCAATTAATAACTTTCATTAATAATTCTCTTCACATATTTTGCTCTGATTTATCAGTAAGCAACTTAATTTTGCAATAGACACTCCTCCATGGTATGTGAATGTTGGAAGGCACCCGAGGATTCGGTTAGCCATGGATTGAGAAAGCCAAGGTTGGGGGGAGTGTCATCCTTAATAAAACTAAAACACATGTGTAAACAAAAGAGAAGGGGGATGATCTACCTTGCTGGTAGAGATGCCGTCCCTCATGGGAGCCGCTCTTTGAAGGTTCGTTTGGCAAGGGGGTTAGAGTGCCCGCTACCATTCGTTGACAACAACAAACACCGCTCAAAATCTTACTTTTATTCTCTTTATATGATTTCAAAACTTGAAAAGCTCTAGCACATGATTTAATCCCTGCTTCCCTCTGCGAAGGGCCTATCTTTTACTTTTATGTTGAGTCAGTAAACCTATTTCCCTCTATCTCAAGCAAGCAATTGAGTTGTTGTGAACCAATCATTTATGCTATGATTCAGTTAATCATGTCTCTTATACTTTCTTGTTTAGTACCAATTTTATCTGAATGAATATGACTTTGAAGTTATCAATGATTATGAAGAGATTGTCATGCTTAAATATGAAGGCTCAGCTATAAAATCTAATATGAAAGCTTTGCTTAGAAGTACAATCCGTTAGTAGTTCTCTGACCAAGAACAAAGTTTGCCATCACCAATTATGATTTCTTATGCACCTTTACTTGTGATTTCTCTTTACCTATTTCAAGATGAGTTATATGAGGAAGTTGTTTACTAGAATGTCTTGTGTGAATGAATGTGATGCTTCTTGTCCGTATTTTATTTATCGACTCTTCACTCCATAAACATGTGGTCTTGTTTATTGAGCTCAGTTTCGCTTGGGGACAAGCGAGGTCTAAGCTTGGGGGAGTTGATACGTCCAATTTGCATCACTATTTTGTATCATAATTTGCTGTTATTCATTGATATATTTCATATTGGGACACAATACTTATGTTATTTCATCTATTTTGCATGTTTCATCATCATTGGAGGATCAAGCACCGGAGCCAGGATTCTGCTGGAAAAAGCACCGTCAGAACGCAATATTTCGGAAGATCAACTGTGGAAGGGAATTTCACGTAAATTCCTATTTTTCCAGATGACGGAGGGAGCCAGAAGGGGAAGAAGAGAGGGGCCACAGTGGGCCCAGACCATAGGGCGGCGCGGCCCATGGCCTGGCCGCGCCACCCTATGCTCTGGGGGGCCCACGACCCCTTTCGCCTCCTTTTCTTCGCGTACTCCTTCGTCCCGAAAACCTAAGCCACAGAGAGGACCTCACGAAGGGTTACAGCCGCCTCTGCGGGGCGGAGAACACCAGAGAGAAAAGAGCTCAGGAATCCGCCGGGGAAATTCCCTCCCGGAGGGGGAAATCGACGCCATCACCATCGTCATCGAGCGGGACATCATCTCCATCATCATCATCATCATCTCCACCATCTACACCGTCATCACCACCGCTGCACCTCGTCACCGCTGTAGCAATTCGGGTTAAATCTTGATTGTTTGATAGGGGAAACTCTCCCGGTGTTATTCTATACTTGTTGTAGATGCTATTGAGTGAAACCATTGAACCAAGGTTTATGTTCAGATTGTTATTCATCATCATATCACCTCTGATTGTATTCCATATGATGTCTCGTGAGTAGTTCGTTTAGTTCTTGAGGACATGGGTGAAGTCTAAATGCTAGTAGTGAATTATGGTTGAGTAATATTCAATGTTATGATATTTAAGTTGTGGTGTCATTCTTCTAGTGGTGTCGTGTGAACGTCGACTACACGACACTTCACCATTTATGGGCCTAGGGGAGTGCATCTTGTATTCGGTTGCTAATTGCGGGGTTGCCGGAGTGACAGAAACCTAAGCCCCCGTTAGTATATCGATGCAGGAGGGATCGCAGGATCTCAGAGTTTAAGGCTGTGGTTAGATTTATCTTAATTACTTTCTTGTAGTTGCGGATGCTTGCAAGGGGTATAATCACAAGTATGTATTAGTCCTAGGAAGGGCGGTGCATTAGCATAGGTTCACCCACACAACACTTATCAAAACAATGAAGATTAATCAGCTGTATGTAGCGAAAGCACTAGACTAAAATTCCCATGTGTCCTCAGGAACGTTTGGTCATTATAAGTAAACAAACCGGCTTGTCCTTTGTGCTAAAAAGGATTGGGCCACTCGCTGCAATTATTTCTCTCGCATTTTATTTACTTGTACTTTATTTATCTGCAATATCAAAACCCCCTGAATACTTGTCTGTGAGCATTTACAGTGAAACCTTCATCGAAACTGCTTGTCAACACCTTCTGCTCCTCGTTGGGTTCGACACTCTTATTTATCGAAAGTACTACGATACACCCCCTATACTTGTGGGTCATCACTTGGCCGTTGAAATCGCTTAGTGTGACGTTGGTCTTGATCAGATCTTCGTTGGAACGTCCCAAACGTCGTAACATGGAGTACGGCATTATATTGACTGCTGCTCCTGTGTCAACCAACATCTTGCCGATAGGCTGCCCATTGATATAACCTAGTAGGTACAGGGCTTTCAAATGCCTGTAGCTCCTCTCTTGTGGCTTCTCAAAGATAATGGCCGTGGACCGCAATCAAATTGTGCCACGGCACCTCTTCATCCTGGAGCACAAACTCGACGGCAGATGAACACCATGTTTGTGCCAGCCGATGCCTCCGCATCGGCTTTTGTCTGTTTGGGGCGCCATACTTTCTTCGTGGGCCGTGCCTCCATCTCCAACGTTTGCTGAATTTTTACGGCCAGATCGGGCCTTTCCTCAACGTGTACAGGTACTGCGCCTCGGCTTCCTCCAAGTTACGTAGCCTGCACTCTACGCTTTTGGGAGTGGCTGAGTCCATCAGGGCACCACCTTGGCCGGTGATATCTATCTTCTTCTTCATCTTCTGATTCCTCGAAATCTTCATCTCGAGATGACTCAGCTCGTCGGTCCTGAGGTGGGAGGGGTCCTAGACGTTTGAACACCGACACCTCACTTGCGCCCTTCCTTGGTCTACACTCTGGGCAGTTGCCGATTGTAGGCAATCGGCTCATTCCCGAGTCCCTTAAAGAAAGGACAATCCCCTGTCTCTGTCTTCTCTGCTCTCTCGATCCCCTCAGCGCTCATATCTCGTCGCCTCTATCATATCGACGATATTTCTGTTGTTTGCATCGACCGACGATATCTCTTATCGTCCACGTCGTAGCGCCGACGTCGGTCATCGATGCTCATATTTGTTCAGGAGATGTGCGGATAGTGGTCGTTGATACCGCACGCTTCTCACTTCTTCCTCGGTCAGGTATCGTCTGTCATCATATCGGGGCCGGTCGCGTGGATCGGCCTCCTCCTTATCCTTGCCATGTGAGTGAATGCTTTCGCCTTTATCCTTGCCATGGCGGTTTACAAGCCCTGCCATGTTAACATTGAAAGAGAAACCTGGCTCGCACCTCACGGAGTGATTGAGTTCCACCATGTTGACGCCAGGAAACGGATGTGTGTCCACTTTCATGGCAAACTGATGAAGATCAATCGGCCGACTCTATTGCCATTTGAATCTGCCGACGCAACTTTGCAGTCGTTGGTGACGTGGGTGAATGAGTGGTGCCATTTGCAGTACGGTCTCCCGTTTATTTCTTGCACCGTAGGAAATTTATGGCCTTCGGGAACTTCACTGTTTTTCCTTCAGCAGATCGAAAATCTGCTCAGCTTTGCTTATGTCAAAGTCAAACCCTTTTGCCCTGGTTGTTTCACCCATTTGCAGGACACGGGTACTGCCCCGAGCCCATTCAACCACGGCGACTTCCTGATCTTCTGCAGAGTCTTCATCTTCTTCTGCTCGACCAGGCTACCGGGCGCTTGAACTTGTCTGGTACAATTCTGGGTGGCGCTGTTCATACAATGTCGTTTCTGAACCAGATGCGCCAGTGAATTGTAGTCCACTTGGAAAGTCGATCCTTGAGCGGGTGAGAGGCCTGCTACGCCAGATCGACGCTTCCTTTTCGATAAACGAACGAATAACATCGGTTCTTGACATCTGAAACGCTGAATGTATTCAGAAACCGTCTCTCCCCGCCTTTGCCGCACCTGCGTCAGATCGGCAATGCCAGCTTCGGTAGCTTCTGAGTGATATTGTACGTGAAACTGCTCTTCCAGCTGCTTCCATGTCCGAACTGAATCTGGTGGCAACGAGGTATACCACCCAAAAGCTGGACCCGTGAGAGATTGCGCAAAGAACCTTACACGTAGCGGGTCTGATGCTGAAACCATGCCCAACTGTGCCAAATATCGGCTCACATGCTCAATCGAGCTAGATCCTTCTGATCCACTGAATTTTGTGAAGTCAGGGAGCCGATACTTGGGCGGTAGCGGGATCAGGTCATATTCATTAGGATACGGCTTTGAGTAGCCGATTGTTCTCTTCTTTGGCAGGATGCCGAACTGGTCTCTCAAGATCGTACTGATTTGATCCAGGGTATGCCTGCAGGGGCTGAACTTTCATGACTCGTTCCGGTGGCATATTTAGCTAGCCACACCTGTTTCTAGCCCAAATCACTCCTACTCCAGGAATCCCTCCTGCTGAAATCCCCGCCGCTGCCATCTGGTTCGTGCGCGTGAAGTTGTTGTAGTCAGGTACGTATGTGCACACGTATCCATGCGGGATTTCTTTGGGCGGCTCAGACAGGAATTGGCAATCCCTAGGATCGCCTCCAACCTTGTAGACGACGTATGCCGGTGAAGCCTGTAGCTCCGGAGCGGCAAGCGCGAATGGCACCGGTGGTCTGGTGTAGAGCGGTACCTCTCCCTGGTGAGTCCCTAGAGTCGGTCTTGAAGGGGAGTACTGATGCTTCATGATTTCCTGAACCACGCGCACCGCAATGCGCTCCAAAGAGTTCAGCAAGCTCTCAGAAAAACGGTGCATAGAATGAGCCACCATGTAGTTGACTTCTTGGCGCAGCTCTGGTGCGTTCCTCTAAAGGAAGAGACAGATCTATCCCGTCAAGAACGCCTTCGGTGAGAATCCCTTCCACCTGATGTCGTGCGAACGGGTTCTCTCGAAAGAGCCGATGAGATCGGCTTCGAACTGAGATTTGATCGTATCATAATTCTTCTTGTGATCATCGGTAAGCTCGTCGTGTGGTGCTTATCCGCCATCTCACAGATGTGACGCCGTTGTCGTAGAGTGTCCCACCGGGCGTGCCAGAATGTGTTGCCTGCCAAAACCCACCGGCGGGCAGCGGTTAAGCAACACGAAGAGCCGGGAGGCTCCCAAGACTGCTGGTGGGCCTTGGCACCTCGATCAACGGCCCGCAGTGCTCCGGCACACGTCCTGGCGGATGCGAGGGCGTGCCACCTGACCTATACCTGGTCAGGAAGGTGTTGGATCGCTTCGATTAGTTTCCTGCATGGTAGACACGTAAACATTAAATGAGCCTCGATCGGCTCTCAGGTTACCCTGTAGATCGGCTCAAGGAGCCGATCAACCCATGGTTCATGTTAGATATGCAATAACATGGGTTTCTTGCTTTATCAATACTAAGCTAATTAGATCTACGACAGTTTAGGGTTTTCACCGCATAACCGGAACATCCTACACGTGATTGAGCCTGGCAGATACGTAAGATAACAGAAAACTAACCCTAGAAGAGGCCTAAAAACCAACATGACGTCGATTCCCGGAACGTCCCATCTAGGATCAGCAAACCGTACCCTACGCGCTACTGGATCGTTCAACCCGTTTGCAAGGCCTAACTATGCAGATATTAAACTAATCCTTGAAGAACAAGGAGCAACCGTAACAGATCGAATCTACTAAATAAAGACAAAGCAAGGTGCTGCCCTTACACCTAAGATAGGTGTAAGGGCAGCTAGATATCGAGGGGCAGCGTAGCTAAGCAAGCAGATCATAAGAGCATCGATGCAAGCCCCAAAACACCTAAGATAAACAGTACTACTCGCCATCAACAACGGTGCGATCTAGGCAGCATGATGCTTACCCGGAAGAAACCCTCGAAACAAGGGGTGGCGATGCGCCTGGTTTGTGTTTGTTGTGAACGTGATCGTCCTCCTTTCTCAATAACCCTAGGTACATATTTATAGTCCGTGGACTTTCTATCTTTGGAAGTACACCTAACCGTGTACGAGCTAAACTCTATCTCTTAATTCTAAACTAAGATGCGATCTACCATAATATACAGATACATGGGCAATTCAGCCCAAATTCACGTACAAGGCCGATTCAGAGACATTCCGCGTGTAAATCCTTCAAGCCCATCTTCATCACGGCCCATCTCTTGATCCGGTTAAAATCTGGTGATAACACTTACACAATCGCTTCAAGTGTAAACATGTTGTATGACAAAAAGATCTTACTAATCTACGGTCAAATTGCATATGTGAATGGGCCAACCAGACATAAAAGGCTGAGAAAATAGGCAAATTGTTGAATCTTATATATCAGAAACTCAATTCGGCTCCCGGGTGCGTATAATCGCTCTACCATAAAAACATATTTCCCATGTATATATTATAGGGATTTCTATTTTCGTGCCCCTGGTTCGTTAGTTGTACTCAGTTTTCCCCAGTCCCTTAGTTTTTCCTCAGTTTTCCCCTCCTCTAGTTTGAAACACGCACAAGTGCTGGAACGGCCGGTAGCCGTCAGGTCAGAGGCCTTGACCGTTAGTCTGACCGGGTGGGGCCGCACAGGGGCAGCTCCTCCCTGACCGTCTCGTGCTGACGGGTAGGGTCAGGAGACACGTCGGAGCAGCCATCCATTTATCGCTGACGTGTGGGCCGTTTTATTTTTCATGATTTTATATGCGGTGCTGCCAATGACAAATGGGGCCGCTCTATAGGGCTGCCGCAGCCAATGACCAGTGGGGTCGTATATTTTTCAGTAAAAGACATATATTGCCGCTCTGTGGGGCTGCCGCAGCCAATGACCAGTGGGGTCGTCTATTTATTTAGGGAAACTCATATATTGCCGCTCTGTGGGGCCTCCGCAGCCAATGACCAGTGGGGTCGTATATTTTTCAGTAAAAGACATATATTGCCGCTCTGTGGGGCTGCCGCAGCAATTGACCAGTGGGGTCGTCTATTTATTAAGAGAAACTCATATATTGCCGCTCTGTGGGGCCTCCGCAGCCAATGACCAGTGGGGTCGTCTATTTTTCAGGAAAAGACATATATTGCCGCTCTGTGGGGCTGCCGCAGCCAATGACCAGTGGGGTCGTCTATTTATTTAGAGAAACTCATATATTGCCGCTCTGTGGGGCCTCCGCAGCCAATGACCAGTGGGGTCGTCTATTTTTCAGGAAAAGACATATATTGCCGCTCTGTGGGGCTGCCGCAGCCAATGACCAGTGGGGTCGTCTATTTATTTAGAGAGAAAAAATCATATATTGCCGCTCTGATATATGTCTTTAGAGAATATCATAGAGAGAAGCAACAAGTTCGCTAATTAATTATTCTTAAGCTAGACCGGAGAAGCGCTGGCAGCTCGTTCCCCACCGTCGGCCGGAGCAGCCATCGCCGGCGCCTCGTCGCGCCGCCGGCTCTGTCCCCCGGCGGCGTCGGACGAACTGCGGCGCTGCACGTCAACCACGGCTCCAGCACTTGTTTCGTCCGCACGCATTGTACCCACCGCAGGAAAGTCCGCCGCAAGCAGATCCGCCGCCCACGACGACCGGGATTTGTTCCGCGCACCAATTGGCATAGCTTGGTAAGACCTCCGCTTCTGCCTCCCCCGCCCCCTAATCGATTCGGTTCCCGTAATTTATTGGAGTTTGCAGGTACGAAATAGTGCTCAATGTCTCGTCGTAGCGGGTACACCGGCGAGGGTGGGGATTCGATCATGTCGTGGCCACGTTCTACTTCTCCTACCTCGTCGGAAGTGCAGGTATATAGCTTCAGCTCTCTGTACTACCGTTGAATTTGAAGTTCCGCCATGGCTTGTTGGGGTGATTTCAGTTGTTCTTTTTTCCATTATTGTTACAGTTAGCCAGGCAAGCCGATGATCCATGGTACATTGCATACCAAGATGAATCAACCCAGTGGTGTAGCCAGAGGATGGATTTGGAGGAGAAGGTGGCCAATTTAGGTGATGAATTGGCCCGTAAAAACCTGATGATATTCGAGCTGAAGCGTATTGTGGAGGAAGAAAAGAAGAATTCAGAGCTTATTCGCAAGGAGAAGTTGAGAGTTGAGACAGATCTTGCCGTATTTGATCAAGTGGTAGAAAATCTAGAACATGAACTTAAAGTGATGGGAGAGGAGAAAAGTAGATTCATCTGTGCAGTTTTATTAGGTGTCATCCCTGTCCTAGCAGTTATGTGGTTCTGGTAGACGATTTAGTATAGAATTGTTATTCAGTAGATGGCTCTAACCACTGTATTTTGTTGTGGCTCTAAGCACTGTATTTCGGTGTACAATTTCCTACTTGTGCTAAGTAATGCGCACGATAATTTTAGCATGCATGAACATTTTATAAAAGTGAAGGGATCCCAAAAGTGAATGCATGTACCAGCCTCCGGATCAAATACATATCAATATCTTCCCAATCAAGTTGGGATAGAATTCAAATCATACATACGGATGTACATGGACACATCAAGAACGTGAAGAAGCTTTTTTTGAGACGGAGGTAGTAGTTCAAACAATTTTATCCCAATTGGAAATTGAAAAATACAAATTTATAATAATTTATCCTAATTTGCGCCATCAAACGTTGAAGCGATGTTATCGGCGATGGCTTCAATGTTCGTGGCATCGATGACCAGTGTCGGAACCGCCGCTGTCTTGGTGTACTTCACCAGCGACGGATCTGCGGAGGGCTGGATCGGCGGCTTTGCAGCGCGGTTGTAGACGATGGCTTCAATCGTCTTGGCATCGATTCGCACTCTCGGCACCGGAAGTGAGACATCAACAGGCTGGGTCTGCGCCGTCGAAGCGATGTTGTAGGCGATGGCTTCAATGTTCGTGGCATCGATGACCACTGTCGGCACGGCCGCCGTCTTGGTGTTCTTCATCATTCAACAGATCTGAGAATAGAATCGAAAGTGAGACAGAGAGAGACATTTCAACTATTTCTGACGGTTAGATCCTCACCGGCACTCTTAGATCCACGGCGCACGCACGGTTAGATGCACGCCGCCGCACGCACGGTTAGATCCGCGCCGCCGCACGCCGCCGCACGCACGGTTAGATCTGCGCCGCGCGCACGCCGCCGCACGGTTAGATCCGCGCCGCCGCACGCACGGTTAGATCCGCGCGCCGCCGCGCCGCACGCACGGTTAGATCTGCGCCGCCGCAGGCCGCCGCACGCACGGTTAGATCCGCGCCGCCGCACGCACGGTTAGATCCGCGCCGCCGCACGCCACCGCAAGCACGGTTAGATCCGCGCCGCCGCACGCCACCGCAAGCACGGTTAGATCCGCGCCGCCGCACGCACGGTTAGAGAGAGGAGGGTTGGTAGGTATGTGCTCTGCTCTTGTCTCCGTATGCGTCCATCGTGGTCCATAGATACAACCAATGATCGAACGGTGCAAGCGTTCGTTGAGCTTTCATCCAACCAAGATCCGTGTGACATACATCTCGACCAATCAGAGATCAGCCAGTGAGTACAAGTTAGGAAAACTGAGTAGAACTGAGAGGGGGAAAAGTGAGGAAATGTTTATCGGAAGGGCAAAACTGAGTATGACTGAGTAAGACAAGTGGGCCCGGAGGGGAAAACTGAGTAACACTAAGTAAAACAGGGGCACCCAAATAATAAACGGACTAAGGGAAATTGAAGCTTTTGGCATAAAAATTGTAAAATTGTGTTATTTGAACAATATATTACATTTTGGCCGACTAGATATTGTTTGCAACTCAAAGATACACAAGTGTGACGAATTTGGACTCATTTGGACAAAGTTTGTAAGCATAGTGGGTATTTGGGAGGTGTATTGAGCAGAAAGCCCTGCATCTTCATATCTAGTAGCTCATGGACTAGGAAGTGGTTTTGAAGCTTTTGGCATAAAAACTTCATATCTCTATATTTCCTTTTCCATTATTATTTCTCTAGGTTGTAGGTAACATAACAAGGCTCAATGGGAAGGTTCCACCATGTTTTGAATTATTTTGAATTGAACCCTAAAATGTTAAAACCCTAAAACCCTAAAACCCTAAAACCCTAAAATGATAAATGTGGCTTAAATGTGGCATACAAATTGTTCATACAAATTCAAATTGTTCAACACAAAGGCATCCCCAATACAAATTGTTCAACACAAAGGGATCCCCAATACAAAGGGAACCCCAATACAAAGGGAACCCCAATACAAATTGTTCAACACAAAGGGATCCCCAATACAAAGGGAACCCCAATACAAATTGTTCATACAAATTCAAATTAGTTGTTCAGAATAAAATCTTTTTCTTGCTCCTGGTGTGACTCGCCGGGGCCACCACCTTACTCCGGGTAACCCTACCAGGGATATTACCGGTGTCTACCTTCCTTTTGCCCTCTTTCTTGTTCTTCTTCTTCTGCGAAGCTTCTGCTTTTTCTTCTGCCATGAGCTCTTCGAAGTGTGCATCACACATGGCCTTACAACTATCGAGGCAATGTCGATAATACTGTTGACTCTCCTCTGGACTCATCGGTTGAAGCCATTCTACATCCATCTGTTCCCTCTGCTCTCGATCCATCGGTTCAATCTCCTCATGTTGAACTGCTGCTTCAATCTCCTCTGCATTTGCTGCTTCAATCTCCTCATGTTGAACTGCTGCTTCAATCTCCTCTGCATTTGCTGCTTCAATCTCCTCATGTTGAACTGCTGCTTCAATCTCAAGTTGAATTGCTGCTTCATTCTCCTCTGCATTTTCTGCTCCCGCCTGATCTTCCATTCCAAAAGCCGGATCAACTCCATTTTTACAAAGCCTAGCAATGTGTCCAGGGATTCCACAACGTTTGCACTTACGTTTTCGAATCGGTGCACCACCCTCTGCACTAGCTCTGATCCTATTCTTCCTCGGCCTACCTGCCGGTCTAGTCAATACTGGAGAGTACAGTTTGAAGCCTGGATCGACTTTCATCCATTGGTCTTTTCCCAACAAGGTAGGAACATTCATAGCATATGCAGCCCTAAATTTTGCAACAGAGAAATACTCTGACACATACTGATCAACTTCACCATCTTCACCCCCTATAACACTCATGAAAAACAATGCGTGTATGCAGGGTATCCCACGGATCTGCCATCCCCTACAATGGCATGTCCTATCAACCAAACTCACTGGATACCTCCACTGCCTGTTTTTACTGTCAGTGTAGGTTACCTCAGCCTCCATTCCTTTTCTGACGCATTGCATCCTCAATTGTTTTGCCCTCTCATGCAAAGACTTAATCAAAGATGGGAGCATGAGATGGCCAACATAATTTGTGGATGCAATTCTTTGACGCAGATCGATCTTTATCATGATCATCTGCCTAATCTTATCAAATATTTGCCACAGCATAAGCCCTTTCAATGACTTGACCTTTGAGTTGAAACTCTCCGCAAGGTTACTTGTTACATAGTCTACCTTGCAAATTTCATTGAATTGGCTTCTTGACCACACCCTACCATGATGTTCATCCAAGTACTCCTTCACCCCAGGTTTTTGTTTATACAACACATCCAAATGAAACTTATGCTTCCTAGAGCTGCATGTGTATGAAGCTGGCCATAGGTTGTCAGTAAAAACTTTACCCTTGAATTTCTTTGTAAAATTCTGTACCAAGTGTCGCATACATTCCCTATGCTCCACTCCAGGGAATACTGCTTCTACCGCACTCTCCAAACCTTTGCAAGCGTCTGTGTGGATAACAAGTCCTGGTGGATGACCTATAAGGTCGCGCAAGTTCTGCAGAAACCAAGTCCAACTTTCCTCTGACTCAACCTCCAAAACTCCATAAGCAACAGGGAACATCCAATTATGTCCATCAACTGCAGTAGCAGCAACTAGCTGTCCTTTAAACCTACCATGAAGAGCTGATGCATCCACGGCCAAATAAGGCCTGCAACCGTCCAAAAAGCCTTTCCAGCAAGCTTTGAAACAAACAAAAGCCCTTCTAAAACATTCCTTGTGCATTACCTTCCCGCTTTTCAATTTGTAGGGAACTGTATGCTTGTCTATTGCTACAACACTGCCTGGACTAGCCATCTCCACTTCAGCTTTGAAAGTGTAAAGCAACTGAAAGCTTTCATTCCATGGACCATTGATCTTGTCAAGAGCCATTTCCTTTGCATAGAACATCCTCATGTAAGGTACTTTCATCCCTTTATACTTCTCAGCCACCTTTTTCTGGAGTGCCGTTGGACCAAGTGAAGGAGTTTCTCTCAGCCAATCTAGGATTATATCTGCCAACCACCTAGTCTTCGCTAGCTTTGTTTTCAGGTCTGGCTCTCCCCCTAGAGGTGGACACCTATGGATCTCCTTATTAACCTTTATCTGAAACATAATGATAAGGGATGTCAGTAATAGATAACAAATTTTACACCGTGATCTAAATACACAACTGGTTGGCGTAGTACCTGAACCAAGCTGCTTCTGCGCATTGTGGATGCATGCAGCCTAAACCTACACCTTGGGTATGGGCATTTAATTGTGAACCTACCTGGCTCACTTTTAATAACCTCATAATTATTCTTAGTGAGAATGTGATATGTAGTAATTGCATTACGGCAGTCCATCATCGTTTGAAACACGGTGCCTTTTGCAAGCTGAGGATTCTCCCTGTTCCACTCAATTGTTGGCAAGTCTTCGCCTTCGTAATCGGCTAAAACGAGGCTGTCATCGTTCTCATTCTTCTCTTCATCATCAGTCTCATCAAATCTGGCACCAAAAGCAATATCTTCCATGTATTGATCCTCCATTGCCTGCTTACTGCATCGATCTACCAATTCAGGAAACATTAACTCATCCTCATCATCTTCAGGAGACTGATCCGCAATCTCTGCATCGTCCTCCACATTGACCACAGGAACGATCTGGCTACCACTCGCACTGGGGACAGATGGTGCTGCTGTGGACCTACAAGGATCGCCGCGGCGCACACTATTAGCAGAGGCAGCAGCAGTAGAGAGACATGATGCCCGACCACCTGATGATGCCCCAACACCAGATGATGCCTGGCCCCTGTCCACGTGGACACGAATTTTACCGAAATGGCAAGAAGCATTCAAAGCAAAAAGAATTCCCAGATCATCGTCGGAAATTAGTGGAACCAATCTTCGCTCCGTGCTGTTGAAATATTCGAAATGAACTGCATCGAGAGAGCTCCAGGAGTACTTATCGAAGATGTTAGCTTTCAAATCCCTCAACGAGATGGTGGTTGCAACCACCGCAGGGAAGTAAAACCCATTCATTAGGCGTTTAGAATCACGCGTAAAGCTAGAATCCAGCCTAACCACCAGCCGAAAAGCCAGCGCTGGATCAATCCTATTCGAAAAGCAACGCAGTTAGTTGAGCAACAACGATTGGCGCTCAAAAACTGCCTACTGTTAATTCACATAGGCAGACGATGCTTACCCAGATGGAATCCATGCGTTAGATCCCTCCGATTCCCAATCTTCTCCGCGGCTGACGGGAAGAGGCGGTACACCAGACGGATATACAAACTCTACCGCGACAGGGGTAGATCTAGATCTGGTGGAGGCGGATCCCTCTCCGCCTCCCGGGGGTGGTGGTGGGGGCGGGGGCGGCTCGGCGGCGGACGACGCCATAAGGTAGGAGGGCAGGACGGCGTGGCGGCGGAGGGGCGGTGTGTGAGCTCCTCCAGTATCGGGCGGAGTGGAAAGCTTTGGGTGAGCTCCTCGAGTCAACAGTCAACATAGTTCGAAAGAAACGGTCAATTCAACACCAACGCGGCTCCCTAGCCGTCACCGGTAACGGTGAAGGCCACTGACCAGACGGCAACCCTCCCGTCTGAGCGTCTGCGACGGGTTTCAAACTAGAGGGAGGGGAAAACTGAGGAAAAACTAAGGGGCTGGGGAAAACTGAGTACAACTAACGAACCAGGGGCACGAAAATAGAAATCCCTATATTATATATACTCATCAATAGCATCCTCGATTTAATTTTACCATGAATGCACCTTAAGGTAAAACATAGGAAGAGGTGGTCACTTGTGACCTCATGCAGAGTCCTATGAATATAGATCATGTGTTTGCAGAGGAACATGTGAAAGGACACAGATGTCGCCTAGAGGGGGGGTGAATAGGCGATTTAAAACTTTTACGAGATGGGCTTAACAAATGCGGAATAAAACTAGCGTTTACTTTGTCAAGCCCAAAGCCTATATACTATTGTTCACCTATGTGCACCAACAACTTATTCTAAGCAATACAAGCAACTATGTGATAGCAAGATATATAACTTCAAGCACGATGGCTATCACAAGGTAAAGTGCATAAGTAAAAAGCTCGGGTATAGAGATAACCGAGGCACGCGGGAGACGATGATTTATCCCGGAGTTCACACTCTTGCGAGTGCTAATCTCCGGTGGAGAGGTGCGGTTGCTTAGTGCTCCCGAACGCCACAAGAGGCTCACCTTGAGGTGTGGTTGCTCGATGCACACCAACGCCACAAAGGCCTCACCCCAAGATGCGGTACTCACACCACAAACCGAACGCCACGAAGGCGCCTCACCTAAATCTCCGGTGACCCTCGCCACAAAGGCCTAGGTCACGGTTCCACTAAGGGATTTCCTTCGAGGCGGAAACCGGGCCTTACACAAAGGTTGGGGCACACATCCACAACTTAATCGGAGGCTCCCAACAAATCACCACAAAGGTGTAGAATCCGTCTAGGGTTCCAAGAACCCAAGAGTAACAACCTTCTTGCTTTCACCACCACGAATCACCGTGGAGAACTCAAACCGATGCACCAAATGCAATGGCAAGAACACCACAAAGATGCTCAAGTCCTTCTCTCTCAAATTCCAACAAAGCTACAAAAGCTATTGGGGGAATAAGAGAGGAAGAACAAAGAGGAGAACACAAAATTCTCCAAGATCTAGATCCCAAAGATTCACTCACAAAGAGATGATTTGGTTTGGTCAAAGTGTGGATCTAGATCCCCTCAAACTTTCTCTCAAAAAGATGCAAGAAACATTGGTTGGGGAGAAAGATCTCAAGCTCAAGTATGAACAACAATGGTGAAGCAAAGCTTGAGAAGTGAGGAGGAAGAAGCGGAGCAAGCGAAAAGAGAGAGAGGGGGCTTAAAAGGATGCCCCAATTTCTGCCCGTTGAGAGCTGCGCGCGAGAGAAGGGACCGGTAGTACCGGCCCTTGGTGGCCGCACTACCGGCCGAGATGGCAGGAGGTGGCGGAGGGTGTGCTGCGGGCTGGGAGGGGAGGCGGAGCCTCCGGCCATGGTACCGGGGTACCGCCGAACCTCCCCATAGCCCTGGACCTTCTCTGCGAGGCTTGGCGCCTGCGGCGCGGGCGGTACCTCGGGCGGTACTACCGCTCGTGCACGGGCGGTACTACCGCTCGTGCTCGGGCGGTACTACCGCTCAGCCCAACTCCTCTCATTGGGCAAACATAGAAAAGCATAACTTGAGTATCCGGACTCCGATTTTGATGATCTTGGACTCGTTTCGAAGCTAGTAACAAGCTCTACAAGATCATGCAGGGAAACATCATAGTCCAGCAAAGGAGGATAGAAACAAATGATGAAAGGTTTGACCTATCTAAAAAAGACATACCGGTAAAACCTCCAATCTTGAAAATGCAACAAGTTGCCCGTGCAAAAACCATTCTTGATGAACTAGAGCTTGTCATGAGAATAAGCACAAGCTCTAAATCATCACATGGATAAGATCCAAATAATAACCAAGAAAGATGATGCAAGGATGCAAAGGTTTGAGCTCTCTCCGAATGATACGATCGAGTTACTCACTCGAGAGCCCTCTTGATAGTACGGCAACTAAACTATAAACCGGTCTCCAACTACACTATGAGACCGGTGAGAAAGAAACCCTATCAAGAGCAAACCTTATACTTGCGCATTCCACTTGAGCTTGATGACGACGATCTTGACCTCAACAAGATGGAACGCCTTTCTTGCTTGTGCTTGCTTGACGAAGTCTTGTAGATTGCTCCCCCATAAACCACCATGGGAGAGCTTCTTCTTCGGCGCATCTTCACATATCCATGATCACCATATGGATGGCAAGACTCAAGCAAAGGATCTCTTCGAGATGGCTCATCTTGAACTTGCACTTCATTCTTCATTCTTCATCATATTGATGTCTTGAAGTAACTTGAGGGCTCACTTCATCTTCATCTTCAAGACATACTTGACACTTGATATCCTTCATCAATTTCTTCTTATTGCAACCTTGAAGCCAACAAATGGTTCAAGAATTGCCTATGGACAACTCCTATTAATATAACTCAATGCAAACATTAGTCCATAGGGATTGTCATTAATTACCAAAACCACACATGGGGGCTCCATGCACTTTCAATCTCCCCCATTTTGGTAATTGATGACAATCTCTTTGAGAGGGTTTATATAAGGAATTTAAGTAACAAACAAGTTGAATATATAGAGCAAACTCCCCCATAATATATGCATGTGTGAATGATCTTGACTTTCATTGCATATATTGGCATTCAAAGCCTAGTGGAGTTTCCTCTAAATATTCAACTATGCAAAGCAACAAGATGCAATGCAATAAAGGCACATGCTTAAGCACAAAGCAAAGACATAACCAAATTCCCTTAAACCCTCCAAACTTCTCCCCCATTGGCACCAATTGCCGAAATGGGTGAAAAATTTAGAAGGCCAATATAGTGAGAGTTCCTCCATAGCGTGTGCATTTCTCATAATTTGAGTGGAATCAAATGCACATATCCAATTACGAATATTCGGAAGGAGTCACACCATAGATAGGATCAAAGATTGCAAAAAGATAACAAAGTCAAGAAGCTTCAACAAATGAAGCAAGCAACCAAATGAACCACAAAGAAGATACCAAAAGAAAGAAAGATATTATGATAAGATCAAGAAGATTGCTCTAAATAATATGAGGAAGCTCCCCAAGGTTTGTGCACAAAACAAGACAATTTGCATTGGAGTATAAAGTGCATAAACATGGAATCATCACTCCCATAATATCATTCAAAAACAAAATATACCAAGTGAATCAAACTCTAATGATCACCAAAAGATAGTGCTCTAAATTAAATGAGGAAGCTCCCCAAGGTACATGCATAAATTAAAATGTTGTATTTGAATACAATATGCATAACATGGAATCCTCACTCCCTCATTACCATTTAAAACACAAACATTTGCAATAGATCATAGATAGAAAATTAAGCTTAACACTTGCAACAAACAAATGGTTGAGCAACAAGTAGGAGGCACCATAATAAAAGGCTCAACCAAGAGGATATGTGAAAGGCATGATAAAGCATATTATAAGACTATTGCAAGGATGAGCAAAAAGCATCATCATAGTCTTCAATGAATTATATTGCTTAGCATGACCAATCAACATGCAATAAATAAATAAGATATCAAAAGGAGATGTATCATCTCTTATGTGTATAAGTTTCTCTAAGTGAGCAATATCACAAAGATATTTATCCACAAAGAAACATGTACACACAAAATGGATACTCAAGAAATATAGTATGATATCCCAAAATGAAGTCATGCAATATACCAATAAGAATTTTTGCTTAATGGCATGGCCAAAGGCTCAATTTTGTCTTATTGTACATTCATGAACTTCAACCACAAACATCTAAAATACATCACAAATATCAACAAGGGATAGAAGATAGTTGGGATGCATTTGAGAAAGGCAACAAGTATCACAAACGAGGATACTAAAAGAAATAACTCAATTTGCACTTTAATCGATATTGCACATGTGAGAGGCTTGAGGAATTGATATGCAATAAAATTGCTAGATAGGCATAGATGGGATGGGTGAATCATGAGCATGATTTTATATACTTCCCAACATATGTACTCATCTCAAATTACTCACATTTGCAATAAAGAGGTTTCGTTAAGACTTTTGCAAGAAGCACAATATTTGCAAATCAAGAGATTCATGCCAAGATGCAACCATAAGGTTGGATACAAGAAAAGTATGCATGAGAAGATACTTGTTACCAAGATAGCATTGGTGTGGATGTAGTAGATATGTGTTCGTTGACCATCCTAGCTTGCCTCAAGTTACCATTGAGTCACCACTTCTCCCCAAGAGTGAGACAAGCATCCAATGCATATCCATTGTACCTAACACAAAGGTAAGTACAAAAAGGTCCCCAAACTAATTGGGTCCGAAGTAGTTAGACACACTACAACATATAGGACAAACTCCACAATACTATGTGCATATAGATATGAAATTGAATTTCATGCACATCTTAGCCAAATTAGGATTTGATGGAGTTTACCCTATATATTGGATCAAAGAAAGTAACACATGCCATAAGATAGACATATATTAAATATGCATGCACAATACTTTCAAGAACCAAAGGAAGATACAATTTGGACAAACCACCAAATAAACCAAGAGACAATGGTTGGCCAAATTATATCAAAGAATCAAATCAACACAAGATTGACTCCAAAGACTTATCTCATTATAAGAAGCTAATTAAACCTAAACACAAAGGAATGAGATAACCAACTCCCAAGAGAGCAAGGTTCCAACAAATAAACCAAACCCTCGAAACTTTTTATGATGGCACAAAGTACCAAAAAGAAAATTTTATGTCTCCCAAAACCAAATTTTTGATAAAGATCAAGAGATGTTAAGCATTCTAATAATATAGAAGAGCTCCCCCAAGTTTGGTGCATTATCAAGGATTTTTTATATGAATACAAAATGCACAAAACTAGGATCATCACGCTACCTATATCTTCTAACAATGCTAAGAAAGTTTGAATAGACAACTTAGATCCATAAGATGCAAGGAAGACACATGGGAGTCAAAGCACAACAAATTCATGGCAATGAATAAGGCAATATAAATACAAGAGCCAATGTAGATATGATCAATAAATATCTACCTCATAATTGATTACCAATTGTCCTAGGACAAGAGGTATTAGGAAATATTTCCCGGTGGTAGTTTGTAAGTATACATAAGATCATATTTACAACGAACAAAGCATATGGTAAAAGATAAGAGTTAACCATCATGCAAAGATAGTTTCTTGATAGCTTCATTTAGTCATACCAACATGCAAGGCAATTAATAGTATTCATACCAACATGCAAAGCAATTAATAGTATTCATACCAACATGCAAAGCAATTAATAGTATGACTTGAAGCACATGGTTTTCCAAAAATGTATTGAGGGACACGTTGTGAAAAACCATGCCAAGAAAAACTTTCACAAATAAGATCCACAAAGATATTAGCAATGAAGCCATTTAAGCAAATTGGAGCTTGTTTGAGCAAACATGCCACATAGGAGAGAGATAATTTACGGTATCAATTCTATGTGACACAACCTCAAATGTTCACATTTTCTAGGCTTGTAATATGCACAAAGCTTATTACTCCCCCATAATGTGATAAGGAATTTATTTTCACAAGAGGCAAATAAGATCCAAGTAGAGATATTAATGGACATTGGAATTTGAATTTCTCATGACGATGACATACCACATAGAGACTAGATAATCTTGCAATATCAATTCTAAGTGATATTCCTCATGTACACACATTGTTAGGATCATGAAATTCCCAAAGGAATATCACTCCCCCAAAATGGGATAGTCCATTAATCGCTCATAAGAGCCATATAAGATACAACAAGATGCAAAGAGGCTCCAACATAAACACAAGTACACGGTGTGCAACCCAACATACATAGACTTGATTTCTCAAGAAAAGCAAGTAGGAAGCACAACATATACAAACACATGCTAGGAACAAAACTAACACATGCAAAGGGGCGAGTAACTTTCAATATAAGTGAGTTGAGAACATGTTACCGCAAGGAGGAACATTGGGTATATGATAGAAGTAAGATAACCAAAAGACTTGGCTTGAGATAATATAAATGATGAAGATCCCTTAATTCTTCATGATGTAGCCAAGTCTCCAATGCCCTCCAACAAGCACCTATTGATCAAATTTTGGATTGTTGGTCCCCAACTAAGTTGGGTCCTAAGAGGTTAGTCACAATAGGCTTGGCAACCCAAATGGTTCTTTTCTTGACACCACTTTGAGCACCAACATATTTGGCAAACACATTGCCACCCTCATCCTTACGAAGAGAATAAACATCATCAATAGAGTTGGATGAGGTACCAATAGTGCACAAGGAGGAGATGTGGCCCTTCTCACGGCATATGTAGCAAGTTCTTTTCTTCTCCTTCTTCTCACTAGGTTTCTCCACAATGGGAGCATTGGCTTGTTTCTTCTTGGGAAGTGGCATTTCTTCAACTTGAGGTTGAATATGAGTTTGAGCTTGAGGCCGCTTCCCTTTTTGCTTCTTCTTCAAAGGGCAAGATCTAACATGGTGCCCTTCAATATTGCACTTGAAGCAAACAATCTTGGCCGGGTCTTTGACTTGTACTTGGCCCTTCTTCTTGTTGTTGTTCATGGACTTGTTCTTGTTGTTGGATTTGAATCCAAGTCCACTCTTGTCATTGGGGGATTGTTGCATACTCAACATCGTGTCAAGTTTGCATTTCCCTTCATGACCCTTTACCAAGTCATTCTTCAAAGAAGTGACTTGGGCCTTGAGCTCTTTGATTTCCTCTACATGGTTAGTAACAACACAAGTACTAGAGGAAGTAGAATCTTCATTGTTAGAGCAACAAGGCAAGGAAGATAATTCATCACAAGATTTAGCAATATTATGAGTGGATGAATTACTAGGACTAGCACATGGAAATATAGCATTTTGAGTAGTAGTGCTAGTATCCACATGAGGCTCACAAGGTGTTGCCTTAAATATGATAGCCTCATGAGCTAACTTTAGCCTATCATGAGAGGCTAGAAGATCCTCATGGGAGCGAGAAAGCTTTCCATGATTTTCTTCCAATTTCCCATAATTGCAAGTTAGCAACTCAAGTTGAGCCCTTAGCTCAACATTCTCCTTCAAGATAGATGCTTCACAAGAAGTAGAGTTAGTAGCACAAGCATCATCACAAGACATATTAAGAAGAGTGGGTAACATAGCATGCTCTTTTAAATAAGAAGCTTGGAGTTGCTCATGTGACTTGGTGAGGATAGAGTGTTCGCTCTCCAAGGCCTTGTGGGCCTTGTCTAGATCATCTAGATCCTTAACAAGTTTATCATGACCAACGCCAACTTTGGAATTTTCCTTTTTAAGCATTTTTACTTGAGCTTTAGCATGGTCTCTTTCCTTAGTGAGTTTAGAAACTATTTCATTTTGAGACACTTCAAGGGTTTCAAGTTGCTCTTCAAGAGAGGCTACGGTCTCTTGTTCTTCTTCAAGATCATTCTTTAGGGATGCTACATCATTGGCATACTCTCGTTCAAGAGCACCCTTTTTATCAATGGTGTTCTCATGCATCCAAATAAGTTTTTGGCTCTCAATAGCGGTAGTCAAGATTTCAAAGAAGTGAGAGCAAGCAATTTTATCTTTGCAAAGAACCTTGAATACACTCTCACCTTTATTGCGTAGAGAGACAACCCAATCCTCTTCTTCATACTTATCCTCATCCTTATCACCACGAGGAATATTAGGTTCCACGGTAGGAGATACCGTGGAACTCTTGGCCATAAGGCATATATGAGGACCGTGAGATAAAGATGAGGAGTTACTTGAGGCTCCTTTCAAGATCTTGTCTTGACCAATAGAATCTTTGGTTTCCTCTACAATGTTAGTCACACAACAACTAGAGGAAATATAAGCATTTTTATCATGGCCACAAGACAAAGCAAGCATATCATCATTAGATTTATTCAAGCAACTTACACATGATATGCAAGGACTATCAACACAAGCATGTAAATCATTTCTAGTGCTCGATGTGTTTAAGTCCAAAGATGAAGCATTGCAATGAGATAGAGATGAAGAATCATCAATAGTAAGCTCAATATCAACATTGCAATTTTCATCACCACTCACCATATCATTACCTTGTGTCTTACCACACTTTGGTGAAGTGGATGAAGATGAGAACTCATCACGGCCGGAAGTGGAAGCAATACAATCATCCTCAATAATAGTGGACACATCATATTTGTCTTTAAGCTTTGTCCATAATTCATGAGCGCTCCCAAAAGGCATGATTGAAGAAGTAACTACATTGCTCACAACAATGGAAAACACATGAGAAGCAAGAGCATCGAGACAAGAGTTTTTCTCCTCCTCAAGAGATAAATTTTGAGGATCCTTAGGAGAAGAAAAACCCATGTCAAGAAATCGCTCCATGTCCGGAGACATACGCCGCAAAATATTAAGCACATAAATTTTCCATAGATCATAATTTGTGCCATCAAATATAACCAAGTTATTGTGCGCTAATCCCCTAACCGACATCTTTACTCTCAAGGCGGTGAAGCCTAAGAATGAGAGACCTTGCTCTGATACCAATTGAAAGGACACGGATGTCGCCTAGAGGGGGGGTGAATAGGCGATTTAAAACTTTTACGAGATGGGCTTAACAAATGCGGAATAAAACTAGCGTTTACTTTGTCAAGCCCAAAGCCTATATACTATTGTTCACCTATGTGCACCAACAACTTATTCTAAGCAATACAAGCAACTATGTGATAGCAAGATATATAACTTCAAGCACGATGGCTATCACAAGGTAAAGTGCATAAGTAAAAAGCTCGGGTATAGAGATAACCGAGGCACGCGGGAGACGATGATTTATCCCGGAGTTCACACTCTTGCGAGTGCTAATCTCCGGTGGAGAGGTGCGGTTGCT
The DNA here is from genome assembly GCA_030979885.1 of Lolium multiflorum. NCBI lineage: Eukaryota > Viridiplantae > Streptophyta > Magnoliopsida > Poales > Poaceae > Lolium > Lolium multiflorum. The sequence continues at coordinate 203,249,407 of CM061748.1, read as the reverse complement.
TAGTGCTCCCGAACGCCACAAGAGGCTCACCTTGAGGTGTGGTTGCTCGATGCACACCAACGCCACAAAGGCCTCACCCCAAGATGCGGTACTCACACCACAAACCGAACGCCACGAAGGCGCCTCACCTAAATCTCCGGTGACCCTCGCCACAAAGGCCTAGGTCACGGTTCCACTAAGGGATTTCCTTCGAGGCGGAAACCGGGCCTTACACAAAGGTTGGGGCACACATCCACAACTTAATCGGAGGCTCCCAACAAATCACCACAAAGGTGTAGAATCCGTCTAGGGTTCCAAGAACCCAAGAGTAACAACCTTCTTGCTTTCACCACCACGAATCACCGTGGAGAACTCAAACCGATGCACCAAATGCAATGGCAAGAACACCACAAAGATGCTCACGTCCTTCTCTCTCAAATTCCAACAAAGCTACAAAAGCTATTGGGGGAATAAGAGAGGAAGAACAAAGAAGAGAACACAAAATTCTCCAAGATCTAGATCCCAAAGATTCACTCACAAAGAGATGATTTGGTTTGGTCAAAGTGTGGATCTAGATCCCCTCAAACTTTCTCTCAAAAAGATGCAAGAAACATTGGTTGGGGAGAAAGATCTCAAGCTCAAGTATGAACAACAATGGTGAAGCAAAGCTTGAGAAGTGAGGAGGAAGAAGCAGGAGCAAGCAGTAAAAAAACAGGAGAGAGAGGGGGCTTAAAAGGATGCCCCAATTTCTGCCCGTTGGAGTGCTGCTGCGCGCGCGAGAGAAGGGACCGGTAGTACCGGCCCTTGGTGGCCGGTACTACCGGCCAGAGATGGCAGGAGGTGGCGGAGGGTGTGCTGCGGGCTGGGAGGGGGAGGCCGGAGCCTCCGGCCATGGTAGCCGGGGTACCGCCGAACCTCCCCATAGCCCTGGACCTTCTCTGCGAGGCTTGGCGCCTAAGCGGTACCGCGGGCGGTACCTCGGGCGGTACTACCGCTCGTGCACGGGCGGTACTACCGCTCGTGCTCGGGCGGTACTACCGCTCAGCCCAAACTCCTCTCATTGGGCAAACATAGAAAAAGCATAACTTGAGTATCCGGACTCCGATTTTGATGATCTTGGACTCGTTTCGAAGCTAGTAACAAGCTCTACAAGATCATGCAGGGAAACATCATAGTCCAGCAAAGGAGGATAGAAACAAATGATGAAAGGTTTGACCTATCTAAAAAAGACATACCGGTAAAACCTCCAATCTTGAAAATGCAACAAGTTGCCCGTGCAAAAACCATTCTTGATGAACTAGAGCTTGTCATGAGAATAAGCACAAGCTCTAAATCATCACATGGATAAGATCCAAATAATAACCAAGAAAGATGATGCAAGGATGCAAAGGTTTGAGCTCTCTCCGAATGATACGATCGAGTTACTCACTCGAGAGCCCTCTTGATAGTACGGCAACTAAACTATAAACCGGTCTCCAACTACACTATGAGACCGGTGAGAAAGAAACCCTATCAAGAGCAAACCTTATACTTGCGCATTCCACTTGAGCTTGATGACGACGATCTTGACCTCAACAAGATGGAACGCCTTTCTTGCTTGTGCTTGCTTGACGAAGTCTTGTAGATTGCTCCCCCATAAACCACCATGGGAGAGCTTCTTCTTCGGCGCATCTTCACATATCCATGATCACCATATGGATGGCAAGACTCAAGGATCTCTTCGAGATGGCTCATCTTGAACTTGCACTTCATTCTTCATTCTTCATCATATTGATGTCTTGAAGTAACTTGAGGGCTCACTTCATCTTCATCTTCAAGACATACTTGACACTTGATATCCTTCATCAATTTCTTCTTATTGCAACCTTGAAGCCAACAAATGGTTCAAGAATTGCCTATGGACAACTCCTATTAATATAACTCAATGCAAACATTAGTCCATAGGGATTGTCATTAATTACCAAAACCACACATGGGGGCTCCATGCACTTTCAACATGCCAAAAAAAATTTACTGATCATTAGAGATAAAAACATGCAACTACATGTGACGTTCTGAGCACTAATAAGAATAAGATGTCGCTAATGGCCTAGTGCATTCCTACTGGGTAATGTGTATGCGGGATTAAAGAGTAGCAGACTGGATATATACATGATGCAATTTTTGTATAACCAGGAGGATAATTCTAATATGAATTAAACGATTTGATTGAAGTTTTATATTACAAAACGAATAAAACACAACTTTAGTTCGCAGTTCTGAGATCAATAGAAGGAAAGATAGTATGCTGAATTAAGCATATAACATAACATAACTAAGGCCTGCAAGTTCTCATCGGAGAATAGCTACAGTACGGTAAAGTTTACATGTAACAAGCAAGAAACATGAAATGACCAAAATGTATAAGTCGCTACAGAACGGGTTGTAATAAGAAACCTTCTGGTGGCATCCTGAACTTTAAATTGTGTGACCATTTCTGCTCACAATCACATGCAAGCACCCAACAAAGTACCACAAACTGCAGATCCCACGAGGAGTTCCGAACTACACTTGACCCCCAATCAGTCTCCGAGATCACAACTAAAATAAACCAAACATAAATCAAGAGCTGATGAAGATGGCCGCCGTACCATGATGTCGATGCCAGATGGCCAGAGGAGGACCAAAAAATGTCAGGTTCGACGACGTCTATCAAGTTCACCCTGACGATGTCGCCATCGTAGAGCATGAAATCGTTGGTGTCTGTGACCATCACGGATATGGCCTCTGCCACCATTGATGCCAGCAGCATCGTTGGCTCCACCTCACCAAGGACGACCCTTCCATCTCTCAAATAGCTACCTCCATAGTGGACACAGAGGAGCATTGACCAGTACATTGCAGGTGTTATGCAGCCCCTATCAGGGGGCCATGGTCCTTGAACCACCATTGTACGACAAATTGGCGTGTTTATTCTTGGCTCGTTGTCCTTTCTTGTCTCTACGATAAATCTATACATAATTCACAAGGACTTCAAATCATAGAAATGATTTCAGAAGGGGGATATAAGCTTGAGCTATAAGTTGATTTTTTTTTCTTTCGAGAAAACGAAAAAAGCCTTTGTGTTTCATTTCATTGAAAAGAAGGGGCAAATTATTTGTTGTTACAATCCTCCTAGGCGGCAGGTCTCAGAATGGAAAACAAAAAGGTAGAGCTCAGTGAACATCCCAGGTGGGCAGCAGGAGAACACGCAGGCCCGGCGCACCATCCCTGGCCCAAAGGGCAGCTTCATCTCTGATCTTGGCGACGACATTGTGGACGGATGGTTCTGCCCCATTGAACACGCAGTCGTTGCGTTGCTTCCAAATTATCCATGGGGTGAGAAGCGCGATCGAGGCAAGAACTTCACCATGGGATTTATGTCTCAGTAATATTATCTGATGCATGACTTACACAACCCGGCAAAAATATAGTTCCCCATGAGGCCCTGAATCACTCATATGATTATAATTTATCTTAAACAGGTAAGTCACATACCTTTTCCAGCAATCACCATAAACTTCAGCAGAAGTGGGAGAGATCACGGTACGACGCGTCGAGATGGTGTCGGTTCCCATGAACATCTTGTGTTGCGTTTGTGCTGTTATCTGTTCAAAATCCTTTTAGACGCTTAATTTCGAGTCTATTTTCTGCGGAGCCTTATTTTCTAGTTCCTGCATCTAAAAGAAGTTTGACATAATCAGCTAACCGTGACAATTACCTCACATATTAAAAAAGAGTGGATATATATCGTAGTACTCCGTAGTTCGTACCGACAGACTAAATAGCTGTGCCTCACTATATAGATGGTGATTTGAGGAAAAATGATATTGACATCAACAAAATAAAATTATGTGCTCACCTCCAGGAACAGAAAAAAGAAAGTATTGCTAGTTTGCAATGATAATTTTCTAGAGTGGTGTACTCATTGATTTTTTCCCAGTCCAACAATTTCATCAGCCTGAAAATAAAATGAAATGAAGTGAATGCAGTTTCCATAAGAATCCTATGCCAACCAAAATATTGTTCTTTAAATTATCATTAAAGGTCTATCTAACCGAAGACATGTTCTGAAGCAATGGACGTAGAATATCACAATTACCTTTGCAACACCTAGTAGGAAAATCCTTGCAATCATCGCAGTTTTCAAAATTCAAGTAGCAAAGTGATAAAAATACAGAAAACCATTAACTGGAAAATTTATGCGAGAACCATATGCTGAGTGACCTGGTCTTTTTCTTGCTTGCAAGATTCTGATATGAGGACAACATATCAATCAATCAGACTTGCAAAATTGCACTCCAAGTACAATGTTATAAATAGAAATGTATCTTATGAGAAATCAATTTTCAACAACAATCAAAATCATACTATGCAGTCCTCTATGGGGATCCTCACAAATTCCTTGCAACACCTAGAGGTAAAATGCTTGCACCTACCATGCTAGCTCTTCAAATACTGGGTTGCGAAGTATACAGCTCTTTTCTTGCTTGCAAGGTTCTGATATGAGGACATCACATCATTCCATTAGATTTGTAAAATTGCACACCAAATACAAAGTTACATAACATCACTAATTCCTTGCAATACCTAGAGGGAAGATGCTTGCATCTATCATGCTCTTCAAATACTGAGTTGCGAAGGATAGAAAAAATAAAGGAAAGCCTAGAAAAACTAATGCCAGCAATATAATCATCCATAATCTGATTCTTTCTGCATGTGGAGTGCTCATATGAGGCATGCATAGCTTTCCAGTCCATCTACAAATTTGCAATGATGTGATAGATGAGGAAAACTAAGTACCTTTTAAAACTAATTAGATAGATATGGGCAACAAGAATAACAAATTATTTACCTGCACTTCGGCGAACAAATCCCATCCTACAATACACCAGAATTCAGTGTCACTGATTAAGGGGTTAGAGAACTTTTAATCTAGGCAGACTATATCCCAGAATTTCACATACTAAAATGAGGAACCAGCACCCGTGTGCATCTTTTGTAGTATTTGGTACAGGTATACCTTTAACTCCCATAGTTAATTCCTTTGTAAAATAGACCAGAGCAATGAATTAACCTGACATCCACAATGTCATATTTTATTTTCTAAATCATTATTAACTGAGTGCTACTATTAATTTAGGGGAGAAGAAGCTAACTAAATCTAATGGAGACATGAAGCATAGCTAAATCATATTATCTTCTCACAAGAAGCTAACTAAATCTAATGGAGACATGAAGCATAGCTAAATCATATTATTTTCTCACACGAAGCATCACAGTACACAGTCTGTGCGAAGTGCTGGAAAAGAACACAGTAGATAGAAGAAAGAAGAAAGAAGAGTGGATACTTGGAACTTAGGGCGGGACGTCTGACGCTGATCCGTTCGGTCCTAGCAGCGATCCCTCTACATCAGCTAATGATGCTGGGCATCCACAAGAAAGCACTTAAGCAGGTGTATAAGATCTTGAGAGGATTCCTTTGGACGGGTAGGGCGGATGCCAACGGTGGGCACTGCCACGTCAACTGGGCGCGGGTGTGCAGGCCGCTGCGGCTGGGGGGCTTGGGAATCCCAGACCTTGAGCGCACTGCCATCAGCCTCAGGGTGAGATGGATCTGGCGGATGCGCACTGATCCCCTGCGACCTTGGCGCGGGCTGGACATGCACTTCTCGAAGACGGAGCTGGATGTCTTCGCGGCCTCCACCTACATGGTGGTCGGCGACGGGGAATCCGCCCTCTTCTGGGAAGACAGGTGGCTGGACGGCAGGTCCATCAAGGAGATGGCGCCGGAGGTGTACGCCCTAGTACCGAAGCGTCGGCGGAAGGCTCGCACGGTCCGAGAGGCGTTGGTTGCACGCTCCTGGATCCCCGACATAGTTGGTGCACCGAGCGCCCTAGCACTGTGGCAGTACGTACAGTTGTGGGGCAGGCTCCGGGACACCCAGCTATCGGCGGGCCCGGATAGGCTGATTTGGCGTTGGACGACGGATGACCAGTACTCGGCCAGCTCCTGTTATGACACCCTCTTCCAGGGGGCGGTCATCTCAGGTTCCTGGAAGCTTAACTGGAAATCCTGGGCGCCGCCTAGGGTGAAGTTCTTCATATGGCTGGCCTGCCTCGATAGATGCTGGACGGGGGAAAGACTGGCACGACGCGGGCTCCCGCACGCGCCTACATGCCCGTTTTGTGACCAATCTGTCGAGACAATGAGCCATCTGCTCACAGGATGCTCCTTCTCCAGGACGGTTTGGTTTGAGGTTCTGTCGTGGATACGATCCACCTCAGGCCCTCCCACGGTTGAGGGTGACTTCGCGGAGTGGTGGTCGCAGGCGGTGCGGACCGCCCCTCGCCAGCTGCGCAAGGGCACTTCGTCGGTTATCATGCTTACGGCATGGTGGATCTGGAAGCATCGGAACGCGGTGGTCTTTGACAACGTGCGACCTTCGGTGACATCCTTGTTCAACGACTTAGTGGCCGAGGCGCGGCAATGGGCGGACGCGGGAGCCCGGGGTGTGCGCCAGCTACTCCCCTAGATTAGTTTTCCTTTTCCTTGGGTCGAGTTGTACGGCGTGTTGTGTCCGTGCTCGGACTTGTACATAAACTCTTCTTTATCTATCAATGCATCGAAACGCAAGGCTTTTGCGTTTTCGCGAAAAAAGATACTTGGAACTTACAGTTACTTCGCCCCCAAATTTATCTTCTACGACTTGGCAGGTGTTGATGGATGAAGCCAGAAGGGAAGCGCGTGCTCCATCCACCTTGCCACTCGCTGCACGTCATACCCCCCATGGTAGGGAGAGTCGGCCCTCTCCCCTCCCCTACCCCGACAACCTCGTCTCCCTGCACTGCTTGTGCCTCCCCCGTTCCAGCCCCAGGAGCGCGCGGCCCCACCTCGCCGCCGGGCCGGACGATCCGGATCGACACCTCCTCGTCAGCGGCCTCCCTGCGCTGGAGCCCGCCGTCGTTTGCCTGGGCGCGGTGGATGCCCGAGGAGTGCTCAGCTGAGAGGATAGGAACGGAGTAGGAGACTGCTCATCGTTTGGACTTTGGAAACTGTCGAGTGCATGCTTGTTGACCACGCGCTTGTAGCAGGCTGCCAGGTAGGACCTAACATCCGAAGCAACCGACTCCCAGTGACAGCGACCCGTCGATGCAGCAGAAGCGTTCCCAATACTCGGAGCTTAGGGCATCTCCAACCGGGCGACCCAAACGGACGCGCTGGGCCGTCCGTTTTGGGCCGTTTGGGTGGCCGAACGGACACCCGGACAGCCCCGCGTCCGCGTGTCCGTTTGGGTCGCACGCGCCCAACGCAAAGAGACGCCACGTGGTTCGTCTTCCTTGCGCGGCGCTGCGCCATGGCAGGCCTCGACGGGACAGCCATGGCGGGCGGTGGAACGCGCGGGAAAGTTCCCGCGCGCACCAAGGTTCCCGCGCGCGAAAACGCCATTGGCGCCCTAGTTTCCCGCCAGGCCGCCGGCTATAAAAGACGGCGGCGGTCTCAAACAGCCAGCATCACCTTCCTCTCCCCCCTCCACCTTCTTCGGCGCCATGCCTCGCACCCTGCAGACCACGTGGGCAAAGCTCTCCCTCGCCGCCCGGGCGAGGTTCCCGCGGACGGAGGAGGAGGAGCGCGCGACTCGCGGTGGGTCGCCGACGACGAGGCGCTCCGCGTCGCTGCCGAGGCGGCGGCAAAGAAGGCGGCGACGGAGATGGCGGAGGCGGCCGCGGAGGGGCACGAGACCGCGGACGGCGACCCGCGGAGGAGGGTGCCCGCCGCCGAGGAGCCCTCGGAGGACCTCGCGCTGGCGAACATCAACGCCGCCATCGAGGAGCGCCTCGCCGACCTCACGCGCGTGACCAAGGAGCACGAGGCCACCTGGCGGGCCGGCCGCCGCCGTTTAGGCGACCTCCTCGGCCAGAAGAACGAGCTGCTCGCTATGCGAGCAGCCCGTCACCTCATCCAGATGCCCTCGCCCGAGCGGCGCGCCCGGAGGACGCTGACTCGGCGGAGCGCGGCCGGCAAGAGCGCATGCGCCGGCGGCAGGAGAACCACGAGGCCCGGCGCCGGCCGCGTCCGCCTGGAGCGCGCACCGCGTGGAACGCGCCGCCCTGCAGGAGCTGGAGCTGTGCGGGAGCGGATGATTCCCCGAGGCGGAGCGCGAGCGCGCCGAGGTGCGCGGACGGAAAGGAGGAGGATGAAGGCCTCCGCCGATGCCGCCGCCGCCGCGCCACCCCCGTAAGCTGGAGTGGAATCCTCACGCGTACAGGCCGCCCGCGTCGAGTGAAATCCACGGCCCCGACGGCGAGCCGGCGAGGAGTTGCCGGCTACGCCGCCGGCCCCGTACGTATTTAGGATAGAGTAGGAGCTAAAAAAATGTAATGACTCCTCTTTAATGAAAAATATTATCTATGTCTATGACACGCGGGCCAGGGACGGACATGGGGCGGACGCGAGCGACCAGCCTTTCGCGTCGCGGCCAAACCCGTCCAAGATTTGGGCCGGGTTTGCGTCGATCCGGACGCCGCGGGCATCCGTTTTAGGGATGGGTGCGCTGTGGGTTTTGTCCGTTTGGACCCATCCGGAGGCGGGATGGGTCGCCGGTTGGAGATGCCCTTAGTGCTCTTTAGAGATGTATCTTTTATTTGAAATGCATTTTAAAAATATATTTAAAAATGTTAAATAATATAAAAAATGTTCTTGTATATCTTAACATGTTACATGCTCACAAAGTTATTTCAGCAAAAACCGATATGTTTTTGTCCTGTATAAAAAAGATAAATTTTGGTGCTAAATTCATTCAACAATTTTTTTTAAATCTTTTTTACACAAGGCATAAAAATATCGGTTTTATGTGAAATTTGACGTGCACACATAGAACATGTTACTCTATATGCGATTTTTTTTTTACTTTTTAAAATATGTTTTGTACGGAGTACATACAGAGTGCATACACATCCGGATCAGTTTTGAGTTTCCACAATAAGACTTCCGTTTTCAAACGGGAGAATGGTGAGACGGGAGGCTCACGATACATAAGGCGTTCGATCAGGGTTCTTGTCGCCCCTTCAGGGCCCTTTCTTCCCCGGCCTGGCGTTCTGTACTAAATCTAGAAATGAACTGATGTTTTGCTTTAAGAATTGTTCATAAGGAGCGTATTCTTATTTTCTCATTGCATTTTAAAAGTAAAATTTGCTTCTCTCTCATTCAGATGTGAATCAAGCTAAATCATATTCAATACACAACATCTTTACTTTTTAAATGACCTTAGTTCATTTAAAGTGGGGAATTAAAAAGAAAAAGATGGTGATTGTGGCCGGATGGAGGAGAGGAAAAAAACGTATAAAAGTTTGAGAAAATATAAGCACCACGTGTGTGTGTGTAAATCATGTAGAAATCTATCTATTCATGCTAATATTATCACATAAATTATTAAGTACAAAAGTTGGAATGATTTACTTTCTAAACGTTAATTAAACCGATCAGTGGTCCATCTTCACTCATCTCCACGAGGATTTCAAAATGTATTGCTATGTTTCAAATAATCTTTTATTGTTACCGGACTAAGAGCATCTCATCGCGTCCCCCAAAGGGATTTGGGGCGCCGGACAAAAATCGTTCCCAGCCGCGCGCCCCAAAGGCCTTTTTGTCCGGGCGGCCCGATACGGTGTCCGGCGTCCCGAGCCCGTCCCCGTCCCACGGGGGACGCCGGGCACGGACACACGAAATGAGAGGCGAGGAGGCGCGGGGCCGACCCGTCAGCGGCTCGGACGCTCAACCGCCACATACGTAGCGACGGTGCAGTTGACAGGAAGCGGAACCGTCGCATTGGCAACCGCGTCGACGACGCGCCAACCGCGCCGGAATGAAGTGCCGACTCCTCGGAAGAGCAACCGCTGCTCTCTTCGACTTCTGCGCCGCCGTTCATCCGCGCTCAATAAGACCCGTACGTACGCCGTCATTCATCCAAGCCTCCAGCGACGATGAGCTACATCTCCCAGCTCCCGTCCGATACCTCCAGCGAGGGAAAGCCTGCTGGCTGGCGCCATTGGTGGGACAAAGACAGGACGCCGAGCAGCGGCGACGATTCCCCGCCGCCAGTTGACAGCGAGGACGAATGGCTGGGCTGGGAGGAGGAGGAAGAAGAGAGCGAGGCCGCGGCGGCGGCGGTGGCCCGTGCGAAGGCGAAGGCGGCCAAGGCGAAGGCTGCCAAGGACAGGGCCGCCAAGGCCAAGGCCAAGGCCAAGGCCAAGGCCAAGGCGCAGCCGACGAGCACCGGCGACGACGACGCGTCGAGCGCCGACACCGCCTCTTCGGAAGAGGTGACGAGCAGGAAGCGCCACCGCGATGACGACACGAGGCGGGGCCATCAGCGAAGAAGAAGAAGTAGATAGTTTATATGTATTTAATTATATTTTTTCGAAGTTTTATATATAATTTGTTTATGTTCAACCGATTTGAATATTATTAAATAGTTTCTTTCTAAAAAAAAATACTTTTAATGTTTGGGGGCGGCGTTTGGGGGACGCGGCTGGGGAGCGACGTCCCCCAAACGCGGCACGAACAAAACACGTCCCCCAAACGCTCAATCCGGCGCGGTTTGGAGGACGCGACTGGAGATGCTCTAAGAGCAACTAATTACCTATGTAAATAGTCCATATTCAAGTGGTCTGACAGGCTGACAGCTAAGAGCTAGCATCATGCCATGAAATTACTATCATGCGAGTTTTCCGTAGGTGTAGAATGATCTTCGCAATCAAGTTATTATAATTTGTCAGCCAAGTATTCATAATCTCGCAAGTAGTTACGTTTATGATAGTTATAAAAAAAAGAAAATATGTCAACATAGGATATATTTTCAAAGATCTCCCAACTAGTCGACAATAAAACAAAGATATTTGAAGAGATACAAGTTTCAAAAATTCAAATATTGAGGGAATCTTGGAGATGTAATCGCATGTTTATTAGAGGAGTGAGTCACCACACTATAATCCCCGCATGCACCGCTGCTACGTTGTCTCTCTGGTCCTAGATTTTTATTTTCAGTGACACCGTTTAGTTATTTGGTTAAAAATGGAAAATATAGGAAACATTCTTATGAACTTAACTAGTTTTACAATATGTTTAGATCTCTACGTGGGCCAAGCCCAATGATTTCAGCATTTTTTTCTAGCTATTGGCCCTTTTGATCCATTTGTCTTTTGGGGCATAGAGCATCTCCAGTCTCGTCCCACAAACCGTCCCCCAAATAGATTTGGGGCGCGCCGGACAAAAAAACGGTCTCAACCGTGTTCCCCAAAGCCTCGTTTTTGTTCGGGAAATATTGGGCGAGGATCAAGGCCGAGTTCGATAAGCGCAAGCTGATCAACAACAACTACAACAAAGTGACAATGAAGAGGAGCCAAAAGGCTATGTCGACGCGATGGGCAATCATCCAAGCGTCGGTGAACATGTTGCATGGGTTCCATCACGAGATCGAGACCGCAGGCGACAGCGGCATCGACGTCAGCCAAATGGTACGACTCTTTTTTAGATAATCTGTAGCGTCTATATTTTTTGACGAAATGATTGTGTTTCATTTGGTTAGTTCGACAAGGCCATGGATATGTACCGGAAGTTCTCGGAAGGGCATAAGTCGTTCGCGCTGATGCATTGCTATAGCAAGCTCAAGAAGAACCACAAATGACAGTTGACGCGCCTCTCCTTGTCGAAGGGGAAAGACACCATTGATCTGGATGCGCCGCTGGCAACATCGGCAGGGCGTCCTATCGGCAACAAGGCCGCCTTGGCCGATGCTGCGTCATCCGAGAAGACACACTAGTAGAAACAAGGGCTTTTATCCTGTCCTCGAAAGTGCTTTTGCACCGGATTTGGCACGAACCGGTGCTAAAGGGGTCATTAGCACCGGTTCGTGCGGTCTGCACGTCCAGGGGGCATTAGCACCGGTTCGTGCGGGACCTTTTGCACCGGTTCGTGCGGGGTGTTACGAACCGGTGCAAAAGGGTTGACGTCAGCCACGAACTCTTTTGCACCGGTTCGTAACACGAACCGGTGGTTTTCTCCCCACGCACCTCCCCCCCCCCGTGGATCGCCTTTTTTAACACTGTAAAATAGAAAAGAAAATGATAGATTATTCAAAAAATAAATTTTTTTGAGATTCATGTATGTTATGCAACCTACTATTAGGGAAAATTAACAAATTTGAATTTTCACATTTATTGCAAAAAATGTTTGAAAAATGGTAAAACCGCATTAACTTTTGCATACGACGTCGAAAAAAAACGTATAATATATCAAAATCATCGTGGGAAAAAATTACATCCGAATTCACCGGGTTTACCCGGTTAGCTAATTTTTAGATTTTGAAAACTCCAAATGAAAATATGAAAGCAGGAAGATTTTAGTTTTTTTCCAGAAATTTAGGATTTTATATTTTTTTATTTTTTAAAATAAAAATTAATAATTGCATCTAAATAAAGATTGCTATTACTTTTAGCAAATTATAAGATTTTCAAATTTTTAGGTTTTAGATTTGGCAAAAAAATTAAATATTAAAAAATTGAAAATAATTAAAAATAATACAAATTATAAAGTTAATTTTTATTTATTTATTCAAGATTATTATTACAACATTACTTTGGTTTATTAAAATAATTATTTGAAATTCGAACAATAAAGAAATATGACATCGATCGACATGTTAATAGGATTGATATGATATTACTATCACATACATGCGCGCGAAGCACTTGGATGCGGGATGGAAAGGAACTTGGAAGTTAAGCGTGCTAGTGCTAGAGTAGTGGGAGGATGGGTGACCGAGCGGGAAGTTTGAGCACGAGTAAGTAATTGGACTAGAGATAAGGGTAGTTAGAGACTAAACTTGTGAAATAACTACAATATTAGAAATTCTGAAAAAAGAAAAAAAGGAGTAGAAAATAATTCGAAGAAGTGTTTTTCTGCCGCGGCAGCGTTTTGGGACGTTTTTCTGCCGCGGCAGACCCTTTAGCACCGGTTCGTATTACGAACCGGTGCTAAATCCTCCTCGGGCAGCCGCCACGTGGTGCACCCTTAGCACCGGTTCGTAACCGGTGCAAAAGGGGGGGCCTTTTGCACCGGATTGTTTGCACCGGTTGGGCATCCGGTGCATATAGCCCTTACCAACCGGTGCAAAAGGCCCGTTTTCCACTAGTGACGCATGCGTCGATCACAAAATGCCTCATCAAGGTTTCCTCGACCTTGCTCTCCCGCGATAAAAAGGCCGACGAAAGGTGGGCGACGCTGCTCAAGAGGCAAGAGGAGAACATGGAGCTCAAGAAACGCAAGGATGGCATGTCTCTGCTAAGAGCGTCGACAGAAGGAATGTCTTCCCGGACGCGGACGGCGCACAACTTCTTCAAAGGTCAGATCCTCGACGACATCGAAGCCAAAATGGCAGCGGCAGCAACCCCAACCCCGGAGAAAGAGCCGGCAGACGCGTGACAACATCTGCTAGTACACCTGCGTCGGCCTCTGCCTCGACGTTGGCGACGGAGCATGCACACCGGGCAGATCACGACGAGTTCATCGTGATCGACGGGCCTACGTCGACTTAGGATGCGTCAGCGTCGCCCAACCCCTTCTTCTAATTTAGCTTGCACCACTGGTCTGTAATATGATCGCGCGCCCAGTACTTTGATTGCCGCTACTCTGATCGCGATGACTTCGGCGGAAACGATCTCTTTTAAATTCAAATTATTTGAATTTTTTATTGGGGACAACGTTTGGGGGACGCGGCTGCGGAGCGACGTCCCCCAAAAGCGGCACGAACAAAACTCGTCCCCCGAACGCTTGATCCGGCGTCCTTTGGAGAATGTGGGACGCGACTGGAGATGCTTGATACGTCTCAAACGTATCTATAATTTCTTATGTTCCATGCTACTTTTATTACAATACTTGAATGTTTTATACATACTTTACAGCGTTATTTTACATTTTCCGGCACTAACCTATTAACAAGATGCCGAAGTGCCGTTCCTGTTTTCTGCTGTTTTTGGTTTTAGAAATCCTAGTAAGGAAATATTCTCGGAATTGGACGAAATCAACGCCCAGGTATTTTTGCACGAAGCTTCGAGAAGACCGAAAGGGAGACGAGGTGGGGCCACGAGGCGGCCGGACACCGGGCGGCGCGGTTGTGTCGCCACCTCGTGTGGCCCCGACCTACCCTTCCGCCTTAAAGCCTCCGTCGAAACCCCTGTGCGAGCCACGATACGGAAAACATGCGAGAGGCGCCGCCGCAAATCCCATCTCGGGGGATTCAGGAGATCGCCTCCTGCCGGAGGGGAATCATCACCGGAGGGCTCTACATCATCATGCCCGCCTCCGGATTGATGCGTGAGTAGTTCATCCTTGGACTATGGGTCCATAGGAGTAGCTAGATGGTTGTCTTCTCCGCTTGTGCTTTCATTGTTATAGATCTTGTGAGCTGCCTAACATGATCAAGATCATCTATTTGTAATGCTACATGTTGTGTTTGGCGAGATCCGATGAATATAGAATATTATGTTAAGTTGATTATCAATCTATCATATATGTTTTGTTTATGTTCTTGCATGCTCTCCGTTGCTAGTAGAGGCTCTGGCCAAGTTGATACTTGTAACTCCAAGAGGGAGTAATTATGCTCGATAGTGGGTTCATGCCTCCATTAAATCTGGGACAGTGAGAAAGTTCTAAGGTTGTGGATGTGATGTTGCTACTAGGGATAAAACATTGATGCTTTGTCTAAGGATATTTGTGTTGATTACATTACGCGCCATACTTAATGCAATTATCTGTTGTTTACAACTTAATACTGGAAGGGGTTCGGATGATAACCTGAAGGTAGATTATTTAGGCATAGATGCATGCTGGATAGCGGTCTATGTACTTTGTCGTAATGCCCTGATTAAATCACATAGTAATCATCGTTGATATGTATGGAATCTTTATTTGTCAATTGCTCTGTAATTTGTTCACCCAGCATGTTAGTTATCTTATTGGAGAGACACCTCTAGTGAGGTGGACCCGGTCCATTCTTTTACATCTGAATACATTCTACTGCTTTTACTGTTCTTTGCAAACAAACACCATCTTCCACTCGATACACTTAATCCTTTGTTTTCAGCAAGCCGGTGAGATTGACAACCTCACTGTTATGTTGGGGCAAAGTACTTTGATTGTGTTGTGCAGGTTCCACGTTGGCGCCGGTTTCACTGGTGTTGCGCCGCACTACATTCCTCCACCAACAACCTTCACGTGCTTCTTGGCTCGTACTGGTTCGATAACCTTGGTTTCTTTCTGAGGGAAAACTTGCCGCTGTGCGCATCATACCTTCCTCTTGGGGTTCCCAACGGACGTGTACATCTACGCGCATCAAGCACTTTTTCTGGCGCCGTTGCCGGAGAGATCAAGACACGCTGCAAGGGGAGTCTCCACTTCCAATCTCTTTACTTTGTTTTTTTCTTGCTTTATTTTATTTACTGTCTTGTTTGATTCATACTAAAACACAAAAAAAATAGTTACTTTACTTTCTGTCTTGTTTACTAGCTCTATATCAAAAACACACAAAAAAAAGTTACTTGCATTTAATTTATTTTGTTATCATGTCTAGTCTTGTACTTGATTTTATTTTCACTAGTTAGGCATAATGGAAAACAACAAAAAAATTAGAGATCTTTATGAACTATATCTTGAATTAGGACATGATGTGTTTGAAGAGAAAATTAAAAAACCCATGGAACTTTGTTTGCAAAATAGTTGTAGCAATGTTATTAGCATGAACTCTTTGAACACCATTATTGCTAAAGCTATGGAAGAATTTAAGCTTGGGGAAGCTGGTTTTGAGGAGCATGATATTTTTAGTCCCCCAAGCATGGAGGAGAAAATTTACTTTGATCATACTTTACCTCCTATATATGATGCTTGCAATGATGAATATGATATTTTCAGCCCACCTACTATTGAGGAGAAAATTAATTATGATTACAATATTCCTCCTATATATGATGATTATGGTGATGAGAATAATAATGATAGCTACTTTATTGAATTTGCTCCCACTACAATTAATAGTAATGAATATGCTTATGTGGAGAGTAATGATTTTATGCATGTAGCTCATGACAAGAATGCTTTATGTGATAGTTATATTGTTGAGTTTGTTCATGATGCTACTGAAAGTTATTATGAGAGAGGGAAACATGGTTATATGCATCTTAATAATATTAAGTTTCCCCTCTTTATGTTGAGAATCTTGAAGTTGCGCTTGTGTTGACTTTCTATGCTTATTGCATTATGCTTATATGACTTGTTTATTTACAAGATTCCTTTTCATAGGAAGTGGGTTAGGCTTAAATGTGTTTTGAATTTGCTTCTTTATGCTCCCTTTTGCTTCAACTCTTAATTCTTGCGAGAATATCATTGAAATTACTGAGCTCATCTTAATGGCTATAAAGAAAAGTATTTCTTGGGAGATAACCCATGTTTTATTTTATTTACTGTATTTGTTGAGTCTTGGAAGTTGTTTACTACTGTAGCAACCTCTCCTTATCATGTTTTTGTGCCAAGTAAAGTTTCTATGCTAAAGTTGATGTTATATTTGGGATCGCTGCGCAGAAACAGCATTGTCTGTCACGAATTCTGGCATAAGTCTCTGTAAAAATTCGAAAAAATCTGCAAAATTACGAGCGTGATCCTCGATATGTACGCAACTTTCATTAGTTTTGAGTTTTTCCATCTGAGCAAGTTAAGTGCCCAGCCAGATGCATCTTTGGATCTTTTTGACTCTGTCTTTTATTTCGCATTGCCGCTTTTGCTATGTTGAATGAGTTTCTTTGTTCCATTAACTTTGAAGCTTTGTGCAATGTCCAAAAGTGTTAAGAATGATTGTGTCACCTCTGAATATATGAATTTGTGGTTATGCACTAACCCTCTAATGAGTTTGCTTGAAGTTTGTGTGAAGGAAGTTTTCAAGGGTCAAGAGAAGAGGATGATATACTATGATCAAGAAGAGTGAAAGGTCTAAGCTTGGGGATGCCCCGGTGGTTCATCCCTGCATATTTTAAGAAGACTCAAGCATCTAAGCTTGGGGATGCCCAAGGTATCCCCTTCTTCATCGACAACATTATCAGGTCACTTCTAGTGAAACTATATTTTTATTCCGTCACATTCTTATGTTCTTTACTTGGAGCGTCGGTTTGTTTTTGTTTTTGTTTATTTTTGAATAAAGTTGGATCCCGCCATTCTTATATTGGAGATATTACGCTCCGCTTTTTCTTATGGAACACTTGTATTCTTAATTGTGCTTTAATGTTCATGGCGAAAGCTTATTGCTTCGTTAGATTGCTATTTGGTTGGAATTGGAAAATGATGCATATGGTTTGGTAAATTTGGCAATTGTTTGAGCTCTCATAGATCATGTTTAAGCTCTTGCATCATGTAGTTTAATCTATTAATGAAGAACTAGTGTAGAGCTTGTTTAATTTGGTTTGCATGATTGATCTCTCTAAGTCTAGATATTTTCGGGTAAAGTGTTTGAACAACAAGGAAGACAGTGTAGAGCCTTATAATGCTTGCAATATGTTCTTGTGTGAGTTTTGCTGTACATGTTCATACTTGTGTTTGCTTCAAACAACCTTGCTAGCCCAAACCTTGTGAGAGGAAATGCTTCTCGTGCATCCAAACACCTTGAGCCAAAAACCATGCCATTTGTGTCCACCATATCTACCTACTATGTGGTATTTTTCTGCCATTCCAAAGTAAATTACTTGAGTGCTACCTTTAAATTTCATTCATCTACCTTTACAATATATAGCTCATGGGACAAATAGCTTAAAAACTATTGTGGTAATGAATATGTAGTTATGTGTCTTAATTCTTATAAGTTGCTTGTTGAGCGGTAACCATGTTTTCTGGGGACGCCATCAACTTTATCTTTGTTGGATATCATGTGAGATGCTATGCATGTTCGTCTTGTCTGAAGTAGTGGACTTTGCGATCAAATGGTTTGAGTATGCATATGTTAGAGAAGAACATTGGGCCGCTAACTAAAGCCATGTATCATGGTGGAAGTTTCAGTTTGGACATACAACATCAATCTCTTATGAGAATATTAACTATTGTTGAATGCTTAAGCATGAAAAAGAGGAGTCCATTATATGTTGTCTATGTTGTCCCGGTATGGATGTCTAAGTTGAGAATAATCAAAAGCGAGAAATCCAATGCGTGCTTTCTCCTTAGACACTTGTACAGGCGGCATAGAGGTACCCCTTTGTGACACTTGGTTGAAGCATATGTTATGCGATGAGAATCCGTGTTTCCGAGATAGTAGGACAAGGTGCGAGCACTATTGGTACTCTATGCATGAGACATGCAACTTGTAGGAAGTATTATGCATAGCACATATGAATTATTACTACCGTTGACAAAATTGTTTCTATGTTTTCAAAACAAAGCTCTAGCACAAAAATAGTAATCAATGCTTCCCTCTTCGAAGGGCCAATCTTTTACTTTATTGTTGAATCAGTTTACCCATTCCTTTCTATCTTACAAGCAAACACTTGTGTTAACTGTGTGCATTGATTCTTACATGTTTACTTATTGCACCTGTTATATTACTCTATATTGACAAATATCCATGAGATATACATGTTACAAGTTGAAAGCATTCGCTGAAACTTAATCATCCTTTGTGTTGCTTCAATGCATTCTACTTTGAATTTATTGCTTATGAGTTAGCTCTTATGCAAGTCTTATTGATACTTGTTTGAAAGTACTATTAATGGAAAGTTTTGCTATATGATTCATTTGTTTAGTCATTATCTTTGTTAGCAATCGTTTGTTCAGATCACTCCATTCATCTCATATGCTTTACAATAATGTTGATCAAGACTAAGTTGGTAGCATGTCACTTCAGAAATTATTTGTGTTATCGTTTACCTACTCGAGGACGAGTAGGAACTAAGCTTGAGGATGCTTGATACGTCGCAAACGTATCTATAATTTCTTATGTTCCATGCTACTTTTATTACAATACTTGAATGTTTTATACATACTTTAAATCATTATTATACATTTTCCGGCACTAACCTATTAACAAGATGCCGAAGTGCCATTCTTTTTCTGCTGTTTTGGTTTCAGAAATCCTAGTAAGGAAATATTCTCGGAATTGGACGAAATCAACGCCCAGGGTCCTATTTTTGCACGAAGCTTCCGAGACCAAAGGAGACGAGGTGGGGCCACGAGGCGGCCACACACCAGGCGGCGCGGCCCGGTGCCGCCCGGCCTGTTGTGTCGCCACCTCATGTGGCCCCCGACCTACCCTTCCGCCTACTTAAAGCCTCCGTCGCGAACCCCCTGTACCGAGAGCCACGATACGGAAAACATTACTGAGAGGCCGCCGCCGACAATCCCATCTCAGGGGATTCAGGAGATCGCCTCCGGCACCCTGCCGGAGAGGGGAATCATCACCGGAGGGGCTCTACATCATCATGCCCGCCTCCGGATTGATGCGTGAGTAGTTCATCCTTGGACTATGGGTCCATAGCAGTAGCTAGATGGTTGTCTTCTCCGCTTGTGATTTCATTGTTATAGATCTTGTGAGCTGCCTAACATGATCAAGATCATCTATTTGTAATGCTACATGTTGTGTTTGGTGAGATCCGATGAATATAGAATATTATGTTAAGTTGATTATCAATCTATCATATTGTAGGATAATGTTGCATAGAAAACAAAAATTTTCCTATCGCGAACACGCAATCCAAGCCAAGATGCAATCTAGAAGACGGTAGCAACGAGGGGATGATCAAGACTAACCCTTGAAGAGATTCCAAAACCTATAAGAGTAGGCTCTTATTGCTGCGGTAGACGATCACTTGCCGCTTGCAAAAGCGCGTAGAAGATCTTGATCACGATCGGTTCCGGCGCCACGAACGGGCAGCACCTCCGTACTCGGTCACACGTTCGGTTGTTGATGAAGACGACGTCCACCTCCCCGTTCCAGCGGGCAGCGGAAGTAGTAGCTCCTCTTGAATCCGACAGCACGACGGCGTGGTGTCGGTGGCGGTGGAGAAATCCGGCGGAGCTTCGCTTAAGCGTGCGGGATATGGTGGAGGAGAGAGAGACCGCTAGGGTTTGGGGAGAGGGGCGCCGGCTAGAGCACCCTTGAGGGGTGCGGCCATGGTGGTGGCTTGAGTGGCCGGCCAGCCCCTCTCTCCCCTCTTTATATAGGTGGAAGCCCCAAGGCTTAGGTCAAAGAGTCCGAATAAGACCCCAACCAAAACCTTCCAAGTGTCCAAACCTAGGGGGAGTGGGACTCCCCCCTTTCCTTGGTGGGGTGGCCGGCCACCATGGTGGGGAGTCCACTTGGGATTCCTCCTCCCTTAGGTTGGCCGGCCACCTTCCATCCTTATTTCTTCCGGACTTTTCTAGAACCTTCTAGAACCTTCCGTAGAACCTTCCGGATCATTTTAATTCACATAAAATGACTTCCCATATATGAATCTTATTCTCCGGACCATTCGGAACTCCTCGTGATGTCCGGGATCTCATCCGGGACTCCGAACAAATATTCGAACTCCATTCCATATTCAAGTACTACCATTTCAACATCCAACTTTAAGTGTGTCACCCTACGGTTCGTGAACTATGCGGACATGGTTGAGTACTCACTCCGACCAATAACCAATAGCGGGATCTGGAGATCCATAATGGCTCCCACATATTCAACGATGACTTTAGTGATCGAATGAACCATTCACATACAATACCAATTCCCTTTGTCTCGCGATATTTTACTTGTCCGAGGTTTGATCTTCGGTATCACTCTATACCTTGTTCAACCTCGTCTCCTGACAAGTACTCTTTACTCGTACCGTGGTATGTGGTCTCTTATGAACTTATTCATATGCTTGCAAGACATTAGACGACATTCCACCGAGAGGGGATAGAGTATCCGATCGTCATGGACAAATCCCACGTTGATCCATATGCCTCAACTCATACTTTCCGGATACTTAATCCCACCTTTATAGCCACCCATTTACGCAGTGGTGTTTGGTGTAATCAAAGTATCTTTCCGGTATAAGTGATTTACATGATCTCATGGTCATAAGGACTAGGTAACTATGTATCGAAAGCTTATAGCAAATAACTTAATGACGAGATCTTATGCTACGCTTAATTGGGTGTGTCCATTACATCATTCATACAATGACATAACCTTGTTATTAATAACATCCAATGTTCATGATTATGAAACTAATCATCCATTAATCAACAAGCTAGTTTAAGAGGCATACTAGGGACTTCTTGTTTGTCTACATATCACACATGTACTAATGTTTCGGTTAATACAATTATAGAATGATATATAAACATTTATCATAAACATAAAGATATAAATAATAATCACTTTATTATTGCCTCTAGGGCATATCTCCTTCAGTCTCCCACTTGCACTAGAGTCAATAATCTAGTTTACATTTGTAAAGATATAACACCTTGGCCTTTCGGTGCTTTATCATGTATTGCTTACGGGATAGGTTTTAGTCAATGGATCTGACACGCTCAGAAACGTATGTATTTTGTAATTCATTTGCGTCTCAACGCATCACTCATTTCCAAATGAGTCGGCATTTAAATATATTTGGTCTTCTGGTGGAACCTTAATTCCGCGGTCTGAAATATGTCACTAATATTGTCACACACAATATAGCTTCAAAGTTCTGACTTTGTCGGAACTACACCAAGTTCTCAAAGAACCTCTTGACTTAACATCCTTTGTCATTGTCAAAACAATGACATATTCTGCCTTCTTTTGTAGAATCCATCACAATATTTAGAACTCTTCTAAATCTAGCATAGACAACTTCTAGCTCATTGTGCTACCTTTTAAACAACACTTAGTCTAATTTGAGATTGAAATTATATTTTATATGTGACAAAACCAATATCGGTGTAACACCTTACAGCGATTTGTTTGTCATTTCTTCATACAAAAATATATATATATCCTTAGTTCTTCTAAAGTACTCAAGGATATTCTTACTGTCGTTCAATGATCATCATATGAATCATTCTGGTATATGCTCATAACACTTTATAGCACATGATATCTGATTGTGTACATGTTATTCGTGATCTATAATCACTCATGTGTTTTTACTCATTGAGTGTCAGATACACTCAAGTCTTGTTAAACCTTCACATGACAAGAACATTTTCTTAATATTTCTATATTGAACTACTTCAATATCCATCATATGTACTTTGACTTAAACTTATTTATGTGTTTCAATCTATCTTCATAGATCTTGACACTAAATTTGTTTCAGTCCATATCCTTTCATTGGAGTTAATTCTCAATGAAACCTTTTAATCAAGTATATAATTACATCATTTATAACCAACTATATGTCACCTACATAAAGTATTATAAATGTGTCTTAGCGCTCCCACTTAATTTCTTGCAAATGCAAGCCTCTTCATCATCGTCTCTGATGAAATCAAAAACTCTTTGACTATTTCATCTGGTGAAGATTCTAACTCCGTGATACTTACTTCATCCAATTGAAGTTCGTATACCTATCTAGTATTCCACGGACCAGCAAAACTCTTGGTTGTATCTTGTATACACCTTTAATACACTTCTGTTAAGTAGTGTATTTTGCCATCCTACTAGCATATCTCATAAAAGAAATATGTAGTGATTACTAGAATAATCCACATAGACTATAAGCATTGCTACGGAAGATCTAATCTTATCGTAGTCAACTCTTTGAACTTTGTCGTAAACAATTTTTCGACAAGTCGAGCTTCTTTAAGGATATTCCATCCAAGTCCATCAATTTTATAGATCCATTTACTTTCAAAAGGTATTTATCTATCTTGGATTTCATGGCATATAGCCATTTTAACGGAGTCAGGGCCCATCATAACTTCTTTGTTTGTAGTTGGTTTATCATTGTTCAAAATCAAATCTTTGTTCACAAATCATTTATTTGATCACAAAGTAAACCATACCTACATGATTCAATATGTATTTCGATCTCCATGGCTAAAACACTTTGTAGTCATGGGAGCCATGATCGTTATGGCCGCTTCCGAAACCAATTCCGATGCTGTGCTACTCTGATCATTATGCTCAGGTTCATAAACCTTATCAAATTATATTGTCCTCCCACCCAAATACTTCACTAGAAACAATTTCTCGGAAATAAGAAACATTGACAAACACTTTTGTCTTTGTCTTGTGGGAAGAATTCCCAATTAAATCTCTGGGATAACCAACAAAGACATTCATCCGATTTTGGTTGTAAACTCTTAGACCAAAATTTAAAGAAAAGACTATTAGGGTTTATACCCATACCATAACTTGTATGGTGTCATTTCAACGGATCATGATGATACTCTATTTAGTGTAAAAGCGGTAGTCACTAAAGCATAATCCACAAAAATATAATGGCGTCATAATATTTTATCTAATCATTAATCCAACAAGGTTTGGATACATCTCTCGATACTATATCATCATTATGATACTCCAAGAAATGTGAGTTGTAGAACAATTTCATAACTCTCTTAGATGTTCGCTAAAACTCGTAATTCAAATATTTCCACTATGATCCAATCATAGATATTTTACTTTTCTATTACGATGATTTCCACTTCATGCTGAAATTTATTTGAATCTATTCAAATGTTTCAAACTTCTTCCTTATCGAATATATCCACATATATATACTCAATTCATTGTTGGAAGTTTTCATGAAGTAGAAGAATCTCCCGCACACAACTATGCCCAGTGAACCACATATATCATCATGTATGTTTCCACTAAGTTAGTTGCCCGTTCAACTCTTGGCCTATGAACGGTATTTCAGTCATTCTCTTTAGAAAAGATTTGCAAGCGCCAAATGATTCAAAAATCGAATGACTCCAAAAATCCATTTGCATGGAGTTCCTTTATGCGTTCCTTTCTAATATGACCTAAAATGCGGTTCCACAAATAAGTGGAATTCAAATCATTTGCCTTATGGCATTTTAGCATCAGTATTATGTATGTATGTTTCACCATTAAGATTTATAATAACTTATCCATCGTACATGGAGTAATGTCATAATTTGAACAACTCATTGTTTTCATTTGACCAGAGCAAAATAACAATTATTAAGTTCTTTATTATAAATTCTAAGGGCTTGATAGGATGCCAACGACGAACATAATAACACTTTATTTTTGTTCCAGAAGTGCATTCCTATCATATTCCTTGTCAGTCACTTAGGTCATTGTATTCTTGTATTGCGTTGTTTTGTATGACATTTCATACCAACCAATATGGTACTAATACCCAAGAATTTCATTGTGTGACCAAACTAGGAATACAACCATATCATGTATATCATGTATATACACCTGAGCTAGACTTTCTAGTCTTTTTCTTTCTGCCAAAATATCTTTTGTAGTTTCTCTTTTAGCTTTCCTCATTATTCAGAAAATACTTCACCTTCAATAACTTCTAGGTTTGTTGGTCAAATACCAATAACCTTGAGGTTCTTACTTTGAAGTTGATCATCATATGACAAGTGTTTCAGATTTCACTATTAGTAACTTTGTAATATGATGAACAATTTCACTCATAATTTTATCCATTATATCATGACGACTTTCCGAGACCATGTCTGTACATGTTAGGCTCGTAAAGTTTTAACCTTAGTATTCGCATGTGCAAATCTGGCTTGCACCCGTTGTATGCACACGTAGAATCTATCACACCCGATCATCACGTGATGCTTAAACGACGAGTCTTAGCAACGGTGCATACTAAGGACGATAACTTCATGAATATGCGAATATTATTAGTGCCCCAATAGTTGGAGGATTGTGACGCCTGGCGTCTTCAACCTTCATACATTCCCATAAAACTTATGAGTTTATGTAGTCTCACCAAATTTATATTCTATCATCTTGCAATAAGGTCTTAGATATCACATATATCTCATACCTTGATTATTTCTGAAAACTAAATTTTCAGCTCCTTACTTTTCAAACAGATTTGAACTTCAAGTTTACGGAGACAAGATAACTTTAGGTACTAATTGAAACCATAGCTCTTTGAATCAACAATGTGAGGTTTACTAAAAGTTTGCAATAGGACTTAATTAATTCTTGATTCTTTAACAATACGGTACCAATCCGTAAAGTTTCTTGTCAGATTTTAACAGTATTTCTATCTCAATAACAAGACTAGCGCATGGTAGAAAACGGATGCCAATACTACAAAATTAATTCAAAATACTACTCAGACTATGTTTATGATAATTAGTTCATGTTTTAATCTAATTACTAATGAACTCCCACTTAATACAACATCCCTCATAGTTGTTAAGTGGTACACGATCCAAATCCACTATACCAAAACCGATCATCACGTGAGATGATGTAGCTTCAATGGTGAACATCAACATGTTGATCATATCATCCATATGACTCGTGTTCAACCTTTCGGTTTCCGTTGTCCCGAGGCCATGTCTGTACATGCTAGGCTCGTCAAGCAAACCCAAGTATTCCGCGTGTGCAACATGGCTTACACCCGTTGTATATGAACGTTGAATCTATCACATCCGATCATCACGAGATGCTTTGAAACGACGAACTTTGGCAACGGTGCATACGAGGGAGAACACTTTATTATCTTGATATTAATGTGAGGGATCATCTTATAATGCTACCGTCACGATCTAAGCAAAATAAGATGCATAAAGGATTAACATCACATGCGTTCATATGTGATATGATATGGCCCTTTAGTCTTTGCGCCTTCGATCTTCATCTCCAAAGCACGGACATGATCTCCATCATCAACGGGCATGATCTCCATCATCGTCGGCGTAGCGTCAAGGTCCATGGCGCCGTCTTCATGGTTGTTCACCTCATGTAGCAACTATTACAACTACTTTGAAATACTACTCAACATGAAATTTAAAGACAACCATAAGGCTCCTGCCGGTTGCCACAATACAATAATGATCATCTCATACATATTCATCATCACATTATGGCCATATCACATCACCAAACCCTGCAAAAACAAGTTAGACCTCTAATTTGGTTTGCATATTTTACGTGGTTTAGGGTTTTCGAGTAAGATCTAATCTACCTACGAACATGAACCACAACGGTGATACTAGTGTTGTCAATAGAAGAGTAAATTGAATCTTCACTATAGTAGGAGAGACAGACACCCGCAAAGCCACTTATGCAATACAAGTTGCATGTCGAGCGTGGAGCAAATCTCATGAACGCGGTCATGTAAAGTTAGCCCGAGCCGCTTCATCCCACTATGCCACAAAGATGCAAAGTACTCAAACTAAAGACAACATAAGCATCAACGCCCACAAAACCATTGTGTTCTACTCGTGCAACCATCTATACATAGACACGGCTCTGATACCACTGTAGGATAATGTTGCATAGAAAACAAAAATTTTCCTATCGTGAACACGCAATCCAAGCCAAGATGCAATCTAGAAGACGGTAGCAACGAGGGGATGATCAAGACTAACCCTTGAAGAGATTCCAAAACCTATAAGAGTAGGCTCTTATTGCTGCGGTAGACGATCACTTGCCGCTTGCAAAGCGCGTAGAAGATCTTGATCACGATCGGTTCCGGCGCCACGAACGGGCAGCACCTCCGTACTCGGTCACACGTTCGGTTGTTGATGAAGACGACGTCCACCTCCCCGTTCCAGCGGGCAGCGGAAGTAGTAGCTCCTCTTGAATCCGACGCACGACGGCGTGGTGTCGGTGGCGGTGGAGAAATCCGGCGGAGCTTCGCTTAAGCGTGCGGGATATGGTGGAGGAGAGAGAGACCGCTAGGGTTTGGGGAGAGGGCGCGGCTAGAGCACCCTTGAGGGGTGCGGCCATGGTGGTGGCTTGAGTGGCCGGCCAGCCCCTCTCTCCCCCTCTTTATATAGGTGGAAGCCCCAAGGCTTAGGTCAAAGAGTCCGAATAAGACCCCAACCAAAACCTTCCAAGTGTCCAAACCTAGGGGGAGTGGGACTCCCCTTTCCTTGGTGGGGTGGCCGGCCACCATGGTGGGGAGTCCACTTGGGATTCCTCCTCCCTTAGGTTGGCCGGCCAAGGTGGGTGGAGTCCCTTTGGGACTCCACCTTCCATCCTTATTTCTTCCGGACTTTTCTAGAACCTTCTAGAACCTTCCGTAGAACCTTCCGGATCATTTTAATTCACATAAAATGACTTCCCATATATGAATCTTATTCTCCGGACCATTCCGGAACTCCTCGTGATGTCCGGGATCTCATCCGGGACTCCGAACAAATATTCGAACTCCATTCCATATTCAAGTACTACCATTTCAACATCCAACTTTAAGTGTGTCACCCTACGGTTCGTGAACTATGCGGACATGGTTGAGTACTCACTCCGACCAATAACCAATAGCGGGATCTGGAGATCCATAATGGCTCCCACATATTCAACGATGACTTTAGTGATCGAATGAACCATTCACATACAATACCAATTCCCTTTGTCTCGCGATATTTTACTTGTCCGAGGTTTGATCTTCGGTATCACTCTATACCTTGTTCAACCTCGTCTCTGACAAGTACTCTTTACTCGTACCGTGGTATGTGGTCTCTTATGAACTTATTCATATGCTTGCAAGACATTAGACGACATTCCACCGAGAGGGCCCAGAGTATATCTATCCGTCATCGGGATGGACAAATCCCACTGTTGATCCATATGCCTCAACTCATACTTTCCGGATACTTAATCCCACCTTTATAGCCACCCATTTACGCAGTGGTGTTTGGTGTAATCAAAGTATCTTTCCGGTATAAGTGATTTACATGATCTCATGGTCATAAGGACTAGGTAACTATGTATCGAAAGCTTATAGCAAATAACTTAATGACGAGATCTTATGCTACGCTTAATTGGGTGTGTCCATTACATCATTCATACAATGACATAACCTTGTTATTAATAACATCCAATGTTCATGATTATGAAACTAATCATCCATTAATCAACAAGCTAGTTTAAGAGGCATACTAGGGACTTCTTGTTTGTCTACATATCACACATGTACTAATGTTTCGGTTAATACAATTATAGCATGATTATAAACATTTATCATAAACATAAAGATATAAATAATAATCACTTTATTATTGCCTCTAGGGCATATCTCCTTCACATATATGTGTTGTTTATGTTCTTGCATGCTCTCCGTTGCTAGTAGAGGCTCTGGCCAAGTTGATACTTGTAACTCCAAGAGGGAGTAATTATGCTCGATAGTGGGTTCATGCCTCCATTAAATCTGGGACAGTGACAGAAAGTTCTAAGGTTGTGGATGTGTTGTTGCTATTAGGGATAAAATATTGATGCTTTGTCTAAGGATATTTGTGTTGATTACATTACGCGCCATACTTAATGCAATTATCTGTTGTTTACAACTTAATACTGGAAGGGTTCGGATGATAACTGAAGGTGGATTATTTAGGCATAGATGCATGCTGGATAGCGGTCTATGTACTTTGTCGTAATGCCCTGATTAAATCACATAGTAATCATCGTTGATATGTATTGAATCTTTATTTGTCAATGGCTTGCCTGTAATTTGTTCACCCAGCATGTTAGTTATCTTATTGGAGAGACACCTCTAGTGAACTATGGACCCCGGTCCATTCTTTTACATCTGAATACATTCTCTGCTTTTCTGTTCTTTGCAAACAAACACCATCTTCCACTCGATACACTTAATCCTTTGTTTTCAGCAAGCCGGTGAGATTGACAACCTCACGTTACGTTGGGGCAAAGTACTTTGATTGTGTTGTGCGGTTCCACGTTGGCGCCGGTTTCACTGGTGTTGCGCCGCACTACATTCCTCCACCAACTACCTTCACGTGCTTCTTGGCTCCTACTGGTTCGATAACCTTGGTTTCTTTCTGAGGGAAAACTTGCCGCTGTGCGCATCATACCTTCCTCTTGGGGTTACCAACGGACGTGTACATCTACGCGCATCAATGCTCGTAGCCTTTTTTCTTGTCGGTCTCTCTTTTTGGTCTTATCTTTCTACAACCATTTTATTTGCTGGAATTTGGCCTTTTTGTAGTCCATTATTATTTTTTCAACATATTTTCGTAGCTGGTCTATACAGTCAGATGGGTCTGGTCCCAGTAATCAGATTTTGTTCATACGTGGTGTCAACAATATTTAACACGTTTATCGTCTAACATGCTTTGAAGACACATACATCAACAATATTTAAAACAAAACATAGAACATATGGAACACATCAATTAACACTAAAAATAGTCTATTACAATCCTACAACGAGTTTATTACAACCCATATAGGCCTAATATTATAATATAATATGCTAATCGTTTATCGCAACTTTTTGTTCTTTCTATTCCTATAATGTGAGTTTGTCAAATGCATGTGGTTTTGAATTTATTACAACCCATATAGGCCTAATATTATAATATAATATGCTAATCGTTTATCGCAACTTTTTGTTCTTTCTATTGCTATAATGTAAGTTTGTCAAATGCATGTGGTTTTGAATCTTCTTTATAAATGAATTCATATCACAATAATTTTTATTCCCATGTTTTTAGAACCTACAAAACAAAAGAACCTCGGACTTCTCAGTGAGTCATGAGTTTATGGGTACAAGTTCAATCACTAGCCGACTAGGTACTCGATCGATGCAAATTTGTTGATTAGTAGTAAATTAAGGGTATCTCCATATCAATGATGTAAACGTTTTAAAAATTTGCTTCATACTTCTATATATATACTTGGCAAGACTTCAAAAAGAGTTTAGCTTTTGGCTATATTTATCGCCATGCATCTGGGGATGGAGAGAGAAATTTATTTCCACTACTTCTAATTAATTTAATTTTTTTTCTTAAATTAAACTGTTAAAAACTACTACTTAATATATATAATAAGAAATTACCCCCTCCATTTAATTTTATAAGACATGCACATATTAAAAGTAAAAATGAACATTAATTGATAAATAAAAAAGAAATTATATCTCATAAATATTACTAGCAATGATCGGCGCGGCGGCACGCCGCGCCAGTATGGTAGCGGGCGGATGGATACGGGATGTCAAATAGTGACACTTATTGGTTCTACTCCGTATCAATTAAGCATAAAACTATAAAAAGAAGCACGAAGTGATCTTTCTAGATTGTGTACTATTCTCTCGATAGAAGAATCTTAACTTGGACATTAAAAAACAATGGAGTAGTTATGGATGGCTTCTGCAATCTTGTTTTTTTGTGTTGAGAAGAGGCTCCTTCAATCCGAACCTAAGCAGCAATATAACGTCAATTGCTAGTATGCTCACTTGCATTGATTAAGACGAATGTAAAACAAATGGATTAATGAAATACTTCATCAAATTAAATGAAAATATCTGATTGCATTTAGAATGTATTCTATGTCAAACTACTACATATGAAAACAAAACTCATTAGGTATTTCTATACAGAAGAGACTATTCTATGAATTCATCAACCCCATAAAGATGGTCAATTATTTTTACTATGATGATGTATTCTCTATCAATAAAACAAAGATTCGTAAGAAAACATTATAAAGAAGACAAAATCAGAACAGTATATATTTGAGTGAGATCTAACATGAACGTCAACACATAAATTTTGTTGGATGTTTTACTCCCTCCGATTCATATTACTTGACGCTAATATAGATGTATCTAGACACATTTTAGTTGTGATACATCCATTTTAGCATCAAGTAAAATGGACCGGAGGGAGTATTTTAAATGGTAAGCAAATAATATTAGTTTGCTTACTTGTTTTAGTGAAAGTACATATATTGGTAGTTACAGATGGCCCACCAATAGCAATCATCTAAGCTCAACTTGCTAGTGAATCCTCAAGTATAAACTAATCCTGAACTCAAAATGGGGAAATTATATTTTTCACATTTGAGCATGAATCGGAGATAGAGAGAAGCAACCAACAAAACAAAGCAGACAATACAGAGTTGCGCATGAAAAAACATAAAACATGTGAAACCTTAATAGTGTTCATCATATGACGATAGGTAGAAGCATTACCTTCCAGAATTTTGTTGGCAGTCACAGGCTTTTTTGTCCCTCTTTACTTTTAAAAAAACTGCAAACTGCAATTATTTTATGGAACAACAGTAAAACTGGGTGATTAGAAATATTTCTTCCCATATAGAACTGCTCTGCCCTATATAGTACATTTAACAGATCGAAAGGAGAAGCCGTTGGCGGAAAGACAGATCTGACTGCGGATTTTACTAAATCTGATGCAACAATGGTTTCATCGCTCAAGATAGAGGGACCTGGAGTAGAAAGGCACTAAAGTAAAGCAGCAGCAAGATGAATCCGTACTTCTCGAGTGGCCGGCGCTGATCGAGACGACCACAATCGTGAATGTGCCCCGTCGGTGGTCAGCTAGTGCTTCTTCGCCAACAATTTCCATCGCTGCATATAGAAGGTAAACTTACCTTGCAATTGTAGGTAGGACAAACCATAACATTTATGCACACACAATAGTTACAAATATCTGCAATACAGACTATCAATTATCCACACGTTTCAGATTTAACAACCAAGATGAATGACAGGTGGGCTACAGCCATAGCTTTATTATCACAAAAAACTTCAGTATAACATACTGGTGCGCACTGTGTAAGGATGAACTGGGCCATCTGATTTCGACTGCACAAGATAGACCCTAAAAATGGAAGAACAGAAAACATCACTAAACAACTGGGTACGCAGTTTATACATAGTGCAAATACAGAGGATATGAATAATCATACATAGAACTGTTGTCTGGACCCATCATAATCTTTAAGCAGTGGATGACCAAACACTATAGACTAATTACACAGCACGTCATTCATACAGACAAAATGTGCTTTAGATCCTCCGGAGGCTGCGGCTGGAGCAACCTCCGGGCGAAGCATCGTCAGATGGGCGTGGATCGTGTGACGCGCACGCGCACGTCTCCTTTCCTGCGTGTGGGGCCCGGCAATCTCGTCATTCTTCACGAATCCAAATCGCGCTCGCCCCAGCGCTGGGGAGCCCTTCGGCCGGCCTTGACGGTGCGCCGCCGCGTCCGCCGCCGCGTCCGCCTCCCCCCTCCCCCCCGAGATGGCCGGCCTCGACGGATGGCTAACCGCGCCGCCGACGTGCTCCACGCAGCGCCGCCGTCGCCCGACCTCCTCTTCCACCTCGCGAGAGCGCCGACCTCCGCCTTCACCTCGACGCCGGCCGCCTCTCGCCAGGGGCACCCTCTAGCGCCGGCCACCTCCACTTCCACCTCGCCGGCCGACGCTCGAAATCCACCCGCGCCGGAGACCTCCACTTCCAACTCGCCGGCTGCCGCTCGAAATCCACACGCGCCGCCCGATCTCCGCAATGCTTCACCCCTGGTTGGACGGGTTGCAAGGTGTGTGATGCAAGCCGGCGCCATTGTGCTCCCGGTTGTTGCTAGTTGGCGCTGTCGCGCTGTGAGCTCCGTGCGTGTTGCTGCGAGGCCTGGCCGCCTGTGCGGCGATAACAGGATGACGTTGTGTCAAGCGCCAGTCGTCGGTGCAACGGCGCGATGGGGAAAGCTGCAAAGGCTGGCCGCCAGAGCTGCAAAGGCCGGTATCGTCTGCTGCAAAGGCCACTCGTGACTGCTGCTGGCGGAGGCGACGATGCTTCCGATGAAGCGGTGCTGCCATAGGTGGATGACGGTGCTTCTACCGGTGCGCGGCGGTGCTACCAGCCATGGCTGGCTGTGCTGCCATAGGCGGACGATGACGCATCCACCGATGCGCGGTGGTGCTACCAGCCATGGCCGGCAGTGCTGCTATGGTCTAGCGGAGATGCTTCCATAGGTAGGTGTCGGTGCTACCATGGGTGTACGATGGTGCTGCTGCAAGGAGCAGGCGGTGGTGATGGTGGCGATGCTACCAACGACAGGAGTCCTTGCTGCAAAGTACGAAGTAGGCAATAATGTAATTTTGTGGCTTCTATTGTTCTCCGGTTTTGCTAATTTAGTATAATTTGGGTTGCAGTACTTCATTTGTTGGGCTGCATCCTTTTTGTGACTGTGGTTCCTTAATTTTATTTTGTGCTGCATTACTATATTTTTTTAGCTTCATTACTATGAAATTTGGGCTGCATTGCAGCAAGACAATTTTGTATCTTCGGCGAGGTCTCCGGCGAGTAGTGTACGATGCTACAGTAGTATATTTTTTGTGCTGCAAATGTTCTATTGTTTTGCTATTTTAGTACAAAATTGTTGCTTCAAACACTCCGGCGAGGTCTCCGGCGAGGTCTCCGGCGAGGTCGGTTTAGCTTCAATAGCACAAAGTTTTTGCTCCGGCGAGTCTCCGGCGGGTCTCCGGCGAGGTCTCCGGCGAGGTCTCCGGCGAGCCTTGTGTCCAACAGGTCATTTTCTTTCTTTTTTATTCGAACCGTTTTTGTGCTTCAATGAAGCAAAAGTGGGGCTTTTTGTGCTGCGACCAAGCAATATCCGGTTTTGAGATGAAAATGGACACGTGGCAGCTGGGGAAGCCAGAGGCTGGAATCGCTCCGTGCCTCCGGAGGATTGTCAGCGTCGTGTATGATTACAAAAGGCTTCCGTACATACCACTGATCTTATTCAGAGATAGCTACCAAGATGAAGGACTGATCAACCTACAGACATAGCATTGCTACCAGAACGAACTTCTTCCGTACAGACCACTGATCTTATTCAGAGCTAGCTAGCAAGATGGCTACCAGAACAAACTTCAAAGACTCTAGTACTTCTGTGTGTGTATGGATAAACTGGGCCATCTAATCTGGCTTGTACAAAATAGCACCTGAAGTTGAAGGAATAGAGAACCGACATTAAACGACCGAGTAGACAGTGTACACATAAAACATTCAAGGACATGAATGATCTTACAGAAATTGTTGATTCTAGTCAGCATCTCTAGAGATTCCAGCTGGGAGAACAACTGAAAAGAAATATGCTGCTTGGAGATTCCAGTCAGCATCTCACTGAGTAACTATAGTTGTCCTTCAGGAAATAATTAGTTCCAACTTGCATTCGAAGTGCAAGCATGTCTATAATAAGCTGATATGGTCCAGTTGAAACTTGCATCATCAATGTTAGGTTTTCAAAACAATTTACTGCAATGAACTCAATCTGTTCAACTATTTAGGTAACCTTGAGCAAGAAATAACCATTTTGTTTTTTCAAAGCTAACTTGTTTCTCAGTTCTAGCTTAAATCCTTTCCATACAGATCGTCAGATAGGACAGTAATCCTTTTCGGTACAATTACTTGTCATGATTCTCATAGATTTTGTGCCTTGAAAGTGTTTTCCATTCAGCAATCCCAAATCATCCAAGAAAAAATGGATACAGTTTACATTCTCTTTGTACAAGAACCAGTGAGTGAGAATCTGCAAATTAAAATGGATTATGTAAGGAAAATGCAATCTTCGAGAGAAAAAAATATATTATAAACCAAGTAGATATCTTTACTCCCGGAAGCAACCAAAATGTCAGATGTAATGGCATGAAACCCTGCATCATTCTACGACGAAAGAAGCAGAATCCCCTAGATAATGCTATTATTTTCGTTTCTTCTCTTTGCATGCAAGAAAACCATATTTTTTTAAAAGGCTGTAAGCAATAAGTTCAAGAGTGGACTTAGAGTTAGAGTACGTGCCATGATCATGTAAGTACAAAAAATTCTAGAGTAGATGTTTATCATTTCATTTAACAATCAGACTCTCAACACAACAAATGTGCATCGGAGAGTGTATCGGAAATCAGACAATAATAATGACAAATAAGGAGGACCTGGACTTCATACCTAAAAGTAATACATATAAGGGGCCCTTCAGCGTTCCATGCCACTTTTTATTTTAAACTGTTCTAACCTTTATGCAGAAATTGTTTTATGAGTGTCTTTATGCTATCATGGATACTGATCTGCTTGCTTGGTAATGTAAATTAAAAATATGGACAAATTACACTATAAATAGTACATATTCCGGTTCTTGTTCTTTGTTACTCCCATGCTAAATGATGAATACTAATCTGGTTCCTAGAAGGCAGTAGGCTGTAGGCCAGATACATAAGGCATCTATCCGGCTACTCTTGTGTTATATAATTGGGTGGTTGAGTTAAATATGAGATGATTCACAGTATATCTCTCCATTGTGAATCTCTACTGACTCATGTGGGCTTGAATAATACACTCTCATGTTGGCAAAATTACCCAAATTACTGCTCCCCACTAAATAAGTTCTTCAAAACTAAGCTCTAATTTGCAGAGCCAGTTGCAGTCTGAAATCTGAATAGATACAATATGGCATGCATGCTGCATCATACACAATACAATATTGGATGGGCAGATATATTCCGAGGGAATTGATGCCACATTCAAGTTTTAAGATCAGGGGCATGAATTGTTAAACATTGCAAATTTAACATACGTCATACATGATTTAACATGCTGCAGAATGCGTAATACACTTATGTGTGGATAGTTATTTTCCTGGGATTTGATGACATATTCAAGTCATAAGATGAGGGCACCAATTGCTCACTATGCACGGTTTAACATACATAATACATGATTAACATCGTAGAAACAAATCGAACAGGCACCTTACCGATGTGGACAAAAGCAGAAGATCATCCGCAGTTCACGTAGTACACCCATATGTTTCTACCATCAAGCAACTAAAATTAATACTATGTAGGTGAGTTGTGTTAGCAAAAGGTGGAAACCTAGAGATCATGGACAGAATAGCAGGAACGGCAAGTCAAGCGCTGCAGTAACATCTTGAAGGCCACAACATCGGCAGGAGGAAGTGACGTAGTAGAGGGCAAACCTTGCCGGAGGCCGCCATCAAATGATCCTCTTTACCATCTAACACTCAACATTCATGATACAGGTCCACCTCGTACGGGTGCATCGGTCCTGTATCACCCGCCACCACCGCGAAGTGATCCATGGTAGTTGGTACCGAAAGGTCTTCTGCCAGGGGAGGAGGCCATTTGGGGGCCGTCGTGCTGTACAAAAGCAACAGACTAAGATTCAAAACACACATAGCAGGTTATAGTATAGTCCAGACAAATGGAACACAACTCTGTCAAAAGGAAAACACAACATTGTTGTGCAACAGAAGGCTTCAGGATGGTACATCGTCATAGATAGAAACTAAGCACTGTGTCGCCTAGACGAAGTGTTTAGCACTTCAAGCTGTATCAGCATGTATATAGTGATAGCTTTGTCAAGGTATGTTTTACTGTCAGCTGTGACTGTGTAATGTGGTTTTACTGGTCCAAAAGGACTCGGTGTGTACTCAATCATTGGGGCTGAATTTAAGTTAGAGGGAAAACCTCTTATCTGCAGCTGAACCATCTAATAAAAAGGTGTAGATACACCATATTTTACTGTCATCACTATATTGCAGATACCCAAATAGATTTATTTCTTATCGTTGTGCATACTTGTGGGTATAAACAAAACAAACTCAAATCTCATGAAGCTAGCAAATGAGAAGACAAAACTATAGCCAACCAGCATCTCCCTTACATGTCTAAATCATAGAAACAAAGAATTTTCAAAAGAAAAATCAGAACACAAGATGACACAATTACCATAATAAATACTGAAACATTTTAAACTTAAATAGTAGACAACTAACATGCACAGGATCACCATAAAATGATCATGAGAACATCTTCTGGTAACATGTCTGCAACGTACAAAAAGGAAATAAGCTAATATAGTGAAACCATGCCCATAGTAAAAATAGGTTAAAAATTCACAACTAACAGAAAACTATTTTTTATAGATCTCTGATATTGATGTATACTCGTATCATAGTTCTCAGAAAAAGCAAAAAAAAAAAAAAAAAAAAAAAAAAGAGACCAGCAGTTTTATGTTTCACAATGCAGAATGACTGCCATTGGCGAGAGCAGCCTATTCCTACAACAGAACATGGGTTGAGTGGTTGAACCTAGAACCTAAAACCATTCCAATTTGAAAGTAATACTTGTTGGCTGGATAGTATACTCTGGGTTTTCCTACGGTTGAGTGGACAATCTACCTCAATGATCAATCAAAAATAATTGTGAGGTGTTTTCCTACAACAGAACATGGGTTGAGTGGTTGAACCTAGAACCAAACTATACACCTAGTTCTTTATGTAAAGAACAAACAATCCAAATTACAGATAGTATATACTTGTTTTCGTAATTAATAATTTGAACCAAATAAAAGCATATTACAATGTAAAACCTAACCAGAATGCAAGGACAAAACGGCGATGACCGCCTGTTGAAGTCGCTACGGAGCAACGGCGGCCAAGCATGGCACCGAGGAATAGCCGCTCACAGACCGCATGAGGCCGCCGCCATCCGGACACCCTCCATCCATGCAACTCTGCTCCACTCCAACTGCAGGATTCCTCCGCTGCCACTATCATGTAGTAGTGCTATTTCCAAATCATCTAACAGCGACAGAGCCAGTTCAAATTATTCTGCAGATAAAATTAGAGCAAATATTCATACCATGTTAGATAGTTGATGTATTTCATCGAAGATCTGGCAGGAAGTCTAGCAGCTTGAATCCGTATAGTTTAAATAAAGTTTCACATGAAACTGCGCCTCAAGAAAATCTAGTCCCCACCGGTAGAATTACAGCCAACATATGTTGGTAGTATTGATCAAATACTTATTCCTATACCCGTTGCCTTCAATTTCAATATTTTTGCCTATAACCATTGCCTCCAATTGATGGAGCAATACATACACTTGCCCCATATTTCACAGAATAACATAGGCTCGACGACCCCAAGAGATTACATTACACTCCTTTAGGAATAGATTACCCAAAGTGAGCAATTAGAGGGATGATCCTGTGGGCACGAATTGGATTGAAGCCGGTGCAGGTTTGACCTAGCCTTGATATTCACCCTACAAATGCAAAAAAGAGGATTTATTGGACCGAAAAGGTGGATTGGAATGAGAATATGTACTTGAGATATTGGAGCCGGCATATGTATAGAAGACATAGCTAGAAACCAAAATGCATTAGTAATTAGAGCAAGATTAATTATGAAATTCATTCAGGGAGGTCTACGGATTATTCACTGGCTACTAACGTTGCAGATTAAATAGATTATATTCATGAATTAATAACGTTGTACATTGAAGAGAATTGATTGGCACTTACATAGTCACCAGGGGGGTGGTAGGAGATGAGGCAGCCTCAGGCCTTCACGGGTGAGGTCGAGGGATAGTTGAGGACTGCGGACGCCGGCCGGCCAGCAGCACTTGCCAGCGGCGCCATCTGTGGAGACGGGGGAGGCCGAGGCAAAGCAGTGCCCCCCAGATCCGGATCAGCCGCCAGCGTTGTTGGTGGCTGTGCGCCCACACAGCGAACCAGACGGCCGGGTCGAGGGCCACCGCTCAGTAGGGATCTAGGCGGCAGCGGCAACGACCTGCAAGAGCTGGAATTGGAGCGCCTCTCCCTATTCCAACAGAGCAGCTGTGGCGTGGAGACTCTGGGTGCATCAATCGTGGGCAGAACAGGAGGAACGGCAAACTGAACCACGACTCCGCTTGAACTGAAGGCCATTCACTGCCCAAAACACGCACTGCCGAACCTCCCACCAAATACGCGAGACACAATAGAAGCTGGCCCCGCCGGCGACAACCACAACCAGCACGAAGCGCACTCATAGGACTTGCTACATCAACAGAAACAATCCAAAGTAAGGAAAAACCAAATCTCAAGGCGTACAGCAAGGAAACAAGATAAGAACCCATACGAAAGCAATTAGGGCACGGTGGAAGGGAGATGATTGACGCCGGGGGCGAACCGCCTTCTCTGCAATGGCTTCGTCACCAGCTAGGCACCGTCCCGTCCTGCCGGTCGCGGGGTAAATCGTCGCCGTCGTCCATCCGTAGGCGACTAACAAGACGATGAAGAATGGTCACCGCCTCTCCATGTTGCTCCCCATTCCACCAAGCTGACGCGGATGAAGGGGAAAATTGTGCTGGCAACCACGCCCCATGTCGCTCTCCTCGATCCCCACGGCGCCGCATCTCCATCAACCGCCGATCTTTAAACCGCTCTCCACTTGAATCCGCCGTCTCCTCTCCTCTGAGCATAGTCTCTCCACCAGAGCATACAAAAATAATAAAGATATAAGCATAAGACCAGGAGAGGTAGCACGCGTCGGCCCATAAACAGCCCACACGTGGGGACACAGTAACCAGCGCCGCTTTGACCGAACCAGAAAGCTCCAACACCCGACAATTTAAACAGGACTGGTTCACCCCTATCCAAGCATATTGCAGCTTTGGGCACACCGGTATCACACCAAGCGAGCCCACACTGCTATATGTTTATAGGAAAACAAACTCTGAACTACACAAAAACGCTACCAAGACCCGAAAGTGCACACATAAAAGAAACAAGGGGGTATTTCATATGAAATAACACGTGTTTGCACCATGTTAATCCAGAGATAGGCCTCAAAATTCTTACAAAAAAGATGTGTGTTCATCTTTAATATAGTAGTTATAGCGTTGAATATGAAACCAAGAGTATATTTTTTGTGGCATATATATATATCATATTTTATTGAGCAAACTCGTGGTTAAAACTTTTCTTAAAATAAATGCATGCATTACAAATCCAAATGAAGGGAGTATAATGTAGGATAAATCTAACGGATATCGCTTTATGATTTAAATAATGATACCTTTTTGTGTAAAAATTGTCAAATTTATAAAAGCTATGCTTAGGATTGAACTAGAACTACAATTAATCTGAAGTGAAGGGAGTAATAAACTTTGCCCAAGCTTTGATGTAGAAAAAAGAGAGAGATTTATTCTCTTACTTCTAATTACATAATATAACATACCTTAGCTGAGTAGTTGTATGATATATTGGGTTGGTTATTGACATGATAACTTTTGTTAACTAATTTATATAATGTTGAGGATGTGAGACTTACTCACCGGGCTAGGAGAGCGAATGTATGACCCACTCATCTAGGTTCAAGTCTCCATAGACACGAATCTAACTTCTTATTACTTCTAGAATTAAACTCCTTGTGAGTACCTCGCCTGCCGTAAGTTTACATATTATTGGAGATACCCTAAAGATCATGTGTTGGTAGGAAACTTTAAGAATTAGGCATGTCTCACTTGGCGTTAAGTGGATTGAAAATATTAGATCGAAAAGAACAAACGAGCTACTTATTTTGGGGTAACATAATATCTAAAGGAACACAATGTGCACAGCTGCTCCCACATGCCACCTCATAATCATCCCCTATGTTCTCTCCCTTCAGCTTCCCACAATCACCACTCTATTCAAAATAGGCGCATGGAGATATGTTGTCGCCGTGATTGTCCAAAACGCATCACCATCGCAAATCGAGGCTGCTGACACCACAAAGGGAATCTTTGATTCGCTGGATTGCGATGTCATGCTCATTGTAAGTCAACATGTTTTTTTATTTGTTTGATTGTGTCACAAGAAAAACAAATAATTTTATCCAAGAGCTTGTATTGATGAAACAAATCCTATGAAATGCAGTGCAAAAAAGTCCTTAGGAAAAATATATGATCCAATCCCACGTATCAAGCAATTAGCACAACAAAAAGAAAATCAGTTAGCTCAAACATGCCGAAACAGTAAAAATACAAAGGAGATTACAACAACATGGGCTAGAGTTCGGTTAACCCGGGTGTCACCACCAGTCACCAGAACAACACGGGGGAGCCCTCCGTGATTCCCCTTTTTTCCGAAAATGGAAGTGTTTTTATTAATTATTTTTAAAGTATATGTCACAGTCGATTTTTAGGGGCACTTTCTTAGAGGCATTTTTGAAACTGCCTAGAAAAATACATTTTAGAGGCACTTCCAAATTATTGCCTGAAAATATACGATTTTAGGGGACAATATTGAAAAGTGCCTTAAAAACTGATTATTTAAGGCAGTTTCATAAAATGACTGCAAAAATACTATTTTTTGGGGCTGTTTGGAAAGTGCCTGGAAAATAGCTATGCATTTACGGAAAACCCCTCTATCTTTATCCTAAGAATCTCACCCTCTGTTCTGTCTTCACCAGGAAACCCTAACCTGGAGAGCGCCTCTCCAATGGCGACAACACACGATTTTACGACCCTGCCCCCTTCCCCCTCCACCGCGCAGGTAGATCTTTTCCTCCTCCTCCGCCCGCCGATCGATCACGCCACCGATACGGCGAGGCGAAGATGGAGACCTCGGCCGCGACCGCGGCGGCGGAGGAGGAGCGGGGGCTCGCGGCATCGCTGACGGCGCGGTACTCGGACTGGGTGGTGGAGGAGCTGGACGAGCTCGGGGGCAGCTTGCTGCTCACGGACCTGGCCATGCCGGGCCACCCCATCGTCTACGCCTCGCGCGGCCTCCCCGCCCCCACGGGCTACCCGCGCCGTGCTCGGCCGCAACGCGCGCCTCTTCCAGGGCGCCGCCACCGACCGCGCCGCCGTCGCCGGGGTCCGCGAGACCATGCGCGCCCAGCGCGCGCACCAAGTCGCCATCCTCAACTACCGCCGCGACGGCTCGCCCCACTGGGTGCTGCTCCACGTCGCGCCCGTCTTCCACGCCGCCGACGGGCGGGTGCTCCACTTCCTCGCCGTCCAGGTGCCCATCGCCGCCGCCGTGCCCCGCAGTGCGGCGTGCCGCGGACCCGCGCTGTTCGCGGCGTGCAGGGAGGAGGCCAGGCTGGAGGAAGAGCTGCCCTGCGCCACCCACGCTCGGGAGGTGTTTGTGGATATCGATAAGAGAGGTCAGTTTGATTCTGGACGTGCTGCTCTTACAGTCTTACTCTTACTATTCGGCGCTACTATATATTGCTCCACAACAGCCACGGATGAGCAGTGAACCCAACATTAATTGCACATAAGCGAGCTGGTAATTTATACCCTGTGCCCTACCGTTCCTTTATTTGGAATGTACTGCCTATGCCGTATACTGCCTATGCCTCTGAGCCTCTCCAATGGCGCTCTTCCCGCGTGAACAGGGCGGCCGCCACGGCAGAAGGAGGAGCAGCATTGCGAGTGGATTGTATTTGTTCTGCGGCGAATGGGCGAGAGCTGTATAATCAGGAGCAGCGGGAGGGCGGGGCTGGATCGGAAGCACATCTGCGACGCCACCTGGACAAGGCCGTTCTCGCTCCACGTCCTGGGGATCGGCGTGTGCCCAGGCTACCACAACCGCCTCTTCGTTCCCTCCTCCGTCCCCAAGGGCTGCTGCTCCGAAGGTGACGCGATCTTCACCCCCTCTCCCCCACATGAGGTTCCACGGGCTCATGGCCTGATCCCTGACAAATCCCTTTAGGCGTGATGCGTTTATGTAGTCATGTGGCTACTTTACTGGTTTGTGTAATATGCGGTATGCTAGGAGAAATTTGGGATTAGCTCGGTTTGATTTAACTTCACAGTACTTTTTGCTCACAAGGTGTTTGTGATATTGTGTAGCGGTGCATTTGTTAGTGCAAAGATGAATCATGTATGCTTACTCCTATACTCGTGTGCTACTAATATTGAACAGTAATGAATCAATTGGAGTAATACAATGAGGATCCATTTCTGATATTGCCTGTCGTGAACTGTGTGTGGTTGATTAAGAGCATCCCCACTCGTTGGCGCTCCCCACGCCCAAATCCGGCGATATTGTCGTCCGGATTGGAGGAAAATTTGGCCTGGGAAGGTCCATCTTCCCAGCCGCGAGTCCAGGATGGATGTAACGAATTCAGACAAATTTGGCGAGTTCGTTCAAACATAAGCGAAATTTAATGATATTTAACATACATAGGCGAGTTCGTACATAAATAGGCCGAATTCGTACATATATTTAAATTCGGCGATTGGCAAACTAAACTTAAACTAAATAGCGTCCTACTACATGCCCAAATGGCGGTAGAAGGACGTGTAGTCGCCGCCGTCGTCGTCGCTCGAGCCGGCGTTGTCTGGCTCGTACCGCAGCTCGTGCCCTCGGCGTCGCCGTGCGTGGCGGCGACGGAAGTACATGTCGTCGTCGCTGCTCTCCTCGAGCTTCACCACCTCCGGGCGCGGCGTTCCTAGCGGCGGATGGTGCGGCGGCGCGAATGGCGAGTTGACGGGCGGCCGATCCGCGCCGGCGCTGCTCGCCTCCGCGCTCCCATCACGCCTGGACCAGTCCAGTGCGGCGTCATCCGCGCGCTTGTCCTCCTCCATGTCCTTCAGCGACCTCGCGATCGCCTCCGCCATCGCGGCGTCTTCCGCGCGCTTCGCCTCCTCCTTGGCGAGCTGGTTTGCGGCGGCCTCTTTCTTCGTCTTCTTCCGGCCGCTCTGCGGAGCGGAAGGCTGGTCGCGGATGACGAGGGCGCCGCTGCTGCGCCCTCTGGTCGGCGGTGGCGACGCCGCTTCCTTCTTGACGGTCTCCCACTCCTGCTTGACGGTTGCCACCGTCGACCCGCCGGACCTGGACGCCGACCGCGAGCCATACGAGGAGGATGACACCATCCTCCTCGGCATCCACGAACTACCGTGTCGGCGCGACACGGTAGGCGCCACCGGCGGCGGCATCCCCAGGACGGGGGAGTTCCCGTTCTCGATGTGCGCGAGCACATTTTCGAGCGGCCGCGCGCTCCACCATCGGCGGCGGCCGGCGGCGTTATTCCTTGCCGGAGGTGGAGGAGGGCCGTCGTACGCCCGGATTTCGCGTTCGTACCTGCACCGGAAGAACGCGATCCACGATTCGTGGTTGTCGGGGAAGAACCACGGATCCGCGCGCTGCTCGTCACTGAGAGTGACGAGCAC
Source organism: Lolium multiflorum (assembly GCA_030979885.1). NCBI lineage: Eukaryota > Viridiplantae > Streptophyta > Magnoliopsida > Poales > Poaceae > Lolium > Lolium multiflorum. The sequence goes on along the minus strand of CM061748.1, from coordinate 203,205,476 downwards.
CTCGTTGATCGCCGTTTCGAGCAAGCCCCCCCGTTGGCGCGGCGGGATCGGCACGCCGCCTGCGCTCGCCTCCATCCCCCCGGTGCGCGGAAGTCCGGCGGCGCCGGTAGCCCGCCGCGTGGAGGAGCCGTCCCTCCCATTGGTGGAGAGAGCGGCGGCCGAAGCCGTTGTTGGCCGCACCGTCGTTCGCCATTGCTACCTCTTCGAGTTCGGGGAAGATTTGGTGAAATGCGAGAGAGAGGAGAGGTGAATGCGAGGCAGACGCGGTAGTTCGGCGATAAATAGAGGTAGGCACGCATGATACCGAGGCGACGGCATTAACTCGCCGCGTGGAAGCTACGCGACCGGCGAATGCTGACCGGCGGCGGCCCACGCGCGGAAGACGATGTGATGAGGATGACGATCGTGGTCTCTCGCCGACAAGTTGGGGCCACCAGACGCGCGGGAAGTTTCCTCGACGTTTCGCGTGCTTTCGTTTCGTCTGGAGTCCCCGGCCGCTCCCCGGGGGGCCGGGGATGGCGTGGGATCGCCGGATGAATTTAGGCCCAAATCCGGACGAAAACGAGGAACCGGGACGCGACTGGGCCGAATTACGCCGTCCGGATTGGAAAAACGTCCATCGGGGGCCTAGTCGGGAGACGAGTGGAGATGCTCTAAGAGCATCTCCAGTCGCGTCCCCCCAAACCGTCCCCCAAACTGCGCCGGATTGAGCGTTTGTGGGACGTGTTTCGTTCGTGCCGCGTTTGGGGACGTCGCTCCCCGTGTCCCCCAAACAAAATTTCGGAAATTTTAAACTTAACGAGATTCGATTAAGATTCGTCCAAACTTACATAGATTCGAACGAAATTTGACTAAATTTAAACTAAACTTAATCTAGAACCACTTGCGGCGGCCGGATGCGTCGTAGTACTGCTGGAAGTTGTACATGGCGTCGGTGACGACCTCTGACGCGCTCCGACGGCTCGTCCTTCACCAAGCCGCTTGGTCCTGCCTCGCCGTCGTCGGTGAGGTCCACCAGCGGCTTGGAGTCGCGGATGGACATGGCGATCGCCGCGTCGAGGTCGCCTCCAGGCGTCCTTGTCGTTCATGGACGCCAAGAACGCCCCCGCAGCCCTGGGCGTCCTCGGGGTCGTCGCGCGCGATGAGCGCTGCGCCGCGCCGCCGCCGAGCGCGCGCCTTCTCGCTCCTCTTCACCTCCGGCCGGGATGAGGAGGCGCCGCCGCGGCCGGGCGGCTGCTCGCCGTGTTGACGGGTGTCGCGGGCTCCTCCTTGACTGCCGTTTGGGGACGGTGTAGGGCGCCGCCGTACGACGAGGACGGCGTCGATCGCGCCGGTCCGAGGAAGAAGAGTGCGAGGAGGACGAGACGTCGTCCTCGGCTACCATTGAGGAGACGACGGTGACGACGGCATCTCCAACCTTGGAGCGCCGTTGCGGATGCCGCGGATGACGTTCTCGAGGGTGCGCCGGAACGCCCAACAGGCGCGCCGACCTTGTTCCAGTGTTGGGGCTGCCGACGAGGTTGTCGGTGCGTACATCTCGACGTCGTACTTCGCCTTGAAGTACGTCTTCCACCACTCGTCGTTGTTGTCGACCGCCCACGTTGGATCGAACCGCTCCTCGGCGGTGAGTTGAGCCCGCGGGCCTTGATGGCGTCCCTCCATTGGTCGTGCCGGCGGCTGCGGGACGCCAATGCCGTTCACGGCCATCTTCCCCCGCGCTTGCAGCCGCATGTCCGGCGGGACCGGATCGGCGTGGTACAACGCCCACGCCTCCACGGTGAAGGCTGCGGCGAAGCCGTTCGCCGCGGCAATCTTGCGGGAGGACGAGCTCGACATTTTTGGAGCGGCGAGGAGAAGATCGGGAGGGGCGGCGCGAGAAGGTTTGAAACAGCGGTGAGAACTGGGCGTCTTAAAACAGCGGCGGGTGGTTGCCAATACGCGCCGCGCGGACGGCCACGCGGCCTTCCACGACGAGACGCGTGCGTCGCCTGGGAAAACAGGGACGCCATTAACGTCGCTTGACCAAAGGTAGGCGACGGGGTTTTAGCCTTCCGAGCCGCTGACGCGTCGGCCCCGCGTCGGTTCGCCTCGCTTTTCGTTGTGTCCGGCGTGCCCGGAGCGTCCCCTGTGGGACGGGGACGGGCTCGGGGCGCCGGACACCGTATCGGGCGCGCCGGATAAAAATGGGGGGACGCGGGGAACCTTTGTTACCTTTGGGGGACGCGACTGGAGATGCTCTAAGGCGCTGCGTTTGTCCATGTGTCTGTAGTCTGTAGGGGATTTTCATGTTTGATGGTGCCCATGTGGGGTTTCTCAGAGGCATTGCTAACCCTCTGGGTATCAAGGTAACAACTTGATATTCTGACACCTATCATGAGTCATAATATCATTTACACTGAAGTTAAACTCCGCATCCAAATGGTGAAATAATGCACAATTTGTCTCATAATAATATTGCCCTTTCTCATCTAATTAAATGTAGATCAGCGACAAAATGGATATTTATTGACTATGACCATTTCTGAAACTATTAAGTACTGAGTATAGCCTAATTTGTCCAATATTTACTCACCAGGTTGTTAACTTATAGCTAAAGAGTTCACACATGACTATCTGCTGTGATGTACTGGTTATTGCTAGTTGTTGAAAGCAGATGCATACACAAATTGAACTGTTATTATTTTGATTTTTGCAGAGTACTATTGCTTGCTGAAGGCACGACATACACAAATTATTCCTTGTACCATTGTTTTCTCTGCAGCTCCTAGCAATATACTGGATATTCATTACTCCCTTTTGTTCTTACTTATATTAAGTAGGACAAAATTTAAGTAGAACATCTGAGAAGAACATGGAACTGAGATATGTTTCTTGTGCACCTGCATATGTCTGTTGTAGGTGAACTGGAGCTTCCTCTGTCCACAATGCTGGATGTCAACGTTGCTCCTTAACAGCTAGTGTATCCGAGGTATGAAACATTCTCCCTGTCATGAAAATGAGACCTTAGCTCTATGGCTCCTGCTGCATTCATTTGAATCGGCAATGTTTGCTCAATCATGTAATCGGAGTGTACGCTAGAAGTTTACTGCTCGATCTGATACTCATTTGATCACAGCATATGATTATCACACGTGCAAGTTACTGCTGAGCTGTCAGGTTGATGACAATATTATTCTGCTTAAATGATGTGGTTAAGAAATGTCCGTCAGCCTGATACTTTATTATGCACTCCTATGTATTTTTATATGCTGGTTACTTACTATTTTTTAATCCTAAACTGCTGAAGAGAGATCAAATTCAATGCCTATCTCTAGAACCAAACAATTGAAAGCAAATTAGCCCAATAATCTCATTGCTACTCTTTTGTAACAGGGTTTCAGAAAAGTTAATCCATAAGTTGTAACAGCAGCTGCAGACAAAAAACAAGGTCCAGTGAACACAGATGATGCCATGAACACATGTTCTTTATGTTAGAAATTTAGCTACTAACGCAGGTCAGAAATTTAGTTAGTAATGCATTGCACTGAATGCAAGGAACGCAGATGTTCTTCCGAGCAGTAACCTAAAGTTTGCTCTAGTTTCTGATTAGAAAGAGATACAGTAGCAATTTATCATTGTTTATGAGTACTGAATTGACCAAGTTAATGCGTGTAATTATCTGAATTGTAAAGTGCTTGTAATGTAAGCTTGGCTTTATGTTAAGAGTGTCTAAAGAAATTGCCTTCAAATATTTTTAAAGCATTTTAAAAAGAGCCTACAATGTTTTTATAGGCATTATTGTATTTGCCTTGATTATTTTTTCAGGCACTTCTGCAAAGTGCCTTCAAATATTTTCCGAGGCACTTCTGCATAGTGCCTGCAAATGTTTTTTGAGGCATTACTCAATAATGCCTCAAATTATGAATTCAGGCAGTTTTTGAAGTGCCTCAAAAGATCTATTTTTATAGGCACTTTTCAAAGTGCCTTGAAAAATCTATTTTTAGGGGCACTTTTGAAAAGTGCCTGAAATGATCTTTCCCTACACCATTTGATACAGCACTTTTTTTAATGCCTTCAAAGATTTTTAGAGGCACTTTTGATATTTTTGAAGGCACTTTTTTGTGCCCCTAATAATCAACTGTGGTGTAGTGTATCTAGCTGATACATTCTCTAATGCATATTTTCAAAGGGGTTCCGATTGTACCCTTGGGAAGGCGCAGGCACTGAACCCCTGCCACTAGTTGCACACTTGTACTAGCTTAAAATTTGATTGCCTTCCCTTCGACCCTTCCCCTCCCCATAAGGACACCATCAAGTTACTAGGGTGTCTGAACTGATCAATCCAGAGAGATCAATTTGGAGAACCGAGCTGGTTAGGCATACTTTTACACAGGAAGACGCTGCTGATATACTATCCATTCCTATATGCCAAGACGCCCGATGATTTTGTGGCATGGCATTTTGATACAAAAGGTATTTTTCCTGTAAAGTCTGCATGTCGAGTTCATATGGTTACACAGGAATTGAATGCGTCCAACCCCATTGGAATGTCTGCTGATGGAGTTTCCTGGTTGAAAGAAACTTGGAAAAATTATGGAGTCTCCACTGCCCGGCCAAGGTGCACCACTTTCTCTGGCGGTTTGGACACAATAGTCATCCGATGCACATGAACATAGCTAGAAGAGGTGTGTACTTGGATACCAACTGTGTAGTCTGTCGGCGTCAGTTCGAACATGGCGGACATCTATTTTTTCGTTGCAAGGGAGTCAAATCCTATGGAGAATACTCAGACAAGAACTCATGTCTTGCCAAGGGCCCTTGAACATGGTCGCTCTGTTGTGGTGCTGGTGGTCTGAACGGAACAAAGAGAATCATAAGGAGAAGCGCCTCTCTACAAATGAATTTCAGTTCCTTGTCAAGCGAAACACTGATGAATGGATTCAATTCTTTAAACCAAAATCCAATGCTACAACTGTACTAAATTTCCACTGGTTGTTGCCTCCAGAGAAATTCATTAAACTGAACACGGATGGGGCGCTCGTGGAGTGCTCTAGATCTGGTGGCAGGGGGGTTATTGCCCGGGACAGTGCAGATGGTATTGTGTTTGCCGATGCGGGAAAGGTAGAACTTGCAGGATGCACTGCACACTGAAACTATTGCCCTGCAGAATGGAGTTCGCTTAGCTGATCAACTGGGAATTGGATGCTTGGTTATTTCCACGGACTGCCAAGCACTCGACTCAAGCAAGCTATTCAATCTTCATCGTTTGATCATTCTCGTCTGGGACAGCTTTTTCTAGATATCAAGTTCCATCTAGCTACCGAGTTTTTAGACTTCAGTGTTGAGTTTTGCCCAAGGGCATGTAATAAGCCTGCTCATGTTTTAGCAGCATTGGGTATGGGTATGGACCATAACACTCATTCTATGTGGGTGTCGGATACCCAGATGATGTACGTCTTGTGGCCGGCGACATTGCCGTGTCTTAATGGAGTGCTTGCGTTCCTGTCAAAAAAAAAGTTGATGGCCACCCGATCAAACATGGGCAATCACTCAATGAGTCAATGATATACCCTCATCCAATGGCATCTTCATCCTTCTTTTCTTCAGCATCAAAGCAGGTCCATGTCTCATTCCTCATTGATTCCTCCATCTTTTTGGTCTCCACATTCCTTCGTGCTCATCCTCCAGGACCTCCACCCCCACCATCAGTACTTCAGCAGAGGCGGCAGCTGAAACACATACTCGCCAGCAGCAGACATTATAGTTACAAGGTAGATGATTGACTGGGCCCCTCTAGTGGTTGGGGTGGTGTTGTTCGTGCTGCTCTCGCCGGGGTTGCTGCTCGAGTTGCCGGGGACGCGCCGATGCGTCGATTTCTGCAGCCACCGCACCACCGGCAAGGCCATCACCATCCACACCCTCGTCTTCTTCACCCTCTTCGCCGTCATCACCCTCGGGTTCAAACTGCGCATCTACACCGGTGCCTAGGCATCTAGCTGCCTGCCTGCATGCCTTGCCGACTGAATCGCCTCTCGACGATGCTGCCTGCCACTCCGATCAGCCTGGCCAATTGGTCATGCATGCAACACGGTACACATATGTGTCGTGCGTGGTTAATAGTTGATTGATCAAGGTATTACTGTATTAGATATAGTGTTTACTAATATTATGTACTACTTAAGCTTGCCGTTCGGCATGTACCAAGTGATCAGATCTTAAAATTCAGCTTCTCATGATCTTGTCTCTTTGTATTCAGTTTTAAACTCATTTTTTTCAATTTTTTTGACACTTTGAAATTAGTTCAAAACTCACTTCAAAAGTTCGGACCATATCCTCTTGGGTGCAAAAAGGCCATGTCTAGAACTTATAGAAGCGGTTGTTTATAATTCAGTAGCAACTACTCTCATGATTGATGCAGCAGCCGGGGTTTTCCCCCATTTGAAAAAAAAAGCTACTCTGATGATATTACAATTTTTTTCTTTGGCGCAGATGCTCCTTTTATTTAAAATGTATTTTAAACATATTCAAAAAATGTCAAAATATTTTTTAAAAATGTTACATGTACATCTCTATGTTCTACATGCTTAAAAAGTTGTTAGTTCAAGAAACAACAAATTTTCATGTGACCTGTGTAAGAAACATAAAATTCAGTGCTAATTAAGTCTTTTGCGAGGCACTTTTCATTGTCTTTTTACAATTGAATTTTGCCAAAAGAGTTTCATTAGCTCCTGACGTATTATAAATACTAGTTAAGTAAATTTTAGATCAAAGAATAAATTTAGTAGATTGTGTTTTACGTATATGTTTTAAAATCTAAAATGAAAAGAAAGAAAGAAAGAAAACATGTTGATTATAGAAAAATTTGGAGGAACCTAGAATTAGAGTCTTATGGGGCACTTTAAGCGAGCACACCTAGAATGCAAAGATATGCCAAAAAAATCCCAAGTTTTCTAACATTTTGAATTTTGTTTTCCTGGTAAGGGATCAAAAGTGCATTTCTGCTACTTTGAGGCCTACTTTGATATGAAACTTATCAAACATTTTGATATGCTACTTTGAGGTCTGTACATAGTTGTAGGATACGACGAGAGATATTTTTCCCTACATAGGTGGCAGCATAATCTAAGGATTGGTCCACCACCTTCACCCTAGGCGTTTTTTATAATTACTCATGTTTGATATGTAAGAGCATCTCCAGTCGCGTCCCCCAAAGGGATTTGGGGCGCGCCGGACAAAAAATCGTTCCCAGCCGCACGCCCCAAAGGTTTTTTTGTCCGGCGCGGCCCAATACGGTGTTCGGCGCCCTGAGCCCGTCCCTGCTACATAGGGGACGCTCCGGGCACGCCGGACACAACGAAATGAGAGGCGAGGAGGCGCGGGCTCGACGCGTCAGCGGCTCGGATGCTCAACCGCCGCCTACGTAGCGACGGTGCAGTTGCCGGGAAGGGGAACCGTCGCATTGGCAACCGCGTCGATCGATGTGCGAACCGTCGGAATGGAGCGCTAACTCCGCGGAAGAGCAACCGCCGCTCTCTTCGACTTCTACGCCGCCGTTCATCTGCGCTCAATAAGAACCCTACGTAGGCGCTTTCGGATCTACAACCGGCCTCCATTCATCCAAAACTTTCACGATGAGCGACCTCTCTCAGCTTCCCTCAGACACCGACAGCGAGGGCAACTCTCCAGGATGGCGCCATTGGTGGGACAGAGTCGCCACGCCTAGCAGCGGCGATGATTCCCCACCGCCGCTGGACAACACGGATGAATGGGAGGCTGTGGAGGAGGAGGCGGAGGAGGAAGGGTCTGATGAGGCGACGGCGGCGGCGGCCCGGGCGAAGGCGGAGGAAGACACGAAAGCGAAGGCCAAGGCCAAGGCAAAGGTGAAGGCGCAGCCGGCGAGCACCGTCGACGAGGAGGAGGACACAAGTTCCTCCGACGCGTCGACCAACACCACCTCTTCGGAAGAGGTGACGAGCAGGAAGCGCCACCGTGAGGACGACGAGGCGAGGCCATCAAAGAAGAAGAAGTAGTTTAAAAAATTATATGTAATTTGTTTATGTTTTTTCGAAGTTTTTATATGTAATTTGTTTATGTTGCACCGATTTGAATATTAGTACAGAGTTTTCTTCTATCTATTAACATAAAAATACAGTATTTTAAAGTTTTGCGGGCGCGTTTGGGGGACACGACTGGTGAGCGACGTCCCCCAAGCGCGGCACGAAGGAAACACGTCCCCCAAACGATAAATTCGGCGTCCTTTGGGGGGCGGTTTGGGGGACGCGGTTGGAGATGCTCCAATCCGCCTTTTTTCGTAGTTCAGACTTTTTGTGACATTTGAACGGCCGTGTGCATCTTACGTAGAGGTCAGGTGTAATTGTTCGCTAAAGTAATAAAGCGCCATTTATCTTTAAAAAAATGTGTAACATGTATTGTCGTCTTTATGTTTGATCAATATTTACAATGTAAGATGTTTAGAGAGACGCTTACAAAAATAATCCAGATCTTACTTAACATCCATGTTTATTTATGGTATAAGCTAAATATACTTAACTAGTCTTTTTTACTATACAGATAAACACTAGTGATTTAAAAATGATTTATTTTTACAAGCACATTGCCTTATAGCGGGCCTATGTGCTGGTTTGATTCAGTTTTCTGAAGGAGTGGGCCTTGGACTAATGTCACTTATTTATATCCATATAAATATCTCGCCTGGCCCGGGCCTTGATTCTTGAGGGGCATGTGCGGCTGCACCACCTACTGCTCTTGCTCAAGGCTGCCCGCCCATGGTTTTGATTCATTCATTTATAAATTCAGGATACATGATGTTTGGATTGTGTTGCTTTTATGTTCGCGTGTTTGCAATTCCTGCACTCCGAACGAGTTATATTATTTATTTTTTTTTGAAACGGAGGCAAAAGCTTTGCCTCATTCATTAATTAAGAAGAGGGTGCCCAGTTTTTAGGAGAAAACCGGGCAAAAACCAACAACAACATTGTCAAGACTACACAAAACTCACGCCCACACGCACAACCAAGCCTAACAAAGATCCAAACAACACGGCTACACCCACACTAGTCAACATAGGGGACTACAAGATGTCACAAACGAACTCCACACACGAGCGCCGACAAAGGCATGCCATGATATTGGGGGCACCCATCAGTCAACTGCGGATGCATGGTAGGTAGCAGCCAAGGTAGCGAGAAAATCGCAAACCTCTCGAGCGACGACACCTCCAGGCCCCGTCGCCAGCATCTCTGACTTAGCAGCCCCATCAACAAAAGGAACCACATGCTTCACTTCCTCGACAGAAGGAGGCATAACCTCATCACTGCCCAACTTCAGGAGCTCAGGCACCATAGATGAATCCACACACAACTCATGCAGCTCTGGTGTGACCTCAACCACCGATGACTTTTGCTCCGCGGAGCTAAGCGGAAACGAAGCCTGCATGATGGTGAGGTCCTGCCCACCAGAAGAGCACGCCTCTGTTGGCTCCAAAGAAACACCAACACGTGCCAACAACACCTTGAGACTTGCCACCTCTTCACGAAGGGGGCGAGACGCCTCCTCGACTCGGTTAGCAACCAACTGGGCAAGCTCCAAGCGCAACAATGCAAACTGGCACTGAAGGTGAGAGTCGAAACAGGTGTTGCCACTGAACTCCTCGCAACGCCTTGGAGAGGGCCTTGGTGGCGATGTTGCGGGCGGCGTTGTTGCAGGCGACAACGAGTGACACACCACCTCAGCCCAACTCCGAGACGCCGAAGGGCGACGTGGCTGTGCGGGCGGAGAGCGGCGCCGCGGACAAGGAGCACGTGCACCCGGAGAACGTGCACGACCGTCCGGAGAGCAAGAACGAGCGGCGGGAAACCGCGCACGGCAGAAACGCTCCCGATGACCAGGGCGACGACAACGGATGCATCTGAAGGGCGCACGACATGAGTTGACCTGGTGGTCACGCTCGAGGCACCGAAAGCATCTCCCCCGAGCCCAACGCTTGAAGGCGAGGCTGCGCTCTAGGCCCTCCTTTTGAAGCAAAGGTGATGAGCCACGGCTAGGGCGGCCTCCACGACCCACCTGCACCCAGTCATCGTCGTCACCAAGAGCGTCAGCAGAAGCAAGGCCGACGCAGGGCTCCGCAGCCACTTGCTCAACGTGCACCGAGCCGGCCAATGGCGACCGCGGAGCCAACTCTTCCTCGTCGTCGTCCTCGTCGGAGTCCAAAGAACCAACCCAAAGCAAGCTCGGGGCCTTCAGCGCATCATCGGCACGGGGCACCTCGGCAGTGCCACCCGAGGCAACCGGCGACAGCGCCAAGGAGCCGAGCCCCTCAACGAACACGGCAGGGTCACTGGCAAGCGAGGAGCTGTAGGCAGCTGGCGGCGTCATCGGAGCCAGTTCCTCCTCGTCAGAGTCAACTTCCTCAACGACGAGGGACGCCCACGACTCGGGTGACACAACCCCGCTGAGGTGGAGCGCCATCGAAGCAGCGGCCACAGGTTGTAGCAACGGAGTCTTCAGCATTTCCAAGACCTGAACGAGCGGAGGCAGAACAGCAGCCACAGGGACCAAGTCGCCACCGGCCATGGCAGCAGCCACAGCGGACGGGCAGGGGGTCGAAGCAGCAGCCACAGCGGACGGCAAGGACGGAGAGGGAGTCGGAGCAGCAGGCACAGCCGACGGGCAGGGGGTCGCAGCAGCAGCCACCACGGGCCTAACAGGGCGACGACCGCGAACCAGACGACCACCAATGGCCGGGTCGGCCATGCGAGAGGCAAGCACAGCCGCCGCAGCGGAGGCGGCCGACGGCGCCGGAGCAGAAGCAGCGGAAGCCGTAGAGCACGCGAGCGCTGCCGGCTTGCCCAGGAGAGGCGGTGGCAGCATCACGGACAGCGGATCCTGGGCCGGCGATTGCGCGGCGGCGGCGTCCTGGCGAGACATGGGCCGCGGCGGCGGCGGAGCCTCGGACGGCCAAGGCGCGGCGGCGACGTCCTACCACGACACCGGCGACAAACCTGGGATGGGCGGAGAGAGGAGACGACGAGGACCCCGGATCTGGTCGGAGTGGAGGCAGAGGAGGTGTGAGCAGGGAGATCAAGGCGGCGGCGGCGCGCCGTCCGTGGAGTCGGCCATGGTCGCGCTGTTGCTGTTATATTATTTACTTACCTGAACTTTCGTGCCAACGGTATGTGCGTCCGAACTTCGAACAGAAAGTACTCTACAGCACACCACGGGCTAACTCTCTCTTTCACAATTCACCACCGCAAAGTTGTTCTTTCTCAAGCCACTTGGCGCCTTTCCCAGCTTAACCTTGCTTACAGCTTGATAGTTGCAGTACCAGGCCAAAACGATGTGGAAATTATAATACAGTATGTTCCTTTTCTCTGGATGAAGGTTTTGATCGTGTAGTATTTCCTAGATTTGATTGTAGCAAAAGATAATTGAAAAGTCTTCTTAATTTACAAGCGTAACTGGCTGATTGGCTGCTACGGAGCCAGTGAGGCTGAAATTTGTGTATCTCGTGAGAGCTAGACCACAAACATGAGATAAGACCCTGGGTTTTCTTCTCTGCAGGACTGCAGTCGCTAGCACATCCTCCTCGCCAAAAAAAGGGCGAAATATAATTCCTAGCACATCTTTAGAGCACTTCTAACGGGCGCCTAAAACAGGCCTCGCACGGTAAAAAACTGCTTTTTTGTATGTGGAAGGCGGAAATTGCCGCTCCACTAGGCGATGTAAAGCCGAGCGGGCAGTAAAAAAAATTGAGCGCGCGGGATAACTCGCTATCAAGCCGGCATATTTGGCATGTTTGCTCCAGAGCGCGACAAACCGAGATGATGTGCGCGAAAGCCTCTCCCGCCGCAGTCGCGGGTAACCCTAGCGCTAGGCTGGTGTGTGCACCATTGTAGCACTTGTGTCGCCCAGGGCATAAGGGGCATGATGGCTTGGCCTCATCGTGCCCTGGACGAACGCGGCGGGCGGAATCGCTGCGCATGCGCCAGCAGCACAGCTAGGATAGCCGCCACGAACGCTCTTCATCTACTGCTGCGCCGGCGGCCGCGCGCCTGTAACAAAGAAGTCCAAGGTGACCGCAAGATCTCTTTGTTCTCGTTGGTCCACTATAAATACAGATTGTTCAAAGTGGTCAGCGGTGTTGGTGTCTATTGGTAAAGTTATCCCAAGTGGCACAAATGAAAAAGATAGGGTAAATTCAACTCTTTTGTGAATATGTGTTTTGTTCCATGTGCTTACTTATTTGTTCTCCTTCTCTTATTTGTTCTCTCTTTTTGTCAGTATAGGTGGACATTGCCCAAAATTTGTTGAAAGGAAATCCGAAGAAGAATAAGAAGGGCAAGATGGTTATAGGGAAGTCATTTGTCTTGCACCATTGTTGGGCGGAGCTAAAAAAAAATGAACAGAAATTGAAGAACCGTGATGGCTTGGAAGTGCCAAACAAATCAATGAGGCAACTATGGAAGGAGTCATTGGAGTGGACGATGAATCTTCAAGCGAAGAAACTCCTAACTTGGTTGCCAAAACAACGAGACCCATGGAAAAGAAACAAACAAAAGCTAAAGGAAAGAAGACCGGGGATGATGACCTCGAGAACTCTATGGAGGCTATTGTGTAAGCAACAAAGGAAGTGAAGGAAAAGAGGAAGTTGTCTAGGGACAAAGAGTCGGCGGCCGAGGAGAGGAGTGTCACTGCCGAGGAAAGAAGGGTGGCATTGGAGGAGAAGAAAGTTTCCATGGAATAAAATCTCCGACTCGTGGAGTATGAGAAAAATCTCTTTTTCATGGACACATCCAACCTCGATGAAAAGCAAAAAGAGTACATCAACCTCGGTGGAGGCATGGCTTTTATGGGACGAATGGGAGAACCAATTGGTGGCTATGGAGGCATGGGTAGCACTAGAGCCATGGGAGGAATGAGTGGCATGGAAGGGATGAGTACCATTGGAGGGATGAGTTCCATGGGAGGCATAGGAGGCATTGGTGTCTATGGAAGCATGGGCAGCATCGGAGCAATGGGTGTCATTGGAGGGATGTGAGCTCAGCTCATGGCTTCCATGGTAGCTTCTATGGTTTATATGCCTACTACGAATGATGACTTCGTACCATCTGAATGTGATGAAGATTGAATGTCGATTTCTCATTTGTTTTTATGAACCTTGTTTGTCATAAACTTGCTTGTATTGAACTATGATTTGCTTTTGAACTATGTCGTGGATTTCAAATGTGTTATGTTCAACAAGTTATTAATTTAGTTGAATATGTTTTAAATTGTTCATCATTTGATATTGTCACGCGTGATCAAGCACTAAGCGTCTCGCGTGCGCTGCATTTAGCCCGCCTGGTGAAACGGTACTTTTCCCGCACGAAAATATACAACGCTTGGTAAAACAGTCGTGTGTCTCGCGCGCTTAAAAAGCAAATCAGGCGCGTTATGATTTTTGTGGTGCGCAGCTTTTTTTAGACGCCCGTTGAAAATGCTCTTAGCCGTCCCAAAGAAGACGAGCGCGGAAACAGAACATTCCTTATCGGCATCTCCTGGAGGCTGAAGCCATGGACAGATATATCATCATCTCACTGCCCCCGTCAAGGTCAAGTGTGCATCATGGTCCTTGTTACCGAGTCCGTACAGATCAGGGTTCACATCGCCTGTCACATGGATCATCGTGTATCATTGGCATTAAACAATTAAACTCGGAAAGATTCTCCAAATTCAATCCATCCACACGAGGTCAAGGTCAAGTGTGTACCATCGTCCTTACCGAGTCCGTTCATCGTGTATCATTGGTATTGAACTCGGAAAGATTCTTGAAATTCAATCCAACCCACGTGGTTCACTGCAGCAACTTTGATTCCTTAATTATTCTTAGCCCGTTGTGAAAAGATGTTTAGCAGATTCCTTTTGTCCAAGCTCGAGAGACTTGAGACGAGCACGTTTTTGTTCTGCTTTTTTTTCTCTCTTCGGTGAATGTGGATTGGTTGCTGTGACTGCAAGGTTTCTTCCGTTTAGGATCCGTCGATGAGGACCGAGGAGAAAGAGGGGTCCGTGTCATGATCCATCAGGGGACATCAGTGACGGATAGCTCATCACACTGGAGGTCGGTACGCACCAGGGAAGCATGATCCATGAAGCTGTCCATTGTCACTTGTCAGTCGCTCTTCACCTCTTATTTTCAGAAGAGCTTGATCAACCCTTGCGGTTATACGTTCAAAAAAAAAACTCTTGCGGTTATGTGGAGATGCACCGTTGTTACTGTTAGAGTACTCTGTTCGTTCTCCCGCAAAAAAAAAAAAAAAAAAAAAGAGTACTCTGTTCGTTCAGGTTGAGCATACTGTCAAGCTGACATAGAATGAATCTGCTGGTTAATCGTGGATGTGAGTATTCTTTTTTTATTTAGCCCAAACGGAAAACAGAGAAAGAAGACGATGCTATTTCTGTTTCTCGGGAAGCATTTTGTTCTTCTAGGTTCTAGCCATTGTCGAGAGATTTTTTCTTTTTTTGACATGTCGAGAGATTATTCTGACCGGTCAGAACACTGCTACCACTTGAATTATAAAACCGGTGGCGAAGTCATGTTCACATCATAGCCTCACAGGTCGTCGCCAGACCGGTTATCCACGGTTCTGCCCATGGTTTTTGATGATTGATTGATGGCGTTTATCGCTCAATCTATGGACAGTCACGTAATTGGATCTTGCTCTTCTATTTGTTGCAAGCCCGTGTCTTGCCCTGTTTCGTTTTTATATTGCACTTGCATGATCTTCATGGCAAAAGATAAATTCTTTGCTGAAGATCGTGTTGAACACACGGTCAGTCTCCAGTGTTGGGGCCTCTTAACTTCTAGAAACTTGGTCTGAAGTCTGAACACATGTCAATTTCCTTATTTGTCTCATACTGCTACGAAATGTCATTAGGTTTTGGGATCAGTCAAAGGTAATGCTTACTCGAGGTTGATTGCAACGTGCTAGCAACCGTTATTCTTTTTTCGAAAAGGGGCATCGCCCAGCCTCTGCATCAATGTGATGCACACGGCCTTTTCATTTATTAAACAATTCAGCAGAGTTCAACAGAGTATAAGACTTACATCACGGATCAGAAAGGGTTGAGACATGTATCAACCATCGAAAAAAGAGAGAAAGAAACTTCAAACTAAGCATCTTTCAATCTACTAGTGTGCCGCCACCCAGTAGCCTGAAAATAGAAGTCCTGAGTAACCGTTAGCAGACGATTGCATCCAGTAGCCAAACTGTCCCGCTGATCCTCCGGAAGTAGAAAGGCCCACTGCTGAATCCAGTATGCTGCTCGGCGGATAACCTGCAAAAAATTAGTTCCCTTTTGTCTGTTAAAAATAATGTCATTCCGATTAGTCCAAATTGACCAACACAGCGGATATTCCAATTCTTATTTTGGCTTTATCAGTTTTGCCTACCCCATTTAGCCATTTGCCAAACATATTGGTAATGTTAGCCGGCGGTGGCAAATTATAAGTTAAATAAATCATGCGCCAAATAATTTTTGCAAAGGGACAGGTTAAAAATAGGTGTTGAATAGTTTCAGATTCAGCAACCGTTATTCTGCTTAATAACAAAAAATAAATCTGTCAACCTCGGTGAACTGTAGAATATCGAACGGATATATTTACACATAGAGAGGAGATACGGTGGTTAAAAAGGATGGCGGATCTGAGATCTGAGGTCTCCGCCGGCGGCGATCGCCGCTGAGTGGGCTACCCTTCCCTCCTTCCCCGGCCGCCTCCCTCAAGTTCAGCCTCCTCACGATGGTGGGGGCTCCGCCATCTCGATGGCAGGTAAAATTCTGTTCCCTTCTCTCTACGCGGCCGCTCTCGGTCGACTCGGATTCGGGCTTCCTTTGCATCCGCCCTCAGGCGATGCGTCTGGCGCTGTTGGACTCTGATGGGCAGTTGGTTGATGCCCGGTACCTCTCCATGGGCGAGGTTATTGCTGCTGGATCAGTGATCTCTCTCCCTTGCCACAAGGTTCTTGTTGAAGCTGAGTCCGTTGTGGAGGCGCGGCAAGGTCGTGCTCCCCTGATGCCCCCTTCCCTCGATCTCAAACCAGGGATTGGGTTGCAAAAGCAGATCTGGCATCGATTCCGTTGTCCTGTGGCTTTCTCTAGGGCTCATAATCGCCATGAATTCTTCCTGGTTGCATCTTTTGGTCGATCAAAGCATCGTCTCGACCCCTCCATGGTTTCCCTGCTGTTACAAGTATCTCTGGGAGGTATACCTCAAGATTTTAACGTCATTTTTCTTCGAGATCGCACCTATCGATTTTCAGTCTGCAACAAGGAGGTGGGTTTTTTTATCAAGAATCTTAAGCACTTTAAGTGTTCAGAGTTTGAGGTGTTCTTCTTGTTATGGGGCAATGGTGGTCCGAACTTTTCTAGAGAATTCTATCTGTGGGAGAAGGAAGAAGAACAGTCATGGACTTCTGTTAGCAGAAATTATTCGTCTAATGGCAGGAAAACTTTTGCTGATGCTGTTCGTCAGCCTTTGACAGGAGCCAACACTATCCCCTTGGGCAGCCAGCCACAGGCTAAGCCTGCCACGCCTGCTCAACATAGGATCGTCCAGCTCCCATTCATTCAAGATTTCACTGCCTGGGAGAAACAGCGTCTCTCTGAAGCCATTCTTGCAAGACTTAGCTATGATCAGATTTTGCAGTGTCTGCGATATGATGATGGTGACCGGTTGGTTGTCTCTCCTCTTGATTCGCTGCAACCTTCACAACAGCGAGATTTGCGCACTCTGATTGCTAGTAAACCTTCGGAGGTTATCATTGGGCGTCTTTTTTGGGGTTATGATCTTCCAGCCTCTGTCAACGTACCCTCTACGTCAACAGTTCCTATTCAATCGGTGTTTGACAGACTGCAGGCTGCAATTCCGCCGTCGGGCGCGCAAGATTTATTTCAAACTACTGAGCAGGCTACACACCCAAGCAATGCACAGGCCCATTTGGCCCCCACGAGGCCACGATCTTCCCATGACCGTGTCTCGGCCTTTGACAGATTAAGTTATCCTTCTGGCCCTGAGCGAGTATCTGCTTTCGATCGCTTGGAGTTTCCGGCCCAACAGCCTGGCCCATCAATGCAGAAGCCCAAGCCAACGTGTCCTCGGTGCCTCCGGATGGGACACACTCGCCGTAATTGCTGGAATCAGATAATCTGTTATGCTTGTAATAAGCCTGGACACATTAAAGATAATTGTTTTAATGCTGCCAAACATATCTGGGTTCAAAGGGAAGTCAATTTGCCCTCTGAGGAAGGCCCTGACGCTACCATTTTGGATCTTAATCTTCCGCCTAATGAAGACCCCTTGCAGCCGTCGATGGATGATGTTGACTTAACCCTGGCAGTTGGATCTCGGCCACCTGGAAACTTCCCCACTTGCCCAGAGAAAATTAAGGATTTTTCCTCCTTTTCTTTTCTTGGCTTAGGCCTTGCCTCTTCACCTCCCTGGCACCCTGCTGCGCAGCAACACTGTAGCTCCTCGCCGAGCCCGCCGCCTGCCGCCGCTATATTGAGCCAATCTGCGATGGCCAACTTCCCGGTGGATCCCTCGCCGTTCATCCCCGGTCAGTACGAGATCGTGGAGGTGGCCAACCGACCGCAGCTCTGCCGCCACCACCTCGCCCGCCCGGCCACCGCCAAGAACGAAGATGTCGCCATCGCCACCATTGTGCCTAGCTTCCCTGCGCATCAACCTTTTGCGACTACCAGGTTCTTTCTTCGTTCGATGATTGAGGATGAACTCGGCTTCTCGCTTGGTATCTCGCAGCGCTGCCCTATTGGCTCTGCTTATGTGCGCCTTAGTTCCCCTTCTGATCGAGACTGGCTTGTCAGTAATAGTCCTCTTCAGTTCCAAGGCAGGGAGGTCTCCTTCGTTGAGCACAATAAGGGTCTGAACCACCGCGCTTTTACCTATAATAGAGAATGTTGGCTTTTACTATTAGCTTTCCCCAGTGATATGTGGTCTGATGAACACATCAGAGGAGTTGTTAAGGACTTTGGCGCCTTTATTTCTTGGGATAAAGAAGTTAGTACCTATGGTGCTCTTGTTGTTAAAGTTCGAGTGGTTGATTTGCATCACATCCCTCATTCATGTGTGGTCTCCTCTGGCAATGAGTGGGCTGCTGAATCTTGGTCAGTGCCAATTTTTATTCTTAGCCAAAAACTACTTGGTGGGCTCCCAGCTGATGAGGATCTCCCCCCTGCTGATGGCTCCACTCCACATCCAATGCCCCAGGTCCCCTTTGCACCTGCTGATGAAGCACATGCTGCTCCAAATCAAGCCCACCAGGCTCCACATGGATGGCCACTTTGGCTCCCTGATCAGGTTCAGGCCCAGAATCCAGTCCCTGCCAATGTCAACCTTGCTGGTCAAAATCTTGGCTTTATTGATAATATGATACATGGACCACTTGATCTGAATGTGATACCTCATAATATCCCTATTGATCTCAATGCTCAGCCACACCAGTTAGATGAAGGGGATTTCCTAGAACTGAATGATTTGATTAATCCTGATGACCATCTGCCTGGGGAAAATGTTGTGTTTGCTCTCGGTGCTCCTAATGCTCTTGTCCAACCTCCTAATGCTCCTGCCCAGCCACCTGCTGATGTTGACATGGATCAACCTGATGAATTGCTTAGTGATTTAACTGTCACCATTAGTTCTGCTAATACTCTGTCAGATGAGTCTGGAGCTTCAGTGAATGGTATAGCTCATCCTCAGCAGCTGCATATTGGGTTGGCACTTGTCCCTGAACTACCTGTGGACCCAGTGGCAAGCATTTCACCTTGCTATGGAACTGAACAATTATATTCCAAAGAAGGTACAATTGCTTGGTCTTCATTCTTCAAGCCTGATGGTGCTCTGGTTAACACAGTTTCTGTACCTGCTCAATGGGCAGATTTTTTTACTGCTAAGCTTTTAACTCCGGAGGATTTTGATTGGGCCAAGAGTCTCCTGCAGTCCAAGATATGGCAGATTGTCAGTGATTTTGATTTGAATAATCCTGCTGCTTCTAGAGCTTTTGCTCTCCCAAGGAAATGTCCTTCACTGGCCCCACCTGTTTGCTCTCTTTCTGTGGCAACTTTGGAGGTAACCCAGGGGTTCCTCACCCCACAAGCTCCAAGAATTCAAGCTGAAGAACAGTCTTTATCTACTTCTGCTCTGCATCACAAGAAAAAGGGTAAAAATCTTCCCTTAGCTTGCTCTGAAGTTAGAAGAAGTACCAGACTAAAGCTCCTCAATAAGGGATATAGAGCTAAAACTTGCTTTGACAAGAATTGTCTTGCTTGTGCTGCCATTGCTCCCCCTGTCAAGAAGTCTGTTGTGAGAAATTTATGCCACAAGTTTAACATTCAGGACTCCCCTGAGGTGGATGGCAAGGATGACAGTGGAGAAGATGAACCACCAGTTGTGAGGACTAGGAGTGGTCAAGGAAAATCAGCTACAGATGTTCCCAATGCAAGCAAGCCCAAGAAACCCAAGAAGAAGTGATGTCAGCATGCTTCTTCTTCTGCTAGTTAGCTTCTTTTGGCCCATTGTTTTGGGCAGTATCTATGTAAGCATGCTATGTAATGAATACCAGTTTGGTCTGCTAGTTTTTATGTTTGGATACTATTTTTGGGGCTTCCTTGCCAATCTCTGTAATGCTCTGGTTATGATGATGGATCTGGTTATGATAATGGACCTGGTTATTGTGATGAATGGTTTTTTTCTAGCCAAGGTTTTATCTGTCAGTGTGTACTTGACAGATTACTTCACTAGATATCCCTGTTTCCAATGAATAAGATCTTTTGGAAAATCTTAAATTGGAATATTAGAGGCCTTAATGACCCTGCTAAATGGACACTCATCTTTGATAAAATTCGTGAAAGTGGATGCCATGTCATTTGCTTGCAAGAGTCTAAGAGAGAGCAAGTAGACCTCACTTTTCTCAGACAGTTCTGCCCACGCAATTTTGACTCTTTTGCCTTTGTACCATCTGTTGGTCGATCAGGAGGTATAATTACTGTCTGGGATAGTTCAGTTTTCACTGGAGTGGAAGTTTTTTAGAACAAATATGCACTTTCAGTTGAATTCCATGCAACAAAGTCTGATGATTATTGGACACTCACAAATATTTATGCCCCATGCACTGATAATGAGCAGATCCAGTTTCTCCAGTGGATGCATAATATTAATATCCCTTCAGATGAAAATTACCTAATGATTGGAGATTTTAATCTCATCAGATCCCCTCAAGATAGAAACAGGTCTGGTGGTAATGTTACTGAGATGCTTCTTTTTAATGAGGTTATTAGCCACCTTGGTTTGGTTGACATTCCCCTAAAGGGCAGAAAGTATACATGGAGTAATATGCAACACACTCCACTGCTTCAGAGGCTAGATTGGTTTTTTTCTTCTCTAGCATGGACACAAGCATTTCCTAACACTATTGCTGAGCCCCTTGCTATGACTACTTCAGATCATATCCCATGTGTGCTCTCCATCCAGACATCAATCCCTAAGTCTAATATTTTTAGGTTTGAGAACAAGTGGTTAAACATGGAGGGTTTTTTGCCTCTGGTTGAAAGGGCATGGACTCAATCTATCCATTATGCTGATGCAGCCAAAAGGATTACTGCCAAATTCAGATGCCTGAGAAAGGATCTCAAGGCTTGGGCTGAGAATCTTTCATCCATAAAGGAAGACATAGCTGATTTAAATTCCCTGATCTCACTGGTGGATGCTATTGAAAACTTCAGAGATTTATCCACTATGGAAAGATCTTTTAGAACTGCTATGAAGCAACATCTGGCAACTCTGTTGCAACAGCAGTTAGCCTACTGGAAGCAAAGGGGGAAAATTAAGTGGGTTACTTTGGGAGATGAGAACTCTAGATTCTTTCATTCAATGGCCTCAAGTCAGAAAACTAAAAACCATATTGCTACTATTATGGACAATTCTGGTGCCCCTGTCAGTGATCATGCTACCAAAGCAACTTTGCTCTTACATGCATACAAGGATAGGCTAGGGCAAACAGAGAACATATCCTCTCTGTCTCCCTTTGCACATTTGCTGAATAATGAAGGGGTTGACCTTGCTTTCTTGGAAGCACCCTTCACCCATGAGGAAATTGATGCAGTTGTTAAAGAGTTTCCAAATAACAAATCTCCAGGGCCTGATGGCTTTAATGCTGAGTTTCTTAGAAAATGTTGGCCTATCATTAAAAAGGATTTTTATGATCTGTGTGATCAGTTCCATCAAGGAAACCTTTGTCTTCAGAGTATCAATAGTTGCTTTATTACTCTGGTGCCAAAGAAAGACAATGCTGAGACAGTGCATGACTTCAGACCAATTTCTCTCTTAAACTGCACCTTGAAGCTTCTCACCAAACTGCTGGCCAACAGACTGCAAACTGTCATTCAGAGTATTATTCATGAGAATCAATATGGGTTTATCAAATCTAGAACTATTCAAGACTGTCTGGCTTGGGCATATGAATACTTACATTTTTGCCATAAAACTAAAAAGAAAACAGTGGCATTTAAGATTGACTTTGAGAAGGCTTTTGATAAGGTCAACCACTCCTTCATACTGGCAGTTCTTGAGGCAAAGGGTTTTGGTCCTGTTTGGTGCTCCTGGATTAAACAGCTTTTGACTTCTGCAACATCCTCTGTGCTTTTGAATGGTATTCCTGGATCATTTTTTCAGTGTAAGAGAGGGGTCAGGCAGGGTGATCCCCTTTCCCCTTTGCTTTTTGTTCTAGCTGCTGATGTTCTGCAATCATTGGTTAATGAAGCTTTGAGGGATGGTCTTCTCTGCAGACCTCTGGCCTTGCAATGTTCCACAGACTTTCCTATTCTGCAATATGCTGATGACACCCTTATCATCCTTCAAGCAGATGAGCAACAGCTTAGGCACCTCCAGCAGCTACTGCAGGTCTTTGGGGATATTTCTGGCTTGAGAGTCAATTACTCTAAGTCCAGTCTTATCCCAATAAATATTGCTGATGAAGAAGTTACAGCTCTTACTGAAGCTCTGCATTGTCAGCAAGGAAGCTTACCCTTTACATATTTGGGTCTTCCTCTGAGTACAACCAAGCCTAGAAAAGAATTCTTCATTCCACTCATACAGACTGTCCAGAGGAGATTGCCAGCTTGTGCTATGTATCTGAATTATGGTAGCAAATTAAGGATGGTTAACTCAGTACTTTCATCTTTACCCATGTTTTATCTTTGTTCTTTAAAGATCTACAAATGGGTTATTGATGAAGTTGATAAATACAGAAAACACTGTCTATGGAGAGACAAGGATTTACAGAAAAGGAATCCTCCTCTTGCTGCCTGGGATTTGGTATGTAGACCTAAGGATCAAGGTGGACTAGGTGTCCTTAATCTTTCAGTTCAGAATGACTGTTTGTTAATGAAGCATCTGCACAAATTCTTTAGAAAAGCTGATCTGCCCTGGGTAAAGATGTCCTGGGAATTATACTATTCCAATTGTCTGCCCCCAGTCAGAACTAGAGAGGTTTCTTTCTGGTGGAGAGACTGTCTGAAGCTGCTGCCATCCTTCAAAACCCTGGCTGTATGTGATTTTATGCAAGGCAACACTATACTCCTTTGGCAAGATAAATGGAACACTCATATCTTGAAAGATACTTGGCCACATCTTTATTCCTTTTGTAAGGATGAAAACATTTCTATTCAGCAGGCCTTGCTTCTTAATGATTTGGCCGAACTCTTTTATCTTCCTCTATCTGAAGAGGCTTTGCAGCAATTCCATCTTTTCCAAGACTTGCTTCTGAATCTTGAGCCAAATACTGATTTGGATACTTGGACTGTGCTTGGGAATTCTATGGCTACCAAAACTTCTGCAGTTTATAAATCTCTCATGCACAAGGGTGGCACTTTCCAAGCCTTGAAATGGATGTGGAAGAGTTGTTGTCAGCAGAAGCATAAGGTCTTCTTCTGGCTGTTGATCCATAATCGCCTTAATACCAGGGCTATGCTGCAAAGGAAGAGTTTCTTCATGGACAACTACTCTTGTGTTATGTGTGATCAAGATGATTTGGAGACAAGAACTCACCTGTTCTTTCAGTGTCCATTTGCTCAGATGTGTTGGCGATATGTAAGCCCAACCTGGATTCCTCCGCAACAGACAGACATTCAGAGCTTCATTACAAGTTTGAAACTATCTCTTAATGTTCCTTTCTTCATGGAGCTGATCATGTTGATCTCGTGGGCTATCTGGACTTCTCGCAATGCTTTCATCTTCAAAAGTACTCCACCGAATCTATACAGATGCCGAAGAAAATTCAAGGAGGAAGTCTCGCTGCTTCTCTATAAGACTCCTAGAAAGTCTTATGCTGGCCTCAAACTTTGGGTTGAGAGATTTCAATAGTCCCAGATAAGTTTGTTCTTTTTTCTTCTTCTTTCTTTGGGCTTAGGGCCTGCTAGTTAGCCAGCTATTGCTTAACTCTAGCAATATGCTTTTTGTACATAATACTTTTTGAAAATTTATAAATATACACAGTGGGGAAACCCACTGATTCTTCTCAAAAAAAAACTGTAGAATATCCAAAGTGACTACAAGTTAGCAACACTGCGATGCACTGCACTCATAATTCGGTGAATGATAGCTAAGCTAGGTTTACTGTTTCTGCTTTCTGTCAGGTAAAAGCCCATCTCATCCATAGCAACTGTTAAGACCTTCAGATACATTTAACTGCCTCTAAAAAATACTAACATCAGATAACTGCCTCTAAAAAATACTAACACCAGAGCTAATTTAGGAAATTTAATCGCTGTTCCAGTGATGGCAACATCTGAAGTACGTACAGGGAGTTTTCTTCTTTCCTTCTACATGTACTATTTGCTGGTACAAAGATAAATAAGCAAGGGCGTAGTTTTGCTTTTGCGGTCTCTTTTGTATTCCCCTGAACAAAAATTAGAAGCAGAGGTGGCAAAGATGTTGGCATGGATTTTAGGCCACGCTTGAACCGCCGAAATTGATGACAGATTAAGGTGTTAAGCCGGTCCACCTAGGTTTGAGTTGTAGCTAAATCACGCTCGAACTAAACAAGGTGATATCCCAAAAGAGACCATTATCTCGCTGGTCAATGTTAAAATTCTTTACAAGACGAAAATAAAGTATTGTTTCCCTTTTAAATGCATGCTATCATTGGATTTGTTTTAAACGATATAATTTTTATGACATATATCTGATATTTTGGTGACAAAACAAAAGGTTAAAGTTTTCTTAAAGTGTGTATTATCCTAATAAACATGTACAAAGCTACTGGTATGATTGATACCAAAACTGACACTATAATGAATATTGGTTTAAGAAAAAAAAAGTTGCCATCCCTTTGTCCAAAGGAGTTATAAATACTACTCTTTTCGTTCAACAATTCTTGTCGTGGTTTTAATTTAAAATTGAATTAAAACCATGGTAAAAGTTATGAATGAATGTAGTACTCCCTCAATATCGATTTAGAAGTTATGCACGTGTACCTAAATTGCCAATTTAACCTATATAATATAAATTCTATAATAGAAAACATATACCATTAAAAATATAACATTTGAAGTTTCTAGTGATATACTTTTAAATATATCTCGTATTAAGTTGGTCGAATTGATAACCTAGGGCTACGCGTAAGACTAAGAACACCCTCATCAGGAGCCCCCAAAGGCCCCTAAAACGGGCTTTGGGGTTATTTGGCACAAACAACTGCTCCCACCATCGCCCCAATCCGTGTCGGCGCAAAATGTGACCTGATATATCGAACGGTACTCCCGTGTTGGGCACGTAGCGAGGGAGTCAAACTGGTGGGGGCGGCAGGAATGCTCGACGCATCAGAAAAAGTCATGTGGACCCGCCCTAGCAGTGACACAACCATCTTCACCCGCCCTCTTTCTTCTCCCTCGACCTTGCAGAGGTAACTAAATCGCCTTCACTGCCGTCCACAATTGGACACGTCGAAAGCTCAGAGATTTTCTGTCGTTGCGACAGTGCCAGCGCCCGTCGCCTCGTCGGCTGCTTGAGCCACCACATCACCCGCGCGGTCTATTGCAGCAACCATTGTCGGGTTGTTGCCACCGATGCTGCCTGAAGAATGCCGAGTTGGAATGACGGGTAGTCCTCTAGCGAGTCTTGCCTCGGCGATGTGAGTGCTCCCTCCCCACCACCACCAGTAGCACCTCTCCTACACCGGCTATGTGCTGATAGGTTTAGGGTTTTAGCGAGGTTTGTCAATTTAGGAACGTTCTTAAATTATTAGTTGGGCTACTTTCGCCGATGTGTAGTACCCTGAGGTGGACTATGCGTCGGACATGATCGTCGACCGAGCATGGACCGGCGTTGCAGATCCCGAATCAGCCCTGTGTTGCCACATGCATGACCTTCTATCGGTGAAAAAGTCGGCTTTCGAAGGGACGAACACATGGCGTATGTTCTATGCGTGTTCAAAGAACAATGTAAGTAGTTCGCTACATTGTTTCGATTTAGTAGCGTGATACATTACTTAAATTGTTCATAATTCATATTTGCAGGACGGTATCAACCGTGGGTTTATTAGTTGGCATAATCCTGAGTGGTCTTTGGCATGCCAAACGTGCACTAACTTCTTTGTGGGCCATGTATGAGAATAGCAATAGTTCTAAAATTTAGAAGAAAATTCAAAAATGACGAGATGGTTAATAATTTGTTTGAAGAAAAGAACAAGTTGGACCCAAAACACACCTGCTTATTGGGGAATGTGAGGAACTGGATGAATGCCAGTGAGAAGTGTCAGCTGGAGCAAAACATGGAAAAATTAAAAAAGAATTATGAGAACCAATCTGAAACTGAGTTACCCAAGGTAGAGAAAGGGAGGAATTTTCTGCTAGAGTAGAAGAAGAATGAAAGGATAAAAAGGAAAAACTAAAGGATAGTAAGAAAAGGTCGGAATACACCTTATTTGATTTTCTAAAACTAGTTATGCAAATAAGAATAAAATGAAGAGGATCTGTAAAATTTGAAATGAGTAAGATTTAAGTATTGAGCATGTGTGCTCAAAAAATTGATTAGTAGTTGTTGTAGTTATTGTGTGAGAGTATTTGCTACCGAACAATTGGAGGACTATTTTGGGAGGCGCTAGAGCAGGCAACCGGCCTCCAGACCGCGACAGGTTTTGCCGACACCCCCAAAGGTGCAATCTGACATTCCTATCGGATGCCACTTGGCCACTTGGGTGTTCCCGATGGATGCTCTAATAAATCGATATGGAAGGAGCAGAAACTTAAAACGGAAGCTGAGCTACATGTAGCCCCTATTTTGAAAACACTTGAATTTTGTATTTCAAAATTTCAAAAAAATAATGAAACAAAATTCTAGAGGTAGTCATTAATGTATACTATAAACATGTAAAATCTTTCGGTACAACCCACATTATACTCTCTAGTTTTATCATTTTTGTGTAGCCCAGACTATAAAGTAAGTTTATATCGAGATTTTATAGGTTTGTAGCTAGTGCACATCATTGACTACCCCTACAATTTTCCTGATTTTCCGAACTTTAATATATACGAATTTTAGATGTCTAAAAATAAAGAGCATATGTAGCTTGACATCTACGAGCATTTATCCACTCTCGGGAGCACAGCTGTTATTCATCCGACGACATATTGGCCTTACATTTGTTTTGCTACTAATAACTTAAATAAAATCCCCTAAAAAAAACTTAAATAAAAGGGATAACCTTTCGTCGGCGTTGCAGGGTTGCTGCTTGCTGGCTTCCCGGCGGCATGGAAATTCCACGTGCGCGCACACAACTACACCCGCTTTATTTAAGCGGGGCATTTTGGATTGGACAACACAAGAGGACAAAAAAGCAAGTCTCCGTCTTGAATCACGGAACGAACCAGCCTCCCGGATCCCCCCTGCGCCGGTCGCCACCGTTTCACACCATCTTCTACTCTCCCCACCTCTGCGTTCGCAGCTGCTACACCTCTCCTTCTGGGGAAATCAAGCACTCGGGAAGAAGAACCCTTGCAATATCCTGCTTCTCCCTCCCTCCTCCACGGAGCCTCAGCTCCTTCATTCCGTCCCCTGCATACCGTCCAGTTCTGGTTTGCTGGGAGTCGGGGGCTTCCGTTTCTCGGAGTCTTCCATGAGTGCGTGGAGGCTGCTGGATCTCCGCGAGTGACCATGAGCCAGAGTAAGTGGAGCTCTCTCGTGTGCCTTTCCCTTTGATTCTTGGTTCGCGGGGTGTGGGCGTGTGGCTCCTCTCTGTTTGTGAGTTGACCTGGGTGGGAGACGCGTTCTTGACTTGACTTCCTGTCAAGTTTGATGAAGTACCAAGTGTTATCGTACCTGGAAACTGGTTTCTTGGTCCCTTCTATTGTTGCGGGTGATTGATCACATTTGGTGTGAGCAGTGTGTAGCTGATCCTTCTCAACAGCAGGGGGGCATTTCTTCGTTTTAATTCTTACAGGGTCAACCGTACTAACTGCTACTGCTTAATCGAAGATAGGTTAAGTTCCCCCGCAAAAAAAAAAAAAAAAAAGAAGATAGGTTAAGTTGCTATTCAAGATGTTTGATCAGTTTGGCTTTGCTTGTTTCCGGTGGCCTTCTTTTTTGCGAGGAAATGGCATGGGGCTCGAATTCTTGAAGTGATTTTCGTTTTAGTTTCCGTACTAATTGCAAATGACTGTAGAACCTAAGCTTCTGGAAGCATAAATGTTACTCCCTCTGACCCATAATAAGTACCATGGTTTTAGTTCAATTTTGAACTAATTTGAACTAAAACCACAACACTATTATAGACCGGAGGGAGTACTTTAACTAAATTTCTGCTTCGATTAGGATGTCAGTAATCGCGTTGTTCACCATATTATTGCGCAAATGTTGGGTCATACTTGAGTTCCCGACATTTTTCTCTAGTACCATTCTTTCGAGGACAACGCGATGGATTGCCTCAACTCATGAATAATTGAATGTTGGTCTTGTATAGCTTAATTTTGGGCTTGGTGTAAAATCCCCTACTATTGTACTCATCTAGTTCTTCCTCCTGTAGGTTTTGACATCAACGTGCTTCTCAAAGAAGCAAGGGGCAGGTGGTTAAAGCCTTCTGAAGTCTACTATATCTTGTCAAGTCATGAGAAGCTCCAGATCACCCATCAGCCACCAAATAAGCCACCCAGTATAGCACATCTTCTTAATTTTTGAGAATTGTTATCTTGCTTCTGTCTTTACTTTGGTACACTAACAGCATCATCTGTTCTCTAGGTGGTTCACTATTCCTGTATAATCGCCGTGTGAATCGGTTTTTCCGGAGAGATGGTTATGCATGGCGAAGGAAGAAGGATGGAAGGACTGTTGGGGAGGCTCACGAGCGATTGAAGGTTTATTCCAGAAAGCTCTGTGTAGTGTCATATTTTTGCAGTTTTTCTTCTTCTTGTCAATATTATAGTCTTGGTATCACAAGACATGGTGTTGTCTGTTAGGAGTCCTAGGGTGACTCAGTGTGCATGTTCTTCTATTGAGCATCATCTTTGCAAGAAGTGGCAACATAGCCGTATGGTATTATTTGGCAAATCAAAAATCACGATTGATCAGGCCACTGATGTTCCATTTAGCTAAATCACATTGAACATTTGTACATATTGATGTATAGTTCTTGAATGTGCAGTGGTTGCTTTGATGTATAGTGTTTTCTCTGTCAAGCGATGCATCAGAACTGGAATAGGTCAACAAGCAAGTAACTATATCACCTATAGTCATTCTTTTCATGGGATTTATTGATAATTAATTAGAATCTTACAGAATAACTGATAACTGATTGGAGGCTTTCCAACTTAGCCATGATGTGATGTGCAACATCATTGGAGCAACGTGAGCAATTTGATTTAAACGGTTTAATAGCTAGGATCCTCTTGGCCACAACTCATGCCTTTTATATTAGTATACTAGATGTTCATATCTTAGAAATTCTCTGTTGTATGATTAGCTTGATATTTTCCTTGATTAGTGGGCGTTGTAGAATATTTTGTACTCAGAACTTTAGAACAAGTTGTTAATCAAGACGCTTCAACATCTTATATGTTAGTATATGACATTTCATATCATCACAGGTTGGAAATATTGACGCTCTGAGCTGCTACTACGCTCACGGAGAGCAAAATCCAAGTTTTCAGAGACGGTGTTTCTGGATGCTGGAACCGTAAGATCAGCTTTTCCATTCAGCTATCTCAAATTCTTCTTATGACTTGTCTGAGATTGTGAACTACGTTATTTATAATATTTATGTCTCGTTAAGTTACAATTGTGCCAAGATGCCGAATGCTACATGCTATTCATTTGCTATCGGGGAAACATTCCAAACATTTGTCTGTGAAAGAGTGGTTAGTAATATTTATGGTAATAAATATTGTCCTTTTCTGCAGTGCATATGACCATATTGTGCTGGTACAATATCTAGAAGTGGCTGAGGTATGTGAGTATTATCTCTTGGAGCAAAATTTCGTTTGCATGATATACATTCCTCTAAATATTTCTGGTGTTATTTTGGCAAAATCATCAGTATGGTAAATAAATGCTGAAGAGACTTGATTGAGTAAGCTAACATATGCACCCATAAAATGTGAACCAATATTATCAGCTTATGCTAAAATTCAACTGATCAGCATGTGTCAAAATGTAAATAGTTATAGACTGATGCACCATTTCAGTCATCACTGTAATGATTATCTCAAGAATTTTTATTCACATCAATCCATATCAGGATTCAGTTACACATTCTATCAATCTGTCATTTGAGAATTATTAAACCTGACAGCAGCTCAGTTCCACAGTTAAGCAATTACTTGTAGTTACAGAGTGCTCTTGTAATATGCATGTAAAAAACAAATAAATAAGTATGGAAGCTTCAGTTATGATTACGCTTCACTCCAGATGGCACTTTTGCCTTCTGCCTCAAATTTGTTCACAATAGAATAGATATGGTCTTCTTCACAATTCCAGAGAGATTCTTTCATGATAATCTACATAAAACTAGCGGACTAGCCTGTGCAGTTTTTCGACAAAGGTATATATTAATATCGCGAGGATACCAATTACGTCTAGGATACCAATTACGTCCAACCTCTTGCAACAACGAAATGTCCTAAAGACATTACGGATGCACATAGCCCTACTAGAAAGAAGAAGAAATGCAAAAGATCCTCCCCATGATGGCAAGAGATAGTGAAGCTTGGTGTCATTCCCTCCTGAAACCGCACGACCAGAAATATTGGTGCACACGACTAAAACCCATCCGATCCAGCAATCTACATGCACCAGGAGCCCAATGGAGATTGCTGGCGAAGCCTTCCGAAACTCTTCACCGGCCATATCAATGAGAGCCGACATCAAGCAGAACACCATCTTAGCGTGATAAGAACCCAAGGACCACCTCCTTTATTAGGCAGATTGGCAGGCCCCCACGCTGATGCCCGCCGGCTCCCAACAGCAGATCGGAGATCTCGGTGGGCACCACCACCACCACCCGCACCGCGCGCAGATGAGGTGCTGACCCATACCGAGTCCCCCGAACAGCGCTCGCCAAGGTCACCGAAAAAGTCTGGGGCTGCTGCCCCAACTTCCATCCCCGCCAGTGGAGCCGCGCCATCCAGGGCCACCGCGAAGCTCCGGCCAGAGATCCCACCATGCGAGGAGGAGGTCCCCGCTGCCGCCAGTCGCGCTCGGAGATGAGAGGCCGCCACCCCTGTATGCCGGGAGGGGCTTTGCCCGCCGGCGGCGGCGGGGAGATGCGGGGAAGGAGGGGTGACGGGCGGCTGCGGCTAGGGTTTCACCCGAGCTGCCCCCTGGGAACGACTCAGGAGGTTTTTGTACAGGAATCTCACAACAATTTGTACCTATCAACACAGTTATAATCTGTTTTCACCAAAGTAACCAGTGTATATCTTCGTTCTTAAGAACTAATCAACATCGATATAATCCGGTTTGTGAAAATAAGCGGTATAGATCTTTTCTTTTCTGTGGAACTAATCTACAGCGTTATAATCTGGCCCCAGCAAAATAGACTTGCATAAATCTTTTCTTTTTCTCTCAAGAAAAAATGAGATTTTTATTTTTGATGTGGTACTGATTTGATCCCACACGCTTGTATAGTGATAACCTCCTTGGATCCACTTCTATTGTGCCGAGATACAATGGGAGCACATCAGATGGGTAATTTTCTGCATGAAACTTTCTTACAGGGACGATATTATTCATCATTGTCAAATGGATCAGCAGTACCTCTTTCGACCTTGAGTTATCCAAGTGACATATATGGAAACCACGGCTCCACTTCGGACTTTAGTGAGGGCAGTGAATCCCGGCAGAGCTCTGTAACTGAAGTAAGTTCCTATTCTGGATTAATAGGAAAACCAGAACTTGGCCAGACTAGTCTGGAACGAAGTTCCGAATTTTACATGACAGATAGTAATGATTCAACAAATAAATCTGGGTTTGACCAAGCTTTGAAGAGCATCACTGAGCAGTTAAGTTTGGGTGATGATGATGACTACATTTACGTAAACCAAGTTACAAATACTGAGGCTGCAGAAAGACAGGGAAATCAGACAAGCAACAGTCCAGGTAAAGTTCCACGTTTTCCTGCTTCTCTTTAAAACTAGAGGATACCCCGCGCGTTGCCGCGGAAATTTATGTTTGATTTTTAAAGTAGCACTCAAAATTTGATTTACTCTATTTTTGCGGGATATCAACATGTCAAATGACTTAATATAGATTTGCATAAGAGCGTGGGATATCAGCATGTCAAATGACTCAATACAGATTTGCATAAGAGAAGAAATGGATGAAAGGCAGCGCAGAGAGGAAATAAAGGAAGATTGGCACAATTGTTATTTTTTAAACATGTCACTGTATCATCAATTAGAAATCAATGTATAATTTTAAAGGAACTTCTTTGGCTATTGTATAATTAAGCTAATTTTCTTGATCAGAAGTGTAAAACAGTGGATACATTGAAAGCTGTTGAAGTTTTCCTTTAAATTAAATTTTTATCCGAGGTTAATAAAAACTATGCATTATATTTACTATGAGTATCTTACACATGATAAGGTCTACATTGTGTATGCATTCTTAAATACGCTGAATATCAATCCCAAAACATACAGACTGGTGTACATGTAACTAATTTTTACATATGATTGGATCTGCCGCTAACTCCATGAAAAAACCTCAAGTATGACATTTCAGCTGGAACACTGCAGATGAAACAAAAATGTCGTTTGTTTACAACGTTAGATTAAACAATTTGCGATGACATAGAAATATTAGTACATGTACCTACGTGGACTTTTTATTATTATCAAAGGATAGGCATATGTACCTTTTTCTTGGTAGAGGTCATGCATGGTGGATCTACATCTGCATTGTGTAAAAGAAAACTTCAAGTGGCATAGCATCGTACCAATAGTAATGTCCTGCAGCACTATATTCTTGAAGACACGGGAGAGCAAAAAGAGAACAGTGGTAACGCTTTGAACTTGCAAAAAATAGGCACTTGAGTTGTCGACTATATATTGGCTAGTTTGTTTCTCTAATGATAAACTGGCTGATGCCAAGTACAGCAATAGTGACCTTGAGATGATGAAAACATGATATCTAGATATAAAGAACAATTACAGTCTGTAGAACCCCAACTTACATATTGAACTACAGCTACTGAGTTTGTCCAAATATCTAACACATATGTAACAGATTGGGGCCAAAGAAATACCTGATCTGATAACTGACCAAAGATGCATGCCTGCTTATCTGTGACCCAGCTTGAAAAAAATTACTCTCATCATACAAACAGAACAAATAGGAGGAGGCACAACTTGCTTACTTGCTGCAACTGAATCTATCAATTTGAGGGAAGTAAATTTCTTGTAGGTGCTAGCTCGGTTACTGAAAACAGAGGATACAATTATGTGCAACTAAACCGAACCTTCAATTTCTTACATGTATGCAAGAATCCATAAAAAATTAGTACAGAGGTACATGAAACATACACACGGGAGATACTTCAGAAAGAATAGCAGATCAGGTGCAGAGTGTTGTGTCGCTAAAGAAGGAAACCATTAGAGGGAGATTTGGATTGTGGGGATCTGAGGTTCTGCACTCACCTGGAGCGGTGAGGTGATTCTAATGGAGCTCGATGGTGGTGGGAACTACAGATTCGGAGATCCATCCAGTTCACTTGATATATGCCTGGAGGATCGGGGCATCGTGTCCAGCATGTGGAGATTGGGAGGAGGAGTTCGGCCAACCAGCTTCGATGGAGAAAAAGAGGAAGCTCCACTTGCGTGGAGAAGATGAAGAGGAAATCATCAATGCCCATTGCCTCCTGATCTCTTCGTGAACCGACGGGAGATTTTTTTTTTGAGGAAAAGTGAACCGACGGGAGATGGAACGGATGGGTATAATGACTAATGAATGGAGGGCTGACTCTTCTCTTTGTGGCCCATGTCGGGTGCCTCTTCCACCCTGCGCAGTGACGCCCAGCCCGCTCGGAAAAGCAATGACGTGGTTCCTGCCGCGTCGATCTGGGCAGAAAAAACGTGACCTACGATTGGAAATAATGAGAGGAAGGTGAAAATTCTTAAACAGGTGACGTGGCTCGCTGTGAGACCAGCAAAATGGGGCCATCTATTAAGAAAGAGAAGATTAGATCCATGGAAATAAAATTGCACTAGAATATGGAAATTTATTAATAAAACTGAATTTTTGAAAGCATGCTTTGTGCTTGATTTGCCAAAAGTCTCCCCTCTACACCTTTGTGACCGTACATAATATTTTTACCAATCATCGTACAAGTTAATTTTATTTACCATGGAGGAGTCCGTAAAGAGAGATCTGAAGTACTGGAGTATCACCAAAGAACTAGCCATGGAAAGAGCCACGTGGAAGCTTGCTATCCATGTGCCAGAACCATGAGTTGGTTACGAGATCTTATGGGTTTCACCTCTAGCCTACCCCAACTTGTTTGGGAATAAAGGCTTTGTTGTTGTTGTTGTTGTTGTTGTTGTATCGTACAAGTTAATTTTGTGCCAAGTGCCCACGTCCCTTCATCTAGAGACAACCATACACACCAGCAAGCTATTAGGTGTCCAGACTCTGCACCAGCTAAATGATTATTTGATATTTCTGAACTGAATCAAAATATTTGCATCCTATACAGGTGACGATAAAGCAAATCAAATTCGACCAGAAGGAACACAAAATGGTGGTGGCAGGGGGATACCACCATCATGGGAAAATGTGCTGAAGTTCAATTCAGGTTTGCCAGAGTCATCTACATACCAGGTAAGAAAGGGTAACTGGTTTTATATTATCCTTCTGTGATTTATTCAGCGTAAGGAATTGGTTATAACCAGTCTAATATGTTATTTTGATTGCTTTTTAAGAGGGATACCTGCAGTGTCTTCCTGGTGAATAGTTTGGAAAGTTATTTCTTCAATTAATACTTTAGGGCCATTTAACTTAATGTGCGTTTAAGATCAGGTCTATGATGCTACTACCGTAGTGACAGAATACAAAAAATGAAATGTGCCAACCCTTTTTGTTGGCACCATGTCAGAACGTACTTAAACCATGACCAGAACTATACCAGCTGTATTACCATGTTAAGGGTTGTTGATTCTTTCAACATTATCACCCTCAATGAAGTCTATTGACACCTTACATCTTACATGAGCAGTCTGGTGCCCACTATCAGCAAAGTTCAGAATATCAGCCACCAGGAGGCCTAGATGGCACCGATTTGCAGATGCAACTTTCTGCTGCTAAGAGATTTCTTTTAGGGCCAGAAGACTCTATTGACTCGTCATCTTATAACTTCATACCAAGAGATGAAGGAATCAATGGCATTGATACTTTTTCAGCTCATGACAGTAGTCTTCAAAGCTATCTGAATTCGGACTGGACAATAACAACTCCTGTAGCACTTCAAAGTAATCTGTATCACTCTGAAATATCAGAGTCGTTGCTGGACCATGGTCAGTTTGAAACATCATCGGGACAGGATAAAAGAATAAACTTGACACCTAAGCAAAAGTTTAATATTCGTGAGATCTCTCCTGAATGGGCATTCTGCTATGAGATCACAAAGGTACACCATAAACATTTTCAGTTTTCTATGTCGTAATACCAATTGTTCTTATTTCTTGTCCTTCCTTTCATCAATGTAGGTCATCATTACTGGAGATTTCTTGTGTGATCCGTCAAATTCATCCTGGGCAGTAATGTTCGGTGACAGTGAGATGCCTGTTGAAATTGTTCAGCCAGGTGTCCTTCGCTGCCACACACCAGTACACAGTAGCGGTAAGCTCAAGCTCTGTATTACCACTGGGAATAGAGAAGTTTGCAGTGAGGTCAAGGACTTTGAGTTCCGTGCAAAGTCAACGGCTTCTAGTTTCACAGACCTTGCGCCGCCGTCTAGATCTATGAAGTCTACTGAAGAGTTGTCACTTCTTGCCAAGTTCGCAAGAATACTTCTGAGTGATGATGCATCCTCTACAGTTTGGGGTGGTGATCCTCAGGCTGGACAGAGTCCAAAACTTAAGATGAATGAGGAGCACTGGCAGCGGTTGATTGATGAACTTAATGTAGGTTGTGAAAATTCACCAAGTGTAGTTGATTGGATTATGGAGGAATTGCTGAAAAGTAAATTACAACATTGGTTATCACTGAAGCTACAAAGAAACGATGGAACATATTGTTCTATGTCCAAGCATGAGCAAGGTATGATACACTTAATTTCTGCGCTGGGCTATGAGTGGGCACTGTCCTCAGTTCTCAGTGTTGGTGTTGGCATAAATTTGCGTGATGCAAAAGGATGGACTGCACTTCATTGGGCTGCTTATTTTGGAAGGTAATTGGCCATTAAATTCTATTGCTGGTGACTTCGAGTCTGTTTTGACTAACCAGGGTTATCCATAGCTTTCTAAATAAAAACTCTCCGAGAATCAAGCACTGGCTTGGTGGCTGCACTTCTTGTTATCCGTGTGAAAAATCGCAGGTGAAAGACAAAACCGGGTGCTATCCGTGTGAAAGATCACTGGAGATGTCTCATATACCAAACAACTTATAGCCAAGGGAGGGATCGTTCCCGCAGTCCACAATTCTTACAAACAGAACATATCCTTCTGTTGGCTGAAGAAACCATTTTTATCCAAAACTATCAATGTTGGTCTTGTACTTGGGTAATCTCAGTCTCGGCCTCCATGCCACTAACTTGGTAACAAGTAAACAGAACATAGGTTCAAATGAAGTAGAAATGGTTATTTTACGTTGGAGAGAAAAGATAAGTTTGTAGTAAGCAGGACAGTACATCGTAACTTTTACCTCTCTCTCTCTCATATTGCTATTGGTTTCCTGGAGCTAGCAAGCAACCTTGTTAAATCATCATTATTAAAATTAATTAATAAACCCATTGTCATTGAAGGGAGAAGATGGTTGCTGCACTTCTTGCTGCTGGTGCATCAGCTCCAGCTGTTGCCGATCCCACTGCACAAGATCCAGTGGGCAAAACGGCAGCTTTCCTAGCTTCTGAACAAGGACACATGGGCCTTGCAGGCTATCTTTCAGAAGTCTCTCTAACTAGCTATCTTGCATCACTGACTATAAAAGAGAACGATATTACAAAAGGATCAGCTGCAGTGGAAGCAGAGCGAGCAGTAGAGAGCATATCTCAGAGGAGTGCCCTACTGCATGGAGGCACCGAAGATGAGCTCTCGCTGAAGGACTCTCTTGCAGCCGTGAGGAATGCAGCTCAAGCAGCAGCACGAATTCAGAATGCCTTCCGTGCCTTTTCTTTCATGAAGAGACAACACAAGAATGCTCGACTGAAGGATGAATATGGGATGACACAAGAAGATATAGATGAACTTGCAGCTGCATCAAGGTTATACAACCAACATCATGTTTCAAGCGGTCAGTTTTTTGATAAAGCAGCTGTTTCAATTCAGAAGAAATATAAGGGTTGGAAAGGACGCAAAAACTTTCTGAACATGCGCAGAAATGTGGTAAAAATACAGGTAAAGGAATGAGGAGATGTTTGGTTTTGAAGCTGTATTCAAGTTGAACTTGATGTTGCTTGATTGGTTTGAACTGCATGATATCTGGTAGCTGTGTTGTACTTTGCTAACCTTAAAGAGCTTCTTTGTACAGGCTCATGTAAGAGGTCATCAAGTGAGAAAGAAATACAAGTTCGTAAGCACTGTTAGTGTGCTAGAGAAAGTAATACTAAGGTGGCGTCGGAAAGGGCATGGCTTACGTGGCTTCCGAGCTGAGCAATCAGCAATGACTGAAACAGAAGAGGGAGAGGAGGAAGATGATGATGACTTTTATGATGACGATGCAGTCAAGATCTTCCGTCGGCAGAAGGTTGATGAATCTGTGCAGGAGGCTGTGTCAAGAGTGCTGTCCATGGTAGACTCTCCTGAAGCAAGGATGCAGTACCGCCGAATGCTCGAGGAGGTCCGTCAGGCAACTGTAAGTAGTTCGTGAATTTACCATTTATTAAAGCAATTTCTGATTATAAGCCATGTTGCACAAGGAGACTAGTACTGCAATGTAGAATATTAGAAAAGATAGGAATTTTCTTCATAAAAAACAAAAGACTAAGGTTTTAATCTCTTCAGAGGGCCAAATCCAAATGCAGTGCAATCTTAGTACAGTAACGATATACTTCTGAAGAGTTCATTCAGTTCTGTTCTTCCTGTCCAAAATCAAATCTCTCAGCAGTATTTAACCATGCTGATCTGGTCTAAATGCAGGCTAAATCTGATGAGGCAACATCATCAATACTTAACGATGACTTACTACTAGAAATCAAAAAAATTACGTGGTGAAAGAAGCAAGCAACATCAGGAGCGCTTGTGGAACCGCCTCGAATGATATGAAGTAACTAGGAATTCGGTACAGTATGCAGCCCAGTGTGACATGATAGTGCCCAGTTTGTACAGTGTTTGCCCGACTGTTGTAGAGTGATGATTCTATCCAAGGATGAATGCGTGAGAGGGATGATCTGTCTATTATCTTGAAAAGGGTGATGGTTTTATGTAGTGTCATATGTAAGCTATGTATTAACTGGGAATGACATGTTATGCGCACCTTATCTGGTTGTCTTTAACTTAATTATTAGTTGTCTTTAACTTAATTACTCAGAATTTTAACCAGCACGTTCTTCCGTTTTCACCAGATGCAGTGTGACCTGGGCAATTTGAAAAATCGCTTCGTCAACATGTGTTACTAGTAAATAATAAATTGGTACCTAAACCCCTGTATTGTGGGTTCGCTTGGACTTTTGACACATCGCATGTACATTTTACGCAAACAAGAATGCATTCAACATTTGTTACTAGTAAATAAAATGGTACATGAACCCTTGTATTGTGGGTTCGCTTGGACTTTTGACACATCAATACATTTTACAGAAACAAGAACACAAAAATGCAGGAATTGGAAATGAAGGAACTATACAGCAAAAGTGAAGCACATAAATTCTGATGTATAGACGTTTAGATGCTCTACAGGAATATTGCATGGAGATGTTTCTTGATTAGAGAGAAGAGAGACTTGTTTTACTTTGACATCCTAGAGGAATTACAAGATCGTGTTTAACATCATATTTAGAATCCTCTCATGTGAACGGAACGAAAAAAAGTTCCTAAACAGAAATGCTTTGGGCAATTCCAACATTCCAAAGGCTCTTGAAAAGTCTTAAGACTCCAATCCTACACAATTCCTTCACAATTACTTTGGTACAAATGAACCCTGAATTTATATAATGCAGACCAAACTGCAAATCTAACGAAACTGAAATTTGTAACATGTATATCAAGATATCAATAAGCACTTCCATTACACTTTTTTTTTTTTGCATTGCATGTTAAGAGCTAATTCATGATCCACAAAGTACAGAAGTCCACAGAAACCTTGGTCACAGGAGAAAAGAAAAGGAGCTTACATAAATCTTAAGAGTGAGCTATTGTACGATTCAGCACCCAAAGAGTAGAATACCCTCTGCTATATCCATACTCCATAGCCACATTCTTGTTCAACATACAGTTACAAGTGTTTACATTAGATAAGCCGTATTTATGGCCGCTCATCACTATTTCTTCAAACCCTCAAGAGAAAATCAGTACAAATTACAATATTAGTACTCACTACTCGTATCCCTTTCCAATTGTCCCATCTGCTTTCATTGTAAAGAGGGTACGTCCAGAGTTTCACCTTAGCACGCATGTAGATGTGTGATCTCTTGCACTCTAAGAATTGAATAACACAACATCTCACACTGAGCAAGGGCTTTGCCACATTGATATGTCTGATATAAGATCACGAAGTTGATCCATGAGAAGCTTTACGTGTTTGTTTTTGCTTTCAATTTCCTGAAGCAGAATCCCAATGTTAGAGAGAGTTGCATCAGCAGTAAAGAGTATGTTACTATAAGTTTTCGTACGTCCACTTCCAACTTCCAAATAGCACAGATGCTACCATATACAGGAGGCTCATTTGGGGACATACTTGATTAACTTACTGTGATTGCAATGATTGCTTAAATGATTCACTTAAAATTCTCTAGGATAGAACTACTCCCTCCATCCATGAATAAGTGCATGTTTAACTTTTGTCTTAGGTCAAACTTGCACAAATTTGACCAACTTTATAGAAAAAAGTAGCAACACATGTGACATCAAATTAGATATTATGAAACTACATTTCAAGATGGATCTAGTGATACTCATCTAGTGTCATAAATTTTGCTACTTTTTTCTAGGAAGTTGGTCAATTTTTTGAAGAAAAAAATGAGTTGGGACAAAAGCTAAACGTACACATTCGTGGATGGAGGTTGTAATCTCCAACCACTGCAGAACCTTGTTGCTGCCCTAAAGACATACATGAACTTAGAAAAACCAACAAACATGCAGGTGATGGCGATATAAACCACAGATTTTCTACGCGCCTTTACCAGAATAGTCTAGAACGCTACCAGAATGAACATGTCATCGCCTAAGTCAAAATAGGTTACTTGCATAATGGGCTGACCAGGTACCATTTACTGACTGTTCTAACGTAATCCTGAATCTTGCATAATGGTATCAATTATACAGTGTACTGCATCGACTAGATCTTTTCAAGTGAGTACCTTTCTCAAAGAAGATGCGTGCTCTTCCAATCTCTCAATCTCAGCTTGATCACCTTTGGATTCTGTTGACGCTATCTCCTGAAAATAAATGTAACATCATAACAGAGCAGTAACAAAGGTGATTCACAAAAAATCAAGAGCACTCATCTAAAGCGACTACAAGAGGAAGATGGAGAGGTATTACATCAATCTTGGATGTTAGATCTTCTGGTTCAATCATAGCTATTTCAAGCTAATTTTATTTAGAATAGCATAAGCATGACTAGTAATATATCTGGTCACAGAGCAGGATGAAAATTGATCTCCTTTTCTTCGAGGGGAATCTGGATCTCAGTTCAAATGTGGCAACATTCGTCTCCCAAGCTCGTTTCTGTATTTATCCATTGAGTAAGACAAGAAAAAGAACTATGCTCACTAGTCTCAAAGAGATCCGCTCACCCGCATTTCCGACATCTAAACATCATC
The DNA here is from genome assembly GCA_030979885.1 of Lolium multiflorum. Lineage (NCBI taxonomy): Eukaryota > Viridiplantae > Streptophyta > Magnoliopsida > Poales > Poaceae > Lolium > Lolium multiflorum. Next base: position 203,164,809 of record CM061748.1, on the reverse strand, counting down.
TTTCAAAGCTGTAGCATTGCATTGTCACTAGTTTTACATCGAGTATACAGTATACTAGAAGTAAATGGGATCCTAGAGTACATTTTTCTCAGGTTAGCACTAGGTACAATAGACAGCAGTATTGTATGGCCCGGTCCAACAATTTCTCACCTGAGTACAGGGCGACACGGCGGCGATGGACGAGCGCAGCGCTGCCACGGCAATCTTGTACCGGTGCCTCGCCTCGTCGAGCGACCCACCGGAGCCACCGGAGCCTCCCCCCAAAGCGTCAGCGGCTTCGGAGTCGGCGGAGTGGAGAGGCGGGGGAGGCCCGTGATGCGGGTGGGGTTGCTGGGAGATGGCGGTGGCAGCGGCGGCGGTGGCGGAGGAGGACCAGAGCGCGGGGTTGCAGAGCTCGTCGTTCATGGAGGAAAGGATCTGGAAAGCGGCGGCGATCGTCTCCTCGAGGTGCCGCTGCCCCTCCGCTGCGAGCTCCTGCCTCCGCCGCGCTGCCGCTGAGGCCATTGGGTTTTCTCGCCGGAACCCTAGCTCCCCGCCGCGGATCTGCGTGTAGCTCAGTCTTGCTGTAGCTAGGTAAGCAAGAGCGAGTTCTGATTACCTGAATGATGCAATTTCCGGGCCGGGCCGCTTAGCACCAAACTGGGCCCATTTCTTGTTTATATGGGTTTCTTTGATGTTGATTCGAAAAATATACTGTATATCAAGGATTTTTATTAGTACAGGTTGTTTGACTTGCAGTCCCTAAGAGTTTTACTAAGTACTCATTTGCACTTGGTATCATTGCTCAGTTTTGGTGGGGAGATGATGATAAGGGGAAGAAGCATTGGAATGTGTTTTTCAAAGAAGGAGGATGGTATGGGTTTCAGCCTTTCAGGGACCTTCATTCTTTTAATTTGGCCATGCTAGCAAAACAGATTTGGAGACTCATTGACAACCCAGATTCATTATGTGCTAAAGTGCTCAAAGCTAAATATTATCGCAATGGAGATATACTTATGGCTGGGCCAAAAAATGGATCTTCTTTCACCTGGCAGAGCATTGTTGTTGGGATCCAAACTTTTAAAAGAGGCTGCATTTGGAGAGTGGGAAGTGGTGAAAACATTAAGATATGGTCTGATCGCTGGGTTCCAGCTAGCCCAAACAGGAAAATTATATCCCCCGGGGGTGACTGCATTCTTACAAGAGTTTCTGAACTGATTCATCCATACACGGGACAGTGGGATCAAGAGTTGGTTCTCAATATTTTTCATCCCATTGATGCAAATAGAATTCTCCAGATTCCCTTGTATGACAATGGCTTTGAGGATTTCATTGCCTGGAGGGGAACTAGATCGGGCACATTTTCTGTCAAGTCATCATATCACACAAAATGGAGACATCAGTTTAATGGGGTCTCTTGTAGATCGCTGATAGCGGGTACTCCTCTGAATAATTCGACGTGGAAAATACTTTGGAATCTTGATGTATCTGCAAAAGTCAAAATATACTGCTGGAAGATTCTTCATGGTGTCTTGCCACTAAAAGCTGTTTTGTTTAGGCGGCATACTGGTACTGATGGACTCTGCCTAGTATGCAAATTGGAAAATGAAGATGTGAGACATATGGTGTTTACTTCTTTTTTTGACCGGAACTACGGCGGGCTTACGCCGGCCTGAACATTGTATTAAACCGCACACAAGGCGCAGAAAAAGGATCCATTACAAGATTTTTAGAGGACAGAGAGAGCTAAGGAGGAGGGGGTGATCAGGGGAGGGGTCATAACCATTACACCAAGAATCTAGGAGAGAGGAGGAAGAAGGCGTAGTACAACGATGAGCCCAAAGGCGAACATCCTCAATACATATGGTGTTTACTTGTAATGAGGCTGATCAAATCTGGAAGGGGCTGGGTGTTGAGGATAGAGTCTATGCTGCTATGTTACCGGGACGCTCAGGTTCTGAAATTCTTGGGTCACTTCTTAATGCGCCTCAAGGTCCTGTCCCAGGTTTTGACTCGATTCATATGAGAGAGCTAATTGTGGTGTCTGCATGGTATATTTGGTGGCTAAGACGATGTCGCTCTCATGGTGAACAAGTACCACCTGTGTTCACGTGTGTCACTTCTATTCGGGCGATTACAGCTAATGCTTTAAAAGAAAAACCCCAGGGTAATCTAAAGACGGCCAATAAATGGTTAAGACCTCGGTGTCGGTATATAAAAGTAAACGTGGATGCAGCGTTCCTGGAACAGGAAGATGTAGGGGCTTCAGCGGCCGTTCTAAGAAATGACCAAGGTCTGTTCATTGCAGCTGCGGCGGCCTTTATACCACATGTGGGATCGGCGTTGATGGCAGAAGCCTAGCTTGGCCTTGCTCCACGGATTAAAATTGGCTATGAATATGGGCTTCACAATGGTGGAAGTGGAGTCTGATTCGCTAGAGGTCATACAGTACTGCTCGGGTGCGGAAAGAATTTGGAATGATGCGACAGCCATTTATGCTGAGATAATCTCTGTGGCGGGAAGTATTGGTACGGTTGAATATAGTCATTGTAGGAGGGAGATAAACAAAGTAGCGCATGATATGCTAGGTTTTGCCTTGAGTCTAGGACTGATTGTAATTGGGTCGATGAACCCCCTAGCTTTCTTCTCCAACCTCTCCTCGATGATGTAACTCTCGTATGACAGTAGGGCGGCAAGTTTCTTACGCACTCTTTTCCTTCCAGGGTACCTAAGGGGGCTGGAAGGTTTTTAATGAGACGGCTTGTTGGCCTAATATATAAAATGGTTTATTTAAAAAAATACTCATTTGCACTTTATTTTGGATGAAAAAAATTCATGCACTCAAACTTCTTGATATAAACTTCGTTTTTATATGGCATGTCAAAAAATTATGATAATTCCTTTTTTCAGTCCTATAGGATTCACGGTGCAAGACATTCCAATATTGCATTTTCAGTATGCATGTGCTCATAAAAGTTGCAAATGAAATATGCCTTTCAATTTTGCTTCTCTGACGCAAAGGGAACCCCTCATACACCATGCTGATGGGTGCATCAAGCCACCGTTAGGCCTCTTCATTTGACCTACAACGGAGAAGATAATAAAGATGATAACTAAACTTTTTGGATAGGAGTGCATTGTTGGAAATTGTCTTAATTGTTAATGGGGCTATTTGATGTTGGTATAATGGTCTATTGGATTTGAAACTAGCTTGGTGGCTAGTATTAGTTTGTGTTTGTTGTTGTTTTTTTATGCTATTGTTATCACCAGATTTTGGCCAAATCAGGAGATGGGCCGTAAGTGAGATGGGCTTGAAGGATATACGCGTGGAGCATCTCTGAAGCGGCCTTGCACGAAGAATTTGGGCTAGATTGCATCTTAGTTTAGAATTAAAAGATAGAGTTTAACCCGTGCACGGTTAGGTGCACGCCCGAATTAGAAAGTCCCTTGGACTATAAATATATATCTAGGGTTATCGAGAAAGGAGGGCAATCACGTTCACAACAAACACAAATCGGCGCATCGCCACCCCTTCTTTCGAGGGTTTCTTAGGGTAAGCATCATGTGCCTAGATCGCATCTTGCGATCTAGGCGTCGCGTTTATTCGTTACCTTGTGTTGCTCGTGCTGAAGCGTTGTTGATGGCGAGTAGCACTATTTATCGTAGATGTTTTGGGACTTGCATGGATGCTTTTCTTATACATGCTTGCTTAGCTATGCTGCCCTCGATATCTAGCTGCCCTTATACCTACCTAGGTGTAAGGGCAGCACCTGCTTGTTCGTTATTTAGTAGATCCAATCTGTTATAGTTGCTCCTTGATTCTTCAAGGATTGGTTTAATATCGTATGGTTAGGCCTTGCAAACGGGTTGAACGATCCGGTAGTGCGTAAGGTATGGTTCGTTAGTCCTAAGAGGGGTTCCGGGAATTGACTTAATGTTGGTTTTTAGGCCTCTTTTAGGGTTAGTTTTCCATTATCTTTCGTGTCTATTAGGCTCAACTACGCGTAGGATGTTCCGATCATGCGGTGAAAACCCTAAACTGTCGTAGATTGGTTTAGCTTTATATTGATCAAGCAGGAGCCCCATGTTATCGTTAACCCGACGCGAACCATGGGGCGATCGGCTCTTTGAGCCGATCCACGGCAACCTGAGAGCCGATCGGGCTCGTATTTAATGTTTACGTGTCGCCATGCAGAAACTAATCGAAGCAATCCAACACCTTCCGATCGGTATAGGTCGGTGGCACGCCCTTGCAACCGCTAGGACGTGTGCCGAACATTTGCGGGACGGCGTCGAGAGGGCCCCTGCAGTCTTGGAAGCCTCCGGCTCTTCGTGTTGCTTAACCCCTGCTCGCCGGTGGGTTTTGGCAGTAACACATTCGCACGCCCGGTGGGACACTCTTCGCAACAACCACGTCAACATCCGAGATGGCGGAAGAACCGATCAAGTACGAAGATCTGCTGAGCACAAGAAGAAATACGAGGAGCTCAAGCCCATCTTCGAAGCCGATCTCATCGGCTCTTTTGAGAGGACCCGTTCGCACGGCATTAAGTTCAAAGGGTTCCAACCCGAAGGTGCGTTAGAGGGACTAGATCTATCTCTCCCTTCGGAGGAACGTACCAGAGCCCTGCGACAGGAAATTAACTATGCCGTGGCTCATTCTCTTCATCGGCATTCTGAGAGCCTGGTGAACACTCTGGAGCGTGTTGCGCTTAATGTGGTTCAAGAAATCATGAAGCATCAGTATTCTCCGTCGGGACCTGCTCTAGGAACTCACCAGGGAGAAATACCGTTCTACACTAGGCCACCACTGCCATACACGTTTGCAGCTCCACAGCAACAAGGTTCACCGGCGTACGTCGTCTACAAGGTTGGAGGCGATCCTGGCGATTACCAATGTATGAGCCGCCCAAGGAGATTCCACATGGATACGTGTGCACGTACGTGACGCAACAACTGGACGAACCAGTTACGGCGGGAGGGTCGGGAACAGTAGTCGGGGACAGGAGTAGTTCTTTGGGCAGGAGGCGGTCTGGAGCGATCTGAGAAACAGCGTGGCTAGCTAAATATGCCACCGGAACAAGTCATGAAAGCTCAACCTCTGCAGCTCCTACGGTGGATCAGATTCTGCAATCTTGAGAGACCAGTTCGGTATCCTGCCGAAGAAGAGAATCATCGGCTATTCCAAGTCGTATCCCAACGAGTACGACCTAATCCCACTACCGCCTAAGTATCGGCTCCCTGACTTCACAAAATTCAGTGGATCAGAAGGATCTAGCTCAATTGAGCACGTGAGCTGATATTTGGCACGGTTGGGCATGGTCTTCGGACCAGCTACGTGTGAGGTTCTTTTCACAATCTCTCACGGGTCCGGCCTTTGGGTGGTACACCTCGTTGCCACCAGATTCGGTTCGAACGTGGAAGCAGTGGAAGAACAGTTTCACATACGTATCATTCAAGCTAAGCGGCATTGCTGATCGACCCGGTTCGGCAAAGGCGAGGAGAGACGGTGTCTGAATACATCCAGCGCTTCAGGACCGTCAGAACCGATGTTATTCGGTTCGCTTATCGAGAAGGAAGCGTCGAGCTTGCGATAGCAGGCCTGTCAGCGCCGCTCAAAGATGTGACCTTCCAAGCAGACTACAATTCAGGCGCATATGGTTCAGAAATTGACATCGTATGAACAGCGCCACCCTGTACCAGGACAAGTTCAAGCGCGTCACCCTGATCGAGACGGGAGAAGATGAAGATTCTGCAGGAGATCAGGAAGTCGCTGTAGCTGAATGGACTCGGGGGCAAAACCCGTGTCCTGCAAGTGGGTGAAACAACTAGGGCCTGCAAAAGGGTTTGACTTTGATTTAAGCAAAACGGAGCAGATTTTTGATTTGCTACTGAAGGAAAAACAGCTGAAGTTACCCAAGGGCCACAAAATCCCCACGTTACAAGAGATGAACGGCAGGCCATACTGAAAGTGGCATCACACGTTCACTCATGCCACCAATGACTGCAAAGTCTTGCGCGGACAGATTCAAATGGCGATAGAACAAGGCCGATTACTCTTCGGTCAGTTTGCCATGAGAGTTGACACACATCCGTTTCCTGACGTCAACATGGTGGATCTCAGTCACTGCATAAGACGCGAGCCAGGTTTCTCTTTGGATATCAACATGGCGGGCTTTGATCGCATAGCGAGGATAAGGCAGTCACTCCGTGGCAAAGATGAAGAGGAGGCCGATACACGCGATCGGCCCCAAAAAATAAAAAGCAAGGATCTCACCTCAAGCATGCCACGTAGCTATAGCAGAGAACCAAGAAGTTGTAAACCCTCATTAAGCATTGCAATAAAAAAGGATGCCGATTCTAGCAATCGGCCAAAATTAGCCTCAACATGCCTTCACTGTGTTCAACATTGATTTAGCAGGCGATGGAAAGCTGGGGTATGGGTTTACATCAGCTGATGAACTAGAGGAGATTGACATTGGTCCTGGGGATAAGCCACGACCAACATTTATCGCAAAAAGTTGGATCCACAGTGAGAGCCGGTTGATAGCCCGTTGAAAGAGTACCCAGTTGTTTCGCATGGGATTATACGAGAGATGCGGTTAGGCAGGAGCATCATTGAGCATCGGCTCCCTTGAAGAAAGGATTTCGGCCGTTCCAGCAGAGAGCACGACAGATGAAGGCCGAAATCTTGGTGGAAGTCAAAAAGAGATCCAGAAGATGTTGGACGCCGGGTTCATCAGGCCATGCAGGTACGCTGAATGGATTTCCAATATCGTACCTGTGGAGAAAAAGGATGGCCGATGGCGCGTCGCCATAGATTTTCGGAATCTCAACAGTGCCACTCCAAAGGATGAATATCCAATGCCAGTAGTAGAGACTTTGATCAATGCACTGCTGGTTATAAAGTTTTAAGCTTCATGGATGGAAATGCCGGCTACAACCAAATCTTTATGGCTCCAGAAGATATAAACAAGACTGCATTCAGAGTGCCAGCCTCGGTGGGCTTGTTTGAATATGTAGTCATGACATTTGGACTGAAGAATGCTGGCGCAACATACCAAAGAGCCATGAATTACATCTTTCACGATTTAATCGGCAAATTGGTGGAGATTTACATCGATGACGTAGTGGTCAAGTCTGTTTCGGTGGACGGACACTTGGAAGATTTGCGACACGTCTTGGACCGAACTAGGAAGTTCGGACTAAGAATGAATCCAAAGAAGTGTGCCTTTGGGGTGACGGCCGGTCAGTTCCTGGGATTCTTGGTTCATGAACGCGGAATCGAGATCGGCCTGAAAAGTCAAGAGGCGGTGCGAACGATGAAGCCACCCACCACGAAGAAGGAGCTCCAGTGTCTCATCGGTAAAATCAATTTCGTCAGAAGGTTTATCTCCAACCTGTCAGGACGAATCGAGCCGTTCATGGGACTGGTCAAAATCAAGTCGATGAGGAGTTTCGTGGGGGCGAGCAACGCAAGCATTTGATGATATTAAGGAGTACTTGACGAAGCCACTGTGTTGATTCCGCCACGGCAAGACAGACCCTTCTACATTTACTTGTCGTAGCTGACACCTCCATCGCGTCAGTGGTGGTGCAGGTTTATGATGGTCTGGAAAAAGTGGTTTTCTACCTCAGCAGAAGGATGTTGGATGCAGAAACGAGGTACCTCGAAATCGAGAAGTTGTGCCTCTGCCTGTTCTTTACCTGTACCAAGATTCAGCACATCTTGCTGAAAGCAGAGATTATCGTCATATGCAAATCAGATGTCATCAAGCACATGCTGTCGGCTCCTGTATTGAAAGGCCGACTCGGCAAATAGATGTTTGCTCTGTCGGAATTTGATATCCGGTATCAGCCTGCGAAAGCAGTCAAGGGACAAGCGTTGGCCGATCTTATTGCTGAACGAATAAACACGGATGTAGCAGCACTATCCGTGCGTGCATGGACCATGTTCTTCGATGGATCGGTCTGTGAAGATGGTTGTGGCATCGGCATGCTACTCGTGTCGCCTCGGGGGGCAACACATTCTGGCATGCTACATACTCCTTCTCCATCAGGTTATCTACACCTTGCACTAACAATGTTGCTGAGTATGAAGCGATATGCAAGGGAATGGAGTTGCTATTGGACGTCGGGGCAGAGGCAGTGGAGATCTTTGGGGATTCCAAATTGGTGATTTCTCAACTCACGGAGGAATACAAGTGTGAGAGCGAGTCGCTCTTCCCATTATGGATGCAATGCCGTGAGCTAATGGCCCAGTTCAGGTATATAAACTTCCATTGGATCCCAGGGTCGCAAAATACCGAGGCGAACGACCTCGCACAGACGGCGTCAGGATACAAAGACGTGGTAGAGGGAGTGATACGTCTCCGACGTATCGATAATTTCTTATGTTCGATGCTACTTTATTGATGATACCTACATGTTTTATGCACACTTTATGTCATATTCGTGCATTTTCTGGAACTAACCTATTAACAAGATGCCGAAGTGCCAGTTCCTGTTTTCTGCTGTTTTTGGTTTCGAAATCCTAGTAACGAAATATTCTCGGAATTGGACGAAATCAACGCCCGTTCCTATTTTGCCGGAAGCATCCGGAACACCCGAGAGTCGCCGGAGGGGGCCACACAAGCCCCAGATGATAGGCCGCGGCCCACCCCCGGCCGCGTGGCCCTATGGTGTCGTCGCCCTTCGACCTTCGACGCTGCCCTTTCGCCTATATAAAGCCCCACGAAAACCCTTACGGAGGAAGCCACGGTACGAGAAACCTTCCGAGCCGCCGCCATCGCGAAGCCAAGATCGGGGGAGTCTCTGTTCCGGCACCCTGCCGGACGGGGAAGTGCCCCGGAAGGCTTCTCCATCGACACCGCTGCCATCTCCACCGCCATCTTCATCACCGCTGCTGCTCCCATGAGGAGGGAGTAGTTCTCCATCGAGGCTCGGGGCTGTACCGGTAGCTATGTGGTTCATCTCTCTCCTATGTACTTCAATACAATAATCTCATGAGCTGCCTTACATGATTGAGATTCATATGATGATGCTTGTAATCTAGATGTCATTATGCTAGTCAAGTGAGTTTTACTTATGTGATCTCCGGAGACTCCTTGTTCCACGTGTGTAAAGGTGACAGTGTGTGCACCGTGTGGGTCTCTTAGGCTATATTTCACGAATACTTATTCACTGTTATGAATGGCATAGTGAAGTGCTTATTTATATCTCTTTATGATTGCAATGTATTTTGTATCACAATTTATCTATGTGCTACTCTAGCAATGTTATTAAAGTAGTTTTATTCCTCCTGCACGATGTAATGGTGACAGTGTGTGCATCCGTGTTAGTACTTGGTTTATGCTATGATCATGATCTCTTGTAGATTGCGAAGTTAACTATTGCTATGATAGTATTGATGTGTATTATTCCTCCTACATAAGCATGAAGGTGACAGTGTGCATGCTACGTTAGTACTTGGTTTAGTCGTATTGATCTATCTTACACTCTAAGGTTATTTAAATATGAACATTTAATTGTGGAGCTTGTTAACTCCGACATTGAGGGTTCGTGTAATCCTACGCAATGTGTTCATCATCCAACAAGAGAGTGTAGAGTATGCATTTATCTATTGTTATGTGATCAATGTTGAGAGTGTCCACTAGTGAAAGTCTAACCCCTAGGCCTTGTTCCTAAATACGCTATCGCTGCTTGTTTACTGTTTTATGCGTTACTACTGCGTTACTACGCTTGTTTACTTCTGCAATATTACTACCATCAACGCAGAAGCTATTTGGCGCCGTACTACTACTCATATTCATTCATACCACTTGTATTTCACTATCTCTTCGCCGAACTAGTGCACCTATTAGGTGTGTTGGGGACACAAGAGACTTCTTGCTTTGTGGTTGCAGGGTTGCATGAGAGGGATATCTTTGACCTCTTCCTCCTGAGTTCGATAAACCTTGGGTGATCCACTTAAGGGAAACTTGCTGCTGTTCTACAAACCTCTGCTCTTGGAGGCCCAACACTGTCTACAAGAATAGAAGCACCCGTAGACATCAGGGAGCCGATTTTCAGGTGTAGCTCATGGAACCCGATGATTGGAGAGCCGATATCTTCAATTACTTGAAAGATCCGGCTCGGGGGGCACCTAAACGGATAAGATACAGGGCCATGAAGTACGTCCTGATTGGTGATGATATGTTCTACAGGACTCTGGAAGGGTTACTTCTCAAGTGTTTGGGACCAGCCGAGTCCAATCGGCTATTGCATGAGGTACATGAGGGTGCCTGTGGAACTCACCAATCGGCTCATAAGATGAAGTGGCTGATCAGGCGATCGGGATTTTATTGGCCCACTATGCTTGAAGATTGTTTCCAATACTACAAAGGGTGTCAAGCATGTCAGAAGTTTGGAACAGATGGTGCCTGCATCAGCAATGAATCCCATCATCAAGCCGTGGCCGTTCCGAGGGTGGGGCATGGATATGATCGGCAAGATACATCCTCCTTCGAGCAAAGGTCATGTATGGGTTTTGGCCATTACAGATTATTTTACTAAATGGGTAGAGGCCGTCCCTATGAAGGCAGTGGCAGCGTCAGATGTTGTCGATTTTGTGAGGGAGCATGTTATTCACAGATTCGGGATTCCCCAGACTATTACGACCGATGGAGGTTCGGTCTTCGTGTCTAAGGAGTTTAGAAAGTTCTGCGAGGATATGGGAATCAAGTCGATCCGATCGTCTCCATACTATGCTCAAGCAAATGGACAGGCTGAAGCGTCCAACAAAAGTTTGATCAAGCTGATTAAGAGGAAAATCGACGAGCATCCTAGACGTTGGCACGAGGTATTGTCAGAAGCGTTATGGGCTTATCGCATGTCGTGTCATGGAGCAATAAAAACCTCGCCATACCATCTGGTCTATGGACAAGAAGCTGTGTTACCCTGGGAAATCAAGGCTGGGTCGAGAAGGGTTACATTTCAGAATGATCTAACTACTGAAGAATATGCAGCCCTGATGAGTGACAGTATTGAGGATGCAACGGAACTTAGACTTTGGTCACTTGAGAAAATCAAGGAGAATAAAGCCAAGGTGGCTCGCGCGTATAATAAGAAGGTGAAGCCAAAGGAGTTCCAGGTTGGTGATCTGGTATGGGAAGTTGTATTGCCGTTGGGGACTAAGGATAAAATGTATGGTAAATGGTCTCCAAATTGGCATGGCCCGTACAAAGTCGACCAAGTTTTAAAGGGTAATGCATACATGCTCGAGCAGTTGGATGGTGTGAAGTTCCCAGTGGCTGTCAATGGCCAGCATCTCAAGAAGTACTTCCCAAGCATGTGGGATGATGAGCAGTAAGATATGGAGGCCGATACACGAAATCGGCCAGTAAAAAAAATTAAATTTTTGGGAAACAACCGATGCACAGACATCGACTTTAGAATAAAAACAGCCGATGCGCAGTCATCGACTTTAGAGGTACAAAGCATCATGGTCAGGTATCAAGTTATTGTCTAAATCTGAGGATTGTTTGCTTGAACCTGTCTAGTTGGTTATCAGATTGGCTTTATGGGCGTCTGATGATAAAAAGCCGATACGATGCTATCGGCTCTTGGGGCGTTGACCACCTTTGACAATCGGAAGATGAAGAGATATGAAATCGGATGATTGGAAGTTAAATTGGAAGAACATTTTCATTGATTCAAAGGGGATTTTACAACGAAGAGCTAATTGCTCTCAAAAGGGGTCATCTGAGTGCCTAATGCACTGCTACTAGCCCTATACTACTCCCTAATCTAAGGGCCGTCACTGCCCTCGTCGTCGCCGCCGTCGGCGCTGCTACCGGCGGGCTCTTCGTCGCTGCTGATGAAGCCGCCCAGCGTCTTCATCCTCCTCGTCGTCGTCATCGTCATCGACCAGGCCCAGCCTCGGAGGCGCTTGGCCGGCGGGTACCCGGTCAACACCCGGATTTTTAAGTCCAGATGCCTATTATGCCATTCCTCGCAATCCCAGGAATATTGTTTTTGCGAGACATAATAGCTTGATATCACAACACATCATTTATTACAACACATAATCTTCTTACAACAAAGGATCACATGATCCAGTCTTAATACAACATAGTGGATCTAGAGATCCTATTACAAACACATAGCGGAAGCGAAGTAACGGTCGTGGTCCATCTGTTCCACAGGCAACTGTTGACGTCAGGAGCGGTCCTAGTTGTCGTAGACGTTCTGCTGTCCATCTTCCTCGTACAACTGTTCACCTTCATAGTCGGCCATTTGAATAGCCAGGGACAAAGCCATGAGTACTTTTAAAGTACTCGCAAACTAATACTAGTGTAAGCACTATTAATTGTGGTAAGGGGATACTAAGCTCTAGGTTTATTTGCATAAAGCCAAGTTGATTTCATAAACATTTAGTAAAGATGCTTGAATCAAAATAGACTATCTCAAGTGGGAACATCAGTGTCATTCCCACAACTCTGTTGTGGTTCAAATCAAAGTTACCGTTCACCGGTCAACTTCAAGTCACCAGTCATATGTCACATTTTTGAAAATGGTCTGATGACGGAACAGTATGGCCTTTCCAATCGTCCGTAACCGTGGACACGGCTATTCGAATAGTTCTACACTCTGCAGAGGTCGTACACTTGTGCCACAATATTTGCAATAATCCGTCAGGGTTAGCTGGCCCTGATTTATCATACTCCGTATGCGGACTACCAACCATAACCTTTCACTTATATACTCTAGTACAGGTACCTCTCCCCATGAGCTTGGCCTCCCGGTGAGAACCAACCTGTTAACCCGGGAACTGCACAGGGCTTGGGCCGGACAATTCACCTCAATCACGTCATTTCGCAATATCACCTATTGCTTTGGAGGCAGCCCTTGGCATAACCCCTATGACGCTTGTTTAGAGGGAACCCATACTAAAGCACATAAATTTCTAGTTAAGCCCGTACCCATTTTGGGTATTGTGGGGGTACTTTCAAAATTGGAATGGTATCGCATCCGAACCCAACCATCAGTTTTATATCAAAAATCACCATCATCTCTTGGTCATATTCACCTTCAAAGTCATTCAATGGAATGAACCATCATTCCAAGGTTTCAACTTCATTTCAAAGTCACATGTTCCCATCTAGAGTAGTCCAATTTTAATTGATTAGCAATAGCAACTATATGAGGGGTGCTATCTAGCTTTGAGTGGTGCCAATCTAAATCAAGTATTGTTCTACTCTAGACCAAGTGAATCATAAACCAAAAAGTAACTTTGATAAATAAAATCAAGTAAAGCTTATAAAGTAAAAACTTTGGGATAGGTTCATAAAGTAAAATGTAATGATGCCTTGCTCTAGTAGAGCTTTGCACCCTGATGGTTAGCAAGTTTATTAGCTTGCATTAGTCTAGCTTGCAAGAATGTTAGCTTGCCTTGATTGGTGAAGTGATCAAAGTATTCTTCTTCTTCCTCTTGGTAAAATACCTCCTCCTCTTGATATTCTCCGGTACTAGCGTCTATAAACGAATACGAGGATACAATCACCAAACAATACTTAAGTACTCTTAATTAGCCTTAGTGGCTCACACAATGATCTAGCATCACTACTTAATATTTATTACAAGATTATGCTAGGGTTTCCTTATTTAATAATAGGAAAATAATTTCTTCTCATTGAAAATGGAGTTAGGGTTTCTCTTTAGTTTGTGAGAAAATAATTTCCTCTCATTGAATCTTCTTAAGATTTTAATTTCTCTTATGAATAATATATGACCTAGGTTGACTAAAGTCAACCTCTTCATACTTATCATTTGAGAAAATGATTTAAATGAGGTTCCATACCTCATGCAATTTAATAATAACCTGGTAGTGATTTACTGCCATCAAATAATTCAATATGAGGTTACCTAGACCATGATTACTACCTCATATTGGATTACGTGAGAACAAGATTTAAATGAGAGGAATATCTCTCATATGATGTAACCCATAGTTGTAACTAATTTAAAGGACTATTATTGAGGTGATTTAATATTCTCAAAATAACCAGGGATGATCCCTTTGTTGACCAAGGTCAACACTTCACACTTAGTATTTTGAGAAGGTGAGTTAAATGAGATTCATCATCTCATGGGATTTAATTAATTTAAATATTATTTAGATTTAAGATTTATAAGGGAGCAAGTATGAGCCTAGGAATTTAAAGGTCAAAACCTTACTTCATATTATTTGAGAAAGATGATTTAAATGAGGTAAGCACCTCATACTATTTTAGTAACACCTTGTAATGTTTTAATATTATTAATTAATTAAAAGTGAATTTTAATTGACCATGGGATCTACTTCATATTAATTTGGTTGAGGTAAGATTTAAATGAGCCAAAGTCTATTATATGATTTAATAAATAGGTTTGAAATATTTAAATACTACTTATGAGAATGATTAAATATTTTCACATAGGAACCTATGGTTCATTAATATATATGTTATTAATTCTTATTGAAATATTTGGATTAATAATTAAGTGAGAAGCTATTCCTCATATGAGTTAAACTATCCTCTAAATGATTTAAAATCTCTAAGTAACTAAGCATGAGACTTTCTTGACCAGGGTCAGTACCTCTATTTGAATTACTTAAGCTCACAATTTAAATGAGAGAGGAGCCCTCATACTATTTAAAGAATTATATGTGTATGTATTAAATGACCTAGAAATGGTTCCATAGCCATTATTTTAACTCTAGTCCATGATCATGCAAAACAACCATGCTATATTTTTGCATAAACAATTATATTATGTCAAATGTGATTTATTAGAGTTGGAATCAACTTAAAATCATTTCTAGATAATTTCTAATATTTATTTGAAGTCAGAAAAGTCCCTGCCTTGTTATTTTTATCATTTAAATTTAATTTCGAATTTGGACATGAGGCCAGTGCCATTATTTAGGCAATTTCATGAGGCTTCCAAATATATAAAATTTGCTAGATTTGGTTTGGTAGATTTCAAACTATTAAATTTTGAAGTTGGCAGCAGTATTGGATTTGAACTAAATGGATTAAATCGAATTTGAATTCTTGGGCCGCGCGGGAAAATGAAACGGGATAAACGGAGTAAACGGACTGGGCCGGCCCAACTAACGCTGACCACGCCGCGGGCCGCCTGACAAGCTGGGGCCCAGGCGTCAGCGCGTTATAACGCCGAAGCGGTACCTTTCAACTGGAACCGTGCGATTAGAAGGGGATCCGACGGTGGGGCTTCGTCGTCGTCGACGGTGGAGAGGAACGTGCTGCTCCGGCGAGGTAGGGGGTCGGTGGCGTGACGGAGGTTCCCGCGGGGCTGGCGCGGAGGCTAGGCGACGTTGTCGATGACGAGACGTCGACTGGTACCGGCGGCGAGGCTTGAGGTGGTCTAATTGGACGGCGGTGCGGAGCTACTGTGGCGGGGATCGGTGATGAAATTGGAGCTCTCTGTGGGGTAATCCGCGGGGAGAAGAGGTGGAGGAGGTCGAGGAGAGGTAGGGGAGCAAGTTTGTTGTGGAGAGTGAAGGCGGAGATGGCCTCTATTTATAGATGGCGAGGTGACCGGCGGGTGCTGTGAGAGGGTGTCCATGGCGCGGCGTCTCCAGCGATCGAAGGGGCAAGCTAGGGGGCGCGCGAGGTAGGCGGTGACTAGGAGGTGCTAGAGCGCTTGAAGGGACGACAGAGGAAGGACGGGAGCGTGCTGGCCATCGTCGAGGGCTCTCAGTACGGGTGCGGCAGGGAGTTGATCATGGCGAGGGCTAGGGTGTACGTGCGGGCTAGCGAGTTTGTCTAGCGGGTTGCGGGCGCAGAGGGCCGTGCGAGTGCAAAGTGAGAGAGGGATAGGTGGACGAGGGCAACGGGTCGACGGTGTGCTCGGGCGCGTCCAGGGACAGGCCAGGGCGCGCTCACCGCGTGCCTGGCACGCTTCTGGGCGCGTCTGGGCTTGCCTCGTTCAGCCAGTGCTGAGCAAGAGTGAGGCTCGGCCGTGCACAGGCAGCGTCCTGGTGTACCAGAGATGCTCATTGACATGGTGTAGTAGAGAGTAGGGGCTCAGATCGAAAGGGAGTGAGGGTGGCCGGCATGGTACATGACATGGACAAACTTGATCATGCCAATGCTTTAATCGACCAAACCAGTACATGTCTTGATGCAGGGGAGGTACAAGAGGGTGATGATCACCAATGGAAAGTGGTGGAGGCTTTGGACCAGGGGTTTATAGCATGTCTCATATTCCCAGATTTGTGCACACAAGGTGTATGATGAAATGGCCGCATGAAATTTTATTTGGATTTTTGCAATTCTTTTTGGTGGAGCTCACTTATATAATTAGAGAGAAAGAATGGTGGTGGTGGTGTCCATTTTGGTGAAGATTTGCAAAGTTTCAAAAAGTGAGTCATCTTCACATAGATTCAAAGTCTCCACTTGTCAATCTTATTCTGGTCAACCTAGTCAATATTATCCATGATGGTCAACATGAAAGTTGTTGAACTTCATGTGGTCTTGGATGACATGGTCATAGTTGACCAAGTTTAGTTGAAGAAAAGTCAAAGCCAGAGGGGTAAAGAGGGGAACATTTTATAAAGTGACAAAATGACCATTATCACATGTATGTTGAAATTGAGTTTTGCTTGGATTTAAATCTTGATCCAATGATGCAATTGTGTTAGTTTATCATATTGAAGTATTTTAGAAGCCATGGGGCAAGCAAATTTGGCCTTGGTGAAGTATTTGCATTTTGGCATATGTGTATGTGAGTGGATTTTGGGAATTCTCTCCCTATTTGATTTCTATCCATTTGATTTGACTTTGGTTGATTCTAATGTGGTTCTTATGAGTTTAGAAACATTTTAAGAGCATTGAAACTAATTCAAATGGCCTTGTTCAAAGATTTGCAAAATTGGCTTTAACACATAAGGAATGAGGTGTCCAATTTTCATAATTTGTACTAGTGTTGTTCTTGCCTCACTTGGACATAGGTTAGGGTCCATTTAGTGTCATAATAGGTTTAGAGAGGGTTTCACACCATTTGGTCAAGGTTTAGAGACATAGGTCAATGTTTGGTGAAATGCCCATGTGTCACATATGCTTTTATGCATATGTGGTATTTTATTTTTACTTTGACTTGGTTTGGCCCAAATGGGTTTTGTTGAATGTTGAAATGATATATGGAGGTGATCCAACCATTCACACAAGTCCTAGGGTTAGTTTTCTTAATTTCACATATTTGCTATTTAGCTCTCATATGCCTCTATGGCATTTTTAATTTCCTTATATTCTTTGTAGTTTCAACTTGGCAAAGATGTAAGAAGTGATATTTAAGGTTTACCAAGCTTTTCCAATCTTTTAAAAAAAATAAAAAGGTCTAGGGTAATATTTATAATTATAGCCATAGGCACATATGCCTTTTTCCTATGTAATTTCCTTTTATTTTATTTTCACTAGAATGATGAGAAGGGGGTGAGTCTTTAGGGTTTATGATTATTTCAATTACTCATAACAAGCAATCATGGCAAGAGCACAAGAATTATGCAAGCTTATTATGTATCACTCTTAATTTAATAAAAGTTTTTGTTGGTTCCAAAATTTGGAACTAGGGAACTTTGTTTGTTTTGTGTTGTATTTTCTGGGATGTTACAAACCCTTCCCCCTTAAACAAATCTCGTCCCGAGATTTTAAGAGGAGTTAGGTTCCTAAGAGAGATTGAGCATTTTGATTAACAGGAAGGCATACTTGTCAGGGTCTGGGGTGCTTCCTGGGCTTCATGGATCATGTGGTAGAAACGGCTGTTGTTGTTATTCTGGTTCCTTCTACTGCGAAGCGAATTGCTGGACAGGTGCAGCGGTGTTGGCGGCGATCTTGGCAAGCTTCTTGGGGCATTCTTTGGAAAAGTGGCCTACAACTCCACATTCATAACAGTTTACCGTTGATTTGTCCTTCGGGGTGACGGGAATAGCATTGCTTCCAGTTCTCGGGCCAGTGTTGGTGTTGGTGTTGTTCCCATTGTTGTTGTGGCTGTTGGGGTTGCGGTTGTTATTGTTGTTGCCTCCGGGCTTCGGGGGTCCTCCGTGGTTGTTGCTGTTATTGGGGCGATAAATCTGAGCAGGTGGCCTGTTGTTTCTGGGGGTGAATCCTCCAGAAGAGTTATTGCGGTACTTCTGAGTATGGTGGGGTCCATTCTGGTTAATCATTCTGCGCTTGCGGTTCTCATTAGCCTGATGCAGCTTTCCTTCCATCTGTATGGCTGAGTCTACGAGGGCTTCGAGGTCAGCGAACGGAATATTCACTAACACAGTTTGCATCTCGTCGTGCAGTCCGTTCAAAAAGCTTTCCTTTCTCTTCTCATTGGTGTCGGTCTCATCCGGGGCGTACCTTGACAGAGTGAGAAACCTGTCGCGGTATTCTACCACGGACATTCTTCCTTGCTTGAGTTCGCGGAACTCGTCTCTCATTTTCTTGATTAATCCTTGGGGCACATGGTACTTGCTGAACTTCAGCTTGAAGTCTTCCCATGTCATCATCTGTCCTGCATTCATTGCACGGGCACTAGTCCACCAGGCTCTTGCAGGTCCTGAGATAGTGGGTGGCATACAGTACTTTTTCTGCGGCTTCAACTCCCGCAACTTCAAGGTTGTTCTCTATTGTCTGAAGCCAGTCATCAGCATCGAGGGGCTCTTCGGTTTTGCTGAACATTGGAGGGTTGGTGTTCTGAAAATTCTTCAGTTTTGACCCAGGGTGATCGTGGTTTCCATGGCCTTGATTGTTCTGAGCTATCTGTTGCAGGGCAGCAAGGTTTGCTTGGCGTTCCGCTCTTTCGGCTTCTCGGTCTGCCATCATTGTCTGCAGTAGTTGCATCATGGCATCCTGGGTGGCGTTGCGATTTGGTGGGGCCATCTAAACAGGTAGATAGATCATGAGGTAAGAGGGAAATTTTCTATGGCTTATTTTGAATAAGTTTAAAATTAAACTTAAGATATTTTCAGGATGATCATAACACATATTTTATTTATTCACAACAAACATCACATATTACAAGCTAAAGCACTAAGGGTTTTAAGAACCCTTCTTCCACAAGCTACGATACATGGTGCGGGATACAACTCACACCTACGTACGTGAAGCTAGTGCAACTATTCCTCATTGTCTTCATCCACATCGATGGAAATGATCCCATCCTCTGCAGACTCCAGAAACTCGTAGTCTTCCTCATCTGTGAACTCATCATCCTCAAAGTCGTTGTCATCACTCAGGAATTCCTCGCCTCCTTGGATGTCTTCTCCATCTTCCTCCATCTCCTGGATTTGGTCCTGCTGGGTCCTGACAGTCACCTCCAAGGTGCGAATCTTCTCGCGAAGACGGGTGATAGTAGCAACATTCTTGGCGCGCTGCAGGCGGAGTGACCTGCGGTCCTTGGCGAGTAGTCTGATGGCGTCAGCATGATGAGCCAAAGCCATCTGGGCACGATGGGAGTGGATACGTGTCAACTCCAGGTCCTTCCGGGTCTCATGAAGCATAAAGTCCAAATGCTGCACATGAATCTTGAGCACCGGGTGCGAAGAGAGTGCCATGGGTTCCCCCATGGTGTCGTGCCTCGCAAAGTGGGCGAAGCGGCTTCCCCGGAGTGCGGCGATGTTCTGTCCGCACACCCGAGCAAGTCCCTCCTGAAGGGCGTGAGCAAGACCGTCCACCCAGCTGTAGGCCTTGAAGGAGAAAAGGATCCTCTCCGAGATGGGAGGTTCCGAGCTTCCCTTCAAGTCAGCGGTGATCATCCACTGCTGTTCCCCAGCGGGGGTGTTGTGGATCCGGACTCCGTGGAACCGGGGAGGTGGGCGTTCGAGCTTCTCGGACACTAGGTACAAGTCGCGCTCAAACACCAGACTTCCTCCGTTTTCCAGATCGTAGGTCTCCGTCTGGACGTAGGGCTCCATCTGAAAGTGAAATGGATGAGTAAGTTAGAGATGTGAACAAGTGTGGCAAAATTTTAAATAGATTTATAAGGAGGTGCATGGCTTATTTTTAAGAAGATCTGGTAGTGAAGAAAATGAATAAGTTTTTCACAAATACTCACTTCAATTGTTTTTAGAAACTAAAATTTTCCGAACGTCCATTCTAACTAGGGTCTCCTAAGGTCAAACAATGGCTCTGATACCAACTTGTCAACACCCGGATTTTTAAGTCCAGATGCCTATTATGCCATTCCTCGCAATCCCAGGAATATTGTTTTTGCGAGACATAATAGCTTGATATCACAACACATCATTTATTACAACACATAATCTTCTTACAACAAAGGATCACATGATCCAGTCTTAATACAACATAGTGGATCTAGAGATCCTATTACAAACACATAGCGGAAGTAACGGTCGTGGTCCATCTGTTCCACAGGCAACTGTTGACGTCAGGAGCGGTCCTAGTTGTCGTAGACGTTCTGCTGTCCATCTTCCTCGTACAACTGTTCACCTTCATAGTCTGGCCATTTGAATAGCCAGGGACAAAGCCATGAGTACTTTTAAAGTACTCGCAAACTAATACTAGTGTAAGCACTATTAATTGTGGTAAGGGGATACTAAGCTCTAGGTTTATTTGCATAAAGCCAAGTTGATTTCATAAACATTTAGTAAAGATGCTTGAATCAAAATAGACTATCTCAAGTGGGAACATCAGTGTCATTCCCACAACTCTGTTGTGGTTCAAATCAAAGTTACCGTTCACCGGTCAACTTCAAGTCACCATCATATGTCACATTTTTGAAAATGGTCTGATGACGGAACAGTATGGCCTTTCCAATCGTCCGTAACCGTGGACACGGCTATTCGAATAGTTCTACACTCTGCAGAGGTCGTACACTTGTGCCACAATATTTGCAATAATCCGTCAGGGTTAGCTGGCCCTGATTTATCATACTCCGTATGCGGACTACCAACCATAACCTTTCACTTATATACTCTAGTACAGGTACCTCTCCCCATGAGCTTGGCCTCCCGGTGAGAACCAACCTGTTAACCCGGGAACTGCACAGGGCTTGGGCCGGACAATTCACCTCAATCACGTCATTTCGCAATATCACCTATTGCTTTGGAGGCAGCCCTTGGCATAACCCCTATGACGCTTGTTTAGAGGGAACCCATACTAAAGCACATAAATTTCTAGTTAAGCCCGTACCCATTTTGGGTATTGTGGGGGTACTTTCAAAATTGGAATGGTATCGCATCCGAACCCAACCATCAGTTTTATATCAAAAATCACCATCATCTCTTGGTCATATTCACCTTCAAAGTCATTCAATGGAATGAACCATCATTCCAAGGTTTCAACTTCATTTCAAAGTCACATGTTCCCATCTAGAGTAGTCCAATTTTAATTGATTAGCAATAGCAACTATATGAGGGGTGCTATCTAGCTTTGAGTGGTGCCAATCTAAATCAAGTATTGTTCTACTCTAGACCAAGTGAATCATAAACCAAAAAGTAACTTTGATAAATAAAATCAAGTAAAGCTTATAAAGTAAAAACTTTGGGATAGGTTCATAAAGTAAAATGTAATGATGCCTTGCTCTAGTAGAGCTTTGCACCCTGATGGTTAGCAAGTTTATTAGCTTGCATTAGTCTAGCTTGCAAGAATGTTAGCTTGCCTTGATTGGTGAAGTGATCAAAGTATTCTTCTTCTTCCTCTTGGTAAAATACCTCCTCCTCTTGATATTCTCCGGTACTAGCGTCTATAAACGAATACGAGGATACAATCACCAAACAATACTTAAGTACTCTTAATTAGCCTTAGTGGCTCACACAATGATCTAGCATCACTACTTAATATTTATTACAAGATTATGCTAGGGTTTCCTTATTTAATAATAGGAAAATAATTTCTTCTCATTGAAAATGGAGTTAGGGTTTCTCTTTAGTTTGTGAGAAAATAATTTCCTCTCATTGAATCTTCTTAAGATTTTAATTTCTCTTATGAATAATATATGACCTAGGTTGACTAAAGTCAACCTCTTCATACTTATCATTTGAGAAAATGATTTAAATGAGGTTCCATACCTCATGCAATTTAATAATAACCTGGTAGTGATTTACACATCAAATAATTCAATATGAGGTTACCTAGACCATGATTACTACCTCATATTGGATTACTTGAGAACAAGATTTAAATGAGAGGAATATCTCTCATATGATGTAACCCATAGTTGTAACTAATTTAAAGGACTATTATTGAGGTGATTTAATATTCTCAAAATAACCAGGGATGATCCCTTTGTTGACCAAGGTCAACACTTCACACTTAGTATTTTGAGAAGGTGAGTTAAATGAGATTCATCATCTCATGGGATTTAATTAATTTAAATATTATTTAGATTTAAGATTTATAAGGGAGCAAGTATGAGCCTAGGAATTTAAAGGTCAAAACCTTACTTCATATTATTTGAGAAAGATGATTTAAATGAGGTAAGCACCTCATACTATTTTAGTAACACCTTGTAATGTTTTAATATTATTAATTAATTAAAAGTGAATTTTAATTGACCATGGGATCTACTTCATATTAATTTGGTTGAGGTAAGATTTAAATGAGCCAAAGTCTATTATATGATTTAATAAATAGGTTTGAAATATTTAAATACTACTTATGAGAATGATTAAATATTTTCACATAGGAACCTATGGTTCATTAATATATATGTTATTAATTCTTATTGAAATATTTGGATTAATAATTAAGTGAGAAGCTATTCCTCATATGAGTTAAACTATCCTCTAAATGATTTAAAATCTCTAAGTAACTAAGCATGAGACTTTCTTGACCAGGGTCAGTACCTCTATTTGAATTACTTAAGCTCACAATTTAAATGAGAGAGGAGCCCTCATACTATTTAAAGAATTATATGTGTATGTATTAAATGACCTAGAAATGGTTCCATAGCCATTATTTTAACTCTAGTCCATGATCATGCAAAACAACCATGCTATATTTTTGCATAAACAATTATATTATGTCAAATGTGATTTATTAGAGTTGGAATCAACTTAAAATCATTTCTAGATAATTTCTAATATTTATTTGAAGTCAGAAAAGTCCCTGCCTTGTTATTTTTATCATTTAAATTTAATTTCGAATTTGGACATGAGGCCAGTGCCATTATTTAGGCAATTTCATGAGGCTTCCAAATATATAAAATTTGCTAGATTTGGTTTGGTAGATTTCAAACTATTAAATTTTGAAGTTGGCAGCAGTATTGGATTTGAACTAAATGGATTAAATCGAATTTGAATTCTTGGGCCGCGCGGGAAAATGAAACGGGATAAACGGAGTAAACGGACTGGGCCGGCCCAACTAACGCTGACCACGCCGCGGGCCGCCTGACAAGCTGGGGCCCAGGCGTCAGCGCGTTATAACGCCGAAGCGGTACCTTTCAACTGGAACCGTGCGATTAGAAGGGGATCCGACGGTGGGGCTTCGTCGTCGTCGACGGTGGAGAGGAACGTGCTGCTCCGGCGAGGTAGGGGGTCGGTGGCGTGACGGAGGTTCCCGCGGGGCTGGCGCGGAGGCTAGGCGACGTTGTCGATGACGAGACGTCGACTGGTACCGGCGGCGAGGCTTGAGGTGGTCTAATTGGACGGCGGTGCGGAGCTACTGTGGCGGGGATCGGTGATGAAATTGGAGCTCTCTGTGGGGTAATCCGCGGGGAGAAGAGGTGGAGGAGGTCGAGGAGAGGTAGGGGAGCAAGTTTGTTGTGGAGAGTGAAGGCGGAGATGGCCTCTATTTATAGATGGCGAGGTGACCGGCGGGTGCTGTGAGAGGGTGTCCATGGCGCGGCGTCTCCAGCGATCGAAGGGGCAAGCTAGGGGGCGCGCGAGGTAGGCGGTGACTAGGAGGTGCTAGAGCGCTTGAAGGGACGACAGAGGAAGGACGGGAGCGTGCTGGCCATCGTCGAGGGCTCTCAGTACGGGTGCGGCAGGGAGTTGATCATGGCGAGGGCTAGGGTGTACGTGCGGGCTAGCGAGTTTGTCTAGCGGGTTGCGGGCGCAGAGGGCCGTGCGAGTGCAAAGTGAGAGAGGGATAGGTGGACGAGGGCAACGGGTCGACGGTGTGCTCGGGCGCGTCCAGGGACAGGCCAGGGCGCGCTCACCGCGTGCCTGGCACGCTTCTGGGCGCGTCTGGGCTTGCCTCGTTCAGCCAGTGCTGAGCAAGAGTGAGGCTCGGCCGTGCACAGGCAGCGTCCTGGTGTACCAGAGATGCTCATTGACATGGTGTAGTAGAGAGTAGGGGCTCAGATCGAAAGGGAGTGAGGGTGGCCGGCATGGTACATGACATGGACAAACTTGATCATGCCAATGCTTTAATCGACCAAACCAGTACATGTCTTGATGCAGGGGAGGTACAAGAGGGTGATGATCACCAATGGAAAGTGGTGGAGGCTTTGGACCAGGGGTTTATAGCATGTCTCATATTCCCAGATTTGTGCACACAAGGTGTATGATGAAATGGCCGCATGAAATTTTATTTGGATTTTTGCAATTCTTTTTGGTGGAGCTCACTTATATAATTAGAGAGAAAGAATGGTGGTGGTGGTGTCCATTTTGGTGAAGATTTGCAAAGTTTCAAAAAGTGAGTCATCTTCACATAGATTCAAAGTCTCCACTTGTCAATCTTATTCTGGTCAACCTAGTCAATATTATCCATGATGGTCAACATGAAAGTTGTTGAACTTCATGTGGTCTTGGATGACATGGTCATAGTTGACCAAGTTTAGTTGAAGAAAAGTCAAAGCCAGAGGGGTAAAGAGGGGAACATTTTATAAAGTGACAAAATGACCATTATCACATGTATGTTGAAATTGAGTTTTGCTTGGATTTAAATCTTGATCCAATGATGCAATTGTGTTAGTTTATCATATTGAAGTATTTTAGAAGCCATGGGGCAAGCAAATTTGGCCTTGGTGAAGTATTTGCATTTTGGCATATGTGTATGTGAGTGGATTTTGGGAATTCTCTCCCTATTTGATTTCTATCCATTTGATTTGACTTTGGTTGATTCTAATGTGGTTCTTATGAGTTTAGAAACATTTTAAGAGCATTGAAACTAATTCAAATGGCCTTGTTCAAAGATTTGCAAAATTGGCTTTAACACATAAGGAATGAGGTGTCCAATTTTCATAATTTGTACTAGTGTTGTTCTTGCCTCACTTGGACATGGGTTAGGGTCCATTTAGTGTCATAATAGGTTTAGAGAGGGTTTCACACCATTTGGTCAAGGTTTAGAGACATAGGTCAATGTTTGGTGAAATGCCCATGTGTCACATATGCTTTTATGCATATGTGGTATTTTATTTTTACTTTGACTTGGTTTGGCCCAAATGGGTTTTGTTGAATGTTGAAATGATATATGGAGGTGATCCAACCATTCACACAAGTCCTAGGGTTAGTTTTCTTAATTTCACATATTTGCTATTTAGCTCTCATATGCCTCTATGGCATTTTTAATTTCCTTATATTCTTTGTAGTTTCAACTTGGCAAAGATGTAAGAAGTGATATTTAAGGTTTACCAAGCTTTTCCAATCTTTTAAAAAAAATAAAAAGGTCTAGGGTAATATTTATAATTATAGCCATAGGCACATATGCCTTTTTCCTATTTAATTTCCTTTTATTTTATTTTCACTAGAATGATGAGAAGGGGGTGAGTCTTTAGGGTTTATGATTATTTCAATTACTCATAACAAGCAATCATGGCAAGAGCACAAGAATTATGCAAGCTTATTATGTATCACTCTTAATTTAATAAAAGTTTTTGTTGGTTCCAAAATTTGGAACTAGGGAACTTTGTTTGTTTTGTGTTGTATTTTCTGGGATGTTACACCGACGGAGGAGGAGTCTTCTTCCTCAGACTCCTCCGCCTCTTCTTCCTCCTCGTCGGAGGAAAGATCCGCCTCCCATGAGAGGAGGTCGTCCTCGCACGCCGCTTCCAGCTCCCCGTCGACGAGGAACCGGAGGTCTTCTTCCCCGACGGTGCGGGGCTCGTCGTCCTCCGACTCGATGGCGAAGTCCCATTCTCTCGCGTCCCAATACTCGGGCGCGAGAGCCTCATAGATGGCCATCAGATTGACCTCCGGCTCCAGTTCACTCGAGGAAGAGGATTGGGAGGAGAGAGCCGATGAAGCGGAGGAGGAAGAGGAAGACATGGCTACAGAGGGAGAGGGTTTTTTGGCCGACGGCTAGTTCGGAGCAGGGGGATGAAGAGGTGAACTGTTCGATGCGGTTAAATAAAAGGAGATATAGTGGAGATTTAATGCTCGAGCAGTTTTCGAGGATGTGGTGCCAAAACTGTCAAATCGTGCAGAGAAGTTGAGAAGGCAAGGTATCATGATGAAGAATACTGTGACGGTTCTGCTCTGCCACGACATGACCCTTCGAAGGAAACAGAGTGGTTTTGAAATTATCATTGCCAAAACCATGTGTGTTATCACCAGATTTTGGCCAAATCAGGAGATGGGCCGTAAGTGAGATGGGCTTGAAGGATATACGCGTGGAGCATCTCTGAAGCGGCCTTGCACGAAGAATTTGGGCTAGATTGCCCGTATATCTGTAAATATAGTAGATTGCATCTTAGTTTAGAATTAAAAGATAGAGTTTAACCCGTGCACGGTTAGGTGCACGCCGAATTAGAAAGTCCCTTGGACTATAAATATGTATCTAGGGTTATCGAGAAAGGAGGACAATCACGTTCACAACAAACACAAATCAGGCGCATCGCCACCCCTTCTTTCGAGGGTTTCTTCCGGGTAAGCATCATGCTGCCTAGATCGCATCTTGCGATCTAGGCAGTACGCGTTTATTCGTTACCTTGTGTTGCTCGTGCTGAAGCGTTGTTGATGGCGAGTAGCACTATTTATCGTAGATGTTTTGGGGCTTGCATGGATGCTTTTCTTATACATGCTTGCTTAGCTATGCTGCCCCTCGATATCTAGCTGCCCTTATACCTACCTAGGTGTAAGGGCAGCACCTTGCTTGTTCGTTATTTAGTAGATCCAATCTGTTATAGTTGCTCCTTGATTCTTCAAGGATTGGTTTAATATCTGTATGGTTAGGCCTTGCAAACGGGTTGAACGATCCGGTAGTGCGTAAGGTATGGTTCGTTAGTCCTAAGAGGGATGTTCCGGGAATTGACTTAATGTTGGTTTTTAGGCCTCTTTTAGGGTTAGTTTTCCATTATCTTTCGTGTCTATTAGGCTCAACTACGCGTAGGATGTTCCGATCATGCGGTGAAAACCCTAAACTGTCGTAGATTGGTTTAGCTTTATATTGATCAAGCAGGAGCCCCATGTTATCGTTAACCCGACGCGAACCATGGGGCGATCGGCTCTTTGAGCCGATCACGGGGCAACCTGAGAGCCGATCGGGCTCGTATTTAATGTTTACGTGTCTGCCATGCAGGAAACTAATCGAAGCAATCCAACACCTTCCTGGGTATAGGTCAGGTGGCACGCCCTTGCAACCGCTAGGACGTGTGCCGGAACATTTGCGGAACAACGTCGAGGGACCGGGGCCCCAGTCTTCTCCCGGCTCTTCGTGTTGCTTAACCACTGCTCGCCGGTGGGTTTTGGCAGGCAACAGCTATCTAGTGGAACTTAGATTATTTTCAGGCCACATAAAAAATTATTATTTCCAGGCATACTAAAAAAAAATTACATAGCTGCTTTTTTCTGAAAAGGATGATGTATCCCGACCTCTGCATCTATAAATGCATACATCCAATTTTATTAATAATTTTCCCTAATGTGTCTTTTGATTAAATTAAACTTTGTGCCCATGATCAGTTAAGAGCAACATGTGTTGTGAGTTTGAGATGCTCAAGGCTTCTTGATTCATAGTCCTAGACACGAAAATGCATGTTCATGATTTGGCCTTGTTATTTTTGCACCAACTTTAATTTAAAAAAATTGTAGTTGTGTGCATCCGCGAAACATGGCCTTTGAGGATTATCTTTAGTTTTGAAAAAAAAAAAAGTGATTGGCTCACCATATTGTGTTGACCATCAATTTTGACACAGTCAAGTCATCACCAATACTTTGTCGGATAAAGACGC
Source organism: Lolium multiflorum (assembly GCA_030979885.1). NCBI lineage: Eukaryota > Viridiplantae > Streptophyta > Magnoliopsida > Poales > Poaceae > Lolium > Lolium multiflorum. The sequence continues at coordinate 203,136,723 of CM061748.1, read as the reverse complement.
TAATTATGCATTTGTGATTTTTTTATATAGCAAAGTTTGAAGCTGTCAAACGACCTCTATAAAAATATGTTTTTGGTGTGCTCGTCAGGTGACGTTCAAGCATTAATTGTCCTCACAATGCAAATGTGGTGATGCTAGTAGCACCAACGGAATGTTTCGCTGGAGATGAGCCCACCCAGAATCCATACAATCTCCACTGACGGACATCGATGTAACGAACTGACCTCCGATAGATCGAATGCTTGATTGATAAAAGGTCAACTGATTCTGTAAAAAAAGAGGCAGCAGCCTCTCCCTCCCTCACCGGCCACCTCCAAATTAAACCAGGCCGGATAGCTATGGCTCAAAGGTGCACGGCAGTTTTCGTTTGTTGTTTAGTTTGCTATATAACCTTTTGCATCTCCAAAGGGCACGGCGTATTTCTACTTGCACTACTGGCTGAGACAAGACTACGTTCCAACCTTATCGAAGAACAAGATTGCTGCTAATGATAGCTTAGTTAAGTCATTTTGTACGTGGTTCTGATGTGGCTTCAGCGTACGGTCATGAACTTATCAGCAGCATTAGAAAACCGAGATATTTGACCTGCTCGGAGAAAAAATCTTGGCCGAGTTTTTGTGTGTCCTAATTAAAATCTACGTGCCCATTGTTCTTCCAGAAAAAAAATGTACAGTATATATACGCAGCGTTTGTCTCGTGGGGATTAATAGTAAGTCCAATACAATTTTCTAATTATGTGAGGGAAAGCATCACGTGATTATATATGCATCCTAATCAGCAATCAGTGCCGACAACAACTAGTGATCGGTTCCTGTCACCGACCAGACCTGTTGGGTATATACGGGATCGATCGGTTGGACATGAGATACACACGATTTCGAGTTTGACTCAACCCCTGAATATATTTTCTTGTGTCAGCTATCACGATAAAAGTTTATATCAGAGATCTTTTCTCGGAGATAAGGAGCACACATGAGTGCAGAACAATGGATTATCATCCTTGATGGGGCACATGGTAGAGGGGCCGGGGAGACGGCATATACAAACTGTCTTTTCGGCGAGATGTAGAATCAGACGAACCGGCGCGTGCCTTTGCAATGCCATTGTCGCTGGACAAGTGAGAGCATCTCCAGTCGCATCCCTCAAAAAGCGTCCGGCACAAATGATTTGGGGGACGTTTGGGACCGCGCCGGACAAAAAGAGATCAAAAATCTGTAAAAAAAGATGCCCTTTCCAGCCGCGTCCCTCAAACAGCGTCCGAATGCTTGCATTTTAATAGAGGGACCACCCCATGTGGGAAAAGTAGGTGAGAGAAAGTGTGGGGAAAGAGACTAGCATGTGGGGACTAGGGGCTGCATGCATGCATGTGGGCGCTCATTTTGTGTCCGGCGTCCCCGGTAGAGACTCTATACATAGAGTCTCTACCGGGGACGCCGGACATAAAATGAGGCGCTATTTAGCTTTGGGGACGCGACTGGGACGCGATTTTCCCCATTTCTTGTCCGCCGTCCCCCAAACGCCGTTTGGGGGACGCGACTGGAGATGCTCTGAGGGCGCCTTCACTAGGGGCTGCATTTGGTTGGTTGGGCCCGATTTGAACGTTCCATACGAGCTAAAGCTATGTTGTTTGGTAGTCTGGGAAGTCATTTTCTGCACCATGGAGGAAAGACAACCCACATTGTTTGAGTGATTGCACAGTGATGCAACGCACATCTTGTTTGATTGCAGACATGAGCGTGTTGTGGTAACTCTGAATGGTGAGGTTATCCAATAATGCTAACTGAATAACACCTCATTCAGCAACAATTAGTTCATCGAAAGATGATGGTAATACACAACAAGCAGTTACCTTACTAGGCGATGCATCACAAGTAAAGCAACTATATTTCGTGATGCATCACACGTTCATCACACGAGAGGTTAGTACATACCACCTTGATGTCTACGTTCCCCCTCCTTTCCTGTAGACAGTGTTGGGCCTCCAAGTGCAGAGGTTTGTAGAACAGCAGCAAGTTTCCCTTAAGTGGATCACCCAAGGTTTATCGAACTCAGGGATGAAGAGGTCAAAGATATCCCTCTCATGCAACCCTGCAATCACAAAGCAAGAAGTCTCTTGTGTCCCCAACACACCAAATAGGTGCACTAGTTCGGCGAAGAGATAGTGAAATACGGTGGTATGAATATATATGAGCAGTAGCAACGGTGCAGAAAATAGCTTGCTGGAGTGTAGTTGATGGTGGTAGTATTGCAGCAGTAGTAACAGTAAAACAGTAAACAAGCAGTAGTAACTCAGCAGTATTTAGGAACAAGGCCTAGGGAATACACTTTCACTAGTGGACACTCTCAACATTGATCACATAACAGAATAGATAAATGCATACTCTACACTTTTGTTGGATGATGAACACATTGCGTAGGATTACACGAACCCTCAATGCCGGAGTTAACAAGCTCCACAATAATGCTCATGTTTAAGTAACCTTAAGTGTAAGATAGATCAAAACGACTAAACCAAGTACTAGCATAGCATGCACACTGTCACCTTCATGCATATGTAGGAGGAATAGATCACATCAATATTATCATAGCAATAGTTAACTTCGCAATCTACAAGAGATCATGATCATAGCATAAACCAAGTACTAACACGGTGCACACACTGTCACCTTTACACACGTGCAGGAGGAATAGAACTACTTTAATAACTTTGCTAGAGTAGCACATAGATAGTAGTGATACAAAACTCATATGAATCTCAATCATGTAAAGCAGCTCATGAGATCATTGTATTGAAGTACATAGGAGAGAGATTAACCACATAGCTACCGGTACAGCCCCGAGCCTCGATGGAGAACTACTCCCTCCTCATGGGAGCAGCAGCGGTGATGAAGATGGCGGTGGAGATGGCAGCGGTGTCGATGGAGAAGCCTTCCGGGGGCACTTCCCCGCTCCGGCAGGGTGCCGAACAGAGACTCCTGTCCCCAGATCTTGGCTTCGCGATGACGGCGGCTCTGGAACTTTTCTCGTATCGTGGCTCTCTCGTAAGGGTTTTCGATGCGGGGGCTTTATATAGGCGAAGAGGCGGCGCGGGAGGGTCAACGAGGCGACGACACCATAGGGTGGCGCGGCCGGGGCCTGGGCCGCGCCACCATGTCATCTGGGCCCACCAGGGCCCCCCTCTGCGGTTCTCGGGTGTTCTGGATGCTTCCGGGCAAAATAGGAACTGGGCGTTGATTTCGTCCAATTCCGAGAATATTTCGTTACTAGGATTTCTGAAACCAAAAACAGCGAAAACAGGAACTGGCACTTGGCATCTTGTTAATAGGTTAGTTCCAAAATGCATCAAAACGATATAAAGTATGTATAAAACATGTAGGTATTGTCAATAAAGTAGCATGGAACATAAGAAATTATCGATACGTTGGAGACGTATCGCATCCCCAAGCTTAGTTCTGCTCGTCCCGAGCAGGTAAAACGATAACAAAGATAATTTCTGAAGTGACATGCCATCATAATCTTGATCATACTATTTGTAAACATATGTGATGAATGCAGCGATCAAAACAATGGTAATGACATGAGTAAACAACTGAATCATATAGCAAAGACTTTTCATGAATAGTACTTCAAGACAAGCATCAATAAGTCTTGCATAAGAGTTAACTCGTAAAGCAATAAATCAAAGTAAAGGTGTTGAAGCAACACAAAGGAAGATTATGTTTCAGCGGTTGCTTTCAACTTATAACATGTATATCTCATGGATAATTGTCAACATAGAGTAATATAACAAATGCAATAAGCAAGTATGTAGGAATCAATGCACAGTTCACACAAGTGTTTGCTTCTTGGGGTGGAAGGAGATAGGTAAACTGACTCAACAGTAAAAGTAAAAGAATGGTCCTTCAAGAGGAAAGCATCGATTGCTGTATTTGTGCTAGAGCTTTTATTTTGAAAACATGAAACAATTTTGTCAACGGTAGTAATAAAGCATATGAGTTATGAAAATTATATCTTACAAGTTGCAAGCCTCACGCATAGTATACTAATAGTGCCCGCACCTCGTCCTACTTAACTTGGACTACCGGATCTTCGCATGCCATGTTTCAACCAAGTGTCACAAAGGGGTACCTCCATGCCGCCTGTACAAAGGTCTAAGGAGAATGCTCGCATTTCGGATTTCTCGCTTTTGATTATTCTCAACTTAGACATCCATACCGGGACAACATGGACAACAGATAATGGACTCCTCTTAAATGCATAAGCATGTAGCAAAGTTATTATTCTCATATGAGATTGAGGATATATGTCCAAAACTGAAACTTCCACCATGATTCATGGCTTTAGTTAGCGGCCCAATGTTCTTCTCTAACAATTTTGCATGCTCCAACCACTAAAATGATAGACCTTCAGACAAGACGGACATGCATAGCAACTCACATGATATTCAACAATAGTTGATGGCGTTCCCCAGAAGCATGGTTATCGCACAACAAGCAACTTAATAAAAGATAAAGTGCATAAGTACATATTCAATACTACGATAGTTTTTAAGGCTATTTTGTCCCATGAGCTATATATTGCAAAGGTAAATGATGGAATTTTAAAGGTAGCACTCAAGCAATTTACTTTGGAATGGCGGAGAAATACCATGTAGTAGGTAGGTATGGTGGACACAAATGGCATAGTGGTTGGCTCAAGGATTTTGGATGCATGAGAAGTATTCCCTCTCGATACAAGGTTTAGGCTAGCAAGGTTATTTGAAGCAAACTCAAGGATGAACAAGTGCAGCAAAACTCACATAAAAGACATATTGTAAACATTATAAGACTCTACACTGTCTTCCTTGTTGTTCAAAACTCAATACTAGATATTATCTAGACTCTAGAGAAACCAAATATGCAAACCAAATTTTAGCAAGCTCTATGTATTTCTTCATTAATGGGTGCAAAGCATATGATGCAAGAGCTTAAACATGAGCACAACAATTGCCAAGTATCACATTATCCAAGACATTTTAGAATTACTACATGTAGCATTTTCCAATTCCAACCATATAACAATTTAACGAAGAAGAAACTTCGCCATGAATATTATGAGCTAAGAACACATGTGTTCATACGAACCAGCGGAGCGTGTCTCTCTCCCACACAAGGATGAACTTGTTCAGAGAACTAAGATAACAAACCAAAAACAAAAATAAAAGCACACAGACGCTCCAAGTAAAATACATAGGATGTGATGAATAAAAATATAGTTTCACTAGAAGAAACCTGATAAGTTGTCGATGAAGAAGGGGATGCCTTGGGCATCCCAAGCTTAGATGCTTGAGTCTTCTTAAAATATGCAGGGATGAACCACCGGGGCATCCCCAAGCTTATACCTTTCACTCTTCTCGATCACATTATATCACCCTCTTCTATTGACCCTTGAAAACTTCCTTCACACCAAACTTCAAGCAAACTCATTAGAGGGTTAGTGCATAATCAAAATTCACATGTTCAGAGGTGACACAATCATTCTTAACACTTCTGGACATTGCACAAAACTTCTGAAAGTTAATGGAACAAAGAAACTCATTCAACTTAACAAAAGCGGCAATGCGAAATAAAAGGCAGAATCTGTCAAAAACAGAACAGTCCGTAAAGACGAATTTTAAGATGGCACCAGACTTGCTCAAATGGAAAAACTCAAAACTAATGAAAGTTGCGTACATATCTGAGGATCACGCTCGTAAATTGGCAGATTTTTTCGAATTTTCTACAGAGAACTGTGCCCAGATTCGTGACAGACAGCAATGCTGTTTCTGCGCAGCGATCCCAAATATAACATCAACTTTGACATAGAAACTTTACTCGGCACAAAAACATGATAAGGAGAGGTTGCTACAGTAGTAAACAACTTCCAAGACTCAACAAAACAAAAATTGCTGTAGTAAAATAAACACATGGGTTATCTCCCAAGAAGTTCTTTCTTTATAGCCATTAAGATGGGCTCATCAGTTTTAATGATGCTCTCATAAAAATAGACAATGAAGCAAAAGAGAACATCAAGAAGCAATTTCAAAACACATTTAAGCCTAACATGCTTCCTATGCATAGGAATCTTGTAAATAAACAAGTTCATGAAGAGCAAAGTAACAAGCATAGGAAGATAAAACAAGTGTAGCTTCAAAAATTTCAGCACATAGAGAGGTGTTTTAGTAACATGAAAATTTCTACAACCATATTTTCCTCTCTCATAATAACTTTCAGTAGCAACATGAGCAAACTCAACAATATAACTATCACATAAAGCATTCTTATCATGAGTCTCATGCATAAAATAATTACTACTCCCAACATAAGCATAGTCATTCTTATTAATTGTAGTGGAAGCAAATTCAACAAAGTAGCTATCAAATATAGGAGGTATATTGTAATCATAATCAAATTTATCCTCCATAACAGGTGGTAACAAAAGACTACTATCATTATAATCATCATAAATAGGAGGCAAAGTATCATCAAAGTAAATTTTCTCCTCAATGCTTGGGGGACTAAAAATATCATGCTCATCAAAGCCAGCTTCCCCAAGCTTAGAATTTTCCATAGCATTAGCAACAATGGTGTTCAAAGCATTCATACTAATAACATTCCCATTATCATGCATATAAAGTTCCATGGGTTTTTTAATTCTTTCTTCAAACACATCATGTCCTAATTCAAGATAAAGTTCATAAAGATCTCTCATTTTATTGTTGTCTTCCATTATGCCTAACTAGTGTAAACAAGAAACCAAATGTCGCAATTGCAGAAATAGCTTCGAGTACTTACGGCGCCGGAGAATAGCTTAGTAGCCAAGATCCGGAGTGTGAGTACCTTTACCTTTCCTCCCGACGCGAAAAAGTGCTTGATGTCTACGTTCCCCCTCCTTTCTGTAGACAGTGTTGGGCCTCCAAGTGCAGAGGTTTGTAGAACAGCGCAAGTTTCCCTTAAGTGGATCACCCAAGGTTTATCGAACTCAGGGATGAAGAGGTCAAAGATATCCCTCTCATGCAACCCTGCAATCACAAAGCAAGAAGTCTCTTGTGTCCCCAACACACCAAATAGGTGCACTAGTTCGGCGAAGAGATAGTGAAATACAGGTGGTATGAATATATATGAGCAGTAGCAACGGTGCCAGAAAATAGCTTGCTGGAGTGTAGTTGATGGTGGTAGTATTGCAGCAGTAGTAAACAGTAAAACAGTAAACAAGCAGTAGTAACTCAGCGGTATTTAGGAACAAGGCCTAGGGAATACACTTTCACTAGTGGACACTCTCAACATTGATCACATAACAGAATAGATAAATGCATACTCTACACTTTTGTTGGATGATGAACACATTGCGTAGGATTACACGAACCCTCAATGCCGGAGTTAACAAGCTCCACAATAATGCTCATGTTTAAGTAACCTTAAGTGTAAGATAGATCAAAACGACTAAACCAAGTACTAGCATAGCATGCACACTGTCACCTTCATGCATATGTAGGAGGAATAGATCACATCAATATTATCATAGCAATAGTTAACTTCGCAATCTACAAGAGATCATGATCATAGCATAAACCAAGTACTAACACGGTGCACACACTGTCACCTTTACACACGTGCAGGAGGAATAGAACTACTTTAATAACTTTGCTAGAGTAGCACATAGATAGTAGTGATACAAAACTCATATGAATCTCAATCATGTAAAGCAGCTCATGAGATCATTGTATTGAAGTACATAGGAGAGATTAACCACATAGCTACCGGTACAGCCCCGAGCCTCGATGGAGAACTACTCCCTCCTCATGGGAGCAGCAGCGGTGATGAAGATGGCGGTGGAGATGGCAGCGGTGTCGATGGAGAAGCCGGGGGCACTTCCCCGCTCGGCGGGTGCCGGAACAGAGACTCCTGTCCCCCGGATCTTGGCTTCGCGATGACGGCGGCTGGAACTTTTCTCGTATCGTGGCTCTCTCCGTAAGGGTTTTCGATGCGGGGGCTTTATATAGGCGAAGAGGCGGCGCGGGAGGGTCAACGAGGCGACGACACCATAGGGTGGCGCGGCAGGGGGCCGCGCCACCATGTCATCTGGGCCCACCAGGGCCCTCGCGGTTCTCGGGTGTTGGATGCTTCCGGGCAAAATAGGAACACAGGCGTTGATTTCGTCAATTAGAGAATATTTCGTTACTAGGATTTCTGAAACCAAAAAGCAGAAAACAGGACGCACTTCGGCATCTTGTTAATAGGTTAGTTCCAGAAAATGCATCAAAACGATATAAAGTATGTATAAAACATGTAGGTATTGTCAATAAAGTAGCATGGAACATAAGAAATTATCGATACGTTGGAGACGTATCACACCTCGAACAAGTTCATCGTTACAGAGCGGGGACCAGGTTGAAGTAAGTCCTAGCTAATGGAGGAAACTGCTTGCGTAGCCATGTCCTAAGTCATGTCCTCCTCTCTGATGCCTGCAGCTGACGGTACTCGGCAACTCTTCTTTGTTGTCTGCAATGAAGTTGAATGCCCTGATCAGCAAGTGAAGTTGGTACAGCTGGTGCTTGCAGACAAATCGAGGCTTGAAGATTGTCTTCATCTTATTGTTATATCTTAGTGTTCAGGATAAATGTTTACATCCCATGCTATAATTGTATTAACCGAAACATTGATACATGTGTGTTATGTAAACAACAAGGAGTCCCTAGTAAGCCTCTTGTATAACTAGCTTGTTGATTAATGGATGATCATGGTTTCGTGATCATGAACATTGGATGTTATTAATAACAAGGTTATGTAATTAGGTGAATGATATAATGGACACACACCCAAATGAGCATAGCATAAGATCAAGTCATTAAGTTCAATTTGCTATAAGCTTTCGATACATAGTTGCCTAAGTCCTTCGACCATGAGATCATGTAAATCACTTACACCGGAAGGGTACTTTGATTACATCAAACGTCATTGCGTAAATGGGTGGTTATAAAGATGGGATTAAGTATTTGGAAAGTGTGAGTTGAGGCATATGGATCAATAGTGGGATTTGTCCATCCTGATGACGAATAGATATACTCTGGGCCCTCTCGGTGGAATGTCATCTGATTAGCTTGCAAGCATATGAATGGTTCATAAGAGATCACATACCACGGTACGAGTAAAGAGTACTTGTCGGTAACGAGGTTGAACAAGGTATGGAGATACCAATGATCAAACCTCGGACAAGTAAAATATCGCGTGACAAAGGAATCGGCATCATATGTAAATGGTTCGATCGATCACTAAGTCATCGAATATGTGGGAGCCATTATGGATCTCCAGATCCCGCTATTGGTTATTGCTCGGAAAGGAGTCTCGACCATGTCTGCATAGTTCGCGAACCGTAGGGTGACGCGCTTAAGGTTCGATGTCGCATAAGTAGATTCGGAATATGAGTTGGAGTTCGAAGTTTTTGTTCGGAGTCTCGGATGGGATCCAGGACATCACGAGGAGGTCCGGAATTGTCCGGAGAATAAGATTCATATATGGGAAGTCAAATTCCGGGGTTCGGGAAAAAGTCCGGTGTTTTGACCGAAGCTTCTAGAAGGTTCTAGAGGGCCACCAGTGGGCCCACCACCCCGGGAGAGGCCACATAGGCGCCACATGGCATAGTGGGTCCTGCCCACCATGACATGTGGGCCCAGGCCGGCCCCCCTTAGAGATAAGATCTATCTCTAGTTTAAATGGTTTAAATCTAGAGATAAGATCTATCTCCTAAAATAAATGGTTTAAATTAGGAGATAAGGGGAATACTTGGGGGAGGAGTTTGCCCCCCCATGTGGCCGGCCAAAGGGGGTAGGTGGGCCCTAGGGGAAACCCTAGGCCGACCCCCCACCTATATAAAGAGGGGAGGGGGTGGCCGGCCAAGGCCCCCCATCCATAACCCTAGCCGCCACCTCTCCTCCCTCCTCTTTCTCTCTGCTGCGGCTTAGGCGAAGCCCTGCAGAGATTCTCCTCCACCACCACCACCACGTCGTCGTGCTGCTGGGATTCCGAGGGGATCTACCACACCTCTGCTGCCCGCTGGAACGGGGAGAGGAAGGGCTTCATCGACACCGTGCGCGCGACCGAGTACGGAAGTGTGCCGGATTGCAGCACCGGGGACGATCGTCTACATCAACAACGAGATCTGATCTCGTAGGCTTTGGAAATCTTCAAGGGTTAGTATCTTATCAATCTCGTTGCTTCGATCTTGTAGATTAGATTTTGGGTGTTCCATAGATTAGATCTTGGATTTATTCGTCTTGCGGTAGGAAATTTTTGTTTTCTATGCTACGAACCCCATCAGTGGTATCAGAGCCATGTCTATGCATAGATCTGTTGCACGAGTAGAACACAATGGTTTTGTGGGCGGTGATGCTTTTGTTGCTTTAGTTTGTGTACTTTGCATCTTGCGGGATGGTGGGATGAAGCGGCCCGGGCTAACTTTACATGACCGCGTCTCATGAGACTTGCTCCACGCTTGACATGCAACTTGTATTGCATAAGTGGCTTTGCGGGTGTCTGTCTCTCCCACCATAGTGAAGATTCCAATTTACACTTTCTATTGTCAACACTAGTATCACCGTTGTGGTTCATGTTCGTAGGTAGATTGGATCTTACTCGAAAACCCTAAACCACGTAAAATATGCAAACCAAATTAGAGGCGTCTAACTTGTTTTTGTAGGGTTTGGTGATGTGATATGGCCATGATGTGATGATGATTATATTTGATGTATGAGATGTTCATTATTGTATTATGGCAACCGGCAGGAGCCTAATGGTTGTCTTTAAATTTGTTAAGACCTGCGTGTCTATTCATCATGTAATAGCGTTATTTCAAGTAGTTGTTATAGTAGCTATAAGTGATGGACAACCATGAAGCGGCGCCACGGACCTTGGTGCAATGCTGGTGATGATGGAGATCATGATAATGTGCTTTGGAGATGGAGATCAAAAGCACAAGAAGAAAGGCCATATCATATCACATATTATGAATTGCATGTGATGTTAATCCTTTATGCATCTTATCTTGCTTAGATCGCGACGGTAGCATTATAAGATGATCCCTCTCACTAAATATCAAGATAATAAAGTGTTCATCCTTAGTATGCACCGTTGCTAAGACTTGTCGTTTCGAAGCATCTCGTGATGATCGGGTGTGATAGACTCTACATGTGCATACAACGGGTGCAAGCCAGATTTGCACACGCGGATACTAAGGTTGCCTTGACGAGCCTAGCATGTACAAACATGGTCTCGGAACACGGGATACCGAAAGGTAGAGCATGAGTCATATGAATGATATGATGAACACTTTGAGTGTTCGCCTTTGTCTCGTGATGATCGGACTTGGTGTAGTGGATTTGGTTCGTGTAATCACTAAGACAATGCGAGGGATGTTGTTTTGAGTGGGAGTTCACCTAGTTAATTTAAGAATTAAAAAATGAACTCATATTATCATGAACATAGTCTGAATAGTATTTTGAATTAAATTTGTAGAATTGGCATCCGTTATCTACCATGCGCTAGTCTTGTAATTGAGATAGAAATATTGTTAAGTCTGACAAGTAACTTTACGGACTGGTACCGTATTGTTAAAGAATCAAGATATGATTAAGTCCTAATGCAAACTTTTAGTAAACCTCACATTGATGATTCAAAGAGCAATGGTTTCAATTAGTACCTTAAATCATCTTGTCTCCGTGAAACTTGAAGTTCAAATCCGTTTGAAAAGTAAGGAGCTGAAAATTTTGTTTTCAGAAATAAGCAAGGTATGAGATATATGTGATATCTAAGACCTTATTGCAAGATGATAGAATATAATCTAGTGAGACTACATAAACTCATAAGTTTTATGGGAATGTACGAAGGTTGAAGATGCCAGGCGTCCCAATCCTCCAACTAGTTGGGCACTAACGATATTCGCATATCCATGAAGTGATCGTCCTTAGTATGCACCGTTGCTAAGACTCGTCGTTTCGAAGCATCTCGTGATGATCGGGTGTTATAGATTCTACGTGTGCATACAACGGGGGCAAGCCAGATTTGTACATGCGAATACTAAGGTTAAACTTTACGAGCCTAGCATGTACAGACATGGTCTCGGAAAGTCGTCATGATTTGATGGATAAAAATTATGAGTGAAATTGTTCATCACATTAAAAGGTTACTAATAGTGAAATCTGGAACACTTGTCATGTGATGATCAACTTCAAAGGAAGAACCTCAAGGTTATTGGTATTTGACCAATGGACCTAGAAGTTATTGAAGGTAAAGTGTTTTCTGAGAATGGGGAAAGCTAAAAGAGAAACTACAAAAGATTTTGGCAGAAAGAAAGAAAAGACTAGAAAGTCTAGCTCAGGTGTATATAGATGATATACATGTTATGAATGTATTCCTTGTTTTGGTCACACAATGAAATTCTTGGGTAATTGTACCATATTGGTTGGTATGAGGTGTCATACAAGACAACGCAATACAAGAATACAATGGCCTAAGTGACTGACAAGGAATATGGTAGGAATGCACGTCTGGAACAAAATAAAGTGTTATTGTGTTCGTCGTTGGCATTCTACCTAGCCCTTCGGATTTTATAATAAAGAACTTTACAATGGTTGTTATGTTCTAGTCAAATGAAAACAATGAGTTGTTCAAATTATGACATATTCCATGTACGATGGATAAGTTATTATAAATCTTTATGGTGAAGCACACATGCATAACACTGACGCTAAAATGCCATAAGGCAAATGATGTGAATTCCACTCATTAGTGGAACCGCCATTTAGGTCATGTTAGAAAGGAACGCATGAAGGAACTCCATTTGAATGGATTTTTGGAGTCATTCGACTTGGAATCGTTTGGCGCTTGCAAATCTCTTCTAAAAGAGAATGACTTAAATACCGTTCATAGGCCAAGAGTTGAACGGGCAACTAACTTAGTGGAAACATACATAGTGATGTATATGGTTCACTGGGCATAGTTGTGTGCGGGAGATTCTTCTACTTCATGAAAACTTCTAACAATGAATTGAGTATATATATATATGTGGATATATTCGATAAGGAAGAAGTTTGAAACATTTGAATGGATTCAAATAAATTTCAGCATGAAGTGGAAATCATCGTAATAGAAAAGTCAAATATCTGTGATTGGATCATGGTGGAAATATTTGAATTACGAGTTTTAGCGAACATCTAAGAGAGTTATGAAATTGTTCTACAACCTCACGTTTCTTGGAGTATCATAATGATGACGGAGTATCCAAGAGACGTATCCAAACCTTGTTGGATTAATGATGAGATAATATAAAATGATGCCATTATATTTTTTGTGGATTATGCTTTAGAGACTATCGCTTTTACACTGAATAGAGCATCATCATGATCCATTGAAATGACACCATACGAGTTATGGCATGGGTATAAACCCTAAATAGTCCTTTCATAAATTTTGGTATGCATAGCATAAGTAAATGAGTTTACAACCAAAATCGGATAAATGTCTTTGTTGATTATCCCATGAAATTGATTGGGAATTCTTTCCACTATGAAGTCAAAGACAAAAGTGTTTGTCGATGTTTCTTACTTATTTCAAAGAAATTGTTTCTAGCGAACTATTTGAGTGGGAGGACAATGGAACTTGATAAGGTTTATGAACCTGAGCATGATGATCAGAGTAGCACAACATCGGAAATGGTTCCGGAAGCAGCTACTGATGTCTACGTTCCCCCTCCTTTCCTGTAGACAGTGTTGGGCCTCCAAGTGCAGAGGTTTGTAGAACAGCAGCAAGTTTCCCTTAAGTGGATCACCCAAGGTTTATCGAACTCGGGGAGGAAGAGGTCAAAGATATCCCTCTCATGCAACCCTGCAACCACAAAGCAAGAAGTCTCTTGTGTCCCCAACACACCAAATAGGTGCACTAGTTCGGCGAAGAGATAGTGAAATACAGGTGGTATGAATATATATGAGCAGTAGCAACGGTGCCAGAAAATAGCTTGCTGGCGTGTAGTTGATGGTGGTAGTATTGCAGCAGTAGTAACACAGTAAAACAGTAAACAAGCAGTAGTAACTCAGCAGTATTTTAGGAACAAGGCCTAGGGATTAGACTTTCACTAGTGGACACTCTCAACATTGATCACATAACAGAATAGATAAATGCATACTCTACACTTTTGTTGGATGATGAACACATTGCGTAGGATTACACGAACCCTCAATGCCGGAGTTAACAAGCTCCACAATAATGCTCATGTTTAAGTAACCTTAAGTGTAAGATAGATCAAAACGACTAAACCAAGTACTAGCATAGCATGCACACTGTCACCTTCATGCATATGTAGGAGGAATAGATCACATCAATATTATCATAGCAATAGTTAACTTCGCAATCTACAAGAGATCATGATCATAGCATAAACCAAGTACTAACACGGTGCACTGTCACCTTTGCACACATGCAGGAGGAATAAAACTACTTTAATAACTTTGCTAGAGTAGCACATAGATAAATTGTGATACAAAACTCATATGAATCTCAATCATGTAAAGCAGCTCATGAGATCATTGTATTGAGGTACATAGGAGAGAGATTAACCACATAGCTACCGGTACAGCCCCGAGCCTCAATGGAGAACTACTCCCTCCTCATGGGAGCAGCAGCGGTGATGAAGATGGCGGTGGAGATGGCAGCGGTGTCGATGGAGAAGCCTTGGGGCACTTCCCCGCTCCGGCGGGTGCGGAACAGAGACTCCTGTCCCCAGATCTTGGCTTCGCGATGACGGCGGCTCTGGAACTTTTCTCGTATCGTGGCTCTCTCGTAAGGGTTTCGATGCGGGGCTTATATAGGCGAAGAGGCGGCGCGGGAGGGTCAACGAGGCGACGAGACCATAGGGTGGCGCGGCCAGGGCCTGGGCCGCGCCACCATGTCATCTGGGCCCACCAGGGCCCCTCTGGCGGCTCTCGGGTGTTCGGATGCTTCGGGCAAAATAGGAACACAGGCGTTGATTTCGTCCAATTCGAGAATATTTCGTTACTAGGATTTCTGAAACAAAAAACAGGAACTGGCACTTCGGCATCTTGTTAATAGGTTAGTTCAGAAAATGCGTAAATACGACATATAATGTGCATAAAACATGTAGGTATCATCAATAAAGTAGCATGGAACATAAGAAATTATCGATACGTTGGAGACGTATCAGCATCCCCAAGCTTAGTTCTGCTCGTCCCGAGCAGGTAAAACGATAACAAAGATAATTTCTTAAGTGACATGCCATCATAACCTTGATCATACTATTGTAAGCATATGAGATGAATGCAGCGATCAAAACAAAAGTAATGACATGAGTAAACAAGTGAATCATATAGCAAAGACTTTTCATGAATAGTACTTCAAGACAAGCATCAATAAGTCTTGCATAAGAGTTAACTCGTAAAGCAATAATTCAAAGTAGAGGTATTGAAGCAACACAAAGGAAGATTAAGTTTCAGCGGTTGCTTTCAACTTATAACATGTATATCTCATGGATAGTTGTCAATGCAAAGTAATATAATAAATGCAATATGCAAGTATGTAGGAATCAATGCACAGTTCACACAAGTGTTTGCTTCTTGAGGTGGAGAGAGATAGGTAAACTGACTCAACATAAAAAGTAAAAGAATGGCCCTTCAAAGAGGAAAGCATCGATTGCTATATTTGTGCTAGAGCTTTGGTTTTGAAAACATAAAGAGAGCATAAAAGTAAAATTTTGAGAGGTGTTTGTTGTTGTCAACGAATGGTAGCGGGTACTCTAACCCCCTTGCCAGGCAAACCTTCAAAGAGCGGCTCCCATTTTATTTTATTTTTGGGTGGCACTCCTTCCAACCTTTCTTTCACAAACCATGGCTAACCGAATCCTCGGGTGCCTGCCAACAATCTCATACCATGAAGGAGTGCCTTTTTATTTTAGTTTTATTATGTTGACACTCCTCCCCACCTTTGCTTTCTCAAGCCATGGCTAACCGAATCCTTCGGGTGCCGTCCAACAATCACATACCATGGAGGAGTGTCTATTTTTGTTAATTAATTTGGGACTGGGAATCCCATTGCCAGCTCTTTTTGCAAAATTATTGGATAAGCGGATGAAGCCACTAGTCCATTGGTGAAAGTTGCCCAACAAGATTGAAAGATAAACACCACATACTTCCTCATGAGCTATAAAACATTGACACAAATAAGAGGTAATAACTTTTGAATTGTTCAAAGGTAGCACTCAAGCAATTTACTTTGGAATGGCGGAGAAATACCATGTAGTAGGTAGGTATGGTGGACACGAATGGCATGAATATTGGCTCAAGTATTTGGATGCATGAGAAGTATTCCCTCTCGATACAAGGTTTAGGCTAGCAAGGTTATTTGAAGCAAACTCAAGGATGAACCGGTGCAGCAAAACTCACATAAAAGACATATTGTAAACATTATAAGACTCTACACCGTCTTCCTTGTTGTTCAAAACTCAATACTAGATATTATCTAGACCTTAGAGAAACCAAATATGCAAATCAAATTTTAGCAAGCTCTATGTATTTCTTCATTAATGGGTGCAAAGCATATGATGCAAGAGCTTAAACATGAGCACAACAATTGCCAAGTATCACATTATCCAAGACATTTTAGAATTACTACATGTAGCATTTTCCAATTCCAACCATATAACAATTTAACGAAGAAGAAACTTCGCCATGAATATTATGAGCTAAGAACACATGTGTTCATACGAACCAGCGGAGCGTGTCTCTCTCCCACACAAGGATGAACTTATTCAGAGAACTAAGATAACAAAACAAAAACAAAAATAAAAGCACACAGACGCTCCAAGTAAAATACATAGGATGTGACTGAATAAAAATATAGTTTCACTAGAAGAAACCTGATAAGTTGTCGATGAAGAAGGGGATGCCTTGGGCATCCCCAAGCTTAGATGCTTGAGTCTTCTTGAAATATGCAGGGATGAACCACCGGGGCATCCCCAAGCTTAGACCTTTCACTCTTCTCGATCACATTATATCACCCTCTTCTATTGACCCTTGAAAACTTCCTTCACACCAAACTTCAAGCAAACTCATTAGAGGGTTAGTGCACAATTAATAATTCACACATTCAGAGGTGACACAATCATTCTTAACACTTCTGGACATTGCACAAAACTTCTGAAAGTTAATGGAACAAAGAAACTCATTCAACTTAACAAAAGCGGCAATGCGAAATAAAAGGCAGAATCTGTCAAAAACAGAACAGTCCGTAAAGACGAATTTTAAGATGGCACCAGACTTGCTCAAATGGAAAAACTCAAAACTAATGAAAGTTGCGTACATATCTGAGGATCACGCTCGTAAATTGGGATTTTTTCGAATTTTCTACAGAGAACTGTGCCCAGATTCGTGACAGACAGCAATGCTGTTTCTGCGCATATAACATCAACTTTGACATAGAAACTTTACTTGGCACAAAAACATGATAAGGAGAGGTTGCTACAGTAGTAAACAACTTCCAAGACTCAACAAAACAAAAATTGCTGTAGTAAAATAAACACATGGGTTATCTCCCAAGAAGTTCTTTCTTTATAGCCATTAAGATGGGCTCAGCAATTTTGGTGATGCACCCGCAAGAAATAGTATTTGAAGCAAAAGAGAGCATCAAGAAGCAAATTCAAAATACATTTAAGCCTAACCCACTTCCTATGAAAAGGAATCTTGTACACAAATATATTCATGAAGAACAAAGTGGCAAGCATAGATAAGCAACACAAGCGCAATTTCAAGATTTTCAACATAAAGAGGGAAACTTAATATTATTAAGATGCATATAACCATGTTTCCCTCTCTCATAATAACTTTCAGTAGCATCATGAACAAATTCAACAATATAACTATCACATAAAACATTCTTGTCATGAGCCACATGCATAAAATAATTACTACTCCCAACATAAGCATAGTCATTCTTATTAATTGTAGTGGGAGCAAATTCAACAAAGTAGCTATCAAATATAGGAGGTATATTGTAATCATAATCAAATTTATCCTCCATAACAGGTGGTAACAAAAGACTACTATCATTATAATCATCATAAATGGGAGGCAAAGTATCATCAAAGTAAATTTCCTCCTCATTGCCCGGGGGACTAAAAATATCATGCTCATCAAAGCCAGCTTCCCCAAGCTTAGAATTTTCCATAGCATTAGCAACAATGGTGTTCAAAGCATTCATACTAATAACATTCCCATTATCATGCATATAAAGTTCCATGGGTTTTTTAATTCTTTCTTCAAACACATCATGTCCTAATTCAAGATAAAGTTCATAAAGATCTCTCATTTTATTGTTGTCTTCCATTAAGCCTAACTAGTGTAAACAAGAAACCAAATGTCGCAATTGCAGAGTCTAAAGGAAATAGCTTCGAGTACTTACAACGGCGCCGGGAAATAGCTTAGTAGCCAAGATCCGGAGTGTGAGTACCTTTTACCTTTCCTCCCGGCAACGGCGCCGGAAAAGTGCTTGATGTCTACGTTCCCCCTCCTTTCCTGTAGACAGTGTTGGGCCTCCAAGTGCAGAGGTTTGTAGAACAGCAGCAAGTTTTCCCTTAAGTGGATCACCCAAGGTTTATCGAACTCAGGGAGGAAGAGGTCAAAGATATCCCTCTCATGCAACCCTGCAACCACAAAGCAAGAAGTCTCTTGTGTCCCCAACACACCAAATAGGTGCACTAGTTCGGCGAAGAGATAGTGAAATACAGGTGGTATGAATATATATGAGCAGTAGCAACGGTGCCAGAAAATAGCTTGCTGGCGTGTAGTTGATGGTGGTAGTATTGCAGCAGTAGTAACACAGTAAAACAGTAAACAAGCAGTAGTAACTCAGCAGTATTTTAGGAACAAGGCCTAGGGATTAGACTTTCACTAGTGGACACTCTCAACATTGATCACATAACAGAATAGATAAATGCATACTCTACACTTTTGTTGGATGATGAACACATTGCGTAGGATTACACGAACCCTCAATGCCGGAGTTAACAAGCTCCACAATAATGCTCATGTTTAAGTAACCTTAAGTGTAAGATAGATCAAAACGACTAAACCAAGTACTAGCATAGCATGCACACTGTCACCTTCATGCATATGTAGGAGGAATAGATCACATCAATATTATCATAGCAATAGTTAACTTCGCAATCTACAAGAGATCATGATCATAGCATAAACCAAGTACTAACACGGTGCACGCACTGTCACCTTTGCACACATGCAGGAGGAATAAAACTACTTTAATAACTTTGCTAGAGTAGCACATAGATAAATTGTGATACAAAACTCATATGAATCTCAATCATGTAAAGCAGCTCATGAGATCATTGTATTGAGGTACATAGGAGAGAGATTAACCACATAGCTACCGGTACAGCCCCGAGCCTCAATGGAGAACTACTCCCTCCTCATGGGAGCAGCAGCGGTGATGAAGATGGCGGTGGAGATGGCAGCGGTGTCGATGGAGAAGCCTTCCGGGGGCACTTCCCGCTCCGGCAGGGTGCCGGAACAGAGACTCCTGTCCCCCGGATCTTGGCTTCGCGATGACGGCGGCTCTGGAACTTTTCTCGTATCGTGGCTCTCTAAGGGTTTCGATGCAGGGGCTTTATATAGGCGAAGAGGCGGCGCAGGAGGGTCAACGAGGCGACGAGACCATAGGGTGGCGCGGCCGGGGCCTGGGCCGCGCCACCATGTCATCTGGCCCACCGGGGCCCCCTCGCGGCTCTCGGGTGTTGGATGCTTCCGGGCAAAATAGGAACACAGGCGTTGATTTCGTCCAATTCCGAGAATATTTCGTTACTAGGATTTCGAAACCAAAAACAGCAGAAAGGAAATGGCACTTCGGCATCTTGTTAATAGGTTAGTTCCAGAAAATGCGTAAATACGACATATAATGTGCATAAAACATGTAGGTATCATCAATAAAGTAGCATGGAACATAAGAAATTATCGATACGTTGGAGACGTATCAGCTACGAAGATCATGGCTCCCATGTCTACAAAGTGTTATAGTCATGGAGATCAAAGTACTTATTGAACCTTGTAGATGTGGTTTATTTTGTGATCAAATAAATGATTTGTGGACAAAGGATTGTTTTTGAACAATGATAAACCAACTACATACAAAGAAGTTATGATGGGCCCTGACTCCGTTAAAATGGCTATGCGCCATGAAATCCAAGATAGGTGAATACTTTTTGAAAGTAAATGGATCTATAAAGTAGATGGACTTGGATGGAATATCCTTAAAGAAGCTTGACTTATCGAAAAGCAGTTTACGAAAAAGTTCAAAGAGTTGACTACGATAAGATTAGATCTTCCGTGGCAATGCTTATAGTCTATGTGGATTATTCTAGTAATCGCTACATATTTCTTTTATGAGATATGATAGTAGGATGGCAGAAATACATTCCTTACCAGAAGTGTGTATGAAGGATGTATACTAGATACAACCAAGAGTTTTGCTGGTCCGTGGAATACTAGATAGGTATACAAACTTCAATTGGATGAAGTGAGTATCGCGGAGTTGGAATCTTCACCGGATGAAATAATCAAAGAGTTTTGATTTCATCAGAAACGATGAAGATGCTTGCATTTGCAAGAAATTAAGTGGGAGCGCTGAGACATATTTATAATACTTTATGTAGATGACATATCATTGATTATAAATAGTGTAATTATATAATTGATTTAAAAGGTTTCATTGAGAATTAACATCAATGAAAGGATATGAATTGAAACATATTTAGTGTCAAGATCTATGAAGATAGATAGAAACACATAATAAGTTTAAGTTTAAGTACATAGAATAGATATTGAAGTAGTTCAATATAGAAGTATTAAGAAGGTGTTCTTTTCATGTGAAGGTTTAACAAGACTTGAGTGTATTTGACACTCGATGAGTAAATACACATGAGTGATTTCAGATCACGAATAATATGTACAAAGTCAGATGTCCTGTGCTCTAAAGTGTTACGAGCATATACCAGAATGATTCATGTAATGATCATTGGACAACAGTAAGAATATCCCTGAGTACTTTAGAAGAACCAAGGATATATATATATATATAGTTTTTATATGGGGTAATGACAAACAAATCGCTGTAAGGTGTTGCACCGATATTAGTTTGGTCACATATAAAAATAAAATTTCAATCTCAATTAGGCTAAGTGTTGTTTATAAGGTAGCACAATGAGCTAGAAGAAGTCTATGCTAGATTTAGATCAGTTCTAAATATTGTGACGGATTCTACAAATGAAGGCAGAGTATGTCATTGTTTTGACAATGACTGAGGATGTTAAGTCGAGGAGTTCTTTGAGAACTTGGTGTAGTTCCGACAGTGTCAGAACTTTGAAGCTATATTGTGTGTGACAATATTAGTGACTTATTTCAGACCGCGGAATTAAGGTTCCACTAGAGGACTAAGCATATACAATTAATGCCGACTCATTTGGAAAATGAGTGATGCATTGAGACGCAAATGAATTGCAAAATGCATATGTTTCTGAGCGTGTCAGATCCGTTGACTAAAACCTCTCCCGTGAGCAAAACATGATAAGCACCAGAAGGCCAAGGTGTTATATCTTTACAAATGTAAACTAGATTATTGACTCTAGTGCAAGTGGGAGACTGTTGGAGATATGCCCAAGAGGCAATAATAAATTAGTTATTGTTATATCTTAGTGTTCATGATAAATGTTTACATCCCATGCTATAATTGTATTAACCGAAACATTGATACATGTGTGTTATGTAAACAACAAGGAGTCCCTAGTAAGCCTCTTGTATAACTAGCTTGTTGATTAATGGATGATCATGGTTTCGTGATCATGAACATTGGATGTTATTAATAACAAGGTTATGTCATTAGGTGAATGATATAATGGACACACACCCAAATGAGCGTAGCATAAGATCAAGTCATTAAGTTCAATTTGCTATAAGCTTTCGATACATAGTTGCCTAGTCCTTCGACCATGAGATCATGTAAATCACTTACACCGGAAGGGTACTTTGATTACATCAAACGCCATTGCGTAAATGGGTGGTTATAAAGATGGGATTAAGTATTTGGAAAGTGTGAGTTGAGGCATATGGATCAATAGTGGGATTTGTCCATCCTGATGACGGATAGATATACTTTGGGCCCTCTTGGTGGAATGTCATCTGATTAGCTTGCAAGCATATGAATGGTTCATAAGAGATCACATACCACGGTACGAGTAAAGAGTACTTGTCGGTAACGAGGTTGAACAAGGTATGGAGATACCAATGATCAAACCTCGGACAAGTAAAATATCGCGTGACAAAGGGAATCGGCATCGTATGTAAATGGTTCAGTCGATCACTAAGTCATCGTTGAATATGTGGGAGCCATTATGGATCTCCAGATCCCGCTATTGGTTATTGCTCAGAGAAGAGTCTCGACCATGTCTGCATAGTTCGCGAACCGTAGGGTGATGCGCTTAAGGTTCGATGTCGCATAAGTAGATTCAGAATATGAGTTGGAGTCCGAAGTTTTTTTTCGGAGTCTCAGATGGGATCCAGGACATCATGAGGAGGTCCGGAATTGTCCGGAGAATAAGATTCATATATGGGAAGTCAAATTCCGGGGTTCGGGAAAAAGTCCGGTGTTTTGACCGGAGCTTCTAGAAGGTTCTAGAGGGCCACCAGTGGGCCCACCACCCCGGGAGAGGCCACATAGGCGCCACATGGCATAGTGGGTCCTGCCCACCATGACATGTGGGCCCAGGCCGGCCCCCCTTAGAGATAAGATCTATCTCTAGTTTAAATGGTTTAAATCTAGAGATAAGATCTATCTCCTAAAATAAATGGTTTAAATTAGGAGATAAGGGGAATACTTGGGGGAGGAGTTTGCCCCCCCATGTGGCCGGCCAAAGGGGGTAGGTGGGCCCTAGGGGAAACCCTAGGCCGACCCCCCACCTATATAAAGAGGGGAGGGGGTGGCCGGCCAAGGCCCCCCATCCATAACCCTAGCCGCCACCTCTCCTCCCTCCTCTTTCTCTCTGCTGCGGCTTAGGCGAAGCCCTGCAGAGATTCTCCTCCACCACCACCACGCCGTCGTGCTGCTGGGATTCCGAGGGGATCTACCACACCTCGCTGCCCGCTGGAACAGGGAGAGGAAGGGCTTCATCGACACCGTGCGCGCGCCGAGTACGGAAGTGCTGCCGGATTGCAGCACTGGGGATGATCGTCTACATCAACAACGAGATCTGATCTCGTAGGCTTTGGAAATCTTCAAGGGTTAGTATCTTATCAATCTCGTTGCTTCGATCTTGTAGATTAGATTTTGGGTGTTCCATAGATTAGATCTTGGATTTATTCGTCTTGCGGTAGGAAATTTTTTGTTTTCTATGCTACGAACCCCATCAGTTGAATGCCCTGATCAGCAAGTGAAGTTGGTACAGCTGGTGCTTGCAGACAAATCGAGGCTTGAAGATTGTCTTCATCTGAGCATATTTCGTGATCGGTTTGTTGATGTACTCACGATGCCTCGGGTAGCGATGCGATTCACAAGGAACAAGTGTAAAGCGAATGACAATAACCTACTGTAAGATCAAAAATGAACTCCATGAAGCTTATTACCTTCAGGTACTCTTGCACCCTCTCTTCATCACCAAGATAGAAGCAGCAAGAATGTTCGCTCCACTGGAGAGTGTTGATCAGATTTGATCTTGCTTATGATGCTCCACTTGGTCCTCTACTTTCTGATGTGGTTGTAGACTTGAAGAATGCTCACATGTGTGCCACCGAATACAAGAACATCATCAGCTATCTTCTTCATTTGTGCATCTTTGGATCCCAGGTTAAAGCGGACACTGGTATGGACGAGATGAACCAAGCGGTTCACCACAAACTTGGACATCTTTAGTTGCCAAACCATGGCACGTTTGTGTGCAAACAGGGAATCATGACCATTGACAGATGGAGTAGAAAGATCATGGGAGTCTAGTGGTATGATCTCCTACAATACAAGTACCAGACGAACATAGCTAAGCATTTGCACATCAATGAACCAGCATAAGCTACAACCACAAAATAAAGAGCCTACTTACAGTCAGAGGATCCACACGCAGCACCGAGGTCGGGGGAGAAGGAGACCCTGGCGCAGAAGCAAGCAACACAACTTTCCCCGTGCTAGAGTCGGATCCAACCATGACAACTGTCCCCATGCTAGAGTCAGATCCAACCATGACAACCGTCCCCGTGCTAGAGTCAGATCCAACCAGGACCGCCGACGAAGGAATGTCCTACAATGGAGGCTCTCAGATCTCCCTATGTACCTACAATGGGGGCTCCCAGATCTCCCGGCGACGCAGAGGAAGAAGATGACAAGCCGTGGCCAGTCGCCGCCGCCAGCCTCTCGCCGACCTTGCGGGTGAGGACGAGTCGGCCATGTCGCTAGATCTTGAAGGCTAGATGAGCTCGATATGGGGTCTTTGGAATTGGCGGTGAGAGAGCCGCCCCTATATACGGTGGCGAAATTTTGAGGGCGGTGACCGAATTCATCCCGTGGATTTTTCGTTGTTCCCCTCGAGTTCGCGTCATCTCCCCCCGATGGCTCTGCGGAAATGCGGCGTTGCCACTTATTGCGGAGACGAGGGTGCCTCGTTGGAAACGGCCGATTCGGCCGTTCTTCCCATGCCTGGCCCGGGAGTGCTTCAAGAACCATGTTGTGCAACAATGCGGGGTAGTCCAGGAAACCAAACGGCCCCAAAAATGCGGCCCCGATGCGAGCCAAAGGCCTTGCAGGATACCAAACGCGCCCTAGGTGCATGTTTGGTAGTTTGGGCATGTTTTGAGTATCATTGCGGCAGAGAGATGGGGGAACATGCGTGTTGCAAACGAGTCACGGGTTAGAATTGGCGTGTCCTTTGGTTGCTCGTGAAGATTTTTTTGGCCCTGTGGAGATTTCGGCTTTTGCTGATTGGTTGGCCGGTTTTAAGGTCATATGTAGCAGCCTAAAACGAGCATATTGTAGTTTGGTTCAAGCCAAAACCAGACTCCGGTTACATCTTCCCTTGAGTGTTGAGGTTACCAGTGATCTATCAAATAGCACACAAGCAATTGCACAGAAGGCAAGATCTCATTACGAAGTTTAGATACAATAGGAATTAGGTGTTTACGATCGACACGACAATTGTTCAACACTACCGACACAGACCAGCAAGTTCAAACACAAGATGTTACGACGGTTCATTCGACTCAACTAGACTCACATACATACAGAGCTTCAGGATTCTTCTTCCACGAAGATACACCTGGTGGCATCGCCATGGTACGGGCACCTGGTCATGACCTCAGTGCATGTGTGGTCGAAGATGACCACATGGGAGACACCCGTGGACCCCTTCTTGAAGGTGATGAACTGGCCTAGCTATCTTGAGCTGATGTGTGATGGCGAAGGCTGCCCACCCCTGGTCGATGAATGCATCATCGCTGACTTTCCTAGTAGTCATCCTACAACTGCAACCAGTGTTGCTGCAGACGACGATGTTTGAAGGGATGGGACCGAACCGATAGATGAAGGTGGAAGGGATTTGGAGCTGGCCCAAGGTCGGCTGGAAGATGATCCTCAGGAAGTGTTGCGTCCCATCCTCGTCATGGAAGTGGCCGACCTGCTGGCCTTCCTCGACGCCTCTTGGTCGAGCCTCGAAGGGAACCTCATCAGATGCGCCTAGGTCGATCTGCTGACCCTGCACAAAAAACACAAGCCATTAGAGGTGGTTCTCACAACAAGCAAGTGCCATTACTTCATCACTGGCACAATAGATAAACAAGAACATCAAAAACATTAGCGAGGCCTCATACATTGGGCATCATAGTATAATAACATATGGATGAGATGTTTGATCAGCATGATCATGTTCACTCACGCCATAGGTTCTGATCAAACATCTCATCCATAGTATAATCCCTCAATATAATCATCGGCCTAGTTTAATCACAAACAACACAAGTGTCAGTTCAAATAGAGGGCGTCATAATACATATTTCTCCCAATAGTGTATGTTACAAATGCTACTTAGTTCAAACATTACCAGAATTTCCTACATTAGATCTCTAACACATTTCATCATCACTCATCACAAATAGCCCTGGTCCTCTTGATATTTTCCTTGTTTACATCACCTAGTTTGAGAAGATCGTATATGCCATATACTCTAACTTATTCGTCCTATAGTTGTTGAGCAATGGAGGCCCTTGTGAATTTAGGCCCACTCTACTACTTGAACCGATAACTTGATATCAAAATAGATACGAAAGCAACGGAGGCCAACCATTTTAATTTTTTCGGTAAATTTTGGCCCAAATTTATTCGCAATTCATAATTTTGAATTTCCATGAATATTCATGTAAAAGAAAATCCGGGTACCGAGTAAAATAGTAAAATTCTATCTTAGTTTATGATTTCATAGTTCTATAGTTTTTGTAACTTTTGCTCAAAAGTTCTCAAACTAATCATGACAGATTAAAGTACCTTATTGGAAGTTCGTCGTATGAACGAACTGCTATAATTTTTTGATTTCTTAATTAGATTTTTTGAACTAAATTTGTCCCAAAAGTAAACATATGAGAACTTCCACACGGTCTAGATTAAGTTGTAGGGATTTTCAGCAGAAAACAATATTTTTTTCTAACTAGCGTACTTCGAATGCTAAATATATCTAGGAGTAATGCTCTAACGGAGAGTGTACGGTGACGTACACTTGTAGACCAAAAGTTGTTAACGTTCCGCTAGAACATGGATAATGTAGTCGTACTTCGTCGCCAATCTCAAAAGCCATGTAATTGCTTTACTTCAATCTTGAAAGCCATGTAATTGCTTTACTTCATCGCTATAAGTTAGCATAGTTGTAGTTGCAACATGTAGTGGAGGCAACCCTGTTGGTGGCATGATGGAGATCACGCCGGTTCATTGAAGATGGAGACCAAAGGCGCAAGGAAAGGCTATACCATGTCACATATTATGAATTACATGCGATGCTTATCCTTTTCATGCATCTTATTTTGCGTGATTGACGGTAGCATTATAAAATGTTCGTCACACTAATATCAAGATAATAGTGTGTTCTCCCTTAGTATGACCGTTGTGGAAGTTCGTCGTTTTGAAACATATCATGATGATCGGATGTTATAAACTTTGTGTTCACATATAACGGGTGTAAGCCAGTTTTGCACATGCGAAAATACTTGGGTTAAACTTGACGAGCTTAGCATGTACAGACATGACCTCGAAACACAAGAAACCGAAAGTTTGAACACGAGTCATTTGGCCGGATTATATGATCAACATGTTCATGTGTACCATTAAAACTAAATCATCTCACGTGATGAACGGACTTTGTGTAGTGAATTTGGATGGTGTATCACTAAAACAACTACGAGGGATGTTGAATTTCGTGAGAGTTTATTAGTAATTTGATTAAACTGAAATAATTATTGTGAACATAGTCCAATATTGTCGCGTTAACATTGTACAATTCTGATCCGTTATACACCTTTTCACTAGACTTGTTAATTGAGATAGAGAAAACTGCTAAAACTGAAAATGGTTTACCATAAAATGCTTATATAGTATGCCTTTTTACTATAGAATCTCTAGTCACGCCTCTCAAACCGTACCCCAAACCTATTTGGGACACGCCAGATAGATAATCGTGCCCTAAAGGTCATTTCCGTTCGGGGCGTGACATAGGCATCCCCAATGGGCCTGCCAAAGATGGTACCCGGGGTTTACTGAAGGCCCAGGACTCGAAGAATAAGAAGACTCGGAAGCCCATTTAGTTAAGGAAAGATAGATTGTATTAGGAAATATAGAAACTTGTAATCTTACGGGTTGGATACGAAATCCTCCCGAACTCTGTAACTTGTGTATTACGAAACCCTCGACTCCACCCTCTATATAAGGGGGAGTCGGGACGAAGAAAGGATCGAATCTTGTCAACACAACCCTAGTTTTCACAATCGTCGAGTACTTTTCGGCTGAAACCTTCGAGATCTACTTGCCCTCTACTTCTAGCAAAACCCTAGTCTACAATCTGTAGGCATTGACAAATTAATCCTTTGTCAATTGGCGCCCTCTGTGGGAATTATAGGTTGCAAGGAGCTGATCTCGATGGCACGTCCAAAATCGTCGATTTCGTCGGTGGCTAGCAATACGATGGATCGAGGTAAACGGGAAAAAACTGATCTAGTCGATTTTATTCCTCACCCGCCCTCCCGTATGGATGCATGTGCCTATCTGGAGGAGCCCATCGTCATGACGTTCGGAGAATTCCGATTTGGCGTCAACAAGGAAGGATCTTACCGTCTCGAAGTTCCGATCTCGTCGGAATTTTCAGCGGTCGATTCTAACTTTTCGTCGAGTGACGAGGAGTTTTCGTCGCCACGCTTCGTCGACACCAAGGCAAGCGGAAAGCTTGCCAAGATCTGCAGCAACACATCTTTCGAGTCGTCTGCGGACTCCTTTATAAGCAGCGATTTCGACAGCGTCGACAACTTCAACTTCATCGACAAATCTGCTGCCATCGGAAAGGTCTTCACCAATCTATATGATGGTGTCACCAATCCTGATAAAAATCAATACGCAAAATACCATCAAATCTGTGCAATTGAAGAGGCAGGCCGAACAGAACCAGAGACGTCAGAGGCTTTCGACGATTTGGGAAATCCATACGTCGATCCCGCTGATCTTAGAAAAGGCTTAGGCACTAAATATGCTGGGTCTTCATCTCGCGTGAGAGTTCAACTCCCGCAGGAAGCATGGGATAGGGCCGCAAAAGCCATGGATGGTTCAGAACCAATGACCACCACTGCTACTGTACAAGAACTACAAGCATATCAATATAGACTTGCTCGGGTGAGTAGAGAGCTGGAAAAACAGACAACATCTTTGAATCGAAGAAAAGAGGCAGCCTCCGCGTCCATCAGGCGTCGAGCAGAGCTCAGTCGACAGTCAGAAACTTCGGGAGATAGCCATAGAGACGCTCGAAGGAGAGCAAGGTCTCGGCTGCAAAATATACCTGAAGAAGAGAGAGGAAACATAATTCAAAATCTCGACATGTCCTTCATGTCGATTGATACAAGGGGAAATATCATCCCGAAAACGCCAGAAGCAGGATACATGGCAACGCAAGCCTACATCCTCGCATCCAGACCACCCCCTGGGGATCCGAGAGAAGCTTTGTTCAATATGGCAATGGCTGGAGTTGGAGTCATGGGAACAGCGTTTGCAGCCACGCCTCCCGAAGAAAATCCTAGGCAAAACAGTCCACGACCCACCGCAGCAGTTCAAGACCCACCAAGAACAAGTGGAGCAAGAGACACAGCAGTTCAAGTAAGGGTGGACAGAGCGCGACAAGAAAGGAGCGTCGGCACTCACCAGAAGTTGCCGACGAAGATATGTGTGGGCTCCCATGCTTCACGAGAAGAGTTCGAAAGACTCGAGTCCCAAAAGGTTTCAAGTTACCCGAGAATTTCAAGAAATTCGACGGCCTGGATCCCGAGGATTGGCTCGTTGATTATCTCGAGATGGTAAAGCTGGTAGGAGGAACCAGAGCAACAGCCATGCAAAGTATCCAAGTTCACTTGAGCGGTGCCGCGAGATCTTGGATAAAGAAACTCCCCCCAAGTTCCATCGACAGCTGGGATAATTTTGAGGATATCTTCGTGAAAAATTTCCGATCCACCTGCAAGAAACCTGCGTCATTGGAAGAATTGAGGGCGTGTCGACAGAAACATGACGAGTCGATGAGAAAATATATACAGCGGTGGAACATTATAAAAAACTCGGCAGAGGATATATTTGACGAAAGAGCAATAGACGCGTTCGTGGTAGGAATCCGGCGGGGAGATTTCGTCGAGGACTTAGGGAAAACTAACCCTAAGACAATATCAGCATTGATGGAGATAGCCAACAAGTGGGCAGATGGAGAAGACGCAATATATAATAAGCGACATAGATCGCCAGAAGAGGATCGCGGTCGAAATTTTCAAAATAGAAGGCGATTTTCTCGCCAGTTCTACAACAACGACGCTCCTGGCCATATATCGGCTGGTTTCCGGGGAAATCCTGGAGGGAATAGTCGAGATGACTACCAAAGGAGTAATGAGCAACAAGGTGACAATAGAGGTGATTCTCGCGGTAACAGGCAAAATAACGGACCAAGGTTTCAAAGACCTCATGTGTCCCCTGAAGAGATGATGAACGGTCCGTGTCAGATGCATTTCTATCTCGACAGCAACGGAAAGAGGCAGTCAGGGCATCTCCAAAGACTGCCGCAATTTTCAAGCAATGTTGCGAGCCGCAGGAATTGCAAATGCCCAAGCAATGAACAGAAACCCCCAGGGGCCAAGGAGTGAAATCCACCTTCCACCTCCTCCCGCAATTACGGACGAAAATCGGCACCAGCTCAGAATAGCGGCAGCACCACATCCACCACCATACGTTGATCCTAACTCCAATGGTGCGGTCTCGATGATTCAGAAAGCTAGGCCATCCAACAGGGCGCAGAAGGTAATTTCACGGCATGTGTTCATGGCAGAGAAGATGCCCCCACCGACAGTTGAGTACCAAGACATTGGCTTCACAATTGCGGATCATCCACAGCAAGTTCCTCGACCAGGACAATCGGCACTCATCCTACCCGCAGTAATTGCTGGCTTCGACGTGTCGAGAGTTTTTATAGATGGCGGCAGCAGCTTAAACCTTATGTATGCAGATACATTGAGGAAGATGAACATATCCCTGGCAAACCTGAAACCAACTGATACACGTTTCCATGGGATCACACCAGAGAAGCCAAGCTATCCGTTAGGCAAAATCAACATCGACGCTCAGTTTGGAACCCGAGAAAACTACAGGATAGAGAATCTGGAGTTTGAAGTTGTGGACTTCCCGTCGCAATATCACGCTTTGTTGGGACGACCAGCATATGCCAGGTTTATGGCAGTACCACATTATACATACCTATTGTGGAGGTTGCCTGGACCCAAGGGACCTATCACAATTAAGGGAAGTTTCGCCCGATAAGTGCGACAAGGATTTTCATCGGCTGTCAGAAACTTTGGGATGCATGCAGAATATATGGCGCCAAGGCTCACGATTATGATGTGCTGCGAGATGCGGGGAGGTCTCTCAGGGAGCCAACCTTCAACACGCCAAGGATTCGAAAGAGGTGCAGATCCACCCGACAGACCAAAGAAAACGACATCCATTGCAACAAACATGGATATCGCATAGGAAAGCGCGCTCGTCGAGTTCCTCCGTGAGCACTGGAAAATCTTCGCATGGTGTCCAGCTGACATGCCAGGAGTACCCAGGAAACTTGCCGAGCACCACCTCAACTTGGATCCTCTCGCGAGACCAATCAAGCAACCTCTGCGGCGTTTTTCGGAACCAAACCGCAAAGCTATGTTATCAGAAATAGATCGACTCAAATATGCTGGTTTTATTAAAGAGATATCTACAGAAGCCACGTGGGTAGCTAACCCAGTGATGGTGCCGAAGAAACACACGAAAGTCCTTCGCATGTGTGTCGACTTTACGTGTCTCAATAAACACTGTCCTAAGGATCACTTTCCCCTCCCAAGGATCGATCAAATCATCGATTCCACGGCAGGATGTGAACGTCTTTCCTTCTTGGACGCATACTCTGGTTATAACCAGATCAGATTAAAAGAAGAAGATGAAGCCAAGACAGCGTTCATAACACCTTACGGCGTGTTTTGTTATAAAACAATGCCCTTTGGTTTGAAAAACGCGGGAGCAACATATCAGCGGATGATGCAGAAGTGCCTTGCAACACAGATTGGGAAAAATGTACAAGTCTACATTGATGATGTCGTGATAACATCAAAGAAGGGGTCAACACTAATCGAAGATTTGAAAGAAACCTTCGACAACCTCGACAAGTTCTGCCTCAAGTTGAACCCGACAAAGTGCTCCTTTGGCGTTCCTGCGGGAGAACTTCTCGGGTTCTTAGTATCAGCAAGAGGGATTGAAGCTAATCCCGAAAAAATACAGGCCATCGTAACTATGAGGAAGCCAACAAAGCTGAAAGAAATACAACAGTTGACGGGACGAGTCACAACTTTAAGCAGATTCGTCACCAGGCTAGGAGAAAAGCGCTGCCGTTCTACGCATTGATCAAACAGGGGAGAAATTTCAATGGAACGAGGAAGCAGACAGAGCTTTCGAAAATCTCAAGCGCAAAATTTCGACACCACCAATCTTGGTGGCGCCTAAAGAGAAAGAATCTCTCCTCTTATACATTGCAGCCACACCTCAAGTGGTTAGCACGGTTTAGTAGTCGAGAGAGAAGAAGAAGGAAAGCTCCATGGAGTTCAGAGGCCAGTATATTTCATCGGTGAAGTACTGTCGCCTTCAAAATAGCGGTACCCGCAATACAGAAACGGCGTATGGAGTATTTACGACAGCAAGAAAATTGCGACATTATTTTTCGGCGCACCCGATAATAGTGGTCAATGAAGCTCCTCTGTCAAATATATTGAACAACCCAGAAGCTACGGGTCGTGTCTCCCTTTGGGGAATAGAACTTTCCCCTCGGGACATCACGTATGAAAAAAGAAAGGCAATAAAATCGCAGGTTTTACCAGATTTCATTGCAGAGTGGATGGAGCTACAAAACACGGGGCCTCCAGATTTATCGAGAACCTGGACTATGAACTTTGACGGGTCCAAAAGGTTGGAAGGCGCTGGAGCAGGCGTGATATTGGTATCACCTGAAGGCGACAAGTTGAAGTATGTCTTACGGATGACGTTCCCAAACGTGTCTAACAATGAAGCAGAATATGAAGCTCTCATACACGGGATGAAGATGGCGAAGGCTGCGGTGCAACCCGACTGAAAATCTTCGGCGACTCACAGTTGGTGGCACAGCAAGTTATGAACCAATGTGATGCAGTCAATGAAAGTATGATAGCGTACAAGGAGGTGTATAATGAGTTGGAAAAACTGTTTGATGGATGCGAAGTAAACCACATCAGCAGATTGAGCAATGATGAAGCCGACGTTCTCGCAAACATCGGGTCACAATGTCTCGCGATCCCTCCAGGCGTGTTTTGGGAAGAAATAAGCGAGAGATCAACAAAGCCAATGAAAACAAAGAAAAAGGAGAAGGAAGAAAAGTATTCGAGTGCTACCAAAGAATCATTAGAAGAAGAAGAAGAAGAACATGAGCTAGTCATGATGGTACAAACTCCATGGATGCAGGCATACATATCATACATCCTAAGGAAAACAATACCCGACGATCCAGTTGAAGCAAGGCGAATAATTAGGCGATCCAAAGCTTTTACTGTGGTAAAAGGGGAGTTGTACAAACGAAGTATTTCGGGTGTGCTACAGAGATGTGTCACACCCGAGGAAGGAAGGATCATCCTGAAAGATGTACACGAGGAATATGCGGGCATCACGCGAGCAGCCGAGCTATTGCGGCTAAAGTCTTCAGAGCAGGATTTTATTGGTTAACAGCAATTGAGGACGCGAAGGAAATAGTGCGAACTTGCGATGCGTGCCAAAGATTCGCCGCCAAACCTCACTCGCCAGCAGCAGAACTTATGCCAATCCCATTGTCTTGGCCCTTTGCTCAATGGGGTCTCGATATGGTAGGCAAACTACACAAAGCTTCGCCAGGAGGATACGAGTACATGCTCGTTGCTGTCGACAAATTTACTAAATGGATAGAAGCAAAGCCGATAAATTCACCGGACGGCGCGTCGGCAATCAAGTTTGTGAAAAGCATTGTCTTTCGATTTGGAGTACCTCATAGCATCGTCACAGACAACGGCAGTAATTTTACGTCCAAGGAGTTCAAAGCATATTGTGCAGAAGTGGGCATCAAACTGAGTTTTGCGTCTGTCGCACATCCACAGACCAATGGTCAAGTCGAGAAAGCCAATGGCATCATCTGCAATGGTATCAAGAAGCGCCTGTTAGGACCATTGGAAAAAGCTCGGCATACTTGGCCAGAGGAGCTGCCAAGCGTGTTGTGGAGTATTCGAACAACACCAAATACGGCGACGCAGGAGACGCCGTTCTTTCTGGTCCATGGAGCCGAGGCAGTCCTGCCGATAGAAATAGAGCATGATTCTCCAAGAGTTACAGAATATGATGAAGAAACTTCGAGAAAAGCTTTGGAGGATGATGTCGACGCATGATACGTCTCCAACGTATCGATAATTTCTTATGTTCCATGCTACATTATTGATGATATCTACATGTTTTATACACATTATACGTCGTATTTACGCATTTTCTGGAACTAACCTATTAACAAGATGCCGAAGAGCCAGTTGCTGTTTTCTGCTGTTTTTGGTTTCAGAAATCCTAGTAAGGAAATATTCTCGGAATTGGACGAAATCAACGCCAGGGTCCTATTTTTGCACGAAGCTTCCAGAAGCGTGAAGAGGGAAGGAAGTGGGGCCACGAGGCGCCGCCACAACAGGGCGGCGCGGCCTGGCCTTGGCCCGCGTGGCCCTGGCGTGTGGGGCCCTCATGTGGCCCCCCGCGTCGCCCTTTCGCCTACTTTAAGCCTCCGTCGCGAAACCCCCAGTACCGAGAGCCACGATACGGAAAACCTTCCAGAGACGCCGCCGCCGCGAATCCCATCTCGGGGGATTCAGGAGATCGCCTCCGGCACCCTGCCGGGAGGGGAATCATCTCCGGAGGACTCTTCATCGCCATGATCGCCTCCGGAGTGATGAGTGAGTAGTTCACCCCTGGACTATGGGTCCATAGCGTAGCTAGATGGTCGTCTTCTCCTAATTGTGCTTCATTGTTGGATCTTGTGAGCTGCCTAACATGATCAATATCATCTATCTGTAATACTATATGTTGTGTTTGTCGGGATCCGATGGATAGAGAATACTATGTTATGGTGATTATCAATCTATTACTTATGTGTTGTTTATGATCTTGCATGCTCTCCGTTATTAGTAGAGGCTCTGGCCAAGTTTTTGCTCTTAACTCCAAGAGGGAGTATTTATGCTCGATAGTGGGTTCATGCCTCCATTGATACCTGGGACAGTGACAGAAAGTTCTAAGGTTGTGGATGTGTTGTTGCCACTAGGGATAAAACATTGATGATATGTCTAAGGATGTAGTTGTTGATTACATTACGCACCATACTTAATGCAATTGTCTGTTGCTTGCAACTTAATACTGAAAGGGTTCGGATGATAACCTGAAGGTGGACTTTTTAGGCATAGATGCAGTTGGATGGCGGTCTATGTACTTTGTCGTAATGCCCAATTGAATCTCACTATATTTATCATATCATGTATATGCATTGTTATGCCCTTTTCTATTTGTCAATTGCCCGACTGTAATTTGTTCACCCAACATTCTTTTATCTTATGGGAGAGACACCTCTAGTGAACTGTGGACCCTGATACGTCTCCGACGTATCGATAATTTCTTATGTTCCATGCTACTTTATTGATGATACCTACATGTTTTATGCACACTTTATGTCATATTCGTGCATTTTGGAACTAACCTATTAACAAGATGCCGAAGTGCCAGTTCCTTTTCTGTTGTTTTTGGTTTCGAAATCCTAGTAACGAAATATTCTCGGAATCGGACGAAATCAACGCCCAGGTTCCTATTTTCCCGGAACCATCCAGAACACCCGAGAGCCGCCGAGGGAAGCCACAGGGGCCCCACCACACCCGGCGCGGCCGGGGCGCGCCGCCCTATGGTGTGGTGGCCCGGCCCCTCCGAGGCTGCCCTTCCGCCTATTTAAAGCCTCCGTCGCGAAAACCCTATCATGTTGGACGAAACCCACAGAAACCTTCCGGAGCCGCCGCCATCGCGAAGCCAAGATCGGGGACAGGAGTCTGTTCGGCACCCGGGGACGGGGAAGTGCCCCGGAAGGCTTCTCCATCGACACCGCTGCCATCTCCACCGCCATCTTCATCACCGCTGCTGCTCCCATGAGGAGGGAGTAGTTCTCCATCGAGGCTCGGGGTTGTACCGGTAGCTATGTGGTTCATCTCTCTCCTATGTACTTCAATACAATAATCTCATGAGCTGCCTTACATGATTGAGATTCATATGATGATGCTTGTAATCTAGATGTCATTATGCTAGTCAAGTGAGTTTTACTTATGTGATCTCCGGAGACTCCTTGTCCCACGTGTGTAAAGGTGACAGTGTGTGCACCGTGTGGGTCTCTTAGGCTATATTTCACAGAATACTTATTCACTGTTATGAATGGCATAGTGAAGTGCTTATTTATATCTCTTTATGATTGCAATGTGTTTTGTATCACAATTTATCTATGTGCTACTCTAGTGATGTTATTAAAGTAGTTTATTCCTCTGCACGGTGTAATGGTGACAGTGTGTGCACTCGTGTTAGTACTTGGCGTAGGCTATGATTATGATCTCTTGTAGATTATGAAGTTAACTATTACTATGATGGTATTGATGTGATCTATTCCTCCTAACTGGCGTGAAGGTGACAGTGTGCATGCTATGTTAGTACTTGGTTTAGTCATGTCGATCTTTCATGCACTCTAAGGTTATTTAAATATGAACATTTAATTGTGGAGCTTGTTAACTCCGGCATTGAGGGTTCGTGTAATCCTACGCAATGTGTTCATCATCCAACAAGAGAGTGTAGAGTATGCATTTATCTATTCTGTTATGTGATCAAAGTTGAGAGTGTCCACTAGTGAAAGTCTAATCCCTAGGCCTTGTTCCTAAATACTGCTATCGCTGCTTGTTTACTTCCCGCAATATTATTACCATCAACTGCACGCCAGCAAGCTATTTTCTGGCGCCGTACTACTGCTCATATTCATTCATACCACTTGTATTTCACTATCTCTTCGCCGAACTAGTGCACCTATTAGGTGTGTTGGGGACACAAGAGACTTCTTGCTTTGTGGTTGCGGGGTTGCTTGAGAGGGATATCTTTGACCTCTTCCTCCCGAGTTCGATAAACCTTGGGTAATCCACTTAAGGGAAACTTGCTGCTATTCTACAAACCTCTGCTCTTGGAGGCCCAACACTGTCTACAAGAATAGAAGCACCCGTAGACATCAAGCACTTTTTCGGCGCCGTTGCCGGGGAGGAAAGGTAAAAGGTACTCACACTCCGGATCTCGGCTACTAAGCTATTTTCTAGCGCCGTTGTAAGTACTCGAAGCTATTTCCTTTAGACTCTGCAATCGCGACATTTGGTTTCTTGTTTACACTAGTTAGGCATAATGGACAACAATGACCTTCTTATTCTATTTCCTGATTTAAGACATGGATGGTTTGATGCGAAAATTAAAAAACCCATGGAACATATTAATATGAATGCTTTGAACACTATTGTTACTAATGCTATGGAAAATTCTAAGCTTGGGGAAGCTGGCTTTGATGAGCATGATATTTTTAGTCCCCCAAGCATTGAGGAGAAAATTTACTTTGATGATACTTTGCCTCCCATTTATGATGATAGTAGTCTTTTGTTACCACCTGTTATGGAGGATAAATTTGATTATGATTACAATATACCTCCTATATTTGATAGCTACTTTGTTGAATTTGCTCCCACTACAATTAATAAGAATGACTATGCCTATGTGGGGAGTAATAATTTTATGCATGAGACTCATGATAAGAATGCTTTATGTGATAGTTATATTGTTGAGTTTGCTCATGTTGCTACTGAAAGTTATTATGAGAGAGGAAAATATGGTTGTAAAAATTTTCATGTTACTAAAACACCTCTCTATGTGCTGAAATTTTTGAAGCTACACTTGTTTTATCTTCCTATGCTTGTTACTTTGCTCTTCATGAACTTGTTTATTTACAAGATTCCTATGCATAGGAAGCATGTTAGACTTAAATGTGTTTTGAATTTGCCTCTTGATGCTCTCTTTTGCTTCAACTCTTATTTCTTACGAGTGCATCATTAAAACTGCTGAGCCCATCTTAATGGCTATAAAGAAAGAACTTCTTGGGAGATAACCCATGTGTTTTTTTACTACAGTACTTTGTTTTATATTTGTGTCTTGGAAGTTTTTTACTACTGTAGCAACCTCTCCTTATCTTAGTTTTGTTGCATTGTTGTGCCAAGTAAAGTTTCTATGCTAAAGTTGATGTTATATTTGGGATCGCTGCGCAGAAACAGCATTGTTGTCTGTCACGAATTCTGGCACAAGTCTCTGTAGAAAATTCGAAAAAATCTGCCAATTTACGAGCGTGATCCTCAGATATGTACGCAACTTTCATTAGTTTTGAGTTTTTCCATTTGAGCAAGTCTGGTGCCATTTTAAAATTTGTCTTTACGGACTGTTCTGTTTTTGACAGATTCTGCCTTTTATTTCGCATTGCCATATTTGCTATGTTGGATGAATTTCTTTGATCCATTAATGTCCAGTAGCTTTGTGCAATGTCCAGAAGTGTAAAGAATGTTTGTGTCACCTCTGAATATGAGAATTATTAATTGTGCACTAACCCTCTAATAAGTTTGCTTGAAGTTTGGTGTGAAGGAAGTTTTCAAGGGTCAAGAGAGGAGAATGATATACTATGATCAAGAGGAGTGAAAACTCTAAGCTTGGGGATGCCCCGTGGTTCACCCCTGCATATTTTAAGAAGACTCAAGCATCTAAGCTTGGGGATTCCCAAGGCATCCCCTTCTTCATCGACAAAGTATCAGGTTCCTTCTCTTGAAACTATATTTTTATTCGGTCACATATTATGTATTTTACTTGGAGCGTCTGTTTGTTTTTATTTTTGTTTTGTTTGAATAAGTTCATCCTTGTGTGGGAGAGAGACACGCTCCGCTGGTTCATATGAACACATGTGTTCTTAGCTTTTAATATTCATGGCGAAGTTTCCTCTTCATTAAATTGTTATATGGTTGGAATTGGAAAATGCTACATGTAGTAATTGGTAAAATGTCTTGGATAATGTGATACTTGGCAATTGTTGTGCTCATGTTTAAGCTCTTGCATCATATACTTTGCACCTATTAATGAAGAAATACATAGAGCTTGCTAAAATTTGGTTTGCATAATTGGTCTCTCTAAGGTCTAGATAATTTCTAGTATTGGGTTGAACAACAAGGAAGACGGTGTAAAGTCTTATAATGTTTACAATATGTCTTTTATGTGAGTTTTGCTACACCAGTTCATCCTTGTGTTTGTTTCAAATAAACCTTGCTAGCCTAAACCTTGTATCGAGAGGAATACTTCTCATGCATCCAAAATCCTTGAGCCAACCACTACGCCATTTGTGTCCACCATACCTACCTACTACATGGTATTTCTCCGCCATTCCAAAGTAAATTGCTTGAGTGCTATCTTTAAACAATTCAAAAGTTATTACCTCTTATTTGTGTCAATGTTTTATAGCTCATGAGGAAGTATGTGGTGTTTATCTTTCAATCTTGTTGGGCAACTTTCACTAATGGACTAGTGGCTTCATCCGCTTATCCAATAACTTTGCAAAAAGAGCTGGCAATGGGATTCCCAGTCCAAATTAATTAACAAAAATAGACACTCCTCCATGGTATGTGATTGTTGGACACCCGAAGGATTCGGTTAGCCATGGCTTGAGAAAGCAAAGGTGGGGAGGAGTGTCATCATAATAAAACTAAAACAAAAAGGCACTCCTTCATGGTATGAGATTGTTGGCAGGCACCCGAGGATTCGGTTAGCCATGGTTTGTGAAAGAAAGGTTGGAAGGAGTGCCACCCAAAAATAAAATAAAATGGGAGCCGCTCTTTGAAGGTTTGTCTGGCAAGGGGTTAGAGTACCCGCTACCATTCGTTGACAACAACAAACACCTCTCAAAACTTTATTTTTATGCTCTCTTCATGTTTTCAAAATA
The DNA here is from genome assembly GCA_030979885.1 of Lolium multiflorum. Taxonomy (NCBI): domain Eukaryota; kingdom Viridiplantae; phylum Streptophyta; class Magnoliopsida; order Poales; family Poaceae; genus Lolium; species Lolium multiflorum. The sequence continues at coordinate 203,096,751 of CM061748.1, read as the reverse complement.
AAAGCTCTAGCACAAATATAGCAATCGATGCTTTCCTCTTTGAAGGAACATTCTTTTAATTTTATTGTTGAGTCAGTTTACCTATCTCTCTCCACCTTAAGAAGCAAACACTTGTGTGAACTGTGCATTGATTCCTACATACTTGCATATTGCACTTGTTATATTACTTTATGTTGACAATATCCATGAGATATACATGTTATAAGTTGAAAGCAACCGCTGAAACTTAATCTTCCTTTGTGTTGCTTCAATACCTTTACTTTGATTTATTGCTTTATGAGTTAACTCTTATGCAAGACTTATTGATGCTTGTCTTGAAGTACTATTCATGAAAAGTCTTTGCTTTATGATTCAGTTGTTTACTCATGTCATTACCATTGTTTTGATCGCTGCATTCATTACATATGTTTACAAATAGTATGATCAAGATTATGATGGCATGTCACTTCAGAAATTATCTTTGTTATCGTTTTACCTGCTCGGGACGAGCAGAACTAAGCTTGGGGATGCTGATACGTCTCAGACGTATCGATAATTTCTTATGTTCCATGCTACTTTATTGATGATACCTACATGTTTTATGCACACTTTATGTCATATTCGTGCATTTTCTGGAACTAACCTATTAACAAGATGCCTAAGTGCCAGTTCCTGTTTTCTGCTGTTTTTGGTTTCAGAAATCCTAGTAACGAAATATTCTCGGAATCGGACGAAATCAACGCCCAGGTTCCTATTTTTCCGGGAACCATCCAAAACACCCGAGAGCCGCCAGAGGGAAGCCCTGGGGGCCCCATGATACGTCTCCAACGTATCGATAATTTCTTATGTTCCATGCTACTTTATTGATGATACCTACATGTTTTATGCACATTATATGTCGTATTTACGCATTTTCTAGAACTAACCTATTAACAAGATGCCGAAGAGCCTGTTTTCTGCTGTTTTTGGTTTCAGAAATCCTAGTAAGGAAATATTCTCGGAATTGGACGAAATCACCGCCCAGGGTCCTATTTTTGCACGAAGCTTCGAAGACCGAAGAGATAACGAAGTGGGGCCACGAGGTGGCGGACCACGGGCGGCGCGGCTCCCTGGCGCGCGCCCTATCATGGGCCCTCGTGAGCCCCCCGACCTACCCTTCCGCCTACAAATAGCCTCCGTCGCGAAACCCCGCACGAGAGCCACGATACGGAAAACCTTCCGAGACGCCGCCGCCGCGAATCCCATCTCGGGGGATTCGGAGATCGCCTCCGGCACCCTGCCGGAGAGGGGATTCATCTCCCGGAGGACTCTTCATCGCCATGATCGCCTCCGGAGTGATGAGTGAGTAGTTCACCCTGGACTATGGGTCCATAGTAGTAGCTAGATGGTCGTCTTCTCCTAATTGTGCTTCATTGTTGGATCTTGTGAGCTGCCTAACATGATCAAGATCATCTATCTGTAATACTATATGTTGTGTTTGTCGGGATCCGATGAATAGAGAATGCTATGTTATGGTGATTATCAATCTATTGTTTATGTGTTGTTTATGATCTTGCATGCTCTCCGTTATTAGTAGAGGCTCTGGCCAAGTTTTTACTCTTAACTCCAAGAGGGAGTATTTATGCTCGATAGTGGGTTCATGCCTTCATTGACACCTGGGACAGTGACAGAAAGTTCTAAGGTTGTGATGTGCTGTTGCCACTAGGGATAAAACATTGATTCTATGTCTAAGGATGTAGTTGTCGATTATATTACGCACCATACTTAATGCAATTTGTCTGTTGCTTTGCAACTTAATACGAATGGGGTTCGGATGATAACCTGAAGGTGGACTTTTTAGGCATAGATGCGTTGGATGGCGGTCTATGTACTTTGTCGTAATGCCCGGATTAAATCTCACTATATTTATCATATCATGTACATGCATTGTTATGCCCTTCTCTATTTGTCAATTGCCCGACTGTAATTTGTTCACCCAACATGCTTTTATCTTATGGGAGAGACACCTCTAGTGAACTGTGGACCCCGGTCCTATTCTTTACATAGCATACAATCTACTGCAATACTTGTTTTACTGTTTTCTTGCAAACAATCATCTTCCACACAATACGGTTAATCCTTTGTTACAGCAAGCCGGTGAGATTGACAACCTCACTGTTTCGTTGGGGCAAAGTACTTGGGTTGTGTTGTGCAGGTTCCACGTTGGCGCCGGAATCCCTGTTGTTGCGCCGCATCACATTTCGCCACCATCAACCTTCAACGTGCTTCTTGGCTCCTACTGGTTCGATTAAACCTTGGTTTCATACTGAGTGAAACTTGCTTCTATACGCATCATACCTTCCACTTGGGGTTCCCAACGGACGTGTGCATCTACGCGTATCAAGCTAAATTTCTGGCGCCGTTGCCGGGGAGATCAAGACACGCTGCAAGGGGAGTCTCCACTTCTCAATCTCTTTACTTTGTTTTTCTATTGCTTTATTTTATTTACTACTTTGTTTGCTGCACTTAAACAAAACACAAAAAAATTAGTTGCTAGTTTTACTTTATTTACTGTCTTGCTCTCTATATCAAAAACACAAAAAAATTAGTTACTTGCATTTACTTTATCTAGTTTGCTTTATTTACTGTTGCTAAAATGAATACCCAAGTTGTGTGACTTCACAAACGCAAATAATAATGATTTCCTATGCACACCTATTGCTCCACCTGCTACTACAGCAGAATTCTTTGAAATTAAACCTGCTTTACTGAACCTGGTTATGAGAGATCAATTTTCTGGTGTTAGTTCTGATGATGCTGCTGCCCATCTCAATAATTTTGTTGAACTTTGTGAAATGCAAAAGTATAAGGATGAAGATGGTGATATTATTAAATTGAAAGTGTTTCCTTTCTCATTAAGAGGAAGAGCTAAAGATTGGTTGCTATCTTTGCCTAAGAATAGTATTGAGTCATGGACTAAATGTAAGGATGCTTTTATTGATAGATATTATCCTCCCGCTAAAATTATATCTTTGAGAAGTAGCATAATGAATTTTAAGCAATTAGATACTGAACATGTTGCTCAAGCATGGGAGAGAATGAAAACTTTGGTAAAGAATTGCCCAACCCATGGACTGACTACTTGGATGATCATCCAAACCTTCTATGCATGACTAAATTTTTCTTCGCGGAATTTATTGGATTCAGCTGCTGGAGGTACCTTTATGTCCATCACTTTGGGGGCGGCTACAAAACTTCTTGATGATATGATGATAAATTACTCTGAATGGCACATGGAAAGAGCTCCACAAGGTAAGAAGGTAAATTCTGTTGAAGAAACCTCTTCTTTGAATGATAAGATTGATGTGATTATGTCTATGCTTGTGAATGGTAGATCTAATGTTGATCCAAATAATGTTCCTTTAGCTTCATTGGTTGCTCAAGAAGAAAATGTTGATGTGAATTTCATTAAAAATAATAATTTCAACAACAATGCTTATAGGAACAACCTGGTAATAACTATAGGCCATATCCTTCTGCTAATGGTAATGGTTATGGTAATTCTTATGGGAATTCTTACAATAATAATAGGAGTGTACCCTCTGGTCTTGAAGCTATGCTTAAAGAATTTATTAGTACACAAACTGCTTTTAACAAATCTGTTGAGGAAAAGCTTGATAAAATTGATATTATTGCTTCTAGAGTTGATAGACTTGCCTCTGATGTTAATCTTTTAAAATTGAAAGTTATGCCTAATAATGATATTGATAATAAGATTACTACTACAGCAAATGCCATCCAAGTTAGAATTAATGAGAATATAAGATTAATGGCTGAATTGCGTGCTAGGTGGGATAGAGAAGAAAATGAAAAACTAGCTAAAGAGAATAATGTAGCTAAAGTTTGGACTATTACCACCATTAGTAATGATAATGATTCACATGTTGCTGCACCTCCTACTATCAATGGTAAAATAATTGGTGTTGGCAATGTTTCTACTCCTAGTGCAAAGCGTACAAAACTGCCTGAAACTGAAACTGCTTGTGATAAAACTGCTGAAATTTTTTCCAACCTTGGGAACAATGATCCCATTGCTGTAGCTCATAATGATTTAGATTTTGATGATTGCCACATCTCTGAAGTTATAAAGTTCTTACAAAAACTTGCTAAAAGTCCTAATGCTAGTGCTATAAATTTAGCCTTTACAAAACATATTACAAATGCTCTCATAAAAGCTAGAGAAGAGAAACTAAAACTTGAGACTTCTATTCCTAGAAAGTTAGAAGATGGTTGGGAGCCCATCATTAAAATGAAATTCAATGACTTTGAATGTAATGCTTTATGTGATCTTGGTGCAAGTATTTCTGTTATGCCTAAAAAGATTTATGATATGCTTGACTTGCCACCATTGAAGAATTGTTATTTGGATGTTAATCTTGCCGATAATGTTAAAAAGAAACCTTTGGGGAGGATTGATAATGTGCGCATTACGGTTAACAATAACCTTGTCCCCGTTGATTTTGTTGTCTTGGATATCGAATGCAATGCATCTTGTCCTATTGTGTTGGGAAGACCTTTTCTTCGAACCGTTGGTGCTGTTATTGATATGAGGGAAGGTAATATTAAATATCAATTTCCTCTCAAGAAAGGTATGGAATACTTCCCTAGAAAGAGAATGAAGTTGCCTTTTGATTCTATTATGAGAACAAGTTATGATGTTGATGCTTCTACTCTTGATGTTACTTGATTTGCACTTTCTGCGCCTAGCTGAAAGGCGTTAAAGAAAAGCGCTTATGGGAGACAACCCATGTTTTTACTACAGTACTTTGTTTTATATTTGAGTCTTGGAAGTTGTTTACTACTGTATCAACCTCTCCTTATCATGTTTTTGTGCCAAGTAAAATTTCTATGTCAAAGTTGATGTTATATTTGGGATCGCTGCGCAGAAACAGCATTGCTGTCTGTCACGAATCTGGGAACAAGTCTCTGTAGAAAATTCGAAAAAATCTGCCAATTTACGAGCGTGATCCTCAGATATGTACGCAATTTTCATTAGTTTTGAGTTTTTCCATTTGAGCAAGTCTGGTGCCATTTTAAAATTCGTCTTTACGGACTGTTCTGTTTTTGACAGATTCTGCCTTTTATTTCGCATTGCCTCTTTTGCTATGTTGGATGAATTTCTTTGATCCATTAATGTCCAGTAGCTTTATGCAATGTCCAGAAGTGTAAAGAATGATTGTGTCACCTCTGAATGTGTGAATTATTAATTGTGCACTAACCCTCTAATGAGTTTGCTTGAAGTTTGGTGTGAAGGAAGTTTTCAAGGGTCAAGAGAGGAGAATGATATACTATGATCAAGAGGAGTGAAAGCTCTAAGCTTGGGGATGCCCCCGTGGTTCATCCCTGCATATTTTAAGAAGACTCAAGCGTCTAAGCTTGGGGATGCCCAAGGCATCCCCTTCTTCATCGACAACATCATCAGGTTCCTCCCCTGAAACTATATTTTTATTCAATCACATCTTGTGTTCTTTACTTGGAGCGTCGGTTTGTTTTTGTTTTTGTTTTTGTTTGAATAAAATGGATCCTAGCATTCACTTTGTGGGAGAGAGACACGCTCCGCTGTTGCATATGGACAAATATGTCCTTAGGCTTTACTCATAATGTTCAAGGCGAAGTTTCTTCTTCGTTAAATTGTTATATGGTTGGAATTGGAAAATTCTACATGTAGTAATTCTAAAATGTCTTGGATAATGTGATACTTGGCAATCGTTGTGCTCATGTTTAAGCTCTTGCATCATATACTTTGCACCCATTAATGAAGAAATACATAGAGCTTGCTAAAATTTGGTTTGCATAATTGGTCTCTCTAAGGTCTAGATAATATCTAGTATTGAGTTTTGAACAACAAGGAAGACGGTGTAGAGTCTTATAATGTTTACAATATGTCTTTTATGTGAGTTTTGCTGCACCGGTTCATCCTTGAGTTTGCTTCAAATAACCTTGCTAGCCTAAACCTTGTATCGAGAGGGAATACTTCTCATGCATCCAAAATCCTTGAGCCAACCACTATGCCATTTGTGTCCACCATACCTACCTACTACATGGTATTTCTCCGCCATTCCAAAGTAAATTGCTTGAGTGCTACCTTTAAAATTCCATCATTCACCTTTGCAATATATAGCTCATGGGACAAAATAGCCTTAAAAACTATCGTAGTATTGAATATGTACTTATGCACTTTATCTTTTATTAAGTTGCTTGTTGTGCGATAACCATGCTTCTGGGGAACGCCATCAACTATTGTTGAATATTATGTGAGTTGCTATGCATGTTCGTCTTGTCTGAAGGATCTATCACCTTAATGATTGGAGCATGCAAATTGTTAGAGAAGAACATTGGGCCGCTAACTAAAGCCATGAATCATGGTTGAAGTTTCAGTTTTGGACATATATCCTCAATCTCATATGAGAATAATAATTGTTGCTACATGCTTATGCATTTAAGAGGAGTCCATTATCTGTTGTCCATGTTGTCCCGGTATGGATGTCTAAGTTGAGAATAATCAAAAGCGAGAAATCCAAAATGCGAGCTTTCTCCTTAGACCTTTGTACAGGCGGCATGGAGGTACCCCTTTGTGACACTTGGTTGAAACATAGCATTGCGAAGATCCGGTAGTCCAAGCTAAGTAGGACAAGGTGCGGGCACTATTAGTATACTATGCATGAGGCTTGCAACTTGTAAGATATAATTTACATAACTCATATGCTTTATTACTACCGTTGACAAAATTGTTTCATGTTTTCAAAATAAAAGCTCTAGCACAAATACAGCAATCGATGCTTTCCTCTTTGAAGGACCTTTCTTTTACTTTTATTGTTGAGTCAGTTTACCTATCTCTCTCCACCTTAAGAAGCAAACACTTGTGTGAATTGTGCATTGATTCCTACATACTTGCATATTGCACTTGTTATATTACTTTATGTTGACAATATCCATGAGATATACATGTTATAAGTTGAAAGCAACCGCTGAAACTTAATCTTCCTTTGTGTTGCTTCAACACCTTTACTTTGATTTATTGCTTTATGAGTTAACTCTTATGCAAGACTTATTTATGCTTGTCTTGAAGTACTATTCATGAAAAGTCTTTGCTTTATGATTCACTTGTTTACTCATGTCATTACCATTGTTTTGATCGCTGCATTCATTACATATGTTTACAAATAGTATGATCAAGATTATGATGGCATGTCACTTCAGAAATTATCTTTGTTATCGTTTTGCTCGGGACGAGCAGAACTAAGCTTGGGGATGCTGATACGTCTCCAACGTATCGATAATTTCTTATGTTCCATGCTACTTTATTGATGATACCTACATGTTTTATGCACATTATATGTCGCATTTTGGAACTAACCTATTAACAAGATGCCGAAGAGCCAGTTGCTGTTTTCTGCTATTTTTGGTTTCAGAAATCCTAGTAAGGAAATATTCTCGGAATTGGACGAAATCACCGCCCAGGGTCCTATTTTTGCACGAAGCTTCCAGAAGACCGAAGAGATAACGAAGTGGGGCCACGAGGTGGCCAGACCACGGGCGGCGCGGCCTGGCCCCGGCCGCGGCCTGTCATCTGGCCCTCGTGAGCCCCCGACCTACCCTTCCGCCTACAAATAGCCTCCGTCGCGAAACCCCCGGTCGAGAGCCACGATACGGAAAACCTTCAGAGACGCCGCCGCCGCGAATCCCATCTCGGGGGATTCAGGAGATCGCCTCCGGCACCCTGCCGGAGAGGGGATTCATCTCCCAGAGGACTCTTCATCGCCATGATCGCCTCCGGAGTGATGAGTGAGTAGTTCACCCCTGGACTATGGGTCCATAGCAGTAGCTAGATGGTCGTCTTCTCCTAATTGTGCTTCATTGTTGGATCTTGTGAGCTGCCTAACATGATCAAGATAATCTATCTGTAATACTATATGTTGTGTTTGTCGGGATCCGATGAATAGAGAATGCTATGTTATGGTGATTATCAATCTATTGTTTATGTGTTGTTTATGATCTTGCATGCTCTCCGTTATTAGTAGAGGCTCTGGCCAAGTTTTTACTCTTAACTCCAAGAGGGAGTATTTATGCTCGATAGTGGGTTCATGCCTTCATTGACACTGGGACAGTGACAGAAAGTTCTAAGGTTGTGATGTGCTGTTGCCACTAGGGATAAAACATTGATTCTATGTCTAAGGATGTAGTTGTCGATTACATTACGCACCATACTTAATGCAATTGTCTGTTGCTTTGCAACTTAATACTGAATGGGGTTCGGATGATAACCTGAAGGTGGACTTTTTAGGCATAGATGCAGTTGGATGGCGGTCTATGTACTTTGTCGTAATGCCCGGAGTCACTATATTTATCATATCATGTACATGCATTGTTATGCCCTTCTCTATTTGTCAATTGCCCGACTGTAATTTGTTCACCCAACATGCTTTTATCTTATGGGAGAGACACCTCTAGTGAACTGTGGACCCCGGTCCTATTCTTTACATAGCATACAATCTACTGCAATACTTGTTTTACTGTTTTCTTGCAAACAATCATCTTCCACACAATACGGTTAATCCTTTGTTACAGCAAGCCGGTGAGATTGACAACCTCACTGTTTCGTTGGGGCAAAGTACTTGGGTTGTGTTGTGCAGGTTCCACGTTGGCGCCGGAATCCCTGTTGTTGCGCCGCATCACATTTCGCCACCATCAACCTTCAACGTGTTTCTTGGCTCCTACTGGTTCGATTAAACCTTGGTTTCATACTGAGGGAAACTTGCTTCTATACGCATCATACCTTCCACTTGGGGTTCCCAACGGACGTGTGCATCTACGCGTATCAACACACACTGGCGCGGCAAGGGGGCCGCGCCGCCCTATGGTGTGGTGGCCCCAGGCCCCTCCGAGGCTGCCCTTCCGCCTATTTAAAGCCTCCGTCGCGAAAACCCTATCACGTTGGACGAAACCCACGAAACCTTCGAGCCGCCGCCATCGAAGCCAAGATCCGGGGACAGAGTCTCGGCCGGCACGGAGCGGGGAAGTGCCCCGGAAGGCTTCTCCATCGACACCGCTGCCATCTCCACCGCCATCTTCATCACCGCTGCTGCTCCCATGAGGAGGGAGTAGTTCTCCATCGAGGCTCGGGGCTGTACCGGTAGCTATGTGGTTCATCTCTCTCCTATGTACTTCAATACAATAATCTCATGAGCTGCCTTACATGATTGAGATTCATATGATGATGCTTGTAATCTAGATGTCATTATGCTAGTCAAGTGAGTTTTACTTATGTGATCTCCGGAGACTCCTTGTCCCACGTGTGTAAAGGTGACAGTGTGTGCACCGTGTGGGTCTCTTAGGCTATATTTCACAGAATACTTATTCACTGTTATGAATGGCATAGTGAAGTGCTTATTTATATCTCTTTATGATTTCAATGTGTTTTGTATCACAATTTATCTATGTGCTACTCTAGTGATGTTATTAAAGTAGTTTATTCCTCCTGCACGGTGTAATGGTGACAGTGTGTGCACTCGTGTTAGTACTTGGCGTAGGCTATGATTATGATCTCTTGTAGATTATGAAGTTAACTATTACTATGATGGTATTGATGTGATCTATTCCTCTAACTGGCGTGAAGGTGACAGTGTGCATGCTATGTTAGTACTTGGTTTAGTCGTGTCGATCTTTCATGCACTCTAAGGTTATTTAAATATGAACATTTAATTGTGGAGCTTGTTAACTCCGGCATTGAGGGTTCGTGTAATCCTACGCAATGTGTTCATCATCCAACAAGAGAGTGTAGAGTATGCATTTATCTATTCTGTTATGTGATCAAAGTTGAGAGTGTCCGCTAGTGAAAGTCTAATCCCTAGGCCTTGTTCCTAAATACTGCTATCGCTGCTTGTTTACTTCCCGAAATATTATTACCATCAACTGCACGCCAGCAAGCTATTTTCTGGCGCCGTACTACTGCTCATATTCATTCATACCACTTGTATTTCACTATCTCTTCGCCGAACTAGTGCACCTATTAGGTGTGTTGGGGACACAAGAGACTTCTTGCTTTGTGGTTGCAGGTTGCTTGAGAGGGATATCTTTGACCTCTTCCTCCCTGAGTTCGATAAACCTTGGGTAATCCACTTAAGGGAAACTTGCTGCTGTTCTACAAACCTCTGCTCTTGGAGGCCCAACATTGTCTACAAGAATAGAAGCACCCGTAGACATCAGACCCCGGTCCTATTCTTTACATCGCATACAATCTACTGCAATACTTGTTTTACTGTTTTCTTCGCAAACAATCATCTTCCACACAATACGGTTAATCCTTTGTTACAGCAAGCCGGTGAGATTGACAACCTCACGTTTCGTTGGGGCAAGGTACTTTGGTTGTGTTGTGCAGGTTCCACGTTGGCGCCGGAATCCCTGGTGTTGCGCCGCATCACATTTCGCCACCATCAACCTTCAACGTGCTTCTTGGCTCCTCCTGGTTCGATTAAACCTTGGTTTCTTTCTGAGGGAAAACTTGCTACTGTGCGCATCATACCTTCCTCTTGGGGTTCCCAACAAACGTGTGAGTTACACGCCATCAAGCTCTTTTTCTTGCGCCGTTGCCGGGGAGATCAAGACACGCTGCAAGGGGAGTCTCCACTTCTCAATCTCTTTACTTTGTTTTTGTCTTGCTTTATTTTATTTACTACTTTGTTTGCTGCACCTAAACAAAACACACAAAAAAAAATAGTTGCTAGTTTTACTTTATTTACTGTCTTTTTTGCTCTATATCAAAAACACACAAAAAAATAGTTACTTGCATTTAATTTATTTTGTTATCATGTCTAGTCCTGTACTTGTCTTTATTTTCACTAGTTAGGCTTAATGGAAAACAACAAAAAAATAGAGATCTTTATAGTATATATCTTGAGTTAGGACATGATGTGTTTGAAGAGAAAATTAAAAAACCCATGGAACTTTGTTTGCAAAATAGTTGTAGCAATGTTATTAGCATGAACTCTTTGAACACCATTATTGCTAAAGCTATGGAAGAATTTAAGCTTGGGGAAGCTGGTTGTGATATTTTTAGTCCCCCAAGCATGGAGGAGAAAATTTACTTGGATGATACTTTACCTCCTATATATGATGTTTGCAATGATGAATATGATATTTTCAGTCCACCTACTATTGTGGAGAAAATTAATTATGATTACAATATGCCTCCTATATATGATGATTATGGCGATGAGAATAATAATGATAGCTACTTTATTGAATTTGCTCCCACTACAATTAATAGTAATGATTATGCTTATGTGGAGAGTAATGATTTTATGTATGTAGCTCATGACAAGAATGCTTTATATGATAGTTATATTGTTGAGTTTGTTCATGATGCTACTGAAAGTTATTATGAGAGAGGGAAACATGGTTATATGCATCTTAATAATATTAAGTTTCCCCTCTTTATGTTGAGAATCTTGAAGTTGCGCTTGTGTTGCCTTTCTATGCTTATTGCATTATGCTTATATGACTTGTTTATTTACAAGATTCCTTTTCATAGGAAGTGGGTTAGGTTTAAATGTGTTTTGAATTTGCTTCTTGATGCTTTCTTTTGCTTCAACTCTTAATTCTTGCGAAAGTATCATCGAAATTACTGAGCCCATCTTAATGGCTATAAAGAAAGCACTTCTTGGAAGATAACCCATGTGTTTATTTTACTACAGCAATTTTTGTTTTGTTGAGTCTTGGAAGTTGTTTAATACTGTAGCAACCTCTCCTTATCATGTTTTTGTGCCAAGTAAAGTCTCTATGGTAAAGTTGATGCTAGATTTGGATTGCTGCGCAGAAACAGCATTGCTGTCTGTCACGAATTTGAGCAGAAGTCTCTGTAAAAAAATCAAAAAAATCTGCAAATTTACGTGTGTGATCCTCAGATATGTACGCAACTTTCATTAGTTTTGAGGTTTTCCATTTGAGCAAGTCTAGTGCACCTTTCAGGTTCGTCTTTACGGACTGTTCTGTTTTTGACAGATTCTGCCTTTTATTTCGCATTGCCGTATTTGCTATGTTGGATGAATTTCTTTGATCCATTAATGTCCAGTAGCTTTGTGCAATGTCCAGAAGTGTTAAGAATGATTGTGTCACCTCTGAATATGTGAATTTTTAATTGTGCACTAACCCTCTAATGAGTTTGCTTGAAGTTTGGTGTGAAGGAACTTTTCAAGGGTCAAGAGAGGAGTATGATATACTATGATCAAGAGGAGTGAAACCTCTAAGCTTGGGGATGCCCCGTGGTTCACCCCTGCATATTTTAAGAAGACTCAAGCGTCTAAGCTTGGGGATGCCCAAGGCATCCCCTTCTTCATCGACAACATCATCAGGTTCCTCCCCTGAAACTATATTTTTATTCAGTCACATCTTGTGTTCTTTACTTGGAGCGTCGGTTTGTTTTTGTTTTTGTTTTTGTTTGAATAAAATGGATCCTAGCATTCAATTTGTGGGAGAGAGACACGCTCCGCTGTTGCATATGGACAAATATGTCCTTAGGCTTTACTCATAATGTTCAAGGCGAAGGTTGAAACTTCTTCGTTAAATTGTTATATGGTTGGAATAGGGAAATGCTACATGTAGTAATTCTAAAATGTCTTGGATAATGTGATACTTTGCAATTGTTGTGCTCATGTTTAAGCTCTTGCATCATATCCTTTGCACCCATTAATGAAGAAATACATAGAGCTTGCTAAATTTTGATTTGCATATTTGGTCTCTCTAAGGTCTAGATAATTCTAGTATTGAGTTTTGAACAACAAGGAAGACGGTGTAGAGTCTTATAATGTTTACAATATGTTTTTTATGTGAGTTTTGCTGCACCGGTTCATCCTTGAGTTTGCTTCAAATAACCTTGCTAGCCTAAACCTTGTATCGAGAGGGAATACTTCTCATGCATCCAAAATCCTTGAGCCAACCACTATGCCATTTGTGTCCACCATACCTACCTACTACATGGTATTTCTCCGCCATTCCAAAGTAAATTGCTTGAGTGCTACCTTTAAAATTCCATCATTCACCTTTGCAATATATAGCTCATGGGACAAAATAGCCTTAAAAACTATCGTAGTATTGAATATGTACTTATGCACTTTATCTCTTATTAAGTTGCTTGTTGTGCGATAACCATGTCTGGGGACGCCATCAACTACTCTTTGTTGAATATCATGTGAGTTGCTATGCATGTCCGTCTTGTCTGAAGTAAGAGAGATCTACCACCTTAATGGTTGGAGCATGCATATTGTTAGAGAAGAACATTGGGCCGCTAACTAAAGCCATGAATCATGGTGGAAGTTTCAGTTTTGGACATATATCCTCAATCTCATATGAGAATAATAATTGTTGTCACATGCTTATGCATTAAAGAGGAGTCCACTATCTGTTGTCCATGTTGTCCCGGTATGGATGTCTAAGTTGAGAATAATCAAAAGCGAGAAATCCAAAATGCGAGCTTTCTCCTTAGACCTTTGTACAGGCGGCATGGAGGTACCCCTTTGTGACACTTGGTTGAAACATGTGTATTGCGAAGATCCGGTAGTCCAAGCTAAGTAGGACAAGTTGCGGGCACTATTAGTATACTATGCATGAGGCTTGCAACTTGTAAGATATAATTTACATAACTCATATGCTTTATTACTACCGTTGACAAAATTGTTTCATGTTTTCAAAATAAAAGCTCTAGCACAAATACAGCAATCGATGCTTTCCTCTTTGAAGGACCTTTCTTTTACTTTTATTGTTGAGTCGTTTACCTATCTCTCTCCACCTCAAGAAGCAAACACTTGTGTGAACTGTGCATTGATTCCTACATACTTGCATATTGCACTTGTTATATTACTCTATGTTGACACTATCCATGAGATATACATGTTATAAGTTGAAAGCAACCGCTGAAACTTAATCTTCCTTTGTGTTGCTTCAATACCTTTACTTTGATTTATTGCTTTATGAGTTAACTCTTATGCAAGACTTATTGATGCTTGTCTTGAAGTACTATTCATGAAAAGTCTTTGCCTTATGATTCATTTGTTTTCTCATGTCATTACCATTGTTTTGATCGCTGCATTCATTACATATGTTTACAATAGTATGATCAAAATTATGATGGCATGTCACTCCAGAAATTATCCTTGTTATCGTTTGCCTGCTCGGGACGAGCGGAACTAAGCTTGGGGATGCTGATACGTCTCCAACGTATCGATAATTTCTTATGTTCCATGCTACATTATTGATGATATCTACATGTTTTATACACATTATATGTCGTATTTACGCATTTTCTGGAACTAACCTATTAACAAGATTCCGAAGAGCCAGTTCTGTTTTCTGTTTTTGGTTTCAGAAATCCTAGTAAGGAAATATTCTCGGAATTGGACGAAATCAACGCCCGGGTCCTATTTTTGCACGAAGCTTCCAGAAGCGTGAAGAGGGAAGGAAGTGGGGCCACGAGGCGCCGCCACAACAGGCGGCGGGCCCGGCCCTGGCCCGCGCGGCCCTGGCGTGTGGGGCCCTCGTGTGGCCCCCGCGTCGCCCTTTCGCCTACTTTAAGCCTCCGTCGCGAAACCCCCCGAGAGCCACGATACGGAAAACCTTCCAGACGCCGCCGCCGCGAATCCCATCTCGGGGATTCGGAGATCGCCTCCGGCACCCTGCCGGAGAGGGAATCATCTCCCGGAGGACTCTTCATCGCCATGATCGCCTCCGGAGTGATGAGTGAGTAGTTCACCCCTGGACTATGGGTCCATAGCAGTAGCTAGATGGTCGTCTTTTTCTAATTGTGCTTCATTGTTGGATCTTGTGAGCTGCCTAACATGATCAAGATCATCTATCTGTAATACTATATGTTGTGTTTGTCGGGATCCGATGGATAGAGAATACTATGTTATGGTGATTATCAATCTATTACTTATGTGTTGTTTATGATCTTGCATGCTCTCCGTTATTAGTAGAGGCTCTGGCCAAGTTTTTGCTCTTAACTCCAAGAGGGAGTATTTATGCTCGATAGTGGGTTCATGCCTCCATTGATACCTGGGACAGTGACAGAAAGTTCTAAGGTTGTGGATGTGTTGTTGCCACTAGGGATAAAACATTGATGCTATGTCTAAGGATGTAGTTGTTGATTACATTACGCACCATACTTAATGCAATTGTCTGTTGCTTGCAACTTAATACGAAAGGGTTCGGATGATAACCTGAAGGTGGACTTTTTAGGCATAGATGCGTTGGATGGCGGTCTATGTACTTTGTCGTAATGCCCAATTGAATCTCACTATATTTATCATATCATGTATATGCATTGTTATGCCCTTTTCTATTTGTCAATTGCCCGATTGTAATTTGTTCACCCAACATGCTTTTATCTTATGGGAGAGACACCTCTAGTGAACTGTGGACCCCGGTCCTATTCTTTACATCGCATACAATCTACTGCAATACTTGTTTTACTGTTTTCTTCGCAAACAATCATCTTCCACACAATACGGTTAATCCTTTGTTACAGCAAGCCGGTGAGATTGACAACCTCACTGTTTCGTTGGGGCAAAGTACTTTGGTTGTGTTGTGCAGGTTCCACGTTGGCGCCGGAATCCCTGGTGTTGCGCCGCATCACATTTCGCCACCATCAACCTTCAACGTGCTTGGCTCCTCCTGGTTCGATTAAACCTTGGTTTCTTTCTGAGGGAAAACTTGCTACTGTGCGCATCATACCTTCCTCTTGGGGTTCCCAACGAACGTGTGAGTTACACGCCATCAACGCACTTGATGAAGCTCGAGACGAAGTCCTGTCACGAGTCGCCAAATATCAACAAGACCTGAAAAACTACCACAGTCGACGATTGCGACCAAGATCTTTCCAAGTTGGTGATTTGGTTTTGCGACTTAATCAAAAAAGTCATGAAAAACTCGAGTCACCGTGGCTTGGACCTTACATCGTCACAGAAGTAATCGAAGGAGGAGCATACAGAATCAAGGACAAGAAGACAGGGATTGCCGAGCCAAACTCTTGGAACGTAGCGCAGCTCAGGCGTTTCTACGCTTAGAAGCCGAAATATAGTCTCCTCTGTAAACATACAATGTACTGAAACGCCCGCGAGTTTTCAGACGCACTCTTTTCCTTTTTCGGGGCACCGAGTGGGGCCGGGAAAGGTTTTTAATGAGGCGGGCTCGCGGTGCTACAATATAATAAAGATAGTGGAATTATATATCTTTTTCGACAGGCTCGGGGGCTTCCTCCTAGACAATACAATATATATATACACAGTGTCGACAAATACGACTCGCAAAAATATCTCGCCTTGGTATAAAGTACCTCGCCAAAATAAAAATATCGACAAATAGCGGTCGACATAAAGCTCGGGGGCTCGTACCCGCAAAAATAGCACAGTATAATTTATTTTGCCTTGGGACAACCTCGCATTATAAAACGAAAATATTGCCATCAAAACGCCCGGGGGCTTGGCATTGAAAATAAAAATATAGCGACCTTATAATACAGATTACATACTCAAGATACAATTTTCGGAACAAACCTATCCTCAAGGGTTACCCAGTATATTATCTATGGTCAACCGCTCATTATTTATAGCACGAGTGCTATGCTCAGCATAGCTACCCTTCACGAAGAATTCAGAATCCATCCGAAGAAGTTCATCCATCATCTTCGGCAACAGGGGTCACAACGTCGTCATATTTGCTGAAGTTCTTCCTCCTCTTCGCCATCTTGGCTAAGCACTTTGGAACAACTTGACCCACATCTAACTTCGGGTAGCAGATTTTTATCATGATCATAGCAAACCTTGCGCCAGCAGCTAATTGGGCTCGCACAAAGCCATGGATTCGAGGAGCATCCCGAAATTTATCCATTAAAGCAGGAAGAGTTTCTGGCATCTTATTGCGAGGAAACATGGTGCCATAGACCAGAGACAAAGTCCTCGTACAGAAGTCGAGATAATCGCGAACCTGAAGCGCGCGATCTGAAATCGACGATGGCGAGTTCGTTCAGGCGTGCCCCAAAAATTTGAACCATGATCATGCGCAAGCCGAAGAAGTGCATTGGATCGAGCTTCGACACGTTCATCTTCAGTAGCAGCATCCAAAAAGAACCTATTTTTAAAGAATCAGTGAGCAACGAGGAGACAAGCAAAAAGGAAAAGAAAAAGCACGACAATGATAATGAAGCACACCTGCCATGTCCAAGCTAGCATCTGTCAGCAGTTGAAGCATAAAATTTTCGCGGGATGTAGCTGCAGCAGCTTCAGCAATAGCGGAGTCCTTCTCAGATATGGCATCTTGCGCTTGTTGGAGCGCAACTTTTTCCCTTTCAGAAGATTTTCGCGATTGTTCCATGAGCATAAGTGATTGTTTCTTCGTGGACTGGAGTTGTTGTCGAAGTTCTTCCAAATCTTCTGCCGAATTTTTACTCGAAGAATTTTCAACAAACTCAACAGAGACAGGGGTTTTCTTCGAATGAGACGAAGGAAAAACCTCGGAAGGACCAGGAGTTGCCGTATAGTTGTCAAAAATTAACTGAAAACAGAAATTTCGACATCAATCATTGAGCAAAGATAGATTTCCATTCATTTTCATAATATATACATGTCTATTACAAAAGAAGGACCTCTAGAGAACTACAGAAGCAGTCATCGCCAAGAACACTACGGCGACAGCGCCAAAAGGGGAGATAAAACTAAAAAGAAAAAAAGCAAAGTGGTCTACTTGACCTCCGGCTTTGAAGAACTCGGAGCGGTTGTTGGCTTATATCCAAGAGTGGCGAGGATTTTCTTCGAATTGGGCTTTGCCGCTTTGATTAGCGACTGCCACCTCTTGGTTTCAATCTTCCCCGCGTCGCCAACTTTCGACCAGTCGACTTGTTGTTGACTCTCTGCAACCAAGGCCATAGTACCTTCGACACCAACCTTTAGTCCCTCTTGACGAAGTTGGAGTCCAAGGTCTTCATTGCCATTGAAGCACTTGGCGAGGTCAATGAAAACTGCGGGTTCCTCCTTTTTATGAAAGAAATAGGGGAAGAGCCGCGACAAGCCAGCTTCAGCTTCAGCTAGTCCATTACGAGCTTCCGTGCCATGAATTTCGAGGAGAGAAAGCGCATCGAGAAGCTCGTCATCCTCAGGATTTTCCAGCTCGTATTCTTGATGTGTTCTCCCTGCTTAAAGCATAAAAAAAGAGAAGGTTATCGAAAGGGAAAAAAGGAGGGAGACCAAAAAACGACGTGAAAAAATAGCAAGGGTGTGAGGACTTACTAACAAAACGTCGACTCTGAGTTTCCAGTCGACTGAGGATCTCTTCTTCTCGAGCAGAATGCTGAGCTACATTTTCTTCCAAGGCCCTTTTCGCGTCGTCGAGTCTTTTTTGAAGATCCTCGACGGTTTTCGTGTGTGCACTCTCGCTTTGTTCTAACTCAATAGCGAGGGCGTCAGCACGTTTGTTGGCTTCTGCCAGTTTCTCTGCCAACATAAAGACATATAAGCATCGATAGTTACAGGAAACACTCGACAAAGAAAACTGGACAGAACAAGTAGGTACCTTCAAGTTCGCCGGCATAATCGCGGTACCCGATAAATTGGGTACCGAAGCGGACGAGCTCTTTCATAAAAGGCTGGAGAGATTACAATGAAAAAAGGATCAATATAGGAAGAAGAAAAAGTTGACACCAAGGAGAAAAAGATGAAAACTTCAAACGAAAAGTCAATACATAACAATTTACCTCTTCCATCAAAGAAGTCGAGGAACAACCAGCTAATATGGTTCGTTCCTTGGTTGTTTCCACCCTAGCTCTCTTCGGGGAAGGAGCTTGGGGGCTTTCAGCTGGTTTTGGATGTTCAAGGTTTTGCGGAGGAGGAGAAGTTTCGTCGCCATCAGGACGAGCTTCTGAAACAACTAAAGTACGAGACGTGCTCGTTCGAGCAGTCTCATCGATAGGAGCATCTTCCTCTTCATCATCACTGCCATAAATATAGCGACAAGATAAAATAGCAATTTCAAAAACATCGACAAAGGGAAAATACAGTATATAGCAATTTCAAAGAACTTACGAGCTGACGAGAGCAGCACCGTAAAGATCCAAAGTTTCTTCCTCGGCATTGAGTGCAGTCTTTTCGGCACGGGAAGTATTAGCTTTGGAGGCGCCAGAGTCGATGGCTTCATCCCTTTTCCTTGTGCCCTTTGGAGAAGCAGCAGGGAGAGATGAGCGTGTTGACGAAGAAACTTCTGCTTCATTCTCTTTTTCAAGAGAAGCCGCGGATTTAGGGGAATCCCCGACTCCACTTTCAGGGCGAGAAGCACCCTGGTTGTCATCGGTGACAACGGCCCGTTCTTTGACTTCCCCACCCTCGGGAAGGGGAGGAAGAGAAGATAGAACAAGGTGACCCTGTGGAAAATAAAGAAAATCGACAAAACAATTATATTTCACTACAAGTAAAAATAGTCGACACAAAAATAATTCGGGAAGAAGGCATAATAGTGGCGAAGAACAAATACCTTGGGAAGAGGATTGGCGCGGCAAAATGGCGCAACCTTGCAAGAAGATGGAATGGTGTCCTTCTTGCTAAGCTTGGAGATTCTTCGGATTAGCTTCTCCAAATCTTTTGCAGAAAGATCTGTGGAGAGCCTCTCGACATCTTCATCACCAGCGTACATCCAAAGGGGATTTTTTCGAGCTTGCAGAGGCTGCATTCTAATACTAAGGAAGTAGGCTGTGATTTGGATACCCGATAGCTCCTTACCACGGGTACTCTGAAGTTCACGGATGCGAGTCATCAGCACCTCTGTCGCCAATTTCTCTTCTTCGGAAGCTTCAGCATCCCAGGAGCGGCGAAGAAATTTGGCCTTTCCGTCAAAAGGGGCGATGTTGTACTCTATTGAATCAGAGCTTTCCTCGTGCACATACAGCCACCTCTTGCGCCAGCCTTGGACAAAATCAGGAAATTTGACGTCGAAATAATCGACGTCAGATCGAACACAGATGACGCCGCCGCCAATATTATAGGCGACGCCGTGGGAGCCATTACGGCGGAGGCAGAAGATGCGTTTCCACAGAGCCAGTTAGGTTGGACTCCGAGAAAGCATTCGCACAATGTGATAAAGATCGACACGTGCAAGATAGAATTGGGCGTCAGCTGGTGAAGCTGAAGCCCATAAACAAAAAGAAGACCGCGCAGAAACTCGTGGATAGGAGGGGAAAGACCGCGGATAAGATGGTCAACAAAACTAACCCGGTACTCCATTGGAGGCTTTGGGTAGTGATGCGCGTAAATGTACACGTCCGTTGGGAACCCCAAGAGGAAGGTATGATGCGCACAGTGGCAAGTTTTCCCTCAGAAAGAAACCAAGGTTTAATCGAACCAGGAGGAGCCAAGAAGCACGTTGAAGGTTGATGGTGGCGAAATGTGATGCGGCGCAACAACAGGGATTCCGGCGCCAACGTGGAACCTGCACAACACAACCAAAGTACTTTGCCCCAACGAAACAGTGAGGTTGTCAATCTCACCGGCTTGCTGTAACAAAGGATTAACCGTATTGTGTGGAAGATGATTGTTTGCAAGAAAACAGTAAAACAAGTATTGCAGTAGATTGTATGCGATGTAAAGAATAGGACCGGGGTCCACAGTTCACTAGAGGTGTCTCTCCCATAAGATAAAAGCATGTTGGGTGAACAAATTACAGTCGGGCAATTGACAAATAGAGAAGGGCATAACAATGCATATACATGATATGATAAATATAGTGAGATTTAATTGGGCATTACGACAAAGTACATAGACCGCCATCCAATGCATCTATGCCTAAAAAGTCCACCTTCAGGTTATCATCCGAACCCCATTAGTATTAAGTTCCAAAAACAGACAATTGCATTAAGTATGGTGCGTAATGTAATCAACAACTACATCCTTAGACATAGCATCAATGTTTTATCCCTAGTGGCAACAGCACAACACAACCTTAGAACCTACTGTCACGATCCCAGGTGTCAATGAAGGCATGAACCCACTATCGAGCATAAATACTCCCTCTTGGAGTTAAGAGCAAAAACTTGGCCAGAGCCTCTACTAATAACGGAGAGCATGCAAGATCATAAACAACACATAAACAATAGATTGATAATCACCATAACATAGTATTCTCTATCCATCGGATCCCGACAAACACAACATATATATAGTATTAGATGATAGATCATGTTAGGCAGCTCACAAGATCCAACAATGAAGCACAATTAGGAGAAGACGACCATCTAGCTACTGCTATGGACCCATAGTCCAGGGGTGAACTACTCACTCATCACCCGGAGGCGACCATGGCGGTGTAGAGTCCTCCGGAGATGAATCCCCTCTCGGCAGGGTGCCGGAGGCGATCTCCTAATCCCGAGATGGGATTGCGGCGGCGTCTCGGAAGGTTTTCCGTATCGTGGCTCTCGTCGGGGTTTTCGCGACGAAGGCTTTAAGTAGGCGAAAGGGCAACATGGGGGTGCCACACGAGGGCCCCACACCACAGTCGGCGCGGGCAGGCCGCGCCGCCCTATGGTGGCGGCGCCTCGTGGCCCCACTTCGACTCCTCTTCGGTCTTGGAAGCTTCGTGCAAAAATAGGACCCGGGCGTTGATTTCGTCCAATTCCGAGAATATTTCGTTACTAGGATTTCTGAAACCAAAAACAACAGCAACTGGCTCTTCGGCATCTTGTTAATAGGTTAGTTCAAAATGCGTAAATACGACATATAATGTGCATAAAACATGTAGGTATCATCAATAAAGTAGCATGGAACATAAGAAATTATCGATACGTTGGAGACGTATCAGCATCCCAAGCTTAGTTCTGCTCGTCGAGCGGTAAAACGATAACAAAGATAATTTCTGAAGTGACATGCCATCATAATCTTGATCATACTATTTGTAAACATATGTAATGAATGCAGCGATCAAAACAATGGTAATGACATGAGTAAACAAGTGAATCATAAAGCAAAGACTTTTCATGAATAGTACTTGAAGACAAGCATAAATAAGTCTTGCATAAGAGTTAACTCATAAAGCAATAAATCAAAGTAAAGGTATTGAAGCAACACAAAGGAAGATTAAGTTTCAGCGGTTGCTTTCAACTTATAACATGTATATCTCATGGATATTGTCAACATAAAGTAATATAACAAGTGCAATATGCAAGTACGTAGGAATCAATGCACAGTTCACACAAGTGTTTGCTTCTTAAGGTGGAGAGAGATAGGTGACTCAACAATAAAAGTAAAAGAATGGTCCTTCAAAGAGGAAAGCATCGATTGCTGTATTTGTGCTAGAGCTTTTATTTTGAAAACATGAAACAATTTTGTCAACGGTAGTAATAAAGCATATGAGTTATGTAAATTATGTCTTACAAGTTGCAAGCCTCATGCATAGTGTACTAATAGTGCCCGCACCTTGTCCTACTTAGCTTGGACTACCGGATCTTCGCAATGCCATGTTTCAACCAAGTGTCACAAAGGGGTATGATACGCGTAGATGCACACGTCCGTTGGGAACCCCAAGTGGAAGGTATGATGCGTATAGAAGCAAGTTTCCCTCAGTATGAAACCAAGGTTTAATCGAACCAGTAGGAGCCAAGAAGCACGTTGAAGGTTGATGGTGGCGAAATGTGATGCGGCGCAACAACAGGGATTCCGGCGCCAACGTGGAATCTGCACAACAAAAAAGTACTTTGCCCCAACGCAGTGAGGTTGTCAATCTCACGGCTTGCTGTAACAAAGGATTAAGCGTATCGAGTGGAAGATGATTGTTTGCAAGAAAATAGTAAAACACAATTGCAGTATTGTATGCTATGTAAAGAATAGGACCGGGGTCCACAGTTCACTAGAGGTCTCTCCCATAAGATAAAAGCATGTTGGGTGAACAAATTACGGGCAATTGACAGAGAAGGGCATAATATAACATATGCGATAAAATAGTGAGAAAGCATTATGCAAAAATAAAGCCATCATGAGTCCACCTTTATTAATCAGTTAAGCAGAACAATTGCATTAAGTATGGTGCGTAATGTAATCGACAACTACATCCTTAGACATAGAATCAATGTTTTATCCCTAGTGGCAACATCACATCACAACCTTAGAACTTTGTCACTGTCCCAGGTGTCAATGAAGGCATGAACCCACTATCGAGCATAAATACTCCCTCTTGGAGTTAAGAGTACAAACTTGGCCAGAGCCTCTACTAATAACGGAGAGCATGCAAGATCATAAACAACACATAAACAATAGATTGATAATCACCATAACATAGTATTCTCTATCCATCGGATCCCGACAAACACAACATATAGAATTACAGATAGATGATCTTGATCATGTTAGGCAGCTCACAAGATCCAACAATGAAGCACAATTAGGAGAAGACGACCATCTAGCTACTGCTATGGACCCATGGTCCGGTGAACTACTCACTCATCACTCCGGAGGCGATCATGGCGATGAAGAGTCCTCCGGAGATGAATCCCCTCTCCAGGTGCCGGAGGCGATCTCCCGAATCCCCCGAGATGGGATTCGCGGCGGCGGCGTCTCGAAGGTTTTCCGTATCGTGGCTCTGACGGGGGTTTCGCGACGGAGGCTTTAAGTAGGCGGAAGGGTAGGTCGGGCTGACGAGGGCCCACACCATAGGCGCGCGGCCCCCTCTCGGCCGCGCGGGTGGCGGCGCCTCGTCGCCCCACTTCGTTATCTCTTCGGTCTTCCGAGCTCCGTGCAAAAATAGGACCCGGGCGTTGATTTCGTCCAATTCCGAGAATATTTCCTTACTAGGATTTCTGAAACCAAAACCAGAAAACAAAACTGGCTCTTCGGCATCTTGTTAATAGGTTAGTTCCGAAAATGCGTAAATATGACATATAATGTGCATAAAACATGTAGGTATCATCAATAAAGTAGCATGGAACATAAGAAATTATCGATACGTTGGAGACGTATCGTACCTCCATGCCGCTGTACAAAGGTCTAAGGAGAAAGCTCGCATTTTGGATTTCTCGCTTTTGATTATTCTCAACTTAGACATCCATACCGGGACAACATGGACAACAGATAATGGACTCCTCTTAAATGCATAAGCATGTAGCAACAATTATTATTCTCATATGAGATTGAGGATATATGTCCAAAACTGAAACTTCAACCATGATTCATGGCTTTAGTTAGCGGCCCAATGTTCTTCTCTAACAATATGCATGCTCCAACCATTAAGGTGGTAGATCCCTCTTACTTCAGACAAGACGGACATGCATAGCAACTCACATGATAATCAATAAAGAGTAATTGATGGCGTCCCCAGAAGTATGGTTATCGCACAACAAGCAACTTAATAAGAGATAAAGTGCATAAGTACATATTCAATACTACGATAGTTTTTAAGGCTATTTTGTCCCATGAGCTATATATTGCAAAGGTAAATGATGGAATTTTAAAGGTAGCACTCAAGCAATTTACTTTGGAATGGCGGAGAAATACCATGTAGTAGGTAGGTATGGTGGACACAAATGGCATAGTGGTTGGCTCAAGGATTTTGGATGCATGAGAAGTATTCCCTCTCGATACAAGGTTTAGGCTAGCAAGGTTATTTGAAGCAAACTCAAGGATGAACCGGTGCAGCAAAACTCACATAAAAGACATATTGTAAACATTATAAGACTCTACACCGTCTTCCTTGTTGTTCAAAACTCAATACTAGATATTATCTAGACCTTAGAGAGATCAAATATGCAAACCAAATTTTAGCAAGCTCTATGTATTTCTTCATTAATGGGTGCAAAGCATATGATGCAAGAGCTTAAACATGAGCACAACAATTGCCAAGTATCACATTATCCAAGACATTTTAGAATTACTACATGTAGCATTTTCCAATTCCAACCATATAACAATTTAACGAAGAAGAAACTTCGCCTTGAACATTATGAGTAAAGCCTAAGGACATATTTGTCCATATGCAACAGCGGAGCGTGTCTCTCTCCCACAAAGTGAATGCTAGGATCCATTTTATTCAAACAAAAACAAAAACAAAAACAAACCGACGCTCCAAGTAAAGAACACAAGATGTGATTGAATAAAAATATAGTTTCAGGGGAGGAACCTGATGATGTTGTCGATGAAGAAGGGGATGCCTTGGGCATCCCCAAGCTTAGACGCTTGAGTCTTCTTAAAATATGCAGGGATGAACCACGGGGCATCCCCAAGCTTAGAGCTTTCACTCCTCTTGATCATAGTATATCATACTCCTCTCTTGACCCTTGAAAACTTCCTTCACACCAAACTTCAAGCAAACTCATTAGAGGGTTAGTGCACAATTAATAATTCACACATTCAGAGGTGACACAATCATTCTTTACACTTCTGGACATTGCATAAAGCTACTGGACATTAATGGATCAAAGAAATTCATCTAACATAGCAAATACGGCAATGCGAAATAAAAGGCAGAATCTGTCAAAAACAGAACAGTCCGTAAAGATGAATTTTAAAATGGCACCAGACTTGCTCAAATGAAAAAACTCAAAACTAATGAAAGTTGCGTACATATCTGAGGATCACGCTCGTAAAGTGGCAGATTTTTTGAATTTTCTACAGAGACTTGTGCCCAGATTCGTGACAGACAGCAATGTTGTTTCTGCGCAGCGATCCCAAATATAACATCAACTATAACATAGAAACTTTACTTGGCACAAAAACATGATAAGGAGAGGTTGCTACAGTAGTAAACAACTTCCAAGACTCAACAAAACAAAAATTGCTGTAGTAAAAACATGGGTTGTCTCCCATAAGCGCTTTTCTTTAACGCCTTTCAGCTAGGCGCAGAAAGTGCAAATCAAGTAACATCAAAAGTAGAAGCATCAACATCATAAATTGTTCTAATAATAGAATCAAAAGACAACTTCATTCTCTTTCTAGGGAAGTGTTCCATACCTTTCTTGAGAGGAAATTGGTATTTAATATTACCTTCCCTCATATCAATAACAGCACCAACGGTTCGAAGAAAAGGTCTTCCCAACACAATAGGACAAGATGCATTGCATTCGATATCCAAAACAACAAAATCAACGGGGACAAGGTTATTGTTAACCGTAATGTGCACATTATCAATCCTCCCCAAAGGTTTCTTTTTAACATTATCGGCAAGATTAACATCCAAATAACAATTCTTCAATGGTGGCAAGTCAAGCATATCATAAATCTTTTTAGGCATAACAGAAATACTTGCACCAAGATCACATAGAGCATTACATTCAAAGTCATTGAATTTCATTTTAATGATGGGCTCCCAACCATCTTCTAACTTTCTAGGAATATAAGTTTCAAGTTTTAGTTTCTCTTCTCTAGCTTTTATGAGAGCATTTGTAATATGTTTTGTAAAGGCTAAATTTATAGCACTAGCATTAGGACTTTTAGCAAGTTTTTGTAAGAACTTTATAACTTCAGAGATGTGGCAATCATCAAAATCTAAATCATTATGAGCTACAGCAATGGGATCATAGTTCCCAAGGTTGGAATTTTTTTTAGCAGTTTTATCAATTTCAGGCAGTTTTGTACGCTTTGCACTAGGAGTAGAAACATTGCCAACACCAATTATTTTACCATTGATAGTAGGAGGTGCAGCAACATGTGAAGAATTAACATTACTAGTGGTGGTAATAGTCCAAACTTTAGCTACATTATTCTCTTTAGCTAGTTTTTCATTTTCTTCTCTATCCCACCTAGCACGCAATTCAGCCATTAATCTTATATTCTCATTAATTCTAACTTGGATGGCATTTGCTGTAGTAGTAATCTTATTATCAATATCATTATTAGGCATAATTTTCAATTTTAAAAGATTAACGTCAGAGGCAAGTCTATCAACTCTAGAAGCAATAATATCAATTTTATCAAGCTTTTCCTCAACATTTGTTAAAAGCAGTTTGTGTACTAATAAATTCTTTAAGCATAGCTTCAAGACCAGAGGGTACACTCCTATTATTGTTGTAAGAATTCCCATAAGAATTACCATAACCATTACCATTAGAGAAGGATATGGCCTATAGTTATTACCGAGTTGTTCCTATAAGCATTGTTGTTGAAATTATTGTTTTTAATGAAATTCACATCAACATTTTCTTCTTGAGCAACCAATGAAGCTAAAGGAACATTATTTGGATCTACATTAGATCTACCATTCACAAGCATAGACATAATCACGTCATTCTTATCACTCAAGGAAGAGGTTTCTTCAACAATTTACCTTCTTACCTTGTGGAGCTCTTTCCGTGTGCCATTCAGAGTAATTTATCATCATATCATCAAGAAGCTTTGTAGCCACCCCCAAAGTGATGGACATAAAGGTACCTCCAGCAGCTGAATCCAATAAATTCGCGAAGAAAAATTTAGTCCTGCATAGAAGGTTTGGATGATCATCCAAGTAGTCAGTCTATGGGTTGGGCAATTCTTTACCAAAGTTTTCATTCTCTCCCATGCTTGAGCAACATGTTCAGTATCTAATTGCTTAAAATTCATTATGCTACTTCTCAAAGATATAATTTTAGCGGGAGGATAATATCTACCAATAAAAGCATCCTTACATTTAGTCCATGAATCAATACTATTCTTAGGCAAAGATAGCAACAAATCTTTAGCTCTTCCTCTTAATGAGAAAGGAAACACTTTCAATTTAATAATATCACCATCTACATCCTTATACTTTTGCATTTCACAAAGTTCAACAAAATTATTAAGATGGGCAGCAGCATCATCAGAACTAACACCAGAAAATTGATCTCTCATAACAAGGTTCAGTAAAGCGTTTAATTTCAAAGAATTCTGCTGTAGTAGCAGGTGGAGCAATAGGTGTGCATAGGAAATCATTATTATTTGCGTTTGTGAAGTCACACAACTTAGTATTTTCAGGGGTATTCATTTTAGCAACAGTAAATAAAGCAAACTAGATAAAGTAAATGCAAGTAAACTAATTTTTTTGTGTTTTTAATATGGAGAGCAAGACAGTAAATAAAGTAAAACTAGCAACTAATTTTTTTGTGTTTTGTTTAGGTGCAGCAAACAAAGTAGTAAATAAAATAAAGCAAGACAAAAACAAAGTAAAGAGATTGAGAAGTGGAGACTCCCCTTGCAGCGTGTCTGGATCTCCCCGGCAACGGCGCCAGAAAACAGGCTTGATGCGCTTAAATGTACACGTCCGTTGGGAACCCCAAGAGGGAGGTATGATGCGCACAGTGGCAAGTTTTCCCTCAGAAAGAAACCAAGGTTTAATCGAACCAGGAGGAGCCAAGAAGCACGTTGAAGGTTGATGGTGGCGAAATGTGATGCGGCGCAACAACAGGGATTCCGGCGCCAACGTGGAACCTGCACAACACAACCAAAGTACTTTGCCCCAACGAAACAATGAGGTTGTCAATCTCACCGGCTTGCTGTAACAAAGGATTAACCGTATTGTGTGGAAGATGATTGTTTGCAAGAAAACAGTAAAACAAGTATTGCAGTAGATTGTATGCGATGTAAAGAATAGGACCGGGGTCCACAGTTCACTAGAGGTGTCTCTCCCATAAGATAAAAGCATGTTGGGTGAAAAAATTACAGTCGGGCAATTGACAAATAGAGAAGGCATAACAATGCATATACATGATATGATAAATATAGTGAGATTTAATTGGGCATTACGACAAAGTACATAGACCGCCATCCAACCGCATCTATGCCTAAAAAGTCCACCTTCAGTTATCATCCGAACCCCATTCAGTATTAAGTTGCAAAGCAATGACAATTGCATTAAGTATGGTGCGTAATGTAATCGACAACTACATCCTTAGACATAGCATCAATGTTTTATCCCTAGTGGCAAAAGCACAACACAACCTTAGAACCTACTGTCACGATCCCAGGTGTCAATGAAGGCATGAACCCACTATCGAGCATAAATACTCCCTCTTGGAGTTAAGAGCAAAAACTTGGCCAGAGCCTCTACTAATAACGGAGAGCATGCAAGATCATAAACAACACATAAACAATAGATTGATAATCACCATAACATAGTATTCTCTATCCATCGGATCCCGACAAACACAACATATAGTATTACGGATAGATGATCTTGATCATGTTAGGCAGCTCACAAGATCCAACAATGAAGCACAATTAGGAGAAGATGGCCATCTAGCTACGCTATGGACCCATAGTCCGGGTGAACTACTCACTCATCACTCCGAGGCGACCATGGCGGTGTAGAGTCCTCTAGGAGATGAATCTCCTCTCCGGCAGGGTGCCGGAGCGATCTCTGAATCCCCGAGATGGGATTCGCGGCGGCGCGTCTCGGAAGGTTTTCCGTATCGTGGCTCTTCGGGGTTTCGCGACGAAGGCTTTAAGTAGGCGAAAGGCCAACGTGGGGGCCACACGAGGCCCCACCACAGTCGGGCGGCGGGGCCTGGGCCGCGCCGCCCTATGGTGGCGGCGCCTCGTGGCCCCACGACTCCTCTTCGGTCTTCGGAAGCTTCGTGCAAAAATAGGACCCCGGGCGTTGATTTCGTCCAATTCGAGAATATTTCGTTACTAGGATTTCGAAACCAAAAACAGCAGAAAACAACAACTGGCTCTTCGGCATCTTGTTAATAGGTTAGTTCCAGAAAATGCGTAAATACGACATATAATGTGCATAAAACATGTAGGTATCATCAATAAAGTAGCATGGAACATAAGAAATTATCGATACGTTGGAGACGTATCAGGTAGCTTTCCTCGTGGGGGAAGCGCAGTGCATCCTTTTCCTTGGTGAATCCCAACCTCTTCAGCAGGTTCATGTCTTGATTGGAGATCTTGGATCTCTCCCACTCCAGATCTTCGGTGGCCATTGGAGATTGTTGGAGCGCTGGAATATGCGTGTCGCGGGGATGATGATTCCCACTCGAGTGGAGTAGAACAGCACAAGCTTGGAGGAGCGCGCGAGGCGAGCGCAATGGAGGATTTTTGGCAGAGGCGCAGATGGGCGGAGCGAGCGAAAGTGACAGAGGAAGAAGATGATGGAATTAAATAGAGGTGCGGTGAATCGACGCAGCCATTCGATGGAAAATTTACGGCGTAGATGGATTACGCGTGGACAAGGGGTAAAAACGGATTTTCATTGAGAAATGAAACGACAGACGGCACAGTACGTGTGCCAGAAAAAGTGGAGGACGTGTGTCCCCCACTTGCACGACGTGTCAATCAGATGGAAAATTTGGACCCACAAGGCAGAGACAGGAGCGGTTTGCGCATGTTTCCAATACAGAAATCGTGGCTATCATCAGCAATGACGTCATGGTGGTAAGAGAAAAACTCGACTAAGAAGCCGGATGAGAATATCGACAATGCAAGATTATTTCGAGAGCCTTTGATCAAATACAAGTTTTTGCCCAAATGCTCGGGGGCTACTTTGGAAAAATAGAAAACTTCGAGTATGACAAGATAGAAATGGCGAGAGCCTATGACCAAATGCAAGCATTTGTTCATAACCTCGGGGGCTACTCCTATCGGGAGCGCTGGTCGCACACCCGATAGATATGAAAATATCGAGAAAGATTACAAATATAGCAGCAGAGGATATTAATCTTTGGAGCCTACACCCAAGCACAAGTTCTTGGCTGTAGCCTCGGGGGCTACTCCCATCGAGAACGCTGTTCGCGTGCCCGATGAATTTTTATCAAAAGATAGAAACAGAAGTGAGTATATTTCGAGTTACACAGTTAACTCTACATATACTCCCATCGGGAAGACAAAATAAGTCATCAAATATGACTCGATAAAATGTGCTATTCCAAGCGAAAAGCACTCGACAATATATTCTCGGAGCGCTAAAAGTCGACAAAATCTCCGAATGCCGCAAAACTTTGCGAGGGTAAGACCCCAGATCCGTTCGAGCGGCGTGGCACCGTCTCTGACGGCGGATTGCTACTTTTTCCGTATCAACAGATGCGAAGAAAATCCTAACGGACGCGTTAGGTACCCGATAAATATATGGGACTCGACAGAATGGTAAGACCTTAAGCGGCACTGTCGAAGTTTACACCAGTATCTCGAGATCATGTCCAGGGACGTGATCTTGAAGTAGGTTTTGCGGATTGCCACTAGAGCAGTTAACTAGTACCTGATCCGTCAGATGAACGAGCCCAAACTACCGTTATCCTTGTACAAAATAGTATTTTCATATTGAAAGATTATGTAATGAGTAAAATTGGAGATTTTCCTTGATTCTCCGATTCAAGAAAAATCTCGGGGGCTACTGACATAGGCATCCCCAATGGGCCTGCCAAAGATGGTACCCGGGATTACTGAAGGCCCAGGACTCGAAGAATAAGAAGACTCGGAAGCCCATTTAGTTAAGGAAAGATAGATTGTATTAGGAAATATAGAAACTTGTAATCTTACGGGTTGGATACGAAATCCTCCCGAACTCGGTAACTTGTGTATTACGAAACCCTCGACTCCACCATCTATATAAGGGAGTCGAGGGACGAAGAAAGGATCGAATCTTCTGTCAACACAACCCTAGTTTTCACAATCGTCGAGTACTTTTCGGCTGAAACCTTCGAGATCTACTTGCCCTCTACTTCTAGCAAAACCCTAGTCTACAATCTGTAGGCATTGACAAATTAATCCTTTGTCAGGGCGGCCCAGTAGCGCGCATGATGCCCCGCGGCCATCCCGCTCCATAGGATACACCCTCGGCACCCTGGTAGAAGCCACACCCCTTGGAACGTACATAAAAGTCAGCCGGGTACCACCTGCCAACGTCCCGTCCCCTTCCGCCCCTCT
Source organism: Lolium multiflorum (assembly GCA_030979885.1). Taxonomy (NCBI): domain Eukaryota; kingdom Viridiplantae; phylum Streptophyta; class Magnoliopsida; order Poales; family Poaceae; genus Lolium; species Lolium multiflorum. The sequence continues at coordinate 203,064,907 of CM061748.1, read as the reverse complement.
ATCATGTTACGCCTCCCCTCCCGTCCCTCCAGCCGTCGCCACCTATTTCACCACCAATTTCAATGATGTATTTCATCTACGTCTTCTTCCCCAACGCATATACCCTCACTCGACTGTCCATTTTGCCATTGGCGGTTCATCATCTCAGGTACCGAAAGCGGCGGCCACTCTGCTTGCTTGGTAGGCGGCGTTTTTTTGTAGTTCTTGCCTCTCTCTTCACGGCTCGTTTGATTGGTGATTTCTTTATTGACTCGTAGACATGGACATCGACGATAAGATGATGATTCATCAACTTACAGGGGAGGAGGATGCCTTCGATGCTGACATTCTGGAGCACTTTGATCCTCACTTATCTTCGGCAAATGCAAGCTGCCCGAGCAGAAGAAGGCTCCACAGTGTGGAGGTTCCAATTTTGAGAGAAGGAAATCCAAACCTTGACACAGTATGGAGGATCATACCATGCTCTACGCCGAGTAATTTGCCAATGATGCAACACATACGCCGATGATTTTTGGAGGCACTATAGGATGAGCAAGGAGTTGTTTATTTCAATTCTTCATGGCGTGAGAGAGTACGACAAGTACTTCATGCTGATGCATGGCTATTGTGGCTTGGATGTTTTCTCATCAATTCAGAAATGCACCCCTGCCATGAAGATGCTTGCATGGATCCCATATCGATTGCATGGACTGGTAGGAAAATGGCACAAAACGTAACGAGAGGATTTCCTAGGATGCTTGGAAGCATCGATTGCATGCACTAGTTATGAAAAACTGTTCGTTTGCTTGGCAAGGTTTGTATAAAAGGCATCACAGATACTATAGTATGGTACTTGAATCTGTGGGAGATCAAGACACATGGATTTGGCATTCTTTCTTTCGCATGATGGGACCGCACAATGACATAACCGCTGACGGAATACGAGTCGTCCTCCGAAGAGTCAGAGGGGAAAGGTCGTCTGCACGACTACGTCGACAGTGAAGAAATCGAGCGATGTGCCATGGAGATGCAACATCACCGCTCGAAGCAAGCGGCCGCGATGGTGCGGAGCACCAGAAGGAGGAGGTGTGTTGAGCCGTCATCCAGGTGGCGGCCTACGAAGCCGAGCAAGCAGAGCTCACCCGCCCGGAGCGTGAATCCGGATATCACCGACCTCGACGACTCAGAGGGCGCGTTTGGTAGCCTGCATCACTTTCGTGCACCACTGGCGTAGCGGGAAGGAGTCCCCTGCGCGTCGCAGACGGGCCATGGGCCATAAAAGCCACGTTATTTGGTGGCCTGCATAGAGTTTTTTCAGCCCCGTGGAGATTTGGGCTCTGCCCGTTTGGTAGGTCGGTTTTGAGGCCTCCTAGCAGCCCAGAACGGCGCCGCTGTTGTTTCGTTGCAACCCAGAAACTGCTTCTGCTTACCTCTTATCTTCGGTGGTGAGGTTACCAGCGATCAACAGCACAAGGAAGAACACAGTTCACAGTTCAGACAAACTTAGCAGTGATAATAGTTCAAACACGTTCATAGTTTTTTTTTGCGAAAGTCAAACACGTTCATAGTTCACGACACAGGACGATCATAGTTCAGGACACATGACAATCATAGTTCAGGACAAACCATAGACGATCATAGTTCAACAAGACGACTGGAACATCAAGTACACACAGACTAGGAGCTTCAGACATGACTTTGGAAGACGACACACCTGGGCACGTCGCCATGGTAACGTCACATGGTCATCACCTCAGTGCAGGTGTAGTCAAAGATGACCATATTATACTGGAAGGTGGACACCTTCTTGAAGACGAGGAATTGGCCTATCTGCAGCTGATGAGCGACGGCGAAGGCCGCCCACCCCTGGTCGATGTATGCGTCATCGCCTTCTCTCACCGTAGTCATCCTCCAGTAGTAGCCTGTGTTGGTGGTGACGATGATGTTCGAAGGGATTTCTCCGAACCACCTGACGAAATCATGAGGGATCCGTAGCCGGTTGAAGGTTGGCTTGAAGATGATACGCATGAACTGGTCCGGCCCTACGTCCGGCTGGAAGTGGCCGACGTTAGCTGCCCTTCGCTTCTTGGACGGTCCCTCGTCTGGGGTCTGAGGTGACCCAAGCTTGAGCTTCTCAGTCTGCGACAAGAACACATGCCATTAGAGGTGTGCTTGCTCACAAGTATATAGATGAAAACGAACATTGGAAACATGTGATGCCTCATACATTGGATCACACGGCAGCTCAAGGGTCTTCCCTCAAACTAAGTCTAGTGTGCAAGATATCACACACCAACGACTAGGGTTGAGGGTAGCACCTTGCCTTCCAGTGTGCCATTGTTCAATCATTGGCCAATGCACTAGACAAACCAAAAGGAGGCCTCATATATGTATGATCACACGGCAGACAAAGGGACTGCCCGCAAACTAAGTCTAGTGTGCAAGTAATATGGCACACACGACTAAGTTTGAGGGCAGCACCCTGCCTTCTAGTGTGCCATTGTTCAATCATTGGCCAATGCACTAGACAAACCAAAACGAGACCTCATATATGTAGGATCACACAGCAGGCAAAGGCAATGTCCTCAAACTAAGTCTAGTGTGCAACAAATATGGCACACACGACTAAGTTTGAGGGCAGCACCCTGCCTTCCGTTGTGCCATTGTTGAATCATTGGCCATTGAACAACTGAAGAAGTACAAACATGGAAAGCAAGGTATCATAGGCCTCATAGAATGAGCACATATGGAGGAGATGTTTGATCTGAACCAATGGCATGGTGATGTTCAGTCATGCCATAGGTTCAGATCAATCATCTCCTCACACTATGATTACCGGTTACAATCATCGGCCTAGTTCAATCAGAAACTACACAATCTACAGCAAACTACCGCGACTCATTCCGCACAGCAATCTCAACATGCTAAACCCCAACACAAAAAACCCTTCCTCTCTTTGCATGCACAGTAATATCTGCCAGTTTCAGCAATCCAAAGCACGATCTAGGAAGGATCTACCGCAATCCGACACTATAGTAACAGATCTAAGCAAATCGAGACTGTGAAATACAAGAACTGGACAAGAACTGCAAGAAATAGGGACGAACACCTTGCAAAACATCAATCCGACCGCTATCCTAACAGAAACCCTAGCAGATCTAATGTGCATGTCGTCGGAAATGCCCGAGAATGGCATGTTTGAACAGAACGAGTACGAAGGTGAGAAGGAGAGGTCATTACCGCCATTCTTCCGGCCGAGGACGAGCTCGAGGTCGCGGGCCAAGACAAGATGCCGATGAGGACTGCGGAGCAGATTGCAGCCAATGTCGAGGTCCTGGTCACCGACGTCTCCTCCTCCGGTAGCGGTGCTCCTCCCTGCGTCGGTGCGACGGGTTGGTCGGCGGGAGGGGAACCGCCTGGTGATGTGACAGTTCGGGGGAGGTGAGAGTGCGGTCGTGACTGAGAGGAAGGAGAGGGAGCGGTGAGGCTAATTATGGCGCATGTTCCCGAAGGGACGTGGCGTCTCCGCCTCCCTTCTCCACGCGTGCAGGCTTCTGGCCACAACGGACCTGGCCCCGGAGAAACTGCCATTCCAATCGTTCCTCCAGGGCTGTCCTGGGGTGCTTTAAAACCCGGTTCATGCAACAACGCAGTGAGCTGCAGGCATCCAAACGGACCGAAAATTGCTGGCCCGATGCGAGCCAAGGGGATGCAGGCTACCAAATGCGCCCAAAGTGAAGCAGAGCTCCCTATCGTCGTCGCCGCATCCACATGCCCCGATGAGGTTTCATGGGGCCAAATTTTGGCAAATCTAGGGTTGCAGTATGCTAGAATTAGTGGTTAGTGGTTTATTTTGCCTCTGTGATAATGTATTGATGGACTGAATCTCACAATGTTAGATGATCACTTTTCAATTCTCCCACAAACATTGTTTTTTGAATTATTCAGTTTTGAGTATGAGTACTGATCTGCGCGAACCTGCAAATGTATTTTCAACGGTATGTACTAGAGTTGCTCTTATAAATCCCCAAACAATTGAACCTCGTGAACCTCCTGCGCCGGACCTCCCGCCCCTCACTCGCCTCGTCCAGTCGTCCTGCAGCTAATATCTCTCTCTTCTCTCTCTGGTCATCGTCCGGCTTCAAGGACGTGACCATCTCAGCAAACATCGTGATACAGACAATTCTTGAGCTCGTTCTTCCCCACCATATTTTGGGGATTTCTTCAAGCGATTCGCGTGGAGTTCCACCCGACCATCGATTTCTTTTTCATCATTGTGTTGGATTGAGCTCTGCTTCTTTTCTCCTGAAGTCCTGAACTTTTGCATTCAGTTGGTGTAAAGAAAGGTCTTCCCCGTCCGTTCTCCATCATATCCCTGTCAATTTGTCCCCTGAACCCCAATCTTTTCCATCATCTCTTCTTGTGCGATAAACAAGCGCCATTTTTAAGGTGCTCTTTGTCGCAGCATTTTAGCAGTTCCATCTGAGCAAAGCGAAGCGCATTCTTTCTTTGCTTGGTGCCATTAAAAGCCTTCCTTTTTTTGGCTGCAAATCTATCTCCGTCCTTCGACCAATCCCTCCCGCGGCGCCGGAGCTCTAGGAACAAAAATCTTCCTCCTATTCCAGCATCAAAATCCAAATCCATTCTCCCCTTGAGCAAAAGAAGCTTCGCTGCGTTTCTTGCCAATCCGATGGGGATGGTCGGGGAGAGGCTGAGAGCCTTCTCGACGAACCGATGGCTCGTCTTCGTGGCCGCAATGTGGCTGCAGTCCATGGCCGGCATTGGGTACCTCTTCGGCGCCATCTCCCCCGTGGTCAAGGACGCCCTCGGCTACAACCAGAGGCAGGTGGCGGCGCTCGGCATCGCCAAGGACCTGGGGGACTGCGTCGGGTTCCTCGCCGGCTCGCTCTCCGCCATGCTGCCGCCCTGGGGGATGCTGCTCATCGGCGCCGTGCAGAACTTCATCGGATACGGCTGGCTCTGGCTCATCGTCACCAAACAGGCCCCCGCGCTTCCCCTCTCCATGGTACATCTTCTTCTTCTGTTGCTTCTCTTCTTCGATTCAATTGTTCGTTCATTGAAAGCCTTGATTTGGTTCAAGTCAACGTTACTGTTCTTGGTCTTCGACTCCCAACCCCTACGAAATGTGCTACACCATTTCACAGATAGTTCAAGCTGCCAGTTTGTTCAATTCAGTATGAAATTGTTACAAAAAAATTCTTCTATATTTTCCTATTGATTGGATTCTGAGTAGGCACCTCTCCATCTATATTTATGAAATTGCAAAGAACGTGGACCTGAAGCTGTTGATGTAGACCAGAGAGCACATGATTATATAAAATGACAGCTGGGATAGGATCATCCAATGTAAATGACGTGGAGGAGGATAGATCTTAGATTAGATCAGTCTGGTGATAAGTTTTCTAAGCACCGGCTTTCTTGTGAAAATTGACAAATCACATGAGTGCAAAAATGTGTAATGATGGACCGCGGATGGTATATTCTCCCAGTATTGTTATTTTAGGCGGTCCTTGTCACTTGTTGGCCATATGCATCCCTTTTTTCCAGTAGTGACCATGTTATGTCTAATTACCTACTGTGACAACAACTGATTGCCTCCTCTCTCAATATTCAAGTTTTCAAATATTTATTTATTTTGAAATAGATCCAGTGGAGGTTCTTTTTAATCCAGAAGTGATCTGATAACATCCAAACTATCCGCAGAAGTTTGACTTGACTTGCTGAACTTAGTCCTTCCATCCAAATTCCTTCTGTATATGTGTGGAGTATTGTGAAGCCATATAGTGTCATGAATGTGCAAAAACTGCACGCAAGGGCATAAATCGTCATCACAGCCGCTATGATTGAGCAGTCGATGGCTGAACGGTGCTTATAAGTAAACAATTAGTTTTTCAGATCTTTCCCAAAGCATGGAGGATTTATGAGTTGTGTACACAACCTCAGTTGCTTGGTCAAACAAGTCAGTGTGCACTTGGGGATTTGTAATCCTTGCATTGTTGCTTGCCCTGCGGAGTTACATTCGTTTGTTTCTCATAAGTATTTATAAATTGATCTGTTGCACCCTACATATGTTCAATTTTGTTTAAGAAACTATACTGAGAACATGTACAAATTATAATGGTATAGAACTATATGGGGTGCTCCAACTAAAATTGACTAATAGACTTTATTATCCAGGATTGCAAGTTAGTATGTGGAGGAAATGGGGAATCTTCTACTCACTGTTAATGCTCAGAATCCCCAAAATTAGACTAAAGAGAAACAAACGTATGAGTAGTTATTTGGTTATATTTTCTACTAATATAATCTCTCTCTTTTTTATTATTCAGATGTGTGTCCTTATTTTTTTTGGAACCAACGGCGAGACATACTTCAACACAACTTCACTTGTTACATGCATCCAGAATTTCCCGAAGAGCAGAGGCCCAACTGTGGGCATCCTGAAAGGATTTGCTGGCCTTAGCAGCGCAATTATAACTCAACTATATGCAGTAATGCACACACCAGACAGTGCAACTCTTGTCTTCATGGTTGCAGTCGGGCCATCACTTGTTGCCCTTGGCCTGATGTTTGTTATTAGGCCTGTGGGGGGTCATCGACAGGTGCGAGCATCTGACAATAACAGCTTCATGTTCATCTACACCATCTGCTTGCTCCTCGCCTCATATCTTGTTGGTGTCATGCTAGTCCAAGATTTCCTGGAACTGAGTGACGATGTGGCTACCTCCCTCACCGTGATTCTTTTCATCTTGCTTATTTTGCCAATTGCGATCCCTGTGACCTTGACATTTTTCTCAAAAAATGAATATCCATGTTCAGTTGAAGAGGCTCTGCTGTGTGAATCACCTAAAGGACAGGCAAGTACTTCAGAAGAAAGGGATGATCAACCAGAGTTAATTCTAAGTGAGGTGGAAGAAGAGAAGCCTAAAGACATGGATTTATTGTCCCCATCTGAAAGGAGGAAAAAAATTGCAAAGTTGCAGGCCAAGTTAGTGCAAGCTGCAGCAAGAGGTGGGGTTAGAATCAGGCAAAGACCACACCGGGGAGATAACTTCACCCTGATGCAGGCATTAGTCAAGGCTGATTTTTGGCTTATTTGGTTATCGCTTCTACTTGGGTCGGGGTCAGGACTGACAGTGATCGACAATCTGGGTCAGATGAGCCAAGCTGCCGGGTATGTAGACGTGCATAACTTTGTGTCATTGACGAGCATATGGAACTTTCTTGGCCGTGTTGGAGGTGGCTACTTCTCTGAAATTATTGTCAGGTATCAATACTAAGTTATCCACATTTTGATCTGGCATTTTCCACTGAAGCAGGAAAAAATATTAGTATTAATTTGTGGTACCTGAAGTTTTGTCACTAGAAATTAGAATTACTTTTATCATAGTTCTGACTAGTTCTTACATGAATTGTAATATTATGTTCATTTACTTGGAGAGTTTTCTCGACAGTTGCAATTTCCTTATGCTTCAACTAGTTTCATGTCTTGCAAACTATTTCTCATGTACGGTTTAGTTTACTTTGGACAACTCTTCAGACATGTCAAGTTTTGATGAGGCTTTCTTCATATTTTGACAAACTACTCTACTGCCTAGGGATCATACATACCCAAGGCACATAGCACTGGCACTCGCTCAGATCCTGATGGCTGCTGGGCATTTCCTTTTTGCAATGGCTTGGCCTGGAACCATGTACATGGGAACCTTCTTAGTTGGGCTTGCATATGGAGCTCACTGGGCCATTGTGCCGGCTGCCGTTTCTGAACTTTTCGGCGTAAAACACTTTGGGGCAATGTACAACTTTCTCACAGTAGCAAACCCCACAGGGTCACTCATCTTCTCAGGTCTCATTGCCAGTACCTTCTATGACTATGAAGCTGAAAAACAAGCACAAATGATTCCTGGCATGGGCTCACTTGCAGAAGAAGGGCCACTCAAGTGTGAAGGCGCTGTTTGCTTCTTCGTGAGCTCATTGATCATGTCTGCGTTTTGTGTTGTCGGAGCTGGCTTGAGCCTGGTCATTGTTTACAGGACCAAGTCCGTGTACAGACGTCTTTATCGATCTGTCCGGCGATGAAGATCATGCTGAAACTCCCCTGCTACTGTTCCATCATGTACTATAAGTTATTGAATATGTGGTTCAGGAATCAAGATACACGCAGTTAAAGTTCATTTGTAAAGTTTGTAAATATACAAGCCCTTTTTGTCCAAATGTGGCTCTTGTAAATTTTTTTTTTTTTAGAAAAACAGGGAGGTGATCCCCAGTTCCATTATTGTGGCTCTTGTAATTATCATATATACCACATATGCCTGTAATTATCCTCCTGGCATGATCGTGCCTCCTGTGGTTTATGCCAATGCTGAAAACATAATAACCTGCTACTTATTGGACTTTCTTCCTTGTGGTATATGACCTTGTGACTAGTAAATATTGCTTCTTGCATAAGTTTCCTACATGCAGTGATCTAGATAAACTCTTCTATGGCACATTAAGCTCAAGAGGAATTCAAACTGCAAGAAGATTTTAGCATGGTGCGCCACTTTGAACTATGGAGCAGCAGTTTTTCGCTATACCTACTAGGTATGCACCTTCACTATGATCTTAGTTCCATTCTGAAATTGAAAACATCCACAGTCTAGGTTCCAGCTGCTTGCAGCTTCACTCTGTCCTGGCAGCCAAACCTATGATCCTTCTCTTGCAAAGTTATAGGTTCCATCTGCTTGCAGCTTCACTCTGGCCTGGCAGCAAAACCTATGATCCTTATCTTGCAAAGTTACATTGCTGTTTAGGCTTGCGACTACGACATATGTCTCCAAGTGATCTCCCTTCGGTGACTGACATCTATCTAAGCTGATCCTGTGACCTGAAGATTTAGTTTCTAGCTGCTACTGTCAAACAACTCAGTTCTTGATGAACCAAGTGAGAGGAACATAATCTCCTCAGTTCTCACACAACTCTAAGAACATAGCTGCCACATTTCTATAACCAATGTTCAGTTAAATATGAATAGCTGTGATCTCCAGGCTCCATCAAGAGAGTGGAGTGCCAAGATTCATCAGCTGATAAAGACCAAGAGGCATCCTGAAGCTGGATACAACTGAAAGCTGGATGCAGTTCATGTGTAAATGCACAGTACCAAGACTCTTGTGTATATGTTGCCTGCCTACTTTTTGTTTACCTAGCAGTAGCACTGCCATTTATAATCGGTATAAACATCTCTGGATTTTTTTTTGCAGCAGAATAAGTAAGTACCGGCTGTGTCAGTGCTGGTAACACCACTAGATATTTTGTTCTGGTGTTGTTGCTGCTGCTGTCATATAGTATCTATTTATTATTTTCCTCTGGGATACCAGTACAAAGTGCCTGACAGTGATGATGTAGAGAGGGGTGTGTGCTTAAAGAGTAACAGGGAGACTGAGTGGGTCCCACATGGGGTGGAGAAAAAGTTCTCTCTCGCACACACAAGGGAAGGTATCTTCTTAGAAAAATGATTAGGGTTTCACTAGAGAGGAGATTAGGGTTCCCTTTTGTGGATGTTAGTTTTGTGATTCTATTTAACCTAAGCATAATGATGCTGAGAAATACCTGAAACAACCCTGGTCACATCTGATTGATCTAACACCACAGCACTAGGTTACCCCCGTGATGTACCCACGCCATACTACTGTGGTTTTACAGAAATAGCCCCCTAATAAAGTTTTGCGTATGTCTATACGTACCTGCATACATGTACACTATTGGGTAGTAGGGCCCACCTGGACGATATTTAGGACACTTTCCCATGTGATATGCCCCTGTGTTAACGTCAAATCTACAGGTTAAAATAGTAATTAATACCATATTGAATCCTGAATTAAATTAGACCATAAACATATAGGAGTAGAAAAAGCTTTTTGTACGATGCAGAATGGAAATGGCAAGAAAGCCCCTGGAGGGGTTTGGGGCTGGACTGTAGGGGAATTTAATTCAGGGCACCAAATGAGGGCAAAGTTTGAAACTTTTTAAGGCAAACAAAAACAAGGTGGAATAATCTAGTGTTTATTTTTACAGGACACACACACTTCACACACCCACGCACACACACACACACGACCTGACCTACACTCTTTTTCTACTACTACTGCTGTCTGTGCTACCCCTCTCTCGCATTTGGTATTACGATTTTTGGGGCTTTGACTAAAAGTCTTGAGCTAAAAAAGCTTCATTTTTTTTAGAGCTCCTTCCTCCTCCAGAAATAAAACAATTTTTGCAATTTGGGGGAGCCCGTGGCCTCCAATCTCTCCGAATTCGCGCGCCTCCTCGAGCTGATCCGCATGGGTACGTCCTCAGCCTGCTCCCCTCCTCCTTAGCTTTCGATTGTGGTGCTTTTCGCCGCCGGCCGTGGCCTGGCGGGGCAGATCTGGCGGCCTAGGGTTTGGGGCCTGTTCATGGGGAGTTCCAGGTTTTGTGCCCCTGTGGTCAGCGCCGCTGCTGGGTCGGTGCACGGGAGGTGCAGATCACGCGGATCGGTGATTCTCTTGGCTGGATTCCAGCTTTCTTTCCCGGTGCTTAGATTTGTTCATTTCGTTTGGGTTTTCGTGCTGCTCTGGCGGAGCTGCGGTTCCAGATTCTGTGCTTCTGTGGAAGAAAGCTCGGTTGGATCTTTCCCGCTCTGTATCTTGCGTTGCTACTACCAAAGATCACCTTTTTTGGCGAGTTAGTTTAGCTCCGGTTGCTGATCTGCTAAGCTCACAGGTTCCGATTTGTTTTTTGTTCTTTCGAATTAAGGGCATAGCCCCAGCTTCCATTAAGAGAAGAAGCCTCAAGGTTCCGATTTGGTGTGAAGCAAATCTTAGTGGCGCGTAGTCATTCTAGTGAAGTAGATTGGGTGTACAACCAAGTAAATTGGTCGGAGCTGGCGCATAGTATACTTCTAGTGAAGTAGATTGGAGGTGTATGGCCAAGTAAATTTGTCGGGGTAGTCGTTATAGTGAAGTAGATTGGGTGTACAGCCAAGTAAATTCGTCGGAGCTGGCGCGTAGTCAATCTAGTGAAGTAGATTGGCTGGACAGACAAGTAAATTTGTCGGCGCTGGCGCGTAGTCATTCTAGTGAAGTAGATTGGGTGGACAGCCAAGTAAATTTATTGGAGCTGGCGCGTAGTCAATCTAGTGAAGTAGATTGGGTGGACAGCCAAGTAAATTTGTCGGCGCTGAAATTAATTAATGATGTGATAGATTTCACTTCCAGATTGTTTCCCAGGCCTAACACGTGAGAAATTAAATGATTATTTCAAGCTCATGGGACCAAAATTCGTAGTATTGTTTTACATGTTGTCTCAGGTTTCACTTCACTGGCGATGTCGTGCTATGCTTGTTTGCAATTCCACTGAGTACGCTCTATATTTTGTTCCTCAATATTCATAACCTTTGCCGCCGTACTCTGCTGCAGATCAATGGAGATTTCATGACTGTCGAGGTTAGATGAACAGTGGTGTGCACTGAACTCTTGTTCATCCTTGCTCAAGTCCAACTGTCTTGTCGATCGAATTCAAAGGTTGAGATGAGTGCAACTGTGGAGTACAATATGGATGAAGCTGTGAAAGCGCGAACTATCGCGGAGAGCAAGTTTCATGTGCGTGACCTCAGGGGCGCACGCAAGTACGCGATCAAGGCCCAGAATCTCTGCCCCTCACTTGAGGGCATATCCCAGATGGTGTCCACTCTTGAAGTTCATCTTGCAGCAGACTCCAAGATTGATGGAGAGTGTGACTGGTATCGGATCTTGTCCCTAGGCGCATTTGCAGATGAAGAGGATGTCAAGAAACAGTACAGGAAGCTAGCTCTCCAGCTGCACCCTGACAAGAACAAGACAGTTGGTGCTGAGGAGGCCTTTAAACTGATTTCCGAGGCATGGAGTGTGCTGTCTGATACTAGTAGGAAGGCAATTTATGATCAAAAGAGGTCAGATCATTCTGTTGTCAATGTAACCAATGGCATGTATACATATGACAAGAAGGCGACCAAGAGAGCTCGGAAGAATGCTGCCGCTGCTGCCGCGGCCGCTGCTGCAGCTGCAGCTGCAGAGGCTACTACTCGTCCTGCTGGAGTTGAAACTTTCTGGACATCTTGCAATCGCTGTCGTATGCAGTATGAGTACTTAAGAATGTATCTTAATCATAACCTTCTGTGCCCAAACTGCCATCATGCATTCATGGCGGTAGAGACTGGATTTCCTTGCAACGGGAGCAGTTCATCGTTCTCCTGGTCAACCAAGCAGCAGCCGCAGAATCACAATAACAATTCCACCAAAAATTCATATGGCTCAACAAGCAGGACTTCTAGCATTCCCGGGACAGGGCATGGGGGGTACCAGCAAGATAGTACTTATGATTCCTACAACACTCAGAGCTTTCAGTGGAATCAGTACGCCAAGACGACACCTGCAGCTGGTACAAATGCTTACAGTGCCCAACCTTCTGAGAAACCGAGGAGAACGAATGAAGAGAGCTACACATACAACTACCCTACAAGTGGAAACATATGTGACCCTGAGATAACTACTTCAAGGCGTGGCCGGTTTGCAAAGCGGAGAAGGCATAGTAATGATTATAGTGCTGTGGATTATGGTGGAGATAACAAAGACACAGTGGTTGCAAACACAGAAACAATTGCTTTCGCAGATGTAGGACGGGTTAATGGCACTACAGTGGAAAAGTTGAGATCTGCAGTGAGTGTAAAGAGGGCTAATGTTTTGAGAGAGATCTCCCAGATTGATACACGAAGCCTACTTATTGAGAAAGCCAAAGAAGCCGTCAGGGGAAAATTGCAAGAGCTGAGCGTGGCATCATGTTCACGGCATGCAGAGAAAAGGAAGTCGGAAGGGAAGGTATATCCTAGTGACAACAACATAAAGGCAAATGGGGTCCTCTCTGGCAAACCTGGCAAAGGACTCAAGCTATGCAATTCAATAAGTGTTGACACCCAAGTACCTGCAACTGCAGCTGATGAAAAGAATGCAGAACAGAAGCGTGTGCCTGTTTCTATCGATGTCCCAGACCCTGATTTCCATGATTTTGATAAGGATCGCACAGAGAGAGCTTTTTATAGTGACCAAGTATGGGCTACATATGATAGTGAGGATGGTATGCCTCGTCTATATGCAATGGTGCAGAAAGTTCTTTCAATGAGACCTTTCAGAATCCGCATGAGTTTCCTCAACTCCAAATCCAATATTGAACTGGCACCAATAAACTGGGTTGCCTCTGGCTTCCAGAAAACATGCGGAGATTTCAGGGTTGGAAGGTACCAGATTACCGAAACAGTCAACATATTTTCGCATAAAGTCAGCTGGACAAAAGGCCCCCGTGGGATTATCAGAATTATTCCTCAGAAAGGTGATACATGGGCTTTGTACCGAGACTGGTCTCCTGATTGGAATGAGCTTACACCTGATGATGTGATATATAAGTATGAGATTGTAGAAGTTATTGATGAGTTCACTGAGGAGGAAGGGCTGACTGTCATTCCATTGTTGAAGGTTGCTGGTTTCAAAGCTGTCTTCCATAGGCACATGGACCCCAAGGAGGTCAGGAGGATACCAAAGTGTGAGCTGTTTCGGTTCTCACATCAGGTTCCTTCTCGACTGCTGACTGGGGAAGAAGGCAACAATGCCCCAGAAGGTTGTCATGAGCTTGATCCTGCTGCGACTCCAGTGGACCTTCTAAAGGTTATTACAGAGGTCAATGAAGATGCGACGACACAAACTGCTAAAGAGGGCAACTCTGAACACTGAAAATAGCTTGGGTGTCTGAAGTGTGAAATGTACTACACAGATGACAACAAGTCAACATTTGTTTGTCTCTTAGCTCTATTATGCCATCTTATTTTCGGCTGTTGACTTGGACAACACTGCCAGGGCAAGCAGCTTATGTCGCAGACTTCTGACTGGTGATTCGTAGGCACTTCTAACATTCCCCGAGTTCATCGATATCATTCAGAGATTACCCATTTGGAGGCCACTCTCGGTGATTGATGAGGCAAACTAGTGAAAGGAAGCTGAGGAGCCTCATGACTCGCTGATGTTGCTCTGTCTAGGTATGCTGTTCTGCATAGGAGCCAAAATTGAGGGGGGAGCAGCCACTGGGGCTTCCCCATGTACCAGGAAATTATTGATGTACCAATTTACCTAAGTTACTGTATTTTCTTTTAATCTATAGTAATTTGCCCTTATAATGTTGAACTTGATGATTTGGAGATCCTAATTTGAACTCAGTGAACTAGTTCGGCATTTTAATATTATATTTAGTGGAAGTTTCAGCTTCCGTGGTATTTTTTGCTTGGGTTCTTAGTTGGATTGTGATGATTGAAATAATGCAGCTGAAATTACATGCTGGTGCTATTCATGTTCATTCTACTTCTGGAGTTCCGGGACAAATGGTTGCAGCGTAGCCATTCTTGAACTAATAGGCGAAGCTTGTGAATTTTGAACAGCCCGAGGTGACGATCTGATGCTTGCGATCTTTCAGGATTTTTACTCGCTAAGGAGTTTTCTTTTACTTCACTAGAAAAGTTGTTCTGATTTGTTAGCTTTGTACAGAAATATTGAGATTTGCATGAAACAAGAACAAGGAACCAGCCTACCGTTCTATCTGCTGAGCTTTTGTTGTGTTTTCTGTGTCCTGGATCGTATATAACTTTAATCTCAAGCTGATGTACTGAGCAGTTCCTGTTAAACTTGGCCATTCGGGACTTTATTAAGTTAAAGCCAGACACCTGGTGCATTTTCTCCAAAAAAAAAAGAGAGAAAGAACGAGGTATTTTGTTGGGGTTTCTGCTTCAGTAAATGTGTATATTGCAACAATGTTTGCTCTGTATCGATGGAGGTGGGAAGCATAGATTGTTGAAGAACGAACATGGCAAGGGGCAATAAGTTTAGGCCATCTCCACCGGCGCGACCCAAACCCAAACCGTGCTCGCGCGTCCGGATGGGTCGAATCGGACAAAAACACGGTCTAGCGCACGGACCCATCCCTAAAACGGATGGCCGCGACGTCCGGGACGGCCCAAAACCAACCCAAATTTGGGCCTTGTTTGCGTGGCCGCGGACATCGAGGGCTGCCCTCTCGCGTCCTCCTCTTGTCCTCCCGTGGCCCGCCTATCTGCCTCCCAAAACACACTCACTGCACTCCACTTCCAAAACCTAGAGATGGCCGACGAAGCTCCTGCTGCCGCCACCATCGGAGACAAGGCCGCCGTCGAGGAGGCTACTGTCGTGGACGCTCCGGTGGTCCCATAGCCCGCGGCGGCGACGAAGAAGGCGAAGCCCGAGCTCACCGCGGAGCAGAGGGTGATCGAGAGCAAGAAGCGGGCCGACCGGCGCAGGGCTCTCGAATAATGGAAGAAGGAGGCCGGTGCCGTAGAGGAGCGGCAGAGGGCGGCCGAGCAGTTCCAGCTCCTCCAAATGGAGGAGGTGGCGGGGGAGCCTGCTCCGTCGATCGAGCAGGCTCCCCCGCCACCTCCCATTGACATAGAGGAGGACACCACTGGCCATCCCGGCACCATGAACATCGACCAGGAGTCGTTGTTCGGTAACGAGCTCACACAAGCCGCAGCTGCACAAGCTCGAGGTCGCCGGCTTAGCAAAAGAACCAGCAACTACAAGTAGCTGGAGGACAAAATGATCGTCGAGGGATGGTTGGCCATTGGACAAGATCCATTGATAGGTGCCGAGCAAAAGGGGACTGCATTCTGGCGCCGGATCCATGACTACTTCCATGAGCATCGCCGGTACGGGGAGGAGCGATTTGACAACGACCGCAACAAGAGCTCCCTCCAAAAGAGGTGGGGAACAATTCAAACGGAATGCAACAAGTTCTAGGCGGAGTGCTCCCTCCAAAAGAGGTGGGGAGCAATTCAAACGGAATGCAACAAGTTTTAGGCGACGTATGATCACGTGAAGCGGACTCCCGTTAGCGGCATCGGCATGAAGAACTTGGTATAGTTTTTAACCTCAACTTGTCCAAAAGAGAAAGCTTGAGCTTGAAGAGGTCAATGCAAGACGAAGGCTAGGGAAGTTAAGCTCAATGAGAAAGAATTGAAGCTCATTGCAGCGGCAAGGACCAAAGAGATGGAGTTGAAGGAGAGGGAAGCTGAGCTGAAACGGCAAGCCGAGGACAACATGATCATGACCGCCGACTTGACCATCATGAACGAGATGAAAAGAGCTTGGTTCGAGAAGAGGGCAGAAGAAGATCCTAGAAGATACAAATTGAGTTAACAATCTTAATTTGTAATTTTTATATTTGTTCAAACTATGACACAATTTGTTTCTTGGTCAATGCTACATTTTATTTGATATTATTCTATATTTTTTAGATATTATTTATAAATCTGCGTGGCCTAATAACCTATTTCCCAAAGAAATAGATTGGGTGGCCACTCCGTGGGGCATGTGACCCAAACGGAGACGCGGACTCGGGCCGCTATCCGTGCGGCCAGCCAAATGACCCAAAACGGACAACCCAACACGTCCATTTGGGTCATTTAGGTCGCCGCGTTGTAGATGCCCTTATAGAGCAAACTTTGTGTGTGTGACTGTGTGACAACGTGCACCGGATAATCAGGAAGCAGCAAACACAACGACTGAAACACAAATCTTATCTATATCCTGAACGCCAAATCTCAGCCACAAAAGCATTTTAAAGCTAAAAATTCCCAGTTACATCGGAATGGTTCCAGATAAATCTCTGTCAGTAAGCAACACAACAGACAGCAGGTACGAGATTGAAAAGGTGGCACGAGTCAGCGATCACCACAACCAATCGGCTAACCATCTTGAGAATTACATGAGGGGAAGGCTCCACTTGATTTATGCTCCATCAGTGGGGGGCCGCTTCGAGGTGCTGATGTATAGAACTGCACTCATATGAGGGACGTCAGAATAGATACATGCCCTACCAAAAATTGCCACACAAAATGGGGAAAAAAGCACGGGAAGTAGCATGAAATCCAGGACCAGGACATACCGTTGTTGCCTCTGATGAAGGCATCACCGTATTTGTTCTTCAGCTGACCGTTGACGTACTCTTCAGTTTGCTCCATCGCAATGTTCATGTAACCATCCAGACAAGCCAGAATACCTGATCACGAGCAAGTCACTCTTCAGCATCCAAGAAAACACAAGCTAGATGAGAGCAGCTTCTACAGGAAACAGGGCCACATCCTAGTCAGGAAATACTGATTTCCCTTCTAAGTTCAGCACTGATGTAAATATGCTCTATCATGTGTCCTACCATTCAATTTTGATGGGAATGAACATAACCATGTCTGGGTGCTGGCTAGCCCAGTCAAATGGATCATATAAGAAAAATGGAAGCAGCATATGCTAACAGTAGAAATTCAGTGTACAATTTGTTCGCTTCATAAAGTGAGCTACACATACAAGCATGGGCATTGCACAGAACATGTAAATGCAATAGTCATGCTCGTCTGGCATGCAACTTGTTTTATGCACAACATCCATTAGAGAGAGTAGAGTGTAATTAATACCGCCATGTCCAGTCTTTTTATCAAGATAAATTTGCGGAAACAGTCTTTTTTATCAATTACAGATTTACAGTTGTACAAAAAAAAGAGTGTGCAGCAAATAGTCAGTACACTTTGGCATGGCAGAGGTACTCCCTCAATGCCAAAATGTAGTGCATATAAGTTTTTTCAGAAGTCGAACTATATGAAGTTTGACCAAGTATGTAGAAAAAATCTCAGCATCTGGAATACCATTACCCTGTGTTTGGATGGAATGAATCGGTCGTAGAATTGTAGAATTGGAATTAGGATCTTTAATTTAATTCGCTCGTTTGGTTGGGTCTGGAATTGTCGTGCGGAAACTGGAGTCGAATTCCAGCCCGCCCGCCCGCCCGAAGCGTTTTTTATCAAAGGACCGATTCGGAGGGTCGAGGCTCCGTATTCCCCTGGAATCTCCCTCCCCGCATACCGATTGGCAGACGAAGACTTTTGCGATCGCTCCTCGAGACTCCCTTGACCTCCGCCAGGAGCAAGCCGACGCCGGTGATAGAAGTGAGCCTCCTCGCCCTCCTCTCATTCTCCCCACCCAGCCGTCTTCTTCTTTTCCCGTCCGTCCTCTGGCTGTCCCCTACCTGGCCTTGGTCCACCCCTCCATGATCCCACCCCAAACCCTAGTTCGAAGAGCAGAATGAGAACGGGGCCCCGAGGTGAAACGGCGGCGATTGAGTCGTTGCTTTCATAGTTGCTCATGACTACTAGTTCGTGGAGTATGCACTGAGAGAGAGACAATCTCATGGGGAGAATAGAAAAATACAGACATTACTAGTTCGTGGAGTATGTACCGCTGGATTTGACTCTTTCTACTATTCTTTTTTGCCCAAGACAAAACAATCTAGCAACTAGATCGAATGAATCTAGCTACTCACCCCAACGGGCCTGCCCCCGGTGATCACCCGGATGGCCTCACCCCGCTCTTGCCATTCTCTGTCTATTTTCTCTGGCTGTACTTCTATGTCTATTACTTGGTCGATGTGGGGTTTTTTTTTTTGCAGAGATTAACACGGGGTGAGTCCAAGAGAAGGTGTATTTACACAACTTTATATTGTCTAAACTCAAAGAAACATCAAATTCTATTGTTTGTACATCCAAACAGGAATTAGAATTGGGTACACCATTTAACTCCAACAACGAATTCCAAGCGCACCCAAACGACAGAATTTAAATTGCAAGCCAATTCATTTCCATATTGGATTTGGAATTTCCAGTCTAATTCAATTCCAGATACAAT
The DNA here is from genome assembly GCA_030979885.1 of Lolium multiflorum. Classification (NCBI taxonomy): domain Eukaryota; kingdom Viridiplantae; phylum Streptophyta; class Magnoliopsida; order Poales; family Poaceae; genus Lolium; species Lolium multiflorum. The sequence continues at coordinate 203,046,113 of CM061748.1, read as the reverse complement.
TCACTGCATCCAAACACAGTGTTAGATTCATCATGATGTACATTTTCATATGGAATAGATTTGGTGTTGTAGATATAGACAATTTTCTCAATAAACTTGGTCAAACATTACATCATTTGACTTTAAAGAAACTTATATGCACTACATTATGGCAAGGGGGGAGTATACAACTTCAGTAGCCCTTGGGATTACTAGGGGTAGAAGTGAAAACTCTCTGAACTTATGAGTGTACATTCACTTTCCATCAGTAAATCTTCTAATATTAGGGTAAGCTAAACTTTTAGGCTTCTCAATGGTTCTGTCAAGAAAACTAACACAGTACTGGCTACAATTCTTGCATGCAAGTGCTTAGCAGGATAGCAGGATGAAACCGTGCCCACATGAGGACCGAGTCCAAAACCATTTGATCCAGGTGATATTTCCTAACCAGATGCTTGGAATTCAGATCGATCCTCAAGTGGTGTAAATAACCTGCATTCTAGGAGTTGCTGATTTATGCAGGATAAAATGTACTCCCTTCCTCCCAATTTAGGATGCATCTTAGATTTAGTCAAAGTCAAACTTTATAAAGTTTGACAAATTATACATGAAAATATATTAACTTTTAAAATACCAAATGCATATAATACAAAAATATATTTCATAACGGTTCTAATAACATTGAGTTAATGTTGTATATGTTGATATTATTTTCTATACATTTGGTCAAAGTTTACAAATTTTGGCTTTAACTGAAACTAACATGCATCCTAATTTGGGAAGTAGGGAGTAATGAACATCTAATAGATTCTGATCTTAGTAAATTGGGCCGATCACAGGAGCCTTAAATCCTTCAATTTCTGAAGCGTTACTCAAGGGTCGATGAAGAGGCACTTGCGGTAGCGATTAAAAGTGACTTGCGCACAATACACGCTACTCACACTTACCTACAACAAATCAAGGCGAGGATAGAGCTCTGAGGCAAGTAGGATACTTGGCTCAGCAGCACGCTCTAGGCGAAGGAAGGAGCAGTTGGAACTATCCTAGCAGCAGAAATGAGCGTCAACATGCGTAACGAAAGGGTGAACCCAAACTCCATGACCTTGTCTATTTAATTTGGTCTTCCCCGCTGTTGAACATACTCTATTCCATGTATGTCACTTGAACCACCCACATCAAGTAGAGCACGATCTTTTTTATAGAAAAGGCTCAAGATACTTTTTGATGATATTTCTCTTAAAAGTTCCGTTATGGGTTTTATCCCATAAAATCTTGGTGTCGCGACTCGTGAAGGCAAAAGTACTGTACCGCTCACAGTTTAGGCGATTTTGGTATCGGGTGTCCATAATCCCAATAGAAGGGATCTCTTGATTACAATGCACACTTTGAATACAATGTCAGTCTTCTTTAGATTTCTTCACTCGAGCGTGTAGCAGAGTAAGTTTGTACGTTGTAAAACAATCATAACATACGAATGCACATATCAAAATGTGCACATTTGTTGAACTAGTTCTCTACTCGTCAACTTGTCTACAATATCGAGACCTAATTGGTGAAACCTAGGTAGTACCCCATATTCAGCTGTTATCTAGCTCTACAAGGTAAGCTGCTGCTGGCCTGCTGCTACATGAGCTTCAAGCATAGAGCAGTACACGTAACAATGGAGTTACGCTCCTTTGCAGAAAATTAAATTTCACAGAGAAACTAGACCTAAGCATCACATGATACTAACTGAGAAAGCAATCTCGGTGCCTACCTACGTAGCCTAATTGATCTGAACTCTGAGATAATAATAAAAATCCACAAGCAGGCCTTCACAGTAGACCTAATCTATGCCCCCTTATGTCGCGGGGCTCTTCCAAACTGCGCTAAGAAAAGTGAGCGGACTGCGCTTCCTAGGGTTGGCGCTGTAGGAACGGGAGGGGGAGACGGACCTCTGTAGTCGACGCCGGAGTTGAGCTTGACGACGACGGGGCGGCCCCTGATGGACTTGAGGAAGTCCGAGGGCGTCTTCACCGGCGCTGCTCCCCCGCCGCTGCCGGACTTGTCCGCGCCGCCGGTGCTCATCTCTCTCGTTCGTGTGGGTGGGAGGCGGCGAGGGTTGGGTTTGGGTTTGGGCTTGGTTGGGCTGTGTTCGGTGGGGGTTAGATTTGAAGTCTCGGCCTGTTTGGTGTTGGAGGTCGGGACGAACGAGTTGGGTGGACCTGACATGATCCTTTCCGTTCTTTGTGTATCCAACGGTCAGGTGACGCAGGAAAGTCTTTTCATAAGCTGACTGCTTGAGTGCCTGTTTGTTTGGGCTGCAGCTGAACGAAAAGCAGCTGGAGCTGGTAGGATCTGAGAAGCAGCTGGAGCTGGACGGCTGGTGAAATGTAAAAATGATGTTTGGCAATGTGCTTTTCGAACAGCTGGTGGACATACAACTGCTGGTGATTGTCTAAATTACCCCTGGATGTTGAACATGATGTAAGTACTGATGTGATCGGATTAAGCTGATTCTTATTTGTTCTAGCTCTAATAAACGTATCATTTTTAGGTAAAATAATTTTGGGAAAAAATTGGCAAATTTAATCCATAGATTTTCCATGATTTGTGCTCTCTGCTTGGCACAAATGGTGCATTAATAACAACAATTTACACCAAATAACAAATCTGAATCACACATACATGTGCCCTTGCTTGGCACAAATTGTAGAGATCTGTGTTATTGTAGGTGGCCGACCGACGTGGTGGGGCGTGAGGGGCGGAGAGGCCAGGCGGATTCGGGGCGGAGAGTGTCGTCCGGCGGCGCGGCCGGAGAGGCTGGCGGAGAGCTCCGGCCGGCGTGGTGGGCGTGAGGGGCGGAGAGGCCAGGCGGATTCGGGGCGGAGGGCGTCGTCCGGCGACGCGGCCGGAGAGCTCCGGCCGGCGTGGTGGGGTGTGAGGGGCGGAGAGGCTTGGGGGATTCAGGGTGGCGAGCGCCGTTCGCCGGCATGTGCGGAGAGGCTGGAGGAGAGCTCCGGCCGGCGTGGTAGGGCGTGAGGGGCAGAGAGGCTTGGGGGTTCGGGGCGACGATTGACGATTGGTGAAACACATCGAGCCTGGAGGGATGCGGTTCGGGAACGTTTTCTTCCAATTCTGTGCGGTGGCATTGGTTGTAAATACTCTAAACTCTAGTGGTAGTTTCATGTACCGATTCGGTTTTAAGTTGGAAGCTGCGGGAAGCTGCGGGAAGTGCATCCGGAGGTGCTTTTGGGCTTGTAGTGTAATCAGACAAGCGCTTTTATAAGCCTGGACCCAAAAGTTATGTGTTTGTTTGGGCTTGTGCTTAAAAGGACCTAAAAGCAGTAGAAGCTCAAGCTTCAGCCCAAACAAACAGGGCATGAATCCCTTCATTTTAACTATCTGTAGCAGGTACCCCATCTGGCTAAAAAGTGGAAAATAATCCCTAGCATGTGGTACCAGATCGGAAAAACGATCCTAACAAATATGGAAAATAATGCGCGAGGCAATTTTTTTTTGCATCAAACCCCATCGCCTCACGAAAGGATGCATATACACGGATTTTAGGCCGACCCATTCAATTTGATGCATCGCGTCGTTAGGGTTGGTGTGGACATTTGCCCCACCCTGGTTGCTCCTCCACGCTCCCTCTGCCATGTGCGATGGACTCCGGCGTCCCTCTGCCGCCCCTGAAAGGTGTAGCGCACTCCCAATTGTTGTTGTCGTCCATTCCCCCTAGCCCCGCCGCCTCGGGCTTCGCGGACATCCCTGTGGCAACAGCTGCTGTGGCGAAGCGGAGCGGCAGATCCCGCCTGCTTCCTCTACGCCGCCGACTAAGACGCAAGCACATGCGCGACATAAATCAACGGGACGTGTCTGTCCACCACGCCCAACATAAGTGGAAGGCAACTACCAGCCGCGGCCATCCGCCGCCTCCCCTACGTTGACGGTTCCCTCCACAACATCGGGGGATACGCCCGCTACCTGTAGGTAAGAAATTTATGCTATCTCGAATGTGTGATGTGCGAATTTTCCCTTAAATAGATTGTGTTTTCGTTCGTGCAGCCCAAGCGATGCTTCGGCATCGTTCGTGAAAATGCTAGAGTCGAGCGTTGTAGATATCGACAGTTCTCCAATGCACGCGTTCGATGAAAGGTGATAATGATGGATCCAACTACTATTGATGCTCTCACCAAAAAATGGTTGGAGATAAGGAGGGTCGAGATCTTCGAAGCAAATAAGGCAAGAAGAGAGGATGCTTCTGCATCAGCTGCTACTTGTGCTCTAGCTGCGCCGTTTGCTGTTGACGGCGCCCCTGCTAGGACGAACAATGGTGGTGCTAATGGTGATGACAACAATGGTCCTCCTTCTTCGGTTTCATCCACCATGATTAAGAGCATCCCCAGCCGTTGGGGCTCCCCAGGCCGAAATCCGGCGCTATTTAGCGCCGGATGGATGTATTTTTGGCACGGGAGGCCATTTTCCCAGTGGCGAGCCCATGGTCGACTTCACCCACCGCGTGCATAGCGACGGTGTCGGGGAAGGGCAACCGTCGGAGTGCCCTCGTCGCTTTGAACCGCCGTAATGGTCGCGAAGTGGTCTGGAGAGCCTAAACGCCTCGTCGGGAACGGTCGAAGTCGCCTCGAAATTACAACCGCCGTAATGGAGCATGAACTCGAGGAAGAGCAACCGCCGCTCTCTTCGTCCAGAGAACTACATATACGGTTTCGAACGGCCGGCGCCATTCATCTATTCTCTCGTCCACCATCTTCTGTCAACCATGAGCGCGGTCGTGGCCATCGGACACCGGCGAGAAGCCGCGGGATGGCGGCATTGGTGGGATCGCGTTGCATCGTCCGCGACGATTCCCCCGTCCGAAGAAGAATGGGACGGACGAGGAGGAGGAGGACGAGGAGAGGCCGTGGAGCGGCGTGGCCGGCCGTGGAGCAGCCGTGGAGCGGCCGAGCAGGCGGCGAGCGGCCGAGGAAGAAGCCGAAGCGGCGAGGAGGAGGAGGAGGCGAGGCGCCTTCCGACGAGGAGGTGACGAGCCCGCGCCGCCACGACGATGAGGCGGGGCCATCTAGGAAGAAGTAGAAGTTTTAGTTTGTTTTTAAGTTTTTATATGTAATTTTTATGTTTATTCGAACTATATATAATTATGTTTATTCGAACTATATATATTTTGACTGGGAATTCAAATCTTTCGTTCGACGATGGTCTTGCCGTAGATCGGGAAGACAAGGGTTGTGCCGTAGATCGGGGAGACGAGGGTATTGCCGTAGAAACCCATGCCATTGTCGCCGACAGTCGGGCCACCAAACGTTTCCCGCGATTTCGTTTCGTCCGGAGTCCCAGCGCCCGGGGCCGGGGATGGCGTGGGATCGCCGGATGAAACTAGGCCCAACAACGAGAACGCGGCCGATTTACGCCGTCCGGATGTAAAAAACGCTCGCCGGGGGCCTGTTCGGGGGGACGAGTGGAGATGCTCTAGCTAACTGTCGTACATCGTATGCTAACTTGTTGGAACTATGCTTTTCTTTCAAACATTGATGCTCTTTTGAACTATGTGGGTTTCCTTCCCTAGCACAGCATGTTTTTAAAATTTAATGTCTGCCACACACATGTTTTCAAAATTTAATATCTTCCACACCCAAGGGAAACGAAGAAAATCTTCCAAATAATATCGTGGACCGTGACAAAGACACATATATTGATCGATCAACACGTTCACGAGAAATGAAAATAGATCTCAATGACAGAAGAAGCAACGCAAAAGTTACAATTCTCACGGCAGCCCCCGCCCTAACCGCAAAGAAGGACCAAAAATAAATTTTTGCAATGCATCGAGTTGATTTTCGAAAAAAAATCCACTTCGTTGAGCGGAAACAAATCAACGAACTATCGAATATATCGTGCTCACACCTTTATCCCCTTCCCTTTTCCTCTACCCCGCGGCCGGCGTCATCCCTCCACTCCACCCAAAAGAGTGGAGATCCGTACCGAATTGGCTCGATTTTCTTCCGTAGGCGACGAACCCTAACTTGTTTCGATTTCTTCCGATCTTCAGTTTTTCTAATTTCTACTACTATTTCTCTCCAATCTGTCTAGATTTGGCGTCGTCGGGGGGAGAGCCGAATTCGATCTGAAAAATGGGGTGGTTCCGCGCCGCGTCGGGCATAGCCCGGGTGGCGCTGCGGCGCAACCTGGCGCGCGCCCCGGCGAGCCCGTTCGCCGGCCCCGCGCGCCGCCACCTCCACTCCACAACCCCCCGTCGGTTCGCTGCGCCGGAGCCCCGCGCGGTGCCGCTCTCGCGCCTCACCGACAGCTTCCTGGACGGGACCAGCGGGGTCTACCTGGAGGAGCTGCAGCGGGCGTGGGAGGCGGACCCAACCTCCGTCGACGAGTCCTGGGACAACTTCTTCCGCAACTTCGTCGGCCAGGCGGCCACCTCGCCGGGCATCTCCGGGCAGACGATCCAGGAGAGCATGCGGCTGCTCCTCCTGGTGCGCGCGTACCAGGTGAGCGGCCACATGAAGGCGCGGCTGGACCCGCTCGGCCTCGAGGAGCGCGCCGTCCCGGACGTGCTCGACCCGGCCTTCTACGGCTTCTCCGACGCCGATCTGGACCGCGAGTTCTTCCTCGGGGTCTGGCGCATGGCCGGGTTCCTCTCCGAGAACCGCCCCGTGCAGACGCTCCGCTCCGTGCTGGGCCGGCTCGAGCAGGCCTACTGCGGCACCATCGGCTACGAGTACATGCACATCGCCGACCGCGACAAGTGCAACTGGCTCCGGGAGCGGATCGAGACGGTGAACCCCAGGGAGTACGCCTACGACCGCCGCCAGGTCATGCTCGACAGGCTCATCTGGAGCACCCAGTTCGAGAACTTCCTCGCGCAGAAGTGGACCACCGCCAAGCGCTTCGGCCTCGAGGGCGCCGAGACCTTGATCCCGGGCATGAAGGAGATGTTTGACAGGGCGGCTGACATGGGTGTGGAGAGCATTGTCATTGGGATGCCGCACAGGGGCAGGCTCAACGTCTTGGGGAACGTCGTGCGGAAACCCCTGCGGCAGATCTTCAGCGAGTTTAGCGGGGGTACCAAGCCTGTCAATGAGGGGGAGGGTTTGTATACTGGGACTGGCGACGTCAAGTACCATCTGGGGACTTCGTATGATAGGCCTACTAGGGGTGGGAAGCACATCCATCTGTCGTTGGTTGCGAATCCAAGTCACTTGGAAGCGGTCGACCCTGTTGTTGCCGGGAAGACCAGAGCGAAACAGTACTATTCTAATGATCTTGACAGGACCAAGAATCTCGGGGTGCTGCTGCATGGCGATGGAAGCTTCTCAGGGCAGGGTGTTGTGTACGAGACCCTGCATCTCAGCGCCCTTCCCAACTACACCACCGGTGGGACCATTCATCTTGTCGTAAACAACCAGGTTGCATTCACTACCGACCCCATGTCGGGGAGGTCTTCGCAGTATTGTACGGATGTAGCCAAAGCCGTCGAAGTTCCAATTTTCCATGTCAATGGTGATGACTTGGAGGCAGTGGTTCGGACATGTGAGCTTGCTGCGGAGTGGAGGCAGACATTTCATTCTGATGTAGTGGTGGATATTGTTTGCTACCGTCGATTTGGGCATAATGAGATTGACGAGCCCTCCTTCACCCAGCCTAAAATGTACAAGGTATTACCCCCTCCCCACCTCGAAACAGAAAGAGAACTGAACACCACTATGATTATGACCTGGCAGAATTCTATATGTATTTTCTCTTCTATTCCTTCTGTTCATGATGTCAGTCCTGATCATTCCTTACCTTTTGAGTAAAGATATCTCCTTAACTCTAGTTAATTTATCAATTAGTCAACAAATCTGTCAGCCATAAGTATTTTATACTTGCCTAAATTGGTTTGCAGAAGTAGAACGATTGCCATAAGTCGGCAATAACACTGATCCTGCATAATCTCTGGTTTACATTTTGAAAGTTGTTCCTATATTTGTGTCAGATAATTAGGAACCATCCGAGTGCACTTGAGATATATCAGAACCAGCTGTTAGAATCGGGGAAGATCTCCAGGGAAGACATCGACAACTTACACAAGAAGGTCAGCACTATACTGAATGAGGAATTCAAAAAGAGCAAAGATGATATCCCCAACAAGAGGGACTGGCTTTCAGCTTACTGGACTGGGTTTAAGTCCCCAGAACAGATTTCACGTATCCGAAACACCGGGTAAGGAGTTCTTTCCCTACAGTTTGATTGTTTCCTGTGTTTCTTATGCACATATATTTGATGTTATGCATTTGCGACCATGCAGTGTCAAGCCAGAGATTCTGAAACGTGTTGGAGAAGCCATGACAACTCTGCCAGAAACTTTCAAGCCTCACAGGGCTGTCAAGAAGATTTTTGATCTGCGTCGCCAAATGATTGAGAGTGGGGAAGGCATTGATTGGGCCGTGGGTGAAGCACTTGCTTTTGCAACTCTTATAATTGAGGGGAACCATGTTAGGTTAAGTGGCCAGGATGTTGAGAGGGGTACTTTCAGCCACCGGCATTCTGTCATCCATGACCAGGAAACTGGAGAGCAGTACTGTCCACTTGATAATCTTGTCATGAACCAAAACGAGGAACTATTTACTGTAAGCAACAGGTATGGATTGGTGCCTGCTAGTTTTCCGGTTACTTCAGTTATGCTTCTTACAACAAAATACAAAATCAGCATAATGGGTAGACCAAAACCGTATCAGCTAGTTCAGGCATAATGTTAGTTTTATGTTCCACATAGTGCGTGATTGCATATTCATATACTAGTGAACTTTAGGCTGCCATGATGCATTAGTAATCAAAATTTGACAGTAGACATATGGATTTGACCAATATGCTTTATTATCAACTCTTTTACTCTGAAAAGGAGAATTGACCATGCACCTTTCATTTCTAAGGAGATAACCGGAGATGCAATTTGGGTTTCCAAAACTATAACTTTGTAGATTCGTCCTTAGAGTTGTACTGCCAAATTACTGGCATTGTTTGCTGACATAGTGCTTACTGGGTTTGTATCCGTTGAATTGGCCAGCACATAGCAGACATGTTGGTCAGGAATGAAATCATGGTTAGGTGTTGTATAGTTTTCGAGCATTATAAGTTCTGAGATGATCTAGATAGCAATAAAAAAATCAATACTAAGATGAAATAATTGCTATATCAAAACAACATGCAATATATACTTTGATATAGAAGGTTGGTTTCTAGTTTTCTACATGCTCATAGCTGTCTTGAACTGTTAAAAAATCTGAAGCAACAAAAGGATAAGAGGAAAGTCTGGACTAATTGATTTATAATCTCTTAACTGACTGAATTATATTTTTAGATAGAAAATATTTTCAGGGGTGCACCTTTTAGGAGTCATAACCTTGTCATCTGGTATAACTATTAAAATATATAGGCATGTCCTCACTTCATGCATATCTTTGATATTGATCTGCCTTTGTTATGACCTGATATGTTCAAGAATTTGAACAGTTCCCTGTCAGAATTTGCTGTTTTGGGCTTTGAGTTGGGCTATTCAATGGAGAACCCGAACTCACTAGTTCTATGGGAAGCACAGTTTGGTGATTTTTCAAATGGAGCTCAAGTGATATTTGATCAATTCCTTAGTAGCGGGGAGGCAAAATGGCTCCGCCAGACTGGGCTTGTCGTTTGCCTTCCTCATGGTTATGACGGTCAGGGGCCTGAACATTCTAGTGCAAGAATGGAGCGCTTCCTTCAGGTATAATTTTACTATGGTTGCAAAGACGTGGACATAAGTATCTCTTGTGTTAAAAAGTATTCCCTGTTCCAATTTTTTTTTCTAGATACGGATGTATCTATAAGTAAGATATGTATATACATCCGTATCTAGACAAAGTTGAGCAGCTTTTTTAGGAATGGGGGAGTACTTGTATTACATATGCACGTAAAAGGAACATATGGCACAAGCTCTTACTGTAAAATAGCTATTGCACAATTTTATCATGACATACATGCACAGGGCTGGAACTGTCATAATTATGCACTCTACGTTTTACTACTTCCTCGGATCCAAACTAATTGAGTCCACTTTGTCTAGATACGGATGTATCTAGTCAACAAACGCATCTAGGTACATCCGTATCTAGACAAAATGGAGTCAATTAATTTGGATCGGAGTTAGTATATATATTCTGACGGCATTTTCCAATGAGACTAACTTACAAATAAAAACTGAAAACATTTCACTGACGTATAGCACCCATTAGTCAGCATGTCAGAGTTTGACAAATTGACAATAGAAAAAAATCCACGTATGGCTATTAGCACTTGATATGACTTCATGGAAATCAGCAATCCATGTGCTGGAACCTTAATTTACTTTTCTTGTACTTTATTTACAATTTTGCTCTCCCAACTCATTGCCCACAGGTTTCTGTTGGGTTTCATCTCTAGCCATACCCCAACTTGCTGGGGACAGAAGGCTGTTGTTGTTTTTTCCATTCATTTTCTTGCTTATTATTATGTTTTTAATGTTCACACTATCTGATAAGGACAAAGCTAAATACCTCTTCATGAGTGCATGTTAATTGTGCAGAATATTGTATTGTCTATTCCCCTACTTTTGACTTCAAAGTTGTAACTGTACTGGATTGATGGATTTTATCTGCACTTCTATATTATACAACTTACTATGAGTCGTAGTCCACAACATGCGAGAGCGAAAGTCATGGATAATTGAAGAAAGATGTTCAACTGTAGTTCATTTAATTTAATACTTCAGAAAATGTTTATGTTAGATTGCACATTTAGTTTGCATATTCCTTTTGTTCTAACCACATTCCTTTTTCATGAATATCAATAATTGTACTTCAGATGAGTGATGATAACCCCTATGTTATACCTGAGATGGATCCAACAATGAGGAATCAAATCCAGCAGTGCAACTGGCAGGTTGTGAATGTCACAACTCCTGCAAACTATTTCCATGTTCTGCGTCGACAGGTGAAAATCTTGATACTTTCCCCCCTCCTGGCGTTAACAACCATCTTAGGGTGCATCAGCATATATATTTCTTTGTTTTCAGATACACCGCGATTTCAGAAAGCCTTTAATTGTGATGTCTCCAAAGAACCTCCTTCGTCACAAGGACTGCAAATCCAGTCTATCTGAATTCGATGATCTTGCGGGCCACCCTGGATTTGATAAGCAAGGGACACGCTTCAAGCGTCTGATAAAAGACCGGAATGACCATAAGGACCTTGAGGAAGGAATCAGACGTCTAGTTCTTTGTTCTGGAAAGGTATCATGTATCACTTTCTGCAAGCTCGTCCTAAATGGAACTTTCTGGAAGCTGTGCTTTTGCAGACTCAGTTTTTCAGCTAGCCATTTTAAAACTAACTTTGCGATGATGTAGGTGTACTATGAATTGGATGAAGAAAGAAAGAAATCGGATCACAATGATGTTGCGATATGTAGAGTGGAACAGCTCTGTCCATTCCCCTACGACCTCATTCAGCGCGAGTTGAAGAGATATCCAAGTACGTGGAAAATAATACGTTTCTCAAATATTCCATCGATTCACTATCTCGACTAGTATTGTTTTTTGTTGAACACATAAAATGTTGCTTGTTATTGCATTAGGCTAGAAAATCTATAGTACTCTTCTATCTTACTGGCTAATGAGGGATTTAGTTTGGATGGGCATATGGGAGCATTCAAAACAAACGAGGATTCAACATGAGAAGATGGAAATTAGAAGTTCTTGGGATATTAGTAGATGCAATACAGTGCTCAATTTTATTGTGTGATGTCTCTTCAATCCTATAATCCTAAATAAGGAACACAAAATAGTTGACCGATCATGTAGTGCTCACCTGCGTATCATTGATTGACTAGGTTACTTGTTACTAGTTGCATTTTTGTTGGGGCGGTACCCTGGCAGGGACGAGAATACCCACATTGTTTGCTTCAGTGAATCCTAGTAAATAATTGCAAAAAAAGATGGCAAATCCTAGTAAATCAAAAACGGCTTATATCATCTGTGTGTTTCTGTTGTGCAGATGCTGAGATTGTTTGGTGCCAAGAAGAACCGATGAACATGGGGGCGTACACGTACATCAATCCTCGCCTGCTGACCGCGATGAGGGCGCTTGGTCGTGGCTCCATTGACGACATCAAGTATGTTGGAAGGGCACCATCTGCAGCCACAGCTACAGGTTTCTATACCGTCCACGTGCAGGAGCAAACCGAGCTGGTGAAGAAGGCGCTGCAGCAAGACCCAATCAACTCTCCGTTCTGAAACTGTAGATTCTTTGAATAGGCATCAGAACCTCTGATTCTACCAATACACAAAAGCAGGTGTAGATTATACCTGTGAAGCAATTTGGTGAATAATCGTCTCGGATTTTTGTTGAGACAATCGTCTCGGATGTTTTACCGCCAGTTAGAAACGGCCTGAGGTCTATTTTGAGTGCATTTTTTTCCTCTGTCGAAGCTTTTGGTCTACATCCTTTTTGTGTTTTTGAATGTACAAGGTAAACAAGCTCCAGCCGAGGAGAGGTTCTTCCTTATGAATAAAGAACTGTATATCCAGTAATACTGATGTATGTACGTTCCTATGATACATACCTACTGTACTGCTGTGCCTAGCATATGATTCCAGTCTGTCTCTGCTAGCACTGAAGCACATGATGATGCTCTCTGAAATACTTGGAGTGGAACTGTACATAAGGACAGTTCAGTGAAGCAGCCACATTGCCGGACAGTACCCGTTCCCAGACCAATTATATGAGTCACTTATTATGCTGTTTCCTGTGATATGGTATTTACGAACTCGCCGTTTTTTGGTTTAATCCAATTTGGACGGCAGCACTTGATTGGTAGAGAGTTACTATCAGTTCTGAAAGATATTTCCAATCCTATAATTGTCACATGATATCCCCAGCAAACTGAATTTTTGGAATCTTTCAAGGGAAAACTGGAACGGAGCTACCTGGGCCTCCCAAACAGCCCTGGGCCACTACCAGGCTGTTAATTGCCCGGACGATCGCTTGGTCTGAAGGAAAAGGTAGTAAGAAGATAAGCATACGCACAGTGTTTCGTACACTCATTAATGGAGCTTAAGGCAGGGACCAGCTGCGCAAATCCAAGCGTGATCTCCCTGTCAGTACCGTCCGAGCACTAATAATACTCACTTGATCTTACCCAACTGGCTTTTGTTTGTGTCCCTTGCACAAAGCACTGATTCATTGAACGGCACAGCTCGATAGCAGGGACCGTTGTGCGTCAGAGATCGACGAGGGAGTCTTTCTCTATCTGCCGACCTAGGATTCAAACATGTCAGAGACCGAGGGAGTGTAGCTCGTCTTTTTTAAAATAAAAAACGGCATTTAAAAGTTTCAAAAATATGAAAACATAGATGTAGACAATGTTTCATTCTACCAGTGCGCAACATCTGAACTCACGATACCATTTAAAGTATTTCAAGTTTAAAATTTGCAAGTTGGTAGAATAACACAACATTGTCTACGTGTAAATTTAATTTCAGATTTTTTTTAAAATTAAATGCAGTTTTTGAATTTTTCAAAAAAGGGCTACATATAGGTCGAGCTACATTTGTGGTTTCAGAGGGCCAGTTCAGCTTGTATTGTAGGATTTCCAAAACGAGGGGCTAGGAGAAACGTAGGAGTATGATATCATGGCATGTTATACCCTGCATGAATTAAGGATACATGTGTATTGCACAACTTTACCACTATTGTATCATTGTATGCATGTCCCTGTGTTCGTCAATACATTTGACAATTATTTTCATGGAGACTATGTTATTTACGAAAGAAAATCAAGATAGGTTGAACAAGTTATGGTTGTACATGCAATACAAAACACGTTAAACCAAAAAATTACAAAACTCGAAATGTTAATGTTTTGAAGAAGAATACTGAAATATGTATACAAGCAGCATCATCAAAAGTAACAAGTAAATGTGAAATAATAAGTACCCCCTCATTTTCAATGAAAAGTCAAGTCAAGTAAAATTTAGCTAAACTTTTAGAAAGAATTAATAACTATAATATTATATAGATATCATATGAAAATATAACTCATGATGGATCTAAAGATATTAATTTTGTACATTTTACATGTTAATAATTTTAGAAAAACTTGATCAAACTTCCTTATTTTGACTTTACATATACGCTTTATTTATTGGAACGAGGGCAGTATCAAGAATAAGCAGGGGAAATTATGTAGGCAAAGCCATTATCTGAATTACTTAAAACCCCATCATAGTTAGGCAAATCCATTATCTGGAATAAGTGCGAGAGAGAGTATAACACAGACCTAGACACATGCACACTTGCACAAGGCCTGAGAAAATCAGAGTCATGCAACTTCAAGATCGACAGAGTCATCACAAACACCTTGCTATTCATGGGAAAGTCACCTCACATCTAGCGTTTGATGGGCCAGGATGTACAACTTCCACACATGCTCTGTTTAGCCCCAAACAAAACTAGGTTGTGCTTGATTTTGATATCTGTACAGTTTAAGTTATCAGGAAGAGTCAGCTTTATTATCTCTCTCAGACTCTCACTCTTTCCTCTATGTATATTTATCTTGTATCTAAATGAATACTCAGTTGGTGCTGTATATTTGTACAGATATAAAAAAAAAATCCTGTTCCACACGGGCACCGAGATATACTGTAACACCAGCCACTGTTAGGAACAAAGAAGGGACATGTCCTTGACTGCACGGACGCGCTATTAAAGGCAATTAAAAAGACCATCGAAAAATAACATGTGAGGAATGGAAATAGGCAACACTGCACATAATGCCTGCCTGCTCCAGTTCCGTGAAAGCTTGCAGCCCACTGTATATGTGAAAGGACAGCTCAGTACATTAGTAAATGCCCGACACAAATTTAACCCGAGGTCCTTGAATTGGTAACAAAAGGCCAATCAGGCATCGAGACAGCATCAAACCTTTAAATCCTGGCGATCTCAGCGAAATAAATGTCTCCCTGAATAAAAAAACGACGAGTAGGTAGCATCGCCCACGTTCATTTTTCTAGCCGTTGCTGCTCAATTTTTTTTTTTGAGAACACGGTAAACGGAGCCACAAACAGCACGTCTCTTACGCATCACGCACACCTTCCTATAGTACCTCCGGGGTGAGACATATCTTGAGGTTGTGAAGTCAGCATCTTGTTGCACGTCACCTACCACTGAAAGCATATCGCTGGTTAAATCCTGGAATAAATCCAGATAAATGCAAACACCCATGTCAAGTCTAGGACCTGAACCTGGGTGGACTGGTTCCACCACAAGGGACCTAACCACCAGAGCCAAGCTCTGTTTGCCGTTGCTGCTCAATTTGTTCCATTTTAATTCTTAATTAGTTCTAATTTGCAAGGGTGCCCACAGGAGACATGCATGTACTTAATCCCAAACCTTTGTTTTTTTAGGAAAGAAACCAACCATGATGTCTCCCAAAATGGTGAAAAGGATACACACGTTGAGATCAAAGTACAATCCGCCCCCGAAACCAGCGAAAATATGGTAAAAAAAGCAAGCCACGCCAGTGTTTGGACCGAGCGCATTAGGACTAAATGTACCAAGATGCCAACAAATGGAAGTAGAATCAACCAGATCACCACAAAAGTTGTCCTACCATTAGTCCCGTGAATGAACTAGGCCACAATATGTCGATGGGAACTATCGCACTCCACATGCAGGAGCTCACCCTAAAGCTCAAGCCAGACCCGCCAAATGCTCCATCTAGCAGACAAAGCACACCCTATTGCATCACACTCACCCTCTGCCCGACATCACCATGATCATAGATCACAACCACAAATAAACTAGAGAACGTTGGATGCTAGAGTCAATGCCTTTAGGAAGGTCACTCTACGAGAGCATCGATGATGCCAAATCTAAAACATGTCATATGTTTTCACCCGGAGCACTAGAAAGGACGAGGAGAAGCACGACGACACGTTCAGTAAGGACACAACACCCCATGGGCATCGTTACAACCAGTGGCGGAGCTAGACAAAACTTAATCAGGGTGCACAACCTAGTAATATGAACTGATTTGACTTAACAGGGTGCACAAATCATAGATTATAGGGGTGCACACACTAATTTTGGAGCTGATTGCAAGGTTAATTTCCTTTTTACCCTGGAGCACGTGCAGCCCCTTGGGTACATGCAGCTCCGCCAGTGGTTACAATTGACTCCGGCCGTGTCAGGCTAGAATTTCGCATCAGCCAAAGTTTGTCTCTTACGTATATGAGCTTGAGCTATCGCTGGGCCGCCTATCACATCCCATCCTTGAGGTGTGACACCCTACTTGTCTTCAATCCGTGCTTAGGAGGACGACACACCAAACCTGGTGGCACGGAACCCTAATCACGTCCAAGCCGCACTATGGAGGATGACAATTAGGAGCAGTGGCGTAGCTATGTACAAGTCGGGGGGGCCCCCAGCTTTTAGAAAATTAGTGAAGACAAAAAAATGACTTATAGTAGAAATTTTTGAGCTTTTTGCCCCCAGATCATAGTTTTTTCTGGTTTGCCCCTCCAGATTTTCTGGCAAGCTCCGCCACTGGTTAGGAGGTCCAACCTTATTTTGAACTCCTATAACTACTTATTTACTTCCTATAAAAGCAAATTAGTACGATTAAATGTGATTTAGGGCAGGAGGATCGTGTGCATATATGTTGATATAATATCTTCAAAGCTATTGGTGGATTCCAACCAACGGGTTATGAATTCATTCCCGTCAAGGAAAACACATTAGCCTATCCATCAATAATAGGAGCAGTAAACATTAGAACGTCATAATCGTGACCAATATACTCCTTTTGAACTTTTGCGCTTGCAAGCAAAGGGCATGTTGTTAGGATTTTTTTGCATTTCTTGAAGTATACGTCGTTCATGGTACATAGACTAATTTCTCCGTGTGCGTGTGTGTTTTCAGTTGTTCTAGAAAAGCTTCAGTGGTTTGCCTTATACTACTCTTCAGTTCCTTTCTCCTTGTACCAAATACCAAAAGACCCTATCATCTTCTTGTTGGGATGCTAATACAGGACAAAAAGAGGAATTAAAAATCATGGAAACCAACAAGTGCGTTTTAAAACTCTTAAAGCACGCGACAGACAGGTGTTTGTGCATGCACGAGCCATGGTATCTGTATTTGAGCTGGAAAAAACAACTGGCTGGGTGTAGTAGTAACTGAAAAAAGGCTGGAAGCTTTTGTCGATTGAGAATAATCTTTTGCCGATATACAAGCCCTTGATTTAGCACTCCAATGAAAGAAGAAAAAGGAAGTCGCTTTGAGGGGTACGGCCACACGAGGGAGCACGGCGAGGTCTTGAAACCGTGCAAGCCAAGGTCTTCTTGGCTCTAGTTTTGTGGCGTCCAATGGATTCAGCACTAGCCTTGAGGCTAAATAGGAAAATCACTAGAGGTACTAACAAAATCACAGCCATTATGGTGTGGTAGAACAAACCTGGTAGAATATAATTATTGTTTTTATTACGAAGATTCACTATATTTGAAGATTTTATAACTTGAATGAATAGTAGCATGTTAATTTCCTCTTAGCCGTCCATTATGTAAGCTGACGATAAAATGGAGGCCACCGAATACCATGCACATATCCAACACGTCACATCTTGTAGAATGTTCTCGTACATACCTGGCACCCAAATGCAAGACGTATTATTTTGTGTGTATAATGTGCACCGAAAAGAGAGAAAAGAAAAAGAAATCGGGAAGATAGAGATGCCAAATCGTTTCCATGCGGATCTTGCAGCCCTTGGCGGTGCCCACCCGCTACATAAGGCGAGTGAGTGACACCACCCGTCCACCCTCCACCCCAACTGGTACTAGTGTTTGTACTACCCAGCGACACCACCCACAGAGAGCGGCAGAGGCAGAGCCACCACCACCACCACCCACCCACAAAGAAGCAGAGCACAGGAGGGACGCACGCCATGGGCGAGGTAAGCATGCTTCCTTCCTTCCTTGCTCGCTGCATTTCTTGGTGTGAGAACCGGACTGAATCTTGACCCGACGCTGTTCTTTCGCAGGAGGAGAAGAAGGCGGAGGAGAAGCCCAAGGAGGAGGTGGAGGCGAAGAAGGAGGAGAAGCCCAAGGAGGGCGGGGAGGAGGAGAAGCCCAAGGACGAGAAGCCCGCGGAGGGGGAGGGAGGAGACAAGCCCAAGGAGGGGGAGGAGGCGGCGCCGCCGCCGCCGCCACCACCGCCGGAGGAGGTCGAGATGCGGGTCTACATGCACTGCGAGGGATGCGCCAGGAAGGTCAAGAAGATCCTCAAGAGATTCGACGGTAATGCGCCCCTCCTTGCCTCGCCAGTCTCCGCTAATTAGTCCTTGCTCTGTAATCTCCTCTGTTCTTTGCTGCATCGGGATTCACTGTCAAAGTAAATATTTTCCAATTTTGAACTAGTAGGTAGATTTCATCTCCTCAGGTTAACATTTTTTTCAAATTCTTTGGACCTTTTTGGGAATGTTTTGGGGGAGTGGGTGCTTAGTGGACCTTGATTCATGGACCTCGATAGTGGTTTTCTTAGTGGTAAACCTGTGGTCTCCTTGTGGCTATCGGAAGCTAGCTAAAGCTAAAGGTGAATCTGTCTGGTCCTCAGATTTGAGAGATATGTTGTGGTTGGCTTCTTGTAAAAAAAAAAGTTTAGTATTTCCTTATGTCCTTAGTTAAACAAAAGATCCTGATTTTGTGTTTTTCTCTGTGCTTGTGCTGTTCTGGAGTCTAATCAAGGGATATTGTAAGGTTGTTCCCGGTGGAATTCAGGGTGGACCTAGTCAGTAGGTGGCCTAAGCTTTTAAATAATCAGATTCACCTAATTAATAAGATCCTCCTTTCTTATAAGCTCCCACATGAATCTGGTATAGTTGATTAATCGT
Organism: Lolium multiflorum; assembly: GCA_030979885.1. Lineage (NCBI taxonomy): Eukaryota > Viridiplantae > Streptophyta > Magnoliopsida > Poales > Poaceae > Lolium > Lolium multiflorum. The sequence continues at coordinate 203,027,192 of CM061748.1, read as the reverse complement.
GTGAAGGGAATGACTTGAGATCCGAATGGCTTTTCACTCCAAAAGGTTGGAGTACATTCCAAGAGAATGACAGCCTTGAGTATACAACGCCCTTGAGGCCACATGTTATCAAAAGTGGAGCTGATTCCTCAATCATCTCCAAATGCTCAAAACTTTCCATGCATCTCTGCATATTCTCCATGCACTACTTGTTGCTATCAAGGGAAATTTGAGATTGTTTGCCTCAATCTTAGTTCTACCTATGTAGTGCCACATCTGAAAACTTTTTTGTTGGTGTGGATACAGGAGTGGACGAGGTCATCGCCGACTCTAAGGCACACAAGGTGGTCGTGAAGGGAAAGAAAGCGGCCGCTGACCCGATGAAGGTTGTGGAGCGTGTTCAGAAGAAGACTGGCCGCAAGGTGGAGCTTCTCTCACCGCTGCCACCACCTCCGGAGGAGAAAAAGGAAGAGGAGAAGAAGGAGGAGCCCGAGCCGCCGAAACCTGAAGAGAAGCCCAAGGAGGTGAACAGCCTTAACCAATGCCCACAATGCAGTACTAGTTTGTATGCCAATTTCAGTTCTAGTTCAGATTTGATAAACTGACACGACAATGTTCAATTCTGAAGCCACCTGTGATCTCCGTGGTGCTGAAGGTGCACATGCACTGCGAGGCCTGCGCGCAGGCCATAAAGAAGAGGATCCTCAAGATGAAAGGTGCGTAATTGGCCACCATGCGATTGCTTGTCCTTTTCATTTCGCATTTCGCGTCATTTTCAGTACGAAATCATCTATATGTAGGGTTTCTCTGCTTTCTTTTCACTAGCTCCTCCTACAATTATTAGTTTGCTATGTTTCATGCTTGATGAATCATAGTCTATTTCGTGATTGAGCAAATCTTTTGTCTGATGCAATGATGAAAAAGAAGGGGATTCCCTCTTTTAAGTCGATCGGTGAAACAGAGCCAAAATGTGGGCCTTGTACCTGCAGTTCCTTTTCTTGTGAAAGATGCAGATTTGCTTGCCGATAAGATTCACTCCTACACCTACCTGTCTGTCTAGAAACCGTGAAAGATAACTCTGGGTTTTTTCAGCCTAAAACCATACTGCTAGATTAGTTTCAAGATCCATGATACCTGTTCTGAATTACTGAATTTTGTTTGGTTCACGTTTATGCAGGAGTCCAATCTGCAGAGCCAGACTTGAAGGCGTCGGAAGTGACGGTGAAGGGCGTGTTTGAGGAGGCCAAGCTGGCTGAGTACGTGCACAAGCGCACCGGCAGACATGCGGCCATCATCAAGTCAGAGCCGGCTGCCCCGGCCGAGAAAGCCGGCGAAGGCGACGCCAAGGATGAGAAGAAGGCGGCTGAAGGCGGCGAAGAGAAGAAGGACGAGAAGGATGAGAAGAAGGATGACAAGGAAGGAGGCGGAGAGGAGAAGAAGGATGAGAAAGAGAAGGAGGGTAGCAGCGGCGAAGAGAAGGACAAGGACAAAGAGAAAGACGCCGGAGCTATCGCCGCCGCAAACCTGTACATGCATTACCCACAGTTCGCGTTCCCCGGAGGATACTACGCGCCACCGCGGCCAGGATACGCCGCCTACCCTGCCTACCCTCCGCCGCCGCCGGCCTACCCGCCAGCCTACCCGCATTACCCGCCGCAGATCTTCAGCGACGAGAACCCCAACGCCTGCTCCGTCATGTAAAAAAATTAGAACCTTGGGTTGTGGTCTAGAGTGGGAGAAAAATAAGAAGGGAAAAGGGACCGCGTAATTGAGGGGGTGTCATTGCAACACAAATGAAGGCCCTTGAGCAAAGCAAATGGCAGCTTGAAGAAAGCACCAGGCTTTTTTGCGGTCAGGCTTTTCTTCTTTTTGAACTTTTTATGCTGTTATTTAAACCTTTTTCACCCTCTCTGTCTCTGGTATAAAAGTAAGTCTGGACTTCCGGGTCAGCTCATGGATGTTCTTTATCTTATGTAGATTTCTTTTTTGCCTTGTACTGAACTTGTGTAAAGACTGTTATTATAGTATAGTATAATCCTCTAGTCTCTCTGTCTATTTACATTGGTGCCTTCTTCTTCGTCTAGGCCCTGAGTGAACAGTGCCGACAGAGATTACAGTGGAGTTACTGAATTTATCTGAATCTACACTTGTGGTGTGGTGAAAGAGGGAAACTCACAAGTGGTAAATGAGATGAAAATGAAAATGATGCATGGTGAGATGCAAAAGGTGGTGGTACGAGACAAGTGCTTGTCATGTGCATGGGGCATGTGGGATCGGTCCCACTTTTGCATGACACAAAATCCTAGGTGGATTGCAGCTTCAATCTTGATGCGCCCACTTTCTTTTTTACTACCCGGTAGCCCACTAGACGATTGATATCCAGGGGCTACAGGATTTGGAGTTTGCTCTGAATGTGAGGGAATACTTTCCCATCATCACATCTGTGACTTCAGGTTGCTTGCTTCCCTTGCCGATATCATCATGGTGGTGTTGCCTACGTCCCTGCGATTCGTTTCTTCTGTCTCGGCACCTACCGGGGCCTGCTTGGAAGCCACCGTGGCCAAGGCCTGTGGGTACTAATTTATTATTGAATTGCATGCGTTCAGTTTAGCTAATTCCTAGCTGCTGGTTGAAATGTTTTGTAGATCCTCTTCCTGTTTTGTAAAGCCTGAAATTGCAGCCAAAAAGTTTTCGCTGCCGGCGAGGGTAGAACGTTCTATTTCAAGGGATTGTTGGGTTGATGTATCAAGGACGTCACCACTTGGCTTGGTTTTTGGCCGAAGGTTAGACGATCAAAATTAGTGTCACACTCAACCTTCCCTGAATCTTATCAAACTTTATGACTCACTCACACGTGGGACTTAAGTTAGACGAGAACCAAACATGTGACTAACTTTGTCAAACATGCCAAACTTATGCCGGAACAAAGTGTGGCGTGACTAGTGTATTAGCCAAACACCCCCTGACACCAAGTCTATGTACATGCAGTTGTCGAGGTATGACCTATGCGACGTGAGAAGATCAGATCAAGCATTTTTTCAGCATTAACCAATTTTTGATCACATAAAACCTCTCATTTGTAAGTCGCAGGATCTAGCTGTTCACTCATCTCCAACACTGTTTATTTCTTTCGACAGCTCTCTTGTCTATTCCCAAGTTGAAGGAGGAGAACACATTATAACATAGACACAACTCTTTTTGAAAATGAAAAAATATTAAGATAAATTAAGGCGTGTAACCAAAATTTAACAGTCCCTAAAATTGCCGTGACATTTATTTTTAGATAAAGATAAATTAAGGCACCAGGTGTCCGCCTTAAATTATTAAAAGCTCAAACAACCAAAACATTGACAAGCTTAACATGACATTTCCATGGTTCAAAATGGGACATTTTCTGAGGGAGGTTCAAAATGGGACTTCATGTGTCCGCTTGGGTGTGTTTGCTCCTCATGTATATCATTCTTTCTCCATGCAGAGAACATGTAAATCATGCAAATTGCATCATAAGAAGTAGATGAATGTGTTGGTGCATGAAACTGGTGAAGATGGAGACCCTTAAACAACAATATCCTCCACCTTCAACTCCAATAAAGTTGCAGGTTTGCCTTCCGAATTGCAAGTATGCCAAATCAGGAATTGGATATCTGTGGCAAAGACGTTAGAGCAAGTCCTGATGTGTGTCCATAATATTTCTTCTTTCTCCCATTCTAGGTCTCACCTAATCCTAGCCATCAATATATCATCCGACGACGTGAGTTTGATGGAGTGTGACTTGATGTGTGCGTGGCAGAAGACTCCAAACCCAAACAAAACAGCACGTACCACGTAGTGAGGTAGGGTGGTGATTGTGATGGAAAATGGCTTGGGCGACCGTTGGTTAGCACATTCACATCACCTGATCATAACCGAACTCTTCATAACTCCCACAGCCTCTCATAGTTTAATCACCAAATGTCTTTGTTCCCTGACAAGCTCTGGCTTAATTTATCACGCAATAGTCCATAGATTTGCATGAAGAGAAAAAACAACTTACTATGGAGTTACAGCACAAAGTACAAACACATGCATGCCACTTCATCCTTTTGCTATCGAGCTTTGGGGATCCTAAGTGAGCTCAGCAGATTGATCACTTAATTAAACACATATGCAAGGCCTGATGGCCATGTGCAGAGATGTGACCATGTGTCCATGTCCTTTTCTTGTACTGGCAGGCCTGGGAATTCAATGTGGCATCACGTGCATGTGAAGCAAAACAATGAGTTAAGCCAGAAGAGGGTAAAATCAGGGCAGGGAATTGAATATCACTTGGTAGTACCCAAGATGAATATTCCAGGACCGTCCAAGATGACGACATGTGTGGATTCAAAAATCGCAAGCTCGTTGCTTTCTTTGCATTTGAGGAAATTAATGTATAGGTATGGTCCCAAAAACAAATGTAATCCTGCTCAGTTTATAGTGCCCACAAAGTGGTCTCGCTTGACATTGCAAGATTTGATTTTGTTTGTTCCAAAAAATTGATTGACCCACATTTTTTAACGGGTGGTTGATTCCAATTTTCAACTTGGTTCGATCATGTATGCCATAATATCTACACGACTGGATGTGTCCTATGCTCTAAGTGTTACAAGTAGATACGAGAGTGATCTAGAAAAGGAACAGAAATACAAACTCTACTTAAGTACTCCCTCATTTCCAAATTAGGATGCATATAAGTTTTTGCTAAAGTCAAACTTTATAAAGTCCGACTACCTATATATGAAAATATATTAACTTTCATGATATTAAATGAATATAATATGAAAACAAATTTCATGATGTTTCTAGTAACATTGAGTTAGTGTTGTAGATTGTTGATAATATTTTCTATACATTTGATCAAAGTTTATAAAGTTTGACTTTGACTGAAACAAATGTGCATCTTCATTTGGGAAGGAGGGAGTACTTACGAAGAACGAAGAACTAATGATATGTTTCTCGTCTATGGATGTGACGAAGAGCTTGTTTTAAAGGGTTACATTGATGCTAGTTTAACCACCGATCTCGACGATTTTAAATCTCATAGGCTATTTGTTTACCTTAAATAGAGGTACGGTGAGTTGTAAGAGTTCTAAGCAAGATACTATTGCGGATTTTACAACATAAGCAGAGTACATAACAACAGTAGAAGGTGCTAAGGATGGCGCTTTGGTGAAGAATTTCGCCACCGAGCTTGGTGCGGTCCCGAGCGCAGTAGGGCCAATGAAGATATATTGTGATAACAATGGTGTCATAGCTCAGGCTAAATAACCAAGGTCCCACCAGAAGCACAAACATGTACAACACCAGTTTCACCTCACACGCCAGTTCGCGTATAATGGTGATATCAAGATGTGCAAATTCATACAGACCTGAATGTGTTAGATCCTTTGACAAAGCCTATGCCGCTTGTAAAGCTTGAGCAACATTGGAATGCCATAGGTGTTAGAATGCTAAATTATAAACAAGATTAATTGACTCAAATGCAACTGGGAGACTCATGAAAATATGCCCTAGCTAGAGGCGATACTAAAGGTATATAAATTGTATTTCCTATGTAATAATTAAGTTTATAATTATATGCTATAATTGTATTAACTCCGAATATTGTGATATTGGAGGAAACATTAATTACATGTGTGGAATTATAAACACCAAATGGATATCCGTGGTCTTGCCTCTAAGACAAGTTCATGTATTATTGATAGTCTTGTTTTCCTAGCTATGGCCAATAGTAAGTTGTTACAAGGTTGCTGGTAATATATGAGAAACATTCTTTGAACAACAATGATGTTGGATAGATCCCAATTAATATCCCATGAAACACATGGCAGTTCTGTTATTCCAAGTCTCGCCTCTTGGATTAGTTCGTATATTGTTGAAGAATAAGTATTACCATTACTAAGATCATTAGACCATAAGACTTATCTAGGTTAGCATACGATATGGATGTCACGAAATCTTGAAACATTACCGCGTGACCGAGTAACCATAAAGATGGTCTTCGTGCATGCTGAATAGTATGCCATAGTTCCGGTGGGAAGTGCTACTCCGATAGAAGAGAGATACACTCCGGGCCGCCCACTCATTTATCATGTTGTTCACTAGCGGACCTAGCCATCCCTAAGCCCGGGCACGTGCCTAGGATTCCGGCGGGCGGGCGTAGCTTATTTTTATGAAATTATTATGCAAATTTGACGGGCCTTAGAGAGTGCCCAGATTTGATGAAAATCTTGGGTCCCCCACTGATGTTGTTCATCGTTGTCTAGAAGGACACGTGGCTAAGTTGTCATGACACCGGAACCTCGATGATACGTGAGTAAAGAAGTACATGTTGGGGAAAGTAGGATAACCTAGTTTCATCTCGGGCTATGTAAAGTATCGAGAAGCAATAAGACGTGTACCGAATAATAATACATAAGGTTCACACGATAAAGATCTTCTTGTTATGTGTGGGGGATCGATACGATTATCAAGCGCTCAACATCAATTATTCTTGCGATAGGTGTTGCTGACATGTCCACACATATCCGAACCCATAGTGTCACACACTTGAGATTTAGCATCACTTAGTGTGTAATTGCGAATGATGTTCGAAGAGTCTCAGAGTATTCTGGAGGTGTTTAGAATATCATGGAGAATGTTCGAAATGGCTTATGGCATTTATGGAAGGTACTAGAAGGATCTAAAACTTCACGGAAGGTTTAGTAAGAGTCTGAAATATTCACATAAGGTTTTGAAGAGTCCGGAAGGTCACCATGGGAGATGGGCGCATGGACCCTCCTTGTCCTGCGCATAGGGAGAGGGAAGAGTCCATTCGGACTACAAACCCTCCCCCTAGTCAGTTTGGGAAGGAAGGAGCCCAAATGGACTCTGAAACCTCCCCAAGTCTTATTTGGAGGGACAAGTCCTTGGCTTAGGGTCCCCTTATCCGGCCACCACACATTTATAAGGCGGGGACAAGGGAGAGGGGCAATACACAATTGTCCGCACAACCCCTTCCACGAACCCTATCTGTCTGCCGCTGCCTCCTCCTAGCCATCGTCACCCTAGCTGCGAACCGCCATCACCAGCTCACTGCCCTCCTCCTTACGCCGCCGCCCTAGCCTCCGTCGCCGCCCTTGTTGCTAGCCGCCATCACCACTTCGCTTCCCTCCTCCTTACGTTGCTGCCCTAGCTTCCGCAGCCGAGAGGTCGTCGCTTTCACACCCTTCTTCGCCACAGAGTGTTCCCGAGTTTTATCTCCGTTTAGATCTAATCTAGGCGGTGTTCGCGGAAGCACTTTCGAATCTTCATTGGCCCGTTCCCACTTCGACGGTGTTCTTAACCATAGATCGACGCGGTGTTTGCTGATCTCGTACATGTGGATGCCGTGGAGGTGTAGCATGTGCAACACTTGATCGTGGGAGCAGTTCGAGGGATAATATAGTTGCCTGCCAAAACCCACCGACGAGCAGTGGTTAAGCAACACGAAGAGCCGGGAGGCTTCCAAGACTGCAGGGGGCCCTGGTCCCTCGACGTCGTCCGCAAATGTTCCGGCACACGTCCTGGCGGTTGCAGGGCGTGCCACCTGACCTATACCTGGTCGGAAGGTGTTGAATTGCTTCGATTAGTTTCCATGGCACGTAAACATTAAATACGAGCCCTATCGGCTCTCAGGTTGCCCTGCGGATCGGCTCAAAGAGCCGATCGCCCCATGGCTTACGTCGGGTTAACGATGACATGGGGCTCCTTGATCAATATAAAGTTAATCTAATCTACGACAGTTTAGGGTTTTCACCACATGATCGGAACATCCTGCGCGTAGTTGAGCCTAATAGACACGAAAGATAATGGAAAACTAAACCTAAAAGAGGCCTAAAAACCAACGTTAAGTTAATTCCCGGAACATCCCTCTTAGGACTAACAAACCATACCTTACGTACTACCGGATCGTTCAACCCGTTTGCAAGGCCTAACCATACAGATATTAAACCAATCCTTGAAAAATCAAAGAGCAACTATAACAGATTGGATCTACTAAATAACGAACAAGCAAGGTGCTGCCCTTATACCTAGGTAGGTATAAGGGCAGTTAGATATCGAGGGGCAGCATAGCTAAGCAAGCATGTATAAGAAAAACATCCATGCAAGCCCCAAAACATCTATGATAAATAGTGCTACTCGCCATCAACAACGCTTCAGCACGAGCAACACAAGGTAAACGAATAAACGTGCTGCCTAGATCGCAAGATGCGATCTAGGCGCATGATGCTTACCCGGAAGAAGCCCTCGAAGGAAGGGGTGGCGATGCGCCTGATTTGTGTTTGTTGTGAACGTGATTGTCCTCCTTTCTCGATAACCCTAGATACATATTTATAGTCCAAGGGACTTTCTAATTCGGGCGTGCACGGGTTAAACTCTATCTAAACTAAGATGCAATCTACTATATTTACAGATACACGGGCAATCTAGCCCAAACTCTTCGCGCAAGGCCGCTTCAAAGACGCTCCACGTGTATATCCTTCAAGCCCATCTTCACTTACGGCCCATCTCCTGATTTGGCCAATCCGGTGATAACACATGCCCCCTGGTTTTGGTAATGATAATTTCAAAACCACTCTGTTTTTCCTTCGAAGGGTCATGTCGTGGCAGAGCCGTCGCAGTATTCTTCATCATGACGCCTTGCCTTCTCTACTTCTCTGCACGATTTGACAGTTGTGGCACCACATCCTCGAAAACTGCTTGAGCATTAAATCTCCACTATATCTCCTTTTATTTAGCCGCATCGAACAGTTCACCTCTTCATCCCCCTGCTCCGAACCAGCCGTCGGCCAAAAAACCATCTCCCTCTGTAGCCATGTCTTCCTCTTCCTCCTCCCAATCCTCTTCCTCGAGTGAACTGGAGCCGGAGGTCAATCAGATGGCCATCTATGATGCTCTCGCGCCCGAGTATTGGGACGCGGGAGAATGGGACTTTCGAGTCGGAGGACGACGAGCCCCGCACCATCGGGGAAGAAGACCTCCGGTTCCTCGTCGATGGGGAGCTGGAATCGGCGTGCGAGGACGACCTCCTCTCTTGGGAAGCGGACCCCTCCTCCGACGAGGAGGAAGAGGCGGAAGAGCCCGAGGAGGAAGACTCCTCCTCCGTCGGGTACCCGCCGGCCAAGCGCCTCCGAGGCTGGGCCTGGCGGACGACGACGACGAGGAGGATGAAGACGCTCGGCGGCTTCATCAGCGATGAAGAACACGCCGGTGGCGGCGACGACGAGGCGTGACGGCCCTTAGATTAGGGAGTAGTATAGGGCTAATAGCAGTGCATTAGGCACTGAGATGACCCCTTTTGAGAGCAATTAGCTCTTCGTTGTAAAATCCCCTTTGAATCAATGAAAATGTTCTTCCAATTTAACTTCCAATCTTCCGATTTCATATCTCCTCATTTTCCGATTGTCAAAGGTGGTCAACGCCCCAAGAGCCGATAGCATCGTATCGGCTTTGTACCATCCTCAGATTCAGAGCCGATAGTTATCGCCCATAAAGCTAATCTGATAACCAATTCGATAGGTTCAAGCAGACAATCCTCAGATTCAGACAATAACTTGACACCTGATCATGATACTTTGCACCTCTAAAGTCGATGACTGCACATCGGCTGTTTTTATTCTAAAGTCGATGTCTTGCATCGGCTGTTTTTAAAATTTTTTTGGCCGATTTCGTGTATCGGCCTCCATATCTTCTTGCTCATCATCCCACATGCTTGGGAAGTACTTCTTGAGATGCTGGCCATTGATAGCCGGGAACTTCACACCATCCAACTGTTCGAGCATGTATGCATTACCCTTTAAAACTTGGTCAACTTTGTACGGGCCGTGCCAATTTGGAGACCACTTTCCATACATTTTATCCTTAGTCCTCAATGGCAATACAGCTTCCCATACTAGATCACCAACCTGGAACTCCTTTGGCTTCACCTTCTTATTATACGCGCGAGCCACCTTGGCTTTATTCTCCTTGATTTTCTCAAGCGACCAAAGTCTAAGTTCCGTTGCATCCTCAATACTGTCACTCATCAGGCTGCATATTCTTCGATAGTTAGATCATTCGAAATGTAACCCTTCTCGACCCAGCCTTGATTTCCCAGGGTAACAGCTTCTTGTCCATAGACCAGATGGTATGGCGAGGTTTTTATTTCTCCATGACACGACATGCGATAAGCCCACAAAACTTCTGACAATACCTCGTGCCAACGCCTAGGATGCTCGTCGATCTTCCTCTTAATCAGCTTGATCAAACTTTTGTTGGATGCTTCAGCCTGTCCATTTGCTTGAGCATAGTATGGAGACGATCGTATCGACTTGATTCCCATATCCTCGCAGAATTTTCTAAACTCCTTGGACACGAAGACCGAACCTCCATCGGTCGTAATAGTCTGGGGAATTCCGAATCTGTGAATAACATGCTCCCTCACAAAATCGACAACATGCTGCCACTGCCTTCATAGGAACGGCCTCTACCCATTTAGTAAAATAATCTGTAATGGCCAGAACCCACACATGACCTTTGCTCGAAGGAGGATGTATCTTGCCGATCATATCCATGCCCCACCCTCGGAACGACCACGGCTTGATGATGGGATTCATTGCTGATGCAGGCACCATCTGAATGCTTCCAAACTTCTGGCATGCTTGACACCCTTTATAATACTGGAAACAATCTTCAAGCATGGTGGGCCAATAAAATCCCGATCGCCTAATCAGCCACTTCATTTTATGAGCCGATTGGTGAGTTCCACAGGCACCCTCATGTACCTCATGCAAGAGCCGATTGGACTCGGCTGGTCCCAAACACTTGAGAAGTAGCCCTTCCAAAGTCCTGTAGAACATATCGTCACCAATCAGGACGTACTTCATGGCCCGGTATCTTATCCATTTAGGTGCCCCGAGCCGGATCTTTCAAGTAATTGAAGATATCGGCTCTCCAATCATCAGGTTCCATGAGCTGCACCTGGAAATCGGCTCCATCTACCACGTCTTTGTATCCTGACGCTGTTTGCGCAAGGTCGTTTGCCTCAGAATTTTGCGACCTTGGGATCCAATGGAAGTTGATATACCTGAACTGTGCCATCAACTCACGGCATTGCATCCATAATGGGAAGAGCAACTCGCTCTCACACTTATACTCCTCCGTGAGTTGAGAAATCACCAATTTGGAATCCCCAAAGATCTCAACTGCTTCTGCCCCAGCGTCCAATAGCAACTCCATTCCCTTGCACATCGCTTCATACTCAGCAACATTGTTGGTGCAAGGGGTAGATATCCTGATAGAGAAGGAATACGTTACCCCCCGAGGCGACACGAGTAGCACGCCGATGCCGCATCCATCCTCACAGACCGATCCATCGAAGAACATGGTCCATGCACGCACAGATAGTGCTGCAACGTCCGCGTTGATTCGTTCAGCAATAAGATCGGCCAACGCTTGTCCTTTGACTGCTTTCGCAGGCTGATACCGAATATCAAATTCCGATAAGGCAAAGTTCCATTTGCCGAGTCGGCCTTTCAACACAGGAGCCGACAACATATGCTTGATGACATCCGATTTGCATATGACGATGATTTCAGCTTTCAGCAAGATGTGCTGAATCTTGGTACAGGTGAAGAATAGGCGAGGCACAACTTCTCGATCTCGAGGTACCTCGTTTCTGCATCCAACATCCTCGCTGAGGTAGAAAACCACTTTTTCCAGGCCATCATAGACCTGCACCACCACCGCGCAATGGAGGTGTCGGCCTGGGTAAATGTAGAATGGCTGTCTTGCTGCGGTGGAACCAAAATAGGGGCTTCGTCAAGTACTCCTTAATATCGTCAAATGCTTTGTTGCCCCCAGAAACTCCTCATCAGACTTGATTGTGACCAGTCCCATGAACGGCTCAATTCGTCCTGACAAGTTGGAGATGAACCTTCCGACGAAATTAATTTTGCCGATGAGACACTGGAGCTCCTTCTTCGTGGTGGGTGGCTTCATCGTTCGCACTGCCTCTTGACTTTTCAGGCCGATCTCAATTCCGCGTTCATGAACCAAGAATCCCAGGAACGGCCGTCACACCAAAGGCACACTTCTTTGGATTCATTCTTAGTCCGAACTTCCTAGTTCGGTCCAGGACGTGTCGCAAATCTTCCAAATGTCCGTCCACCGAAACAGACTTGACCACCACGTCATCGATGTAGATCTCCACCAATTTGCCGATTAAATCGTGAAAGATGTAATTCATGGCTCTTTGGTATGTTGCGCCGGCATTCTTCAATCCAAACGTCATGACCACATATTCGAACAAGCCCTGAGCCTGGCACTCTGATGCAGTCTTGTTTATATCTTCGGAGCCATAAAGATTTGGTTGTAGCGGCATTGCCATCCATGAAGCTTAGAACTTTATGACCAGCAGCTGCATTGATCAACATCTCTGCTACTGGCATCAGATATTCATCCTTGGGAGTGGCACTATTGAGATTTCGAAAATCTATGGCGACGCGCCATCGGCCATCCTTTTTCTCCACAGGTACGACATTGGAAATCCATTCAGCGTACCGCCTGATGAACCGGCGTCTAACATCTTCTGGATCTCTTTCTTGACTTCCACCAAGATTTCGGCCTTCATGTCGTGCTCGCTGCTGGAACGGCCGAAATCCTTTCTTCGAGGGAGCCGATGCTCAATGATACTCCTGTCTAGCCCAGGCATCTCTGTATAATCCCATGCGAAACAATCTGGGTACTCTTTCAACGGGGCTATCAACTGGCTCCTCAGCTGTGGATCCAACTTTTTGCCGATAAATGTTGGTCGTGGCTTATCCCAGGGCCAATGTCGATCTCTTCTAGTTCATCAGCTGATGTGAACCCATACCCCAGCTTTCCATCGCCTGCTAAATCAATGTTGGATACAGGCAGAAGGCATGTTGAGGCTAATTTTGGCCGGTCGCTAGAATCGGCCTCCTTATTCATTGCAATGCTTAATGAGGGTTCACAACTTCTTGGTTCTCTGCTATAGATACGTGACATGCTCGAGGTGAGATCCTCGCTTTTTATTTTTTGGGGCCGATCGCATGTATCGGCCTCCTCCTCATCTTTGCCACGGGAGTGACTGCTTTCAGCTTTATCCTCGCTATGGTGATCTGCAAGCCCTGCCATGTTGATCCCAAAAGAAAAACCTGGCTCGCGTCTTATGCAGTGACTGAGATCCACCATGTTGACGTCAGGAAAGGGATTCGTGTCAACTCTCATAGCAAACTGTCCGAAGAGTAATCGGCCTTGTTCTATCGCCATTTGAATCTGTCCGCGCAAGACTTTGCAGTCATTGGTGGCATGGGTGAACGTGTGATGCCATTTGCAGTATGGCTTGCCGTTCATCTCTTGTACCGTGGGGATTTTGTGGCCTTCGGGTAACTTCAGCTGTTTTTCCTTCAGCAGCAAATCAAAAATTTCTCCGTTTTGCTTAAATCAAAGTCAAACCCTTTTGCAGGCCCTGGTTGTTTCACCCACTTGCAAGACACGGGCTTTGCCCCCGAGTCCATTCAGCTACAGCGACTTCCTGATCTCCTACAGAATCTTCATCTTCTTCCATCTCGATCAGGCGACGCGCTTGAACTTGTCCTGGTACAATTGGGTGGCGCTGTTCATACGATGTCAATTTCTGAACCATATGCGCCGTGGTGTAGTCGCTTGGAAGGTCACATCTTTGAGCGCGGGCCTGCTATCGCCGCCTGCTTCCTTCTCAGATAAACGAACCGAATAACATCGGTTCGACGGTCTGAAGCGTTGGATGTATTCGGACACCGTCTCTCTCGCCTTTGCCGAACCTGGGTCAGATCGGCAATTCCGCTTTAGCTTCGAATGGTATTGTATGTGGAATTGTTCTTCCAGCTGCTTCCACGTTCGAACCAATCTGGTGGCAACGAGGTGTACCACCCGAAGGCCGGACCCGTGAGAGATTGCGAAAGAACCTCACACGCAGCTCGTCGAAGCTGAGACCATGCCCAATGTGCCAAATATCGGCTCACGTGCTCAATTGAGCTGGTTCCTTCTGATCCACTGAATTTTGTGAAGTCAGGGAGCCGATACTTAGGCGGTAGTGGGATTAGGTCATACTCGTTGGGATACGGCTTGGAATAGCCGATCATTCTCTTCTTCGGCAGGATGCCGAACTGATCTCTCAAGATTGTGATCTGATCCCGTAGGAGCTACAGAGGTTGAGCGTTCGACTTGTTCCGGTGGCATATTTAGCTAGCCACACTGTTTCTCAGCATCTGCTCAGACGCCTCCTGCCCAACTACTCATGTTCCGGCGCCTCTGCCGTAATCTGATTCGCCTAGTTGTTGCAGTCCGGCACGTACGTGCACACGTATCCATGTGGAATCTCCTTGGGCGGCTCATACAGGAATTGGTAATCGCCAGGATCACCTCAACCTTGTAGACGACGTACGCCGGTGAACCTTGTTGCTGTGGAGCTGCCACCGTGTACGGCAGTGGTGGCCTAGTGTAGAGCGGTATTTCTCCCTGGTGAGTTCCTAGAGCAGGTCCTGACGGAGAATACCGACGCTTCATGATTTCTTGCACCACGTGAAGCGCAACACGCTCCAAAGTGTTCACCAGGCTCTCAGAATGCCGATGTAGAGAATGAGCAACGGCATAGTTAATTTCTGTCGCAGGGCTCTGGTACGTTCCTCCGAAGGGAGAGATAGATCTAGTCCCTCTAACGCGCCTTCGGGTTGGAACCCTTTGAACTTGATGCCGTGCGAACGGGTCTTCTCAAAAGAGCCGATGAGATCGGCTTCGAAAATGGCCTTGAGATCATCATATTTCTTCTTGTGCTCAGCAGGCAGATCTTCGTACTTGATCGGTGCTTCCGCCATCTCGGATGTTGACGTGGATGTTGCGGAAGATTGTCCCACCGGGCGTGCCAGAATGTGTTGCCTGCCAAAACCCACCGGCGAGCAGTGGTTAAGCAACACGAAGAGCCGGGAGGCTTCCAAGACTGCAGGGGCCCTGGTCCCTCAACGTCGTCCCGCAAATGTTCCGGCACACGTCTGGCGGTTGCAAGGCGTGCCACCTGACCTATACCTGGTCGAAGGTGTTGAATTGCTTCGATTAGTTTCCTGCATGGCAGACACGTAAACATTAAATACGAGCCCTATCGGCTCTCGGGTTGCCCTGTGGATCGGCTCAAAGAGCCGATCGCCCCATGGCTTACGTCGGGTTAACGATGACATGGGGCTCTGCTTGATCAATATAAAGTTAATCTAATCTACGACAGTTTAGGGTTTTCACCACATGATCGGAACATCCTGCGCGTAGTTGAGCCTAATAGACACGAAAGATAATGGAAAACTAAACCTAAAAGAGGCCTATAAACCAACGTTAAGTTAATTCCCGGAACATCCCTCTTAGGACTAACAAACCATACCTTACGTACTACCGGATCGTTCAACCTGTTTGCAAGGCCTAACCATACAGATATTAAACCAATCCTTGAAGAATCAAAGAGCAACTATAATAGATTGGATCTACTAAATAACGAACAAGCAAGGTGCTGCCCTTATACCTAGGTAGGTATAAGGGCAGCTAGATATCGAGGGGCAGCATAGCTAAGCAAGCATGTATAAGAAAAACATCCATGCAAGCCCCAAAACATCTATGATAAATAGTGCTACTCGCCATCAACAACGCTTCAGCACGAGCAACACAAGGTAAACGAATAAACGTACTGCCTAGATCGCAAGATGCGATCTAGGCAGCATGATGCTTATCCGGAAGAAACCCTCGAAGGAAGGGGTGGCGATGCGCCTGATTTGTGTTTGTTGTGAACGTGATTGTCCTCCTTTCTCGATAACCCTAGATACATATTTATAGTCCAAGGGACTTTTTAATTCGGGCGTGCACGGGTTAAACTCTATCTAAACTAAGATGCAATCTACTATATTTACAGATACACGGGCAATCTAGCCCAAACTCTTCGCGCAAGGCCGCTTCAAAGACGCTCCACGTGTATATCCTTCAAGCCCATCTTCACTTACGGCCCATCTCCTGATTTGGCCAGAATCCGGTGATAACAAATATATCTCCTCGTGACCAGACGAGTCTAGTTGCGGGGATCGACTCGCGACTTCATCAACTTTGTCATCGACAACTTTCAACTAGCTCGATCTACAAGGGTATGATCCATTACCTCCGCCTTGCATATGATCTCGGTTTATGCGTGGTCGGATTTTTTTTTGTTTTTCGTCTGACATACTTTGTAAGCATTTATAGTTTGGAGGTAAATTTAAGTTACAAACGACTATACATTTTAATGTTAAATTGATGTGCAAACCAAAGGGTCCTCCGCGAGTGCACCACAAACTGTCTGATTGCCTAAACCATGTGCATTCTCACAATCCATGGACATTACCGATAAATTTTAACTAGAGGAGGGTAAAGACACCAAATATGGCAAGCATCATTCGAAGCTGCAACAGCTTAAATATATATGATGCATTTTCAGTGAGGGGCACGTCATATGCTTTGTAACAGAGTTTATCCCAATTTAGACCTTGTAATGTGACACCCTTCAACCACACATGACCTTCAACCAGTTTTTAAAAGATAATTGTAACATGTTCGGCCATGCATGATACATGTTTTTTTAGCGGTTATTTGACATAAAAAAGCACAGTTCAGCATAATAGGCCCTGACAAATCGGTCATGCTTGTAAGGTGACATGACGCTCAAATCACGCTAACCACATGGACTTTCTCAAATCGGTCCTGCTTGTAAGTGTGACATGACGCTCAAATCACGCTAACCACATGGACTTTCTGCAATATGCATGCCTCTAACCGTGAACCACTGCCTCCTGCCCCAAAGCTTATAAGTTCAAACCCTTTTTTTTCTTCTTTCAGAAAGGAACATCTGAATCATTCCGATTAGTGTAACTCGGACGGCTCAGCGTGCTTCAAATTCTAGACTAGTCTCCTCTATAGTGTATGTCAACAGCTAAATGCATGTCATGTTCTGTGGTGTGAAGAAACATTTACTACTTTGACAAATAGAGTAGTGTTCTGTTTTTCTTTCAACGATGGTCAAGGCAACAGTCACATGTGGATGTAGGTTTTTCTCTTTTGCAAGAAATTACAAAAAGAGCTTGTCGTAGTAGAGCTTGTTGTAGTAGATAGACGGAAAATCGTTGCCTCTCCATCGTCAGAGT
Organism: Lolium multiflorum; assembly: GCA_030979885.1. Taxonomy (NCBI): domain Eukaryota; kingdom Viridiplantae; phylum Streptophyta; class Magnoliopsida; order Poales; family Poaceae; genus Lolium; species Lolium multiflorum. Next base: position 203,009,985 of record CM061748.1, on the reverse strand, counting down.
CAGGCATAGCTTGTCATAGCCAAAGTCAACAGCGGTTAGCACATTCTGACTCGTGTAGTGCTTTCTCCCCTGTAAGCAAGAACATTGCTTCTTAGCACAATCCTGACACGAACATTAATAAATGGTTAGGCATGCAATGTGATCTATGAATGTGTAAAGCACATGGTTCACCTTAAAATATGATGTATAAACGTGTAAATCAGTTCAACAAAGTGTTGCTCACCTTAAAATATGGAAACCAGCGGTGACTTTCAGCGATCTTGTTGGGAGTGCTGAAAGATGCAGGCTTGATCACCTCTCCTCTTAGTTCTCCAATAGCATAGAGGACTTTCTTCAAATACCTAGAAACTGTCTCAGTATATCCTCCATGTGCTATTGATGACTCGAAATCTTTGGTTATGCCCAACTACATAAAGAAACATAGCTAGGGGTGTAAACGGATCGGATCAGATTTTACTCATACCATATCATTTACCATATTTTTTTTTTGGATTTGGATCGGAACGGATATTGACCGGTTTCAAATTCGAATGCAGACATACCGGACCATTGATTCAAATCGAAAATAGGGTGGACTCGGACCGGAAACAAAAATAGTTGGATATATTATCTCATCGGAACATGATTATAGTTGTTGCAAATCTTGACAAAGATTTGAACTTAGTCACGTGTAATTAAGAAACAAGAGACCGAATGCGCTAAAACTCAAGCACTGATAGAAATTTGGAGCTCAACCTGTTAGCCAAATAAATTTGGTAACTCATTAACTACTAACCTTGCAATATTTGCCTTGACTTTTGACTAAAAAATCAGATTATTCGGTTTAAAACCTTCAAATTATCCTGATTATAAATTTTGGATCATCCATATCCGCATGCTATTTTATATACCATATCCTATATTGTATCCGAAGCACCACTTCGGAACCGGATATTCTTAGCCGCCGGATTTTTTGAAATCGTATATGGATACCTTAAAACGGATTCGGCGCCAGTTTCGGTGCGTAAATTATCCTATCCGTTTACAACCCTAAACATAGCCACTTGCTCTTCGATACAGGTGTGGATGCTATCTCTGAGCAACTGCCTAGACCTCAACGTGCTGACGAGTTGATTAAAAGCAGCTTTTTTCATCCTGCGCATGTTCATAAATTCAACATCGTCATTGTTGTAGATGTAGTTCAGGTTGTTCATCCTCTCTCTGTTGTGGAGAAATGTTGGTGCATATATGATGTGGGACCTAGTGTGTCGATGAATGACTCTGCGTTCATACAGAAGATTCATGCCAGAATCACAGCTACGAGGGCACCTAGTTGAACAAGCAACTTGTGCAGGCTGGCATAAGCATTTTGATGTGCCAAAATCACGAGCTAAATTGACACAAATCTAGGCTAAATCGGCACGTATCTACGCTAAATCAGTAACAGTAGGGGCGGGAGTAGGTTGCTCGAGCTTACAGTCTTCATGGAAGGTGTCGTTGCCTATTCGATGGTGCCTCGGAGGAGGGATCCTCACGAGGGGTAGAAGAATTAGGGGCCATAGGGCGGAGAGTCCTCGGGACGGTGGTACGCGATTTACCCAGCTTCGGAACACCTGCTCGAAGACAGGGTCTACTGCTGCTTGTCTGGAATTATCTGGGCGCTTTCGCGTTGTTACAATGAGTTGTGATTGTGTCTCTAGGGATCTCAGGATCTGGCTTATAAAGGCGCACGAATCTAGGGTTTACATGGAATATCTGGTACAATATCTTGCCATGTACGTCAAGGATCCGCCTTCCCTTATACGTCGTGCCGGATCCGGCTACCCCTGATGGGCCTGGCCGGATCCGACTTCCAATGTCGGTTGGTGGATCCGGCTCCTCGTTCCTGGGCTAGACTTCATCCTTCTTGATCTACAGCAATTGGGCCGCCCGTTGGGCCTCATGCCACCATCACCGTCTATGGGCAACCTGGGCTTGCCGGATCCAGGCACTGTCGATGGTACACCCATGAAGTATACCCACAACAGTAGCCCCCAGAGTTCTCTGAGATTCACCTCTTGTTTCCGCCTTGCTGAAGCATCGCAGTCTCCGACAATCCTCGGTAACATGGGGAAACTTGAAGAACTCCAACTTCGTGATTTCTTCCTCTCCAGCTTTTATGCCGGAAAAAACCTTTACCCCGCGGGACTTCATCCATCGACATTGTCTCCGGGTTACTCCCCTGCTGAGATAACGGCTGGTAGTTTTTTTAAAATTATCACCCGAAATCTCGAAGGGTTCAAACGGTTCCGCCAATCTTGGCGCCATTTTTGGGCGATTTGAGCGGTAACTTATCGTTAGCCATTTTTACCGTTTAGGGTTTCCGACACGTGTCAACCATCCAACGTCGCGACGCTTGCGTTCCGACCACAGATGCGGAGCACGAATCTCTTCCCTCATCCTATAAATATCTCACCGTTCACCCTAATCATTCATTCACCCCCTTTTCACCTCTCATCACAGCGCCGCCTCCGAGCTCTTCCTCCGCCGTACCGGAGTTCACCGGAAGATCGCCGAAGTTCGAACGCCACCGCGAGCTGTTCATCGAGTTCGTCCTGTTCTTAAGTTCGGCAAGCCACCGTAGCGAAAACCTCACTGCCGGCGACTCCGACCACTACGGAAACCATTCCGGTAAGTCCTTCGAGCTTCAGCTTCTACACCGTTCTTTGTAGGGATGACTAAGGTGTAGACAAAGGATCCGGTTAAAGTTAGTTAACTCGCAATATTTCGCAGATGTCTTCCTCAACTCCGCCTCCGTCAATGTCTGAGCCGATCGCGGCAACCCCAATATCCTCCGCCCCTCCTCCCTTCGTCCCCGTTCAGCTGGAGCCTTCGAAGGACTCCGACAATAATATCGAAGGGACGTCGGCCAAACCGGAGGAGACCGCCGGAGCCGAGCAAATGGAGAAGAAGGTGGAGGAAGTTGCCGCCAAGAAATCCAAGGCTCTTTCACGCGATAGTGAAGCCAAAGGGAAATGGTGGCCTTGCACCACCACCGAGACTGACCTCCGCAACCTCGAGGCGGAGGGATTTCTAAAGCCCGGATCCTGGCGAACAGTTCCGGGTTCCCTGACTCCAGCGCCCGAAGCCGGAGAGTGGGTGGTGACCAAGGCGCTCATCGAGCGAGGCTTCTCGCTTCCGCCCAACTATTTCTTCACGGAAATCCTGAAGGCGTATCAGCTACAACCTCACAACGTCTCGCCGAACAACATCTTGGCCATCAGCAACCACGTCACGCTGTGTGAAGGCCACCTCCGGGTAACCCCGGATCTCTCTCTCTTCCAATACTATTTCTCCGTCAAGAAGGAGAAAGTTTCGCAGACTTCTTCTCTTGTCACCTGCGGAAGCATCACACTCAAGCTCCGCCCCGGCCGCGTCTACCCGCACACAGACCGCCATGACTCCGTGCGGTACTGGTCCAGAGGCTTCTTCTACCTGAAGGATGTCTCCGATCCGGCTAGATCAAAGGTGCTGCCGGAGTTCAAGGATGGCCCCGCCAGCGAGACTCTGGCCTGGTCCCAGTGCCCTCATCTTTCCGAGTCACCTCAATTGACTCGGGCAGTCACGCGGATCTGTAAGCTGACGGAGGATGGCCTATCAGGGAAGGACCTGACCAAGTCTTGGTTCACGAAGCGGATCCAGCCTCTACAGCATCGGGACCGCTTAATGTTCCACCACACGGGGCACAACGATCTCATGCGCGCCTCCAAGGACAACCTTTCCGCCGACGCCTTGGACAAACGGATCCGGGTGCTGATCAAGGTTCCGCGTGATCTTCGATCCACGTGTGCAATATTGACATCCACACCAACGGCTCCGGGATCGCGGTACGTTTCTTGTCTTAACCATCAGTTCTCTTTTTTGTTCTTTGCAATATTTGTCTAAGTATTTTCATGTGCCTAGCTTGATGCCCTCATGAAAAAGGATCTCGGAACTCTAACCCGGGTCCCTCACGCGGGCAACACCGACCCGGAGGACGCGTCCGATGCGGAAGTCCCCGAGGCTCCGGCTCCCGCCAAAAGAAAGAGGGGTGCTTCCTCCGGCCCAGCCTCCAAGCGTGCCCGCGAAGCGCCAAGCGCTGCGGCTACCCGGAAAGCCGAGGCGGAGAAAAAACACCTCAAGCAGATCGACACCAGCCAGCAGTCCCAACCCAACATTGTGCAGGTTTTCCTGTCATCCTCGTAAGTACTTGATTTCCGTCTAAAATTCTTTTGCTACTGTAAACCAACATTTACTTTATGCCTTCCGTGCTTGTGCAGCAAAAGTTCCGGAAGCAAGCCCCCCAAGAATCCCAAGAAAAAGTCCAAGCCATCACCTGCCACGATGCCCATTACGCCGGAGGTGGAAGTTCCGCCAAAAGCTTCTTCATCCGCCATGCCACATCCCAAGGACGTCATCAACCTTGATGACCTTCCCGAAGAACCAAACATCGAATCCGGCAAGGGCGAGTCCGGCAAACGCACTTCATCGTCCCATCCTCCGCCTGAAGAGCCTGATGTCACCTCGGCTGAAGCTACGACTAATGATGCCAAATAAAAGTTGCCGTTAAGTGGTGCGACTGGTACGCCCCAGACGCACCCACACTTGTTTCCGGTTCTGCAGAAAATTCCCTTCTCCCAACGCCATGCGGAAGTGTCACATCTAATGGACGAGGTGTGGGGGAACCCGGAAACAGAGCAACAAGTGCTGACGACACTTGAGGGCGAGCTCAAGATCTTCTTCGCCAAGCATAAGAACGTGCGCCAGGTAACACTAGCCCCTAAGCATTGGTTTAGACATTTTCCGGGTAACATGTGTGAGCCGATGCTTTAGCTGTAGACCATGGCGGAAACTTAAAATTTTCCTAGCACAAGGATTTTTACTTCGCGTCTAGACCCCAGATTTTAAATTTCCGGCTAACCTTTTTATTTGCTTCACAGAACACTCGCAAGCTGCACGAAGATTTGTGCGTGCTTGTGCTGGAGCAGAAAGTTGAGATCGAAGGGCTGCACAAGAGCTACGCGGATAGCCAGAAGGCCATTACAATCCTGGAGACCCATGTGAAAAACCGAGAAGGTAAGGGTTCCGGATCAACCCCAAGCTTCTCAACGCGTTCTTGATGTGAACAAGTATAATGTATAACTTCGTTGTTCTTTACTTTCCGCCTTGCAGAAGAGATTGCCAACCACCCCTCCATCAAAGAAATTTCCGCCGAGCTTGAAATACTCAAGGCCGAGCATGAATCCCTCAAGAATTTCCTCAAAGAATCCTCTGAGAAGGAAACCAAGGCGAAGAGGGAACTCGAGGAGAAACATGCTCAAGCCATGTCAGAACTCGCTGATAATCTCAAGAAGAGCAATCAGAGGGTCAAGACTCTGGCATAAAAATCAAAAGCTTACGAGACGGAGGCGGAGAAAATTGACAAAATGATCTTCCGTAAGGACTTCACGCTTATTCCGGCTTCTTCATATTTCTCACTCGGCCTCCGTTGCGGAAGAAACTAATCATACCATTTTTACAGCATCTCTCGGATTTGAATGGACCAAAGTGTCTACCCTCAGCAGGACGGAGGCATATGAAGAAGCGCGGAACTCCATCGAGGATCTCTTCGACGCTTGCCGTGGAATTACCAAGTCCCTATCGCTGAAGAGAGTCGGAACCTCACTCATCGATAGGATGACCAAGCTCATGCGGATGGTGCCGGATCTCATCAAGGACTGGCAAGAGTCTTCTTCCCGCGGGGTTGCCTCCATCACCTTGGCGATGTGCAAAGCGCACTTCCCTACCATGAGCTTTGCAAGCATTGCTCGTGGAGTTCCCAAGGGCACCAACATCTAGGCCGCCCTCGCGGAAACCCAAGGATACGACAAGCTGTTTGCCAGACGAGTAAATCACTCGTTTTGGTATAACAAGTATGTGCTTCCCAAAGGGTTTTCCGACGCCGAGGACGACGAGGACGATGAAGACGTCGAGGAGGGCTCCGGCTCTAGCGCAAACCGCTCGAACGAATGCTCCAGTGATGGTTCTGGCGAGGGCTCCGCGTACGAAGCTTCGGAGGATGAGGAACAATCCTCTAGTTAAATCCTGTTAAAAACAGAGAAATGCATCATTTTGTCCCCGGAGTGGGTTTGTAATATAACTTAAGTATTTTTAAGTAGCTAGGGATGAAACAATTGGATGTGGGCGGAAACTTATCCCGCGACTCGTTAAATATATTTGCATGTTTCATCTGTTTGAAAAGCAAGTGCTAGTTTCTAAGTTTTCCGGCTTGCTCACTTGACCTTCCACGAGCCGAAAGACCTTTAGCTGGAAACGCTCACCTGCGGCGACAAAGCCCAATGGCAATCTATCAATAACCGCGGAAACAAGCCCCCAGCCAAGGTGCCGGAAGTCGCTACCAGGAATCCATGAGTTCGCAACGGAGAACTTATCCACCAGAAAAGTTAAGCTTACGTCCTAAAGGACGATTTTTGAAAATCACAACTTTCATACACGCCTAGGCGGAAATATCCAGCTCTGCGGTTTTAGTCGGAAAACATACACGATCCAAAAATGAAAAACTAAAGGAGGTAAAAGACTCTAAGAGTGAACCATATGCTTTATTTCATTGATCATGTATCATAGATATTACAAGGTATGTAATGCGGAAAATGCTAAGTGTGGAAAGGACGTATATGTTCTATATTCCAGGGACGATCTGTTTCATCGTAAATGTCATCCGGATCCTCCCGTTTGCGTTTCCGGTACCAATTAGCAGGTCTATCCTTTAGTTCCCGGAAATTGACAAGGTGGTAAGATCTGTTGTGAAGCACTTTGCTGATGATGAAGGGTCCTTCCCATGGACATTGCAGCTTATGATCTTTCACCTGGCGAAGGCGGAGGACCAAGTCTCCGACCATGAACGAGCGGTTCCGAACTCGACGACTGTGATAGCGTCAGAGCTTCTGCTGGTAAATGGTGGAGCATTGGTCAGCTAGGTTCCGAGCTTCTTCAATTCGTGGATGATGTCGGAGGGGAGCACAACTTCAGATCCGTACACCATGAAGAACGGAGTAAATCCGGTTGACATGTTAGGGGTAGTTCGTAAACTCCACATAATAGAGTTTAACTCCTCAGCCCAAGCTCCGGTTGCACGTCGCAGCGGTTCTTCGAGGCGAGGTTTGATTCCGGCTAGTATAAGACTATTGGCTCGTTCGACCTGACCATTAGATTGTGGATGAGCCACAGACGCAAGGTCAAGACGGATTCCTACTTCGTGGCAATAATCCTTGAGTTCTCCTTGTGCGAAGTTTGTGCCATTGTCTGTGATTATGCTGTGTGGGATGCCGAATCTCGTCACAAGGCTGCAAACAAATTTTAGTGCCGTAGCACCATCGGCTTTTCTCACTGGCTTTGCCTCGATCCACTTACTGAACTTGTCAATAGCGACCAAAAGGTATTCATGACCGCCAGGAGATGATTTCTTTAACTTCCCAACCATATCGAACCCCCAGACCGCAAACGGCCAGGTGATAGGGATGGTCTTCACCTCTTGAGCTGGAGCGTTTGGTTGAGTAGCGTAGTACTGACAACCTCGACAAGTTTTCACTAGCTTCTCAACATCTTCTTTAGCTGTGAGCCAGTAAAATCCTAGCCGAAAAGCTTTTGCGACGAGGGACCTGGGAGCGGCGTGATGCCCGCAATCCCCTGCGTGGATCTCTCTGAGGGTTTAAATGCCATCTTGATTTGAGACGCATTGAAGAAATACCCCATTTGCACTTTGTTTGTAGAGCTGTCTGATACGCGTAGATGCACACGTCCGTTGGGAACCCCAAGTGGAAGGTATGATGCGTATAGAAGCAAGTTTCCCTCAGTATGAAACCAAGGTTTAATCGAACCAGTAGGAGCCAAGAAGCACGTTGAAGGTTGATGGTCGCGAAATGTGATGCGGCGCAACACCAGGGATTCCTGCGCCAACGTGGAATCTGCACAACAAAACCAAAGTACTTTGCCCCAACGAAGCAGTGAGGTTGTCAATCTCACCGGCTTGCTGTAACAAAGGATTAAACGTATCGAGTGGAAGATGTTTGCAAAGAAAACAGTAAAACACAATTGCAGTAGATTGTATGCTATGTAAAGAATAGGACCGGGGTCCACAGTTCACTAGAGGCGTCTCTCCCATAAGATAAAAGCATGTTGGGTGAACAAATTACAGTCGGGCAATTGACAAAATAGAGAAAGGCATAACAATGCATATACATGATATGATAAATATAGTGAAATTTAATTGGGCATTACGACAAAGTACATAGACCGCCATCCAACTGCATCTATGCCTAAAAAGTCCACCTTCAGGTTATCGTCCGAACCCCATTCAGTATTAAGTTGCTAAGCAACAGACAATTGCATTAAGTATGGTGCGTAATGTAATCAACAACTACATCCTTAGACATAGAATCAATGTTTTATCCCTAGTGGCAACATCACATCACAACCTTAGAACTTTCTGTCACTGTCCCAGGTGTCAATGAAGGCATGAACCCACTATCGAGCATAAATACTCCCTCTTGGAGTTAAGAGTACAAACTTGGCAGAGCCTCTACTAATAATGGAGAGCATGCAAGATCATAAACAACACATAAACAATAGATTGATAATCACCATAATCATAGTACTCTCTATCCATCGGATCCCGACAAACACAACATATAGAATTACATATAGATGATCTTGATCATGTTAGGCAGCTCACAAGATCCAGCAATGAAGCACAACAAGGAGAAGACGACCATCTAGCTACTGGACCCATGGTCCAGGGGTGAACTACTCACTCATCACTCCGGAGGCGATCATGGCGATGAAGAGTCCTCCGGGAGATGAATCCCCTCTCCGGCAGGGTGCCGGAGGCGATCTCCTGAATCCCAGAGATGGGATTCGCGGCGGCGGCTCTGGAGGGTTTCGTCGTGGCGTTGCGCGGGGAGCTTTAAGAGCGAAGTAGGCGGAAGGTCAACACGGGGGCCCAGGGGCCCGGCCAGGGCCTGGGCCGCGCCGCCCTAGCCCCTGGCTGCCTCGTGGCCCCACTTCGTTATCTCTTCGGTCTTCTGGAAGCTTCGTGCAAAAATAGGACCCTGGGCGAAAGTTTCGTCCAATTCGAGAATATTTCCTTACTAGGATTTCTGAAACCAAAAACAGACAAACTGGCTCTTCGGCATCTTGTTAATAGGTTAGTTCAGAAAATGCATAAATATGACATATAATGTGCATAAAACATGTAGGTATCATCAATAAAGTAGCATGGAACATAAGAAATTATCGATACGTTGGAGACGTATCAGCATCCCCAAGCTTAGTTCTGCTCGTCGAGCAGGTAAAACGATAACAAAGATAATTTCTGAAGTGACATGCCATCATAATCTTGATCATACTATTTGTAAACATATGTAATGAATGCAGCGATCAAAACAAAGGTAATGACATGAGTAAACAAGTGAATCATATGACAAAGACTTTTCATGAATAGTACTTTCAAGACAAGCATCAATAAGTCTTGCATAAGAGTTAACTCATAAAGCAATAAATCAAAGTAAAGGTATTGAAGCAACACAAAGGAAGATTAAGTTTCAGCGGTTGCTTTCAACTTATAACATGTATATCTCATGGATATTGTCAACATAAGGTAATATAACAAGTGCAATATGCAAGTATGTAGGAATCAATGCACGTTCACACAAGTGTTTGCTTCTTAAGGTGGAAGGAGATAGGTAAACTGACTCAACATTAAAAGTAAAAGAAAGGTCCTTCAAAGAGGAAAGCATCGATTGCTGTATTTGTGCTAGAGCTTTTATTTTGAAAACATGAAACAATTTTGTCAACGGTAGTAATAAAGCATATGAGTTATGTAAATTATATCTTACAAGTTGCAAGCCTCATGCATAGTATACTAATAGTGTTCGTCCTACTTAGCTTGGACTACCGGATCTTTGCATGCCATGTTTCAACCAAGTGTCACAAAGGGGTACCTCCATGCCGCCTGTACAAAGGTCTAAGGAGAATGCTCGCATTTTGGATTTCTCGCTTTTGATTATTCTCAACTTAGACATCCATACCGGGACAACATGGACAACAGATAATGGACTCCTCTTAAATGCATAAGCATGTAGCAATGATTATTATTCTCATATGAGACTGAGGATATATGTCCAAAACTGAAACTTCAACCATGATTCATGGCTTTAGTTAGCGGCCCAATGTTCTTCTCTAACAATTTTGCATGCTCCAACCACTAAAATGATAGATCCTTCAGACAAGACGGACATGCATAGCAACTCACATGATATTCAACAATAGTTGATGGCGTTCCCCAGAAGCATGGTTATCGCACAACAAGCAACTTAATAAAAGATAAAGTGCATAAGTACATATTCAATACTACGATAGTTTTTAAGGCTATTTTGTCCCATGAGCTATATATTGCAAAGGTGAATGATGGAATTTTAAAGGTAGCACTCAAGCAATTTACTTTGGAATGGCGGAGAAATACCATGTAGTAGGTAAGTATGGTGGACACAAATGGCATAGTAGTTGGCTCAAGGATTTTGGATGCATGAGAAGTATTCCCTCTCGATACAAGGTTTAGGCTAGCAAGGTTATTTGAAGCAAACTCAAGGATGAACAGGTGCAGCAAAACTCACATAAAAGACATATTGTAAACATTATAAGACTCTACACCGTCTTCCTTGTTGTTCAAAACTCAATACTAGATATTATCTAGACCTTAGAGAGACCAAATATGCAAATCAAATTTTAGCAAGCTCTATGTATTTCTTCATTAATGGGTGCAAAGTATATGATGCAAGAGCTTAAACATGATCACAACAATTGCCAAGTATCACATTATCCAAGACATTTTAGAATTACTACATGTAGCATTTTCCAATTCCAACCATATAACAATTTAACGAAGAAGAAACTTCGCCTTGAACATTATGAGTAAAGCCTAAGGACACATGTGTCCATATGCAACAGCGGAGCGTGTCTCTCTCCCACAAAGTGAATGCTAGGATCCATTTTATTCAAACAAAAACAAAAACAAAAACAAACCGACGCTCCAAGTAAAGAACACAAGATGTGATTGAATAAAAATATAGTTTCGGGGGAGGAACCGATGATGTTGTCGATGAAGAAGGGGATGCCTTGGGCATCCCCAAGCTTACGCTTGAGTCTTCTTAGAATATGCAGGGATGAACCACGGGGCATCCCCAAGCTTAGAGCTTTCACTCCTCTTGATCATAGTATATCATTCTCCTCTCTTGACCCTTGAAAACTTCCTTCACACCAAACTTCAAGCAAACTCATTAGAGGGTTAGTGCACAATTAATAATTCACTCATTCAGAGGTGACACAATCATTCTTTACACTTCTGGACATTGCATAAAGCTACTGGACATTAATGGATCAAAGAAATAAATCCAACATAGCAAAAGAGGCAATGCGAAATAAAAGGCAGAATCTGTCAAAAACAGAACAGTCCGTAAAGACGAATTTAAAGCTGGCACCAGACTTGCTCAAATGGAAAAACTCAAAACTAATGAAAGTTGCGTACATATCTGAGGATCACGCTCGTAAATTGGCAGATTTTTTCGAATTTTCTACAGAGGACTGTGCCCAGATTCGTGACAGACAGCAATGCTGTTTCTGCGCAGCGATCCCAAATATAACATCAACTTTGACATAGAAACTTTACTTGGCACAAAAACATGATAAGGAGAAGTTGCTACAGTAGTAAACAACTTCCAAGACTCAACAAAACAAAAAATTGCTGTAGGTAAAAACATGGGTTGTCTCCCATAAGCGCTTTTCTTTAACGCCTTTCAGCTAGGCGCAGAAAGTGCAAATCAAGTAACATCGAGAGTAGAAGCATCAACATTATAACTTGTTCTAATAATAGAATCAAAAGGCAACTTCATTCTCTTTCTAGGGAAGTGTTCCATACCTTTCTTGAGAGGAAATTGATATTTAATATTACCTTCCCTCATATCAATAATAGCACCAACGGTTCGAAGAAATGGTCTTCCCAACACAATAGGACAAGATGCATTGCATTCGATATCCAAGACAACAAAATCAACGGGGACAAGGTTATTGTTAACCGTAATATGCACATTATCAATCCTCCCCAAAGGTTTCTTTTTAACATTATCGCAAGATTAACATCCAAATAACAATTCTTCAATGGTGGCAAGTCAAGCATATCATAAATCTTTTTAGGCATAACAGAAATACTTGCACCAAGATCACATAAAGCATTACATTCAAAGTCATTGAATTTCATTTTAATGATGGGCTCCCAACCATCTTCTAACTTTATAGGAATAGAAGTTTCAAGTTTTAGTTTCTCTTCTCTAGCTTTTATGAGAGCATTTGTAATATGTTTTGTAAAGGCTAAATTTATAGCACTAGCATTAGGACTTTTAGCAAGTTTTTGTAAGAACTTTATAACTTCAGAGATGTGGCAATCATCAAAATCTAAATCATTATGAGCTACAGCAATGGGATCATTGTTCCCAAGGTTGGAAAAAATTTCAGCAGTTTTATCACAAGTTTCAGCAGTTTTAGCAATTTCAGGCAGTTTTGTTCGCTTTGCACTAGGAGTAGAAACATTGCCAACACCAATTATATTACCATTGATAGTAGGAGGTGCAGCAACATGTGAAGAATTAGCATTACTAGTGGTGGTAATAGTCCAAACTTTAGCTACATTATTCTCTTTAGCTAGTTTTTCATTTTCTTCTCTATCCCACCTAGCACGCAATTCAACCATTAATCTTATATTCTCATTAATTCTAACTTGAATGGCATTTGCTGTAGTAGTAATCTTATTATCAAAATCATCATTAGGCATAACTTTCAATTTTAATAGATTAACATCAGAGGCAAGTCTATCAACTCTAGAAGCAATAGTATCGATTTTATCAAGCTTTTCCTCAACAGATTTGTTAAAAGCAGTTTGTGTACTAATAAATTCTTTAAGCATAGCTTCAAGACCAGAGGTTACACTCCTATTATTGTTGTAAGAATTCCCATAAGAATTACCATAACCATTACCATTAGCAGAAGGATATAGCCTATAGTTATTACCAGAGTTGTTCCTATAAGCATTGTTGTTGAAATTATTATTTTTAATGAAATTCACATCAACATTTTCTTCTTGAGCAACCAATGAAGCTAAAGGAACATTATTTGGATCAACATTAGATCTACCATTCACAAGCATAGACATAATCACATCAATCTTATCACTCAAGGAAGAGGTTTCTTCAACAGAATTTACCTTCTTACCTTGTGGAGCTCTTTCCGTGTGCCATTCAGAGTAATTTATCATCATATCATCAAGAAGTTTTGTAGCCCCAATGTGATGGACATAAAGGTACCTCCAGCAGCTGAATCCAATAAATTCCGCGAAGAAAAATTTAGTCCTGCATAGAAGGTTTGGATGATCATCCAAGTAGTCAGTCCATGGGTTGGGCAATTCTTTACCAAAGTTTTCATTCTCTCCCATGCTTGAGCAACATGTTCAGTATCTAATTGCTTAAAATTCATTATGCTACTTCTCAAAGATATAATTTTAGCGGGAGGATAATATCTACCAATAAAAGCATCCTTACATTTAGTCCATGAATCAATACTATTCTTAGGCAAAGATAGCAACCAATCTTTAGCTCTTCCTCTTAATGAGAAAGGAAACACTTTCAATTTAATAATATCACCATCTACATCTTTATACTTTTGCATTTCACAAAGTTCAACAAAATTATTGAGATGGGCAGCAGCATCATCAGAACTAACACCAGAAAATTGATCTCTCATGACAAGATTTAGTAAAGCAGGTTTAATTTCAAAGAATTCTGCTGTAGTAGCAGGTGGAGCAATAGGTGTGCATAGGAAATCATTATTATTTGCATTTGTGAAGTCACACAACTTATTATTTTCAGGGGTATTCATTTTAGCAACGGTAAATAAAACAAACTAGATAAAGTAAATGCAAGTAACTAATTTTTTTGTGTTTTTGATATAGAGAGCAAGACAGTAAATAAAGTAAGACTAGCAACTAATTTTTTTGTATTTTGATTTAGTGCAGCAAACAAAGTAGTAAATAAAATAAAGCAAGACAAAAACAAAGTAAAGAGATTGAGAAGTGGAGACTCCCCTTGCAGCGTGTCTTGATCTCCCCGGCAACGGCGCAGAAATTTATGCTTGATACGCGTAGATGCACACGTCCGTTGGGAACCCCAAGTGGAAGGTATGATGCGTATAGAAGCAAGTTTCCCTCAGTATGAAACCAAGGTTTAATCGAACCAGTAGGAGCCAAGAAGCACGTTGAAGGTTGATGGTCGCGAAATGTGATGCGGCGCAACACCAGGGATTCCTGCGCCAACGTGGAATCTGCACAACAAAACCAAAGTACTTTGCCCCAACGAACAGTGAGGTTGTCAATCTCACCGGCTTGCTGTAACAAAGGATTAAACGTATCGAGTGGAAGATGTTTGCAAAGAAAACAGTAAAACACAATTGCAGTAGATTGTATGCTATGTAAAGAATAGGACCGGGGTCCACAGTTCACTAGAGGCGTCTCTCCCATAAGATAAAAGCATGTTGGGTGAACAAATTACAGTCGGGCAATTGACAAAATAGAGAAAGGCATAACAATGCATATACATGATATGATAAATATAGTGAAATTTAATTGGGCATTACGACAAAGTACATAGACCGCCATCCAACTGCATCTATGCCTAAAAAGTCCACCTTCGGGTTATCATCCGAACCCCATTCAGTATTAAGTTGCTAAGCAACAGACAATTGCATTAAGTATGGTGCGTAATGTAATCAACAACTACATCCTTAGACATAGAATCAATGTTTTATCCCTAGTGGCAACAGCACATCACAACCTTAGAACTTTCTGTCACTGTCCCAGGTGTCAATGAAGGCATGAACCCACTATCGAGCATAAATACTCCCTCTTGGAGTTAAGAGTACAAACTTGGCCAGAGCCTCTACTAATAATGGAGAGCATGCAAGATCATAAACAACACATAAACAATAGATTGATAATCACCATAATCATAGTACTCTCTATCCATCGGATCCCGACAAACACAACATATAGAATTACATATAGATGATCTTGATCATGTTAGGCAGCTCACAAGATCCAGCAATGAAGCACAACAAGGAGAAGACGACCATCTAGCTACTGCTATGGACCCATGGTCCAGGGGTGTACTACTCACTCATCACTCCGGGCGATCATGGCGATGAAGAGTCCTCGGAGATGAATCCCCTCTCGGCAGGGTGCCGGAGGCGATCTCCTGAATCCCCGAGATGGGATTCGTGGCGGCGGCGTCTGGAAGGTTTTCCGTATCGTGGCTCTCGGTGCTGGGGTTTCGCGACGGAGACTTTAAGTAGGCGGAAGGTCAACGCGGGGGCCACAGAGGCCCGGGGGCAGGGCCGCGCGGCCGGGGCCTGGGCCGCGCCGCCCTAGCCCGTGGCTGCCTCGTGGCCCCACTTCGTTATCTCTTCGGTCTTCTGGAAGCTTCGTGCAAAAATAGGACCCTGGGCGAAAGTTTCGTCCAATTCCGAGAATATTTCCTTACTAGGATTTAAAAAAAAGAGAAAACAACAAGGCTCTTCGGCATCTTGTTAATAGGTTAGTTCCAGAAAATGCATAAATATGACATATAATGTGCATAAAACATTTAGGTATCATCAATAAAGTAGCATGGAACATAAGAAATTATCGATACGTTGGAGACGTATCACTGTCCGTCAACGATTGTGTAGGATCTTGCTCGCCTGATGATCTGTCGTGCGAGGACCTTGTCCTCTGGCAACTTTTGATCTATGAGGTAATCCAAGAATGGTTGTGTCCAGGCCGGAATGATTGCCATCACTTCCCTAGCCGGAGATACTGCCAGATCTGGGTTTTTCGGGTTCGTGCCCTTCACCGAGGGTATCCGTAGGTGCTCCAGGAAAATGCTAGGCGGAATTGGTTTCCTGCCGGATCCGAGCTTGGACGGCATGTCTGCCGCTGTGTTATCGTCTCTCCTGACATACTTGACTTCGTATCCGAGGAAACATTTGGCGATCTCTTCAACCTTGTATCTATAAGCCGCCATGATGGAGTTTCTGGCGTTCCAGGTTCCGGCTACTTGTTGTGCCACCAGGTCGGAATCTCTGCAGCATATGTTGTGCTTGATCCCAATTTTCTTAGTGATGCGCAGACCATGCAGTAGAGCCTCGTATTCCGCCATATTGTTTGTAGCTTCGAAGTGAATCTGCAGGACGTACTGCAGTTATTCTCCAGTAGGTGACTTCAGGGTGACTCCAGCCCCGAGCCTTGATGTTGCTTGGATCCGTCAAACCATGCTTCTGGTTCCGGCACAGGTGTGCCCTCTTGCTCTTCAGCCCAATCCGCGATGAAATCCGCTAGAACTTGAGACTTGATCGCTGTTCTGGCTTCGTACT
Source organism: Lolium multiflorum (assembly GCA_030979885.1). NCBI lineage: Eukaryota > Viridiplantae > Streptophyta > Magnoliopsida > Poales > Poaceae > Lolium > Lolium multiflorum. Next base: position 202,993,482 of record CM061748.1, on the reverse strand, counting down.
TAATGTCAAAGGCAGAGAGTTCAATGCCCCACTTTGCTTCACGCCCTGTTGCGTCGGAGTTGTTGATGATGGTTGACAATGGAGCCTTGCTCACAACTGTCATAGGGTGCTCCTGGAAGTAATGCCCTAGCTTCCGGCTACCTAGGAATACGCCATAGGCTAGCTTTTGGAAGTGAGGATATCTTTGCTTGGATTCCGTCAGGACTTCGCTAACGTAGTAGACTAGCCTTTGGACTCCGTACTCATGACCTTCTTCCTTTCGCTCCACCACGATTACTAGGCTGACGACCTTGTTGGATGCCGCCAAATAGAGGAGCATAGGCTCTGACTCACTTGGAGCTGATAAGATAGGTGGGGAGGAGAGTATGTCCATCAACCCCTGAAGTGTTGCATCTGCTGCGTCGTCCCAGACAAATTTGTCTGTTTTCTTCAGCAGCTTGTATAAAGGTAGTGCCTTCTCGCCAAGACGGCTAACAAATCTACTGATTGCTGCAACACAACCAGTTAATCATTGCACATCTTTGAGACAAGTTGGCTTCTTGATGCTCAGGATAGCCTTGATCTTTTTCGGGTTAACCTCAATGCCTCTATGAGAGACAATGAAGCCAAGGAGTTTTCCGGATGGCACGCCAAAGACGCACTTCAGCGGATTCAACATCATCTTGTACCGTCGGAGATTTTCAAAGGTTTTCGTGAGGTCGCTGATCATGTCGGATCCTTTCCGGGTCATGACCGCAATGTCGTTGACGTAGGCATGCACATTCCGGCCAATTTGCACTACAAGAAAAGTTCTGATACACAACGTCTGAAAATCGTCCACTAAGGGACATTTTTCGTCGCCTATGGGCCTAACCCGACGATATGGGTTCTGTGGTCGAAACTGCGTCAGGCAAAGTCCTACCACGTTTTTTTTCGGTCCGTCGGGTTCGGGCGCCCTTCCGCCACGGAAAATCAGACCGTTGCAGAAGTGTTTTCAGGAGCCCGTTGACTGTTGACGTCATGCAAACTGCCACGTGGCAGACACCGTTAGCGTTAACGGCGTTAACCGGCTGAAACCCCGTGGTAGATGGTAGGCCCACATGAGGCCTGCCACGCCTTATGTGGGCCGGCCCATTTAGTTTGCGGGTCAGGCCAGCTGACTTAGTTTGAACGGTCAACTATTTAGCTGGTGACGAGGGTGCTCCTCGGCAATGCCCTCCGATTGGGGCTTAGGGTTGATGGAATCCTGTAGGCTGACACGAGACATCGGTTAACAGACAAGCGGGGAGAGCAATTTACCTAGGTTCGGGGCCCTCGATGAGGTAAAACCCTTACGTCTGTCTGATCTTGATTATGAAAATATCGGGTTACAATGGGGTGCCAAAGGTTTCGGCTGTGATCTCGTCGAGAGGCTAAGTGCTACGGTGACCTAGCTCTGGGCTTGTGATGGTTAAAAGCGCTAAGATTGATTGTGTTCCTAGGCAGCCCCTCTCCTGGCCCTTATATAGGGGGCCAGGTCCCAAGAGATCTGCACGAGTACGACTAGGTTTACAATAGACCTAGCTCTAAACTTTCCTTGTTCGGTTCCTCTCTGACTTGTTCTTCAAGGAATCTTCTTCGGCACCGACCTAGTGGCCCACCTCGCCATCGGCTGTCTTCATGGGCCTCCAGTTGGGCTATAGGATAGGGCAATAACGGTTACCCGAAGGGTAATGCCCACGTCGTAGTCCCCGAGTGTCTAGCCGAAGATATTTCGGGTAGAGACTAAAGCATGCCTCCGCTGGATGTTCTTCTCTTGATAGTTCTTGTCCATCTTATGGCTTCATCTTCTTCTATCGGGTGCACGTCCAGCGCTTGATACGTCCATTTTGCATCATTATTTTATATCATAATTTACTATTATTCATTGATATATTTCATATTTAGAGATGATACTTATGTTATTTCACCTATTTTGCATGTTTCATGATTATTGGAGAATTATTCAGTCAGAATTCTGCTGGAAAAAGCACCGTCGGGATACCATATTTCTGAAGATCAACAATTGACGGAAATTACACCGAAGATCTTATTTTTCCAGAAGAATGAGCCAGCCAAAAGGAGGAGCCGAGGAGGGCCACCATGGGCCCCCCATAGGCCAGCGCGGGCCCTGCCCTGGCCGCGCCGCCTTGTGGGGAGGGGGCCCCGCCCCTCTCGGCCTCCTCTCTTTCGCGTACTTCATCTACCCGAAAACCTAAGGCACGGGGGATAAGCGAGAATAGACACAGCCGCCTCTGCGGGGCGGAGAAACACCAGAGAGAAAAGAGCTCTCCGGCGGGCAGGAATCCGCCGGGAAATTCCCTCCCGGAGGGAAATCGTCGCCATCGTCACCGTCATCGAGCTGGACTTCATTGGGATCATCATCATCATCATCTCCACCATCGACACCGCCATCTCCACCGCTGCACCTCGTCTCCGCTGTAACATCTATTGTTAAATCTTGAGTATTTCATAGGGGAAACTCTCCCGGTATTGATTACTACTTGTTATTGATGCTATTGAGTGAAACCATTGGATCAAGGTTTATGTTCAGATTGTTATTCATCATTATATCACCTCTGATCATGTTCCATATGATGTCTCGTGAGTAGTTCGTTTAGTTCTTGAGGACATGGGTGAAGTCTAAATGTTAGTAGTGAACTATGTTGAGTAATATTTAATGGTTTGATATTTAAGTTGTGGTGTTATTCTTCTAGTGGTGTCATGTGAACGTCGACTACATGATACTTCACCTTTATGGGCCTAGGGGAGTACATCTTGTATTCGTTTGCTAATTGTGGGGTTGCCGGAGTGACAACAACCTGAACCCCCGTTGGTATATCGATGCAGGAGGGATAGCAGGATCTCAGAGTTTAAGGCTGTGGTTAGATTTATCTTAATTACTTTCTTGTATTTGCGGATGCTTGCAAGGGGTATAATCACAAGTATGTATTAGTCCTAGGAAGGGCGGTGCATTAGCATAGGTTAACCCACACAACACTTATCAAAACAATGAAGATTAATCAACTATATGAAGCGAAAGCACTAGACTAAATCCCCGTGTGTCCTCAAGAACGTTTGGTCATTATAAGTAAAAAAACCCGGCTTATCCTTTGTGCTAAAAAGGATTGGGCCACTCGCTGCAATTATTACTCTCGCATTTTACTTACTTGTACTTTATTTATCTGCTATATCAAAACCCCCTGAAAACTTGTCTGTGAGCATTTACATTGAATCCTTCATCGAAACTGACCTTCTGCTCCTCGTTGGGTTCGACACTCTTATTTATCGAAAGTACTACGATACACCCCCTATACTTGTGGGTCATCAAGACTATTTTCTGGCGCCGTTGCCGGGGAGTGAAGCTCTATTGGTAAGTGGAATTGGTAAGGAAAACTTTTACTGTACGTGCTGATTTTGTTTCTGCCTGCTGCTATAAGTCATTATGGAGAGATCCTCTCTTGAATTTCTATTTAGAAAATCTACTACTACTGCAAAGGTAGTGGATGAGGCGCCAGGTGAGGAAGTAATTCCGTATAAAATACCTATGAAGATTATTGAACGTGTTGTGGATAACCGATATGAAGGGGATGGAACTGTTCATCCTGGAGATCATTTACTGTTTTTACATGAATTATGCGGGTTATTCAAGTGTGCAGGTATTTCAATGGATGAAGTTAGGAAGAAATTATTAGCTATGTCGTTGTCTGGTAAAGCGGCGCATTAGTATAAACTGCTGAAGGATGGGCATTCTGTTGATTGGAAGGATATTGTGCCTCTATTTTATTCTAAATTCTATCCTCCAAGTGAAATTCACAAAGACCGAAACCGCATATATAATTTCTTGCCTCATGATGGAGAGAGTATTGCCCAAGCATGGGGGAGATTGAAGTCTTTAATGCTCAAATGCCCCATTCATGAGCTTCCTGGTAATATCATCGTTGATAATTTCTATGCAAGACTTTCTTTTCAAGATAAAACTTTGCTGGATACTACTTGTTCTGGATCATTCACACGCAATAAATAAGAGTTTAAATGGGACCTTCTTGATCGAATCCAAGAAAATACTGAAGGATGGGAGAATGACAAAGGTAGAGTGTCAGGTAGAAATTATGATTATGAATGCATTGAAACTTTTATGGATACTGATAAATTTCGTAATATGAGTGCTACATATGGTATTGACTCTCAAATTGTTGCAAATTTTTATAAAGCTTTTGCCTCTCATTTTGAATTTCCTAGGAAGAATTTTGATAAGTATCATGAACCTTATAAAGATAAAACTGATTCACCTATAGGTAAATGTATTGAAATTAAAACTGTTGATCATGTTCTTCCTGAAGCTTATATTGAAAAAACTCCTTTCCCTGCTAAAATGAAGGAGTATTCTGTTATAACTAGTGTAGTTAATAAAAGTGCAAAGAAACCTATAGAACCTGAGGAGCAAATAAAGGTTGAACCTGCTGTTGCAATAGTTAAAAATCTTGTGACTGAAAATGTAGAAGATGGTCATATCATTTTCTATGAAGATGCTTCTAATATTGTTTCGCATCCTAATAAGTGTAGGAAGGCCAGTGTTCCTTTGCTCTCTGTTAGAATTGGTGATCATTGTTATTATGGTTTATGCGACATTGGTGCAAGTATTAGTGCCATACCTTATGAGCTTTACACGGAAATCATGCATGAGATTGGTTCTTGTGAACTTGAAGATATTGATGTGGTTATTCGGCTAGCTAATAGAGAAACTATCTCTCCTATTGGTATTGTTCGAGATGTGGAAGTTCTATGTGGTAAGATTAAATATCCTGCTGACTTTTTGGTACTTGGTTCTGCTGCTAGTAAGTCTTCACCTATTATTTTTGGTAGACCTTTTCTAAATACTTGTGCAGCTGTTATAGATTGCAAGAAGGAGAAAATTGTTACTAAATTAGCTGGTGAATCTTATGAGTTTAACTTCTCTAAATTTTCCAAAACTCCTTATAAAGCTGATTTGCCTAATGATGATTTTTTTTTGAAATGATGATTTTAGAGTTGAACAGTGTGCATCTATTGCTCTTGCTCCTAATAATCCTTTGCAGCAACATTTGGAGGATCATGAGAGTGAAGTATTTAGGGAAGAAAGGGATGAGCTTGATGAAATTTTCCTTCGTCAACCCATTCTTAAACATGACTTACCGGTTGAAGATCTAGGTGTAACACCACCACCAAAGGAAGATCCTGTATTTGATTTGAAACCATTACCTGATAATCTTAAGTATGCTTATATTGATGATAAGAAAACATATCCTGTTATTATTAGTGCTAAGCTTTCAGATTTTGAAGAAGAAAGGTTATTGGAAATATTGAAGAAACCGAGGAGCTATTGGCTATACTCTTGATGACTTGAAGGGGATTTCTCCCTCTATTTGCCAACATGCCATCAACATGGAAGATGATGCAAAACCTGTTGTTGAACATCAACGTCGTCTAATTCCTAAGATGAAGGATGTGGTAAGGAATGAGGTATTAAAACTTCTTGAAGCAGGTATTATATATCCTATTGCTGATAGTAGATGGGTTAGTCATGTACATTGTATTCCTAAGAAAGGAGGAATAACTGTTGTACCTAATGATAATGATGAGCTCATTCCTCAAAGAGTAGTTGTAGGGTATAGAATGTACATTGATTATCGTAAGGTTAATAAAGTTACTAAGAAAGATCATTACCCTTTACCTTTTATTGATCAAATGTTAGAAAGGTTGTCTAAAAATACTCATTTCGCTTTCTTGATGGTTATTCTGGGTTTTCACAAATTGCTGTTAGAGCTAAAGATCAAGAGAAAACCACTTTCATTTGTCCCTATGGAACTTATGCTTATAGGCGTATGCCTTTTGGTTTATGTAATGCTCCTGCTACTTTTCAAAGATGCATGTCTGCTATTTTTCATGGCTTTTGTGAAAAGATTGTTGAGGTATTCATGGATGATTTTTCTGTCTATGGGAATTCTTTTGATAATTGTTTGCGAAACCTTGATAAAGTTTTGCAGAGATGTGAAGAAACTAACCTTGTTCTTAATTGGGAGAAATGCCACTTTATGGTCAATGAAGGAATTATATTGGGACATAAAATTTCTGAGAGAGGTATTGAAGTTGATAGAGCTAAAGTTGAAGCGATTGAGAAGATGCCCTACCCTAGGGATGTTAAAGGTATTCGTAGTATTCTTGGTCATGCTGGTTTCTATAGGAGATTTATTAAAGATTTCTCTAAAATTTCAAAGCCTCTTACTAATCTTCTTCAAAAAGATGTACCTTTTGTTTTTGATGATGATTGTAAGGAAGCCTTTGAAACTCTAAAGAAAGCCTTAACAACTGCTCCTGTAGTCGAACCTCCTGATTGGAATTTGCCTTTTGAAATTATGTGTGATGCTAGTGATTTTGCTGTAGGCGCTGTTCTTGGACAGCGAGTAGATAAAAAATTAAATGTTATTCATTATGCTAGTAAAACTCTAGATGCTGCTCAAAGAAATTATGCTACAACTGAGAAAGAGTTATTAGCCGTAGTTTTTGCATGTGACAAGTTTAGATCTTATATTGTTGATTCAAAAGTCACAGTTCATACTGATCATGCTGCAATTAGGTACCTTATGGAAAAGAAAGATGCTAAGCCAAGGATTATTAGATGGGTGCTTCTTTTGCAAGAATTTGATTTACATATTGTAGATAGGAAAGGTGCTGATAATCCTGTTGCTGATAATTTTTCTAGATTGGAAAATATTGCTTATGATCCTGTTAATGATAGTTTTCCAAATGAAAAATTGGCTATAATAAAGGTGAGCTCGCGAGATAGTCCTTGGTATGCTGATTATGCTAACTTTATTGTTTCAAAATACTTGCCTCCAACCTTTTCAGCTCAGCAAAGGAGGAAATTCTTTTATGATTTGAGGCATTATTTTTGGGATGACCCACACTTATATAAAGAAGGAGTGGATGGTATTATGCGAAGATGTGTCCCCGAATATGAACAACAAGAGATATTGAGTAAGTGTCATGGTAGTGTTTATGGAGGACATCACGCCGGAGATAGAACCGCACAAAAGGTTCTACAGTCAGGTTTCTATTGGCCAACGCTCTTTAAAGATGCAAGGAAGTGTATCTTATCTTGTGATGAATGTCAAAGAGTTGGTAATATCTCTAGACGCAATGAAATGCCTATGAATTATACTCTTGTTATTGAACCATTTGATTGTTGGGGATTTGACTTCATGGGTCCTTTCCCTTCTTCAGAAGGTAACACTCATATACTTGTCGCTGTTGATTTTGTTACTAAATGGGTGGAAGCCATACCTACAAAAAGTGCTGATGGTGAGACCTCTTAAAAAATGCTTTTAGATGTTATTTTTCCTAGATTTGGAGTACCTAGATATATTATGACTGATGGAGGTTCTCACTTTATTCATGGTGGTTTTAGAAAAACTCTTGCTAGATATGGTATTAATCATAGAATTGCTTCAGCTTATCATCCTCAAACTAGTGGGCAAGTAGAATTATCAAATAGAGAAATTAAATCTATCTTGCAAAAGACTGTTAATAAATCTAGGAAAAATTGGACTAGTAAGTTAAAGGAAGCATTGTGGGCTTATAGAACTGCTTATAAAAATCCTATGGGAATGTCTCCTTATAAAATGGTGTATGGAAAAGCTTGTCATTTACCTTTAGAACTAGAGCACAAAGCTTATTGGGCTGTAAGAGAACTTAATAAAGATTTTAAACTTGCCGGTAAGAAAAGGTTGCTACAATTGAGTTCTTTAGATGAATGGAGAAGTGAAGCTTATGAAAATGCTAAACTTTTTAAGGAGAAAGTTAAGAAATGGCATGATAGAAGAATTATTAAAAGAGAATTTAATGTTGAAGATAAAGTCCTATTGTATCGGTCTCGTCTCAGATTTTTTGCAGGGAAATTACTCTCAAAATGGGAAGGACCATATGTCATTGAGGAGGTGTATCGTTCAGGAGCAATAAAAATTGCCTCGCTGAAAGATGATGCTACACAAGTGGTGAATGGACAAAGACTCAAGCATTATATTTCTGGAGATTCTTATAATGAAGATATTGATGTTATTCAAGTGATGACTCCGGAAGCTTTCATCAAAGACCAAATTGACAGTTCTGCAGAGTTCGACTTTGAATAGGTAACAGTTTTAGTAATAAAAAGTCCACGTTTAACTTTCCGAACAATATTTGTGCTATTTTTGGAAAATATGAAAAATTACGAGATCGAAACTGAGTGGAGGAGACGCACGAGGGCGTGCCCCCATAGGCCGGCGCGGGCCCCAGCTGGCCGCGCCGCCCTATGGGGACAGCCCCTCGGCGTCCCGTTTCCACTCGTGTTCGGCCTGGTACTTTCCTTTTGTCGTGAAATATTTGCTATATAATCCCCCGGACCCCCAGAGGTCCGTATATCGTTTTCTCCTCGTGTTTTGTTTCGAGCTGTTTTCTGCCAGGATCTGTTTTGATCTAGAAGCACCATGGTCTCCAACAACAAGGACAAGGGGCCTTTGGAGGAAGATATTCAAGACCAGATTTGAAGGAAGAAGTCGAGAGCGAGAATAAAGGAGAAGTGGAGGAAGTTCCGCGAGTATACCCGCGCGCCACCGTCGCAAGCATCGGCGTGGTAACAAATCCATTCAACACCAAGAAAAGCGCACGGATTAGCACCGGAGGAGGAGTCCCACGTCGCTTCCTAGCTCCAAGGACATCTCCTCCAGGCATTGACAACCCTTTCCGCACTCTAATTTATAGTCGTCAAATTGAAAGGACTCCCAAGGCAGTATTGCCTAGTGGTTGGGATATGGATCGTTCTAACACTGCAGGAAGGATGAAACCTGAAGCCGAGGAGTGGGGAAACAACTCTAAGAGTTGGGACTCATCGTCTGACATACTTCTTAACCGCGTCGAGCAAAACTCGGAGCTGATCCGCAACCTCACCTACGAGATTGATGAGCTAAAGGAGCTCGTTAAGAAGCTTATCGAGAAGAATCCATCACCATCACCACCGAAGGAGTAATTCATCATTGGTATTGGCATCCCCTTGGTTTGTTCCAAGCTTGGGGGAGTGCCGCGGTATCACATCATCACTATCTTTTACCTTTTTACTATCAAGTAGTGTCATATCATGAGTAGGGAAGTTATTATATAAGATGGTTTGCAGTGTGGAAGTATCTCTCTTTTAGTTGGTTATCTATGTATCCCTTGGTGTGAGTTATCGTTATGGAATATTAATGAGAAGTCTTATCATTTACTTTTTGCACACCTTATTTTAGTTTGCAATTTCTGTTATATGATTACTCTTGTCATTAGTATTGATATCACTTTGGGAGCATCAATTAAATCTATTTGGTTTTGGCAAACTTAGCATTGGTCAATAGCAACAACACTTTGAGTTCAAATAGAAAAGAGGAAATACATGTAGATATATTACTTTATTATCTTTCTTTCTTGTTAGCTAATGAGTTTAGTATTCGGAAGTTAAAATTGCTTGTGCTTACAAGGAAGATGCATGATTGTTTCTATCACATGTATATTTGTTTGCTTCCCTCAACTCTTATGCTTGCTAATCAACCTTGCTAGCCAAAGACCTGTACTGAGAGGGAATGCTTCTCATACATCCAAAACCTTAAACCAAACCCATGCCATTTGTGTCCACCATAACTACCTACTATGTGGTATTTTGCGCCACTCCAAGTAAATACTTCATGTGCTACCTTTAAACAATTCAAACTATATTACTCCTTAATTGTGTCAATGTTTTATAGCTCATGAGGAAGTATGTGGTGTTTTATCTTTCAATCTTGTTGGGCAGATTTTCACCAATGGACTAGCGGCATATCCGCTTATCCAATAATTTTGCAAAAAGAGCTGGCAACAGGGTTCCCAGCCCCAATTAATAACTTTCATTAATAATTCTCTTCACATGTTTTGCCCTGATTTATCAGTAAGCAACTTAATTTTGCAATAGACACTCCTCCATGGTATGAGAAATGTTGGAAGGCACCCGAGGATTCGGTTAGCCATGGCTTGTGAAAGCAAAGGTTGGGGGAGTGTCATCCATAAATAAAACTAAAATAATGTGTAAACAAAAGAGAAGAGGGATGATCTACCTTGCTGGTAGAGATAACATCTTTCATGGGAGCCGCTCTTGGAAGGTCTGTTTGGCAAGGGGGTTAGAGTGCCCACTACCATTCGTTGACAACAACAAACACCTCTCAAAATCTTACTTTTATGCTCCTTATATGATTTCAAAACTTGAAAAGCTCTAGCACATGATTTAATCCCTGCTTCCCTCTGCGAAGGGCCTTTCTTTTACTTTTATGTTGAGTCAGTAAACCTATTTCCCTCTATCTCATGCAAGCAATTGAGTTGTTGTGATCCAACCATTTATATTATGATCTATTTAATCATGCCTTTTATTCTTCCTTGTTTAGTACAAATTTTATCTGAATGAATATGACTTTGAAGGCTATCAATGATTATGAGGAGATTGTTATGATTAAGGATGTAAGCTCTGCCATATAAGTTCTAATATAAAGGCTTTGCTCGGAAGATAAGTACAATCTGTTAATAGTTCTTTGACCAAGAACAAAGTTTGCCATAACCAATTGTGATTTCCTATGCACCTTTATTTGTGATTTCTCTTTACTTAGTTCAAGTTGAGTTATATAAGGAATATGTTTACTAGAATGTCTTGTGTGAATTAATAAATGTTATGCTTCTTGTCCGTATTTTATTTATCGACTTTTCACTCCATAAACATGTGGTCTTGTTTATCGAGCTCAGTTTCGCTTGGGGACAAGCGAGGTCTAAGCTTGGGGGAGTTGATACGTCCATTTTGCATCACTATTTTATATCATAATTTACTGTTATTCATTGATATATTTCATATTTAGAGATGATACTTATGTTATTTCATCTATTTTGCATGTTTCATGATTATTGGAGAATTATCACCGGAGTCAGAATTCTGCTGGAAAAAGCACCGTCAGGATACCATATTTCTGAAGATCAACAATTGACGGAAATTACACCGAAGATCTTATTTTTACAGAAGAATGAGCCAGCCAAAAGGAGGAGCTGAGGAGGGCCGCCATGGCCCCCCCCATAGGACGGCGCGGGCCCTACCCTGGCCGCGCCGCCTTGTGGGGAGGCCCACAGCCCCTCTCGGCCTCCTCTCTTTCGCGTACTTCATCTACCCGAAAACCTAAGGCACGGGGGATAAGCGAGAATAGACACAGCCGCCTCTGCGGGGCGGAGAAACACCAGAGAGAAAAGAGCTCTCCACCGGGCAGGAATCCACCGGGGAAATTCCCTCCCGGAGGGGGAAATCATCGCCATCGTCACCTTCATCGAGCTGGACTTCATTGGGATCATTGATACGTCTCCAACGTATCGATAATTTCTTATGTTCCATGCTACTTTATTGATGATACCTACATGTTTTATGCACATTATATGTCATATTTATGCATTTTACGGAACTAACCTATTAACAAGATGCCGAAGAGCCGTTCTTTTTTCTGCTGTTTTTGGTTTCAGAAATCCTAGTAAAGAAATATTCTCGGAATTGGACGAAACTTTCGCCCGGGGTCCTATTTTTGCACGAAGCTTCCGAAGACCGAAGACCTAACGAAGTGGGGCCACGAGGAGGCCGGGGGGGTGGCGCGGCCCGCCCTGGCCGCGCCGACCTATCCCTGGGCCCTCGTGTGGCCCCCGCGTTGACCCTCCGCCTACTTAAAGCTTCGTCGCAAACCCCGATGCCGAGAGCCACGATACGGAAAACCTTACGAGACGCCGCCACGCGAATCCCATCTCGGGGGATTACGGAGATCGCCTCCGGCACCCTGCCGAGAGGGGATTCATCTCCGGAGGACTCTACACCGCCATGGTCGCCTCCGGAGTGATGAGTGAGTAGTTCACCCCTGGACCATGGGTCCATAGCAGTAGCTAGATGGTCGTCTTCTCCTTGTTGTGCTTCATTGTTGGATCTTGTGAGCTGCCTAACATGATCAAGATCATCTATATGTAATACTATATGTTGTGTTTGTCGGGATCCGATGGATAGAGAGTACTATGATTATGGTGATTATCAATCTATTGTTCATGTGTTGTTTATGATCTTGCATGCTCTCCGTTATTAGTAGAGGCTCTGGCCAAGTTTTTACTCTTAACTCCAAGAGGGAGTATTTATGCTCGATAGTGGGTTCATGCCTCCATTGAATCTGGGACAGTGACAGAAAGTTCTAAGGTTGTGGATGTGCTGTTGCCACTAGGGATAAAACATTGATGCTATGTCTAAGGATGTAGTTGTTGATTACATTACGCACCATACTTAATGCAATTGTCTGTTGCTTTGCAACTTAATACTGGGGGGTTCGGATGATAACCTGAAGGTGGACTTTTTAGGCATAGATGCAGTTGGATGGCGGTCTATGTACTTTGTCGTAATGCCCAATTAAATCTCACTATATTTATCATGTCATGTATATGCATTGTTATGCCTTTCTCTATTTGTCAATTGCCCGACTGTAATTTGTTCACCCAACATGCTTTATCTTATGGGAGAGACACCTCTAGTGAACTGTGGACCCCGGTCCTATTCTTTACATAGCATACAATCTACTTGTTTTCTGTTTTCTTTGCAAACATCTTCCACTCGATACGTTTAATCCTTTGTTACAGCAAGCCGGTGAGATTGACAACCTCACTGTTTCGTTGGGACAAAGTACTTGGTTGTGTTGTGCAGGTTCCGCGTTGGCGCCGGAATCCCTGTGTTGCGCCGCATCACATTTCGCGACCATCAACCTTCAACGTGCTTCTTGGCTCCTACTGGTTCGATTAAACCTTGGTTTCATCTGAGGGAAACTTGCTTCTATACGCATCATACCTTCCACTTGGGGTTCCCAACGGACGTGTGCATCTACGCGTATCAAGCTAAATTTCTGGCGCCGTTGGAGATCAAGACACGCTGCAAGGGGAGTCTCCACTTCTCAATCTCTTTACTTTGTTTTTGTCTTGCTTTATTTTATTTACTATTTTGTTTGCTGCACTAAACAAAATACAAAAAAATTAGTTGCTAGTTTTACTTTATTTATTGTCTTGCTCTCTATATCAAAAACACAAAAAAATTAGTTACTTGTCTTTATTTTATTTGCCTAGTTTACTTTATTCCTGTTATCATGAGTAATCCTGAAGTTGAAGTTCGTTCTTTTAAGCAACAAGGAGGAGAAAGTTTTAAAGATGCTTGGTATAGAATTAGTAATGCTCATCAAAGGTGCATTAAGAAACACTCCACCACTATCCTTCTTAGGAACTTTTATGTTGGTTTATCTAGTTGGAATAGATATGTTCTTGATACTCTTTCGGGAGGTAATTTCCTAGGTACTCCCGCTTTAGAAGCTAGTTGCATCATTGAGAGTCTAGTTGGAATACCACCTGTTAATGAAGTTAAAATTGAAATCTCTCTTGAAGATGTTATGAAAAAATTGGAAACCATAGAGAAAAATTTTCCAAGTATTGAAACTAAATTAGAAATGTTATTGGATAAAACTGATGAACTTGATAAATCCCTAGGAGGAATTGATGAAAGAATTAGTGTCCTAGGAACTTGTGTTATCCATGATAATCAAACCAATAGGATTGATGAACTTGAAAAAGCTATGGGAACCTTGGGTTCAACCTTTTCTTCTCTCAAGTATAATGAGAAAGCCTATGTGGGTAAAGAGCAAAAATTCATGTATGCCTCTAAAGTGCCTAAACAAAAGAATTACTATAGGCCTAAAATTGCTAAAACCCCTAGCACCACCATAGAAAATTTAGATAATGGAGCACCTAAAGCACCCTCTGCAACAAGTTGTGTTTGCATGAAAAATAATAATGTTGATGCTTCTACTCTCGATGTTACTTGATTTGCACTTTCTGCGCCTAGCTGAAAGAAAAGCGCTTATGGGAGACAACCCATGTTTTTACCTACAGCAATTTTTTGTTTTGTTGAGTCTTGGAAGTTGTTTACTACTGTAGCAACCTCTACTTATCATGTTTTTGTGCCAAGTAAAGTTTCTATGTCAAAGTTGATGTTATATTTGGGATCGCTGCGCAGAAACAGCATTGCTGTCTGTCACGAATCTGGGCATAATTCTCTGTATAAAATTCGAAAAAATCTGCCAATTTACGAGCGTGATCCTCAGATATGTACGCAACTTTCATTAGTTTTGAGTTTTTCCATTTGAGCAAGTCTGGTGCCATTTCTAAATTCATCTTTACGGACTGTTCTGTTTTTGACAGATTCTGCCTTTTATTTCGCATTGCCTCTTTTGCTATATTGGATTTATTTCTTTGATCCACTAATGTCCAGTAGCATTATGCAATGTCCAGAAGTGAAAATAATGATTGTGTCACCTCTGAATGAGTGAATTATTAATTGTGCACTAACCCTCCAATGAGTTTGCTTGAAGTTTGGTGTGAAGGAAGTTTTCAAGGGTCAAGAGAGGAGAATGATATACTATGATCAAGAGGAGTGAAAGCTCTAAGCTTGGGGATGCCCCGTGGTTCACCCCTGCATATTTTAAGAGGACTCAAGCGTCTAAGCTTGGGGATGCCCAAGGCATCCCCTTCTTCATCGACAACATCATCAGGTTCCTCCCCTGAAACTATATTTTTATTCAATCACATCTTGTATTCTTTGCTTGGAGCGTCGGTTTGTTTTCGTTTTTGTTTTTGTTTGAATAAGATGGATCCTAGCATTCACTTTGTGGGAGAGAGACACGCTCCGCTGTTGCATATGGACACATGTGTCCTTAGGCTTTACTCATAATGTTCAAGGCGAAGTTTCTTCTTCGTTAAATTGTTATATGGTTGGAATTGGAAAATGCTACATGTAGTAATTCTAAAATGTCTTGGATAATGTGATACTTGGCAATTGTTGTGCTCATGTTTAAGCTCTTGCATCATATACTTTGCACCCATTAATGAAGAAATACATAGAGCTTGCTAAAATTTGATTTGCATATTTGGTTTCTCTAAGGTCTAGATAATATCTAGTATTGAGTTTTGAACAACAAGGAAGACAGTGTAGAGTCTTATAATGTTTACAATATGTCTTTTATGTGAGTTTTGCTGCACTTGTTCATCCTTGAGTTTGCTTCAAATAACCTTGCTAGCCTAAACCTTGTATCGAGAGGGAATACTTCTCATGCATCCAAAATCCTTGAGCCAACTACTATGCCATTTGTGTCCACCATACCTACCTACTACATGGTATTTCTCCGCCATTCCAAAGTAAATTGCTTGAGTGCTACCTTTAAAATTCCATCATTCACCTTTGCAATATATAGCTCATGGGACAAAATAGCCTTAAAAACTATCGTAGTATTGAATATGTACTTATGCACTTTATATTTTATTAAGTTGCTTGTTGTGCGATAACCATGCTTCTGGGGAACGCCATCAACTATTGTTGAATATCATGTGAGTTGCTATGCATGTCCGTCTTGTCTGAAGGTCTATCATTTTAGTGGTTGGAGCATGCAAAATTGTTAGAGAAGAACATTGGGCCGCTAACTAAAGCCATGAATCATGGTGGAAGTTTCAGTTTTGGACATATATCCTCAATCTCATATGAGAATAATAACTTTGCTACATGCTTATGCATTTAAGAGGAGTCCATTATCTGTTGTCCATGTTGTCCCGGTATGGATGTCTAAGTTGAGAATAATCAAAAGCGAGAAATCCGAAATGCGAGCATTCTCCTTAGACCTTTGTACAGGCGGCATGGAGGTACCCCTTTGTGACACTTGGTTGAAACATGGCATGCGAAGATCCGGTAGTCCAAGTTAAGTAGGACGAGGTGCGGGCACTATTAGTATACTATGCGTGAGGCTTGCAACTTGTAAGATATAATTTTCATAACTCATATGCTTTATTACTACCATTGACAAAATTGTTTCATGTTTTCAAAATAAAAGCTCTAGCACAAATACAGCAATCAATGCTTTCCTCTTTGAAGGACCATTCTTTTACTTTTATTGTTGAGTCAGTTTACCTATCTCCTTCCACCTTAAGAAGCAAACACTTGTGTGAACTGTGCATTGATTCCTACATATTTGCATATTGCACTTGTTATATTACTTTATGTTGACAATATCCATGAGATATACATGTTATAAGTTGAAAGCAACCGCTGAAACTTAATCTTCCTATGTGTTGCTTCAACACCTTTACTTTGATTTATTGCTTTATGAGTTAACTCTTATGCAAGACTTATTGATGCTTGTCTTGAAGTACTATTCATGAAAAGTCTTTGTCATATGATTCAGTTGTTTACTCATGTCATTACCTTTGCTTTGATCGCTGCATTCATTACATATGTTTACAAATAGTATGATCAAGATTATGATGGCATGTCACTTCAGAAATTATCTTTGTTATCGTTTTACCTGCTCGGGACGAGCAGAACTAAGCTTGGGGATGCTGATACGTCTCCAACGTATCGATAATTTCTTATGTTCCATGCTACTTTATTGATGATACCTACATGTTTTATGCACATTATATGTCATATTTATGCATTTTGGAACTAACCTATTAACAAGATGCCGAAGAGCCAGTTGCTGTTTTCTGCTTTTTGGTTTCAGAAATCCTAGTAAAGAAATATTCTCGGAATTGGACGAAACTTTCGCCCGGGGTCCTATTTTTGCACGAAGCTTCCAGAAGACCGAAGACCTAACGAAGTGGGGCCACGAGGAGGCCGGGGGTGGCGGCGCGGCCAGGCCCTGGCCGCGCCGACCTATCCTGGGCCCTCGTGTGGCCCCAGCGTTGACCCTCCGCCTACTTAAAGCTTCCGTCGCGAAACCCCCAGTACCGAGAGCCACGATACGGAAAACCTTACGGAGACGCCGCCGCGAATCCCATCTCGGGGGATTACGGAGATCGGCACCCTGCCGGAGAGGGGATTCATCTCCGGAGGACTCTACACCGCCATGGTCGCCTCCGGAGTGATGAGTGAGTAGTTCACCCCTGGACCATGGGTCCATAGCAGTAGCTAGATGGTCGTCTTCTCCTTGTTGTGCTTCATTGTTGGATCTTGTGAGCTGCCTAACATGATCAAGATCATCTATATGTAATACTATATGTTGTGTTTGTCGGGATCCGATGGATAGAGAGTACTATGATTATGGTGATTATCAATCTATTGTTCATGTGTTGTTTATGATCTTGCATGCTCTCCGTTATTAGTAGAGGCTCTGGCCAAGTTTTTACTCTTAACTCCAAGAGGGAGTATTTATGCTCGATAGTGGGTTCATGCCTCCATTGAATCTGGGACAGTGACAGAAAGTTCTAAGGTTGTGGATGTGCTGTTGCCACTAGGGATAAAACATTGATGCTATGTCTAAGGATGTAGTTGTTGATTACATTACGCACCATACTTAATGCAATTGTCTGTTGCTTTGCAACTTAATACTGGAGGGGGTTCGGATGATAACCTGAAGGTGGACTTTTTAGGCATAGATGCGGTTGGATGGCGGTCTATGTACTTTGTCGTAATGCCCAATTAAATCTCACTATATTTATCATGTCATGTATATGCATTGTTATGCCTTTCTCTATTTGTCAATTGCCCGACTGTAATTTGTTCACCCAACATGCTTTATCTTATGGGAGAGACACCTCTAGTGAACTGTGGACCCCGGTCCTATTCTTTACATAGCATACAATCTACTTGTTTTTGTTTTCTTTGCAAACATCTTCCACTCGATATGTTTAATCCTTTGTTACAGCAAGCCGGTGAGATTGACAACCTCACTGTTTCGTTGGGACAAAGTACTTGGGTTGTGTTGTGCAGGTTCCGCGTTGGCGCCGGAATCCCTGGTGTTGCGCCGCATCACATTTCGCGACCATCAACCTTCAACGTGCTTCTTGGCTCCTACTGGTTCGATTAAACCTTGGTTTCATACTGAGGGAAACTTGCTTCTATACGCATCATATCTTCCACTTGGGGTTCCCAACGGACGTGTGCATCTACGCGTATCAATCATCATCATCATCATCATCTCCACCATCGACACCGCCATCTCCACCGCTGCACCTCGTCTCCGCTGTAACATCTAGGGTTAAATCTTGAGTATTTCATAGGGGAAACTCTCCCGGTATTGATTACTACTTGTTATTGATGCTATTGAGTGAAACCATTGGATCAAGGTTTATGTTCAGATTGTTATTCATCATTATATCACCTCTGATCATGTTCCATATGATGTCTCGTGAGTAGTTCGTTTAGTTCTTGAGGACATGGGTGAAGTCTAAATGTTAGTAGTGAACTATGTTGAGTAATATTTAATGGTTTGATATTTAAGTTGTGGTGTTATTCTTCTAGTGGTGTCATGTGAACGTCGACTACATGATACTTCACCTTTATGGGCCTAGGGGAGTACATCTTGTATTCGTTTGCTAATTGTGGGGTTGCCGGAGTGACAGCAACCTGAACCCCCGTTGGTATATCGATGCAGGAGGGATAGCAGGATCTCAGAGTTTAAGGCTGTGGTTAGATTTATCTTAATTACTTTCTTGTATTTGCGGATGCTTGCAAGGGGTATAATCACAAGTATGTATTAGTCCTAGGAAGGGTGGTGCATTAGCATAGGTTCACCCACACAACACTTATCAAAACAATGAAGATTAATCAACTATATGAAGCGAAAGCACTAGACTAAATCCCCGTGTGTCCTCAAGAACGTTTGGTCATTATAAGTAAACAAACCGGCTTGTCCTTTGTGCTAAAAAGGATTGGGCCACTCGCTGCAATTATTACTCTCGCATTTTACTTACTTGTACTTTATTTATTTGCTATATCAAAACCCCCTGAAAACTTGTCTGTGAGCATTTACAGTGAATCCTTCATCGACCTTGTCACCTTCTTGCTCCTCGTTGGGTTTGACACTCTTATTTATCGAAAGTACTACGATACACCCCCTATACTTGTGGGTCATCACTCCCGATGGGAGTAGCCCCCGAGTTAGATAATTGCAATCCGTGTAGACTCAAGTTGTGCCACTCGAATATTTTCTTCTGCCAAAGTTTCTTGCAAGTCTTCAGAAATCATCCGATACATGCGTATCGAGGCTTGTATTTTCTCAGTAAGATTTAATGCGTAAAGGATATTGAGTAACGTGCCTAGCTTTGCTGGTTAACTGCCGTTGGCAAAGCAACGTTACCCTACACAGAATCAAGTCCCCATGCATGATCCTGGAGTGCAAAAAAAGTTCTATCGGGTGCGCGCTCAGCGCTCCCGATGGGAGTAGCCCGCGAGTCTTGGCACGGGCGCTTGTGACCGGATGCAGACTCGAGCTAAACATTCCGATCTTTTCTTCAAATACTTCTTCACGCCCTTCTTTATATCAAACTTTCTCCTTTCCATACTCCATCTCTGCATCCTTTTCTCCTCCATTCATCTCCTTCACTCATAACCGCTGCGCCGCCGCCGCCGAATCCAGATCTCCCACGAATCTCAAGATGGTGAAGAAGAAGAACTCCACCCTCGCCACTAGCGCTGCGAGCAGTGACGCTGCCGCCAAATCTTCTCCAAACCCACCGAAAAAGGGCACCTCCCACGCTCCTCCTCCAGCTCCGGTGCCGCCAACGCCATCAAGTTCCGCGGCTGGGTCCATCCCCGGCGATTGGCCGGCGTCTACCACCACGAAGCGTGATGAGAAGAAGGCTATGAGCCTCGGATATATATCTTCTAATGAGGGGAATGTCATTCTCCCAGGTGCGATTTCACGGCCCAATCCTCCCGCTGGTTTTACCGTGATGTTCTTATCTTTTTTGCATCGAGGTCTTTTGCTTCCTGCTCACAAATTCCTTCGCCACCTCCTTCGAGTTTACGAGATCCAATTGTGGCATTTAACTCCCAATTCAATCCTTCACCTTGCTATCTTTATTACTCTCTGCGAAGCGTTCCTGGGCATTGAGCCACACTTTGGTTTGTGGAAGAAAATCTTCTTCGTGAAAAGGTACAACAGCAGTGGCGAGTCCTTTGTTATCGGTGGATCGAGTTGGTTTCGTAGCCCGTAAAGAAGTTAATTAATTCAACTTCTCGATGAGGGAGTCTGTGCAAGGATGGAGGTGAAGTGCTTCTATATTAGAGACTCTTCAACAGCTGAATCCCAACTTCCTCGCTTTTCCAATGTTCTTGAAGCCAAGCCTAAGAAATCTTGGAAAAATACCCTTTCTCCCGATGAAAAGCCAGCAGTCGATAGGTTATTTGACAGATTCCTTCGGATCAAGGAAGCCGATGGTCAGACCATGACAGGCATAGAGCTAGCCGCTGTGTTCTTGAAGCGTCGAGTTCAGCCGATCATGGTTAGAGCTCATCCGATGTGGTTGTATTCGGGTCTCAAGGACGAGACTAGGATAAATGCTGCCGAACTTCTTGACGAAGTCCGGCGTCTGACTCACTTCAGCCAGGAAGATTCAATCCCTCTTACATCTTCCCATCTACCATTTGATGTTGATCACCCGCCAACCGAGGTAATTTCCTTCTTTCATATTCTCATTGTGCCGTTTCTCTTGATTAATGCGACAGCCAGTGTCCTTACTTGTTTTACTTTTGACAGAATCCCATAGATCCTGATTATTTGCAAGACCTGCCGAATGATATTTCCGAGAGAGGAGATTCCTCAGTCCCCGTAGGGTCTCATACTGAGGGAAATGCAAGCCCGGAAGCCGAACATGCTGACCCAATAAACCCTGAGGCCATTCTTATCGATCCCCAATCTGTAGCCAATGATATTAGTGACACAGCGGGATCAATGCATGATGACGACACTGATCATGCTGCCTTTGTTGATGCAGCTGCGGAGGAGGCCGAAGCACTGCCTTTGAAGAGGTCATCCGGCGGCTTTGCCGACGAAGATGATCTTTACGATCTGTAAGTCCTTGCCTTTTCTTCAGAACTTGCGTTCTGCTTTTGCTATTCGCATCCTCTGTTTGACTCTGCCAATTGTTTACTTTTGTAGTAATGAAGATTTCATCGAGCCTCCGCCCAAGAAATCCAAAACTAGCGCTGATCCACCGGATCCTGCAGCTTCCGAGGCTTCGGCCCCTGCCACAGTCCCCGCGGCCCAAATATCGACTGCTTCTTCCCTTTCCACGGGGAAGAATATTCCTTCGACTGCCGCTGCTGCAACTCCTCCTTCAGGGAAACCTATAAGTCTTTTCCTATTTGAATGCAACATCTCTTGAATAGATCTTGAGTACTTCACCCGATAAAACTTTTCCCTTATTTTTAAGGACTTGCGAGCTGTTATATCATCTCTGGAATCTTTCGCCTCCCAATACACTTCTTTGGAGGTCGACAAGGCCCAGCTGCAAAAGGAGGTCGAGTCCTCCTCCTCAAAATTGGAAGGCGCAATTAAGATTGCTGCCGAAGCTCGTCAAGAAATTGACTCTTTGAAGGAGGAACTCGAGGGGCTGAAGAGGAGGCTGAAGGACGAGGAGGCAGCCAGGCTTACTGCTGAAGCTCGGGCGATGGAGAAGGATGATCTTCTTCGCCAGTCCTCCTTGGCTTTGCTCAGTAATCCTCTTTTTGTTTCCTCGTTGATTATTGCTTTTGCAAACACCAATTCTTTTGTTAATGTCTTCCTCTTATTTCATTCTTCTCAGAGGCTGTTGATATCCCTGTTGAGGCTCTGGACAAGGTCCCAAGCAATTCTCCATCAAATGCTCTGTCGATGACGCTTGCGTCTCATCAACTTGCTCGGGATCTTCTTCATAAGGGTAATGGAGCCATGGCGCTGTCCACTCGATGATTTTCCCCAAGATCAACCAAGACAAGACTTTGGGACAGCTGATCGACGCTTTTGCTATCAACACAAGGGAGGTTATCGAGGTATTCAAACGTACTTCGCGTACCTATGGCGCCCTCCTAGCCTTCCAACTTATGATGGGTCACGGCTTCAAAGCTGACATTTGTATAACATTCATACGGTTGTAATGAATTTCATGCTGGCAATGTTGCCAGTATATCCTTGCTATAACATTTGTATTTGCACGCTCCCGATGGGAGTAATTTCCAATGCTGACTCCATATAATCCATCGCGCCTTTAAACAATGTTTTGCAGGTTTTTCCTGTGCCTGCCTTTGTCGATGATTCTTCGGGTGCTATCCCTGAAAGTGATCGACTCCAGCGCATGAAGGACCGGATCGCGCAGATGGAGAAGAATATGCGCAACACTTACGCCTTAGCTGCCATTATCAACAAGAAAAATGATCATGCGGCTGACGCTAAGCGCTATGCGCTTACTGAATTGCACAAAGCCACCGAAAGTTTGAACTGTAAGTGCCCCGGCCTTCTTGCTCTTTACTTTTCCATGAAATGCACTTTCTTATCTTCTTTCGGTTCTTCTGCTAGTCATAGCTCTGAACAAGGCGGAGGAAAACAAGCGCGTACATGAACGTGTAAACGCATTGACCCAACTATCATCAGCAAACGAAGTTATCTGGAAGGAACAGTCGAAGGCTTCGACTGTCGCAAAGTTCCAAGACCGGGTCCAGCAAGTACACCGTTTCTTCGATAAGTGTTACAAAGGACTGAGGGTAACCTGGAAGACGATGTTCCCTCTGAACGCGGTTCCTCCCACGCTGTTGACTTTGATGTCAGAATTTAGTAACGCCAAGAAGATCCGAAGTTTAGTTCGGGCAAAGCTTCTTGCCGGAGCTAGAGCTACACTTGCCTGCGTCCTCACGCGTTATCCTTCGGCAGACGTTATGTCAATTGCCAATGTGCCGAGTTATATGGAGCCGCTTACCCCGAAGGTGGGTCTGCCTGCCGCCATTATTGTCGATAGAATTGACGAACCCTCCACAGCATCCACAAGAAGGGAGACTTGACAAGGGTAGTTCGAAGCCGTATCCATATTGTAGATAGAAGACTTGTTGACTCTTTATATCCGAGTGTTCGGATGATTAAGGTTGAATTGTTTTCGTAGGCAGGATTATGTATATGTACCTCTACCATGTTAATGCCGTTGGCAAAATTTTGAAGGAGTAAATCTTAGTTACTCGATTTTACATCTGTATTAAGATGCATACGTATGTTTGTCGGCAGCAAATTATTTGAGTGATCAGCTCGTGTTGCAGGTCTTGCTAAAACCCGTTGTATGTGCAACTTTGCTTTCAACCGATGCATGTCTTGACAGCAGCTCCCGAATATATCGGGAACACTAGCTCTGCCGATGACTCCGTCGCTCTTTGGTACTTCCATAAGTAAAGTGCCGAACGTGGGTCGTTAATATATGTGTTTCATGTTCCCTGCTATTTACGGCACTCGTTGAGGCATCTATAGCGAAAAGGTAGGGACTTTGTTCATTTTGCATCATAGCACTCGTAATTTCAGAGGCTTTATTAGGGTGCAATCTCTAGACGTGTTTTTTCATCGCACCACTGTTCGCCGAGATATGCATAACAAGGTTCACGATGATGTGGTTCGGGTGACCCGAATTACTGCAATGCTTCAACGAAACGAAACTCAAGTTTTCATTAATAAAGTAAGTAAATAACTAAGGGACGAAAAAGCACCCAGCCTAAAAATAGGAAAAAAGAAAATACTATCCATCCTCCTAAACAAGAGGAGGGTTCTTCTTGTCTTCAAGCTTGTCCACCGCGTCCGCGGTTTTGGAAGCATCACTGATTTCACCAGGGGTCCGGGCGGTGATTGCCAGGGTTTTGTTTTCTTCTGTGACCGTAGTGCCGTCAGCTGCCGAAGTTTTCACTGTAGGAACCTCAATAGCAAGATCGGTTGGCTTCTTCTTCATCTTCCTGACGCGTTCATCTTCCTTATTATCGTGTGCCGACGATTTTGAAGGGAGATCGACAGCTTCCTGCCTGAGCCCAAATTTTGCAGCGATCTTCTGAAACTCGCGATGACAATTGTCTGAGCGTGAGAAACTTCCATAGACTGTGATGTTTGTCCAATTGTTCCCAGGCATTTTCAGCTTGAGGTATGCGTAGTGCGGCACAGCCATGAACTTGGCATAAGCTGATCTTCCGAGTATAGCGTGGTACTGTGATTCCCAATTCACTACTTCGAACTCGATCTTTTCCTTCCTGAAGTTGTCGGGTTTACCAAAGACAACGTTCAGGTAAACTTTGCCAATAGAGTAGGCCGGTGAGGTGGGGAGGATCCCATGAAAACAGGTATCTGTCTCTTCTAGCATCCTCATCGTAATTCCCATAGTTTTGATCGTGTCGAGGAATATCAGGTTTAGTCTGCTTCCACCGTCCATAAAAACTTTGCTCATCTTAAATCCTCCAATTTGCGCCTCGACCTCTAGCGCAGCATGTCCTGACTTTGGGATTGTCATCGGGTGATCTGCCCTGCTGAACGTGATACTCTGAGATGACCAATCGATATACTCAGGGATATTAGCCATGATGCTTTCCGCCAGGTTGATTTCTTGGGTGAGCTTCTTCATCTCCCCTCTCGAAACACCAGTCCTGTGAATAATGCTCCTCTGCCCACGCGGTGGTGGAAAGGACTCGTTAGGGTTGTGAGGCTGAACTTGCTGGACCTGGTGCTGAGGTGGAGGTGGTGGTGGTGGCGGCTGCTGCTGCTGAATGAGCTTCTGCATCTCGATGAACTGTCAACAATCTCTGAGCAAGTGGCTTGACTTCTTCTTATTGTCTTTAGAGTCGATGTATGCGTGCAGATAGCAAGGTGTGTTTATCTGCTCGGCAAAGGGTAACTCGGGGGTCCTCTGAGGTCGTGGCTTGTAGTTGCTACGGTTCCCAGAGTTGCTCCGATTGTCGTCCTGTCGATCATCTGGCTTATCGTCATACCGATCATCTTGCCGATCGGAATATCCAGCAGCTATCAATTTGTTGTCATCGTAACTGCGGCCTTTCCTCTTCTTGCGATGATCCCTGCGCCCACCCGAATTGTTCTTCGGCTGATCGTCGTCTTCATCGTCACTGCGCTGTCGCGGTCTTCGTACATTGTCTTCGCCATCAGCCCAACTGTTGGCAATTTCCATTAACTTGGTTATAGTTTTTGGCTTCTTGCGTCCAAGTTCTTCTATGTAGGTTTTGCGTCGGATGCCATCACTGAAAGCATCGATTGCTCTATCAACGGAAACATCTTCGGCAGCGTTCAGGAGTTTAGTGAATCTCCCGATGTATGCGCGCATTGACTCTTTCGGCTTCTGCTGGCAATGCCGTAACTCTTCGATCCCAACAGGTCTCTTGTATGTTGCTTGGAAGTTAGCGACAAAAGCGTCCACCAGGTCGTCCCATGATTTGATAGATCCCTTAAGCAGGCCCCTCAGCCAGGCTCGTGCCGAATCTTTCAGGTAAAGCTGCAAGCACTGCATTGCCGCTATCTGGTTTCCTTTGTGTAGGATCACAGTCTGCAGGTAATCGTCTATCCATGATCTTGGCTCCTGTTGTCCATCATACTTAGCGGCGTTGGTAGGGGTAGGTTTAAACTTCTTAGGTGGCATTGTCTCACGGATCTTGTAGCTCAAGCAGTCAGCCCCCCTTAGCTCGCTGTCATACTCCTCGCTTTCCTCTGAGGCGTCGCTGTCGTATTCCGCCCTCGCAGCTCGCCGTCGTCTGGTGATACGCGTAGATGCACACGTCCGTTGGGAACCCCAAGTGGAAGGTATGATGCGTATAGAAGCAAGTTTCCCTCAGTATGAAACCAAGGTTTAATCGAACCAGTAGGAGCCAAGAAGCACGTTGAAGGTTGATGGTGGCGAAATGTGATGCGGCGCAACAACAGGGATTCGGCGCCAACGTGGAACCTGCACGACAACCAAGTACTTTGCCCCAACGAAACAGTGAGGTTGTAAATCTCACCGGCTTGCTGTAACAAAGAATTAACCGTATTGTGTGGAAGATGATTGTTTGCAAGAAAACAGTAAAACAAGTATTGCAGTAGATTGTATGCTATGTAAAGAATAGGACCGGGGTCCACAGTTCACTAGAGGTGTCTCTCCCATAAGATAAAAGCATGTTGGGTGAACAAATTACAGTCGGGCAATTGACAAATAGAGAAGGGCATAACAATGCATATACATGATATGATAAATATAGTGAGATTTAATCTGGGCATTACGACAAAGTACATAGACCGCCATCCAACGCATCTATGCCTAAAAAGTCCACCTTCAAGTTATCATCCGAACCCCATTCAGTATTAAGTTGCAAAGCAACAGACAATTGCATTAAGTATGGTGCGTAATGTAATCGACAACTACATCCTTAGACATAGAATCAATGTTTTATCCCTAGTGGCAACAGCACATCACAACCTTAGAACTTTCTGTCACTGTCCCAGGTGTCAATGAAGGCATGAACCCACTATCGAGCATAAATACTCCCTCTTGGAGTTAAGAGTAAAAACTTGGCCAGAGCCTCTACTAATAACGGAGAGCATGCAAGATCATAAACAACACATAAACAATAGATTGATAATCACCATAACATAGTATTCTCTATCCATCGGATCCCGACAAACACAACATATAGTATTACAGATAGATGATCTTGATCATGTTAGGCAGCTCACAAGATCCAACAATGAAGCACAATTAGGAGAAGACGACCATCTAGCTACTGCTATGGACCCATAGTCCGGGGGTGAACTACTCACTCATCACTCCGGAGGCGACCATGGCGGTGTAGAGTCCTCCGGGAGATGAATCCCCTCTCAGGGGGGAGGCGATCTCTGAATCCCCGAGATGGGATTCGCGGCGGCGGTGTCTGGAAGGTTTTCCGTATCGTGGCTCTCGGTTGGGGTTTCGCGACGAGGCTTTAAGTAGGCGGAAGGGCAACGTGGGGGCCACAGGGGCCCAAGGGACAGGGTGGCGCGGCCGGGGCCCGCGCCGCCTATCTGGCCACCTCGTGGCCCACTTCGACTCCCCTCCGGTCTTGGAAGCTTCGTGCAAAAATAGGACCCTGGGCGGTGATTTCGTCCAATTCCGAGAATATTTCCTTACTAGGATTTCTGAAACCAAAAACAGCAGAAACAAAGGCTCTTCGGCATCTTGTTAATCGGTTAGTTCCGAAAATGCGTAAATACGACATATAATGTGCATAAAACATGTAGGTATCATCAATAAAGTAGCATGGAACATAAGAAATTATCGATACGTTGGAGACGTATCAGCATCCCCAAGCTTAGTTCTGCTCGTCCCGAGCAGGTAAAACGATAACAAAGATAATTTCTGAAGTGACATGCCATCATAATCTTGATTATACTATTTGTAAACATATGTAATGAATGCAGCGATCAAAACAAAGGTAATGACATGAGTAAACAACTGAATCATAAAGCAAAGACTTTTCATGAATAGTACTTCAAGACAAGCATCAATAAGTCTTGCATAAGAGTTAACTCATAAAGCAATAAATCAAAGTAAAGGTGTTGAAGCAACACAAAGGAAGATTAAGTTTCAGCGGTTGCTTTCAACTTATAACATGTATATCTCATGGATAGTGTCAACATAAAGTAATATAACAAGTGCAATATGCAAGTATGTAGGAATCAATGCACAGTTCACACAAGTGTTTGCTTCTTAAGGTGGAGGAAGATAGGTAAACTGACTCAACAATAAAAGTAAAAGAATGGTCCTTCAAAGAGGAAAGCATCGATTGCTGTATTTGTGCTAGAGCTTTTATTTTGAAAACATGAAACAATTTTGTCAACGGTAGTAATAAAGAATATGAGTTATGTAAATTATATCTTACAAGTTGCAAGCCTCATGCATAGTATACTAATAGTGCCCGCACCTCGTCCTACTTAGCTTGGACTACCGGATCTTTGCATGCCATGTTTCAACCAAGTGTCACAAAGGGGTACCTCCATGCCGCCTGTACAAAGTCTAAGGAGAAAGCTCGCATTTTGGATTTCTCGCTTTTGATTATTCTCAACTTAGACATCCATACCGGGACAACATGGACAACAGATAATGGACTCCTCTTAAATGCATAAGCATGTAGCAACAATTATTATTCTCATATGAGATTGAGGATATATGTCCAAAACTGAAACTTCAACCATGATTCATGGCTTTAGTTAGCGGCCCAATGTTCTTCTCTAACAATTTGCATGCTCCAATCATTAAGGTGATAGATCCTTCAGACAAGACGGACATGCATAGCAACTCACATGATATTCAACAATAGTTGATGGCGTTCCCCAGAAGCATGGTTATCGCACAACAAGCAACTTAATAAAAGATAAAGTGCATAAGTACATATTCAATGCTACGATAGTTTTTAAGGCTATTTTGTCCCATGAGCTATATATTGCAAAGGTGAATGATGGAATTTTAAAGGTAGCACTCAAGCAATTTACTTTGGAATGGCGGAGAAATACCATGTAGTAGGTAGGTATAGTGGACACAAATGGCATAGTGGTTGGCTCAAGGATTTTGGATGCATGAGAAGTATTCCCTCTCGATACAAGGTTTAGGCTAGCAAGGTTATTTGAAGCAAACTCAAGGATGAACCGGTGCAGCAAAACTCACATAAAAGACATATTGTAAACATTATAAGACTCTACACCGTCTTCCTTGTTGTTCAAAACTCAATACTAGATATTATCTAGACCTTAGAGAGACCAAATATGCAAATCAAATTTTAGCAAGATCTATGTATTTCTTCATTAATGGGTGCAAAGCATATGATGCAAGAGCTTAAACATGAGCACAACAATTGCCAAGTATCACATTATCCAAGGCATTTTAGAATTACTACATGTAGCATTTTCCAATTCCAACCATATAACAATTTAACGAAGAAGAAACTTCGCCTTGAATATTATGAGCTAAGAACACATGTGTTCATACGAACCAGCGGAGCGTGTCTCTCTCCCACACAAGCATTTATTCAAACAAAAACAAAAACAAAAACAAAAACATACAGACGCTCCAAGTAAAGTACATAAGATGTGACCGAATAAAAATATAGTTTCAAGAGAAGGAACCTGATACTTTGTCGATGAAGAAGGGGATGCCTTGGGAATCCCCAAGCTTAGATGCTTGAGTCTTCTTGAAATATGCAGGGATGAACCGGGGCATCCCCAAGCTTAGACTTTTCATTCTTCTTGATCGTAGTATATCATCCTCCTCTCTTGACCCTTGAAAACTTCCTTCACACCAAACTTCAAGCAAACTCATCAGAGGGTTAGTGCATAATCAAAAATTCACATGTTCAGAGGTGACACAATCATTCTTAACACTTCTGGACATTGCACAAAACTTCTGAAAGTTAATGGAACAAAGAAACCCATTCAACAAAGCAAAAGCGGCAATGCGAAATGAAAGGCAGAATCTGTCAAAAACAGAACAGTCCGTAAAGACGAATTTTAAAATGGCACCAGACTTGCTCAAATGGAAAAACTCAAAACTAATGAAAGTTGCGTACATATCTGAGGATCACGCTCGTAAATTTGCAGATTTTTTAGAATTTTCTACAGAGACTTGTGCCAGAATTCGTGACAGACAGCAATGCTGTTTCTGCGCAGCGATCCCAAATATAACATCAACTTTAACATAGAAACTTTACTTGGCACAAAAACATGATAAGGAGAGGTTGCTACAGTAGTAAACAACTTCCAAGACTCAACAAAACAAAAATTGCTGTAATAAAATAAACACATGGGTTATCTCCCAAGAAGTTCTTTCTTTATAGCCATTAAGATGGGCTCATCAGTTTTAATGATGCTCTCGCAAGAAATAGTATTTGAAGCAAAAGAGAGCATCAAGAGGCAAATTCAAAACACATTTAAGTCTAACATGCTTCCTATGCATATGAATCTTGTAAATAAACAAGTTCATGAAGAGCAAAGTAACAAGCATAGGAAGATAAAACAAGTGTAGCTTCAAAAAATTTAGCACATAGAGAGGTGTTTTAGTAACATGAAAATTTTTACAACCATATTTTCCTCTTGATGGGATTCGTAGCATAGAAAACAAAAAAATTCCTACCGCAAGAACGAAAACCAAGCCAAGATCTAATCTAGTAGACGGTAGCAACGAGGAGATGATGAGACTAACCCTCGAAGATTCGCAAAGCTTAACGAGATTAGATCTCGGGGTGGATGTAGACGATCACTTGCCGCTTGCAAAAGCGCGTAGAAGATCTTGATCTCGACGGTGCCACAATCGGGCAGCACCTCCGTACTCGGTCACACGTTCGGTGTTGATGAAGACGACGTCCTTCTCCCCGTTCCAGCGGGCAGCGGAAGTAGTAGATCCTCCTCGGAATCCCGGCAGCACGACGGCGTGGTGACGGTGGTGGTGGAGATCTCCGGCAGGGCTTCGCCGCAAGCGCTGCGGGAGAAGAAGGAGGAGGGAATAGCTAGGGTTTGGGCGCAGGGTGGTGCTGCGACTTGGGGAGCTAGGGCTGCGACTTGTGGTGCCCTTGGGGTGCCCCTTGGCCTCTTTAAATAGGTGGCCAAGCCCCTTGGGTCGTCCAAAAACCTGCCCCCAAGTTTGACTGAGTTCCGATAGGTTTCCGGTTCCGAAAACCTAGTCCTACTCGGACTCTTTTGCCAATTCCGAAATTGCATTAAGGAAAGACTCCTTTTCCCTTAAGGCAACGTGGTTGCACCTATTATGGAACCCTCCGGACTTCCTTAGACATCCCGGGTCGTCCCGGACACTTCCGGAACCTTCCATAATATTCCGGACTATTCCGGTCCTTCCAGAACCTTCTAGAAGCTCCGGTCAAAACACCGGACTTTTTCCGAACCCCGGAAAATGACTTCCCATATATGAATCTTATTCTTCGGACCATTCCGAACCTCCTCGTGATGTCTCGGATCCCATCCGAGACTCCGAACAACATTCGAGCTCCATTCCATATTCCATATCTACTTAAAACGACATCAAACCTTAAGTGTGTCACCCTACGGTTCGCGAACTATGCAGACATGGTTGAGACTTCTCTCCGACCAATAACCAATAGCGGGATCTGGAGATCCATAATGGCTCCCACATATTCAACGATGACTTAGTGATCGAATGAACCATTTACATACGATACCGATTCCCTTTGTCTCACGATATATTACTTGTCCGAGGTTTGATCATCGGTATCACGATACCTTGTTCAACCTCGTCTCCTGACAAGTACTCTTTACTCGTACCGTGGTATGTGGTCTCTTATGAACCATTCATATGCTTGCAAGCTAATTAGACGACATTCCACCGAGAGGGCCCAGAGTATATCTATCCGTCATCGGGATGGACAAATCCCACTGTTGATCCATATGCCTCAAGCTTATACTTTCCGGATACCTAATCCCACCTTTATAACCACCCATTTACGCAGTGGCGTTTGATGTAATCAAAGTACCCTTCCGGCATAACTGATTTATATGATCTCATGGTCGAAAGGACTTGGTAACTATGTATCGAAAGCTTATAGCAAATGAACTTAATGACGT
This sequence comes from Lolium multiflorum, assembly GCA_030979885.1. Taxonomy (NCBI): domain Eukaryota; kingdom Viridiplantae; phylum Streptophyta; class Magnoliopsida; order Poales; family Poaceae; genus Lolium; species Lolium multiflorum. The sequence continues at coordinate 202,962,007 of CM061748.1, read as the reverse complement.
GATCTTATGCTACGCTTAATTGGGTGTGTCCATTACATCATTCACATAATGATATAACCTTGTCATTAATAACATCCAATGTTCATGATCACGAAACGATGATCATCTATTAATCAACAAGCTAGTTATACAAGAGGCTTTACTAGGGACTTCTTGTTGTTTACATAACACACATGTATCAATGTTTCGGTCAATACAATTATAGCATGGTATATAAACATTTATCATAAACACAAAGATATATAATAACCAATTTATTATTGCCTCTTGGGCATATCTCCAACAGTCTCCCACTTGCACTAGAGTCAATAATCTAGATTACATTGTAAGGTACCTAACACCCATGGCATTTTGGTGTTGGTCATGCTTTGCCCTAGGGAGAGCTTTAGTCAACGGATCTGCTACATTCAGATCAGTGTGTACTTTGCAAATCTTTACTTCTCCATCTTCGATGTACTCGCGAATCGAATGAAAACGCAGCTTGATATGCTTTAGCTTCTTGTGTGACCTTGGTTCTTGTGCATTGGCGATGGCACCCATGTTGTCACAATAAATGACTAGTGGGTCCAATGCACTAGGAACCACACCGAGCTCAACAATGAACCTCTTCATCCATACCGCTTCCGATGAAGCCTCCGAAGCCGCTATGTATTCCGATTCTGTTGAAGACTTCGCCACCGTGCACTGCTTGGAGCTGCACCAGCTTACTGCAGCACCATTCAATATAAACACGTACCCAGACTGAGACTTAGAGTCATCAGGATCAGTGTTCCAACTTGCATCGGTGTAACTGGTTACAACGAGCTCTTGGTCACCGCCATAACAAAGAAACATATCCTTAGTTCTTTTCAAGTACTTTAGGATATTCTTGACCGCTGTCCAGTGTTCCATTCCTGGATCACTTTGATATCTGCTAGTCAAACTAACAACATGTGCTATATCCGGTCTAGTACATAGCATGGCATACATGATAGAGCCTACTGCCGAGGCATAGGGGATCTGATTCATCCTCTCTCTTTCTTCTGCCGTAGCTGGACCTTGAGTCTTGCTCAAGACCTTACCTGGCAACATCGGTAAGAATCCTTTCTTACTTTCATCCATTCTAAACTTCTTTAGAATCTTGTCCAGGTATGTACTCTGTGAAAGCCCTATTAGGCGTCTTGATCTATCTCGATAAATCTTGATGCCTAAAATGTACGCTGCTTCACCAAGGTCCTTCATTGAAAAACACTTATTCAAATAACCTTTTACACTGCTTAATAGTTCTATATCATTCCCAATCAATAATATGTCATCTACATATAATATCAGGAATGCTACAGAGCTCCCACTCACTTTCTTGTAAATACAGGCCTCTCCATGGCACTGTATAAACCCGAAGTCTTTGATCACCTTATCAAAGCGTCGGTTCCAACTCCTGGATGCTTGCTTCAGTCCATAAATGGAACGCTGAAGTTTGCATACCATGTCAGCATTTTTAGGATCGACAAAACCTTTGGGTTGTACCATATACAACTCTTCCTCAATGTCACCATTAAGGAACGCCGTTTTGACATCCATCTGCCAAATCTCATAATCGAAAAATGCAGCTATTGCTAACAAAATCCTCACAGACTTTAGCTTCGCTACAGGTGAGAAAGTCTCATCGTAGTCAACACCTTGAATTTGTCGGAAACCCTTTGCGACAAGTCGAGCTTTATAGACAGTAACATTACCATCAGCATCTGTTTTTCTCTTGAAGATCCATTTATTCTCAACACCCTTGCGACTATCAGGTAAATCTACCAAAGTCCATACTTTGTTATCATACATGGATCCCATTTCGTATTTCATGGCTTCTTGCCATTTGTTGGAATCACTACAAGAAAAGTTCTGATAGACAACGTCCCAAAATCGTCAACTAAGGGGCATTTTTCGTCGCCTATGGGCCTAACCCGACGATATGGGTTCCGTTGTCGAAACTGCGTCAGGCAAAGTCCAACGACGATTTTTTCGGTCCGTCGCGCTTGGGCGCCCTTCCGCCACGGAAAATCGGACCGTTGCGGAAGTGTTTTCGGGAGCCCGTTGACTGCTGACGTCATGCAAACTGACACGTGGCAGACGCCGTTAACTGGCAGTTAACGGCGTTAACCGCTGAAACCCCGTGGTAGATGGTAGGCCCACACGAGGCCTGCCACGTCTTAAGCGGGCCGGGCCAGATGACATAGTTTGACCGGTCAACTATATAGCTGGGCTGGTCCATTAGTTAAGTGGGCCGGGCCTAACCTCTAAGGTTGACTGGTCAAAACTTAAATGGGCCGGCCCATTTAACATGTGGGGTCCACCTTACAGCAACTGGGCCGGCCCAAGAAGCAAGTGGGCCGGGCAAAAACACAGGTGGGTCCCACTTTCCTGTTAAAAGGCCGGCCCATTTAGTGTGTGGGGTCCACCGTATAGCAAGTGGGGCGGCCCAACAAGCTAGTGGGCCGGGCCAAAAACACGTGGGTCCCACTTCCGTTAAAGGATCGGCCCATTTAGTTTGTGGGGTCCACCATATAGCAAGTGGGCGGCCCAACAAAAAGTGGGCCGGGCCAAAAACACATGTGGGTCCCACTTTCTGTTGGCGGCCCATTTAGTATGTGGGGCCCACCATATAGCGGCTGGCCCACCAAGATAGTGGGCGGGCCAAAAACCAGTGGGTCCCACATTTCTGTTAATGGGCCGGCCCATTTATGTGGGGTCCACCTTACAAAATGGGGGCCCAACAAAATAGTGGGCCGGGCCAAAAACACGGTGGGTCCCACCTTCCACTTAAAGGGCCGGCCCATTTACCATGTGGGACCACCATAGAGCAAGTGGGCCCAACAAGATAGTGGGCGGCCAATAAGCACAGTGGGCCCCACTTTCCTGTTAAAGGGCCGGCCCAACTAGTATGTGGGGTCCACCATATAGCAAGTGGGCCGACCCAACAAGATAGTGGGCCGGGCCAAAAACACAGGTGGGTCCCACTTTCCTCTTAAAGGGCCGGCCCATTTATTATGTGGGGTCCTCCAAAAAGCAAATGGGCTGGCCCAACTAATTTGTGGGCCGGCCCAGTAGTTGGTGGGGTCCACCTTAAAGCAAGTGGGCCAGCCCAATTAGTGTGTGGGGTCCACCGTAAATCAAATGGGCTGGCCCAAGAAGTAAGTGGGCCAGCCCGTTTAGTTGCTGTTTATATGCCGGCATAATATGCGCTTTAGGATTTTGCGGGCAGGCACATATGTGATTTCGCTTAATTGGGCCGTTTAAGGGATGGGAATTCGTGATTTAGATACTGAGAATATTTACGCAGCATTGATTTCTGTCGGATAGCCTCACTTACCACAAGCACCAAAGAAAAAATGCGCGAAAGAACTATAAAAACTAACTAAATATTACATCAGCTGCAAGGCATTGAAAAAAATATTACAGAACCCAGAGAAATTGAATGGTAATTAAACCTAGCAATACAATGAAGCGATCCGGCAATCTTTTAAGTTGTCCATGCAGCACCTATATCTGAAACAAAGACATTACAAGTTAAGACAACAACAATGGAAAGGCAAAGACACTACAATATTGTTTGGCAAAGAATTTGGAACTCATCATTTCGTCGTTATAACAAGATCATTGTAATGCGCACAATAAGCAAACAAAGAGTGCATGCCGCATACCAACAGCCAATATAACAGAGCATGTTAGAATGAAACAGCAGACTTACTACTGTCGAGTCCCATGCAAACCAACATGTTCAGGGAGTACAAAATTGGCATGAACAACATAGTAGCAGGCTATAAATTTTGTAACAACGACTGAGCAAGATGAAGTTATGATGGCTACATCTACAGAGCAGGGAATGTAAACCAAAAATAGAAGTTACGATGGCAAAAGCTAAAGAGGAGGGAATGTGAACCAACATGTGCCAAGTGCAATTACTTCATTTTGGCCGTGAACTAAATAATACTCCTGAACTTATAGTGAAGGGGATGCAAATCAAGATGTTTCGGGATATAAACTTGTAATGAGCAACACATGGAGGATAGTTAATGCTGGAGCTTAGGATGGACCAGATACAGAATATAGTGGGATCACCTGTGAACTTGTATAAGAGGGAATGCAAACCAATATGTTCAGCTTTCCATATGTGAGCGTCATGCCAAGTCAGAGAAACAAGTCAATAATGCAGCTTTTGAAGAACAAGATGGCACGCAAAATTATTATCTAGTAGTATGACAAGTTTATTTGTACTACAGGCTAGATAGCAGAGTGATAGCATGCCAAACTAAGTCCTTACTTTGTTAGCTTACAATGAACTAGATACAAAACAATGGCATCACCTGTAGTACAGGGAATGCAAGCCAACATGTTCATGGAGTAAAAAATTGGCACAAACAACATAGTAGCAGGCCATAATTTTTGTAACAACGACTGAGCAAGATAAAGTTATGATGGCTAGATCTACAGAGCAGGGAATGTAAACCAAATATAGAAGTTATGATGCCAAAAGCTATAGAGCAGGGAATGCGAACCAACATGTGCAATTACTTAAAATTGGCCATGAACTAAATAATAGCAGGATGTTACTATAATACCTACAGTATAATTTTTGTAACAACGACTGAGCAAGATAGAAGTTATGATGGCTACATCTACAGAGCAGGGAATGCAAACCAAAATGTTCAATCGCTTAAAGTTAGCAATGAAGTAGAAAATAGCAACGTGTTACGGTCATAGCTAGGAATGAACTAAAAGAGCTTCAGACAAACAAGCATCTGAACCCAGAACATGGCGCTAAAACAAGGGACTTACATTAGGAGAAGCACTCTGTGGGAGTCACAGCAGATCTTCCTGGGGTTGATAGATCCGGTGATGAAGTACGCTACATGTGCTACTTGGGGTTGGAGAGACGGCCATTACACTTCATGATTACTCATCTCATCTGCAAAAACGTAACGGCGCGTCGTTAGCACAAACAGGTTCCCCCAAGATTAAACAAGAACTTGCAGGCAAGCAATAGAAAAGCGACAGTAGAAGAGTTTAGATCATGCACGGCGCCGGTGAAGCAGATCCGGTTCATGCACAGCGGTGTCGGTGAGCAAGATCCGATGCGGTGGACGACGGATCCGGCGAAGCGGCTCCGGTGGGGTGGACGATGCCGCAGCTGAAGCGACTGCGGTAGACTGCTGGATGAGCATATGGTTTCGAGGTTCGGCGGGGATGATCCGGTCCGGTTGATGACGGCGTCGATGAAGCGGCTCCGGCAGGCAGCCGGATGACGAGGATCGCGAGGGCTCGGGTAGGCCAGGGAAGTCCGGCGGGGATGTTCCGGTGCGGTGGTCGTGGAGGTGGTAGAGAGAGGGACTTGAGAAGTTCCGGTGGGTGGTCTCAGATGAGAGACTGAGGGAAATGAATTTTTTTGGGAGGGTATCCGGGGCTAGGGAGGTGGTGATCCAAAAAATGACGGCCAGACCCCCCCACCAACCGACTTTGCTGTCATCTCCACAGGGGTAGAATCGGAATTTGGAAGCGTGTGAAATTTTTGTATTTTGTGGGCGGGAAGTTTTGCCGCTATGAGATTTTGAATTTCGCTAAGGTACAAGTATAATGATAAAAAATTGTGAGACCGTACTAGTACCTCTGTTCAAGGCCGACTGTAAAATCAAATCATCATCAAGTTGAACATCGGTTACTACCATGATCATCATCGGACACAGATCTGGTGACATGCACCTGAAATTGGTGCATTCGTTGCAAAGTATAATGCTAAAAAAATTAGTGACCGTACTAGTACTTCTGTTCAAGCCCGAGTGCAACATCAAATCATCATCACGTTGAAAATTTGTTACCATGATCATGATCTATCTCTAAATTTGGCGCATCCGCTAAATCTGGCAAACTATAATGATAAAGAAATTGTGAGACAGTAGTAGTACTTCTGTTCATGGTCGAGTGCAACATCAAATCATCATCACGTTTAAAATTTGTTACCATGATCATGATCTACCTCTGAAAATGGGCGCATCCTCTAAAACTTGCAAAGTATAATGATACAAAATTGTGAGACCGTACTAGGACTTATGTTCAAGGTCGAGTGCAACATCAAATCATCATTACATTGAAAAGTGTGTTACCATGATCATGATCTATCTTCTAATTTGGCGCATCCGCTAAATCTCGCAAAGTATAATGATAAAAAATTGTGAGAATGTACTAGTACTTATGTTCAAGGCCGAGTGCAGGATCAAATCATCATCACGTTGAAATTCGTTACAACGATCATGACATATCTCTAAAATTGGTGCATCCGCTAAATCTCGCAAAGTATAATGATAAAAAAATTGTGAGACTGTACTAGTACTTGTGTTCAAGGCCGAGTGCAGGATCAAATCATCATCACGGTGAAATTTATTACAACGATCATGACATATCTCTTAAATTGGCGCATCCGCTAAATCTTGCATGTGGCGCATCTCAGTGCGGAGCAACAGGCCGGTGCTATCAAGGTTGAGGCGTCAGTAGCGTCATCGGGCTCTCCTTTTTTGATAGATCTTCTACATGGCGCGGCGCACCGCCCGTCGAGAAGCAGTCACATGTGATACCGAGGTGGAGACGTCGCCGGCATCCTCGAGGCGCGGCCGCCCTTCTATGAGCCAGCGTCGACTCAAGGTATATATGAATCCATGCGTTGTCGCGCCCCTTCTTCCGATGAAGTGGGGTGCCTTAGATTTATTGTTCTTCTCTTACGATTATTTCGAGCCGAACATGTGTGCTCTTTCTCTGAATATATTGCTTGAAAAGCTAACCAAGTTAATTAAATTCACTTCGTTCTTAATCTTGCGTGCTAATTCTGTTATTTTTGCTGGCAGTGGTGCGTGCAAGGAGATTTATTTGTGGGTGTGCTGAGCTGTTAGGCCTAAGTCGAAATCCTCAGCTTAACGAGGCCTCAGCTTAACACATAAAAAAGGTGTTCAATCTCGCCCACAATGTCCTTTTCTTTCCTCTTCCTTTATTGGAACTTGTTTTGCACACAAGGAAAGTGGCACGTGTAATGTGAGTAAAACCCTCTTAGCCAAAATCAGCTACAAGCAAGATTTTCTGTATTGTAGATGCCCCAATTGACTCTAATCCCCAATGTAGTCTTTTTTTATGTCAGTATAGACTTCTTTACATGGCATGCATTTGCCTAATGAGCAGCATTGTATTGCCATTCTAGCCAACCTGATCGATATGTCAAGCTTCATGCACGAGATGCCATGTTTAATTTACTCCCTCACTCCGATCCATATTTCTTGGTGTAAAATGAATGTGAATCGAAGGGAGTACTTTTCTTAGATACTAGTAGTACTATACCATTTCAAAAAAAAATACTAGTACTACTACATCACAAATGCATCAAAAGAGTACTACCATCACAAGACCACCACGGTTGTACTAGTAGAGTTTAATACTGAACTTCCAAAGGGAATAAGATTACACATATGAACTTTAAACAGGACCAGGAGCATGAGGGCCAGCAGCAGGGGCGTTGACTGGGAACAAGCCAGGCAAGACGTAATTCTGGAGGAAGAGGCCATATGCTGCGTGCTTGGCCTTGGTTGCAGGGCGGTGCTTCCCCGATGTACTTAGGCCTACACCCGTCGCATGCTGGATCAGGCTGCGGATGTCCTTCTGGAGGATTTTGCCACAGAATGGGCAAAATAGCTCCCCGCGCTTGCGGAAACGAATTTCACCACCCTTCAGCCGCTTCAGAACGTAGCGGCTCTTCTGGTCCCTGCGCTCCTTGTTGTCGTCCATGTCATCAGAATATTCCTGTGAATTATAAAGTACATAATAATCAGGTGCTTAATGACAGATCGAATAAATACTGCACTATCATAAGCAAACCTTAGAAACCCTAAAATTAAATGTGTAGAACAAGTAAATGGCAGAAGAAATCATACTAAATCACGAGAAAACCCTATGAACAGCAATGAACATAAGCCACAACAATTGCAAGTCCACTAAGTATGAACACATAAATTAATTATATGACAAATCAAGCCAACTACATGGCAGATTAGTCGAAATTAAACTAGAATCTGACCGTACGAACCGTAGAATCAAGTACGTCTACAAGAACAAGGTAGGAGATCAAATCAATCAAGAACCAGGTTCGTGCAAACCACGTGAACAGTAATATGACACAAAAAGGATCGGGACAGTTTCGGTAAAAGAGCAGTACCTCCTCGTCGTCACCCTCGACATCCTCCTGGAACTGAACGTTTGGGCCGAAATCGTCGAAGGGGTCGAGGTCCGCGTCCAGCACCGGGTCGAGGAAGACCTCGCCGTGGTGGCCTGCAACGCCTTGCAGATCTTCGGCGGGAGCAACGGCGTTGCTATCCACCTTCTCCTCGACGGCCAGGACGCCCGTTTCGACCGAGGTCGAAGAATCAGACAAGCAGAGGAGACGAGCGGCCTGGGTACCCGGTGAAGCCTCACCCGCCGCGACGGCCACTACCGCAGAGGCATCCTCTGCGCGAGCGGCCGCCGATTGCTCCGCCTCGTACGCAAGACCTGTCTTCATGCTGCTGCGGTTGGAAACGAGGAAGTCGATGCCTCGGAGGTGCGGTGAGTTGATGGGAGGGGAGAGGACGAGCTCGCGAGAGACGATGAGGCCGATTATTTTATAGCCTCTGACTCTCTGTATCAGAATGGCATTAGTTGTGGACGCGAGAGACGATGAGGCCGATTAGTTGTGGACGCGTGAAGTCGTGCATGTACTCGATTCTCACGTATACCAATACTTCCAAACGTCATAAGTAATTCACAATCATTCAGAATAATATGAGACCTTAACATTTTATTGTTTGTGTCAGATATTGTCCATGAAAAATAACATCCTTCAAAAAATAAATCCCCTATGCCAATCCGGTCATGCCCGTCTACTCCAACTAGCTTCCTCGAGTAATTTGTCACCTTACATTCTTAAAATGAACCAAAATTTGGCACAGGGGCATCACATGGAAAATGATGTTACCATTCTCTCTTCCCATTTTTGTTTGAATTTTTCAAAATTGTCATGCCCTAACGGAAAAAATGTATGTTCCTTCTATGAAGCATGTATCAGAATGGCATTACCAAAACCTGGGGGTGGCGGGGCACATGGTGGTGTGATGATACATCACATTTGGACCACACAACACAATTTGGACCAACCAAAAAAATTCAACCACCCTACACAAACCCTGGTCAAAACTAGTTTGACCAATATTACAAAAGTTGTACATAATTCAGAAACAGTCAGAAATATACGAAGCATTCAGGAGTCAATACTGAAGACAAAGCAATTATGCCAAAAGACGAAGGCAGAGGAGGAACAGGTCTTGCTATATTGCACAACAAAGCCAAATTCAACTTTTCATCGATTCCAAAATTCTGGCTGCAATTAGCACACCCTGGTCTCCTGATGTCGCAATAGTTGGCTGCTGGGAGCGGAGACACTCGACTTCCTTCTTCAACTTATCGCACTCTGTGCGAACTTTCAAGTACTTCGTCTCGAAATATTGCGCATGTTCAGCATGCAACTCCACTTCCTGTTGAAAACTTTCACAGTCACAGTTGCAATCACACTGACCAGCCTTGTCAGTGACCACACTCATCGGTGGCTGGGCGCGTAGTTCCTCGACTTCCTTCTTCAACTTCTCACACTCCACGAGAACGTCTGAGTACCGTTTATCAAAAGAAGATTGCATGGAACGGGCATTCTCCTTCGATATGGCACGATTTAAAATGCACCTGCCCACGAGGTGGCGGATTTTCTTATGAAGGATGATGTTGTGGCCCTTGATCTGGTCCAGTTTCGCGGAGAATCGTGTTATCACATCCTGCATTGCAAATTCAACAGCAATGAAGTATGCAGAGTGCAGATGAGGGGGGAGAAATAAACAAATGGAGTGCCAACCTCTTCAATATGCCTGAGAGCTGCAAAGTCCTTGTCCATAGGAACCTCTTCAACGATGGAACCGCCATCCCTGGAAGAAAGACATTTAAGTAGTTGGATCTGGCAGCCAGCAAGGAGGCGATGAAACTGCGGCACGGCAATGGAAACATACACGGCCGAAGATGCACACACGCGCACTGGCTGCTCCTCTCCCGGAGACTGGGCATTCGTCTCTGATTCTGCATTCATGATACCAAACCTATGCAAGAGTTTGAGGTTTCTGTTCTGAAGGGTGGTGTTGTGGCCCTTTAATCTCATAATCCCTTCCTGCATGGAAAAATTCACCAGGAACGAATCAGGGATCCTTTTTCATTCACAGGATATGAAAATCATAAGATTAGGAAAAGCATAGGATTTTGTATACATTACAGAGGGTGTATGCGCTATTTTATGGGCTATTTGGAATGTACAAAATGAAGTCGAGTTTAATAAACCCAAATCTCATCCCTTCTTGCAGGTTATCCCTATGATTATTCACTAGATCCGTATGTTTCTTATCTCCAGCCCGAGGATCAGCAGGATATCATGGAGTCTGGGTGCAACTGACTAGAGACAGCCGCACGGGATTTTTACAGCCAGGGTGGCTGGCAGTTTCCTCATAGAATTACTTACTGATGTGTTTTTGCCTTTTTGGCACCCGCTGTTTTCTATGTTTCGTTGGTGGATCTTTGTGTCGACTCTAGCTGATCCGTGAGAAGTTGTCATAATTTGTGTATGAACTGAAGAAAGCAATAAAGCAGCCATATACATCATTTTGATGCAGAGGCTGTGATATGTCCCCCATTTCGAAAAAAGGAACAAACATAGGATATATTTCTATAAATCAAACAACTAATGTAGGAAAAAAAACCATAGGATCTAAATGCTACACAATTCTTATAGAAGTCCTACGAATTAAAGAAGCCCTCATGCAGTACGGAGATGAAGAGGAAGAAAAAAAAGCAATGGATATATATTATATAGTGCATACATTATTAATGCTCTTGAGAGCTAACAAGTGCTCATCAAACAACGGGTCCTCGATAGCTAAGTACGAAGTGGATCCTGCGGTAGAAAGCACGAGCCTGGAACCGTCGGCCCTGGAAGATGATAGCCGGTTTAGTTGGCACCGCCTGCCAGCAAGGACTCAACGAAAATCCGGCATGGCGATGGAAACATACCCAGGAGCTTCGTACCCACCAGGTTGGCGAGAAACGAGCGATTTCTCAACTTGGGTAGGAATGGCGCTGAAACCAGCCGCCATGGAAGAAAGACGGTTAAATTGTTTGATCCGCTAGCCAGCCAGAAGGCAGAGAAACTTCGGCATGGCGATGGAAACATACCGGGGAGCTTCGTACCCACCATCTTGGCGAAACACGGTCGATTTCTCGGCATCGGTAGGAAGGGCGACACTTGAACGGGCGGCCCTGGAAGAAAGACGGTCAAATAGCTGGTTCTCCCGGGTAAAAAAATAGTTGGATCTGTTTGCCTTGCTGTAATCTGCGTTCATGGGGGCAAAGAAAGCACATGGCGATAAAAACCTACCAGGACTCTTGCTGGATTACTCTGCCCTGACCCAACAAGCCCGAAGCAGACTGAGCTTGCGATGGAAGCGCAGACATGCCTGTCCGCCGGCGCCGCTGGTACACTTTCAAAGTCGGAGTTTGCAGGACTTTCAGCGGGATGGATTTCACCGCGGATTTAGTCTCAGACAACAACGCCTCCTTCCTCTTCTTACACTTCTTCATGTTCTTCTTAGACAACTTGTTGAACGATGGATGAATCGCTGGAGGAAGAAGGAAGGGACAAGCAGGTGGGGATAGAAGGGGTCGGTGTAGAGCTCTCCGGGGAGGGTTCCCCGGGGAGGAGGATGAAAACTGGAACGAACAGGACAGGGATGGGACTGGGCAATCTTGTCCGTCCATCCAAAATCAAAGGGCGGGAGCACATAAGACTTTGGGCCATTGACAGGCTGGTCCTGCCACAGGCGGACCCCAAGTTTCAGCGATTCAATGTCAGTGAAAAGATGGGCAATGTAAAAGAATCTTGTTCGGGGTCGGCCGCGGAAGCCAAATCTCTGTGTCCCAAAGTCTACTAGTAGTCTACTCCTATATAGGTATAGCTGCATAGCCATCATACCATTGCATTGATCGAGCTGTACGCCTTTACCACTCTGATTCAGGTACAAAATATTAGTGTTCTCTTGTCAAATCAAAGGCCATGTCAGTTTGACGAAATGGACGTTCTTTAACTCACAAACTACTCCAAGGACATCATTTACGGACTACTGAAGCCATGTACATAATTTCTGGATCGATTTAGTAATTTGCTACAACTGTAATATTATTTCCAATTTTCAGCAATTTATTTGAATTTTAGGATTTTACTTATAAATTTCGCTAATTGACATGTGTAGGAAAGATAGAAAACAACTAGTGTATGCATGACCAATTAATCTGACTAAATAAATCTTATAGTGGCCACTTTGCATCACTCAAACTGAGAGGGCATGTTAGATTCATATGATAGAATAATGGAGAATCGCTATGACATATGCCTCCTTGAATCCTACGGGAAAGAAATCTACATGAATTGGTAGAGCTAGGTGTGTGATGGTATCATCGGAAAGACAAAGGAAATTTCTATAGAGATTGAGAGTGCATAGCATAGTTGTCACAGATGCATATGAATTTTTCCAAGAGGTCTAACCTCTTATTAGAAATCCTATAGGGTTGTACTAGTATAAGAAAACAATACATAGAAATTTTGGAGGATTCAATTCTTCAAATCAAACAAGCTATATAGGGGGAAAATCATATCCTTTGATTCGTACAATTTGTATAGGAGTTATGTAGGATTTGACTATAGGAGTTATGTAGGATTTGACTATAGGATTTGAATATTTGTACGGTTGTGTAATATTTTTACCCAGATCAATTCACATACCACCGGTTATGTATTTTTTTGGGCTATAAAAATAGGAGGTGTGGTATATTTGATGTGTGTAGAGATAATCTCACCATCTTATAGCCACCCCTAACATTTCGAGCAAACAAAAAAAAATCTATACCACTACCCACCTCTCGTCCTACACTCAATTCCTACACAACCAAACAACAAAAATTGGCTATCCTAGCCAGGTGGTTGGGGATACTCTCATCCCATAAACCTATCCCCTAAACCAAACAACCCCTAATATGGAGGGAAGGAAAACCTAGTATCTGATACTGTACAAAAACACATAAAGCAATCTGGAACCGTCCACATAGAATCAACGGGCCAGAGCAGATGCCTTCTTTGGGAAGGGTCTTGCGCGGAAGCCAAGGAATCCTCTGCGTCGACAATCTGGTGTAGCAGTAAAATAGACCATCATAGCGGAACATTGATGGAGTCACTACAATGCGTCCGAATCCGGGTATAGTCTTGTCATATCAATGGCCATGTCAGTTTCTCCAGATATAATCTATCCGTTAGCTAGTACTACTACTCTAGAGGCTGACGCCACATGCAGAAGTTGTACAGTACTACGACTACTATCGAGTATCGACTAGTCCGATCACGTCCAGGTCGCAACTACTCAAAAATGGCCGTAAAGAAAATGCAGAAGTAGGATGGGGCCACGACAAAAGACATACATCTATTTATGGACAGAGGTAGTATCATATCAGCATGCATTAGCATCTCATTTGCAACTAGTTGCACTCGCATCCTATTATCGGATATCACACTTCTGCACTTTTAAAAAATATGAAGAAAAACAAAACTGGGACACATATTATGTTGTGTATTGCTCCACAGGTCACAGATGAGTATGTAAAAAAAATCTAGCTTGCACAAAAAAGACAAATGATATGTGAATAGTTAAGGAATATTATTCACTTTGGTCTTTTCTTTTTTCCACAGCTCACATAGTTGTACTCAGTTTTCCCCAGCTCCTTAGTTTTTCCTCAGTTTTACCCAAACGTTTGTCTGAAACCATCACACGTGATGTAACGGCCGGTTGCCCGACGGTTGACCGTTATCTTCTGACTAGTGGGGCCACGTAGAGCCCGCAAAGACACGTCAGACCATCCATCTTTGTTTGACCGTAAGCATCGCTGTATCCCTGACCAAAACGCGAACGAGTGGGGCTTCGGTATATCGAATGACAAGTGGGGCCATGACGCTGATACAAGGGGCAATACACGGGTAGGATTAGATTTTTAAATGGAGCTCTACAGCGATGGCACGGAGGAGGTGGCATGCGGGGTGCCGAGATGAGATCGACGTCCACAATGAACTGCATGAGGCGAGACCAGACGCATTAGATAGATATGAACTAGACGCGTTTAACCATGCAAAGAAGAGAAGAAATGGTCGACGACATCGAAGACTACGTCAAAACTTTGACTGACCGTGTCGGACACGAACACGAGCAATGTAGAGAAAACTAGTGTCTCTCCTTTCTGGCGTGTATAGGTGGGTGCTAGGAGAGTGTGGTGGCGAAGGGAAAGACCTCGCGGCGGTCTGTGGCGTCCAGCATAGCGGGTCGGCGTGGCCGTGCCCACAGCGGCGTGCATGCATGTTCGGCATTGGCATCAGCATGTACGTTCGGCATTGGCCTCGGCGGTATCTCTGGTGTGTCAGTGATCGAATGAGGGGACGGGATTGAGGGTGCATCCCGACGTTGACCTAGCAGTGGCGGCGAGCATAGCCGTTCTGACCATGCCGATATCGGCATCGGCATCGTTTGGAGGCTGTGGTGCTCGAATCAAGTTGGGATTTGTTTCTCGTAGGCCAAAATGAATTTGAAACAAGTTTCATGTTGAAGGTTAGGTAACGAAAGTTTGTAACTATCCCAAAATTATACTAGCGCCATGGTGAGGTTCTTTTTGATAGAGCTATACGGTTGGGCAAACTTTTTTGACACTTTTTAGATAGGGTTCCTTGTTGTTACACGTATGGCATCATGTATGGAAAATTTGTGGTCATTTGGAGATGTTCGAAAAAATCACTTTGCTTAAGCGCATGCCGTTTCGTCTCGCTGAAACCAGCTTTTCTAACAAGGTGATTTTTTCTACCTTCTCTAAATAACCTCAAATTTCATACAGCTGATCTTCTATACATAGATAGATAGATTGTTTCGTTTTTACATTTTTCGAACTTTTTATTTCCCTTTATAATACCCAATTGATTTTCAGGTCAAAACCTCGAAAAACAGCATCATGTATGGCATCATTTCACCCTAAATTTCAAATTTTCTGAAACTTTCCCTTTTAGATATTCCTTGTTGTTATAGGTATGCCATCATGTATGCCAAACTTGGTTAGGTCTCACTGAAACCAGCTTTTGTAACAAATTAGGTGATGGTTTATCATTTTTTTTTGCGTGAAAAGTAATGGCTACAACAAATTGTTGATGGTTTATCATTTTTTTGCGTGAAAAGTAATGGCAACAACAAATCGGTGATGGTTTATCATTTTTTTGCGTGAAAAGTAATGGCTACAACAAATTGTTGATGGTTTATCATTTTTTTGCGTGAAAAGTAATGGCAACAACAAATCGGTGATGGTTTATCATTTTTTTTGCGTGAAAAGTAATGGCTACAACAAATTGTTGATGGTTTATCATTTTTTGCGTGAAAAGTAATGGCAACAACAAATCGGTGATGGTTTATCATTTTTTTGCGTGAAAAGTAATGGCTACAACAAATTGTTGATGGTTTATCATTTTTTTGCGTGAAAAGTAACGCCTAAAATAGTTTATAATTTTTAGCGCGTGAAAAATAATACAGAAAACCGCCCTTCAGCATACTTAGAGGGTGGAAGCTAATTAACCGCCAACAGAGAGAGAGAGGGGTTATCCTGCCCGTTCCCTATATCATACGATCAACGGTCGGCGGGCACGATCCGCGTGACATGGGCTAGACCAATCAGGGCGATGATGCACGTCTGCGAGAATTTGTGAAGAGAGAGGGCAAAACTGAGTACTATCAAGAAACCAAGGGCACCTGAGTAGTAAACAGACTAAGGGATTCAAATTTGAGATTTGAAAAATGGAAAATGTGTGTTTTGTACAATGAAACCCATCTTGGCCTACCTCAAACTATTTGCAATACCAATATACATCAGTGTGAGAATTGTGGCCTCATTTAGACAAAGTATGATTTGGGGGAAGCTGTTTTGGGAAGGGCTTGTTGTGGAAAACCATGCACCTTCATAGCTACTAGGTGATTTGAGAAGTGGCAATTTGTGGTAAAACTTGATTTATCTATGATTTATCTATGATTTGAGAAGTGGCAATTTGTGGTAAAGACTCCATGAGTAAGTGCCACTCTTTTTAGGATTTTTTTGCACATTAAATGACTCATTTAACTAGTTAATCCCATTTGTTGACTCTCTGTTGACCAGCCACTTGAGGGTAAAACTGAGTATATTGCACTAGCCAGTATTAGCACTCGAGGGGAAAATTGAGCACACAAAAAATGCTAGTATAAGACTCGAGGGTATACCTGAGTATATCTAAATTTCCAGGGTTAGACTCGAGGACACGTGCAATTGTTGACGCGTAGACGCGGGTCGCGGTGGAGAAGTCGAGACGTGCAATCGTGGACGCGTGTCGCGTTGCAGAAGTCCAAGACGTGCAGACGTGCACCGGTGCACGCGTAGGACGCGGGTCGCATTAACCACCCCTCGCCTTTATAGACGCCTCCTCGCACTCTCTCTGTCACTCTCACTCGCTCACGCATCGCCAACTCTCTCACGTCCCATCATCTTCTCCAAAGCAAAAAACCCTCTCCCTCTCCCTCTTCCTCTTCCTCCGCCGTAGAGATGGACAAGGAGAATGCCAATCCCATCGTCGAGGTGGGCTCAAAGCGCGACGCCTCCATCTTCGGCGCCGTCCCCTCTACGGACGACGACGCCTCCGCCGCCGCCGCCGTCGCCGGTGCATCGGACGCTGCTGCCGCCGGTGGCAGTCAGATCCCGGCGGGATGGGTCGACCCCTACGACCCCGTGCCGTACGTCCCGCCCCCGAACCCCTACGACACCTCCCTGGAGGACCCATGGAACGAGGTAACTACGGTTTGCTTCCTTTTTTGTTCCCCATTCCTTTTTGAACCCTATTTTTGCTGGTGTAGATGGATCTGTAGATGGATGAGTATTGGGCTAATATTTGCGCCGATTTTATTCCATTTTGTTTTGATCACTTCTTGATTTCGTTTAAGATTTGGGGTTCGGCTGTTCGGTTAATTTATGCAAGTAATATTGGATCTCAATCAGTTAATTTATGCAAGTAATCATGGGATCTCAATCAGTTATTTTATGCACTAATCAAAAGATATCAACCGTTTAATTTTGCAAATAATCTCGAATGTGTTCAAGTTTAGATCTAGTTCAGATCTAGAATCTGTTTCTTTGCCTATGATGAATGGTTGGGCACAAATTTTTACAGGGAGGGTTCAGCGAACCATTGCTGTGTACAAATCTGTTGTGCATGAGCTTTAGTTCGCTAACACCTTCCCTGTAGATATATAATCATGTCCACTCTAACTGAGGCTGACTCTGTTTTTCTTAACTTTGTTATCATGTACGTTAGTCATCGTTGCAACTCATTCACTAGTTTCTGTTTGATATGGATCAGATGTCTGGCAGCGACGTCGGCAGCGACGAAGAGGAGGAGGACGTCAAGACTCGCCAGGTGCTGCGGAGGCTGCAGGTCGGCCAGTACATCTCCTACTTCGCCAAGGAGGTGTACAGGTGCCCCTTCTGCACCAGGAGACTCGGCGCCACGGACTTCAACTGCCTCGTCACGCATGCTGAGAACATCAGCAACACCTTCCCCAACGTCGGCACGACGGTGAACGTCCACTCCTTCCGCGCCAAGCACAGGGCGCTCGGCATGCACCTCCGCAGCTTGCAGCGGGTGGAGATCTCCGCCGGCCGCATGCCTCCGCTCAAGCCCAAGGCTCCCAAGGGGAGCAAGAGCAACAAGTGGAGGCAGAGCCAGATGGGGTAGGCGGAGTCCCTGGACGTGTGCTGCTGCTGCTGCTGCCTCCTAGTTTGTTGTTGGGATCCCTTTGTTGTTAGCTAGGGATCCCTTGTTGTTATGTTAGTATGATGGTGCTGTGAAGAACCTGTTACTATGTTGGCTGCTGTGTATGCAGCCTATTATCTATCCATATTATCTAGGGATTATCTATCCCTAGTCTACTATATTTTGTTGGCCGTACTTAGTTTTCTTGATTTACTATGACTGTGAATTTATCGTACATTATCCTGGAGATTTGCTTCTAGATTTAACTACATACATATGGACCAGAGGGAGTACTAGATTTGCTGCCATATTGGGCAAACAACGAGGGCCAAAAGGCACAAATAATTGAAGAAAGTCAGAAATGCAAGCTTCTCTAGATTTTATACTAATTTGGTGAAAAGGACAGAGAGAAAGAGGGGAAAAAGGTGCACTTAATAATGCCAATTTTGGGCCGAGAGAGACAGAACCCAGCTCCTGCTCACGTGCAACCAAACGCTTCTCGTCCTGTCCCACGCGGTCCCTTTCTACCAGCCCCACGCGACGCGGGCCCACACGACGCGGCCCCACACGACGCGGCCCCACACGTGACAGAACGGTCAACTAAACGGGAATCCTGCCGTCTGAGTTGCTTCTGCGGGTTTCAGACAAAGTATGTAAAAAAAAAATTCTAGCTTGCACAAAAAAGACAAATGATATGTGAATAGTTAAGGAATATTATTCACTTTGGTCTTTTCTTTTTTCCACAGCTCACATATGGTCACCTTTTGAAACAAATGTTTAGATGTGCGAAAGATACAACATAACCCGTGACTATGATTTGAATTTACATTTTTTTACAAACTCGAAATGTGACATCCGACAATAAGATGAGGGATCAACTAGTTGCGAAATGTTTGCACTCCTGACCATGCATCTGAATCTATCTACTAGACTACTACAACAACATACAAAATGCACCAGTTTTGAACTAGAGATGTAACAGCAGTACTAACCGTTGGTTTCCAAAATCTAACGCTTGTGATTAGAGGGATTCGCGTCAAGAGATACCACAACAGCATACACTTCTTTCTAGAACCATCATGTAGCCATTATGTAGAAGAAGAAAAAAGCAGGGTCACACCAATATCACACGTCCCACTCGATAGTAAGAAAGGTTCCAAGTTATTGTTCCCATTTCTCAACTGGTCATACCTATTTCGATGGTGTAACCTACGTAGTATAAGTTATATATTAGTTGTATGGAAAGTTTGAGCAACATTTAGAACATAATTTTGTACTCCTAATTGGTCCAACATGCATGCTAAGATTGGGGTCTTCACCTTGAAACGGCGAGCGCCGAAAAGCGGGTCAAAATCGCCCAGATCCTCGAAGATATCTACAGGCGCAGCCGCTGTATGAGAGACGGAGTGGGAAACGAGTGGGGCGATGTATGAGAGACGGAGTGGGGGTGTAGTATGTACTATAGTAAGACGGCGAGACGGCGAGGTCAGAGTGATTAAGACTAGTCACAATGGGAAGTACGTAGTACGTAGTATCATACACTACTAGTTTGTGATACTACCTCCACAATGCATAGTATCATAATATGGTTCATACTTATGTCATATTTAAAGTTTTGTAGAATCTCAATGCAAATGTGTGTACATGATGTATTTGTCATGAAGTTTTCTAAGTTTTCTAGGTTTATGTGTTATAATACTACTCTCATATCTCACCTCATAATTGATGTGACACATTAGATTTTTGCCAACATGGCATGTATGATACTACTTACGAGCCTTAAAAGCACTTTTTTGTGATGTTGATCAAATTGTACTCTAAAATTGTCACTGGACAACAGGTCGGCCTATTGCAAACTTGTTTGAATGAGCTAAAATAGTTAGAAATCTAGAAAATTTGTCACTTCAATGAATTTTCATCCTATAACGTTTACTTAATTTGAAAAACGAATGGGGACGTTTGCCATAATGGGACAATCATTTCTACAAAAAAGAATAAGATGGAAAGTCTCGCAATGTTATTTATCATGACAACATTGACAATGTCACAACCGTGGGGTGATTAGGGAATCCACTCCGCTAGAAAAAACAAACTTATATAAGGCATGTGTGGCAATGCAGTTTGTCTACCTTATACACATATCTAGATGTGTAGCTATATATGGATTTTATTTTCCAACTTTAGATGATCAGTTTATAGTTCACCATTTAATTAGAATTCATAATTTTTGGGAATAAAATACTTGGAGGTACCCTGCAAGTGTGGTACCACAAACTAAGCCAAAACATGGGTCCCAATAGTACAACATAGCGCGCATAGGAAGTTTGAGCAAATTTGAAACCAACCAAATGAGGTAGAAACAAATCAGAAAAAAGTTGTGAAACATGTGCATGGAGCCATCACATGACATGTACTTACTACTAACAAGTAAAAAATATAAAACCCTATCATACATAGAGGTTTGGGGTGAAGAGTTATTATTCACACACATATAGAATAAATATGGACTGCTTTTGGCTTTCTACCCATTAATTTGAGCAAGCTTCATGCAGTGTCCACTTCAAACTTGACAACATTGGAACCATAGCTGCTTGAGTTCGCCTCGCTAGCCTCTTCCCATATGTAAGCTTAATTAATTGGTTACACTACGAAAACCACAATCAACTTCTGAATAATGCATGCATTGCCCCCCTTTTGCACATATGCAACTTTGCAAAGTAGGGATTTTTGGTTTACCACACATTAGTGTGTTGTTTTCTTTTTATTAGGACCCATGTTTGGTAGCCACATTTTTCCAAAGCCAAAGTGTGGTTAGCCAAAAAAAAAGCTAGTATGGCTAGCCACCAAATTGTGGCTTAAAATATTAAAGCCAAACTTTGTCAAAACTTTGTAAAAAAAAGTTGAGTCTATGACAAATGGACCATATATACATGCAATGAAGTGTGATAAGCCAAATTGTGGCAAAAACCAAACACATGCCAAATAAACTATATGCATGCATGGCTGCCAAATTTTGGCTTCTTGACAAATTGTGGCTAGGAACCAAACATGCCCTTGCTGGCCAAAGGGGTCCGAATATGTGTTTTGTTTATTCGCTATCATGTGCAGTACGTGTGTGCACAATACCGCAAATCAAAATTTCACGGGTAGGCCAAACATGCATGCATGGTAGGCGAATCGCCATTTCGAAGGCTAATTTGTCAAACTAGCTTACCATGAAACCATCATGTGTACTCCAATTAATTAAGTTCGGATATGAATGGTGGTCATCAACCAAACTAAAAAGAATTCAAAATTTGGGATGATATAGGGATGTGCCCTATTGTTGTGGAATCAGAAAACATTAGCCAACGAAAATGTGGGTTGCATCCAAGTATAGTAGCTCACAAAGTCGATTGCCAAGAAGTTTTTGCCTAAATTTGAAATAAAGCCAAAATGAGGTTCAAACTTATTGAAATCAGCAAGCAAGGCAATCACGAAGTCACCAATTACTACTTTTATCTAGGAAAAATAACAAACATGATGGCATGCAAATATTCTTGAGAAGCAGAATCCGCGATCAAGATGGACGTGAAGATTGTACATGGAAGAAATACGTGAATCGGCCTTTTATACCAAGTTGGGCTAAACTGCCCATGTATCTGTAACATATTAGATCGCATCCTAGTTTAGAAGTTAGAGTTTATCTCGTGCACGGTTTGGTGCACGCCCACATTAGAAAGTCCCCTGGACTATAAATATGTACCTAGGGTTTATGGAATAAACAACAACCAACGTTCACCACAAACCAATCTCGGCGCATCGCCAACCCCTTCGTCTCGAGGGTTTCTCCGGTAAGCACCATGCTGCCTAGATCGCATCTTGCGATCTAGGCAGCACGAGCCTGCCTACGTTGTTCATGCGTTGCTCGTACTGAAGCCTTTTTGATGGCGAGCAACGTAGTTATCATAGATGTGTTAGGGTTAGCATTGTTCTTAGTATCATATGCTGTCGTAGTGCAACCCTTGCGCATCTAGCCGTCCTTGTACCTCATCATGGGTGCAGGGGCGGCACCCCGCTTGATCGTTATTTAGTAGATCTGATCCGTTACGGTTGCTCCTTGATTCATCAAGGATTAGTTTAACATCCGCAATAGTTAGGCCTTACAAAGGGTTGGAGGATCCAGCGGCGTGTAGGGTGTAGTTTGCTGGCCCTAGACAGGACGTTCCGAGGATCAACCTCGTGTTGGTTTTTAGGCCTTGTCTAGGATTGGCTTACGATCACCGTGCGCGAGCGCGAGGCCCAATCGTGAGTAGGATGATCCGATTATGCGGTGAGAACCCTAAATCGTCGTGGATCTCATATGCTTTATCTTGATCAAGCAGGACCACCATATATTCGGCCACCTTGGACGAATCATGGGTGGATCGGCTCCATGAGCCGATTCACAGGATAACCTGAGAGCCGATCGAGGCTCGTATTTAACGTGTACGTGTGTGCCCTGCAGGAAACTAAGCGAGGCATCATCCACACCTTCCTGACCAGGTATAGGTCAGGTGGCACGCCCTTGCAATTTGCATCGGCGCGCGACCAGGAGGCTTTGCGGGCCGTCGCTCTGAGGGACTGGGGCCAGCCGCAGCCCTAGTTGTTCCCGGCTCTACGGTGTTGACCAGTCACTGCCCGCCGGTGGGTTTCGACGTCAACACATTCTGGCACGCCCGGTGGGACCATCTTCAACATCCACCACATCGCCATCTACATCCGAGATGGCGGAAAGCACTCCGGTCAAGTACGAGGACCTGGCTGACAAGCTCAAGAAGAAGCATAACAAGGTCAAGGCGGTCCTCGGAACCGAACTCGTCGGCTCCTGTGGGAAGACCCGTTCGCACGGCATCAAGCTCGACGGAGACACACGTCCGTTGCCTGATGTCAACACGGTCGATCTCAGCCACTCCATAAGAGAACCAGGGTTCTCTTTCGATGCCAATATGGCAGGGTTCGTGATTCGCCATGACGCGGACAAAGCAGAGAGCAGCCACTCTCGTGGCAAAGAGAAAGAGGAGGCCGTTCCACGTGACCGGCCCCAAGACGACGATAAACGATACCTGGCCGAGGAGGAGGTGAGAAGCATGCGGTATCCACGCCCATTATCCGTGCATCTCCTCAGCAAATATGAACAGCGGTGCGACCGACGTCGCCGCTACGACGACGACGATGAAGAATATCGTCGGTCTGATGCAAACAGGAGGTATCGTCAGCATGACAGAAACGACGACGGGTACGAACGTCGCGCCAGAGGGAGGTCAAAGGAGCAAGACAACATGGACAAGCACTGGAACTGTCCCTTCTTCAAACATTGCTGGGACTCAGGAATGAGCCGATTGCCAACAATCGAGAACTGCCCAGAATGCACACAGCAAAGGAGAAGGACGAACGAAGTTTCAGTGTTCAAACGTCTAGGACCTCTCCCACCTCAGAACAGCTGAGTCATCTCAAGAAGAAGACTTCGAGGAGTCGGATGGAGAAGAAGATAGGTACCACCGGCCAAGGTGGTGCCCTGATGGACTCAGCCATTCTCAGAGGTGCAGCGGCCGCGAAGCTTGGAAGAAGCCGAGGCACAGTACCTGTACATGTTGAGAAGAGCGCGGCCCGATCTGGCCGCGAAAATCCAGCAAATAGTGGAGACAAAGGCGCGCCCGCCAAAGAAAGTATGGCGCCCAGACAGGCGAAAGCCGATGCACAGGCATCGGCGATGCCGATGCGACGCATCGGTAGACACATGGTCCAAGTGGACAACATATGAACAGCGCCATCCAGAATTGTACCAGGACAAGTACAAGCGCGTCACCCTGATCGAGAAGGACAAAGATGAAGGTTCTGCAAGAGATCAGGAGTTCACTAGTGCTGAGTGGACCGGGGGGCAAAACCCGTGTCCTGCAAGTGGGCAAAGCAACCAGGGCGTGCAAAGGGATTCGACTTCGATTTGAGCAAAACGGAGCAAATTTTTGATTGGCTCCTGAAGGAAAAACAGCTGAAGTTACCCGACGGCCACAAAATCCCCACGTTACAAGAGATGAACGGCAGACCATACTGCAAATGGCATGACACGTTCACCCATGCCACCAACGACTGCGAAGCCTTGCGCGGACAGATTCAGATGGCGATAGAGCAAGGCCGGTTACTCTTCGATCAGTTTGCCATGAAAGTTGACACGCAGCCGTTTCCGGAGGTCAACATGGTCGATCTCAGCCACTGCATAAGACGCGAGCCAGGTTTCTCGTTTGATATCAATATGGCAGGGCTGCAGATCGCCATTGCGAGGATAAGCCCGAGAGCAGTCGCTCCCGTGGCAAAGGTGAAGAGGAGGCCGATCCACACGATCGGCCCCAAACGATGAAAAGCATTGTCCTAGAAGGCGATGGAAAGCTGGGGTATGGGTTTACATCGGCTGACGAGCTAGAAGAGATTGAGGAAGTCAAGAAGGAGATCAAGAAGTTGTTGGACGCCGGGTTCATCAGGCCATGCAGGTACGCTGAAAGGATTTCCAATGTAATACCTGTGGAGAAAAAGGATGGCCGGTGGCGCGTTGCCATAGATTTTCGAAATCTCAACATTCTGTAAATAGTCGGATCGACGACTACAAGGGAAGACGATTCCAGCGATCGGCTAAAATTACTCGCACCACCCTTGTTTACTGATGTGCTATTTCGCATGGTGAGTGGCGAGAAAAGCTTGAATTGGCTGAAAAGCCGATATCTTCAATCACTTGAAGGATTCGGCTCGGGGGGCATACACACGGAGAAGGTACAAAGCCACGAAGTATGTACCCAGGGGAAGCCGATTCATGAATCGATCGGCTAAAAATCGAAAATACAGAAATTTTTGAGCACAGCCGATGCGTAGTCATCGACTTAAGGATTCAAAGCCGATGCACGGCCATCGACTCAAGGGATTTAAGCGGAAGCCTAACTAGAGCAGGCACTTCATTGAGATTGCCTGGCGACTCGGGCCCTCTCTTCAACGACTTCCAATTCCTTCGGCAAGACTTCAAGCTCGGCAGCATCGACAGAAGCATCAGTTTGGGCGTCCAAGACGGCCCTTTTTCTCATTTAAGGTGTTGAGGTTTGCCGGCAGGTTTGAGGATCACAACCCTGGCCAAACATCAGGAACAGCATGGATGTGCAGATCAGGCTAGGATCACGAGAACAACGGCGGTCATCCGTTGGATTGAACTTCATTTTCACCAAAGGTTGCCTCATCGGACCAAAGAGACTTGGGGGGCAGCTCACCTGGGAAGTTCTCTGCTGTTGACAACCGATTCGGTCGAATCGGCTGATGCTGCACTACGAGAGGGGCTGGTAGTGGCCCAATGCAGCTGGTGCAACTTCACTCGCCTTGATCGAGGCTGGGGGCAGCGAGCCTGGTGTTGAAATTGGCTGTCTCTCATAACCATGCTGAACGAGAGAGTTCTTGCAGTAAAACCACCAGGGTTGACGGGAGGAGTTTGAAGGAGGGGGCCGTCATCGTGGTTAGACCTTAGGCCAGTTCGTTGCGGCACAGGAGTGCGACATCGCTGGAAAAGCTGT
The DNA here is from genome assembly GCA_030979885.1 of Lolium multiflorum. NCBI lineage: Eukaryota > Viridiplantae > Streptophyta > Magnoliopsida > Poales > Poaceae > Lolium > Lolium multiflorum. The sequence goes on along the minus strand of CM061748.1, from coordinate 202,936,474 downwards.
GAGCAAACACTTGTTGAGCGAGGTGTCGCTTCAACGTCGGTGCAGGCTTTCCTGGGAGCATTAACCCAGGAGTTTTGTTATCAGGACGAACATCATATTCGGATGATGTTAAAAGTCTAAAGGCCTTTGGGTCTCAAAGCTGCGCTGACCTGTTCGATTGGAGGTTTGGGTCTGAATTCCATGGACTGCAAGTCGACATCTGAGAAGGCAATCAGATCGATCTGTTTTGCAATCCATTTGAAAGCTGATGCTTTGCCATCGGCTCATTAAGCATCTACCGGATTGACAATCGGCGGACTCAGTATAAAAGAAATCGGCAAAATCAAGTTAAAGGGAACTTCTTCATTGATAAGCAGAGATTTCTTACATAAAGAGCCGATTGCTCTCAAAGGGAGTTGCTAGGAGGAATGTTGTCCCATCTACCGCTCCTAGCTCTATCCTATCTAAGGGCCGCTGCTGTCCTCATCCTCGCCATCATCAGCGCTGCTCCCGGCCGGCTCATCCTCACTGCTGGAGAAACCACCGGCGGGACCTTCATTGTCCTCATCTTCTTCGCTAGCGTCGCCATAGTCGCTGTCGAAGTCGCAGATGTTGCCCGCCCAGGGGCAGAGACGCTTGGCCGGCGGTTCGTCGGAGGAGGTGGTATCCTCCTCCTCTTCCTTCACCTCCTCGGCGGAGGAGTAGCCGTCCCAGGAGAAGCCGTCGTCGTCGCTTTCCTCCTCCGATTGCCCGACAGCAAGAAAGCGAAGGTCGCTCTCCCCGTCCGTTAAAGATTGGTCGTCTTCGGACCAAACGAAGGAGTCGTGGGTCGACTCGTCCCCGTCGGCTATGGCGCGGCGGATGTCGGCCGCATGGGCCTCCTGTGGACCCCATTCAGGCGTTGGCTCGCGGGAGGTGGAGGATTGGGTGGAAAGACCTGATGAGGAAGAAGACGAAGAGGAGGTCATGGCGGTGTAGGAGGGTTTTTTCGGGCCGACGGTGAAGCCACAGGTAGTGGCTAAATAAAGGGAGAATACGTGGTTTAATACCTAAGCAGTTCCCGAGGACGTAGTGCCAGAACCACCAAGTCATGCAGAGAAGACTAGGAGGCAAGGCGTCATCATGAAGAAAACTGCGATCTCTTCCACGACATGACCCTTCGAAGAATGCATATGGTTTTGCAATTATCATTATCAAAACCAGGGGGGCATGTGTTATCACCAGAATTTGACCGAGTCAGAGGTGGGCCGCGATCAAGATGGACGTGAAGATTGTACATGGAAGAAATACGTGAATCGGCCTTTTATACCAAGTTGGGCTAAACTGCCCATGTATCTGTAACATATTAGATCGCATCTTAGTTTAGAAGTTAGAGTTTACTCGTGCACGGTTTGGTGCACGCCCACATTAGAAAGTCCCCTGGACTATAAATATGTACCTAGGGTTTATGGAATAAACAACAACCAACGTTCACCACAAACCAATCTCGGCGCATCGCCAACCCCTTCGTCTCGAGGGTTTCTCCGGTAAGCACCATGCTGCCTAGATCGCATCTTGCGATCTAGGCAGCACGAGCCTGCCTACGTTGTTCATGCGTTGCTCGTACTGAAGCCTTTTTGATGGCGAGCAACGTAGTTATCATAGATGTGTTAGGGTTAGCATTGTTCTTAGTATCATATGCTGTCGTAGTGCAACCCTTGCGCATCTAGCCGTCCTTGTACCTCATCATGGGTGCAGGGGCGGCACCCCGCTTGATCGTTATTTAGTAGATCTGATCCGTTACGGTTGCTCCTTGATTCATCAAGGATTAGTTTAACATCCGCAATAGTTAGGCCTTACAAAGGGTTGGAGGATCCAGCGGCGTGTAGGGTGTAGTTTGCTGGCCCTAGACAGGACGTTCCGAGGATCAACCTCGTGTTGGTTTTTAGGCCTTGTCTAGGATTGGCTTACGATCACCGTGCGCGAGCGCGAGGCCCAATCGTGAGTAGGATGATCCGATTATGCGGTGAGAACCCTAAATCGTCGTGGATCTCATATGCTTTATCTTGATCAAGCAGGACCACCATATATTCGGCCACCTTGGACGAATCATGGGTGGATCGGCTCCATGAGCCGATTCACAGGATAACCTGAGAGCCGATCGAGGCTCGTATTTAACGTGTACGTGTGTGCCCTGCAGGAAACTAAGCGAGGCATCATCCACACCTTCCTGACCAGGTATAGGTCAGGTGGCACGCCCTTGCAATTTGCATCGGCGCGCGACCAGGAGGCTTTGCGGGCCGTCGCTCTGAGGGACTGGGGCCAGCCGCAGCTAGGCAATCACGAAGTCACCAATTACTACTTTTATCTAGGAAAAATAACAAACATGATGGCATGCAAATATTCTTGAGAAGCAGAATCATTCTGTAAATATATATTTTTGGAACCATGCATGTTGGACATTGATTCGCTTCTTGCCACATGGGTGAGCTAGCTTGGTTACCGCAAGAACCATGCATGGCGAACTTTCGAATCATGACCCCTTTTTTAAGAGATCAATGAAAAACTTCTTATTTTCGACTATACTTTGCCAAATACAGTTTTTTTGGTTTTCCACATAAAGTCTTTTCATTTTTATTGGCCGAATTAAGGGGGGCAAAATTAAAAGGATGTATTTGTGAAGTGGCTACCGCGTGTATTGCGCACACTACCACCTATACAATTTTCACAAGAGGGTGACATGGTTGGATGGCCATGCATTTCCATGGTTTGTTGGATTATCTCATCATGTAGTATATAATAAATTAATTTTGTAAATATTTTTCAATTCAAGTATTAACGATGGTTATATTACAACTCAAATAAATTGGGAAAATACTGGGGTTCGCCTCCCTAGAATCAATCTTGCCCGTCCATTTCCTATCAACTGACTATAGGGAGTACTAGATTTAAATGGCGGTTGGAGTTAATTCCTCAACCTCATCGCAGTATTATTCCCATCTGTCCCCACTAAACAACCCCTGGCGGTTCGTTCTCCCCTGCATTTCGGCAAGTTCCAAAAAACCCCATTGTTTGCAGTTGCTCTCCCTCCCTCCCCCTCAATCCCTCCGATCAGTTCGACGTGCTTCAGCGCTGCCATGGCCGACGGCGGCCTGTTTACGCTAAAGAGGAGCGTCGTTCCCCATGGGACGACCAAGGTGAACGTGGTCTACACGAATGACCCTTCCGTTCTCGAGCACACCCTCAAGATGTACGAACAAAAGCTACTAGAGGACAGGTCCAGGTTCGTCGGCCTCGACCTAGAATACACTGCGGACCAAGTAAGTACCGCCGTCGTTCAGTTGGCCATGGACGACCACGTCCTGGTGTACCATTTCTGCAGGTATGTTCTTCACATGCCTTCCTTTATCCTTTTGTTTTTTAATATAGAAACTCTTCCTTTATCTTGGATCTGCTTTTTTATTTCGACATAGACTAGGTTCTAACTTGTATGAAAACACGAACAAACTAACTTGTATGAAAAATGTGGTCTGGAACGTAATATCCAACATACTTGTATAATTTTTTTGGATTGACCACGATATCTAGTTTCATGATTTTGGTACTCAAAATTTGCACAAATTTCATGTACTCATACTCACCGATAATCGGCATGGATGTCAAGATATTAACATATAGTAACTGAATCTTAACTTGACACTTAAATAATTAGATCATATAGTCGCAACAATAATTCATGTTATTTTGATGTGTATCACTGATGCAAAATCATTGTTTCACTGCAACAAGTATACAGTTTACTGGAAGAAAAATATGTGTACTATTTCAGCATATACGATCTTACAAGATTGATTTGTGTTAACATGCAGGAGTCCTGATAATCTGGCACTGCAAGAATTCCTTCAACATAAAGGAATTTGTTTCACAACTGTTGACATCAGGGGTGACTCTAGCAGGTTTGCTAGAGATGGCATTAAAATTCCTAAACATAATTGGATTGACATTCAGGATATGATCAATTTCAATGGTCCTGGCAATAGGACTGGCATGGGTGATTTGGCAGCCGCCATCATTGACCCATCTTACAAAGACATGAAGACCAAGTTCCCTACTAGCAGCCACGATCAATGGGAGTGCATGCCATTGCCTGAAGTAAACTTGAGGTATGCTGCGATTGATGGGTATGTCAGTTTTGAGTTGTACAGGCGACTCAAAAAAATCAATGATGGGCAGCGTCAAGCACAACCAATTCCAAGGGAAGTGGTTTGCCCGGATTGCAAGGAAGCGGCTAGGTTGGCCGCTCTTCCCCCTGCCTGGCGCGACGAGAAGAAGCAGTGTGTCGGGACAACCTACTGGGAATTTGTATCTTATTGCTTTAGGCACAACATACCATTTGATCCGAAGAAAATGCCACCATGGATAAAGGACTCGTGCGAGCCTACTTCGGGGTCTCCGTGGGATGGCGGTTCACATGGTGAGCAAGCTAGGGCAACGGCTGGATGTGGTGAGCTAGCAAGGGCAGGGCCTGTATCTGGTTGGGAAGCTCCAACAAGGATTCCCGACACACGAAGTGCGAACGAGTGCAGAACTTGGACTGCCAACCCATGGGAGGCAGGTACAAGCGGCACCGGCAAGCGCATCAAGAGGGATGATGATAATTGGTGAACTAGGCTGGCGTTATATGTTTCCAAGATTGTACATAAGTTTAGAATTATGAACTGGTAGTATTGTTTAGGTGATGTAATTACTTTTGCAACAATGTGTATGAGGTTTCAGAATCACGCATCCTTATTTAAACATGTTTAAAACATGGAAATGAAAAGGTAAGCCTGCATCCTTCTTAGTCACTCCAAAATTAAGCTTTTGGGAAGGTATTTGAAATTTCCATGTTTGAAACCCAAAACCAGTTCTCTTCATGCTTTACTTCATAAGACAGAGTTTAGGGTTAGGGGTAGATATACGTGATTTGTCTAGTTTGAATATGTCTAGACCTTGTTTTATCAACTTGAATTCTTACTATATGACATAAAAAAACTATGTGGTTTGGTTTGATAGTTCATTGTTCATAATTCATAGTTGATCATACATACGGATCATACATACAGAATTGCGCGATCCTTATCGCGACTTCTAACCTATCTAGTCGTCGAGGAAGATGATGGTCGCGTTCTCCTCCGCATCCCGCGCCTCCTTCTCCTTCACGGCGGCGATGGCCGCCGCCTTGTCTTCTTCCTCCGCCCTCTTCTTGTCGGCATCGTCCTTGAGGGACGCGGCCAGCGCCTTCAAGAAGAGGGGGTCTTCCCCTTCCTCCGCCTCCTCCGCCTCCTCGCCGGCTGGCGGCGCGAATCCGCCGCTGGTGCTCGCCTCCCACGCCGCCTTCGACCGGCGGTTCCTCTCCCGGTCGGCGCGCCATTTGTTGAAGACGGGGCCGCTCATCGGTTTGAGCGGCGGATCCGCCTTGTACCAGAGCCCGCCCGGGGCGAACTCGCGGAGCGACGACGGCATGTACAGGGAGCCTCTGTACCTGCACGCCGCGCGCCGACTCCCGGCGGCGGACTGCTTGCACTGGAGCCGCCACGCCTCCTCGAGCGTGTCCGGCGCGCGGGATCGCTTCGATCCGCTCGCGGGCGACGCGGAACTGGTACGGCGTGAATACATGGCGAGCGGCGAAGAATCACCACCCTGCAATCAAGGCCAAGCACGCAGCATATGGCCTCTTCCTTACGTCTTTTGCCTGGTTTGTTGCCGGTCAACGCCCCTGCTGCTGGCCCTGATGCTCCTGGTCCTGTTTAAAGTTCAGCATTAAACTCTATACTATACAACTGTCGTGGTCTTGTGATGTACAGTAGTACTCTTTTGATGCATTTGTGATGTAGTAGTACTGTACTTTTTTTTGAACTGATATAGTACTATCTAAGAAAAGTACTCCCTCCGATTCACATTCTTTTTAGCACCAAGAAATATGGATCGGATCACCGGAGCGAGGGAGTAAATTACCCTTTTGTTGTGGCTTATTTTGGCTTTGGCAAAAGCAAAAAAAAAGCACCTAAATAGGTGCTTTTTGGGCTTTTGGATTTTGGAAGCCAAAAGAATAGAATCTTTGTTCTTGGCTTCCAAAATCCAAAAGCCCAAAAAAGCACCTATTTACGTGCTTTTTTTGGCTTTTGCCAAAGCCAAAAGCCAAAAAAAGCCACAACAAAAGGGCCATAAACATGGCATCTCGTGCATGAAGCTTGACAGATTGATCGGGTTGGCTAGAACGGCTAAACAATGCTGCTCATTAGGCAAATGCATGCCATGTACGATAGTATACATCCAGTAAAGAAGTCTATACTGACATAAAAAAGACTACATTGGGGATGAGAGTCAATTGGGGCATCTACAATACAGAAAATCTTGCTCGTAGTTGATTTTGGCTAAGAGGGTTTTGTGCCCATATTTGTATCTTGGTATAATCCTAGGTTTGACAATGATTTAAACAAGTTTAAAATATGAAAATGAAAAGGTAAGCATGGATACTTCTTAGTCACTCTAAAATGAAGCTTTTGGGAGGTTTTTGATATTTCCATGTTTGAAACCAAGAACCACTTCTCTTCATGCTTGGCTTCATAAGATAAAGTTTAGGGGTTAGGGGGTAGATACATGATTTGTTTGGTTTGAATATGTCTAGACCTTGTTTATCAGCTTGAATGCTTACTATATGACATAAGAAGACTATGTACTTTGGTTTTTCATTTTTTTTAAATTTTATGCCCATTTGAATCTTGGTCAAATACACTAGCTATGACCAAGATGTAAACAAGTTTAAAACATGAAAATGAAAAGGTAAGCATGGATCCTTCTTAGTCACTCTAAAATGAAGCTTTTGGGGGGTTCTTGAAATTTCCAAGTTTGAAACCCAAAACCACTTCTCTTCATGCTTGACTTCATAAGACAGAGTTTAGGGTTAGGGGGTAAATACATGATTTGTCTAGTTTGTTGTTTAGACCTTGTTTACCAACTACTAGTTCGATTTTGGGCTACTAATATAAAATTAAAATAAGTTGAACTAGTATTCCTCTAAAAAATCATTTTGGTATGCATTGTTTGATACTTTTCATAGCTATAGTGCATCACAAATTTATGATTTCATGCTTTGCTTTGCCAATTTCGATTTTTTCTAACCACCTTCTCTTTGATTTCAAATTTAGGTCAAACTATCGATGCCTACTATGTGTTCTACTTGAATTGGATGCAGCGTGCGCACATGTTTTGCCATTGTTCTGGGCTTCCACACATCTTTGGGGCATCCAAGTATTTAAGTTACCTTGTTTTTTTGAATTGTAATTCATACCCTTCCTCCCAATTTTTATGCACATTTGAATCTTGGTCAAATCCTAAGTTTGACCAAGATTTGAACAAGTTTAAAACATGAAAATGAAAAGGTAAGCCTGAATCCTTCTTAGTCACTCAAAAATGAGAAGCTTTTGGGAGTTTTTTGAAATTTCCATGTTTGAAACCCAAAACCACTTCTCTTCATGCTTGACTTCATAAGACAGAGTTTAGGGTTAGGGGGTAGATACATGATTTGTCTAGTTTGTTGTTTAGACCTTGTTTATCAACTTGAATGCTTACTATATGACATAATAATACTATGTGCTTTGGTTTTCATTTTTTTGATTTTTTCTGAATTTTTATGCCCATTTGATCTTGGTCAAATCCTAGGCTTAACCAATATTTAAACAAGTTTAAAACATGAAAATGAAAAGGTAAGCCTGTATCCTTCTTAGTCACTCCAAAATGAAGCTTTTGGGAAGGTTTTTGAAATTTCCATGTTTGAAATCCAAAACGACTTCTCTTCGTGCTTGACTTCATAAGACAAAGTTTAGGGCTAGGGGTAGAAACATGATTTTTCTGGTTTGAATATGTCTAGACCTTGTTTACCAACTTGAGTGCTTACTATATGACATAAGAAGGCTATATGCTTTGGTTTTTCATTTTTTTTGAAATTTTATGCCCATTTGAATCTTGATCAAATCCTAGGTACAGTTTGACCAAGATTTGAACAATTTTAAAACATGAAAATAAAAGGTAAGCCCGACCTGGATCCTTTAGTCACTCTAAAATGAAGCTTTTGGGGGGTTCTTGAAATTTCCAAGTTTGAAACCCAAAACCACTTCTCTTCATGCTTGACTACATAAGACAGAGTTTAGGGTTAGGGGTAGATACATGATTTTTCTTGTTTGAATATATCTAGACCTTGTTTATATCAACTTTAATGCTAACTATATATGACATAAGAAAACTATGTGCTTTGGTTTTTAATTTTTCTGATTTTTTTATTTTGATAGATGCACATTTGAATCTTTGTCAAATCCTAGGTTTGGCCAAGATTTAAACAAGTATAAAACATGAAAATGAAAAGGGGAAGCCTGTATCCTTTCTTAGTCACTCTAAAATGAAGTTTTTGGGATGTTCTTGAAATTTTCATGTTTGAAACCCAAAACCACTTCTCTTCATGCTTGACTTCATAAGATAGAGTTTAGGGGCTAGGGGATAGATACATGATTTGCCTAGGTTTGAATATGCATGTCCAAACCTTGTTTATCAACTTGAATGCTTACTATATGACATAAGAAGACTATATGCATTTGTTTTTCATTTTTCTGATTTTTTTAAAATTTTATGCCCATTTGAATCTTTTGGTCAAATCCTTGGTTTAATTTGACACGGATTTAAACAAGTTTAAAATATGAAAATGAAAAGGTGGTAAGCAGGCATGTATCCTTCTTATATATATTAGTCACTCTAAAATGAAGCTTTTGGGAGGTTTTTGAAATTTCCATGTTTGAAACCCAAAACCACTTCTCTTCATGTTGTTGACTTCATAAGATAGAGTTTAGGGGTTAGGGGTATATATACATGACTTGTCTTGTTTGAATATGTGTCTAGACCTTGTTTATCAACTTTAATGCTTACTATATGACATAAGAACACTATGCGCTTTAATTTGGTTTTTAATTTTTTTAAATTTTGATGCACATTTTGAATCTTGGTCAAATCCTAGGTTTGACCGAGATTTGAACAAGTTTAAAACAAGAAAATAAAAGGTAAGCCCGCCAGACTGGATCCTTTCTTAGTCACTCTATAATGAAGCTTTTAGGGGGGTTGTTGAAAATGTAAGCATGTATCCTTCTTAGTACGTCACACCACAATGAAGCTTTTGGGAGGGTTTTTGAAATGTCCATGTTTGAAACCCAAAACGACTTCTCTTCGTGCTTGACTTCATAATTAAGACAAAGTTTAGGGTTAGGGGTATATAGATACATGATTTTTCTGGTTTGAATATGTCTAGACTTTGTTTATCAACTAGCTTGAGTGCTTACTATATGGCATATATAAGAAGCTAGGCTATGTGCTTTGGTTTTTCATTTTTTTTGAATTTTTATGCCCATTTGAATCTTGGTCAAATCCTAGGTACGTACGGTTTGACCAAGATTTGAACATGTTTAAAACATGAAAATAAAAGGTAAGCATGGATCCTTCTTAGTCACTCTAAAATGAAGCTTTTGGGAGGTTTTTGAAATTTCCATGTTTGAAACCCAAAACCACTTCTCTTCATGCTTGGCTTCGTAAGATAGAGTTTAGGGTTTGGGGTAGATACGTACATGATTTTTCTAAGTATTTTTACGCCCATTTGAATCTTCGTCAAATCCTAAGTTTGACCAAGATTTGAACAAGTTTAAAAACATGAAAATGAAAAGGGTAAGCCTGGATCCTTGTTTAGGGTTAGGGGGTAGATACATGATTTTTGTGGTTTGAATATGGCAGACCTTGTTTATCACCTTGATATATGACATAGGAAGACGGTGTGCTTTTGTTTTTCTTTTTTTTGAATTTTTATGCCCATTTGAATCTTGGTCAAGTCATAGGTTTGACCAAGATTTAAACAGGTTTAAAACATGAAAATGAAAAAGTAAGCCTGGATCCTTCTTAGTCACTCCAAAATGTACCAATTGATAAATGAGTTAACTTGGCTTCATGGAAAAAATAATGTCATGTAAATGATTTAACTTGGCTTTCGTACCCTTGAATCCATAGGAAACTTTGTATAAATGTAGTAGTATAATAATCAACCGAGTTTTTACATCAACAGGTCTGTCACTTACGTGTGGTGCCCATGCGTGAGGTCCCACACTTCAGTGAGCACAAGTCACGTGCAATAGGTACGCAAACTCCCAGCCATTTTCTTTGTCAAGAGAAGACGCATCAGGATGCGTATTGGAAGTATGTGGGTCCTTCTGGATCCTTCGGTTGTCCTCTCACACAAAAAAACAAATCTCTCTCATTCTCGGCCTCGCTCGACTCGCTCGCTCGCTCCTCCTGCTCACTGACAAACCCTGCACAAAAGTCAACATCATCACCCGAAAAAGGGGAGACACCATAATTCTCTCCCTTCTTCTCTCCTTCCGAGTGATCCCTTCTTCCTCCGAGTTTCACTCGACGGGCAAACACACATGTGCTGCATAGTAATAATAAAAAAGTAGAAAAATCGACCTACGAATCTATGATTAAATAGGTTAAACTAGGGTTTTGCCCACTACTACAGATCAAGTTCAGAAATATCCAACTACTAGTTCGATTTTGGGCTACTAATATAAAATTAAAATAAGTTGAACTAGTATTCCTCTAAAAAAATCATTTTGGTATGCATTGTTTGATACTTTTCATAGCTATAGTGCATCACAAATTTATGATTTCATGCTTTGCTTTGCCAATTTCGATTTTTTCTAACCACCTTCTCTCTGATTTCAAATTTAGGTCAAACTATCGATGCCTACTATGTGTTCTACTTGAATTGGATGCAGCGTGCGCACATGTTTTGCCATTGTTCTGGGCTTCCACACATCTTTGGGGCATCCAAGTATTTAAGTTACCTTGTTTTTTTGAATTGTAATTCATACCCTTCCTCCCAATTTTTATGCACATTTGAATCTTGGTCAAATCCTAAGTTTGACCAAGATTTGAACAAGTTTAAAACATGAAAATGAAAAGGTAAGCCTGAATCCTTCTTAGTCACTCAAAAATGAGAAGCTTTTGGGAGTTTTTTGAAATTTCCATGTTTGAAACCCAAAACCACTTCTCTTCATGCTTGACTTCATAAGACAGAGTTTAGGGTTAGGGGGTAGATACATGATTTGTCTAGTTTGTTGTTTAGACCTTGTTTATCAACTTGAATGCTTACTATATGACATAATAATACTATGTGCTTTGGTTTTCATTTTTTTGATTTTTTCTGAATTTTTATGCCCATTTGATCTTGGTCAAATCCTAGGCTTAACCAATATTTAAACAAGTTTAAAACATGAAAATGAAAAGGTAAGCCTGTATCCTTCTTAGTCACTCCAAAATGAAGCTTTTGGGAAGGTTTTTGAAATTTCCATGTTTGAAATCCAAAACGACTTCTCTTCGTGCTTGACTTCATAAGACAAAGTTTAGGGCTAGGGGTAGAAACATGATTTTTCTGGTTTGAATATGTCTAGACCTTGTTTACCAACTTGAGTGCTTACTATATGACATAAGAAGGCTATATGCTTTGGTTTTTCATTTTTTTGAAATTTTATGCCCATTTGAATCTTGATCAAATCCTAGGTACAGTTTGACCAAGATTTGAACAATTTTAAAACATGAAAATAAAAGGTAAGCCCGACCTGGATCCTTTAGTCACTCTAAAATGAAGCTTTTGGGGGGTTCTTGAAATTTCCAAGTTTGAAACCCAAAACCACTTCTCTTCATGCTTGACTACATAAGACAGAGTTTAGGGTTAGGGGTAGATACATGATTTTTCTTGTTTGAATATATCTAGACCTTGTTTATATCAACTTTAATGCTAACTATATATGACATAAGAAAACTATGTGCTTTGGTTTTTAATTTTTCTGATTTTTTTATTTTGATAGATGCACATTTGAATCTTTGTCAAATCCTAGGTTTGGCCAAGATTTAAACAAGTATAAAACATGAAAATGAAAAGGGGAAGCCTGTATCCTTTCTTAGTCACTCTAAAATGAAGTTTTTGGGATGTTCTTGAAATTTTCATGTTTGAAACCCAAAACCACTTCTCTTCATGCTTGACTTCATAAGATAGAGTTTAGGGGCTAGGGGATAGATACATGATTTGCCTAGGTTTGAATATGCATGTCCAAACCTTGTTTATCAACTTGAATGCTTACTATATGACATAAGAAGACTATATGCATTTGTTTTTCATTTTTCTGATTTTTTTAAAATTTTATGCCCATTTGAATCTTTTGGTCAAATCCTTGGTTTAATTTGACACGGATTTAAACAAGTTTAAAATATGAAAATGAAAAGGTGGTAAGCAGGCATGTATCCTTCTTATATATATTAGTCACTCTAAAATGAAGCTTTTGGGAGGTTTTTGAAATTTCCATGTTTGAAACCCAAAACCACTTCTCTTCATGTTGTTGACTTCATAAGATAGAGTTTAGGGGTTAGGGGTATATATACATGACTTGTCTTGTTTGAATATGTGTCTAGACCTTGTTTATCAACTTTAATGCTTACTATATGACATAAGAACACTATGCGCTTTAATTTGGTTTTTAATTTTTTTAAATTTTGATGCACATTTTGAATCTTGGTCAAATCCTAGGTTTGACCGAGATTTGAACAAGTTTAAAACAAGAAAATAAAAGGTAAGCCCGCCAGACTGGATCCTTTCTTAGTCACTCTATAATGAAGCTTTTAGGGGGGTTGTTGAAAATGTAAGCATGTATCCTTCTTAGTACGTCACACCACAATGAAGCTTTTGGGAGGGTTTTTGAAATGTCCATGTTTGAAACCCAAAACGACTTCTCTTCGTGCTTGACTTCATAATTAAGACAAAGTTTAGGGTTAGGGGTATATAGATACATGATTTTTCTGGTTTGAATATGTCTAGACTTTGTTTATCAACTAGCTTGAGTGCTTACTATATGGCATATTGATACGTCCAAAACGTATCTACTTTCCCGAACACTTTTGCTATTGTTTTGCCTCTAATTTGTGTATTTTGGATACAACTAACACGGACTAACGCTGTTTTCAGCAGAATTGCTCTGGTGTCTCGTTTTTGTGCAGAAATCCAACTTTCGGGAAAATCCTCGGAATTTCTTCAGATGGCCCTATTTTACCAGAATATTGACGGAGCCAGAAGGGCAAAAGAGGTGGAGGCCCGAGGGCCCCACACCATAAGGCGGCGCGGCCCAGGGGGGGCCCGCGCGGCCCTATGGTGTGGCCCCCTCGGCCGGCCTCCGACGCCCCCCTTCGGACTACTTATCGGGTTCGACCTAAAAACGCACGGAGAGAAGTCGACATCGCCAGAAACCCTCCAGAGAGCCGCCACATCGCGAAACTCCGTCGCGGGAGCCAGAAGTCTCCGTTCTGGCACTCCGCCGGGACGGGGAATTGGAGGAGATCTTCACCGCCATCACCGCCAACGCCTCTCCATCAACCAGCAATGTTTCCCCCATCCATGTGTGAGTAATTCCCCCGCTGTAGGCTGAAGGGGATGGTAGGGATTGGATGAGATTGGTCATGTAATAGTCATAAGATTGTTAGGGCATAGTGCCTAGTATCCGTAGATGTCACTTTTATGATATTGTTGCAACTTGTTATGCTTAATGCTTGTCACTAGGGCCCGAGTGCCATGATCTCAGATCTGAACATGTTATTGATTCATGAAGATATTCGTTGTTTATGATCTTACCTGCAAGTTGTATACACATGTCGCTGTCCGGAACCAATGGCCCCGAAGTGACAGAAATCGGGACAACCGGAGGGGATGGTAGTGATGTGAGGATCACATGTGTTCACGGAGTGTTAATGCTTTGCTCCGGTACTCTATTAAAAGGAGTACCTTAATATCCAGTAGTTTCCCTAGAGGCCCGGCTGCCACCGGCTGGTAGGACAAAAGATGTTGTGCAAGTTTCTCATTGCGAGCACGTACGACTAAATATGGAACACATGCCTATTGATTGATTAGTACTTGGATACCGTTTTATTATTATCTGCAAATGCCCATGCTTTGATTGTTACATGAGTTTCTCTCATCCATGCAACGCCCGTTAAATCCGTCCCTGTGCCTACAGTATTTTAATCCTGCTGTTTACTATAATCACTACTGCTGTCTTTATTTCACCGCTGCTGTTATTTCGCTATTTCCACTGCCATAAAACTGTTACTACTGATAAACTCTTGCGAGCAAGTCTGTTTCCAGGTGCAGCTGAATTGACAACTCCGCTGTTAAGGCTTACAAGTATTCTTTGTCTCCCCTTGTGTCGAATCAATAAATTGGGTAATACTTCCCTCGAAGACTGTTGCGATCCCCTATACTTGTGGGTCATCAAGCTCTTTTTCTGGCGCCGTTGCCGGGGAGATCAAGACACGCTGCAAGGGGAGTCTCCACTTCTCAATCTCTTTACTTTGTTTTTGTCTTGCTTTATTTTATTTACTACTTTGTTTGCTGCACTAAATCAAAACACAAAAAATTAGTTGCTAGTTTTACTTTATTTACTGTCTTGCTCTCCATATCGAAAACACAAAAAAATTAGTTACTTGTCTTTACTTTATTCGCCTAGTTTACTTTTTGCTTATTGCATCATGTTTCCTTTTAATTTCACCACAAAAGACATACCGGTAGGACGTGGGTCCATAGTTGGGAGAAATAATATAGAAGAATTTTTCAATCATGTTAGTATTACTGAAGATTTTGAAGATAGACACTTGGTAGAACTTGCACCTACCTATGAAATTGCTGCTGCTGCTTTAGTTCGCATGTTGGAAACTAAATTTGTTAATCTCAATCCTATAATCCAACACATGTTTCTTACACTTGGTGATATGGAAGAAGGGGAAAAGAAAGATTTTGTTTTAGAAACTCTTCTTAGAGAATTTGGTGGTCTAGCAAGAGAGGCTAGAAAGGTTTTTGCTAAATTTAATATGCTAGGTTCTCATACCAATTTTATTGGTCTCCTTGAAAAAATGGACATGGATAGAATAAGGTACACTAATAACATTAATGATGGTGGGGAAATCAAAGCACCAATACCATGTAAACTCCTAGCTATGAATGATGCACTAGAAAATAACTATGCTTGGCTTGTTCCTGAAAATTTGTTTGATGAGAGTAGCAAGCCTAAGACTAATGAAAAGGGAGACGCTAAAACTTATATATCAAACATACTATGCTTGGTTGAGAAAACTCCCAACACCCCTGGTAATGATGTTGATGCTTCTACTCTCGATGTTACTTGATTTGCACTTTCTGCGCCTAGCTGAAAGGCGTTAAAGAAAAGCGCTTATGGGAGACAACCCATGTTTTTACCTACAGCAATTTTTTGTTTTGTTGAGTCTTGGAAGTTGTTTACTACTGTAGCAACCTCTCCTTATCATGTTTTTGTGCCAAGTAAAGTTTCTATGTCAAAGTTGATGTTATATTTGGGATCGCTGCGCAGAAACAGCATTGCTGTCTGTCACGAATCTGGGCATAATTCTCTGTAGAAAATTCTAAAAAATCTGCCAATTTACGAGCGTGATCCTCAGATATGTACGCAACTTTCATTAGTTTTGAGTTTTTCCATTTGAGCAAGTCTGGTGCCATTTATAAATTCGTCTTTACGGACTGTTCTGTTTTTGACAGATTCTGCCTTTTATTTCGCATTGCCTCTTTTGCTATGTTGGATTTATTTCTTTGATCCATTAATGTCCAGTAGCATTATGCAATGTCCAGAAGTGAAAATAATGATTGTGTCACCTCTGAATGAGTGAATTATTAATGATGCACTAACCCTCTAATGAGTTTGCTTGAAGTTTGGTGTGAAGGAAGTTTTCAAGGGTCAAGAGAGGAGAATGATATACTATGATCAAGAGGAGTGAAAGCTCTAAGCTTGGGGATGCCCCCGTGGTTCACCCCTGCATATTTTAAGAAGACTCAAGCGTCTAAGCTTGGGGATGCCCAAGGCATCCCCTTCTTCATCGACAACATCATCAGGTTCCTCCCCTGAAACTATATTTTTATTCAATCACATCTTGTATTCTTTGCTTGGAGCGTCGGTTTGTTTTTGTTTTTGTTTTTGTTTGAATAAGATGGATCCTAGCATTCACTTTGTGGGAGAGAGACACGCTCCGCTGTTGCATATGGACACATGTGTCCTTAGGCTTTACTCATAATGTTCATGGCGAAGTTTCTTCTTCGTTAATTTGTTATATGGTTGGAATTGGAAAATGCTACATGTAGTAATTCTAAAATGTCTTGGATAATGTGATACTTGGCAATTGTTGTGCTCATGTTTAAGCTCTTGCATCATATGCTTTGCACCCATTAATGAAGAAATACATAGAGCTTGCTAAAATTTGATTTGCATATTTGGTTTCTCTAAGGTCTAGATAATATCTAGTATTGAGTTTTGAACAACAAGGAAGACAGTGTAGAGTCTTATAATGTTTACAATATGTCTTTTATGTGAGTTTTGCTGCACTTGTTCATCCTTGAGTTTGCTTCAAATAACCTTGCTAGCCTAAACCTTGTATCGAGAGGGAATACTTCTCATGCATCCAAAATCCTTGAGCCAACTACTATGCCATTTGTGTCCACCATACCTACCTACTACATGGTATTTCTCCGCCATTCCAAAGTAAATTGCTTGAGTGCTACCTTTAAAATTCCATCATTCACCTTTGCAATATATAGCTCATGGGACAAAATAGCCTTAAAAACTATCGTAGTATTGAATATGTACTTATGCACTTTATGTTTTATTAAGTTGCTTGTTGTGCGATAACCATGCTTCTGGGGAACGCCATCAACTATTGTTGAATATCATGTGAGTTGCTATGCATGTCCGTCTTGTCTGAAGGTCTATCATTTTAGTGGTTGGAGCATGCAAAATTGTTAGAGAAGAACATTGGGCCGCTAACTAAAGCCATGAACCATGGTGGAAGTTTCAGTTTTGGACATATATCCTCAATCTCATATGAGAATAATAACTTTGCTACATGCTTATGCATTTAAGAGGAGTCCATTATCTGTTGTCCATGTTGTCCCGGTATGGATGTCTAAGTTGAGAATAATCAAAAGCGAGAAATCCGAAATGCGAGCATTCTCCTTGGACCTTTGTACAGGCGGCATGGAGGTACCCCTTTGTGACACTTGGTTGAAACATGGCATGCAAAGACCCGGTAGTCCAAGTTAAGTAGGACAAGGTGCGGGCACTATTAGTATACTATGCGTGAGGCTTGCAACTTGTAAGATATAATTTTCATAACTCATATGCTTTATTACTACCGTTGACAAAATTGTTTCATGTTTTCAAAATAAAAGCTCTAGCACAAATACAGCAATCGATGCTTTCCTCATTGAAGGACCTTTCTTTTACTTTTATTGTTGAGTCAGTTTACCTATCTCCTTCCACCTTAAGAAGCAAACACTTGTGTGAACTGTGCATTGATTCCTACATATTTGCATATTGCACTTGTTATATTACTTTATGTTGACAATATCCATGAGATATACATGTTACAAGTTGAAAGCAACCGCTGAAACTTAATCTTCTTATGTGTTGCTTCAACACCTTTACTTTGATTTATTGCTTTATGAGTTAACTCTTATGCAAGACTTATTGATGCTTGTCTTGAAGTACTATTCATGAAAAGTCTTTGCTTTATGATTCAGTTGTTTACTCATGTCATTACCTTTGCTTTGATCGCTGCATTCATTACATATGTTTACAAATAGTATGATCAAGATTTTGATGGCATGTCACTTCAGAAATTATCTTTGTTATCGTTTTACCTGCTCGGGACGAGCAGAACTAAGCTTGGGGATGCTGATACGTCTCCAACGTATCGATAATTTCTTATGTTCCATGCTACTTTATTGATGATACCTACATGTTTTATGCACATTATATGTCATATTTATGCATTTTCTGGAACTAACCTATTAACAAGATGCCGAAGAGCCAGTTGCTGTTTTCTGCTGTTTTTGGTTTCAGAAATCCTAGTAAAGAAATATTCTCGGAATTGGACGAAACTTTCGCCCAGGGTCCTATTTTTGCACGAAGCTTCCAGAAGACCGAAGACCTAACGAAGTGGGGCCACGAGGTGGCCAGGGGGTGGCCGGCGCGGCCCAGGCCCTGGCCGCGCCGACCTATCCCCTGGGCCCCTCGTGTGGCCCCCGCGTTGACCCTCCGCCTACTTAAAGCTTCCGTCGCGAAACCCCCAGTACCGAGAGCCACGATACGGAAAACCTTACAGAGACGCCGCCGCGAATCCCATCTCGGGGGATTCGGAGATCGCCTCCGGCACCCTGCCGGAGAGGGGATTCATCTCCCGGAGGACTCTACACCGCCATGGTCGCCTCCGGAGTGATGAGTGAGTAGTTCACCCCTGGACCATGGGTCCATAGCAGTAGCTAGATGGTCGTCTTCTCCTTGTTGTGCTTCATTGTTAGATCTTGTGAGCTGCCTAACATGATCAAGATCATCTATATGTAATACTATATGTTGTGTTTGTCGGGATCCGATGGATAGAGAGTACTATGATTATGGTGATTATCAATCTATTGTTCATGTGTTGTTTATGATCTTGCATGCTCTCCGTTATTAGTAGAGGCTCTGGCCAAGTTTTTACTCTTAACTCCAAGAGGGAGTATTTATGCTCGATAGTGGGTTCATGCCTCCATTGAATCTGGGACAGTGACAGAAAGTTCTAAGGTTGTGGATGTGCTGTTGCCACTAGGGATAAAACATTGATGCTATGTCTAAGGATGTAGTTGTTGATTACATTACGCACCATACTTAATGCAATTGTCTGTTGCTTTGCAACTTAATACTGGAGGGGGTTCGGACGATAACCTGAAGGTGGACTTTTTAGGCATAGATGCAGTTGGATGGCGGTCTATGTTCTTTGTCGTAATGCCCGGATTAAATCTCACTATATTTACCATGTCATGTATATGCATTGTTATGCCTTTCTCTATTTGTCAATTGCCCGACTGTAATTTGTTCACCCAACATGCTTTTATCTTATGGGAGAGACACCTCTAGTGAACTGTGGACCCCGGTCCTATTCTTTACATAGCATACAATCTACTTGTTTTACTGTTTTCTTTGCAAACATCTTCCACTCGATACATTTAATCCTTTGTTACAGCAAGCCGGTGAGATTGACAACCTCACTGTTTCGTTGGGACAAAGTACTTGGGTTGTGTTGTGCAGGTTCCGCGTTGGCGCCGGAATCCCTGGTGTTGCGCCGCATCACATTTCGCGACCATCAACCTTCAACGTGCTTCTTGGCTCCTACTGGTTCGATTAAACCTTGGTTTCTTTCTGAGGGAAAACTTGCTACTGTGCGCATCATACCTTCCTCTTGGGGTTCCCAACGAACGTGTGAGTTACACGCCATCAAGCTCTTTTTCTGGCGCCGTTGCCGGGGAGCATAGCTTTATTTGGAAGTTCACTTGGATTGATATTGTTCGCTGCAAATTCTCCATTATGGGTAAACCTCGCGATACTAAGATCGCCATATTACCATCCACTACAAGAAAAGGTACAACTCTGAGTACCTCTGCTGCTCTTGATTCACCATCTGTGATTGATAAACTTGTTTCACCGCCACATGCTTCGCGTGCTGGTACTTCTGCTGAATCTGAAAATTCTCATAATATTGATAATGTTTCTGCTGTGCTTGATGATAGTGGTTCATTGGGATCTTTTCTAGATGCTACAATTGCTAAGTCTAGACAAATTGAAAATACTGAAACTCCTAATGCTACTACACCTGTTAAATCACCTGAACTTGATTATTCTAGTGATGATCCTGATGAAGATTATGTAGAGCTTGATAATGATTTTATTGAAAAATGCAAGGCTACTACTGATGCAAGAAAAATTAAAAAGTTGCTTGCAGAACATGCTGTTAGATATAAACCATCTCCTGATCCTAAATTTGCCACATCTCCTATAAACATTAGGGATAAAGATTATGATTTTTCTCTTGATCTATCTCATATAGCTATTGTTGAGAAAACACCCTTTTGTGGTACTGAAAAAGAAAGTGCTGTTGAACACCTGACTGAGTTATCTACTCTTAGTGGCGTGTTTTCTGATGATGTCAAGATGCGTACTTATTTTGTCGCTAAAATTTTTCCGTTCTCATTAAAGGATGATGCTAAAACTTGGTATAATAATTTGCCTCCTGGTTCTATTAAAAGTCCAACTGATTTGCGTGATGTTTTCTTTCGAAAATACTTTCCTGCTAGTGCTCAACATGCTGCTTTGCAGAGAATTTATAATTTTGACCAGGAAGATGGAGAGAAATTGCCTGAGGCTTGGGCGAGATTTTGCTCTCTTATTAGAGCTCAGCCTGACCATGATTTGGAAAAGCATGATTTACTTGATATATTTTATAGTGGACTAACTATTGAGTCTAGGGCATACCTGGATAGTTGTGCTGGTTGTGTTTTCAGGAAAAGAACTCCAGAAGACGCTGAAGAATTATTGGCTAAAATAGGCCGGAATCATGATGATTGGTCTACACCTGAACCAACCCCGACACCGATAGTGAAGAAGAGGGGTATGATTAAATTAAATGATGAAGATATGAGGGAAGCCAAGAAGTCTCTTAAGGAGAAAGGTATTAAACCTGAAGATGTGAAGAATTTACCTCCTATAGAAGATATATGTGAGACAATTCCCCCTTCATCTACGATTGAGGTACACTCGCTTCAACACTTTACTAGGGAAGATATTCCGTATTCAAAATCTCCTGCTCAATGCTTAGATGAATTTGATAATTATATTGTTAAGCAAGAAAATTTTAATATGAGAGTAGAGAATCATTTAATGGAAAATTCCCGAGCTATTAGTGAATTGCATGGTATTGTGGAGAGAACCTCCAATGATGTTAAGATACTTGTTAAACATTTTCAAATGGTTCAAACTCAAATTGATCAACTTACTAAAGTGCAAAATGACTTGTTGGGAAATAATTCTAAAGAAAAACATGCTTGTGAAGTAACAACTAGAGGTGGTGCTTCTACCCAGGATCCTCTATATCCTGAAGGGCATCCCAAAAGAGTTGAACAAGATTCTCAACCAATTAAAACTAGTGCTCCATCTAAGAAAAAGAAAAAGAAACATAAGAATGTTGTAGAATCCTCTGAACCTGTTAATGATCCTAATAGTATTTCTATTTCTGATGCTGAAACTGAAAGTGGTAATGAACATGAGGAAGATAATGATAAGAATGATACTCCTGATAAAGAAGAAATTGAAAAAGAACCTGAAAAGCCTGCTAAAAATAAAAAGTACACTAAAGAAGACTTTATTACTGAGAAGCATGGTAATGAAAGAGAACCTTGGGTTCAAAAGCAAATGCCTTTTCCTGCTAAGAAATTAAAATCAAAGGAGGAGGAACATTATAATAAATTTTGTGATTGGATGAAACCTTTATTTCTGCAAATCCCTTTGACTGATGCTATTAAATTGCCTCCTTATTCAAAGTATATGAAAGATATTGTTACTAACAAAAGGAAAGTCCCCAATGAGGAGATTTCTACTATGCTCGCTAATTACTCCTTCAATGGTAAGATTCCAAAGAAGTTGGGCGACCCAGGTATACCGACTATTCCTTGTTCCATCAAGAATAATTATGTTAGAACTGCTCTATGTGATTTGGGAGCAGGTGTGAGTGTGATGCCTTTTTCTCTTTATAAGAGACTTGATTTAGATAAATTGATACCTACTGATATATCTTTGCAAATGGCTGATAAATCTACTGCTATTCCTGTTGGTTTATGTGAAAATGTTCCTGTTCAAGTTACTCAGCATTGCTTGATATTAACTGATTTTGTTGTGTTGGAAATGCCTGAAGATGATAATATGTCCATTATTCTTGGAAGACCCTTTCTTAATACTGCAGGGGCTGTTATTGATTGCAATAAAGGCATGGTTACTTTCAATGTTGATGATAAGGAACACACTGTCTATTTTCCCAAGAGGATTGATAAAGTATGTGGAGTCAATACAATTTTTAATGTGAAAACTATCAAAGTGGGATCCATTGATTGTCCTATATATGAGCCTAAAGAAGAATATCAAACTCTTGTGATTGGATCCATATCAATTCAATATAAGGTAACATGATTGATTTGAGGTTTATTTCTTCTTATGTCATATAAAATTTATTTGGTAGCAAGACTTGATCAACCTTGTTAACAAGTATATTTTATTGCATAGGAGAGTTAAACAACACTTCTTTCTTTCTCTCTCCCTTCACCTATTTTACTTGCTGTAGCACTTTTATTTTGCAATATGCTTTAGTCATTTAAGATTTTAGAAATCATTTTCCTGCGCAGTAATCATTAATTTAATACCCAGAAATGTGCATTTTTCAAAGTTCTCTAAAAATTACAAAAATTACACCGTTGGTCCTATTTTTCGACGAGGCACCTGGGAGCACCAGAGGATGACCTGTGGGGCACCAGGGGGTGCCACACCATAGGGCGGCGCGGCCAGCAAGGGGGCCGCGCCACCATGTGGTGTGGGCCACCCCTTGCCCCACTACACCATCTCTTCCTCCCAGCACCTTCTCTCTCCCGAAAAAACTCGTACCAAGTTTCTCTCACTCGTGTTTCTGCTCAAGAACTCGCGATTTTTCGATCTCCTTGCTCAGCCCAGATTTCTGTCTGAAATTTGGCACATTTACTCCTTGGTATGTGACTCCTTTGATTGTCCAATTAGAATTTCATTTGGTTGAGTATATCTTGAATATTTTGCTGCTGTAGATAACATGTTTAGTGAGCTTGCATGCTTGTTCTAAGTGGTAGAAATTAGTTTTGATGCATGTGTAGTACTCTAGCAAGTTCCTATAGTAGTTCCCTTCAATTACACACCTTGAAATCAAATTTTATAATGATTGTTGAAAATTTCAGAAGGGGAAGATGAAGAAATTCAAGTTTGGAGAGTTGTTCAAGAAAGCAACAACCAGCACCGGTAGGCCCTCAAGGGCGTCCACTCAAATTAGGCGATCCTACAATGAGGATGTCATCGCGCCTAGCTTCGCGCCCGAGGAGGACCAAGGGGCCCCTAATGCTTCATCCTTCCCTTGTTATGAGTTTCTAACCAATGCAGGGTTATTGGATGACTTCTTCACCCTCGTCAACAGGGCAGGCCTAGCCACCTACGTGGGAGACGAGAGGGGACAATATTACAGGCTCACCAAGATTTTCGTTGAGAGCTTCAAGTTCCACAACACGGAATATGAGCCGACAGTCGCATTCAAGATTTATGATATTCCTGTTACCATGAAATTGGAGGAATTTTGTTTTGCATTGGGTATTGCCCCTGTAGGTACAGCAAGGAGGATTGATGACAACCCCCGGGACTTGTTGGAGCTATACCGAGGGATCACCGGGGATGATTGCCGCACCATCCAGCGAGGGAAGATAAGAAACATTCAACTCCCCGCTATTAAGTATTTCGCATATTACATTGGTACTAGCATTTTGGGTAGAGAAAATACTAGTAACATTTCTAGCTACCATCTTGCTTTCTTGAATGTTGCACTTACTGGAGAGACACCTTATCATCTTGGTTCTCTTATTGCTCGCCGCCTGTCTAGCAGGGGGCCTATTTTTGGAGGAACTATTGCATCACGCATTCTAACACATCTAGATATTCCTCTTGATTCTAATGATGTACCATTAACCCCTAGGAAGCTAGATATTGCTGCTATGAAGAGCCATCATTTTGTTACTACTAACTCCACCATAGATAATATTGTCTATAAAATGTTGTTTGCTGATGGGAACGAGAAAGAAATCCCTCTTCCCCAGCAGGGTTTGTTTAATATTGACAGGCAATCATGGTCGCTAACAAAGGAGGTGGTGGAAGAGCATATGAAGATACAAGAATTCCACCAGCAACATGACTCCGAGAACGCCGAGCCCTCCTACGACTACACCGTCACGTACCCCGACGTTTCCTCCAGCACATACATGGAACCGGGTCGTTCTTCGTCATATTACGAAGACACCACTTCATGGGGACCGTGGGAATGAACTCCACTTAGGCCAAAAGCCTAAGCTTGGGGGGAGGTATACCGGCATCACTCATTCTTTGCATATTATGATTGCTGGATACTTGTACATACTTGTTTAGTCTCTAGAGTGGTTTTCTAATGAGAGGGAGATGATATTTGGGGAAGTGCTGTCCAAAAACAGATTCTGGGCTGTTACCAAAAAAATTCGTACGCACAGCCAGAACGTTATTTTGAGTTGCCAATTTTTGAGCATGTTCCCCAGGTTGTTATCTAACTTTCATTAGTTGAACACTTTTTGGTCTGAGCAATGGAAGATTTTTGTTAAATTCGATTTCTGTACTGCTGTCAGGATTTGGCAGATTTCTGTCATCCTGCTTTTCTGTGTTTCTGTTAGTTTGCATTCTTTAGTTTTCGCTTTGTTTCTCTCCTAAAACACAAAAAGACCAAAAATATTTCTGTTGTTTCTCTTCACCATTTATTTATTTGGTTCCTTGCTCTTAGTTTGCTTTATTTGCTATCATTAGTTTGCTATAAGAAAACCCAAAAAGATTTTGCTTTGTTTGCTTGTTTTCTTTCGTTCTTATTTCTAATTCGAAAACACCAAAAATATTTGCTGTTCTTCTTTGGTTTGTAAAGTTCATCATGAGTTCAATGGTCTTCGGTGGCTGGAGCGTGGTTTTCATTTCATATTATCCAAGCTACACAAGTGAAAAGGCAATAATGACGATCTACGACAATCTGATTGTGGTGAGAGGCTGGTATGAACTCTATTTGCTTTCATTTTTGTACATATACTCATCCATATGAGCATGCTTAGTTGGTTCATGTGAGGTATATGTTATTTGAGAAAGTCTAGTAGCTCATGATCTCTCATGTTTAGTTTCAATTTATTAATATGAGTAGCATGTCATGGATGTTTGCTTGCATTGTTTTATTCATAAGTAAGTATGGCATTGTGGTATCCTCCTCTGAATAACTCATTTATATCGACTTGGCACATGCTCACGCATGCATATGACTGAACAAAAAGTCAATTAAGCCTCGATGATTTATATTGCTTCAGAGTTCTTGTATCACTTTTATGCCTCCGTTAATTTATTTTGCCGCAAGCATAATTATGACAGTTACTGCTCTCTTGATTTGTCGCTCCCTAGTCTTTTGCTAGCCTTCACTTGTACTGAGCGGTGACGCCGCTCGTGCTTCCAAACACCTGAAAACCAAGTTGTTCCATAAGTGTCCACCATAAATACCTATGCATGGCATTTCAAACCATTCCAAGTAAATTCTCATGCGCTACCTTTAAAACCTTCAAAATGCTTCTCAATTTGTGTTAATGTTTCATAGCTCATGAGGAAGTATGTGGTGTTTAGCTTTCGACCTTGTCATTTACTTTTGACGGACTCTCATATGGACTAGTGGCACATCCGCTTATCCAATAATTTTGCAAAAAGAGCTGGCAATGGGATTCCCAGTCCCAAATTAATTAACTTAAATAGACACTCCTCCATGGTTTGTGATTGTTGGACGGCACCCGAAGGATTCGGTTAGCCATGGCTTGTGTAAGCAAAGGTTGGGGGAGTGTCATCATCATAATAAAACTTAAATAAAAAGGCACTCCTTCATGGTATGTGATTGTTGGCAGGCACCCGAGGATTCGGTTAGCCATGGTTTGTGAAAGAAAGGTTGGAAGGAGTGCCAACCAAAAATAAATAAATGGGAGCCGCTCTTGTGAGTCCGGTTGATGAGGTAGTTAGTGTACCCATTACCATTCGTTGACAACAACAAACACCTCTCAAAATAATTTTACTCCTGCTTTACAAATGAAAAGCTCTAGCGCATGTTAATCCCTGCTTCCCTCTGCGAAGGGTCAATCTTTTACTTTTATGTTGTGTCTCCATTCTTTCTTTGAGCACTATCTTGAGAGCACAACTGTCATTCTTAGTATAATATGCTTGTCTCAAAATATGATTGATTGTGGTATAACTTTGATGCTTTTATCTTTGACAATCACTACTTCTAGTCTTTCTATGAACTCAAGAGGTGCCTCGGCATTTATGTTTTGCCGATCAAATACAGGCAAGCGAGATACCACTTTATCATATTCTCTTATGAACATTGCAATCCTGCTTATATACATGATTCATGGTGCTTATTATTAATTGTTGGTACTTCTCCATGATTGACATAGCTGTTGGATGATCTTATTTGCATGTATCTCATTATGAACTGCTTAAGTATTAGCCATAGCATGAGAATATATACATCATATGAGCAAATGTGTTCGTGAAAGTTCTTTTATCGCTCAGTTGTTAACTGAATTGCTTGAGGACAAGCAATAAGCTAAGCTTGGGGGAGTTGATACGTCCAAAACGTATCTACTTTCCCGAACACTTTTGCTATTGTTTTGCCTCTAATTTGTGTATTTTGGATACAACTAACACGGACTAACGCTGTTTTCAGCAGAATTGCTCTGGTGTCTCGTTTTTGTGCAGAAATCCAACTTTCGGGAAAATCCTCGGAATTTCTTCAGATGGCCCTATTTTACCAAAATATTGACGGAGCCAGAAGGGCAAGGAGGTGGAGGCCCGAGGGCCCCACACCATAAGGCGGCGCGGCCCAGGGGGGGCCCGCGCGGCCCTATGGTGTGGCCCCCTCGGCCGGCCTCCGACGCCCCCCTTCGGACTACTTATCGGGTTCGACCTAAAAACGCACGGAGAGAAGTCGACATCGCCAGAAACCCTCCAGAGAGCCGCCACATCGCGAAACTCCGTCGCGGGAGCCAGAAGTCTCCGTTCTGGCACTCCGCCGGGACGGGGAATTGGAGGAGATCTTCACCGCCATCACCGCCAACGCCTCTCCATCAACCAGCAATGTTTCCCCCATCCATGTGTGAGTAATTCCCCCGCTGTAGGCTGAAGGGGATGGTAGGGATTGGATGAGATTGGTCATGTAATAGTCATAAGATTGTTAGGGCATAGTGCCTAGTATCCGTAGATGTCACTTTTATGATATTGTTGCAACTTGTTATGCTTAATGCTTGTCACTAGGGCCCGAGTGCCATGATCTCAGATCTGAACATGTTATTGATTCATGAAGATATTCGTTGTTTATGATCTTACCTGCAAGTTGTATACACATGTCGCTGTCCGGAACCAATGGCCCCGAAGTGACAGAAATCGGGACAACCGGAGGGGATGGTAGTGATGTGAGGATCACATGTGTTCACGGAGTGTTAATGCTTTGCTCCGGTACTCTATTAAAAGGAGTACCTTAATATCCAGTAGTTTCCCTAGAGGCCCGGCTGCCACCGGCTGGTAGGACAAAAGATGTTGTGCAAGTTTCTCATTGCGAGCACGTACGACTAAATATGGAACACATGCCTATTGATTGATTAGTACTTGGATACCGTTTTATTATTATCTGCAAATGCCCATGCTTTGATTGTTACATGAGTTTCTCTCATCCATGCAACGCCCGTTAAATCCGTCCCTGTGCCTACAGTATTTTAATCCTGCTGTTTACTATAATCACTACTGCTGTCTTTATTTCACCGCTGCTGTTATTTCGCTATTTCCACTGCCATAAAACTGTTACTACTGATAAACTCTTGCGAGCAAGTCTGTTTCCAGGTGCAGCTGAATTGACAACTCCGCTGTTAAGGCTTACAAGTATTCTTTGTCTCCCCTTGTGTCGAATCAATAAATTGGGTAATACTTCCCTCGAAGACTGTTGCGATCCCCTATACTTGTGGGTCATCAAGATAGCTAGGCTATGTGCTTTTTTTTTTTTGAATTTTTATGCCCATTTGAATCTTGGTCAAATCCTAGGTACGTACGGTTTGACCAAGATTTGAACATGTTTAAAACATGAAAATAAAAGGTAAGCATGGATCCTTCTTAGTCACTCTAAAATGAAGCTTTTGGGAGGTTTTTGAAATTTCCATGTTTGAAACCCAAAACCACTTCTCTTCATGCTTGGCTTCGTAAGATAGAGTTTAGGGTTTGGGGTAGATACGTACATGATTTTTCTAAGTATTTTTACGCCCATTTGAATCTTCGTCAAATCCTAAGTTTGACCAAGATTTGAACAAGTTTAAAAACATGAAAATGAAAAGGGTAAGCCTGGATCCTTGTTTAGGGTTAGGGGGTAGATACATGATTTTTGTGGTTTGAATATGGCAGACCTTGTTTATCACCTTGATATATGACATAGGAAGACGGTGTGCTTTTGTTTTTCTTTTTTTTGAATTTTTATGCCCATTTGAATCTTGGTCAAGTCATAGGTTTGACCAAGATTTAAACAGGTTTAAAACATGAAAATGAAAAAGTAAGCCTGGATCCTTCTTAGTCACTCCAAAATGTACCAATTGATAAATGAGTTAACTTGGCTTCATGGAAAAAATAATGTCATGTAAATGATTTAACTTGGCTTTCGTACCCTTGAATCCATAGGAAACTTTGTATAAATGTAGTAGTATAATAATCAACCGAGTTTTTACATCAACAGGTCTGTCACTTACGTGTGGTGCCCATGCGTGAGGTCCCACACTTCAGTGAGCACAAGTCACGTGCAATAGGTACGCAAACTCCCAGCCATTTTCTTTGTCAAGAGAAGACGCATCAGGATGCGTATTGGAAGTATGTGGGTCCTTCTGGATCCTTCGGTTGTCCCTCTCACAAAAAAACAAATCTCTCTCATTCTCGGCCTCGCTCGACTCGCTCGCTCGCTCGCACCTCCTGCTCACTGACAAACCCTGCACAAAAGTCAACATCATCACCCGAAAAAGGGGAGACACCATAATTCTCTCCCTTCTTCTCTCCTTCCGAGTGATCCCTTCTTCCTCCGAGTTTCACTCGACGGGCAAACACACATGTGCTGCATAGTAATAATAAAAAAGTAGAAAAATCGACCTACGAATCTATGATTAAATAGGTTAAACTAGGGTTTTGCCCACTACTACAGATCAAGTTCAGAAATATCCAACTACTAGTTCGATTTTGGGCTACTAATATAAAATTAAAATAAGTTGAACTAGTATTCCTCTAAAAAATCATTTTGGTATGCATTGTTTGATACTTTTCATAGCTATAGTGCATCACAAATTTATGATTTCATGCTTTGCTTTGCCAATTTCGATTTTTTCTAACCACCTTCTCTCTGATTTCAAATTTAGGTCAAACTATCGATGCCTACTATGTGTTCTACTTGAATTGGATGCAGCGTGCGCACATGTTTTGCCATTGTTCTGGGCTTCCACACATCTTTGGGGCATCCAAGTATTTAAGTTACCTTGTTTTTTTGAATTGTAATTCATACCCTTCCTCCCAATTTTTATGCACATTTGAATCTTGGTCAAATCCTAAGTTTGACCAAGATTTGAACAAGTTTAAAACATGAAAATGAAAAGGTAAGCCTGAATCCTTCTTAGTCACTCAAAAATGAGAAGCTTTTGGGAGTTTTTTGAAATTTCCATGTTTGAAACCCAAAACCACTTCTCTTCATGCTTGACTTCATAAGACAGAGTTTAGGGTTAGGGGGTAGATACATGATTTGTCTAGTTTGTTGTTTAGACCTTGTTTATCAACTTGAATGCTTACTATATGACATAATAATACTATGTGCTTTGGTTTTCATTTTTTTGATTTTTTCTGAATTTTTATGCCCATTTGATCTTGGTCAAATCCTAGGCTTAACCAATATTTAAACAAGTTTAAAACATGAAAATGAAAAGGTAAGCCTGTATCCTTCTTAGTCACTCCAAAATGAAGCTTTTGGGAAGGTTTTTGAAATTTCCATGTTTGAAATCCAAAACGACTTCTCTTCGTGCTTGACTTCATAAGACAAAGTTTAGGGCTAGGGGTAGAAACATGATTTTTCTGGTTTGAATATGTCTAGACCTTGTTTACCAACTTGAGTGCTTACTATATGACATAAGAAGGCTATATGCTTTGGTTTTTCATTTTTTTGAAATTTTATGCCCATTTGAATCTTGATCAAATCCTAGGTACAGTTTGACCAAGATTTGAACAATTTTAAAACATGAAAATAAAAGGTAAGCCCGACCTGGATCCTTTAGTCACTCTAAAATGAAGCTTTTGGGGGGTTCTTGAAATTTCCAAGTTTGAAACCCAAAACCACTTCTCTTCATGCTTGACTACATAAGACAGAGTTTAGGGTTAGGGGTAGATACATGATTTTTCTTGTTTGAATATATCTAGACCTTGTTTATATCAACTTTAATGCTAACTATATATGACATAAGAAAACTATGTGCTTTGGTTTTTAATTTTTCTGATTTTTTTATTTTGATAGATGCACATTTGAATCTTTGTCAAATCCTAGGTTTGGCCAAGATTTAAACAAGTATAAAACATGAAAATGAAAAGGGGAAGCCTGTATCCTTTCTTAGTCACTCTAAAATGAAGTTTTTGGGATGTTCTTGAAATTTTCATGTTTGAAACCCAAAACCACTTCTCTTCATGCTTGACTTCATAAGATAGAGTTTAGGGGCTAGGGGATAGATACATGATTTGCCTAGGTTTGAATATGCATGTCCAAACCTTGTTTATCAACTTGAATGCTTACTATATGACATAAGAAGACTATATGCATTTGTTTTTCATTTTTCTGATTTTTTTAAAATTTTATGCCCATTTGAATCTTTTGGTCAAATCCTTGGTTTAATTTGACACGGATTTAAACAAGTTTAAAATATGAAAATGAAAAGGTGGTAAGCAGGCATGTATCCTTCTTATATATATTAGTCACTCTAAAATGAAGCTTTTGGGAGGTTTTTGAAATTTCCATGTTTGAAACCCAAAACCACTTCTCTTCATGTTGTTGACTTCATAAGATAGAGTTTAGGGGTTAGGGGTATATATACATGACTTGTCTTGTTTGAATATGTGTCTAGACCTTGTTTATCAACTTTAATGCTTACTATATGACATAAGAACACTATGCGCTTTAATTTGGTTTTTAATTTTTTTAAATTTTGATGCACATTTTGAATCTTGGTCAAATCCTAGGTTTGACCGAGATTTGAACAAGTTTAAAACAAGAAAATAAAAGGTAAGCCCGCCAGACTGGATCCTTTCTTAGTCACTCTATAATGAAGCTTTTAGGGGGGTTGTTGAAAATGTAAGCATGTATCCTTCTTAGTACGTCACACCACAATGAAGCTTTTGGGAGGGTTTTTGAAATGTCCATGTTTGAAACCCAAAACGACTTCTCTTCGTGCTTGACTTCATAATTAAGACAAAGTTTAGGGTTAGGGGTATATAGATACATGATTTTTCTGGTTTGAATATGTCTAGACTTTGTTTATCAACTAGCTTGAGTGCTTACTGATACGCGTAGATGCACACGTCCGTTGGGAACCCCAAGTGGAAGGTATGATGCGTATAGAAGCAAGTTTCCCTCAGTATGAAACCAAGGTTTAATCGAACCAGTAGGAGCCAAGAAGCACGTTGAAGGTTGATGGTCGCGAAATGTGATGCGGCGCAACACCAGGGATTCCGGCGCCAACTAGGAACCTGCACAACACAACCAAAGTACTTTGCCCCAACGAAACAGTGAGGTTGTCAATCTCACCGGCTTGCTGTAACAAAGGATTAAACGTATCGAGTGGAAGATGTTTGCAAAGAAAACAGTAAAACAAGTAGATTGTATGCTATGGAAAGAATAGGACCGGGGTCCACAGTTCACTAGAGGTGTCTCTCCCATAAGATAAAAGCATGTTGGGTGAACAAATTACAGTCGGGCAATTGACAAATAGAGAAAGGCATAATAATGCATATACATGACATGATAAATATAGTGAGATTTAATTGGGCATTACGACAAAGTACATAGACCGCCATCCAACTGCATCTATGCCTAAAAAGTCCACCTTCAGGTTATCGTCCGAACCCCCTCCAGTATTAAGTTGCAAAGCAACAGACAATTGCATTAAGTATTGTGCGTAATGTAATCAATAACTACATCCTTAGACATAGCATCAATGTTTTATCCCTAGTGGCAACAGCACATCACAACCTTAGAACTTTCTGTCACTGTCCCAGGTATCAATGAAGGCATGAACCCACTATCGAGCATAATTACTCCCTCTTGGAGTTAAGAGTAAAAACTTGGCCAGAGCCTCTACTAATAACGGAGAGCATGCAAGATCATAAACAACACATGAACAATAGATTGATAATCACCATAATCATAGTACTCTCTATCCATCGGATCCCGACAAACACAACATATAGAATTACATATAGATGATCTTGATCATGTTAGGCAGCTCACAAGATCCAACAATGAAGCACAACAAGGAGAAGACGACCATCTAGCTACTGCTATGGACCCATGGTCCAGGGGTGAACTACTCACTCATCACTCCGGAGGCGATCATGGCGATGAAGAGTCCTCCGGGAGATGAATCCCCTCTCCGGCAGGGTGCCGGAGGCGATCTCCAGAATCCCCCGAGATGGGATTCGCGGCGGCGGCGTCTCTGTAAGGTTTTCCGTATCGTGGCTCTCGGTACTGGGGGTTTCGCGACGGGAGCTTTAAGTAGGCGGAAGGTCAACGCGAGGGGCCACACGAGGGGCCCAGGGGGCAGGGCCGCGCGGCCAAGGGCTGGGCCGCGCCGGCCACCCCCTGGCTGCCTCGTGGCCCCACTTCGTTAGGTCTTCGGTCTTCTGGAAGCTTCGTGCAAAAATAGGACCCTGGGCGAAAGTTTCGTCCAATTCCGAGAATATTTCTTTACTAGGATTTCTGAAACCAAAAACAGCAGAAAACAGCAACTGGCTCTTCGGCATCTTGTTAATAGGTTAGTTCCAGAAAATGCATAAATATGACATATAATGTGCATAAAACATGTAGGTATCATCAATAAAGTAGCATGGAACATAAGAAATTATCGATACGTTGGAGACGTATCAGCATCCCCAAGCTTAGTTCTGCTCGTCCCGAGCAGGTAAAACGATAACAAAGATAATTTCTGAAGTGACATGCCATCATAATCTTGATCATACTATTTGTAAACATATGTAATGAATGCAGCGATCAAAGCAAAGGTAATGACATGAGTAAACAACTGAATCATATAGCAAAGACTTTTCATGAATAGTACTTCAAGACAAGCATCAATAAGTCTTGCATAAGAGTTAACTCGTAAAGCAATAAATCAAAGTAAAGGTGTTGAAGCAACACATAAGAAGATTAAGTTTCAGCGGTTGCTTTCAACTTGTAACATGTATATCTCATGGATATTGTCAACATAAAGTAATATAACAAGTGCAATATGCAAGTATGTAGGAATCAATGCACAGTTCACACAAGTGTTTGCTTCTTAAGGTGGAAGGAGATAGGTAAACTGACTCAACAATAAAAGTAAAAGAAAGGTCCTTCAAAGAGGAAAGCATCGATTGCTGTATTTGTGCTAGAGCTTTTATTTTGAAAACATGAAACAATTTTGTCAACGGTAGTAATAAAGCATATGAGTTATGAAAATTATATCTTACAAGTTGCAAGCCTCACGCATAGTATACTAATAGTGCCCGCACCTCGTCCTACTTAACTTGGACTACCGGATCTTTGCATGCCATGTTTCAACCAAGTGTCACAAAGGGGTACCTCCATGCCGCCTGTACAAAGGTCCAAGGAGAATGCTCGCATTTCGGATTTCTCGCTTTTGATTATTCTCAACTTAGACATCCATACCGGGACAACATGGACAACAGATAATGGACTCCTCTTTAATGCATAAGCATGTAGCAAAGTTATTATTCTCATATGAGATTGAGGATATATGTCCAAAACTGAAACTTCCACCATGATTCATGGCTTTAGTTAGCGGCCCAATGTTCTTCTCTAACAATTTTGCATGCTCCAACCACTAAAATGATAGACCTTCAGACAAGACGGACATGCATAGCAACTCACATGATATTCAACAATAGTTGATGGCGTTCCCCAGAAACATGGTTATCGCACAACAAGCAACTTAATAAAATATAAAGTGCATAAGTACATATTCAATACTACGATAGTTTT
Organism: Lolium multiflorum; assembly: GCA_030979885.1. Taxonomy (NCBI): domain Eukaryota; kingdom Viridiplantae; phylum Streptophyta; class Magnoliopsida; order Poales; family Poaceae; genus Lolium; species Lolium multiflorum. The sequence goes on along the minus strand of CM061748.1, from coordinate 202,902,388 downwards.
TAAGGCTATTTTGTCCCATGAGCTATATATTGCAAAGGTGAATGATGGAATTTTAAAGGTAGCACTCAAGCAATTTACTTTGGAATGGCGGGTAAATACCATGTAGTAGGTAGGTATGGTGGACACAAATGGCATAGTGGTTGGCTCAAGGATTTTGGATGCATGAGAAGTATTCCCTCTCGATACAAGGTTTAGGCTAGCAAGGTTATTTGAAGCAAACTCAAGGATGAACAAGTGCAGCAAGACTCACATAAAAGACATATTGTAAACATTATAAGACTCTACACTGTCTTCCTTGTTGTTCAAAACTCAATACTAGATATTATCTAGACCTTAGAGAAACCAAATATGCAAATCAAATTTTAGCAAGCTCTATGTATTTCTTCATTAATGGGTGCAAAGCATATGATGCAAGAGCTTAAACATGAGCACAACAATTGCCAAGTATCACATTATCCAAGACATTTTTAGAATTACTACATGTAGCATTTTCCAATTCCAACCATATAACAAATTAACGAAGAAGAAACTTCGCCTTGAACATTATGAGTAAAGCCTAAGGACACATGTGTCCATATGCAACAGCGGAGCGTGTCTCTCTCCCACAAAGTGAATGCTAGGATCCATCTTATTCAAACAAAAACAAAAACGAAAACAAACCGACGCTCCAAGTAAAGAACACAAGATGTGACTGAATAAAAATATAGTTTCAGGGGAGGAACCTGATGATGTTGTCGATGAAGAAGGGGATGCCTTGGGCATCCCCAAGCTTAGACGCTTGAGTCTTCTTAAAATATGCAGGGATGAACCACGGGGGCATCCCCAAGCTTAGAGCTTTCACTCCTCTTGATCTTAGTATATCATTCTCCTCTCTTGACCCTTGAAAACTTCCTTCACACCAAACTTCAAGCAAACTCATTAGAGGGTTAGTGCATCATTAATAATTCACACATTCAGAGGTGACACAATCATTCTTTTCACTTCTGGACATTGCATAATGCTACTGGACATTAATGGATCAAAGAAATAAATCCAACATAGCAAAAGAGGCAATGCGAAATAAAAGGCAGAATCTGTCAAAAACAGAACAGTCCGTAAAGACGAATTTATAAATGGCACCAGACTTGCTCAAATGGAAAAACTCAAAACTAATGAAAGTTGCGTATATATCTGAGGATCACGCTCGTAAATTGGCAGATTTTTTCGAATTTTCTACAGGGAATTATGCCCAGATTCGTGACAGACAGCAATGCTGTTTCTGTGCAGCGATCCCAAATATAACATCAACTTTGACATAGAAACTTTACTTGGCACAAAAACATGATAAGGAGAGGTTGCTACAGTAGTAAACAACTTCCAAGACTCAATAAAACAAAAAATTGCTGTAGGTAAAAACATGGGTTGTCTCCCATAAGCGCTTTTCTTTAACGCCTTTCAGCTAGGCGCAGAAAGTGCAAATCAAGTAACATCGAGAGTAGAAGCATCAACATCATAGCTTGTTCTAATAATAGAATCAAAAGGCAACTTCATTCTCTTTCTAGGGAAGTGTTCCATACCTTTCTTGAGAGGAAATTGATATTTAATATTACCTTCCCTCATATCAATAACAGCACCAACAGTTCGAAGAAAAGGTCTTCCCAACACAATTGGACAAGATGCATTGCATTCGATATCCAAGACAACAAAATCAACGGGGACAAGGTTATTGTTAACCGTAATATGCACATTATCAATCCTCCCCAAAGGTTTCTTTTTAACATTATCGGCAAGATTAACATCCAAATAACAATTCTTTAATGGTGGCAAGTCAAGCATATCATAAATCTTTTTAGGCATAACAGAAATACTTGCACCAAGATCACATAAGGCATTACATTCAAAGTCATTGAATTTCATTTTAATGATGGGCTCCCAACCATCTTCTAACTTTCTAGGAATAGAAGTTTCAAGTTTTAGTTTCTCTTCTCTAGCTTTTATGAGAGCATTTGTAATATGTTTTGTAAAGGCTAAATTTATAGCACTAGCATTAGGACTTTTAGCAAGTTTTTGTAAGAACTTTATAACTTCAGAGATGTGGCAATCATCAAAATCTAAATCATTATGAGCCACAGCAATGGGATCATTATTCCCAAGGTTGGAAAAAATTTCAGCAGTTTTATCACAAGCAGTTTCAGCAGTTTTAGCAATTTCAGGCAGTTTTGTACGCTTTGCACTAGGAGTAGAAACATTGCCAACACCAATTATATTACCATTGATAGTAGGAGGTGTAGCAACATGTGAGGAATTAGCATTACTAGTGGTGGTAATAGTCCAAACTTTAGCTACATTATTCTCTTTAGCTAGTTTTTCATTTTCTTCTCTATCCCACCTAGCACGCAACTCAGCCATTAATCTTATATTCTCATTAATTCTAACTTGGATGGCATTTGCTGTAGTAGTAATCTTATTATCAATATCATTATTAGGCATAACTTTCAACTTTAAAAGATTAACATCAGAGGCAAGCCTATCAACTCTAGAAGCGATAGTATCAATTTTATCAAGCTTTTCCTCAACAGATTTGTTAAAAGCAGTTTGTGTACTAATAAATTCTTTAAGCATGGCTTCAAGACCAGAGGGTACACTTCTATTATTGTTGTAAGAATTCCCATAAGAATTACCATAACCATTACCATTAGCAGAAGGATATGGCCTATAGTTATTACCAGAGTTGTTCCTATAAGCATTGTTGTTGAAATTATTATTTTTAATGAAATTCACATCAACATTTTCTTCTTGAGCAACCAATGAAGCTAAAGGAACATTATTTGGATCAACATTAGATCTACCATTCACAAGCATAGACATAATCACATCAATCTTATCACTCAAGGAAGAGGTTTCTTCAACAGAATTTACCTTCTTACCTTGTGGAGCTCTTTCCGTGTGCCATTCAGAGTAATTCACCATCATATCATCAAGAAGTTTTGTAGCCGCCCCCAATGTGATGGACATAAAGGTACCTCCAGCAGCTGAATCCAATAAATTCCGCGAAGAAAAATTTAGTCCTGCATAGAAGGTTTGGATGATCATCCAAGTAGTCAGTCCATGGGTTGGGCAATTCTTTACCAAAGTTTTCATTCTCTCCCAAGCTTGAGCAACATGTTCAGTATCTAATTGCTTAAAATTCATTATGCTACTTCTCAAAGATATAATTTTAGCGGGAGGATAATATCTACCAATAAAAGCATCCTTGCATTTAGTCCATGAATCAATACTATTCTTAGGCAAAGATAGCAACCAATCTTTAGCTCTTCCTCTTAATGAGAAAGGAAATACTTTCAATTTAATAATATCACCATCTACATCTTTATACTTTTGCATTTCACAAAGTTCAACAAAATTATTGAGATGGGCAGCAGCATCATCAGAACTAGCACCAGAAAATTGTTCTCTCATGACTAGATTTAGTAAAGCAGGTTTAATTTCAAAGAATTCTGCTGTAGTAGCAGGTGGAGCAATAGGTGTGCATAGGAAATCATTATTATTTGCATTTGTGAAGTCACACAACTTAGTATTTTCAGGGTTGGCCATTTTAGCAACAGTAAATAAAGCAAACTAGATAAAGTAAATGCGAGTAACTAATTTTTTTGTGTTTTTGATATAGCAAACAAGATAGCAAATAAAGTAAAACTAGCAACTAATTTTTTTGTATTTTGATTTAGTGCAGCAAACAAAGTAGTAAATAAAATAAAGCAAGACAAAAACAAAGTAAAGAGATTGAGAAGTGGAGACTCCCCTTGCAGCGTGTCTTGATCTCCCCGGCAACGGCGCCAGAAATTTAGCTTGATACGCGTAGATGCACACGTCCGTTGGGAACCCCAAGTGGAAGGTATGATGCGTATAGAAGCAAGTTTCCCTCAGTATGAAACCAAGGTTTAATCGAACCAGTAGGAGCCAAGAAGCACGTTGAAGGTTGATGGTCGCGAAATGTGATGCGGCGCAACACCAGGGATTCCGGCGCCAACTAGGAACCTGCACAACACAACCAAAGTACTTTGCCCCAACGAAACAGTGAGGTTGTCAATCTCACCGGCTTGCTGTAACAAAGGATTAAACGTATCGAGTGGAAGATGTTTGCAAAGAAAACAGTAAAACAAGTAGATTGTATGCTATGGAAAGAATAGGACCGGGGTCCACAGTTCACTAGAGGTGTCTCTCCCATAAGATAAAAGCATGTTGGGTGAACAAATTACAGTCGGGCAATTGACAAATAGAGAAAGGCATAATAATGCATATACATGACATGATAAATATAGTGAGATTTAATTGGGCATTACGACAAAGTACATAGACCGCCATCCAACTGCATCTATGCCTAAAAAGTCCACCTTCAGGTTATCGTCCGAACCCCCTCCAGTATTAAGTTGCAAAGCAACAGACAATTGCATTAAGTATTGTGCGTAATGTAATCAATAACTACATCCTTAGACATAGCATCAATGTTTTATCCCTAGTGGCAACAGCACATCACAACCTTAGAACTTTCTGTCACTGTCCCAGGTATCAATGAAGGCATGAACCCACTATCGAGCATAATTACTCCCTCTTGGAGTTAAGAGTAAAAACTTGGCCAGAGCCTCTACTAATAACGGAGAGCATGCAAGATCATAAACAACACATGAACAATAGATTGATAATCACCATAATCATAGTACTCTCTATCCATCGGATCCCGACAAACACAACATATAGAATTACATATAGATGATCTTGATCATGTTAGGCAGCTCACAAGATCCAACAATGAAGCACAACAAGGAGAAGACGACCATCTAGCTACTGCTATGGACCCATGGTCCAGGGGTGAACTACTCACTCATCACTCCGGAGGCGATCATGGCGATGAAGAGTCCTCCGGGAGATGAATCCCCTCTCCGGCAGGGTGCCGGAGGCGATCTCCTGAATCCCCCGAGATGGGATTCGCGGCGGCGTCTCAGTAAGGTTTTCCGTATCGTGGCTCTCGGTACTGGGGGTTTCGCGACGGGAGCTTTAAGTAGGCGGAAGGTCAACGCGAGGGGCCACACGAGGGGCCCAGGGGGCAGGGCCGCGCGGCCTGGGCCGCGCCGGCCACCCCCCTGGCTGCCTCGTGGCCCCACTTCGTTAGGTCTTCGGTCTTCTGGAAGCTTCGTGCAAAAATAGGACCCTGGGCGAAAGTTTCGTCCAATTCCGAGAATATTTCTTTACTAGGATTTCTGAAACCAAAAACAGCAGAAAACAGCAATGGCTCTTCGGCATCTTGTTAATAGGTTAGTTCCAGAAAATGCATAAATATGACATATAATGTGCATAAAACATGTAGGTATCATCAATAAAGTAGCATGGAACATAAGAAATTATCGATACGTTGGAGACGTATCACTTACTATATGGCATATATAAGAAGCTAGGCTATGTGCTTTGGTTTTTCATTTTTTTTTGAATTTTTATGCCCATTTGAATCTTGGTCAAATCCTAGGTACGTACGGTTTGACCAAGATTTGAACATGTTTAAAACATGAAAATAAAAGGTAAGCATGGATCCTTCTTAGTCACTCTAAAATGAAGCTTTTGGGAGGTTTTTGAAATTTCCATGTTTGAAACCCAAAACCACTTCTCTTCATGCTTGGCTTCGTAAGATAGAGTTTAGGGTTTGGGGTAGATACGTACATGATTTTTCTAAGTATTTTTACGCCCATTTGAATCTTCGTCAAATCCTAAGTTTGACCAAGATTTGAACAAGTTTAAAAACATGAAAATGAAAAGGGTAAGCCTGGATCCTTGTTTAGGGTTAGGGGGTAGAGATACATGATTTTTGTGGTTTGAATATGGCAGACCTTGTTTATCACCTTGATATATGACATAGGAAGACGGTGTGCTTTTGTTTTTCTTTTTTTTGAATTTTTATGCCCATTTGAATCTTGGTCAAGTCATAGGTTTGACCAAGATTTAAACATGTTTAAAACATGAAAATGAAAAAGTAAGCCTGGATCCTTCTTAGTCACTCCAAAATGTACCAATTGATAAATGAGTTAACTTGGCTTCATGGAAAAAATAATGTCATGTAAATGATTTAACTTGGCTTTCGTACCCTTGAATCCATAGGAAACTTTGTATAAATGTAGTAGTATAATAATCAACCGAGTTTTTACATCAACAGGTCTGTCACTTACGTGTGGTGCCCATGCGTGAGGTCCCACACTTCAGTGAGCACAAGTCACGTGCAATAGGTACGCAAACTCCCAGCCATTTTCTTTGTCAAGAGAAGACGCATCAGGATGCGTATTGGAAGTATGTGGGTCCTTCTGGATCCTTCGGTTGTCCCTCTCACAAAAAAACAAATCTCTCTCATTCTCGGCCTCGCTCGACTCGCTCGCTCGCTCGCTCGCACCTCCTGCTCACTGACAAACCCTGCACAAAAGTCAACATCATCACCCGAAAAAGGGGAGACACCATAATTCTCTCCCTTCTTCTCTCCTTCCGAGTGATCCCTTCTTCCTCCGAGTTTCACTCGACGGGCAAACACACATGTGCTGCATAGTAATAATAAAAAAGTAGAAAAATCGACCTACGAATCTATGATTAAATAGGTTAAACTAGGGTTTTGCCCACTACTACAGATCAAGTTCAGAAATATCCAACTACTAGTTCGATTTTGGGCTACTAATATAAAATTAAAATAAGTTGAACTAGTATTCCTCTAAAAAATCATTTTGGTATGCATTGTTTGATACTTTTCATAGCTATAGTGCATCACAAATTTATGATTTCATGCTTTGCTTTGCCAATTTCGATTTTTTCTAACCACCTTCTCTCTGATTTCAAATTTAGGTCAAACTATCGATGCCTACTATGTGTTCTACTTGAATTGGATGCAGCGTGCGCACATGTTTTGCCATTGTTCTGGGCTTCCACACATCTTTGGGGCATCCAAGTATTTAAGTTACCTTGTTTTTTTGAATTGTAATTCATACCCTTCCTCCCAATTTTTATGCACATTTGAATCTTGGTCAAATCCTAAGTTTGACCAAGATTTGAACAAGTTTAAAACATGAAAATGAAAAGGTAAGCCTGAATCCTTCTTAGTCACTCAAAAATGAGAAGCTTTTGGGAGTTTTTTGAAATTTCCATGTTTGAAACCCAAAACCACTTCTCTTCATGCTTGACTTCATAAGAGGGGTAGATACATGATTTGTCTAGTTTGTTGTTTAGACCTTGTTTATCAACTTGAATGCTTACTATATGACATAATAATACTATGTGCTTTGGTTTTCATTTTTTTTGATTTTTTCTGAATTTTTATGCCCATTTGATCTTGGTCAAATCCTAGGCTTAACCAATATTTAAACAAGTTTAAAACATGAAAATGAAAAGGTAAGCCTGTATCCTTCTTAGTCACTCCAAAATGAAGCTTTTGGGAAGGTTTTTGAAATTTCCATGTTTGAAATCCAAAACGACTTCTCTTCGTGCTTGACTTCATAAGACAAAGTTTAGGGCTAGGGGTAGAAACATGATTTTTCTGGTTTGAATATGTCTAGACCTTGTTTACCAACTTGAGTGCTTACTATATGACATAAGAAGGCTATATGCTTTGGTTTTTCATTTTTTTGAAATTTTATGCCCATTTGAATCTTGATCAAATCCTAGGTACAGTTTGACCAAGATTTGAACAATTTTAAAACATGAAAATAAAAGGTAAGCCCGACCTGGATCCTTTAGTCACTCTAAAATGAAGCTTTTGGGGGGTTCTTGAAATTTCCAAGTTTGAAACCCAAAACCACTTCTCTTCATGCTTGACTACATAAGACAGAGTTTAGGGTTAGGGGTAGATACATGATTTTTCTTGTTTGAATATATCTAGACCTTGTTTATATCAACTTTAATGCTAACTATATATGACATAAGAAAACTATGTGCTTTGGTTTTTAATTTTTCTGATTTTTTTATTTTGATAGATGCACATTTGAATCTTTGTCAAATCCTAGGTTTGGCCAAGATTTAAACAAGTATAAAACATGAAAATGAAAAGGGGAAGCCTGTATCCTTTCTTAGTCACTCTAAAATGAAGTTTTTGGGATGTTCTTGAAATTTTCATGTTTGAAACCCAAAACCACTTCTCTTCATGCTTGACTTCATAAGATAGAGTTTAGGGGCTAGGGGATAGATACATGATTTGCCTAGGTTTGAATATGCATGTCCAAACCTTGTTTATCAACTTGAATGCTTACTATATGACATAAGAAGACTATATGCATTTGTTTTTCATTTTTCTGATTTTTTTTAAATTTTATGCCCATTTGAATCTTTTGGTCAAATCCTTGGTTTAATTTGACACGGATTTAAACAAGTTTAAAATATGAAAATGAAAAGGTGGTAAGCAGGCATGTATCCTTCTTATATATATTAGTCACTCTAAAATGAAGCTTTTGGGAGGTTTTTGAAATTTCCATGTTTGAAACCCAAAACCACTTCTCTTCATGTTGTTGACTTCATAAGATAGAGTTTAGGGGTTAGGGGTATAGATACATGACTTGTCTTGTTTGAATATGTGTCTAGACCTTGTTTATCAACTTTAATGCTTACTATATGACATAAGAACACTATGCGCTTTAATTTGGTTTTTAATTTTTTTAAATTTTGATGCACATTTTGAATCTTGGTCAAATCCTAGGTTTGACCGAGATTTGAACAAGTTTAAAACAAGAAAATAAAAGGTAAGCCCGCCAGACTGGATCCTTTCTTAGTCACTCTATAATGAAGCTTTTAGGGGGGTTGTTGAAAATGTAAGCATGTATCCTTCTTAGTACGTCACACCACAATGAAGCTTTTGGGAGGGTTTTTGAAATGTCCATGTTTGAAACCCAAAACGACTTCTCTTCGTGCTTGACTTCATAATTAAGACAAAGTTTAGGGTTAGGGGTATATAGATACATGATTTTTCTGGTTTGAATATGTCTAGACTTTGTTTATCAACTAGCTTGAGTGCTTACTAAATGGCATATATAAGAAGCTAGGCTATGTGCTTTGGTTTTTCATTTTTTTTTGAATTTTTATGCCCATTTGAATCTTGGTCAAATCCTAGGTACGTACGGTTTGACCAAGATTTGAACATGTTTAAAACATGAAAATAAAAGGTAAGCATGGATCCTTCTTAGTCACTCTAAAATGAAGCTTTTGGGAGGTTTTTGAAATTTCCATGTTTGAAACCCAAAACCACTTCTCTTCATGCTTGGCTTCGTAAGATAGAGTTTAGGGTTTGGGGTAGATACGTACATGATTTTTCTAAGTATTTTTACGCCCATTTGAATCTTCGTCAAATCCTAAGTTTGACCAAGATTTGAACAAGTTTAAAAACATGAAAATGAAAAGGGTAAGCCTGGATCCTTGTTTAGGGTTAGGGGGTAGAGATACATGATTTTTGTGGTTTGAATATGGCAGACCTTGTTTATCACCTTGATATATGACATAGGAAGACGGTGTGCTTTTGTTTTTCTTTTTTTTGAATTTTTATGCCCATTTGAATCTTGGTCAAGTCATAGGTTTGACCAAGATTTAAACATGTTTAAAACATGAAAATGAAAAAGTAAGCCTGGATCCTTCTTAGTCACTCCAAAATGTACCAATTGATAAATGAGTTAACTTGGCTTCATGGAAAAAATAATGTCATGTAAATGATTTAACTTGGCTTTCGTACCCTTGAATCCATAGGAAACTTTGTATAAATGTAGTAGTATAATAATCAACCGAGTTTTTACATCAACAGGTCTGTCACTTACGTGTGGTGCCCATGCGTGAGGTCCCACACTTCAGTGAGCACAAGTCACGTGCAATAGGTACGCAAACTCCCAGCCATTTTCTTTGTCAAGAGAAGACGCATCAGGATGCGTATTGGAAGTATGTGGGTCCTTCTGGATCCTTCGGTTGTCCCTCTCACAAAAAAAAACAAATCTCTCTCATTCTCGGCCTCGCTCGACTCGCTCGCTCGCTCGCTCCTGCTCACTGACAAACCCTGCACAAAAGTCAACATCATCACCCGAAAAAGGGGAGACACCATAATTCTCTCCCTTCTTCTCTCCTTCCGAGTGATCCCTCTTCCTCCGAGTTTCACTCGACGGGCAAACACACATGTGCTGCATAGTAATAATAAAAAAGTAGAAAAATCGACCTACGAATCTATGATTAAATAGGTTAAACTAGGGTTTTGCCCACTACTACAGATCAAGTTCAGAAATATCCAACTACTAGTTCGATTTTGGGCTACTAATATAAAATTAAAATAAGTTGAACTAGTATTCCTCTAAAAAATCATTTTGGTATGCATTGTTTGATACTTTTCATAGCTATAGTGCATCACAAATTTATGATTTCATGCTTTGCTTTGCCAATTTCGATTTTTTCTAACCACCTTCTCTCTGATTTCAAATTTAGGTCAAACTATCGATGCCTACTATGTGTTCTACTTGAATTGGATGCAGCGTGCGCACATGTTTTGCCATTGTTCTGGGCTTCCACACATCTTTGGGGCATCCAAGTATTTAAGTTACCTTGTTTTTTTGAATTGTAATTCATACCCTTCCTCCCAATTTTTATGCACATTTGAATCTTGGTCAAATCCTAAGTTTGACCAAGATTTGAACAAGTTTAAAACATGAAAATGAAAAGGTAAGCCTGAATCCTTCTTAGTCACTCAAAAATGAGAAGCTTTTGGGAGTTTTTTGAAATTTCCATGTTTGAAACCCAAAACCACTTCTCTTCATGCTTGACTTCATAAGACAGAGTTTAGGGTTAGGGGGTAGATACATGATTTGTCTAGTTTGTTGTTTAGACCTTGTTTATCAACTTGAATGCTTACTATATGACATAATAATACTATGTGCTTTGGTTTTCATTTTTTTTGATTTTTTCTGAATTTTTATGCCCATTTGATCTTGGTCAAATCCTAGGCTTAACCAATATTTAAACAAGTTTAAAACATGAAAATGAAAAGGTAAGCCTGTATCCTTCTTAGTCACTCCAAAATGAAGCTTTTGGGAAGGTTTTTGAAATTTCCATGTTTGAAATCCAAAACGACTTCTCTTCGTGCTTGACTTCATAAGACAAAGTTTAGGGCTAGGGGTAGAAACATGATTTTTCTGGTTTGAATATGTCTAGACCTTGTTTACCAACTTGAGTGCTTACTATATGACATAAGAAGGCTATATGCTTTGGTTTTTCATTTTTTTGAAATTTTATGCCCATTTGAATCTTGATCAAATCCTAGGTACAGTTTGACCAAGATTTGAACAATTTTAAAACATGAAAATAAAAGGTAAGCCCGACCTGGATCCTTTAGTCACTCTAAAATGAAGCTTTTGGGGGGTTCTTGAAATTTCCAAGTTTGAAACCCAAAACCACTTCTCTTCATGCTTGACTACATAAGACAGAGTTTAGGGTTAGGGGTAGATACATGATTTTTCTTGTTTGAATATATCTAGACCTTGTTTATATCAACTTTAATGCTAACTATATATGACATAAGAAAACTATGTGCTTTGGTTTTTAATTTTTCTGATTTTTTTATTTTGATGCACATTTGAATCTTTGTCAAATCCTAGGTTTGACCAAGATTTAAACAAGTATAAAACATGAAAATGAAAAGGGGAAGCCTGTATCCTTTCTTAGTCACTCTAAAATGAAGTTTTTGGGATGTTCTTGAAATTTTCATGTTTGAAACCCAAAACCACTTCTCTTCATGCTTGACTTCATAAGATAGAGTTTAGGGGCTAGGGGATAGATACATGATTTGCCTAGGTTTGAATATGCATGTCCAAACCTTGTTTATCAACTTGAATGCTTACTATATGACATAAGAAGACTATATGCTTTTGTTTTTCATTTTTCTGATTTTTTTAAAATTTTATGCCCATTTGAATCTTTTGGTCAAATCCTTGGTTTAATTTGACACGGATTTAAACAAGTTTAAAATATGAAAATGAAAAGGTGGTAAGCAGGCATGTATCCTTCTTATATATATTAGTCACTCTAAAATGAAGCTTTTGGGAGGTTTTTGAAATTTCCATGTTTGAAACCCAAAACCACTTCTCTTCATGTTGTTGACTTCATAAGATAGAGTTTAGGGGTTAGGGGTATATATACATGACTTGTCTTGTTTGAATATGTGTCTAGACCTTGTTTATCAACTTTAATGCTTACTATATGACATAAGAACACTATGCGCTTTAATTTGGTTTTTAATTTTTTTAAATTTTGATGCACATTTTGAATCTTGGTCAAATCCTAGGTTTGACCGAGATTTGAACAAGTTTAAAACAAGAAAATAAAAGGTAAGCCCGCCAGACTGGATCCTTTCTTAGTCACTCTATAATGAAGCTTTTAGGGGGGTTGTTGAAAATGTAAGCATGTATCCTTCTTAGTACGTCACACCACAATGAAGCTTTTGGGAGGGTTTTTGAAATGTCCATGTTTGAAACCCAAAACGACTTCTCTTCGTGCTTGACTTCATAATTAAGACAAAGTTTAGGGTTAGGGGTATATAGATACATGATTTTTCTGGTTTGAATATGTCTAGACTTTGTTTATCAACTAGCTTGAGTGCTTACTATATGGCATATATAAGAAGCTAGGCTATGTGCTTTGGTTTTTCATTTTTTTTGAATTTTTATGCCCATTTGAATCTTGGTCAAATCCTAGGTACGTACGGTTTGACCAAGATTTGAACATGTTTAAAACATGAAAATAAAAGGTAAGCATGGATCCTTCTTAGTCACTCTAAAATGAAGCTTTTGGGAGGTTTTTGAAATTTCCATGTTTGAAACCCAAAACCACTTCTCTTCATGCTTGGCTTCGTAAGATAGAGTTTAGGGTTTGGGGTAGATACGTACATGATTTTTCTAAGTATTTTTACGCCCATTTGAATCTTCGTCAAATCCTAAGTTTGACCAAGATTTGAACAAGTTTAAAAACATGAAAATGAAAAGGGTAAGCCTGGATCCTTGTTTAGGGTTAGGGGGTAGATACATGATTTTTGTGGTTTGAATATGGCAGACCTTGTTTATCACCTTGATATATGACATAGGAAGACGGTGTGCTTTTGTTTTTCTTTTTTTTGAATTTTTATGCCCATTTGAATCTTGGTCAAGTCATAGGTTTGACCAAGATTTAAACATGTTTAAAACATGAAAATGAAAAAGTAAGCCTGGATCCTTCTTAGTCACTCCAAAATGTACCAATTGATAAATGAGTTAACTTGGCTTCATGGAAAAAATAATGTCATGTAAATGATTTAACTTGGCTTTCGTACCCTTGAATCCATAGGAAACTTTGTATAAATGTAGTAGTATAATAATCAACCGAGTTTTTACATCAACAGGTCTGTCACTTACGTGTGGTGCCCATGCGTGAGGTCCCACACTTCAGTGAGCACAAGTCACGTGCAATAGGTACGCAAACTCCCAGCCATTTTCTTTGTCAAGAGAAGACGCATCAGGATGCGTATTGGAAGTATGTGGGTCCTTCTGGATCCTTCGGTTGTCCCTCTCACAAAAAAACAAATCTCTCTCATTCTCGGCCTCGCTCGACTCGCTCGCTCGCTCGCTCCTGCTCACTGACAAACCCTGCACAAAAGTCAACATCATCACCCGAAAAAGGGGAGACACCATAATTCTCTCCCTTCTTCTCTCCTTCCGAGTGATCCCTTCTTCCTCCGAGTTTCACTCGACGGGCAAACACACATGTGCTGCATAGTAATAATAAAAAAGTAGAAAAATCGACCTACGAATCTATGATTAAATAGGTTAAACTAGGGTTTTGCCCACTACTACAGATCAAGTTCAGAAATATCCAACTACTAGTTCGATTTTGGGCTACTAATATAAAATTAAAATAAGTTGAACTAGTATTCCTCTAAAAAATCATTTTGGTATGCATTGTTTGATACTTTTCATAGCTATAGTGCATCACAAATTTATGATTTCATGCTTTGCTTTGCCAATTTCGATTTTTTCTAACCACCTTCTCTCTGATTTCAAATTTAGGTCAAACTATCGATGCCTACTATGTGTTCTACTTGAATTGGATGCAGCGTGCGCACATGTTTTGCCATTGTTCTGGGCTTCCACACATCTTTGGGGCATCCAAGTATTTAAGTTACCTTGTTTTTTTGAATTGTAATTCATACCCTTCCTCCCAATTTTTATGCACATTTGAATCTTGGTCAAATCCTAAGTTTGACCAAGATTTGAACAAGTTTAAAACATGAAAATGAAAAGGTAAGCCTGAATCCTTCTTAGTCACTCAAAAATGAGAAGCTTTTGGGAGTTTTTTGAAATTTCCATGTTTGAAACCCAAAACCACTTCTCTTCATGCTTGACTTCATAAGACAGAGTTTAGGGTTAGGGGGTAGATACATGATTTGTCTAGTTTGTTGTTTAGACCTTGTTTATCAACTTGAATGCTTACTATATGACATAATAATACTATGTGCTTTGGTTTTCATTTTTTTGATTTTTTCTGAATTTTTATGCCCATTTGATCTTGGTCAAATCCTAGGCTTAACCAATATTTAAACAAGTTTAAAACATGAAAATGAAAAGGTAAGCCTGTATCCTTCTTAGTCACTCCAAAATGAAGCTTTTGGGAAGGTTTTTGAAATTTCCATGTTTGAAATCCAAAACGACTTCTCTTCGTGCTTGACTTCATAAGACAAAGTTTAGGGCTAGGGGTAGAAACATGATTTTTCTGGTTTGAATATGTCTAGACCTTGTTTACCAACTTGAGTGCTTACTATATGACATAAGAAGGCTATATGCTTTGGTTTTTCATTTTTTTGAAATTTTATGCCCATTTGAATCTTGATCAAATCCTAGGTACAGTTTGACCAAGATTTGAACAATTTTAAAACATGAAAATAAAAGGTAAGCCCGACCTGGATCCTTTAGTCACTCTAAAATGAAGCTTTTGGGGGGTTCTTGAAATTTCCAAGTTTGAAACCCAAAACCACTTCTCTTCATGCTTGACTACATAAGACAGAGTTTAGGGTTAGGGGTAGATACATGATTTTTCTTGTTTGAATATATCTAGACCTTGTTTATATCAACTTTAATGCTAACTATATATGACATAAGAAAACTATGTGCTTTGGTTTTTAATTTTTCTGATTTTTTTATTTTGATAGATGCACATTTGAATCTTTGTCAAATCCTAGGTTTGGCCAAGATTTAAACAAGTATAAAACATGAAAATGAAAAGGGGAAGCCTGTATCCTTTCTTAGTCACTCTAAAATGAAGTTTTTGGGATGTTCTTGAAATTTTCATGTTTGAAACCCAAAACCACTTCTCTTCATGCTTGACTTCATAAGATAGAGTTTAGGGGCTAGGGGATAGATACATGATTTGCCTAGGTTTGAATATGCATGTCCAAACCTTGTTTATCAACTTGAATGCTTACTATATGACATAAGAAGACTATATGCATTTGTTTTTCATTTTTCTGATTTTTTTAAAATTTTATGCCCATTTGAATCTTTTGGTCAAATCCTTGGTTTAATTTGACACGGATTTAAACAAGTTTAAAATATGAAAATGAAAAGGTGGTAAGCAGGCATGTATCCTTCTTATATATATTAGTCACTCTAAAATGAAGCTTTTGGGAGGTTTTTGAAATTTCCATGTTTGAAACCCAAAACCACTTCTCTTCATGTTGTTGACTTCATAAGATAGAGTTTAGGGGTTAGGGGTATATATACATGACTTGTCTTGTTTGAATATGTGTCTAGACCTTGTTTATCAACTTTAATGCTTACTATATGACATAAGAACACTATGCGCTTTAATTTGGTTTTTAATTTTTTTAAATTTTGATGCACATTTTGAATCTTGGTCAAATCCTAGGTTTGACCGAGATTTGAACAAGTTTAAAACAAGAAAATAAAAGGTAAGCCCGCCAGACTGGATCCTTTCTTAGTCACTCTATAATGAAGCTTTTAGGGGGGTTGTTGAAAATGTAAGCATGTATCCTTCTTAGTACGTCACACCACAATGAAGCTTTTGGGAGGGTTTTTGAAATGTCCATGTTTGAAACCCAAAACGACTTCTCTTCGTGC
Source organism: Lolium multiflorum (assembly GCA_030979885.1). Lineage (NCBI taxonomy): Eukaryota > Viridiplantae > Streptophyta > Magnoliopsida > Poales > Poaceae > Lolium > Lolium multiflorum. The sequence continues at coordinate 202,886,270 of CM061748.1, read as the reverse complement.
TTGACTTCATAATTAAGACAAAGTTTAGGGTTAGGGGTATATAGATACATGATTTTTCTGGTTTGAATATGTCTAGACTTTGTTTATCAACTAGCTTGAGTGCTTACTATATGACATAAGAAGGCTATATGCTTTGGTTTTTCATTTTTTTGAAATTTTATGCCCATTTGAATCTAGATCAAATCCTAGATACGGTTTGACCAAGATTTGAACAATTTTAAAACATGAAAATAAAAGGTAAGCCCGACCTGGATCCTTTAGTCACTCTAAAATGAAGCTTTTGGGGGTTCTTGAAATTTCCAAGTTTGAAACCCAAAACCACTTCTCTTCATGCTTGACTACATAAGACAGAGTTTAGGGTTAGGGGTAGATACATGATTTTTCTTGTTTGAATATATCCAGACCTTGTTTATATCAACTTTAATGCTAACTATATGACATAAGAAAACTATGTGCTTTGGTTTTTAATTTTTCTGATTTTTTTATTTTGATGCACATTTGAATCTTTGTCAAATCCTAGGTTTGACCAAGATTTAAACAAGTATAAAACATGAAAATGAAAAGGGGAAGCCTGTATCCTTCTTAGTCACTCTAAAATGAAGTTTTTGGGATGTTCTTGAAATTTTCATGTTTGAAACCCAAAACCACTTCTCTTCATGCTTGACTTCATAAGATAGAGTTTAGGGGCTAGGGGGTAGATACATGATTTGCCTAGGTTTGAATATGCATGTCCAAACCTTGTTTATCAACTTGAATGCTTACTATATGACATAAGAAGACTATATGCTTTTGTTTTTCATTTTTCTGATTTTTTTAAAATTTTATGCCCATTTGAATCTTTTGGTCAAATCCTTGGTTTAATTTGACACGGATTTAAACAAGTTTAAAATATGAAAATGAAAAGGTGGTAAGCAGGCATGGATCCTTCTTATATATATTAGTCACTCTAAAATGAAGCTTTTGGGAGGTTTTTGAAATTTCCATGTTTGAAACCCAAAACCACTTCTCTTCATGTTGTTGACTTCATAATGTCGAGTTTGTTGTTTAGACCTTGTTTATCAACTTGAATGCTTACTATATGACATAATAATACTATGTGCTTTGATTTTCATCTTTTTGATTTTTTCTGAATTTTTATGCCCATTTGATCTTGGTCAAATCATAGGTTTAACCAATATTTAAACAAGTTTATAACATGAAAATGAAAAGGTAAGCCTGCATCCTTCTTAGCGCATCCACAATGTTGCTATTGCCAAATCTGATACGATGGTGAATTTGGCTTTGGTGTGAAATATAGCAATAGCTCCACAATGTAGTGGTTCCAAATATTTATAACGTGGGTCCCGCCATCAAGCTAAAACAACACATAAAGCCAATATGGAACTACTCTCACAATGTAGGGAACTAGTTCCAAATGCCAAAAGTGAAATTTGGCATCGGAGCACCTACTTGCTCCGGTTGCCTGTTTTTCTGGTTTTGGAACTACCTCTACAATGTATGGAACTAGTTCCAAAAGCCAAAAATCAAATATGGAACCACTTTTGGCTACACGTTGTGGATGCTCTTAGTCACTCCAAAATGAAAGCTTACATATACTCTTGGAATACTGTTTTGGGTGATTTGTCATTCAAAAATTTGGTATCATTCGGATCGGAGGAAGTATAGTTGGAGATGAATGGCCCACCAAGTCTCTGCCTTGAAGTTTGCTCTTTGACCAGTATTACTACTCGCGAGGTGCCGAGGAGACGGGGAGGCCAAATTTAAGAACTAACCTTTGCTCTTGCCGTCTTCCTCAGTTCACCACTTTGTTTACCTCTTGGAATACTACTTCGCCACCATGACCGGGAGCAAGTCTCGCCACAGAAGGGCTCGTGCGGCTGCGGCGAAGCTGAGGGAATCCCAGCAATGGCGTCCCTGTGCTGCTGTCGAGGTGCCTTCTGCGCAAGAGTCTTCAAGGGCGTCGCAGCCCGCGACTGCTACCTTCAGGCGATCCTCCGTTCTTGCGCATCTTTCTATGTCTTTCACAACTTATCATCCCCTCCTTTTCTTACCTTCTCTCAATCGTATATTCAGGTCGGGCGGCCTTAGTTTTCCCGCAGCCCTCCTGCCTGCGGAAACATCTTCCACGGAGCCAAGTTCTCAAAGCAGCGAGGTATAGACATTCGTGCAAATTGGGATTCCCATTTTCTCTTTCTTGGTACTTCTCTGGGTACACTTCTGATTTTGTGCTCCATCCCCATCTGATAGAAGCCCCGCTACGAGATCGGTCCCATTTTAGAAATGGTTATGGGCGATTTCTGCGTCGAGACGGCGGACAGAAGCGCCCTCGCCGATGAGTGCATGAGACTTTATTCTGAGCTCGCCACTGAGAAGATCCGGATTCGCATTCTCGACGATATCGCCATGAAATCGTTCACTGCGAGTAATGAGATCCAGCGGCGGAGCCTCGGCCAGGCGGAGACCATGGACAAACTCGCCGGACTGATCCTGAACCTCACGGTTAGGACGGACAAACTAGAGGCCGAGCTGTCACAGGAGAAGGCTCTCAACTCCGAGCTGAAGCGTCAAGCAGGCTCAAGGTAGATCTTGACCAGGTCACTGTGTACCACTAGCTGCAATCCTTGATGACTGTTGTGTCACCTGGCTTCCGAGTTTCTGAAGGTTAATTTTCGAAATTTTGTTCGTAAAATTGGCCTGTGGAAATGTAAACAAACTAGTACTCTTACTTTATTATATTAGTACTTGTGTCAATGTAGTAGTTGTGTCTGAGTCGAGTCAATGTTGAGTCGTTGAGTGGGAGTGGTGTTTTGGAACATGGGAGCATATGCTACCTATATTTTAAATTGCATCTTACACATATTTTAAATCTCAAAAAATTTGAAACAAAAAATCCGCACGTACATCTTCATGTGCTACGCGCTCACAAAGTCGTTTCATAAAAAATGAACTTATCATGTGACGTGTGTAAAAAAGACAAAATTCAGTGCTTAAAACAATGCTTTTCACAGGATAAGTTTTCTCTTTTTTACATAGGTCATAAAAAATATTATTTTTTCGTGAAACTTGACGCACACACATATATTATGGAGATGTACATGTAGAATTTTTTGTCAAATTTTTTCACACTTTGAAATATATTTTGTTGGTAGAGGGAGCATACGCACCCGGGAGCCGAATTGAGGGAGCAGTCGTTGAGTCACCTAGTATCTATAATATCTAAATAGGAACAAGAAATCCAAAATTTTCAAATTCTGGCAAAAATTAGAACTTCTCAGGAAAATCTATTTTTTTATAGGAAATCAAAAACACTGAAACGAGTATACTGTTTTAATTTGAGCCATTTATGTGCAGATTTGCATAAAAAGACTGACATTTTCCCTAAACTTTGTATATTGTGAAGTCAAGCATGGAGAGAAGTGGTTTTGGGTTTCAAACATCCTTTTCATTTTCTTGTCTTAAACTTGTTTAAATCTTGGTCAAACCTAAGATTTGACCAAAAGATTCAAACATGCATAAATTCAAAAAAATCAGAAAAATGAAAAAACAAAAGCATATAGTCTTCTTATGTCATATAGTAAGCATTCAAGTTGATAAACAAGGTCTAGACATATTCAAACCAGAAAAATCATGTATATATCTACCCCTAACCCTAAACTCTGTCTTATGAAGAGAAGTGGTTTTGGGTTTCAAACATGGAAATTTGAAGAACCTCCCAAAAGCTTCATTTTAGATTGTGACTAAGAAGGATCCAGGCTTACCTTTTCACTTTCATGTTCTAAACTTGTTTAAATCCTAGTCAAACCTAGGATTTCACAAAGATTCAAATATATGGGTATAAAATACAAAAAAATAGAAAAATGAAAAACGAAAGCACATAGTCTTCTTATGTCATATAGTAAGCATTAAAGTTGATAAACAAGGTCTAGACATATTCAAACTAGACAAATCATGTATCTCCCCCTAACCCCTAAACTTTGTATTATGAAGTCAAGCATGAAGAGAAGTGGTTTTGGGTTTCAAACATGGAAATTTCAAAAACCTCTTAAAAATTCATTTTAGAGTGACTAAGAAGGATGCAAGCTTCCCTTTTCATTTGCATGTCTTAAACTTGTTTAAATCTGGGTCAAACCTAAGATTTGACCAAAAGATTCAAACGGGCATAAAATTCAAAAAAAATCAGAAAAATGAAAAACAAAAGCATATAGTCTTCTTGTGTCATATAGTAAGCATTCAAGTTGATAAACAAGGTCTAGACATATTCAAACCAGAAAATCATGTATATATCTACCCCTAACCCTAAACTCTGTATTATGAAGTCAATCATGAAGAGAAGTGGTTTTGGGTTTCAAACATGGATATTTCAAGAACCTCCCAAAAGCTTCATTTTAGAGTGTGACTAAGAAGGATCCAGGCTTACCTTTTTCATTTTCATGTACTAAACTTGTTTAAATCCTGGTCAAACCTAGGATTTCACAAAGATTCAAATATATGTGTATAAAATATAAAAAATAGAAAAATGAAAACCAAAGCACATAGTCTACTTATGTCACATAGTAAGCATTCAAGTTGATAAACAAGGTCTAGACATATTCAAACCAGAAAAATCATGTATATATCTACCCCTAACCCTAAACTCTGTCTTATGAAGTTAATCATGAAGAGAAGTGGTTTTGGGTTTCAAACATTGGAATTCCAAGAACCTCCCAAAAGCTTCATTTTAGAGTGTGACTAAGAAGGATCCAAGCTTACCTTTTCATTTTCATGTTCTAAACTTGTTTAAATCCTGGTCAAAACTAGGATTTCACAAAGATTCAAATATATGGGTATAAAATTCAAAAAAATAGAAAAATGAAAAACCAAAGCACATAGTCTTCTTATGTCATATAGTAAGCATTAAAGTTGATAAACAAGGTCTAGACATATTCAACCTAGACAAATCATGTATCTACCCCCTAACCCCTAAACTCTGTCTTATGAAGTCCAACATGAAGAGAAGTGGTTTTGGGTTTCAAACATGGAAATTTCAAAAACCTCTTACAAAATTCAGTTTAGAGTGACTAATTAAGAAGGATGCATTCTCCCCTTTTCATTTTCATGTCTTAAACTTGTTTAAATCTTGGTCAAACCTAAGATTTGACCAAAAGATTCAAACGGGCATAAAAAAATCAGAAAAATGAAAACCAAAGCACATAATTTTCTTATGTCATATAGTAAGCATTCAAGTTGATAAACAAGGTCTAGACATATTCAAACCAGAAAATCATGTATATATCTACCCCTAACCCTAAACTCTGTCTTATGAAGTCAATCATGAAGAGAAGTGGTTTTGGGTTTCAAACATGGAAATTTCAAGAACCTCCCAAAAGCTTCATTTTAGAGTGACTAAGAAGGATCCAGGCTTACCTTTTCATTTTCATGTTTTAAACTTGTTTAAATCCTGGTCAAACCTAGGATTTGACAAAGATTCGAATATATGGGCAAAAAATTCAAAAAAAATAGAAAAATGAAAAACCAAAGCACATAGTCTTCTTGTGTCATATAGTAAGCATTAAAGTTGACAAAAAAGGTCTAGATATATGCAAACTAGACAAATCATGTATCTACCCCCTAACCCCTAAACTCTGTCTTATGAAGTCAAGCATGAAGAGAAGTCGTTTTGGGTTTCAAACATGGAAATTTCAAGAACATCCCAAAAGCTTCATTTTAGAGTGACTAAGAAGGATCCATGATTACCTTTTCATTTTCATGTTTTAAACTTGTTTAATCTTGGTCAAACCTAGGATTTGACCAAGATTCAAATGGGCACAAAATTTAAAAAATCAGAAAAATGAAAAACCAAAGTACATAGTCTTCTTATGTCATGTAGTAAGCATTCAAGTTGATAAAATGGTTCATGCCGGCGTCTTAGCTGCTAAAAAAAATTATACACCAATTGATTTGACGAATTGATGATTTACTCTAGTCTGCTTCTAGACCATGCAGCTAGCGAGTATTCATATGTACTGCATGGAGCCCCCAACTTTTGACTTCCCGTGTCGGAAAAGGCCTGTCTAATAATGTGGGGCAGTGAGGTATCCCGAAGTATCTAGAGGGTTCCAGTGTTTCAGGCTTTCAGCATCGCCAGTCCAAGGGAAGGATGGGTGACGAATCCGTGCATTCACAGCCGTTTAGATCTGAAGAGTCCTTGTATGATGAGCGGTAGATAGCACCTCTAAGCTGCAAATCAACAGCTTCAATTACTTCAAATGAGCATTGGCCGGAAGGCTGACAGAGTGAAAAAATTCAATTTCAAAAACTCATGTATAGAATAGAAAAAAATAAAAAACATGTAGATAGAATAGAGGTATAGATAGATTAGCCCAAAAAAGAAGAGGACGGGGAAATTTCGAACGCTCGCCTTTAACTCAGCACAGCAGACACCTCCCTCGCGCTCCTAAACTTTCGAACGCGCGCCCAATATTTCGAACGCTCGCCTTTAACTCAGCACCCAGCCCACCTTGTTCTTCTCTAGACACCTCCTTCGGCGCCCTGTTCTTCTCTAGACACACCCTCGGTGAACCAGGCCGCGCACCAAAACTTCCCCACGCTGTCTATCAGCCGCGTCAGCCGGCGACTGCTGGTGGCGCCGTTCTTCTCCAGCCGCACCGGCAGGCGCGGTCAGCTGGTAGATCCTCACGGTATGCATGCTATCTTCAGGCCTGGGCAAGTACGATTCATTATAGCTCAATCGAAGTCAGTCGCCGTCGCCCAGCCCTTATAAGTTCGTTAGTTCGTTCGAATCGATCGGTTGATATTGTTTTCCTCTCGATGTGTTTGTTTGACATTGTTTTCCGCTTTACCTATTTGCTCGAATTCGTTCGTACTGTACACTGTACTGCTCACCATTGCCCAATGTTTGTAGTCGTCGCTTGGTGCCAGTCCTCTATGGACCTGTTTGTAATCTTATTACTTCTGGGTTCTTTGCACTGCTAATACATCGGTGGATTTACGGCCAAAAAGAAGAAAGAATTTGTTGGTATTATATTGCTTTCGATTGATCTGTTCGCCCCCAAGCTTTTACAGAAGCCGCAAGAGATTCAAGGATGAAATGGCTCTCCTTGTTTGCAGTGGCGGATCTACAGGGTATGCCGTATATGCCACGGCATACCCTGCGTCCAAGCCGTGCAAGATCTTTGATAGTTTAATGAGCTGAGCAATTAATCAAGATGAGTGATGTATATGTATACATGCGGTGCTAATACATGTGGCGTGCAGCCATGCGAACACTGAGCTAGTGCATGTAACCGATTGATTAGACATCCGATTGATTAATGCATTGGCTTTAGCCAACAGTCTACTTGCATGTTTTTCAAGATGTGCGATTTTGTCTCGCGTGTAAGCCTACAAGGCCAGCTATGGCCATGCACCATGACCTGATTAGATATCATGATTAATCAAAGGAAATATCTTGCTACTGTATATACGATTAATCAACTGATAATTAATCTTTGGTAGTCAAGTATATGATTAATTATATATATTTAGTGAGAATTCAGTTCAAAATTAGAGCACCCCGTCAACGGTGCATTTTTCAACAATTTACATTTTGATTATATGCAAAATCTGTTTTATTTAATCATTTTGACATACTCCCTTCAATCCAAATTAATTGACTCAACTTTGTCTAGATACTGATGTATCTTAGACAAGTTTGTTGAGTAGATACATTTATATCTAGACAAATTTGAGTTAATTAGTATGAATCCGAGAAAGTATTTTATTTAATTATTTTTATTAGGACAAAAGAAATTCAATAGAAACTCCAAAATTTTGTTGTGTCATACCCTTTCCTAAAATCCTAGGTCCGCCACTGCTTGTTTGTAAGGCAAAGAGGAAATCATATCATGGCTTATCATCATGGGTATAACCTTTTTAGCTAGATTTTGCTGTTTGGGATCTATGATCCTTTTAGTTGCTGCTCTCCAGTAACATTTTCCCTCTTTTTTATTACAGTGAAAAATACACAGCGAGGAAACCACTGTCCAGCCTAAAAAAAATAGACCTCAGTTGGTTTGCTGAAATCGGCTCAAATAACGTGGCATTTAGTTATATAGTTTTATATTCGACCTGTTTGCTCAGATATGTTGGTTTACGTTCATACGCAACCTGTTGGGCAAGTATGGACACAGCTTCAGTGACTTTCAGGTCAAAATTCCAGCGGTTGAGTGATTTTTGGTTGGATCCATTCCTGTGCGTTCGATCGGCTTTTGATGGCTGTTATTGAGACAAAGTCATGGCTGGACTTTTGACGCAGCTCCAGTGACGTTCAGCTAGGTCAAAAGCCCAGCGTTGACTTTGGTTCAATATCAGCCATCCAAAGCCAATCGAACACACATGAATGTATCCAACCAAAAATCACTCTACAATAAGTCGTTTCCAGACAAAAACAATGTTTATTCCCAAACTATTTTTTTTGAATCCGACCAATCTTTCCCGGAATGCAGAAGAAATATATAAGATTTACTGGAATGTTGTTCTTTTTACTGGACAGTTTGAATTTTAAGTTTAAAGTTGGTTGTAAAACATAAAATGAGGTTTATTGATAAACAATATGGCTGAATCTGATGAAACTCCCCCAGAATGCATAACCCGACATATAAGATTTACTGGATTTTTGTTTCAAAAACTTCTAGGCAGTACGAATTTTAAGTTTAAAATTTTCTCGTGAAACTTAAAATGGGTAAATTTTGGATCCATTCTCGTGCGTTCGATTGGCTTTTGATGGCTGTTATTGAAACAAGTGTTAATTGGTTCTATGCCACTCCTCAATTCACAAGTTGTGTTTATGCCATTACAAAAACTGAAGTTGTGTTTATGCCACTCTCAATTCTCAATATCCCCTTCTATATATGCCATTTTCAATACTCCACTATAATAAATATAGCATATCTATGATAGTACTCTATGATACCACCCACTATGCACCCATGTTCCAAACACCACTCCCGCTGACTGTACCTTATTGTATCGAGCGATAAGCTTGATGAGCAACCCAAACAAACAAACAAAAAGACTGTACCTTATTGTACTTGCTCTTACCCGTATCTTCTCTTTCTCTTTCATCGCGAGTGCAGCTAATTCAGTTAGTCTTCCAATGAATATTAATATTTTGTCTCAATGATGTCATGTTTCGACTAACAATTAGCACTTTTGAATTCTTAGATTGCTTTTTCACACGATGCACTTCTTTTAATTTATTTTACCACATTTCAATGTGAACCTTGACCAAATAAATAGGACAACAATATCACGATCATATAATACATAAGCAGCATTGTTAGAATCGTGTTGGAAAATACTTTCTAATGATACCAGTTTTATATCAATTTTTTTATATACTTCATCCTGAAAAATATGTTTCAACTTCATCAAAACTTGCATGTATCTGCAAACTAAACTCATCTAAATACATGTATATCTACATAAAATTGAAACATCATTTTTAAATAGAGAGATATAGATTAATATTTTTTCGAAGATAAAATACGAAAAACAAGGGTGCATTGTTTATTGAAATGGAGTGAGTAGTATATATAAAATCATTTTAGTTGCCAATGATCATGTTGAGGGCCTCTATTTCTTGTTTTGCTCAGGCCCTCCGTATTCTCAGGTACGGCCCTGGTGGTCTATGAACCTGTATGTAATCTTATTACTTTTGGCTTCTTTGCACTGCTAATAGATCGGCGGAATTACGGCAAAAAAGAAGAAAGAATGTGTTGGTATTGTATTGCTTTCGATAGATCTGTTCGCCCCTCCCCCCCAAGCATTTATAGATGGCACAAGAGATTCAAGGATGAAATTGCTCTCCTTGTTCATAAGGCAAAGAGGAAATCATATCATGGGTAGAACATTATATATATATTTTGCTGCTTGGGATCTATGATCCTTTTAGTTGCTGCTCTCCAGCAACTTTTGTACATATTTCCCTCTTTTTATTAATAAAAAAATACAAAGTGGGGAAACCCAGTGGTCAGCCTAAAAAAATCTGTTCGCTAGGTAGCCGTAGTTTTGCACTCAGTTTGTTTGCTGAAATCGGCTCAAATAATGTAGCATTTATAGTTTTATATTCGACCTGTTTGCTCAGGTATGCTTGCTTACATTCGTAGGTGACCTGTTTGTTGAAATAGCTTATCGCTTCTCTGACCATCTATCTCCTCAACAGATGGACAGAACTTGGATATTATTTGACTCATTAACCACACCAACATATTTGAGTGGTATTGAAGACTTCATGAAGCACGTTAGTGATTTTACTGACGGCGACAAGACAAAGGAAGTGATTTGTCCATGCCGCGTATGTTTGAATATTGGGTCCAAGCCTCAACATGTAGTCTCAGATCATTTATTCGTTTATGGGATGGACCAGACATATATCAGGTGGATTAACCATGGTGAACACTATGATCAGCCTGACATTATTGATCCTCTTTATTCTGATGGTTATCAGCCTGAAGATCTCGTCCAGGATGAGGCTACTGCTAATTTGTTACGGGATCTGTATCCATATGCAAGCCAACAGCCCCATGGTTATCACAAAAAGCCTCTTTTCCATGACCTGATAGAAGATGCTAAGCGCTTAGTGGCCCCTGGTTCTGTTGTGTCAAGATTCGAATTAATTGTGAAATTACTTCATGACAAGTCATACCAGGGGATTACCAATAAAGCGTTCAATGCAGTTGCGAAGACATACAGCGATGCACTCCCTGGGGCTGGACTGCCAAAATCCTTTTATGAGGTGAAGCAGTACATCAAGGTACTGGGACTTGGATATGAGAAGATTGATTTTTGCAAAAATAACTGTGCACTGTTTTGGATGGAGTATAATGACCTCGATGAATGTCCAGTATGTAAGGAATCAAGATGGAAACATGATGGAGCTGGTGGTAAGAAAAAGATTCCTTGGAAGGTTCTGAGATACTTTCCACTTGTACAAAGATTGCAGAGGTTGTTTGCTTCAGAACAAACATCTCGGGAAACAAGATGGCACAAAGAGATTCTCACGCCCGACCCTGATTTACTGAGGCATCCTGCTGATGGCGATGAATGGAAGCAATTCGACCTGGATCATCCAGATTTTGCTGCAGATCCAAGGAACCTGAGACTTGGCCTTGCTACAGATGGATTCAACCCATTTGGCAACATGAGCAACTCGTATAGCATGTGGCCAGTACTAGTTACACCTTACAACCAGGCTCCCTGGACATGCACCGATCAGTCGAACTGTATGATGGCCTTACTCATCCCAGGTCCCAAATCTCCTGGGAAGGATTTTGATGTGTTCATGCAGCCTCTTATTAGAGACTTGCAAACATTATGGGAGGGTGTCCCTACACGGGATGTGTGTCAACCTAAAGAACAAAATTTTCTATTACGTGCTGCTGTACTGTATTGCACCCATGATTATCCAGCTTTGGGCACTATGTCAGGCAGAGTAACATCAGGTTATAATGCATGTGTTCACTGTGATACTGATCAGCTGGCAGTGAGGATAATAAACAAGATATGCTATATGGGCCATCGCCGTTTCCTTCCATTAGATCACAGTTTCCGAAAAAATAGAAAAAAATTGCAATTTATTGGTGATCAGGCCTGTAAAAAGACTAAACCGCAGCACTTTAAGAGTCACGAGTTGGAGGCGCACCTAGAAGCGGTCAGAAATGTTAAACCAGGAAAACCACCAGCCGCCACAGCAGGTACAGGCGTACAGCAGAGAGCATAGAGCAACATCTCTAGTTATATTCCTTTATTTTTCATGTCTAAATTGTTGTATTTGTGTTTGCTTGTAGATGATGACAATGGACAAGAAGCTAGCTTCTGGAGTGTTCTTGAAGATATTGAGGAAGGCCTCGAGGTTAGCATCTATCTCTAATACTGTAGCATTTTCACTATACTACTATGATAGATGAATGGATCATCAGTTATTCACTTGCTTGTTTCGGACAAGATGATGATACTACTATGATAGATGAATGGATCATCAGTTATTCACTTGTTTCGGACAGGATGATGATACTTGTATAGAACAAGCTTTCAGTCTAATCTTTTCACCTTATGCAGGGCCTGAAGCTGTAATGTTTAGTGAGTCGCAGCCTGCACTTCAGTGCTTCTACAAGTCTGAAATGATGAAGCAAAGCTTGGAGTAAAGACTGCAATTTATCTTCATTTTCGGTTCATTCGAATTCTGTATTGTCATGAGTCATGACTCTTGTCATGTAATGGCTGAAGTTAAACTGCCAATTGATTTGTGTCATGTAATGGCTGAACTTAAACTGCTACTCCTACCATTTGTGTCATGTAATGGCTGAAACTTAAACTGCTATGTGTCCCTGTGCGGCTATGTGCCCAGTTTTCTCCTATTGATTTGCTGTCAATATTTTTAGCTAAGGTACTAGAGAAGTGCTGCTCAATTTTTTTTAGCCTATTGTCAGGGATGGGTAACCGCTGGTTAGCCGTTAACCCGATGGTGGTGGTTATGGTATGCAGTATGTCCCCGTGGCAGTTATCAGGGATGGGGACGGGAAGAACTTTGCCTCACGGGGACGGTTTTGGTTTAGTAATAACCAGCGGTTTCTCTCCCCGTTGCCAAATGGAGGTACAGCAGAGAAGAATACAGAAGATGCAGCAGCAGTAGTAGCAGATAGAAAAAGGAAGAAGAGACGAGATGAACTGAGTCTAGCAGCTACCAAAAGGAAGATGGGAGGTGAAATAGCAGCACGTACCAAGAGGAAGGAAATGGAAAATGATAGACCGAGAATATTTTATAAGCGCAGGACCACTCTTTGGGACTTGCCGTATTGGGCTGGTAAGAAGCTTCGGCATAATATTGATATCATGCACATGGAGAAGAATATATGTGACAGCATTGTCGGCACATTACTCAACATTCCATCCAAGACAAAAGATAGCTCAAATGCTAGGATTGATTGTGCAACATTGAATGTTAACAGGCACTTGCAACTGGATCGTAATGACAAAGTGAACAAAGGCAAGGAAAAACATTATAAATTTCGAGGCGCGGAATTCACATTGCCGATGCCTAAAAGGAGATTATTTTGTGAGTACCTCCGAGGTGTGATGTTCCCGTTCGGATTTGCTTCCAACATTGCAAATTGTCTCAATGCTGAAGGAAACAAGCTCCAAGGGTTGAAAACTCACGATTGTCACATCCTGCTGCAAAGGCTTTTAGCTATTGGCATTAAAGATTTAGTGAAGCCAAATATGTACAACGTGATTGCAGAGTTGGGAAGGTTCTTTAGGGAAATATGTAGTAAAACTCTAAGCAGAGCTGTTGTAGAACGTCTTAAGGTGGACATAGCAGTAATCCTGTGCAAGCTGGAGCTGATATATCCTCCAGCCTTCTTTGATGTGATGGTGCATTTGGCTGTTCATCTACCTGATGAGGCACTTTTAAGAGGTCCGGTACAGTATGGATGGATGTACCCTATAGAACGTCGACTGTGCACTTTCAAGAATACAGTTAGGAACAAAGCTAGACCGGAGGCTTGCATTGCAGTGGCGTATATTGCTGCTGAAGCATATACATTTGCCTCAAGATATATTCCTGATATTGAGACCAGATTCAATCGGGGTCGCAGAATTTTGGAAGTTGGAGGATCTGTTTTTAAACATGGTGTTGAGCTAATAGGAAAGAGGACCGAAAAAACATTAGAGCAGTCTGAATTTGAACAGCTGTCTTGGTATGTGCTGAATAATGCTACAGAGGCTGATGAATATGTTAAGTGAGTACTATGCACACGAACTACTCAGTTCCTCGCATATACTATGAACTTGTATCAAAATGAAATATATTCAGCTGACTTGGCTATGTTTTGCAGGTTGTACATGGAAACGAATGGAAAGCTATCGGCACGTGGGAGTGGGTTTCAGGACTGGTTTGAGAAATATGTAAGATGTTCAATTGCACTCTGACTTGTCTATGTGTTTTCACATGAGATGACCTCTTGTCTATTTTGTAATCGTAGATCTCGAAACTCCATGCGGAGAATCCAGGCGCTGTTAGTGCTGATCTCCTTGTCCTATCACGTGGTCCAGATAAGAGGGTGTTGGTAGCTGCAGCTTGCAATGCCAATGGTGTCCATTACAGCTCCTATGAGCGTGAACAACATTTGAAGACACGAAATAGTGGCATCACAACCAGTGGAGATCACTTGACAACCAGAAAAAAGAGATCAGAGTCATTTGACCATTATGGTCACATAGAAGAGGTTATTCAGTTGTTCTATAGTGATAAGGTTACTGTCCGATCTGTGGTTCTATTTAAGTGTTATTGGTACAACCAAGATCCAAACAAGGGCAAAGGTGCCAGAAATGATGGGTATTTCATATCAGTCGATACTACTGCTCAGTGGTACAAGGATGATCCTTATATTTTGGTACCTCAAGCGGCCAAGGTACTTTTCTTGGAAGACAGATCTAGAAAAGGATGGCAGTATGTGCAAAAGTTTGTGGCAAGGAACATATATGATTTGGATGAGAATGCGGATCCAATAATTGGTGCCCAGCAAGATGATTTCGCTGGTTGTATGCAAACTAAAGTTGCTGACATTGATGAAACCTCGTTGGATACAGGTATCCCTGCACATGATGGAGAAGTAGATTTCACTGTTGAGGTTAGCATAGTCGACAAAGAGATGGATAAACTGAAGCTACCTGGTGAATCTCAGGAGGAGAATGGACAGGACGAGCAGGATGAGACCATGCACGAATATCAGAATGAAGACGGAGGTGATGATGATGATGATGATGATGATGATGATGATGATGATGATTAGACTCTTGTCTCTGTATCATGCTGTGAGATGAAGAACCATGATTTGTTTTGATTTTTCTATTTGGAAAATGTATGAGTCCTGAAGACAATTATCTGTTGGATTGTAATCCCATGATGACTAATTATTTATGTTTGTTGTCCTACTAAAAGTTGGTCAAACTTAATTGTGTGGAAGTAATCCCATGCTGTTTGATTCATAGGGTCATATCCCATAGGAAAATAGAATGATAATAGATCAAACTAATGCAGAATATCTTATAACCACAATCAAATAGAATTTCTCTTGACATAGGATTCAAGTTGGCATGGCATCCCTATCATACAGGGTTTTTATTCATACTATGCTACAAATCGAAAATAAGATGGGTCAGCACTTTATCGCGGCAGATAGGGCAGCTGGCGTTCGTTACAAACCAGGAGAAGATGCACTTCCTATGGAACGGGTGTTTGCATCCCCGGAGACGCACCGTTGTGCGCTGCGACAGCCCCAGCATGCATATGCTGCAGTGGCCGTCCTCCGGCGCAACTAGGACCCAACTGTCCTGCAGCGCCGGCAAGTTGACGATGAGCCGGTGGTCCACCCTAAGGGTGAGGTCGAAGTGGAGGCCACCGAGCCGACGACACGCCTGCTGCCACATCAGGTGCATAACATCGTAAGGCATGATGATGTCCCACTCCTCCTCCGTGAGGTTCAGGTTCTTGAGCAGCCATACACGGGCAAGAATCTCGCGCATAGTTCGCACGACATTGCCCCCACTACGCAGCTTCCTCGGAGGCAAGCCAAGATCCAGCACCACCTCTTCGCAGGGTGTAGTGGTGATATCGTCCTCATCCAGTGGGGCAGGGAGGGGGCCGGCCATCCTCCTGAGCTCGTACGTCCTCGAGAAGAAGATGTGCACTGTCATAGTGTACGGGGACGCCTCGCCCTCGCCCACGGCCGGCGGCTCGCCGACGGAGAAGTCGGTCGTGCTTGCCGACACACGGCAGGCACGGAAGACATGTGGGCCAGACTCGATGATGCGCTCGCGTGAGGAGCGCTCTAGTAGGGGCGTCGCCGCCATTGGGGATTCTTCGGAGGGCTGTAGACAGGCGGCTAGTCGACGGTGAGGTGGTTGGTGTGAGATCTCTGGGATGAGGCCAGGGGAAGTGGGCGAAGTGCTCGGGACTAGGGACTGCCCTCAACTTTCCGCAGTAGTTTATGATAATAATTGGTGGACGAGGGAGACTAGTCCAGAGACTACCCAAAGTTGATAAATCATGTTCGAGGGAAAATGCCCAAGATTTATTATCAAAATTCAAGCTAATTTCGCCGATTTTGTTCTGCCGTTCATTAGACATCATCCAACGGCCTTTGGTCTCTGGGATTCGCTGCTACAGTGTCATCGAGTACTATTTTCTACCCAATTCCAGAAACATCCATAAAGCTAGTAGATAGCTTTCCTGCTTGTTGGCCCCACCCCATTTTTTTAATCTTTTCTTCCTTATCCCCTTCGCTCATGCTAGCAGCTACTTGCAGCCATTGCTACACCAGCGAGGTGATCTCTATATGATAGGCACGGTTTTAGTAAGACAGCAAGTTGTAGATAGCTAACCATGAGACACATGCCTCTCTGGTTGAGACTGAGCTCGCTCTTGTGATTGGGCTCCAATGGTCGAGGTGAGTCACAGCTGCAATGACAGAGGTTTGTGCTGAATTAATTAGCACAGAGGCGTAACTAGCACTAGATGGAGAAGGCATAGTACACATATCGGACACGAAGTCGCGTCTGGCGAGCAGCTCGCATTCACTTGCATCAGTGCGGTACAACAAAGATGATGAAGAAGGATTGGAGCTTTGAAGGTAGTCAGAAAAGTTACAAAAAATAATACGTGCAAAACTTAACCTGTATAAACGCACATGCATGGATAATTTTACATTTCTGCATGAGAAAGACATGTCAATTTTCAGTACGACATGGTTTGATTTGTCAAATTTGATGCTCCTTAATGCATTTTAAGTGAAAATTACAGGTTTATTCATTATAATTGCCGATTTTTAACGTTACGTGCAGCTGACTAGCAAACTATAAGTGTGTGATTGCTTGCTTCCAAAATAAGGATATGTAATCATTTTGTATAAGGTAGTACCAATTAGTCGTTATATATAAAATGGTCATGTTGACAAATTTGATCCAGTGTTGAACAGAGCCAGAAACATTTCAAAAACTTGAGCATGGAAGAGGCTAGGGGTAAATGCCCCAAGGCCAGCCGAGCCTATCGTAGGTGCCGTCCCGAGGAGGAAGTACCTTAATTTGGGGCGCGCGCGGACGCTGCGGTACCCCGAGCTCGAGACGCCGCCGTACCGGTAGCTCGACCCGCGACGAGGCATGGCGGCGGCGGCGGAAGCGGAGCGGCGGCGGCGGAAGGTAAAGCTCCTGCTGACAAACATATTAGGCACAAATGGGCAACCTTCAGTAACCCATGTTCCATTTTTTTTGTCAGGATAACCCCATGTACCACCTTCCCAATAGAAAAAGTACTGTTCAACCTTCCCCTGTTGGGCCCAATATTTCACTTTTGGGTTGCCAAGGAACATCTACATGGTAATTGTTATCGGTCTACTTGCTCCGGCCGTCGAAGCCCAATAACTTCAAATGGGCCTTTCTGCTCATGCAATTTCGGCCCTTTTCTAATGAAACACAGATCCTATGATTGGCAATTTTTGAAACTGCTCATGCCCAATATGAAAATCCTTGATCGCTCCATACCCACATGGATAACGGTATTTTTAAAAATTCATAAAGTGGATTTGAAATTTAAAACATATCCTAATAATTCCTTGATTTAATCTATCAACTTGCAAGATCTTGGAGCCAAAGAGCTTGTATTAGTCTGCGAAAATAATACTGATAAACCTGTCGTTAACAAGAAATGAAGGTTTATCGTTCAGAGAGGATGCCATGTGGGACCCATGAGACAGTACCGTCCTCAACGTTTCAAAGAAAAAGGCAAGTAGCCCGAAAATAGGGGTAAAAAATAAATCCTACAAAGGAAACATTTATAGTTCATAGAGGCTGACATGTGGGACCGATCTGCCAGCTGCATCCTCATCATTTCGAAGTCGGCAGGGATCAGAAGAAAAAGGCAAATAGCCAGAAATTAGGGGTCAAAAATAAATCCAAAAAGGAAACTTATATTCTTCATAGAGGATGACATGTGGGACCGACCTGCCAGCAGCGTCCTCATCGTTTCAAAGGCCGCAGGGGATCAAAAGAAAAAGGCAAATAGCCAGAAATTAGGGGTAAAAAAAATACAACAAAGGAAAGGTTTATTGTTCATAGAGGCTGACTTGTGGGACCCATGAGCCAGCGGCGACCTCAATTTCAAAGGCGGCATATGATCGAAAAGAAAAAGGCAAGTTAGCAAAAATCAGTGGGTAAAAAAAATCTAAGAAATGAAACTTTATTGTACAGTCCCATGAGCCAGCACCTTACTCAACGTTTCAGTGGCGGCATGAGATAGAAAGAAAAAGGAAAGTGACCAAATATCAGGAGCAAAAAATAATCCAAGAAAAGAAACTTTTATTGTACATAGATGATGACATATGGGTCCCACTTATACAAGCTCTTTCGCTCCAAGATCTTGCAAGTTGATTGTACATAGAGGATGACATGCGGGCCCCTTGTGTCAGCAGCTTACTCAACGTTTCCAAGGCGGCAGGGGATCAAAAGAAAAAAGGAAGTAGCCAGAAATTAGCGGTAAACAATAACTCCAAGGAAGGAAACTTTTATTGTTCATAGAGTATGACATGCGGGACCCATGCGCTAGCAGCTTCCTCAACGTTTCAAAGGGGGCATGAGATCGAAAGAAAAAGACAAGTGACCAAATATCAGGAGCCAAAAATAATCCAAGAAAAGAAACTTTATTGTACATAAAAGATGACATGCGGGTCCCATTTTGCAGCAGCGGTGTCAACGTTTCAAATGCGGCTTGAGATCAAAAGAAAAAGAGTAGCCAGAAATTAGGGGTAAAAAAACTCCCAGAAAAGAAAGTTGATTGTACATAGAGGATGGCATGCGGGTCCCATGACCCAGCACCTTACTCAACGTTTCAGAGGCGGCATGAGATCGAAAGAAAAAGGAAAGAGACCAAATACCAGGAGCAAAAAATAATCCAAGAAAAAGAAACTTTTATTGTACATAGAGGATGACATATGGGTCCCACTTATACAAGCTCTTCCGCCCCAAGATCTTGCAAGTTGATTGTACATAGAGGATGACATGCGGGCCCCTTGTGTCAGCAGCTTAATCAATGTTTCCAAGGCGGCAGGGGATCAAAAGAAAAAGGAAACAGCCAAAAATAAGAGGGTGAAAAAAATCCAAGAAAAGAAACTTTTATAGTATCGAGGATGACATGTGGGTCCCATGAGCCAGCAGCTTCTCAACGTTTCAGAGGCTGCATGAGATCGAAAGAAAAAGGCAAGTGACCAAAAATAAGGGGGTAAAAAAAATCCAAGAAAAGAGACTTGATTGTACATAGAGGATGACATGCGGGTCCCACCAGTCAGCAGCTTACTAACGTTTCCAAGGCGGCAGGGGATGAAAAGAAAAAGGAAATAGCCAAAGATCAGAGGGTGAAAAAAATCAAAGAAAAGAAACTTTTATAGTACATAGAGGATGACATGTGGGTCCCATGGGCCAGCAGGTTCCTCAACGTTTTCAAGGGCGGCATGAGATCGAAAGAAAAAGGCAAGTGACCAAAAATCAGAGGGTGAAAAATAATCCAAAAAAAGAAACTTTTATTGTACATAGAGGATGACATGCTGTCCCAACGTTTCAAATGCGGTTTGAGATCAAAAGAAAAAGAAAGTAGCCAGAAATTAGGGGGTAAAAAAACTCCAAGAAAAGAAAATTGATTGTACATAGAGGATGACATGCGGGTCCCACGAGTTTGCAGCTTACTCAACGTTTCCAAGGCGGCAGGGGATCAAAAGAAAAAGGAAATAGCCAAAAATCAGAGAGTGAAAAAAACCCAAGAAAATAAACTTTTGTAGTACATAGAGGATGACATGCGGGTCCCATGAGCCAGCAGGTTCCTCAACGTTTCAAACGTGGCATGGGATCGAAGGAAAAAGGCAAGTGACCAAATATCAGGAGCCAAAAATAATCCAAGAAAAGAAACTTTATTGTACATAGAGGATGACATGCGGGTCCCATTTCAAAGCGGCCCAACGTTTCAAATGAAAAAGAAAGTAGCCAGAAATTAGGGGGTCAAAAAAACTCCAAGAAAGGAAAGCTTTATCGTTCATACAGGCTGACATGTGGGACCTATGAGCCAGCAGCTTACTGAACGTTTCAAAGGCGGCAGGGGATCAAAAGAAAAAGGAAATAGCCAAAAATCAGAGGGTGAAAAAAAATCCAAGAAATCAAACTTTTATTGTACATAGAGGATGACATGCGGGTCCCATGAGCCAGCAGATTCCTCAACGTTTCAAACGTGGCATGAGATCGAAAGAAAAAGGCAAGTGACCAAATATCAGGAGCCAAAAATAATCCAAGAAAAGAAACTTTATTGTACATAGAGGATGACATGCGGGTCCCATTTTGCAGCAGCGGTCTAAACGTTTCCAAGGCGGCACAGGACCAAAAGAAAAATGAAGTAGCCAGAAATCAGGGGGTGAAAAAATCCAAGAAAAGAAAGATTTCAATTGGGCTGCATCTGGACATCTGGGCCTTCGAACTATCCTTCTGGGCCTTTTGACACGTACAATTTCAGCCCACTCCAGAACATGATAGTTCGGATTTTTCTCAAAAAAAAAACAGGAAAGTCCTATGCTTCGCCAAAACAAAAAACAAGGAGATTCAAGATATATGTTGTAAAAATAAAGATTTAATTTATCCGTTTGCAATAGCTCAGAGCGAAATACACTGTTTATTGTCTGCAAAATAATCAAGATATCACATGTTTCTTGTACGGGGAGGCTGACATCGGGACCCATGAGCCAGCAGTCGTCGTTTTCAAAGGCGGCAGGGGATCGAAAATAAAATAAAAAACCAAAAATCAGTTGGTAAAAAATCCAAGAAAAGAAAACATTTATCGTTCTGAGAGGATGACACGCGGGACCGATGAGGCAGCAGCATCCTCAACGTTTCCAAGGCGGCAGGGGATCAAAGAAAAAAAGGAAATAGCCAGAAATTAATTAGGGGTAAAAAATAAATCCACCAAAGGAAACTTGTATTGTTCATAGAGGATGACATATGGGACCGACCTGCCAACAGCGTCCTCATCGTTTCAAAGGGGGCAGGGGATCAAAAGAAAAAGGCAAATAGCCAGAAATTAGGGGTCAAAAATAACTCCAATAAAGGAAACTTTTATTGTTCGTAGAGGATGACATGCGGGTCCCATGAGCCAGCAGGTTCCTCAACGTTTCAAACGTGGCATGAGATCGAAAGAAAAAGGCAAGTGACGAAATATCAGGAGCCAAAAATAATTCAAGGAAACTTGATTGTACATAGAGGATGACATGCGGGTCCCATGAGTAAGCAGCTTACTCAACGTTTCCAAGGCGGCAGGGCATCAAAAGAAAAAGGAAATAGACAAAAATCAGAGAGTGAAAAAAACCATAGAAAATAAACTTTTATAGCACATAGAGGATGACATGCGGGTCCCATGAGCCAGCAGGTTCCTCAAAGTTTCAAACGTGGCATGAGATCGAAAGAAAAAAACGCAAGTGACCAAATATCATGAGCCAAAAATAATCCAAGAAAAGAAAGTTTTATAGTACATAGAGGATGACATGCGGGACCCATTTAGCAGCAGCGGTATCACCGTTTGAGGAGCAGGGGATCGAAAGAAAAAGTCAAGTGACTAAATATGAGGTGCCAAAAATAATCCAAAAAAAGAAAGTTTTATAGTACATAGAGGATGACATGCGGGTCCCATTTAGCAGCAGCGGTATCACCGTTTGAGGCAGCAGGTGATCGAAAGAAAAAGTCAAGTGACCAAATATGAGGTGCCAAAAATAATCCAAAAAAAGAAAGTTTTATAGTACATAGAGGATGACATGCGGGTCCCATTTAGCAGCAGCGGTATCACCGTTTGAGAGGCAGCAGGGGATCGAAAGAAAAAGTCAAGTGACCAAATATGAGGTGCCAAAAAAATCCAAGAAAAGAAAGTTTTATAGTACATAGAGGATGACATGCGGGTCCCATTTAGCAGCAGCGGTATCACCGTTTGAGAGGCAGCAGGTGATCGAAAGAAAAAGTCAAGTGACCAAATATGAGGTGCCAAAAAAATCCAAGAAAAGAAAGTTTTATAGTACATAGAGGATGACATGCGGGTCCCATTTAGCAGCAGCGGTATCACCGTTTGAGAGGCGGCAGGGGATCGAAAGAAAAAGGTAAGTGACCAAATATGAGGTGCCAAAAATAATTCAAGAAAAGAAAGTTTTATAGTACATAGAGGATGACATGCGGGTCCCATTTAGCAGCAGCGGTATCACCGTTTGAGAGGCGGCAGGGATCGAAAGAAAAAGGCAAGTGACCAAATTTGAGGTGCCAAAAAAAACTCCAAGAAAAGAAAGTTGATTGCACATAGAGGATGACATGCGGGTCCCATTTAGCAGCAGCGGTCTCAACGTTTCCAAGGCGGCAAGGGATCAAAAGAAAAAGGAAGTAGCCAGAAATCAGGGGGTCAAAAAAATCCAAGAATAGAAAGAATTTTGGTTCATAGAGGATGACATGCGGGACCCATGATCCTGCATCGTAAACGGCTCGATCGGAGAACGTTGAACGAGATGGCGCGATCTAGAAAAAAACAATGCCAGAGAGGCTGCCATCTGGGCCCTACATCCCTCGGCGGTGCGGATTTGCGTTGACTCGGCCGGCGAACCCGAGATTTCGAGATGCACCACGTCCCGGGCCACCATACGCCACGTTTTGGCCGCTTTCGTCGGGCTAGGTGGCCTCAAAAACGAGAAAAAAAAGTTTTGACATGCACCACGGAGGGACCAAAATCGTCGGCCATGGTACACCAGCAACCACGGCGCGACTTCAACTTCGTCGGCCATGGCAACTTTTCTTGTAGTGAATGGGCTCATCATCGCTTCTTCATACGTTGCAGGGTCCTCATCATTGTTGTCCACAATCATGAGATTTAGACAAGGATCATACCAATCAGGAGTGGTACGTTCTCTTGTCGACCTGCGAGGTTCAGTAGCTACCTCGCTCGAAGTTTCATGATCATTATCATTAGCTTCCTCTGTTACCGGTGCGGGCGGCACAGGAACATCTTCCGGTACTGCGCTACTCTGATCAACAAGAGAAGGTTCAGTAACCTCGTCGAGTTCTACTTTTCTTCCAGTCACTTCTTTAGTGAGAAATTCTTTCTCAAGAAAGGTTCCGTTCTTAGCAACAAATATTTTGCCTTCGGATCTGTGATAGAAAGTATACCCTATAGTTTCCTTAGGGTATCCTATGAAGACGCATTTCTCCGCTTTGGGTTCTAGCTTGTCCGGTTGTAACTTTTTTACATAGGCTTCGCAACCCCAAACTTTAAGGAACGACAGCTTAGGTTTCTTATTAAACCATAATTCATACGGTGTCGTTGCAACGGATTTCGATGGTGCCCTATTTAAAGTGAATGCTGCTGTCTCTAATGCATAACCCCAAAATGATAACGGCAAATCAGTAAGAGACATCATAGAACGAACCATATCTAAGAGAGTTCGATTACGACGTTCGGACACACCATTGCGCTGTGGTGTTCCCGGCGGTGTCAACTGTGAAAGTATTCCGCATTTCTTTAAATGCATGCCAAACTCATAACTCAGATATTCGCCTCCGCGATCAGAACGCAGAAACTTGATCTTCTTGTTACGTTGATTTTCTACTTCACTTTGGAATTCCTTGAACTTCTGGAAAGTCTCGGATTTATGTTTCATGAAATAGATATACCCATATCTACTCAGATCATCCGTGAAGGTTAGAACATAACGATAACCACCGCGCGAGGCTACACTCATTGGTCCGCACACATCGGTATGTATGATTTCCAATAAGTCTGTAGCTCGCTCCATAATACCAGAAAATGGAGTCTTAGTCATTTTTCCCATTAGACATGCTTCGCATCTGTCAAGTGACTGAAAGTCAAGTGACTCAAGTAGTCCATCTGCATGGAGTTTCTTCATGCGTTTCACTCCAATATGACCAAGACGACAGTGCCACATATAAGTAGAATTATCATTCAATTTAATTCGTTTAGCATCAATGTTATGAACATGTGTATCGCTACTATCGAGATTTAATAGAAATAAACCATTCTTCTCAGGTGCATGACCATAAAAGATATTATTCATAAAAATAGAACAACCATTATTCTCAGACTTGAATGAATAACCGTCTTGCATTAAACACGATCCAGATATAATGTTCATGCTCAACGCAGGCACCAAATAACAATTATTAAGGTCTAAAACTAATCCCGATGGTAGATGTAGAGGGAGCGTGCCGACAGCGATCACATCGACCTTGGATCCATTTCCAACGCGCATCGTCACTTCATCCCTCGCTAGGCTTCGTTTATTCCGTAGTTCCTGTTTCGAGTTACAAATGTGAGCAACCGAACCAGTATCAAATACCCAGGCACTAGTACGAGAACCAGTGAGATAAACATCTATAACATGTATATCAGATATACCTTTCTTCTTCTTGACAAGGCCGCTCTTCAGATCAGCCAGATACTTGGAGCAATTCCGCTTCCAGTGCCCCTTCCCATTGCAGTAATAGCAGTCAGTATCAGGTTTAGGGCCACCCTTAGGCTTCTCAGGATGAGCGGCAGCTTTCTTGCCACCCTTCTTGAGGTCCTTCTTAGGTTTGCCCTGTTTCTTGAACTTGGTGGTCTTATTGACCATCAACACTTGGTGCTCTTTCTGTATCTCAACCTCAGCAGATTTCAGCATGGAGAAGAGTTCAGGTAACTCCTTGTTCATGTTCTGCATATTGTAGTTCATCACGAAGTTCTTGTAACTTGGTGGCAGTGATTGGAGAACACGATGAATACCCAGCTGGTTAGGGATCACAATCCCCAAGTCACTGAGCTTCCTCGCATGTCCGGACATAGCGAACATGTGCTCACTAACGGAGCTGCCCTCTTCCATCATGCAGCCAAAGAACTGCTTCGAGGCCTCATAGCTTTCCACGGCCGCATGAGTTTCAAAGATAACTTTGAGCTCACGCATCATATCACAAGGGTCGTGGTGCTCAAAACGCTTTTGGAGCTCTGCCTCTAGGCTGCATAGGATGGCACACTGAACTTGAGAGTACACTTTAGCCCGAGCTTCGAAAACATTCTTTTCTTCCTCGGATACTACAGGAGGTGGTGTAGGACCTAGCGGTGCATCAAGCACATATTGCAGATTTCCGCCATTGAGGAAGATCCTCACATGACGGAACCAGTCGGTGAAGTTGCTACCATTGCTTTTAAGCTTTTCTTTCTCTAGGAACTGGTTAAAATTGATTGATGGGGACGCCATGATCTACAACAATTATTTGCAATAGTTTAGACTAGGTTTATGACAAATTGAGTTCAAATTTTAATTTAACAAAATTAAAAACTAGGTGAACTCCCACTCAAAACAATATCCCTCGCATTGTCTTAGTGATCACACGAACCAAATCCACCACACCAAGCCCGATCATCACGAACAAGATGTAATTTCAATGGCGAACACCCCAAGTGTTCATCATATCAATCATATGACTCATGCTCTACCTTTCGGTATCCCGTGTTCCGAGACCATGTCTGTACATGCTAGGCTCGTCAAGGCAACCTTAGTACCCGCGTGTACAAAACTGGCTTGTACCCGTTGTATGCACATGTAGAATCTATCACACCCGATCATCACGAGATGCTTCGAAACGACAAGTCTTAGCAACGGTGCATACTAAGGATGAACACTTTATTATCTTGATATTTAGTGAGAGGGATCATCTTATAATGCTACCGTCGCGATCTAAGCAATATAAGATGCATAAAAAGGATTAACATCACATGCAATTCATATGTGATATGATATGGCCCTTTTGTCTTTGCGCCTTTGATCTTCATCTCCAAAGCACGGACATGATCCTCCATCATCAAAGAGCATGATCTCCATCATCGTCGGCGTAGCACCAAGGTCAATGGCGCCGTCTTCATGATTGTCCTCCATGTAGCAACTATTACAACTACTTTGAAATACTACTCAACATGAAATTTAAAGACAACCATAAGGCTCCTGCCGGTTGCCACAATACAATAATGATCATCTCATACATATACATCATCACATTATGGCCATATCACATCACCAAACCCTGCAAAAACAAGTTAGACGCCTCTAATTGGTTTGCATATTTTACGTGGTTTAGGGTTTTCGCATAAGATCCAATCTACCTACGAACATGAACCACAACGGTGATACTAATGTTGTCAATAGAAAGAGTAAATTGGATCTTCACTATAGTGGGAGAGACAGACACCCGCAAAGCCACTTATGCAATACAAGTTGCATGTCGAACGTGGGGCAAGTCTCATGAACGCGGTCATGTAAAGTTAGCCCGAGCCGCTTCATCCCACTATGCCGCAAGATGCAAAGTACACGAACTAAAGACAACAAAAGCATCAACGCCCACAAAACAATTGTGTTCTACTCGTGCAACCAATCTATGCATAGACACGGCTCTGATACCACTGATGGGATTCGTAGCATAGAAAACAAAAAATTTCCTACCGCAAGAACGAAAACCAAGCCAAGATCTAATCTAGTAGACGGTAGCAACGAGGAGATGATGAGACTAACCCTCGAAGATTCGCAAAGCTTAACGAGATTAGATCTCGGGGTGGATGTAGACGATCACTTGCCGCTTGCAAAAGCGCGTAGAAGATCTTGATCTCGACGGTGCCACAATCGGGCAGCACCTCCGTACTCGGTCACACGTTCGGTGTTGATGAAGACGACGTCCTTCTCCCCGTTCCAGCGGGCAGCGGAAGTAGTAGATCCTCCTCGGAATCCCGGCAGCACGACGGCGTGGTGACGGTGGTGGTGGAGATCTCCGGCAGGGCTTCGCCGCAAGCGCTGCGGGAGAAGAAGGAGGAGGGAATAGCTAGGGTTTGGGCGCAGGGTGGTGCTGCGACTTGGGGAGCTAGGGCTGCGACTTGTGGTGCCCTTGGGGTGCCCCTTGGCCTCTTTAAATAGGTGGCCAAGCCCCTTGGGTCGTCCAAAAACCTGCCCCCAAGTTTGACTGAGTTCCGATAGGTTTCCGGTTCCGAAAACCTAGTCCTACTCGGACTCTTTTGCCAATTCCGAAATTGCATTAAGGAAAGACTCCTTTTCCCTTAAGGCAACGTGGTTGCACCTATTATGGAACCCTCCGGACTTCCTTAGACATCCCGGGTCGTCCCGGACACTTCCGGAACCTTCCATAATATTCCGGACTATTCCGGTCCTTCCAGAACCTTCTAGAAGCTCCGGTCAAAACACCGGACTTTTTCCGAACCCCGGAAAATGACTTCCCATATATGAATCTTATTCTTCGGACCATTCCGAACCTCCTCGTGATGTCTCGGATCCCATCCGAGACTCCGAACAACATTCGAGCTCCATTCCATATTCCATATCTACTTAAACGACATCAAACCTTAAGTGTGTCACCCTACGGTTCGCGAACTATGCAGACATGGTTGAGACTTCTCTCCGACCAATAACCAATAGCGGGATCTGGAGATCCATAATGGCTCCCACATATTCAACGATGACTTAGTGATCGAATGAACCATTTACATACGATACCGATTCCCTTTGTCTCGCGATATATTACTTGTCCGAGGTTTGATCATCGGTATCACGATACCTTGTTCAACCTCGTCTCCTGACAAGTACTCTTTACTCGTACCGTGGTATGTGGTCTCTTATGAACCATTCATATGCTTGCAAGCTAATTAGACGACATTCCACCGAGAGGGCCCAGAGTATATCTATCTGTCATCGGGATGGACAAATCCCACTGTTGATCCATATGCCTCAAGCTTATACTTTCCGGATACCTAATCCCACCTTTATAACCACCCATTTACGCAGTGGCGTTTGATGTAATCAAAGTACCCTTCCGGCATAACTGATTTATATGATCTCATGGTCGAAAGGACTTGGTAACTATGTATCGAAAGCTTATAGCAAATGAACTTAATGACGTGATCTTATGCTACGCTTAATTGGGTGTGTCCATTACATCATTCACATAATGATATAACCTTGTCATTAATAACATCCAATGTTCATGATCACGAAACGATGATCATCTATTAATCAACAAGCTAGTTATACAAGAGGCTTTACTAGGGACTTCTTGTTGTTTACATAACACACATGTATCAATGTTTCGGTCAATACAATTATAGCATGGTATATAAACATTTATCATAAACACAAAGATATATAATAACCAATTTATTATTGCCTCTTGGGCATATCTCCAACAGTCTCCCACTTGCACTAGAGTCAATAATCTAGATTACATTGTAAGGTACCTAACACCCATGGCATTTTGGTGTTGGTCATGCTTTGCCCTAGGGAGAGCTTTAGTCAACGGATCTGCTACATTCAGATCAGTGTGTACTTTGCAAATCTTTACTTCTCCATCTTCGATGTACTCGCGAATCGAATGAAAACGCAGCTTGATATGCTTTAGCTTCTTGTGTGACCTTGGTTCTTGTGCATTGGCGATGGCACCCATGTTGTCACAATAAATGACTAGTGGGTCCAATGCACTAGGAACCACACCGAGCTCAACAATGAACCTCTTCATCCATACCGCTTCCGATGAAGCCTCCGAAGCCGCTATGTATTCCGATTCTGTTGAAGACTTCGCCACCGTGCACTGCTTGGAGCTGCACCAGCTTACCGCAGCACCATTCAATATAAACACGTACCCAGACTGAGACTTAGAGTCATCAGGATCAGTGTTCCAACTTGCATCGGTGTAACTGGTTACAACGAGCTCTTGGTCACCGCCATAACAAAGAAACATATCCTTAGTTCTTTTCAAGTACTTTAGGATATTCTTGACCGCTGTCCAGTGTTCCATTCCTGGATCACTTTGATATCTGCTAGTCAAACTAACAGCATGTGCTATATCCGGTCTAGTACATAGCATGGCATACATGATAGAGCCTACTGCCGAGGCATAGGGGATCTGATTCATCCTCTCTCTTTCTTCTGCCGTAGCTGGACCTTGAGTCTTGCTCAAGACCTTACCTGGCAACATCGGTAAGAATCCTTTCTTACTTTCATCCATTCTAAACTTCTTTAGAATCTTGTCCAGGTATGTACTCTGTGAAAGCCCTATTAGGCGTCTTGATCTATCTCGATAAATCTTGATGCCTAAAATGTACGCTGCTTCACCAAGGTCCTTCATTGAAAAACACTTATTCAAATAACCTTTTACACTGCTTAATAGTTCTATATCATTCCCAATCAATAATATGTCATCTACATATAATATCAGGAATGCTACAGAGCTCCCACTCACTTTCTTGTAAATACAGGCCTCTCCATGGCACTGTATAAACCCGAAGTCTTTGATCACCTTATCAAAGCGTCGGTTCCAACTCCTGGATGCTTGCTTCAGTCCATAAATGGAACGCTGAAGTTTGCATACCATGTCAGCATTTTTAGGATCGACAAAACCTTTGGGTTGTACCATATACAACTCTTCCTCAATGTCACCATTAAGGAACGCCGTTTTGACATCCATCTGCCAAATCTCATAATCGAAAAATGCAGCTATTGCTAACAAAATCCTCACAGACTTTAGCTTCGCTACAGGTGAGAAAGTCTCATCGTAGTCAACACCTTGAATTTGTCGGAAACCCTTTGCGACAAGTCGAGCTTTATAGACAGTAATATTACCATCAGCATCTGTTTTTCTCTTGAAGATCCATTTATTCTCAACAGCCTTGCGGCTATCAGGTAGATCTACCAAAGTCCATACTTTGTTATCATACATGGATCCCATTTCGGATTTCATGGCTTCTTGCCATTTGTTGGAATCTGGGCTCATCATTGCTTCTTCATACGTCGCAGGGTCCTCATCATTGTTGTCCACAATCATGAGATTTAGACAAGGATCATACCAATCAGGAGTGGTACGTTCTCTTGTCGACCTGCGAGGTTCAGTAGCTACCTCGCTCGAAGTTTCATGATCATTATCATTAGCTTCCTCTGTTACCGGTGCGGGCGGCACAGGAACATCTTCCGGTACTGCGCTACTCTGATCAACAAGAGAAGGTTCAGTAACCTCGTCGAGTTCTACTTTTCTTCCAGTCACTTCTTTAGTGAGAAATTCTTTCTCAAGAAAGGTTCCGTTCTTAGCAACAAATATTTTGCCTTCGGATCTGTGATAGAAAGTATACCCTATAGTTTCCTTAGGGTATCCTATGAAGACGCATTTCTCCGCTTTGGGTTCTAGCTTGTCCGGTTGTAACTTTTTTACATAGGCTTCGCAACCCCAAACTTTAAGGAACGACAGCTTAGGTTTCTTATTAAACCATAATTCATACGGTGTCGTTGCAACGGATTTCGATGGTGCCCTATTTAAAGTGAATGCTGCTGTCTCTAATGCATAACCCCAAAATGATAACGGCAAATCAGTAAGAGACATCATAGAACGAACCATATCTAAGAGAGTTCGATTACGACGTTCGGACACACCATTGCGCTGTGGTGTTCCCGGCGGTGTCAACTGTGAAAGTATTCCGCATTTCTTTAAATGCATGCCAAACTCATAACTCAGATATTCGCCTCCGCGATCAGAACGCAGAAACTTGATCTTCTTGTTACGTTGATTTTCTACTTCACTTTGGAATTCCTTGAACTTCTGGAAAGTCTCGGATTTATGTTTCATGAAATAGATATACCCATATCTACTCAGATCATCTGTGAAGGTTAGAACATAACGATAACCACCGCGCGAGGCTACACTCATTGGTCCGCACACATCGGTATGTATGATTTCCAATAAGTCTGTAGCTCGCTCCATAATACCAGAAAATGGAGTCTTAGTCATTTTTCCCATTAGACATGCTTCGCATCTGTCAAGTGACTGAAAGTCAAGTGACTCAAGTAGTCCATCTGCATGGAGTTTCTTCATGCGTTTCACTCCAATATGACCAAGACGACAGTGCCACATATAAGTAGAATTATCATTCAATTTAATTCGTTTAGCATCAATGTTATGAACATGTGTATCGCTACTATCGAGATTTAATAGAAATAAACCATTCTTCTCAGGCGCATGACCATAAAAGATATTATTCATAAAAATAGAACAACCATTATTCTCAGACTTGAATGAATAACCGTCTTGCATTAAACACGATCCAGATATAATGTTCATGCTCAACGCAGGCACCAAATAACAATTATTAAGGTCTAAAACTAATCCCGATGGTAGATGTAGAGGGAGCGTGCCGACAGCGATCACATCGACCTTGGATCCATTTCCAACGCGCATCGTCACTTCATCCCTCGCTAGGCTTCGTTTATTCCGTAGTTCCTGTTTCGAGTTACAAATGTGAGCAACCGAACCAGTATCAAATACCCAGGCACTAGTACGAGAACCAGTGAGATAAACATCTATAACATGTATATCAGATATACCTTTCTTCTTCTTGACAAGGCCGCTCTTCAGATCAGCCAGATACTTGGAGCAATTCCGCTTCCAGTGCCCCTTCCCATTGCAGTAATAGCAGTCAGTATCAGGTTTAGGGCCACCCTTAGGCTTCTCAGGATGAGCGGCAGCTTTCTTGCCACCCTTCTTGAGGTCCTTCTTAGGTTTGCCCTGTTTCTTGAACTTGGTGGTCTTATTGACCATCAACACTTGGTGCTCTTTCTGTATCTCAACCTCAGCAGATTTCAGCATGGAGAAGAGTTCAGGTAACTCCTTGTTCATGTTCTGCATATTGTAGTTCATCACGAAGTTCTTGTAACTTGGTGGCAGTGATTGGAGAACACGATGAATACCCAGCTGGTTAGGGATCACAATCCCCAAGTCACTGAGCTTCCTCGCATGTCCGGACATAGCGAACATGTGCTCACTAACGGAGCTGCCCTCTTCCATCATGCAGCCAAAGAACTGCTTCGAGGCCTCATAGCTTTCCACGGCCGCATGAGTTTCAAAGATAACTTTGAGCTCACGCATCATATCACAAGGGTCGTGGTGCTCAAAACGCTTTTGGAGCTCTGCCTCTAGGCTGCATAGGATGGCACACTGAACTTGAGAGTACACTTTAGCCCGAGCTTCGAAAACATTTTTTTCTTCCTCGGATACTACAGGAGGTGGTGTAGGACCTAGCGGTGCATCAAGCACATATTGCAGATTTCCGCCATTGAGGAAGATCCTCACATGACGGAACCAGTCGGTGAAGTTGCTACCATTGCTTTTAAGCTTTTCTTTCTCTAGGAACTGGTTAAAATTGATTGATGGGGACGCCATGATCTACAACAATTATTTGCAATAGTTTAGACTAGGTTTATGACAAATTGAGTTCAAATTTTAATTTAACAAAATTAAAAACTAGGTGAACTCCCACTCAAAACAATATCCCTCGCATTGTCTTAGTGATCACACGAACCAAATCCACCACACCAAGCCCGATCATCACGAACAAGATGTAATTTCAATGGCGAACACTCAAAGTGTTCATCATATCACTCACCCAGCCCCTTAGTTTTTCCTCAGTTTTCCCCTCCCTCTAGTTTGAAACCCGTCGCAGACGCTCAGACGGGAGGGTTGCCGTCTGGTCAGAGGCCTTCACCGTTACCGGTGACGGCTAGGGAGCCGCGTTGGTGTTGAATTGACCGTTTCTTTCGAACTATGTTGACTGTTGACTCGAGGAGCTCACCCAAAGCTTTCCACTCCGCCCGATACTGGAGGAGCTCACACACCGCCCCTCCGCCGCCACGCCGTCCTGCCCTCCTACCTTATGGCGTCGTCCGCCGCCGAGCCGCCCCCGCCCCCACCACCACCCCCGGGAGGCGGAGAGGGATCCGCCTCCACCAGATCTAGATCTACCCCTGTCGCGGTAGAGTTTGTATATCCGTCTGATGTACCGACTCTTCCCGTCAGCCGCGGAGAAGATTGGGAATCGGAGGGATCTAACGCATGGATTCCATCTGGGTAAGCATCGTCTGCCTATGTGAATTAACAGTAGGCAGTTTTTGAGCGCCAATCGTTGTTGCTCAACTAACTGCGTTGCTTTTCGAATAGGATTGATCCAGCGCTGGCTTTTCGGCTGGTGGTTAGGCTGGATTCTAGCTTTACGCGTGATTCTAAACGCGAAATGAATGGGTTTTACTTCCCTGCGGTGGTTGCAACCACCATCTCGTTGAGGGATTTGAAAGCTAACATCTTCGATAAGTACCCCTGGAGCCCTCGCGATGCAGTTCATTTCGAATATTTCAACAGCACGGAGCAAAGATTGGTTCCACTAATTTCCGACGATGATCTGGGAATTCTTTTTGCTTTGAATGCTTCTTGCCATTTCGGTAAAATTCGTGTCCATGTGGACAGGGGCCAGGCATCATCTGGTGTTCGGGCATCATCAGGTGGTCGGGCATCATCAGGTGGTCGGGCATCATGTCTCTCTACTGCTGCTGCCTCTGCTAATAGTGTGCGCCGCGGCGATCCTTGTAGGTCCACAGCAGCACCATCTGTCCCCAGTGCGAGTGGTAGCCAGATCGTTCCTGTGGTCAATGTGGAGGACGATGCAGAGATTGGGGATCAGTCTCCTGAAGATGATGAGGATGAGTTAATGTTTCCTGAATTGGTAGATCGATGCAGTAAGCAGGCAATGGAGGATCAATACATGGAAGATATTGCTTTTGGTGCCAGATTTGATGAGACTGATGATGAAGAGAAGAATGAGAACGATGACAGCCTCGTTTTAGCCGATTACGAAGGCGAAGACTTGCCAACAATTGAGTGGAACAGGGAGGATCCTCAGCTTGCAAAAGGCACCGTGTTTCAAACGATGATGGACTGCCGTAATGCAATTACTACATATCACATTCTCACTAAGAATAATTTTGATGTTATTAAAAGTGAGCCAGGTAGGTTCACAATTAAATGCCCATACCCAAGGTGTAGGTTTAGGCTGCATGCATCCACAATGCGCAGAAGCAGCTTGGTTCAGGTACTACGCCAACCAGTTGTGTATTTAGATCACGGTGTAAAATTTGTTATCTATTACTGACATCCCTTATCATTATGTTTCAGATAAAGGTTAATAAGGAGATCCATAGGTGTCCACCTCTAGGGGGAGAGCCAGACCTGAAAACAAAGCTAGCGAAGACTAGGTGGTTGGCAGATATAATCCTAGATTGGCTGAGAGAAACTCCTTCACTTGGTCCAACGGCACTCCAGAAAAAGGTGGCTGAGAAGTATAAAGGGATGAAAGTACCTTACATGAGGATGTTCTATGCAAAGGAAATGGCTCTTGACAAGATCAATGGTCCATGGAATGAAAGCTTTCAGTTGCTTTACACTTTCAAAGCTGAAGTGGAGATGGCTAGTCCAGGCAGTGTTGTAGCAATAGACAAGCATACAGTTCCCTACAAATTGAAAAGCGGGAAGGTAATGCACAAGGAATGTTTTAGAAGGGCTTTTGTTTGTTTCAAAGCTTGCTGGAAAGGCTTTTTGGACGGTTGCAGGCCTTATTTGGCCGTGGATGCATCAGCTCTTCATGGTAGGTTTAAAGGACAGCTAGTTGCTGCTACTGCAGTTGATGGACATAATTGGATGTTCCCTGTTGCTTATGGAGTTTTGGAGGTTGAGTCAGAGGAAAGTTGGACTTGGTTTCTGCAGAACTTGCGCGACCTTATAGGTCATCCACCAGGACTTGTTATCCACACAGACGCTTGCAAAGGTTTGGAGAGTGCGGTAGAAGCAGTATTCCCTGGAGTGGAGCATAGGGAATGTATGCGACACTTGGTACAGAATTTTACAAAGAAATTCAAGGGTAAAGTTTTTACTGACAACCTATGGCCAGCTTCATACACATGCAGCTCTAGGAAGCATATGTTTCATTTGGATGTGTTGTATAAACAAAAACCTGGGGTGAAGGAGTACTTGGATGAACATCATGGTAGGGTGTGGTCAAGAAGCCAATTCAATGAAATTTGCAAGGTAGACTATGTAACAAGTAACCTTGCGGAGAGTTTCAACTCAAAGGTCAAGTCATTGAAAGGGCTTATGTTGTGGCAAATATTTGATAAGATTAGGCAGATGATCATGATAAAGATCGATCTGCGTCAAAGAATTGCATCCACAAATTATGTTGGCCATCTCATGCTCCCATCTTTGATTAAGTCTTTGCATGAGAGGGCAAAACAATTGAGGATGCAATGCGTCAGAAAAGGAATGGAGGCTGAGGTAACCTACACTGACAGTAAAAACATGCAGTGGAGGTATCCAGTGAGTTTGGTTGATAGGACATGCCATTGTAGGGGATGGCAGATCCGTGGGATACCCTGCATACACGCATTGTTTTTCATGAGTGTTATAGGGGGTGAAGATGGTGAAGTTGATCAGTATGTGTCAGAGTATTTCTCTGTTGCAAAATTTAGGGCTGCATATGCTATGAATGTTCCTACCTTGTTGGGAAAAGACCAATGGATGAAAGTCGATCCAGGCTTCAAACTGTACTCTCCAGTATTGACTAGACCGGCAGGTAGGCCGAGGAAGAATAGGATCAGAGCTAGTGCAGAGGGTGGTGCACCGATTCGAAAACGTAAGTGCAAACGTTGTGGAATCCCTGGACACATTGCTAGGCTTTGTAAAAATGGAGTTGATCCGGCTTTTGGAATGGAAGATCAGGCGGGAGCAGAAAATGCAGAGGAGAATGAAGCAGCAATTCAACTTGAGATTGAAGCAGCAGTTCAACATGAGGAGATTGAAGCAGCAAATGCAGAGGAGATTGAAGCAGCAAATGCAGAGGAGATTGAAGCAGCAGTTCAACATGAGGAGATTGAACCGATGGATCGAGAGCAGAGGGAACAGATGGATGTAGAAAGGCTTCAACCGATGAGTCCAGAGGAGAGTGAACAGTATTATCGAGATTGCCTCGATAGTTGTAAGGCCATGTGTGATGCACACTTCGAAGAGCTCATGGCAGAAGAAAAAGCACAAGCTTCGCAGAAGAAGAAGAACAAGAAAGAGGGCAAAAGGAAGGTAGACACCGGTAATATCCCTGGTAGGGTTACCCGGAGTAAGGTGGTGGCCCCGGCGAGTCACACCAGGAGCAAGAGAAAGATTTTATTCTGAACAACTAATTTGAATTTGTATGAACAATTTGTATTGGGGTTCCCTTTGTATTGGGGATCCCTTTGTGTTGAACAATTTGTATTGGGGTTCCCTTTGTATTGGGGATGCCTTTGTGTTGAACAATTTGAATTTGTATGAACAATTTGTATTGTGGTTCCCTTTGTATTGGGGATCCCTTTGTGTTGAACAATTTGAATTTGTATGAACAATTTGTATGCCACATTTAAGCCACATTTATCATTTTAGGGTTTTAGGGTTTTAGGGTTTTAGGGTTTTAACATTTTAGGGTTCAATTCAAAATAATTCAAAACATGGTGGAACCTTCCCATGGAGCCTTGTTATGTTACCTACAACCTAGAGAAATAATAATGGAAAAGGAAATATAGAGATATGAAGTTTTTATGCCAAAAGCTTCAAAACCACTTCCTAGTCCATGAGCTACTAGATATGAAGATGCAGGGCTTTCTGCTCAATACACCTCCCAAATACCCACTATGCTTACAAACTTTGTCCAAATGAGTCCAAATTCGTCACACTTGTGTATCTTTGAGTTGCAAACAATATCTAGTCGGCCAAAATGTAATATATTGTTCAAATAACACAATTTTACAATTTTTATGCCAAAAGCTTCAATTTCCCTTAGTCCGTTTATTATTTGGGTGCCCCTGTTTTACTTAGTGTTACTCAGTTTTCCCCTCCGGGCCCACTTGTTTTACTCAGTCATACTCAGTTTTGCCCTTCCGATAAACATTTCCTCACTTTTCCCCCTCTCAGTTCTACTCAGTTTTCCTAACTTGTACTCACTGGCTGATCTCTGATTGGTCGAGATGTATGTCACACGGATCTTGGTTGGATGAAAGCTCAACGAACGCTTGCACCGTTCGATCATTTATGATCGGACGGCCTGTATCTCTCTCTCTACCACGATGGACGCATACGGAGACAAGAGCAGAGCACATACCTACCAACCCTGGCAGTCGCATATTCCAGTCGCATCCTCCTCTCTCTAACCGTGCGTGCGGCGGCGCAGATCTAACCGTGCGTGCGGCGGCGTGCGGCGGCGCGGATCTAACCGTGCGTGCGGCGGCGCGGATCTAACCGTGCGTGCGGCGGCGTGCGGCGGCGCAGATCTAACCGTGCGTGCGGCGGCGTGCGGCGGCGCGGATCTAACCGTGCGTGCGGCGGCGTGCATCTAACCGTGCGTGCGCCGTGGATCTAAGAGTGCCGGTGAGGATCTAACCGTCAGAAATAGTTGAAATGTCTCTCTCTGTCTCACTTTCGATTCTATTCTCAGATCTGTTGAATGATGAAGAACACCAAGACGGCGGCCGTGCCGACAGTGGTCATCGATGCCACGAACATTGAAGCCATCGCCTACAACATCGCTTCGACGGCGCAGACCCAGCCTTCAATGTCGGAGCCTGTTGATGTCTCACTTCCGGTGCCGAGAGTGCGAATCGATGCCAAGACGATTGAAGCCATCGTCTACAACCGCGCTGCAAAGCCGCCGATCCAGCCCTCCGCAGATCCGTCGCTGATGAAGTACACCAAGACAGCGGCGGTTCCGACACTGGTCATCGATGCCACGAACATTGAAGCCATCGCCGATAACATCGCTTCAACGTTTGATGGCGCAGATGACCACCCCTCAGCCGCCCGTCGTCCCGGCCTTTCTTGCCCATCGCTGCGCGGCCGTGTTCGACGCCGCAAATTGGGATAAATTATTATAAATTTGTATTTTTCAATTTCCAAATGGGATAAAATTGTTCGAACTACTACCTCCGTCTCAAAAAAAGCTTCTTCACGTTCTTGATGTGTCCATGTACATCCGTATGTATGATTTGAATTCTATCCCAACTTGATTGGGAAGATATTGATATGTATTTGATCCGGAGGCTGGTACATGCTTTCACTTTTGGGATCCCTTCACTTTTATAAAATGTTCATGCATGCTAAAATTATCGTGCGCATTACTTAGCACAAGTAGGAAATTGTACACCGAAATACAGTGCTTAGAGCCACAACAAAATACAGTGGTTAGAGCCATCTACTGAATAACAATTCTATACTAAATCGTCTACCAGAACCACATAACTGCTAGGACAGGGATGACACCTAATAAAACTGCACAGATGAATATACTTTTCTCCTCTCCCATCACTTTAAGTTCATGTTCTAGATTTTCTACCACTTGATCAAATACGGCAAGATCTGTCTCAACTCTCAACTTCTCCTTGCGAATAAGCTCTGAATTCTTCTTTTCTTCCTCCACAATACGCTTCAGCTCGAATATCATCAGGTTTTTACGGGCCAATTCATCACCTAAATTGGCCACCTTCTCCTCCAAATCCATCCTCTGGCTACACCACTGGGTTGATTCATCTTGGTATGCAATGTACCATGGATCATCGGCTTGCCTGGCTAACTGTAACAATAATGGAAAAAAGAACAACTGAAATCACCCCAACAGGCCATGGCGGAACTTCAAATTCAACGGTAGTACAGAGAGCTGAAGCTATATACCCGCACTTCCGACGAGGTAGGAGAAGTAGAACGTGGCCACGACATGATCGAATCCCCACCCTCGCCGGTGTACCCGCTACGACGAGACATTGAGGACTATTTCGTACCTGCAAACTCCAATAAATTACGGGAACCGAATCGATTAGGGGGCGGGGGAGGCAGAAGCGGAGGTCTACCAATTGGTGCGCGGAACAAATCCCGGTCGTCGTGGGCGGCGGATCTGCTTGCGGCGGACTTTCCTGCGGTGGGTACAATGCGTGCGGACGAAACAAGTGCTGGAGCCGTGGTTGACGTGCAGCGCCGCAGTTCGTCCGACGCCGCCGGGGGACAGAGCCGGCGGCGCGACGAGGCGCCGGCGATGGCTGCTCCGTCCGACGGTGGGGAACGAGCTGCCAGCGGTTCTCCGGTCTAGCTTAAGAATAATTAATTAGCGAACTTGTTGCTTCTCTCTATGATATTCTCTAAAGACATATATCAGAGCGGCAATATATGATTTTTTCTCTCTAAATAAATAGACGACCCCACTGGTCATTGGCTGCGGCAGCCCCACAGAGCGGCAATATATGTCTTTTACTGAAAAATAGACGACCCCACTGGTCATTGGCTGCGGAGGCCCCACAGAGCGGCAATATATGAGTTTCCCTAAATAAATAGACGACCCCACTGGTCATTGGCTGCGGCAGGCCCCACAGAGCGGCAATATATGAGTTTCCCTAAATAAATAGACGACCCCACTGGTCATTGGCTGCGGCAGCCCCACAGAGCGGCAATATATGTCTTTTACTGAAAAATAGACGACCCCACTGGTCATTGGCTGCGGAGGCCCCACAGAGCGGCAATATATGAGTTTCCCTAAATAAATAGACGACCCCACTGGTCATTGGCTGCGGCAGCCCCACAGAGCGGCAATATATGTCTTTTACTGAAAAATATACGACCCCACTGGTCATTGGCTGCGGAGGCCCCACAGAGCGGCAATATATGAGTTTCCCTAAATAAATAGACGACCCCACTGGTCATTGGCTGCGGCAGCCCCACAGAGCGGCAATATATGTCTTTTACTGAAAAATAGACGACCCCACTGGTCATTGGCTGCGGAGGCCCCACAGAGCGGCAATATATGAGTTTCCCTAAATAAATAGACGACCCCACTGGTCATTGGCTGCGGCAGCCCCACAGAGCGGCAATATATGTCTTTTACTGAAAAATATACGACCCCACTGGTCATTGGCTGCGGCAGCCCTATAGAGCGGCCCCATTTGTCATTGGCAGCACCGCGTATAAAATCATGAAATAAAACGGCCCACACGTCAGCGATAGATGGATGGCTGCTCCGACGTGTCTCCTGACCCTACCCGTCAGCACGAGACGGTCAGGGAGGAGCTGCCCCTGTGCGGCCCCACCCGGTCAGACTAACGGTCAAGGCCTCTGACCTGACGGCTACCGGCCGTTCCAGCACTTGTGCGTGTTTCAAACTAGAGGAGGGGAAAACTGAGGAAAAACTAAGGGACTGGGGAAAACTGAGTACAACTAAGCCCGATCATCACGAACAAGATGTAATTTCAATGGCGAACACCCCAAGTGTTCATCATATCAATCATATGACTCATGCTCTACCTTTCGGTATCCCGTGTTCCGAGACCATGTCTGTACATGCTAGGCTCGTCAAGGCAACCTTAGTACCCGCGTGTACAAAACTGGCTTGTACCCGTTGTATGCACATGTAGAATCTATCACACCCGATCATCACGAGATGCTTCGAAACGACAAGTCTTAGCAACGGTGCATACTAAGGATGAACACTTTATTATCTTGATATTTAGTGAGAGGGATCATCTTATAATGCTACCGTCGCGATCTAAGCAATATAAGATGCATAAAAAGGATTAACATCACATGCAATTCATATGTGATATGATATGGCCATTTTGTCTTTGCGCCTTTGATCTTCATCTCCAAAGCACGGACATGATCCTCCATCATCAAAGAGCATGATTGATGACCCACAAGTATAGGGGATCGCAACAGTCTTCGAGGGAAGTAAAACCCAAATTTATTGATTCGACACAAGGGGAGGTAAAGAATACTTATAAGCCTTAACAACTGAGTTGTCAATTCAGCTGCACCTGGAAAAGCACTAGTAACAGGGGTGATGTGAAAGTAGCAGTGATATGAGAGCAATAGTAACAGTAACACAGCAGCAGTAGTAGTAATATGAGAGCAATGGTACCAGAAAATAGTTGACATGTAGAACGAGTATATGATGATGAAAGATGGACCGGGGTTCCCAGCTATCTACACTAGTGGCAACTCTCCAATAACAAGTGTTGGGTGAACAAATTATAGTTGGGCAATTGATAGGATTGATAAGGCATTAAGAAAGAACATCAATTCATTAATCATGTAGGCATGTTTTCCATATTTAGTCGTACGTGCTCGCAATGAGAAACTTGCACAACATCTATTGTCCTACCAGCCGGTGGCAGCCGGGCCTCAAGGGAAACTACTGGATATTAAGGTACTCCTTTTAATAGAGCACCGGAGCAAAGCATTAACACTCCGTGAAAACATGTGTCCCTCACATCACCGCCATCCCCTCCGGTTGTCCCGATTTCTGTCACTTCGGGGCCATTGGTTCCGGACAGTGACATGTGCATACAACTTGTAGATACAATCTAAGCAATAATTATAGAGCTCAAATCTAAGATCATGCCACTCGGGCCCTAGTGACAAGCATTAAGCATAACAAGATTGCAGCAACAATAACTTCACAAACTTTATAGATAGACTAATCATAATGTATCATCCATCGGATCCCAACAAACACAACACCGATTACATCAGATGAATCTCAATCATGTAAGGCAGCTCATGAGATCATTGTATTGAAGTACATGGGGAGAGAATACCAACTAGCTACAGCTAGAACCCGTAGTCCATGGGGGAACTACTCACGGAGCATGATGGAGGCGATGGCGTTGATGGAGATGGCGGGGCACTTCCCCGTCCCGGCAGGTGCCGGGACAGAGACTTCTGTCCCCGAATTGGAGTTTCGCGATGGCGGCGGCGCCCCTGGAGTCTTTCTGGAGTTTCGTCAAGTGGTACGGTGTTTTTAGGTCGAAAGGGGTTAAATAGGCGAAGAGGCGGCGTCAGAGGGGCACCAGGGTGGCCTCCTCATAGGGGGGCGCGGCCTGGGGCTAGCCCGCGCGGCCCACCCTCCTGGTGGCCCCCTGGCTCTCCTCCGACTCTTCTTCGGTGTTCTGGATGCTTCCGGGAAAAATAAGATCTTTGGCGTTGATTTCGTCCAATTCCGAGAATATTGCCCGAACAGCCTTTCTGGAACCAAAACAGCAGAAAACAGGAACTGGCACTGTGGCATCTTGTTAATAGGTTAGTTCCGGAAAACGCATAAAAACATCATAAAGTGCAAGAAAAACATGTAAGTATTGTCATAAAACAAGCATGGAACGACAGAAATTATGGATACGTCGGGGACGTATCAGCATCCCCAAGCTTAGTTCCTGCTCGTCCCGAGCAGGTAAACGATAAAAATAATAATTTCTGTAGTGACATGCTACTTACATAACCTTGATCATACTATTACAAAGCATATGAAATGAATGAAGTGACTCAAGGCAATGATCTATAGTTGCTAACAAATAGATAACATATAGCAAAACTTTTCATGGAGAGTACTTTCAAGACAAGCATCAAATGTCTTGCATAAGAGTTAACTCATAAAGCAATAAATTCAAAGTAAAGGCATCGAAGCAACACAAAGGAGGATATAAGTTTCAGCGGTTGCTTTCAACTTTCAACATGTATATCTCATGGATATTGTCAACATAGAGTAATATGATGAATGCAAATATGCAAGTATGTAAGAATCAATGCACAGTTGACACAAGTGTTTGCTTCTAAGGTGGAAGGAATTAGGTAACTGACTCAACATAAAAGTAAAAGAATGGCCCTTCTACGAGGGAAGCATTGATTGCTATATTTGTGCTAGAGCTTTGGTTTTGAAAACATATAGAGAGCATAAAAGTAAAATTTTGAGAGGTGTTTGTTGTTGTCAACGAATGGTAGTGGGTACACTAACTACCTCATCAACCAGACTTTCAAGAGCGGCTCCCATGAAGGACGTT
Source organism: Lolium multiflorum (assembly GCA_030979885.1). Classification (NCBI taxonomy): domain Eukaryota; kingdom Viridiplantae; phylum Streptophyta; class Magnoliopsida; order Poales; family Poaceae; genus Lolium; species Lolium multiflorum. The sequence goes on along the minus strand of CM061748.1, from coordinate 202,843,434 downwards.
ATCTCTACCAGCAAGGTAGATCATCCCTCTTCTCTTTTGTTTACACATGTACTTTAGTTTAGTTTTTTATTTATTTATGGATGACACTCCTCCCAACCTTTTGCTTACACAAGCCATGGCTAACCGAATCCTCGGGTGCCTTCCAACATTCACATACCATGGAGGAGTGTCTATTTGCAAAATTAAGTTGCTTACTGATGAATCAGAGCAAAACATGTGAAGAGAATTATTAATGAAAGTTAATTAATTGGGGCTGGGAACCCCATTGCCAGCTCTTTTTGCAAAATTATTGGATAAGCGGATGTGCCACTAGTCCATTGTGAAAGTCTGTCAAAAGTAAATGACAAGGTTGAAAGCTAAACACCACATACTTCCTCATGAGCTATGAAACATTAACACAAATTGAGAAGCATTTTGAATTATTTAAAGGTAGCACTCAAGCAATTTACTTTGGAATGGCAGGAAATACCACATAGTAGGTAGGTATGGTGGACACAAATGGCATAGGTTTTGGCTCAAGGTTTTTGGATGCACGAGAAGTATTCCCTCTCAGTACAAGGTTTAGGCTAGCAAGGTTGTTTGAAGCAAACACAAGTATGAACCGGTACAGCAAAACTTACATAAGAACATATTGCAAGCATTATAATACTCTACACTGTCTTCCTTGTTGCTCAAACACTTTTACCAGAAAATATCTAGACCTTAAGAGAGATCAATTATGCAAACCAATTTTAACAAGCTTTACGGTAGTTCTCCACTAATAGGTTTAAACTACATGAAAAAACTTAATCATGATCTACTTGAGAGCTCAAAACAATTGCCAAGTGTCAAATTATCCAAGACATATGAGGCATTTTCTTTTCCCAACCAAATAAAGATAAATATTGTAGCTTCCAACTTTTATTCATTGAACATTAAAAGTAAAACGAAGAACAAGTGTTCATATGAAAAAGCGGAGCGTGTCTCTCTCCCAAACAAGGATTGCTAGGATCCATCTTTATTCAAACACAAACAAAAATAAAAACACACAGACGCTCCAAGTAAAGCACATATGATGTGACCGAATAAAAATATAGTTTCAATAGAAGAAACCTGATAAGTTGATGAAGAAGGGGATGCCTTGGGCATCCCCAAGCTTAGACGCTTGAGTCTTCTTGAAATATGCAGGGATGAACCACGGGGCATCCCCAAGCTTAGACTTTTCACTCTTCTTGATCATATATCATCCTCCTCTCTTGACCCTTGAAAACTTCCTTCACACCAAACTTCTCATAAACTTCATTAGAGGGGTTAGTACTCAAAAAAACTTGAATCCACCTTGGTCCTGTAGTGACACATTGCAAGAACTCAATAAAACATTAGCTACAGCTCTCCACGTCTAGAAAGCCTCACTTAAAGTCCACAAGAGACAATGCAAAAAACAGAGACAGAATCTGCCAAAACAGAACAGCCAGTAAACACGAATTTTAATAAAATACTTCCGTTGCTCAAATCAGAAAACTCAAAACTAATGAAAGTTGCGTACATATCTGAGGATCACGCACGTAAATTGGCATAATTTTCTGAGTTTCCTACAGAGAATTAGACCCAGATTCGTGACAGATAGAAATCTGTTTCTGCGCAGAAATCCAAATCTAGTATCAACCTTCGATTAGAGGCTTCACTTGGCACAACAAAACACAAAACTAAGATAAGGAGAGGTTGCTACAGTAGTAAACAACTTCCAAGACACAAATATAAAACAAATTACTGTAGCAAAATAACACATGGGTTATCTCCCAAGAAGTTCTTTTCTTTATAGCCATTAAGATGGGCTCAGCAGTTTTAAATGATGCACTCGCAAGAAATAGTATTTGAAGCAAAAGAGAGCATCAAAAAGCAAATTCAAAACACATTTAAGTCTAACCCACTTCCTATGCATAGGAATCTTGTACACAAATAAATTCATGAAGAACAAAGTGATAAGCATAAGAAGATAAAACAAGAGTAACTTCAAAATTTTAAGCATATAGAGAGGTGTTTTAGCACCATGAAAATTTCTACTACCATATTTTCCTCTCTCATAATAATTTTCAGTAGCTTCATGAATAAACTCAACAATATAACTATCACATGCAGCATACCTTTCATGATCCACAAACATATAGTTTTTATCAATCTCAAGAATAGTGGAATTAAAACTTTCAAACTTACTTTTATTAATAATATAACAAGGTAGGTGATCAATCTCAATAGATATGGGACTCATAGAATAAGTCAAGAACTCTCCAATCCCATTTTCATTAGTAGTACAATTAATATTATCAAGTAACATAGGACCATCATCTAGAGCTTTATCATAAACATTTGCCAAGCAAAATTCTTTAGTACCATGCATTTCGACATCAGGCACAAACAAAGCATTATCATAAGATTTATCAAAGTAGCATGGATTATCATATATAACAGTAGCATAATTATTCTCACAAGTTTTACTTATAGGAAATATTTCAAGAGAATCCACAGGAACATAACATTCAACCTCTTTCGGTAAGCATGGAGGACAATCAAATAATGTAAGAGATAAAGAGTTACTCTCATTAGAAGGTTGGCATGGGTAGCTAATCCATTCTTCCTCCTTTTGTTCATCACTCTCCTCTTCTTTTTCATCCAATGAGCTTTCAGGTTCATCAATTTCCTCCTCTTTTTCATCCAATGAGCTTTCAGGTTCATCAATTTCTTCTTCCACCGGTTCCTGCAAATTGTGAGTGCATTCTTGTGCATTAATGTGTCTCTCTTTATAATCAAGGATATACGGATTCCTACTGTAGCATTCTATACAAGAATTAAGGATAGTAGAGACATAATCTTTAAGGTCCTTACAAATAGCACAAGTTTCATAATTCTCAACCATGAAGGATTCTATCTCGGAGGCTCCCATAAATAAGACAAATTGTTCTACCTCTTCGAACCCATAATGAATATAGCAATTCCGATTATAGTTCTTAATTAAAAATTCCTCACTAAAGCCACATTGAAATTTAAGATGTTTAGTATCCTGTTGAGAGCAACAGTTTATATCATGGCGTCTAAGCAAGATTTTAGCCATTGTATTCAATTTTTCTATCATAGCACTCATTATTTTACCAGTTCTTGATTCTCTATAATTATTATAACATTCTATAAGCTCCAAGTAGTTTGTTGGTTCTCCCATAACAGCAGTTTTTAATTTTTAGATTTTTCAAATTTTTATGGATTTTTGGGTATATATAAAACAAGACAAAAAGAAACTAAGCAAAAGTAAACTAAGCAAAGTAAAACTAGACAGAAATAAACTAAGCACAAATAAACTAGACAGAAATAAACTAGCAAGACAAAATAAAATAAAAGCAGAGAGAGAGGTAGAGTGTACTCCCCAGGTGAACTTATGAGTAGAGCTATGCCTCCCCGGCAACGGCGCCAGAAAATAGTCTTGATGACCCACAAGTATAGGGGATCGCAACAGTCTTCGAGGGAAGTAAAACCCAAATTTATTGATTCGACACAAGGGGAGGTAAAGAATACTTATAAGCCTTAACAACTGAGTTGTCAATTCAGCTGCACCTGGAAAAGCACTAGTAACAGGGGTGATGTGAAAGTAGCAGTGATATGAGAGCAATAGTAACAGTAACACAGCAGCAGTAGTAGTAATATGAGAGCAATGGTACCAGAAAATAGTTGACATGTAGAACGAGTATATGATGATGAAAGATGGACCGGGGTTCCCAGCTATCTACACTAGTGGCAACTCTCCAATAACAAGTGTTGGGTGAACAAATTATAGTTGGGCAATTGATAGGATTGATAAGGCATTAAGAAAGAACATCAATTCATTAATCATGTAGGCATGTTTTCCATATTTAGTCGTACGTGCTCGCAATGAGAAACTTGCACAACATCTATTGTCCTACCAGCCGGTGGCAGCCGGGCCTCAAGGGAAACTACTGGATATTAAGGTACTCCTTTTAATAGAGCACCGGAGCAAAGCATTAACACTCCGTGAAAACATGTGTCCCTCACATCACCGCCATCCCCTCCGGTTGTCCCGATTTCTGTCACTTCGGGGCCATTGGTTCCGGACAGTGACATGTGCATACAACTTGTAGATACAATCTAAGCAATAATTATAGAGCTCAAATCTAAGATCATGCCACTCGGGCCCTAGTGACAAGCATTAAGCATAACAAGATTGCAGCAACAATAACTTCACAAACTTTATAGATAGACTAATCATAATGTATCATCCATCGGATCCCAACAAACACAACACCGATTACATCAGATGAATCTCAATCATGTAAGGCAGCTCATGAGATCATTGTATTGAAGTACATGGGGAGAGAATACCAACTAGCTACAGCTAGAACCCGTAGTCCATGGGGGAACTACTCACGGAGCATGATGGAGGCGATGGCGTTGATGGAGATGGCTTCCGGGGCACTTCCCCGTCCCGGCAGGGTGCCGGGACAGAGACTTCGTCCCCGAATTGGAGTTTCGCGATGGCGGCGCGCCCCGGAGTCTTTCTGGAGTTTCGTCAAGTGGTACGGTGTTTTTAGGTCGAAAGGGGTTAAATAGGCGAAGAGGCGGTCGAGGGCACCAGGGTGGCCTCCTCATAGGGGCGCGGCTGGGGCTAGCCCGCGCGGCCCACCCTCCCGGTGGCCCCCTGGCTCTCCTCCGACTTCTTCGGTGTTCTGGATGCTTCCGGAAAAATAAGATCTTTGGCGTTGATTTCGTCCAATTCCGAGAATATTGCCCGAACAGCCTTTCTGGAACCAAAACAGCAGAAAACAGGAACTGGCACTATGGCATCTTGTTAATAGGTTAGTTCCGAAAACGCATAAAAACATCATAAAGTGCAAGCAAAACATGTAAGTATTGTCATAAAACAAGCATGGAACGACAGAAATTATGGATACGTCAGGGACGTATCAATGATCTCCATCATCGTCGGCGTAGCACCAAGGTCAATGGTGCCGTCTTCATGATTGTCCTCCATGTAGCAACTATTACAACTACTTTGAAATACTACTCAACATGAAATTTAAAGACAACCATAAGGCTCCTGCCGGTTGCCACAATACAATAATGATCATCTCATACATATACATCATCACATTATGGCCATATCACATCACCAAACCCTGCAAAAACAAGTTAGACGCCTCTAATTGGTTTGCATATTTTACGTGGTTTAGGGTTTTCGATAAGATCCAATCTACCTACGAACATGAACCACAACGGTGATACTAATGTTGTCAATAGAAAGAGTAAATTGGATCTTCACTATAGTGGGAGAGACAGACACCCGCAAAGCCACTTATGCAATACAAGTTGCATGTCGAACGTGGGGCAAGTCTCATGAACGCGGTCATGTAAAGTTAGCCCGAGCCGCTTCATCCCACTATGCCGCAAGATGCAAAGTACACGAACTAAAGACAACAAAAGCATCAACGCCCACAAAACAATTGTGTTCTACTCGTGCAACCAATCTATGCATAGACACGGCTCTGATACCACTGATGGGATTCGTAGCATAGAAAACAAAAAATTTCCTACCGCAAGAACGAAAACCAAGCCAAGATCTAATCTAGTAGACGGTAGCAACGAGGAGATGATGAGACTAACCCTCGAAGATTCGCAAAGCTTAACGAGATTAGATCTCGGGGTGGATGTAGACGATCACTTGCCGCTTGCAAAAGCGCGTAGAAGATCTTGATCTCGACGGTGCCACAATCGGGCAGCACCTCCGTACTCGGTCACACGTTCGGTGTTGATGAAGACGACGTCCTTCTCCCCGTTCCAGCGGGCAGCGGAAGTAGTAGATCCTCCTCGGAATCCCGGCAGCACGACGGCGTGGTGACGGTGGTGGTGGAGATCTCCGGCAGGGCTTCGCCGCAAGCGCTGCGGGAGAAGAAGGAGGAGGGAATAGCTAGGGTTTGGGCGCAGGGTGGTGCTGCGACTTGGGGAGCTAGGGCTGCGACTTGTGGTGCCCTTGGGGTGCCCCTTGGCCTCTTTAAATAGGTGGCCAAGCCCCTTGGGTCGTCCAAAAACCTGCCCCCAAGTTTGACTGAGTTCCGATAGGTTTCCGGTTCCGAAAACCTAGTCCTACTCGGACTCTTTTGCCAATTCCGAAATTGCATTAAGGAAAGACTCCTTTTCCCTTAAGGCAACGTGGTTGCACCTATTATGGAACCCTCCGGACTTCCTTAGACATCCCGGGTCGTCCCGGACACTTCCGGAACCTTCCATAATATTCCGGACTATTCCGGTCCTTCCAGAACCTTCTAGAAGCTCCGGTCAAAACACCGGACTTTTTCCGAACCCCGGAAAATGACTTCCCATATATGAATCTTATTCTTCGGACCATTCCGAACCTCCTCGTGATGTCTCGGATCCCATCCGAGACTCCGAACAACATTCGAGCTCCATTCCATATTCCATATCTACTTAAAACGACATCAAACCTTAAGTGTGTCACCCTACGGTTCGCGAACTATGCAGACATGGTTGAGACTTCTCTCCGACCAATAACCAATAGCGGGATCTGGAGATCCATAATGGCTCCCACATATTCAACGATGACTTAGTGATCGAATGAACCATTTACATACGATACCGATTCCCTTTGTCTCACGATATATTACTTGTCCGAGGTTTGATCATCGGTATCACGATACCTTGTTCAACCTCGTCTCCTGACAAGTACTCTTTACTCGTAACGTGGTATGTGGTCTCTTATGAACCATTCATATGCTTGCAAGCTAATTAGACGACATTCCACCGAGAGGGCCCAGAGTATATCTATCCGTCATCGGGATGGACAAATCCCACTGTTGATCCATATGCCTCAAGCTTATACTTTCCGGATACCTAATCCCACCTTTATAACCACCCATTTACGCAGTGGCGTTTGATGTAATCAAAGTACCCTTCCGGCATAACTGATTTATATGATCTCATGGTCGAAAGGACTTGGTAACTATGTATCGAAAGCTTATAGCAAATGAACTTAATGACGTGATCTTATGCTACGCTTAATTGGGTGTGTCCATTACATCATTCACATAATGATATAACCTTGTCATTAATGTCGTGGTATCGTCATGACATATGCCATAGGGTGGCTAATCGATGTGGTTCCTTGTGGTCTCACGGCGGTATCCGGATGCGGGTATGGGCACGAGCGACACGGCGACGTACCCAGGTTCGAGGCCCTCCGATGGAGGTAACACCTCTACTCCTGCTATGAGTGTATATGATGTGTAACACAGTACAATGGTGCTCCTTGAGCTGTATATCCGGCTGCTCCTGGGAGGCTAAGGTAGACGAAGGTCTCTCTCACAGGGCAGCTCTAAGACTAGTGAATGAGAACTGATCGATCGTCCCCCGCACGAGGGGGTAGCCCGGCTTATATAGGCACCGGTACTTTACATATAAGTCCCTATAGTCTAGTGGCCGGCATGGCCGGCTTCGGCTCCCGTCCCTTCCCGAGGCGCTGACATCAGGGAGCCGTTGAGCGTAGTGGCACGTCCCATCCGCCTGCTCAGGTCAGCGGCGTGGCGAGGTGCTGTCGTTGTCGCCATCATGCTCTGTAGCGCGTACGGTCCGACGTACGCCATGATGGCCTGTCTGGCGCGTGGCACTGCTGCTCTACAGTGCCCCGCGCTTTACGGGAGATGAGGTCAGCGTGGACCTTTGAACCCGGATCACCTACCCAGTTCCTTCCGGTGCAAGACTCGCCAGCCTCGAGTCGGTCTGAGGTACAAACCCCAGTCGGATATGGCTTGTAGAAGCCGGCCCAGCTACAGCGTTGAAGGCCGCAGCCAGGCCGACTAGGACTTAGAGCCAGCCGGCTCCCGAGGCAGCCGGCCACGGCTCCAGCCGGCTGCTCCTCAGCCGGCCTTTGCCGCGAGCCGGCCGTCCTCAAGCCGGCCGCTCCGCGTCCATTGCCCTACCCGGGGTCTTCCCCCCGACATTAGCCCCCGAAGCTGGCAAGGTCCTGCGTTAAGAAGGACCTAGGCAGGTTTCCCTGGCTTCTATATATCTCTCGCTTGTTTCCGGCGGCTCCCGGAGGGGCCAGCTGAGAATTTTCATTCAGCCGGCTGCGCCCTCGTCCGGCTCGCCCCGTCCGGCTTCCTCCAGCCGGACGCCTTTTTTGCTCCTGTTGTTTTCACTTTTTCTTAAGTGTTGATGATGCTTCCGGCTTGTTGCCAGAATTTGGGGCCGGGTCGATTTTATCGTCCGGCTCCGGCTCGGGCGCACCGGCAACTCCGCCGCCTCGAGTCCCGCGCCCGACTTGACCGTTCTGACGGCTTCGCGTGGCCGTTTCGTATGGTCACATCGATGTCTCCTCCGGATCCGGTGCGGTCGTGGGGAAGTGTCGCGACGGTTTCTGGTAACCGCAGCGGTCGTGGGGGCAGTTATGGCCGCAGTAAATCCCGACGTGGCCCACGATCGCCACGTGGCCACGCAACCGGCGCGCCGGGCGGCTATAAATGCCCCCGAACGGTACCGAGGCGCCCTTCTTCTTCCTCGCGCTCTCACTCCACTTCTCTTTGCTCAAGCGCCCTCGCACGCCATCATCTCTTCCCGGCGACCTCCTGGCGAACTCTGGTGATCCTTCGCGGCCGGAACTCTCCGCCGTTCGGCAGCCGCCCGCACGCCTAGCCGGCGCCACGGGGCCTCGCGGCTCGACGCTGCGCTCGTCGCCGCCGCGCTCTCCTCCGGTGAGAAGCGGTTCTTCCTCGCCCTTTGATCTCTCCTGGTCTTCTTCCACCTCTTCTTCGACGATGGCCTCCGCCAGCGGGTCCTGGAGGGGCTCGTATATGCACGACGACGACATCGAGCGGCTGGTGCGCCTCCGCCGGATCCCTCGGGAGGTGATCACGAGGACGCCCGGCGAGGAGGTGGAGCCCAAGCCGGAGCCCGGCGAGCGCGTCGTCTTCGGCGCGCACCTTGACCGCGGGCTAGGTCCGCCGCTTCGGCCTTCTTCCGCCTGGATTTCTTCGGCTTGCAGCCTCACCACTTGCCGGCCAACGCCTGCGTCCTTCTCAGCTGCTACGTGGCCTTCATGGAGGGCTACGCCGGCTTGTGGCCGGACGTCGACTTCTGGAGCCGGCTCTTCTACCTCAAGTCGCAAATGACTGAGGGCCGCCTGAGGACCTGCGGCGCGCCTCCATCTATCCCCGCGCCGGCTCGCTCTTCCCGAAGATTCCGACTGTCGACTCGGTGAAGAACTGGCAGATGTCGTTCTTCTACGTGAAGAACGCCAACCCAGCCTTCGACCGGATCAACCTGCCGGAGTACAATCCGGCTCCTCCGACCACCCGGCTCAACTGGGGTCACAACGCCAAGTCGGCGGATCCGGACGCGGAGGTCAACCTCCTCTGGGATTTCTTGGGGGAGTGCGTCAACTGGGGGCCGGCTGAGCGCCGAGGACCTCCTCTGCACTTACATGGAGCGCCGGGTGCTACCACTCCAGGGCCGCGTCCACAAGATCGGGCTTATGTCCGGCCGGCTGGATCCGACCCGGACGTCGAAGGTGGCGCTCACCAAGGCCCAAGTTGCTCACCGGGTGAACAACATCACCAAGGCCAACATGCCGGAAGCCTGGGAGTGGGGGCTGCCGCCTTACGACCGGGCCGCGCCGCCTGAGCGGGTAAGTTGATGTTTTGGCTTGCACTTTTCGACTTGCGGCTGCGTGGCCCACTTGTTATTCATCTGTTCTTGTTTTCCAGATTTTCCCCCGCCAAGAGATCGAGGACGGCGACTTGGCGCACAAGATCTGGACGTCGGATCTCGTAGATCCGGCTGACCAAGCCGGCGACCAAGCCGGCGACGATGATCTGCCGGTGCCCTGACCACCCGCCGAAGGGGCGGACAGCCGCCTCGCCGGAGCAGCGGGAGGAGGAGGAGGAGGTGGAGCCGGCCACGTGGACCGGGACCGATCCGGCGGTGCTCTGCGCACGAGGCCGCCTGCCGCCTCGGCGACTTCCGCGCCGAAGAAGAAGAAGCGGGCCGCCGGCGGGAGCACGGCCAGGCTGGAGGGCCAGGCCAAGAGACAGCGCCAGCAAGGGCCCAAGAAGGTCCCGGAGATGGCCGGGTAAGTCCTTTTTTTCTTCATTGTTTGATTCCTTTTCTTTCCTTACTTTGCACTTAACTTCCTTCGTTTGTTTGACTAGGGCCGCCATAAAGTTCACCCAGGGCGGTGCCTCTGGGCCGGCTGCTCGTGCTGCGCCGCCGCCCGTCGGCAGAGGGAGCCGACGCCGCCGCCTTCGACACTTGCGCGCGCGCCGCCCGTTGTCGTCGTGCCGCCCGTGGTTACGCCGCCCGCCGCGGGGCGTTCTTCGCTGCGCTCCCGCGCCGGGCCGGGCGCCAGTGGCGAGTCGGCCCAGGCCCACTCTTGGCGACCTGTTTCCACACCGCGCGCCGCTGTTGGGGCCGGCGGCTGGAGCTGGCCGAGGTGTGCCACCAGCGGCAGAGCTGGAGCCGGAGCTGCGCCGCCTGAGGAGCCGGAGGTGGTTCCCACCGGGCCAGCCGCGCCGCCTCCGGCTTCGGAGCCGCCGAGGACGGAGCCGCAGCGGGAGGAGCCGGCGCGCGCTAAGGACGCCGACTCCCGGGCGTTGGTGAGGTCGAAGGGCCCGGCGGTGTCGCCCACTAGCCTTCACGTGGCCAAGGGTGCCCGGCTGGCGAGAGTGCCGTCCGCCTCGGACTCCAGCTTCGGCTCGGCTGGCACCATGGAGAAGGCCTGGCACCAGGCGGACTCCTGCGAGATAATCAGCCGGGAGGGGCAGCCTGGCACGGCGCCCCTGAAGATGCTTTTCTCTGGCTACCGAGCCAGCTTGAAGAACAAAACCGCCGAGGTTACGGCCAGCTGTCGACGCTGGAGGATGCTGACAAGGTAGGTGGCTTCTCAGCTTATTTTCTGTGATTTTGTTGTTATCCTGGTAGCCCTCCGAGGCATGGGCCGGCTGCTCGGAGCCGGCCCAGGTTTCGCCTAAACGGTTCTCTTTTTCAGGTGGTCGACGAGCGTCGCACCGCCTTGTACAACAAGGTGGTGACCAGCTACCACAAGGCTAAGATTGAGCGAGCCACCTTGGCTCGCGAGCTGGAAGCCGTCAAGGGTAAGCTCTTGCTTCTTCGGCTCGATGTCTTCTTTCTTTTGTTTTTGTTGGCTGACATTTCTTTCCGGCTGCCTCGCAGTTGAGGCCGCCAAGGTCCCGCAGCTGGAATCGGATCTCCGGGTTGCTCGCGCCGTGCGCCGAGAGCGAGGAGGCGGGCCGCCTGCAGCCGCTAAGCTCAAGGTGGCCGACGGGGAGTTGACGCGGCTGCGCGCGCTGGAGAAGAACCATCTCGCTGAGCTTGCTTCCCTTAGGACGGCAGAGAAGGAGAAGGTGGAGGATCTGAGCCGGCGGCTGACCGAGGTGGAGAAGCAGCGGCTTGAGAAGGAGGTCACCGCCAAGTCCACGGAGCTGACGGCTACTGCCAAGCACTGGACGGACCTGATTGGCGCGATTGATCGTGGCTTCTCGGGTGAGTGTTTCTATGTTCCTTTCCCTTTGCCGCTGCTGGTCTGCCAGCCACCTTGGTGGCGGCAGAAATTTATCTTTTTCGCTATCTCCATCTTCGGGCTGGGGGCAGTCGGCTCGTGCCGCCGCCCGTCTTTTTCTTTTATCCTTCGAAATCTCCATCTTCGGGCTGGGGGCCGGCTCGTGCGGCTGCCGCCACCTTACTTTAGAGCTTCGGAATCTCCATCTTCGGGCTGGGGGCAGCGGCTTGTGCCGGCTACCGCGTCTTTTTCTTTTATCCTTCGAATTCCATCTTCGGGCTGGGGGCAGTCGGCTCGTGCCGGCTGCCGCCGGGTCCTACTTTAGAGCTTCGGAATCTCCATCTTCGGGCTGGGGCTCGTGCTGGCCGCCGCCGCCTTACTTTAGGACTTCGAAAATGCTTCACTTATTTCGGCTTTGACGACTTCCGACATGCTCCTTCTTGCAGCGGCCTTCCCGAAACGCAGGCTGCGGCCTTGGCAGCCGTTGGCGATGCGCGCGAGGCCAGGGGGCGGGCGACTGGCGAGGGCAGCTCGGAGTGCTTCACCATGGAGGACTACATGTCGTCCCTGGCTGCCCGCGTCGAGCCCGTCACCAAGTTTGGCTGGGAGCTCCGGAAGGCGGCTGAGGAGCTGGTCCCGATGCTGTGGCCCGGCGAGGCGGCGCCGCAAGACATCTCCAGCCTCACCTCTTTGATCGAGCAGGCGCCGGATCGCTTCATCGACTGGAAGGGGTCTGCCACGCGCGCTGGCGCCGACATGGCGCTGTCTTTTGTCCTCTCCTGGTACAACGAGGTGGACCTGGGGCAGCTCGAGTATCGGCGAGCCGGCGTGGAAGAGGGGCTCTCGGCCGAACAGAAGGCCGCCCGGCTTGCCCGAGCCAGCGCCATCGCCGACTTCGTCGACAAACGCCTCATCGCGGATCCGAACCCTCACTCTGATGAGGAGGAGGAGCTTGAAGACGAAGGGATCGAGATGGATTCTCCGCCACCTGCTATTGATCCGGCTGGTCCTGCTCCAGCCGGTGCCTAGACTTTCCTGTTCATGTGATTTCGCTTTTGCCAAGACAAATTATTAAATCCCCGGAATGCCGGGTGCCTATGTAAAGACAATATTATCGTCTTTTTATTATGATGCACTTTAGTGTGTTTGTTAATCATTTGTGTGCCGGCTTGCTTTCTTCCGACTTGTTCGCTTTTTCCCATCCGCCCCACTCTTTGGCTGTGCCCTTGCCGGTCGTACGTCCGACTTGCGGTCCGTCGCCGGATCAAGAGCGTGCCGCTGGGTGAGGCCGATAGTATTTCAGTCGAACGAGTCGATTTCGGCAGTCCGACACTTTTATGAAAAGTTGCAAGTCAACTCGCTTTTACTCTTTCCTTAGTCGTTTTTCGCGTGTTGGTTCCCTAGGCCTTACTCCCGCCAGCCGGACAGCCGGGTTGCGGTCTGTAGCTGGTCGGAAGCCGGCTGTCGGAAATCGGATCACGTTACTAAGCCGTCGCGTGAAAGGGTTCAAGCCAATTGGCGAAACGAAGTAGAGTGCGCGAAAAACTTGTCGGAAACGGCGCTCTTGGCGCATGCTTTTTCATAGCTTACAAAAGGGGTACAAGGGATACATACATTCCTGCTCTCAAGTGTAAAATGGTCGAAGCAACCTGACATTCCAGGGACGTTTTGTCTCCTCGTCAGTTTTGCTCGCCTTGTTCTTTTTGGCCTCTTGGGCATCTATGAGATAGTAGGAATCATTGCCTACTGCCTTGCTCACGATGAAGGGACCCTCCCATGGGGATGCTAGTTTATGTTGTCCGGCTGTCCGTTGGATCAGCCGGAGCACTAGGTCTCCTTCTCGGAATGCTAAGGACTTGACCTTCCGGCTGTGATAGCGACGGAGGCTTTGCTGGTATACGGTGGACCTGGATTCGGCCATCAGCCGGACCTCTTCAACCAGGTCGACTCCATCTTCGCGAGCTTCTTTGGCTTCGGCTTCTGTGTATAGCTTGATCCTTGGCGCGTCGTGCTCGATGTCAGTCGGCAGGACGGCTTCGGCCCCGTATACGAGGAAGAAGGGTGTGAAGCCGACTGAGCGGTTTGGCGTTGTGCGCAGGCTCCATAGCACGCTGGGCAGCTCTTCAATCCAGCAGCCGGCTGAGCGCTCAAGCGGCTCCACCAGCCGGGGCCGGATGCCGGCTAGGATCAAGCCATTTGCCTTCTCCACTTGGCCGTTGGTCTCCGGGTGTGCTACGGATGATAGGTCCATTCGGATCCCCATCTCCCCGCAGTAGCGCTTGAAAATGCCTTCGGCGAAGTTGCTGCCGTTGTCGGTGATGATGCTATGCGGGTAGCCGTATCTCGCGATTATCTCCTTGAGGAATGTGACGGCTGTGGAGCCATCCAGCTTCTTGATCGGCTTGGCTTCGATCCACTTAGTGAATTTATCAATCATCACCAAGAGATGTGTCATGCCGCCTCGGGCTGTCTTGAATGGGCCCACCATATCCAAGCCCCATACGGCAAACGGCCAGGTAATGGGGATGGTTTTTAGGGCGGAAGCCGGCGTTTGCCTCTGTTTTGCGAAGCGCTGGCAGCCGTTGCACTTCTTCACCAAGTCTTCTGCGTCTCTGAGCGCAGTCGGCCAGTAAAAACCGTGCCGGAAGGCTTTGGCCACTATGGCTCTGGAGGAGGCGTGATGGCCGCACTCTCCCTGGTGGATTTCCCGTAGGAGTTCAATCCCTTCAGCCGGCTCGACGCACCGCTGGAACACCCCACTTACGCTGCGTTTGTACAGCTCGTGGTTGATGATTGTATAGGCCTTGGCCCTTCTCTCAATCTGCCTGGCTTGAACCCTGTCATTGGGCAGCACACCATCGGTGAGGTAGGAGAGGAATTCTTGTGCCCATGATGGTACGCATTTTATTTCAAACACGCTAACCACCAAGGCCTCCATCTTCGGAGCTTCCGGTTTCGACTGCGTGGTCGCCGGGTTCGGCTGTGAAGCCGGCGGGTTTGGCTGAGAAGCCCCCGAGTTTGGCTGAGAAGCCCCCGCGTTGGACCGATAAGCCCCCGGGTTCGGCTGAGAAGCCGGCGGGTTTGGCTGATGAGCCCCCGACTTGGGCAATGAAGCCCCCGGGTTCGGCTGAGAAGCCCCCGGGTCAGCCGGCACGAATATGGAATCCGAGTCCGGTGACGGTATGATGGACGGTTTCTTGAGAATCGCCAGGGCAACGCCCGGCGGAATGGCTTGCCGGGTCGAGCCAATCTTGGATAGGGCATCTGCCGCCTCATTGTTTGCTCGTGGCACATGGTGGAATTCACAGCCATCGAAGAAGCCGGATAGCTGCTGGACGTGGAAGCGGTATGAGGCCATGTTGGCGTCCTTCGCGTCCCAGTCGCCCGATGCTTGCTGTATAACCAAGTCGGAGTCGCCGAAGCAGAGGATGCGACGCACGCCAATCTCCTTGGCCAGCTTCAGCCCATGGATGAGCGCTTCATACTCCGCCACGTTGTTGGATGCGGCGAAGTGGATCTGCAGGACATAGTCCAGCCGATCTCCCTTGGGGGAAGTGACGACGATGCCGGCTCCCAAGCCGTTTCGCATCTTCGAGCCGTCGAAGTGCAGCTTCCAGTGCGTGGAGTCAGGCACAGGCGGCAGGTATTGCATCTCGGCCCAGTCGACGAAGAAGTCCGCGAGGATCTGCGACTTGATGGCCGTGCGCGGCTCGTAGATGATGGTGTGGGCGGCTAGCTCCAGGGCCCACTTGGCGACCCGGCCGTTGGCGTCTTTGCTGCCAATGATTTCCGCCAAGGGTGCTGTGGCCACCACCTTGATGGGATGCTCCTGGAAGTAGTGCTTGAGCTTCTTGGCCGCCATGTACACGCCGTAGGTGACCTTCTGGTAGTGGGGGTAGTTTTGCTTTGACTGGGACAGCACCTCGCTGAGGTAGTAGACTGGGCGCTGGACCGACTGCTCCTTGCCGGCCTCTTTGCGCTCCACCACCAGGACGACGCTAACCACACGATTGGTGGCAGCGATGTACAACAGCATCGGCTCCATCGAAGCCGGCGATGCGAGGATGGGCGCGGTCGAAAGCACGCGCTTTAAGTCACGGAAGGCTTCATCCGCCTGCGGTGACCAGACGAATTTGTCCGATTTCTTCAGCAGCTGGTACATGGGCAGTGCCTTCTCCCCCAGCCGGCTGACGAAGCGGCTCAAGGAGGCCAGGCATCCGGTGAACTTCTGGACGTCCTTGAGGCACTGCGGCAGCTCCATCTTCTCAATGGCACTGATCTTCTCCGGGTTGGCTTCGATTCCTCGCTGAGAAACGAGGTAGCCCAGGAGTTGGCCGGCTGGCACGCCGAACGTGCACTTGGCCGGGTTGAGCTTCATCCGGAATCTTCGCAGATTGGTGAAGGTTTCTCTCAAGTCATCAAGGAGGGTAGGCATCTCCTTGGTTTTTACAACGACATCATCCACGTATGCGTGAACATTTCTGCCGATTTGATCCTGCAAACACTTTTGCATGCACCTTTGGTAGGTGGCGCCTGCATTTTTCAAGCCGAATGGCATAGTCGTGTAGCAGTAAGCCCCATACGGGGTAATGAACGAAGTCTTTATTTGATCAGCCGGATTCAAAGGAATCTGGTGGTAGCCTGAGTAGGCATCTAGAAAAGACAACAGTTCACAGCCGGCAGTCGAGTCTATGACTTGATCTATGCGCGGCAGGGGGAAGGGGTCCTTCGGGCACGCCTTGTTGAGGCTGGTGTAGTCGATACACATGCGCCAGGAGCCGTTCTTCTTCAAAACCAGGACCGGGTTCGCCAACCAGTCCGGGTGCAGTACTTCCATGATGAAGCCGGCAGCTAGGAGCCGGGCGATTTCTTCACCGATGGCCTTCCTTCGTTCTTCGGCGAAGCGCCTGAGAGGCTGCTTCACCGGCTTGGCTTCAGGCCTGACGTGGAGGTGGTGCTCAGCCAACTCCCTCGGCACACCCGACATGTCCCTTGGAGACCATGCGAAGATGTCCCGATTCTCACGGAGGAAGCTGGTGAGCTCGCTTTCCTATTTGCTGCTCAAGCCGGCACCGATGGTGACGTACTTGTCCGGCTGGGCCGGGTCGAGCAGGATCTTCTTGGTGTTGTCGGCCGGCTGGAAGTGAGTCGTCCCAGCCGGGTTGCCCACAGCCGGCATGTCCGCCTGCGCGGCCTTGGCCAAGGCGACGGCGTCGTGGATGAGCTGCTTCTCGGTGGCGATGACCAGCGTCTGGGCCATCTTGGAGCTCTGCGTGGCGCAGTCCATGGAGCGGCGTAGTCGCCGGCTACGGTGATGACCCCTTTAGGGCCAGGTAGCTTCATCTTCAGGTACCCGTAGTGGGGCACCGCCATGAACTTGGTCAGGGCCGGCCTGCCCAGGAGCGCGTGGTAGGGACTCACGAGGTCCACCACCTCGAACTCGATGTTCTCCGTGCGGAAGTTGTCCGGCTTGCCGAACATGACCTCCAGCGTGATCCGGCCGATCGGCTGGCAGCGTGGCCTGGCACGATGCCATGGAAGACGGTGGGGGTGGGGTGCAACTCGGCCTCCTGGATGCCCAGCTTGCGGGCGGTGTCGCGGTAGAGGATGTTGATGCTGCTGCCCCCGTCGATGAGGACACGCGAGAAGCGCACGCTGCGCCGGGTTGTGCCGATGGTGGGGTCGAGGACCATGGCGTAGCTGCCCGGCTTGGCAGGACAGCCGGTGTGTCGCGGCGATCAAATGTGATGGCCTGCTCTGACCAGTTTAGGTACTGGGGGACCGGCGGCATGACCGCGTTGACTTCGAGGGAACGGCGCTGCTGGCTCGTTTTGTCCTCGGGCTCGGAGGTGAAGATGATGTAGGTGGCATCCTCAGCCAGGTACCGGCCGCCATGGTGCACTTGGTTAGCCTCGTGGTGCTCGAGGTTGTTGGCTTCTGCGCCGGCTTGGCCACCCGGCCCGCCGGCTGGTGGAGGTGGGGGTGGAGGCGGAAGGGGCTCGCCGCTCGTCAGCCGCTTCATGAAGTGGCAGTCGCGGGTGGAGTGGTTGGAGGGGTTCTTGCCGCTGTGGTACTTGCACGGCGAGTCGAGCATCTGCTCGAAGGTGTACTTCGGCTTCCAGGGCCGGTCCGTCTGCTTCTGGCGCCGGCTTCCGCCAGCCGCCGCGTGGTCCGACACGGCTGCCACGTGGGCCGAGCCGTACCGGCGGTCCGGCTGGTCGCTGTGCCTCTTGCCGCGGTAATTGTCCCGCCGGCTGCCGTGGTGGCCGCCCTCGGCCGGCTTGTGCTCGGCCGGCTTGTTGTTGTCCCGCCTGGATGGAGCCGGCGAAATCTCAGCCGGCGTGCTGCTGGCTCCTTCAGCCAGCGCGTACTTGTCTGCGATGGCCATCAAGGCAGCCATCGTCTTGGGTTCACTGCGGCGCAGCTTGTGCCACAGCATGGTGTTGGGCCGGCAGCCGGCCATGAAGAAGCCGACTGCCTGGATCTCGTGCACGCCCTCGCAGGAGTTGCGCATCTCGCACCAGCGCGTCAGGTATGCACGGTCCGTCTCGTCCGCGCCCTGCTTGCACATCTCAAGCTGTTGGGGGCGACCCGGCCGGCGGTAGGTGCCGGTGAAGTTGCTGATGAAGGCTTCCTCGAAATCGAGCCAGCCGTTGATGCTACCGGCTGGCAGGTTGTTGAGCCACGTGCGGGCGGAGCCGAGCAGCATGAGGGGGGAGTAGCGCACGGCCCAGCGCTTGTTGCCCTTGGCGATGCCGACTGCAGTGGAGTAGTCCTGCAGCCAGTCCTCCGGCTTGGCCGTGCCGTCGTACTTGGGCGTGTCGCGGGGGAGCTGGAAGCCGTCGATCATGGGCTCGTTGAGGATCCGCGGCCCGAAGCACTTGGGGCCGGCTGGCCCTTCTTCCTCCGCGATGCGGGATTCGACCAGCCGGTCGAGGCGATCTCTGGCGTCGGTTGGCTCGACGCGCGGGCCCAGCCGGGAGCGGGCCGGCTGGCGCTGGCCACTGGCCTCTGGAGCCGCGCGGTGCTTGATGGTGGATGGCCTCTCGTACTCTTCATCATCACGCCGGCTTGATGGTGGCCGGCTGCGACCGCTGTTGCCACTGGGCGGCCGGCTTGTGCGGCTGGAACTTGCGTGGGTGTTCCGGGAGTCGGCTCGCCTTGGTGCGGGGGAGGTGGACTCGGCCGTGTCCCTCGGACCGTCCCGGTCGTTGCCTGCAGCGCCACGAGCGTGAGAAGCTCTAGGGGCATGGGCGTACCTGGGGTCCTTGGTCAGCCGGTTGGCCGCCTTCAGCAGCTCAGTCACCCGCTCAGTTTGGCGGCGTAACTCTGCGCCTTCGAGGCGGTGCAGCTCTTCCGCGGCAGCTTCAGCCGCGAGCATGTTCTTGTCGGGGGTGTTGTAGATGGGTTGCTCCGCGACGGAGCCGGCGATGCTGCGCCGTCCCGGGCGATCTCTGCGCCCAGGCCGCCTCCTCTCCGGCGGATCTGGCCGGCTCGGCTTGGGTTGTCGCCGGCGGGCGTGAGGCCGTGGGCGCGGTTGAACTCGCGCTGGGTGATCTCCCACTGGCGCTTTGCAGCAGCCAGCTCTTCTGTTTGCTTGAGGAGGAGCTGGCGGTGCTCCTCCAGGTCCTTCTCGATGGTGGTGGGGTCGGCGCCAGGCGTGAGCGGAGTGCTCAGCTTTGCCCGGACTTCCTCCAGCCGGGACGGTGGTGGCGGCGCCTTTGCGCCCGAGGCGGATGCGCCGGCAGCGGCTTCGCGCTCCAGCACTGGCCCACGGATGCGCGTGGACTTGCCCCCGGCGTCGTCGCCGGTGGCCATGACCTCCTGCATGATGCAAGGGCCGGTGGTGGTGAGGCTGGCGCCGGCTCCAGGGGGAGGGCTTGCACAGCGCACGATCTCGCGCGGGTAGCGCGGTGGTGCGACGGTGGCGACGTAGACGTCGAAGCCGCCGAAGATGATGTTGCCGCCGGCAGGGAATGGCCGGTCGGCGAAGCAGCCAGCGTTGTCGCTGACGCAGTCGAGGGAGCCGAATCTCCAGACCAAGCCTGAAGCGACCCTCTCGCCGGTGGTGGTGGTGAGGCCCGTCCGGATGGAGACACCGGCCGCGGACGCTGAAGGCCCCACGGTGGGCGCCAAATGTCGTGGTATCGTCATGACATATGCCATAGGGTGGCTAATCGATGTGGTTCCTTGTGGTCTCACGGCGGTATCCGGATGCGGGTATGGGCACGAGCGACACGGCGACGTACCCAGGTTCGAGGCCCTCCGATGGAGGTAACACCTCTACTCCTGCTATGAGTGTATATGATGGGTAACACAGTACAATGGTGCTCCTTGAGCTGTATATCCGGCTGCTCCTGGGAGGCTAAGGTAGACGAAGGTCTCTCTCACAGGGCAGCTCTAAGACTAGTGAATGAGAACTGATCGATCGTCCCCCGCACGAGGGGGTAGCCCGGCTTATATAGGCACCGGTACTTTACATATAAGTCCCTATAGTCTAGTGGCCGGCATGGCCGGCTTCGGCTCCCGTCCTTCCCGAGGCGCTGACATCAGGGAGCCGTTGAGCGTAGTGGCACGTCCCATCCGCCCGCTCAGGTCAGCGGCGTGGCGAGTGTTGTCGTTGTCGCCATCATGCTCTGTAGCGCGTACGGTCCGACGTACGCCATGATGCCTGTCTGGCGCGTGGCACTGCTGCTCTACAGTGCCCCGCTTTACGGGAGATGAGGTCAGCGTGGACCTTTGAACCCGGATCACCTACCCAGTTCCTTCCTGCAAGACTCGCCAGCCTCGAGTCGGTCTGAGGTACAAACCCCAGTCGGATATGGCTTGTAGAAGCCGGCCCAGCTACAGCGTTGAAGGCCGCAGCAGGCCGACTAGGACTTAGAGCCAGCCGGCCCGAGGGCCGGCCACGGCTCGGCTGCTGCCGGCCTTTGCCGCGAGCCGGCCGTCCTCAAGCCGGCCGCTCCGCGTCCATTGCCCTACCCGGGGTCTTCCCCCCGACATTAATAACATCCAATATTCATGATCACGAAACGATGATCATCTATTAATCAACAAGCTAGTTATACAAGAGGCTTTACTAGGGACTTCTTGTTGTTTACATAACACACATGTATCAATGTTTCGGTCAATACAATTATAGCATGGTATATAAACATTTATCATAAACACAAAGATATATAATAACCAATTTATTATTGCCTCTTGGGCATATCTCCAACACCTCTCTCATAATAACTTTCAGTAGCAACATGAGCAAACACAACAATATAACTATCACATAAAGCATTCTTATCATGAGTCTCATGCATAAAATTATTACTCTCCACATAGGCATAATCAATTTTATTAGTTGTGGTGGGAGCAAATTCAACAAAGTAGCTATCATTATTATTCTCATCATCAAATATAGGAGGCATAGTATCATCAAAGTAAATTTTCTCCTCAATGCTTGGGGGACTAAAAATATCATGCTCATCAAAGCCAGCTTCCCCAAGCTTAGAATTTTCCATAGCATTAGCAACAATAGTGTTCAAAGCATTCATATTAATATGTTCCATGGGTTTTTTAATTTTTGCATCAAACCATCCATGTCTTAAATCAGGAAATAGAATAAAAAGGTCATTGTTGTCCATTATGCCTAACTAGTGTAAACAAGAAACCAAATGTCGCAATTGCAGAGTCTAAAGGAAATAGCTTCGAGCACACACACAATGGCGCCAGAAAAGTAGTGGAACCGAAGTATGAGTGCCTTTTACCTCTCCCCGGCAACGGCGCCAGAAATTTAGCTTGATACGCGTAGATGCACACGTCCGTTGGGAACCCCAAGTGGAAGGTATGATGCGTACAGAAGCAAGTTTCCCTCAGTATAAAACCAAGGTTTAATCGAACCAGTAGGAGCCAAGAAGCACGTTGAAGGTTGATGATGGCGAAATGTGATGCGCAACAACAGATTCCGGCGCCAACGTGAACTGCACAACACAACCCAAGTACTTTGCCCCAACGAAACAGTGAGGTTGTCAATCTCACCGCTTTAACAAAGAATTAACCGTATTGTGTGGAAGATGATTGTTTGCAAGAAAACAGTAAAACAAGTATTGCAGTAGATTGTATGCTATGTAAAGAATAGGACCGGGGTCCACAGTTCACTAGAGGTGTCTCTCCCATAAGATAAAAGCATGTTGGGTGAACAAATCACACTCGGGCAATTGACAAATAGAGAAGGGCATAACAATGCATATACATGATATGATAAATATAGTGAGATTTAATCCGGGCATTACGACAAAGTACATAGACCGCCATCCAACTGCATCTATGCCTAAAAAGTTCACCTTCAGGTTATCATCCGAACCCCATTCAGTATTAAGTTGCAAAGCAACAGACAATTGCATTAAGTATGGTGCGTAATGTAATCGACAACTACATCCTTAGACATAGAATCAATGTTTTATCCCTAGTGGCAACAGCACATCACAACTTTAGAACTTTCTGTCACTGTCTCAGGTGTCAATGAAGGCATGAACCCACTATCGAGCATAAATACGAGTTAAGAGTAAAAACTTGGCCAGAGCCTCTACTAATAACGGAGAGCATGCAAGATCATAAACAACACATAAACAATAGATTGATAATCACCATAACATAGTATTCTCTATCCATCGGATCCCGACAAACACAACATATAGTATTACAGATAGATGATCTTGATCATGTTAGGCAGCTCACAAGATCCAACAATGAAGCACAATTAGGAGAAGACGACCATCTAGCTACTGCTATGGACCCATAGTCCAGGGGTGAACTACTCACTCATCACTCCGGAGGCGACCATGGCGGTGTAGATTCCTCCGGGAGATGAATCCCCTCTCCGGCAGGGTGCCGGAGGCGATCTCCTGAATCCCGAGATGGGATTCGGCGGCGCGTCTCTGGAAGGTTTTCCGTATCGTGGCTCTCGGTTTGGGGCACACGGAGGCTTTAAGTAGGCGGAGGGCAACGTGGGCCACGAGGCCCAGGACAGGGTGGCGCGGCCGGCCTGGCCGCGCCGCCCTATCACCTGGCCACCTCGTGGCCCCACTTCGACTCCCCTCCGGTCTCTGAAGCTTCGTGCAAAAATAGGACCTGGGCGGTGATTTCGTCCAATTCCGAGAATATTTCCTTACTAGGATTTCTGAAACCAAAAACAGCAGAAAACAGCAACTGGCTCTTCGGCATCTTGTTAATAGGTTAGTTCCAGAAAATGCGTAAATACGACATATAATGTGCATAAAACATGTAGGTATCATCAATAAAGTAGCATAGAACATAAGAAATTATCGATACGTTGGAGACGTATCATCTGGCTTTATCGATTCTGCTCTGGGTAATCCCGTCTCGGGCGTCCCTTGAGCGGTGCTTTGAACCTCCGGCTTGGGGCGAGGCTTTTTCTTTGTGGAACCAGTTTGTCTCCCAGGATTGCGAGACTTTCTAGAGCGCCCGATGAGCTTGAACAATAGAACCTTTGGGTCGTTGGTTAACAAGGTATGCCGCGAGGTTGGCAGTTGCTCCCTCGACGGTTTTTGGCCTCAACATTCCTGCGGTATCCGTGGTCATGAACGACCTGGATAAGTTTGATGTTATTTCCCTAGTATCATCTTCCGAAAGTCTGGACAATCTTGATCGGTGCTTCCCCGCGCCTTGACTGCTACGGGAAGCACTTCCTCGCGAGCCCCTTCGTCATTCGCTAGATTATTCTGCCGCAAGGCGTTTCTCGAGGGTGGCTTGCTCAATCGACAGCCGCTCCCGATTCTTATCCAATATTTCGTGATAGGCATTGAGGGTTCCGACCGAAGTTCCAGTGGGGAGCGGTGTGTTATTAAGCACGGCTGCCCTGGCAGCTGCCCATTCTTCCTCCGCGATGGTGTAATCGCTACTATGGTTACTGGCACTATTTTCAAAGCTTCATCTGCTGGAGCGAGGAGTGTGCTCTCCACCTCCCCCGTTCCTTGCGTTTCCTGTGTTGTGGGCAGCGTAGACTTGGTGGCGCGCCGTTCTCCAGGTGCCTTCCTTGACAATGCTGTTGACGCTGTCCTCTCCCGATGAAAACTGGGCACTGCAGATGAACGGCGTGTCACTCGACCCCAGCCCGTGCATGGTGTCGCAGTTCAAACAGTAGTACGAGGTCATCTCTGATGGTACGGGGTTATCGGATCCGACCGACATCGAAGACGTCGATCGTGGAGTCAATGGCGAGGATGAATTAGTCGAGTCTGTCAGCCCAGCGAAAGATCGATTGATGATGACATGATCGACCCTGCGGCTGATGGGGGTGACTTCCTTGTTGATCTGGGTGCGTACGGCTCTAGTAGTTGAAGGATTCCTTCCGCGTTGACGTTGTAGTGGACGCTCCCGAACGTCATCTCCATGTTTCCTTGCAGATCTGAAAAAGTCGAGCGAGAAGAGTCGTTGTGCGGGGTGAATTCACAGGAGCCGAATCGGATTGGGCTTCCCATGATTGGCGATGATGATGATGGCGTCGACGAGGCTGCCGACGATATGATTGGATCTGCCGATGACGGATCTTGTGCCAACAGGGTTCCCACAGACGGCGCCAATTGACGAGGGTGCTCCTTGGCAATGCCCTCCGATTGTGGCTTAGGGTTGATGGAATCCTGTAGGCTGACACGAGACATCGGTTAACAGACAAGCGGGGAGAGCAATTTACCCAGGTTCGGGGCCCTTGATGAGGTAAAACCCTTACGTCCTGCCTGTCTGATCTTGATTATGAAAATATCGGGTTACAATGGGGTGCCGAAGGTTTCGGCTGTGATCTCGTCGAGAGGCTAAGTGCTACGGTGACCTAGCTCTGGGCTTGTGATGGCTAAAAGCGCTAAGAGTGATTGTGTTCCTCGGCAGCCCCTCTCCTGGCCCTTATATAGGGGGCAGGTCCCTAGAGATCTGCACGAGTACGACTAGGTTTACAATAGACCTAGCCCTAAACTTTCCTTGTTCGGTTCTTCTCTGACTTGTTCTTCAAGGAATCTTCTTCGGCACCGACCTAGTGGCCCACCTCGCCATCGGCTGTCTTCATGGGCCTCCAGTTGGGCTGTACAGGATAGGGAAATAACAGTTACCCGAAGGGCAATGCCCACGTCATCTGGGCTGGTCCATTAGGTACGTGGGCCGGGTCTAACCTCTAAGATTGACTGGTCAAAATTAAAATGGGCCGGCGCACTAAGCATGTGGGCAGGGCCTAATGCACTCGTTTGACCGGTCAACATGCAAAAGGGTCGGCCCACTAAGCATGTGGGGCCCACTTTATTGTTACCGGGCCGGCCCATTTACAATGTGGGGTCCACCATAAAGCAAGTGGGCCGGCCCAAGGAGTTAGTGGGCCGGCCCAATTAGCATGTGGGTCCCACTTTTTTGTTATCGGGCCAGCCTATTTACTAAGTGGGGTCCACCATAGATCAAACGGGCTGGCCCAACAAGCTAGTGGGCCGACCCAAAAAAACACAGGTGGGTCCCACTTTCCTGTTAAAGGGCGGCCCGATTAGTATGTGGGGTCCATATATAAGTGCTGGCCCAACGTTGGCGGGCCGACCCAATAATAAAAAGTGAGACCCACTATCGTGTTAACAGGCCGGCCCAAGTAGCCTGTGGGCCCTATCAGGTTGGCCCAATAAGCAGGTGGGTCCCACTTTCTAGTTACCTGGTCGGCCCAGTTAGTGAGTGGGGTCCAAAGCAATTGGGCTGGCCCAATAAGTAAGTGGGCCGGCCCAAAATGGAAGTGGCCCCACACTATCGTAAGTGGGCCGGCCCACTAAGTTGTAGGCCCCTGGTTGTTTGACTAGTCAACTTGCATTCTGGCCAGCCAAGTTAGGCTTATAAGAAGGCCCATTAAATTTCATGAGCCTAAAATCTGATATCAATGATACACACAATTACATACACAAATAAAATAACTAGGAAAGTTACAAGGCAATTAATGTGCCCAAATAAAAAATTACATATAATCATGGAGGACTTCTATTAGCATCATCAATAACACGTTGACATTTGGAAATCACCTTGATTGAATCTTGTGTACTCTTTGTCAACAAATCAGCTACAGATCTTAAAGCAGCAATACCATGTCT
The DNA here is from genome assembly GCA_030979885.1 of Lolium multiflorum. Lineage (NCBI taxonomy): Eukaryota > Viridiplantae > Streptophyta > Magnoliopsida > Poales > Poaceae > Lolium > Lolium multiflorum. Next base: position 202,817,751 of record CM061748.1, on the reverse strand, counting down.
TTCATACAGTACAACCTTGAGATATTTACTGTTTGATGAAAGGAATGGTCTAGGTTGACGGCTATGAGAGGATGCATCAGAAGAAAGATCAGAAATTTTTGTGGGCCTCTCTTCTGATGAAGATTGCTTCATCACAACTGCATTATGATAATAATGCAAAAAGAGTTAAACGATGAACTATGCAAACATGTATTAAGCATTGTCGATATGAGATAGTCACAAGTACTAAGCACAGACTTACATTATATCGTTGCATAGGCTCACCCCGGAACCTTTTTTGCCCTCTATCTTCTACTAAGGACTTCTTCATTACAACTGCATTCTAGTAATATTGCAAACATAGTTACAACAGTGAACTATTCAAACATTTATTATGCAATGTAGATATAAGATAATAACAAGTTGCATAAATAAGACCATGTATGGAACTTCTACTAAGCACAGACTTACATCATAATGTTGCACAAGGTCACTGCAGATCCTTTTTTGGCGGCTATCTTCTAATGATGACTGCTTCATTACAACTGCATTCTAGTAATATTGCAAACATAGTTACAACAATTAACTATTCAAACATGTATTATGCAATGTAGAGATCAGATAACAACATGTAGCAGAAATAACCACAAGATAAGATATGATACATGTACTAAGCACATACTGGCTTGCTGCAGGTCCTTCTCTTGAGTGCACTAGTCGTGGTCGACATGCCTGTCATTTTAGGTTCAGCAATCAGGTGAAATGCTAATCCTCCTGCTCCATTGTCCTTAATCTGTGTTAGATATCACATTTAAGACCAAGTCAGCTGATTTCAAATAAAAAAAACTTGAGCTACCAAATGAATAAGCTAATATTTACCAGATATCAGATTAAAACCAACTAGATGTTGCTTTGCATGAGATACGAATTTCAGATATTCAGATTTAGAGTAGGGTAATGCCAAGGTTTTCCACATAAAGTAAACTAGCATTAAGAATGACCAAATGTTAGGTTCAAATCACCTTCGCAGTTGCTCCAAGACAAGCATATCAAATAGGCAGAAACATAGTAAAGCGTGAATGGCATTGCTATGGCAGGGTTACAAGTGTTAATCTCTTGCATAAGGAACAATGCATATAGGTTATAGATAATAACGGAAGTAAACTGCCAAAATTACCAACCAAGAACTCAGATTCAAACCTTCCCTAGCGTCCCCGCTATTAATGTTTGATGTTATAATAAGCGGTTCGCATGATCAATTCCTAGGAAAAATAACATTGACAAGTTAGTCTATGATAATACAAAGACCAGACATGTATGCAACAATAACTATACAAGCTGTGGGACAAGAGCAATCATGGAAAAAATAGCTATAAGCTAATGACGAGGTATAAGAGCAAGCATATTGGAAATGCACATAGCATGATTATAAAAGCAGTGTGAGAATAGCAGGCACGAGAAAACAGCTAGCGGCTAGTGGTGAGCTAATGACGTGGTATAAGAACAACCAGATTGGAAATGCCCATAGCATGACACCTGCTTAGTGCTATCGCCCTCTATGAGGTCATGCTTCTTGGTGTCTATCGCGGCCTTGAACGAATTCTTCTGTTCGGAGATTTGCTTCTTGGTGGTCTGCATCTCACTCGGATCCACCGCGGCTCTGTAGCCTTGCAGCTCCTCTCCAGATATCACGGATTCTGCAAAGGCGGCTTCGCCCTCCTTGCAGTCCCTAGCTTTCTTGTAGTCTCCGGACACGGTGATCATACCGTTAGGACCCGGAATCTTGAGCTTATTGTAGATGTAGCATGCCCTTGCGTGGAACTTGTGGTAGGTGGGTCTTCCGAAGATTACATGGTAGGAGCTCTTGAAGGGAACTACTTCGAACGTGATCATCTCTTTGCGGAAATTATAAACGTCGCCGAAGGCCACGGGAAGTTTGATGCTGCCCAGGGAGTTTGCCTTTTTACCCGGAACCACATAATGAAATTCAGTGGTGCTGTGCTTAAGCTGCTCCTTGGTAAGGTTCATCCTCTCCAGAGACTCTAGGTACATGATGTTCAAGCTGGCTCCGCCGTCCATAAGACACTTGGAGAAGTCATACCCGTCGATGCGGGGACTTACAACCAGGGCGTAGCTTCTTTGGGGATGACGGCCGGGTGATCCGTCCTGTCAAAAGTGCAGGGCTTTTCCGACAATTTGACATACTACGGCACAGCCGAAACTGTGGCGTTCAAGATTCGGAGGGCCGATTTTTTGGCCCGGACCGTTGGGGTTCCGAGGAAGGTGTTGTAGGCTCCGACACTATTTTTACGAAGGGGTGGGATTTGTTAGCTGCGGTACCCTCTTTGGGATCCGACGAAGCATCATCCTCGTCCATCGCCTCGGAACTGTCCTCGTCCTTGTCTTTGTTCTTGCCCTTGCCTTCTTTGCCGCGAGGGCGGTGCTTCCGGGCTCGCTTGTATCCTGCTTCCGGGTCGGTCTTGAGATCATTGACCCACTTGCAGTTGCGGTTGGTGTGAGAAGATTTGCCGGTAGCCGGATCTATGTGGGCTAGGCAAGGCATATCCCTGTACTCCTCGTACGTCTGGGGGCGCGGGTTCTGGCAACGGCGACTTCGTCAACGCGGTGCTGGCCCCGGCCGGCTCCGCCACCACGTCCGCGGCCTCTTTCGCCTCCTTCACCTCCGCGTTGGAACGTCATCGCGACCATGTCGGATCCTCCGCCCTTTTGTTCTTCGGAGGGGTTCTTCCGCTTTTTGTTGTTGCTGCCACCGTTGTCACGGTTTTTCTTTTGTTGGTGCAGGGGTACGGCCGTGGCTGCGAGATCTCCGCCTGCATCATCATCGGCGGCGGTGTGATCACTGGCGATGGTGACCATTTCATTCAAAGTCAGTTTGTTTGCATTGACCAAGCAGGTAAGCTTATACTGCAGTAGTCCTCCCCTCTGCAAGCCACCAATGAAGGCGTGCATAGCTGTGCGGTTATCCACGTTCTCGAACTCGTTTCTAGTTGCTAACCATCGGGTGAGGAAATTCCTTGATGTTTCACCCTTCTTTTGGATACATGCATGTAGGTCGCTTGTGGTGGCAGGTCTCTTGTAGGTGCCCCTGAAGTGATTCTCGAAAGCGTTCTTCAGGAGAAACCAACAAAAGATAGAGTTCTTCTCGAGGTCACTGAGCCAAACACGAGCTGGACCAATAAGGTACAACCGGAGCATGCGGCAGGGTATGTTGGGGGTTCCTCCGACAAAGGTTACTGCATTGTAGTAATCCTCGATCCAGGTATCTGGCCTTTCACTGCTATCATAATGCTTCAGGTTTCCGGGTAGCTTGAGGCTCAAGCTTCTTGGTTTTGGTTCCTCTCGAATCATCCTGCCAAAGCACTTTGGGCCAATGTAGTCGGATCTGTATTCGTTGAGACGTTCCCGTGCATCGCGCGAGCCGCTGCCAGGGGTCTTTGAGCGGGAGCGAGATCTCCGGCCTCCACCTCCGCCTCCACCTCCTACACTGGGTGGTGGCGAGGGAGATCTGCGAGGGGGCCTGTAGAATTTCTTGCTTCCGCCTTCGGATTTCCGCCGCTCTTCCCACGGCTGACTCCGGCTTCGGTGGCTGCCTTCTGCTTGGTATCGGTCGCCTCCGTCGTTCCGGCTTCTGCGTGGCTCGGAGTCGTGTTCTTCGTTCCGGCTCCTTCGAGGCTCGGGCTCGCGGTCGTCGTTCCGACTCCGGCGGGGCTCGGGCTCGCGCTCCGTGTTCCTGTTCCTCGGAGGCGGCACGTTGTCGCGGATATTGATTCCACCGGGCCCATGGGGCCTGGTGTTTCCGGCTGGACTACGGCGGCGAGGTGGTGGCGGAGGATGCGGGATCCGAGGCGGAGGTGACGGATTCCGGTACTTGTATTTGACAGCATACATCGAGCCCTTTCCCTTTGTTGGGTCTCTCGGAGGTGTTTCCGAAGGCACGGGGATTGGGTTTGGATGTTCTTTGGTCTTTCTCCTGCGCTCCGTGGATCCGGTGCGCGATTCATCATCACGATGCTGTTTGTCGGAGGCGTCATTCTGTGCGGTGGATACACGGTGATCCGAGTTGGATTCCAACCTGCGCGAAGTGTCTTCCTTGCTCTGTTGCTTCATTGCCGAGGCAATGAGCGTACGGACGTGGTTGATATCGATCTCCTCGTCCTTCTTGGCTAGTAGCTCCGCAGCCTTCTTCACATTATCCTTTGGAGTTATGAGCGGCTGTTGATCAGTGGGAGTCGCGAAGGTGATCTTGCGAGGAGTAATAGCCTCCCGCCTGATCCTATCAGCATCCTTCTGAGCCTCGCTCATCTTGGACTCCTAGTGCTTCCGGAGTTTCCTGACCTGTTCCAGCTATTCAGTAGCTTCGCGCTCTCTTTTGAGGAAATTGTTCATGATGCTTTCCGCCTCTTTCCTTTCCTCCAGCATCGCCATTGCGGTGTTGGCAAACTTCTTGGCGGTGGCCAACATCTCCTTCCTTGTAGCTTCTAGAGCTTCCGGATCGGCGGCTTCTACCGGAGTTATAGGTTTGTTGAGGACTTCTGTGTGTAGTATAGCGCCTACACCTGCTTGCTCCACTAGCTCCTCCGGGGTTAAGTATTGATCGTGCTTTCGTTCCCGCGAAAGCGGAGATCCTGCATTGGATGGTCCTGGGTCGGAGGGGTTGGTTTCATCTTCTGCTTCCTGCTGATCCAGTGCTGCTAAGGTTGCGAGAACCTCCTTAGGCTGGGCGGATTCTGCTTCAGATTGTCCATCACCTCCGAGCTCCTTCAGCGCGCGGTCGTACTCTTCCGTGTTCATGGAGGAAGAATCATCAGATGTTGGGCTCAGTTTGCCCAAGATTGATTCTTTTTTGTCTCCGGCCTCCTTTTGTCCCGGTGCGTCGCTGTCTCCGACAGCCTGCTGATCCAGAGCGTCGCTGTTTCAGGGTGCCTCAACCTGCATGAGACCGGCCTCCTGAGGAGGGGCGGTTCCTTCGGTATGGGCTAAGAAGTGCACGAAGTGACACCTCTGCTTCTCTAACACCTGGGAGACCCAGGCGGATCTGCATTGGTCTTCCACCGTAATTTCCTGCTCAGGGGCGGATTGGGTGGGTTTTGAAATTTCCAGATCGAAGGCGGAATCTTCCTTAGGAAGTTCCTGCGTCTCAGATCGGATCTTCGCGACTGCGTCCAGCTCAGCGGCGGTCGCGTCAGCGTGGCTTACCAGTGCTTTCCCGTCAGAGTCGACGGTCTCGCTGATGAAGATGTGGATGCCGCCGATTGGGACGATGGAGAGCTTGATGGGGTCGGACCTGGCCGGAATCCAGCATTCATCCGGAGGGACGATCGGAAAGTTTCCGGCGTAAAGGACACGCCCCACAGCGATGGATTCGTCGTAGCTTCCCATGGCGGAACCCTCCCGGTTCCGGCCTCCAGACGCCGCCGGCCCCATGATGGGCGCCAACTTTTGTTGCCTATTCGATGGTGCCTCGGAGGAGGGATCCTCACGAGGGGGAGAAGAAGTAGGGGCCATAGGGCGAAGAGTCCTCAGGACGGTGGTACACGATTTACCCAGCTTCAGAACATCTGCTCGAAGACAGGGTCTACTACTGCTTGTCTGGAATTATCTGGGCACTTTCGCTTTGTTACAATGAGTTGTGGTTGTGCCTCTAGGGCTCCCAGGATCCGGCTTATAAAGGCGCACGAATCTAGGGTTTACATCGAGAGTCCTAACCGGAATACAAGTCGCCTAACTACGGTACAATATTATCTTGCCGTGTACGTCAAGGATCCGCCTTCCCTTATACGTCGTGCCGGATCCGGCTACCCCTGATGGGCCTGGCCGAATCCGACTTCCAATGCCAGTTAGTGGATCTGGCTCCTCGTTCCTGGGCCAGACTTCATCCTTCTTGATCTACAACAATTGGGCCATCCGATGGGCCTCATGGCACCATCACCGTCTATGGGCCACTCGGGCTTGCCGGATCCAGGCACTGTCGATGGTACACCCATGAAGTATACCCACAACAGAAGGCGTCCTCATTCTGCCGGAGCCAGAGACGAAGGGGGTCAGAGGTTGATGGAGGTCGGGATGGGTCGCGGCTCTAGGAGATCGGCCACTCTCATACCAGCTGGACAACCCGTCGGAGAGGTTGACGGAGACGGTCCAGGAGATATCCGTAGTCGACCCGACCGCCGCAGATATAGATCTCCTCGGCCTCTTGGCTAAGGGGATTTCGTTTTCGCTCGGTGTTGACCGACTTTGGCAGGCCCGATGAGGCTACTTTGCGTACCTAAATGCGGAGCAAGATTCTAGCTCCCGTCGTTTCCCCCGCGTTTCATCCGCACGTGAGTTTTTCTGATTTGTGTTCGCCATTGCCTTTCCCCAGAGAAACGGTCGAATCGAGCATTCCTCGCAGGCTAACTTTTGGGCTGTTTTGAACATGTGCGATGCAGTTTTTTATGCGACCTTGCGAACCAATCGACCAAATTTTGGCCTAGTGAAAGCGAGAAACTGTGTTCCGAACCAAACACACCCTTAGGGCATCTCCAACGGGGTGACGCGTTTCAGACGCCCAAATTGTCCACGCGCGTCCGTTTGTTTCGCCAGCGGACGCGAAAATGTCTGTTTTTGTCCGCGCGTCCGTTTGCGCCTGGGGTGCCTCCAGCGACCCGACGCATTTTTTTCTACTTGTTTTTTTCCCTCTTATCCATTTATGAACATAGTTCCAAACATTACACAAACTAATACATAATTGGAAACGTGGTTTTATACAAACTAATACATAATTTGGAACATGGTTTACACAAACTAATACATAGTTTGGAACATGGTGTACACAAACTAATATGTAGTTAGAACATTGCAAAATGAGGAAACCTAACTAGTGTTGATTTCGTATGTTCGCTGCCAAGAAAGAACACACTCGGGCACACTCAATCACCCAAACTGGAAAATTGTGCTGACAATGATAATCCTGTTGTTCCCACCAAGGGAGGACATACGGAAGCCGCCACTACTGGCTTCAATTGGCCCGTGGCCATATTCACTTTAAAGAAAGAACACTCTAACCGTTCTAATTGTCGGTGTCCGAGCCGGACTCGCCGGTGTGGTAGTGTTTATGGCAGGATGTGTCGTCGAACACCTTGACGATTATCTCGTCGTCCCCCTTGTAGAGGAAGGTGAGCTGGCAGCCGGGCTCGAGCGCGAGGTCATGGGCGAACTTGTCCCACCCATGTGCAGGTACATCTTGCTCTGCACGTCGAACAAGACCTCGACAGGCCACCGACAGAAGTTGCAGCTGGCCTCCCGTAGCCGCAACTGTGCAAGCTCAACACCATCGACGAACTCGGCCGGGACGCTTGATGCCGATGGGGTCGTCGCCGATGCGGAGGAGGAACTCGAAGCAGTGCTCCTCCTGCGAAGATGAGGACGACGCAGGCGACGGTGATCGTGGGGCCGTAGCAGCTCCAGCTCGGTGGCCCTGGCTCCGGGGGCGGCCACGCCCGCGGCCTCGACCGCCTTGCCGGCCACCTGGACCCGCCATGGACTTCCTCGCGGGGCTGGCTCCGTCGCAGGAAGACCTAGGCGGTGCTACGGTGGAGCTTGTGGTGGCTAGGGTTTGTGTGGAGGAATGGATGAGGAAGAAAAGCACGCACCCTCTTTATATATACCGAAGGCAGGCGACGGGTGCGTTGCATTGTCATTACTGCGTTGGTGGAGGTGGGCGGCGACCGCTCAGCAGGCAAGGCATCGCCATTAGCGTGGCGTAGACTGCAAAGCGAGCAGCGGCGCCAATCGCTGGCGCCTGAGAAGACACATCGAGTCAGGGTCACTGCCAGCGGGCCCGACGAAACGTCCGCCAGACGTGAGCGGACACTTTGCGCGTCCGCGCAGAGACGCATCCGAGACGCATATTTAGGTCAGGTTTCGTTGCCGCGGGTGGTTCAGTCACTATGGGTCGCCCCGCTGAAGCAGGGACCCGACGTATTTTTCGACCCTACAGACACAAACAATCGCTCAACCTCCGTTTCCGTCAGCCTGTTGGAGATAGCCTTAGAAACAAACAGCCGACGGGTGGCCCAGCGAATTTAACCGGAAAATCTGCAGGCCCAAAATGTCAGAGCTATGCGCTAAACCCTAATCACTAGCGAGAGAGAGAGCTGTGGATTTTACACACGCATGCGCATGGAAAGTAGCGAAACCATTCGGCATGGCGTAGTAGTGATTGGGGAGATGAAATCGATGATGAGATGATTGAGGGGTGAGATTGATCGATGGATGAGATGGGAAGGAGGCAGTCCGTACAGGTACTGCCGTAGCAGTGGCAGCAGCAACAGCAGGGGCCGGCATTACCAACAGCGGAAGAGATTGCGCGATCCTGGCGACTTGATCGATGGCGCCACTCTCCTCATCCCTGCCCCTAGCTTATTACCTATCTCGACATCTTCTTCGCTCCCTTCAATCCGTTCGTCCGTTTACATATCACTGCATCCTGGATAACTTGCAGGTCCACCATTTGATTGCCCCACTGATTTTTATCTTTCCCTTTCTCTGCACAAGACGCACAGCCTTCACCACAGGGCCGACCCAGAGAGAGAATGGCCCAATGTCTAGGTGTCAACAATGCATTTTCCCCCAATCTGGACTCTGGAGATACTAGTGTGTGGCTTGTTAACGTCAAGAATCGTTTGGGTGGAACGGTGTGACCCTTCGGTCCACCAGGTTCGTGTTAATATTAGCGAGGAATAGCCCCTCGTAGGGCAATACAGAGTTCGACCCGTATACGAGTGGTGTACTACATCATCTCGTATATGTGTCATATTACATCTCTAATACCTCCCTTAATCTAGACCTGGGAGAGGTTTAGATTACGCTTAAACTCATCTAGTTTCCTGGAACATAGAACTTTGGTGAAGCCATCTGCAATCTGATCCTTGCTGGAGATGAACCTAACAACAAGTTGCTTGCGAGCAACCCGTTTTCGAACAAAGAAAAAGTCAATCTCAATGTGCTTAGTACGAGCATGAAAAACTGGGTTAGCAGACAGATAGGTGGCACCAAGATTATCACACCACAAACATGGTTTCTCCTTGAGTGTCACACCAAGTTCGCGAACAAGGGCTTCAACCCAAATAAGCTAAGCTGTGGCATTTGCAAGCGCTTTATATTCAGCCTCTGTGCTGGAACGAGACACAGTAGGTCGTTTCCTGGCGGTCCAAGAAATAAGATTGAGACCAAAAAAGATAGCAAATCCACCAGTAGAGCGTCTGTCATTTAAATCACCTGCCCAGTCTGCATCTGAATAAGCACTAAGAAGAGTAGAGGAGTACTACACCATCTCGTATACGTGTCATATTACATCTCTAATATGGCTATTGATCGAGGACAAAAAGGAATCTGTTTCTTTATAAATTACACACAAAAAACAGCATTTTAGCTCTAAGAGGTGGATGGAGACGAAGACTAATAGAAAAAATGATTTAGTATCATAAATATTGCTCTTTTCCATAAATTTGGTTAAATTTAATAAAGTTTAACTTATGTCAAAAGTTAAACATACACAGAACTAAGTATTTGTGAAATCAACTAAGAACTTATTAATTCTCAACTGAGACATATTGCTTTTTGTACTAGAAGAACAAAACTCGTTAACAAGGTAACATTCTTCTGTTTTTATATGAACAAGTCTTTAGAACTTATTAGTATTTAGTTAAATCTTCAATAATACATAAATGCTCCGAGGTGCTTATACGGTCTATCACAATATAGCATTTTTTGTGCGGAGTGTCATAATTTAATTGACCATAGTGTACACCTTTTTGTTTATCGGATGATGATAAACAGAGTCATTCAAAGATAAAAATTCCATTTTTTCCACTCTTCAATGCACATATAAGTTAGAGTTTTTTTTTGTTGTACATTCATATAAAGCCATAGAATATTCTCAGTTACAAACTTCAAATGAATGATTGATTATTTCGGAAAAATGGTTTAACTTGAACAGAAAATGTAAGTTTCTAATGCTTATCTGATTGAAAGCTTATATTTATATATTTCTACTAAACTGCACTTGCACGTATTTTTTGTGTGAAAATACATGGATCTATTAATAATCACAACTTGTAGTGCAAAGAGCTCTAAAAGTAATAAAAATTACAAATATATTTTTAGACCACCTAGGGAGACTACATGCACTAGAGCAAGCCGAAAGCGTTGCACCTACATTAGGATCGGTCAAAGCTTGTCCTAATGGAAATTGTTGTAGTATACAGACTGAAAGTTGTCGAGCTACCCCCCCCCCCCAAAGGACTAGTGCACCAGAGAGGTATCGCCGAAGATGAGAACCATATATCGGAAGAGCCAGACTTGCAACGATGGCAGCTAACATGGTCACCGATTGGAACCACAAAGATCCGCCAGGAAGACAACATTTCCGACGATGTTTTCATTAGACTACATTTGCGCTTTTTTACCATATAATTAGACTGCAATGTGGACTGCAATTGAACTTATGAAAACTGTGTTGCGGTTTTCCAATTGATCGAAATTGAACTAAGATTTCAGCCACGTGAGATTTTAGCAAAACATAATTAAAACTACGGGAACTCACCCGAAGCATCGCGGCAAACAAAACCTTGTCGGCAGAATAATTCATCTAGGTTCCCGTGAGTCCCAGGCAGAACCCTAAATTGCGATGCTAGCCTCCTCCCTCCCCACCCCTTCCTCGTCACCGCCAGAGGGCGTCACAGGGTGAAGCCTGGGCAGTGCTGGCGGGGCATCTTCTACCCTCATCGGGGTGATGGCGACACGGGCAACATCGACACTAGGGGCGCAACGCTGGGCAGAGGGTGTGGTAGTGCGACGGCTCTACGGTGGTGTGGCTTGCTTTTGTGCTCTGCACACTCAGGGTTTTTTGTTGGGCTCTACCCTAGTTTTACAACGTTAGTTGTGAGCAGTGATGATCGATTCCTGGTGGTGGGCGACTTCTGGTGGAGCTGCCTATGCCACTGGGGTGGTCTCGATGGTTGCAGTGTTTGTTGGCTTGCCCGTGCTTGGGTGGGCACCGGCCCGGCAATGTAGCCCGTCCATCGTTTGCTCTTCCTCCATGTAGTCTTCGTAACGGTCGTGCCATGTGTTTCGTGTTTCCTGCTGTAGTCTCTTCAGAATGCTTGTGTCTTGTGTGTGTAATTGTTTCTTCCAAGCTGGATTCAGCATCACGTTTTCTCTTCCTCAGGATGTTATTAATTTAATGTTGGCCTTTTGGCCTGTTATCTAATTGTTTTTTAGAACTACCAATACCAGCGCCCCGTATGTTAATAATACATCATCTTGCTTCGCCGGAAAAATACAATATCATCTTGCAATCAATCTCGCGAGTAGAAGTACGCAAGTGTGCGCGTAGTAGTGGCACGATCCTCCAACACATCTACGAAGCGCTGATTATACCACACACAATGACACAAAGAAAGCCGAAGCGCGGGGCCCAAGCGAATGGAAGTCGTACGTGGCGTCCCGTCGGGTACCTTTCGCTTTACACCACCGCCACTGCCCGTTCGCTCCTGACAGAACCACCTCGGAACTCGTGCGATCCCCCAGCGCGGATCTCGAGGCCCTCAGGGACGGCGGCGTGTCGGCCGGTGACTGGGCGCGCGAGCCGGCAGTCAGCGCCCCGCGTACCTCACGTACGTCGGCAGAATCTACCGGCCGATTCGCTCGCTGTCACAACAACGAGTCACCCATCATACGGCCATCAGTGATCGCACGGACAGTTACTGACAGACGGGCCCCGATGTGCAGGACGCAGTGGCCGCCCATTGGATGGATGGTCGACCGGCGTCTAGACGTGAGGGACACTGCAGTGTCGCCCGTGGGTTTACGTACTACGTGAATCCGAGTTGTGAAAGTACAAAAGGAACTTACAACCATGCGTTTCTGTGCAAACGAAATGGCATTACAAAAGTAAGAGGATTCTCTCCCTCCTTTTGATAATTATAAGATGTTGTACTAATTTCGAGCAATAGATTTTTTTTTTTAAAAAAAAAATCTTAGGTATCTAGACACTAGTAGAAAAAGGGGCTTCCGTCCAGGCCTTTAGTACTGGTTTCCTTACGAACCGGTACTAAAGGGTGCATTACTACCGGTTGCACTGCCCAGACCACCGGCAACCTTTAGTACCGATTCGTGTGGGACCTTTAGTACCGGTTCGTGTTACGAACCGGTGAGGATTGGCGTCAGCCGGAAAACCTGATACTACTATCAACAACATGCACGCGAAGCACTTGAAAGTGGGAGGGAAGGAATTCGGAAGTTAAGCGTGCTAGTGTTGGAGTAGTGTGAGGATGGGTGACCGACCGGGAAGTTTAACCACAAGTAAATAATTTAACTACAGATTAAGTGTAGTTAGAGACTAACGAAAATACTAGAAATCCTGAAAAAAAAGGGAGTGAAAAATAATTAGAAAAAAAAATAAAAAATTAACGAAATAGCCTTTAGTACCGGTTCGTGTTACGAACCGGTATCAAAAGTCTCCAGCCCCGCGGGCACCTCCGTGCCCACGTGGAGGCACCTTTAACACCGGTTCGTAAAGAACCGGTAGTAAAGGGGGTTTCTCTACTAGTGAGACGTGTTACAGTGTATACTTTTGAGTCTGTATGTAGTCCACGTAGAAATCCAAAACATTTTACAAATGAGAGAATGGACGATGTATCTCTATTGCAGTTGAACTTTAGATACGAAAAGTATATATATCTAATTATATATAAATATTCCATGAGTTTTTTTTTTCTTTTCCATAGATTTATAAATTTAGGTGATGTTTTCTTTGTTTGAAACAATACCCCCACCCCCCATGACCAAACTAGTATTTTCGACCATCTACATTTTTTTTGTATATTGTGGATTTATATATTCACATGACAACGAGATATGGCCGTATTTAGTCTTTGTGTATCTTATATTTGAATTATAAGATGTTCTATATACATTTGGTGTGTATGTTCGCTCAATGCGGATTGTATGTCCTCAACATTGAAATATTCAAAACATCTTATAATTTGGAACAAAGGATGTACATGTGTTGCACTGCAGCTCAAATTTGGATACGAAAAGTATACATAAAATTTATAAATAATCATCCTGATATGTTTATTTATCATGATTTTTTTAGATACTTAGAAATTTAGGAGTATTTTTGTATTTTTTTTTAAATTATGATATTATTTTATAAATCTGCCAGGAAAAAGTTCCCAAACTTAAATTCTCCAAGAATTATTCTACCTTGCTATTTCAATTTTCCATTTGTATTTTATTATTTTAAGAAAACATATTCATATATTTTAGATGTATTTTTTACTCTATATTTTAGTGCTAACTAGGCCCACGTATGTACGAAGTCACCATCCATCGGTCAGCGAGACTAATCTCAAACAGTTGTTAAGGGAGTAAAAGTTCATCTTGCCCAATTGATCTCCTTCTGATGTGGGCATTATCCTTCGGGTAACTAATATTATGTTACCTCTTACGGCCCAGTCAGGGGCCCATGAAGGCACTCGACAGCTAGGTGGGCCGTTACGTCGGTTCCAAAGAAAGATTCTTGAAGAACAAGGCAAGAAGAAGAAGAAGAATACAAGGAAAGTTTAGACCTAGGACTCTTTGTAACCTAGTCGTACCCGGACAGACCTCTCGAGACCTGGCTCCCAATATAAGGGCCAGGAGAGGGGCTGCCGAGGGACACACAATCATAATAGTCATAACCACCGTAAGTCTAGAGCTAGGGCACCGTAGAACTTAGCTTCTCGACGAAGGTCATAGTCGAAACCTTCGGCACCTCATTGCAACTGATATTTTCAGCAATCAAGATCAGACAAGCAGGACGTAAGGTTTTACCTCATCGAGAGCCCCGAACCTGGGTAAATCGCTCTCCCCGCTTGTTTGATAACCGATGTCTCGTGTCAGCCTACAGGATTCCATCTACCCTAAGCCCCTTAAAGAGGGCATTGCCGGGGAGTACCCTCAACAATTGGCGCCGTCTGTGGGAAAATCTGTCGGCACAAGGCATGTCATCAGCAGTTCCAGTCACATCTGCGGCGTTCGTACTGGAATCGCCAACGCCGCCAAGTCCAGGAAACTCGGTTCGTTGCGGATCCTTCGAGTTCACACCATGCACTGAGGCTTCGCATCCGATCTCTTCGGAGCCGCGCGGCAATATGGATGCAACCTTCAGTGGTGTTCACTTAGTCATCGACTCGAGAGGATTTCTTCGACTGCCTAGTTCAAGCGCGCCAAGCCCAAGAAATTTGGTTCCAGATGACATCGCACCACCAGCAGCTTTGGCAGTCTTACCAAAGAGTTATGGCGAGAGCAGCCGAAGCAGTTTTGGTAGCAGAGCGGAGCAAAGGAAGAGACGAAGGGATTCACGCCGTGAAGAAGAAGAGCGGACTGCGAACCGCCCTCGGCAGTATGAACGGGGATCTTGTTGTATGCAATCAAGAAAGAATCGCCTTCGCACACCTTATTTATCGGCCACGGAACAACTTGAAGCACCGTGTTACTTACACTCTTATATCGACCGAAAGGATAACCTCGAAAAAGCCACCCATCTGCTTAGAAACTATCGGCAGTTCCTCGAAGTCCAGAGCTTCTGCAATGACGTCATGGCTGAGACAGCGGCGAACTCCGTTCGGCAGAAAAGAGGGCGGCATCTTATAATCATCAACGGCAGCAGTACGTACCGGAAGAAGGAGATGTATACATACCAGCCGAAGTATATCCAGCGTCTCGAGGACAAGTCAACATGATCCATAAAACTAGTTTTTCGAAGAGGGAAGCCAAGAAGTTCTCGCGAGAGGTGAAGTACGTAGAGGTTGCTATGGCCGAGGTACCCGAGTATATCGACTGGTCAGATCAAAGCATATCGTTAAACAAGGCAGATCACCCGACGGCCGTTCCAAGACCTGGCCATGCTGCTTTAGTTATTGAGGCGCAGATTGAAGGTTACAATATGAGCAAGGTGTTCATGGATGGAGGAAGCGGCATGAACCTACTGTTCGCAAGTACAATGAAGGCAATGGGTTTAACGGTTGATATGCTAAAAGAATCTGATACAGGTTTCCACGGCATCATCCCGACCCGACCCACTTATCCCCTTGGTAAAATATCACTGGATGTAGTCTTTGGCACACCTAGCAACTTTAGGAAGGAGAAACTCGAATTCGAACTAGTCGATTGAGAATCACAATACCATGCCATCCTCGGCAGACCATCGTTTGCCAAATTCATGGCGGTACCTCATTATGCATACCTGAAGCTGAAGATGGCAGGCAATAACGAGACAGCAATAACCGTTCACGGCAGCTTTTCTCGTTCTGATAACTGCGACAGGGAGTTCCAGACGATCGCTTCGAAGTTTGGTGCTAAGGAAGAGCTCAATGCACTCGACGTTGTTACAGATCACACGCAGCCTCCAGCCGATAATCGGAACGCAAAATCCGATGAATTTGACGTCGCAAAGGAGGCAAAGAAACAGCAAGTGCACCCCTCTGATCCGAAGAAAACGTTCAACACGTCGGCAGATCTTGCTGTCGCATAGGAAGGCGCGCTCATCAAGTTCCTCCGTGACCGCTGGGAAATATTTGCATGGGAAACATCCGACATGCCAGGTATTCCCAGGGAACTCGCTGAGCACGCCCTCAATGTTGACCCCAAAGCTAAACTTGTACAGCAGACGTTACGTCGCTTCTCAGAACCAAAAATAAAAGCTATTGGCGAAGAAGTTAATCGGCTCCGCAAGGCTGGATTTATTCGGGAGCTCAAGGAAGCCAAGTGGGTAGCTAACCCAGTCATGGTGCCAAAGAAAGATACGACAGCTCTTTGCATGTGTATCGATTACACAAGTCTCAACAAGCATTGCCCAAAGGATCACTTTCCGCTGCCCCGCATCGACCAAATAGTTGATTCCACAACAGGCTGCGATCGTCTGTCCTTCCTCGATGCATATTCGAGATATAATCAGATCAAGCTCAATAAGGAGGATCAGGAGTTAACCGCGTTCATAACTCCACACGGAGTTTATTGTTACAATGTTATGACTTTCGGACTAAAAAACGCGGGTGCAACGTATCAGCGGTGTATGCAGGCCTGCCTTGGAGAGAAGATTGGCCGGAATATCAAAGTCTACATCGATGATTCATGGTTAAAACCAAAAATGCAGTTAGCCTCATCGACAACCTGTGGGAAACTTTCGACAATCTCGACAGGTACAAGATAAAGCTAAATCCGAATAAATGTTTCTTCGGGGTACCAGGAGGACAAGTACTCGAGTACTTTATTTCAGCTAGAGTGATAGAGGCCAATTGTGACATCCTGGCCTAGGGCTTAATAGGATTGATAGGATACTCATACCAACAAGTTGCAACTTCTTTTCCGGAAGCTCATCAGAAAAGAACTCCGAAGTTAAGCGTGCTTGGCCCGGTTGAGGATGGGTGACTGATACGTCTCCAACGTATCGATAATTTCTTATGTTCCATGCTACATTATTGATGATATCTACATGTTTTATGCACATTATATGTCGTATTTACGCATTTTCTGGAACTAACCTATTAACAAGATGCCGAAGAGCCAGTTGTTGTTTTCTGCTGTTTTTGGTTTCAGAAATCCTAGTAACGAAATATTCTCGGAATTGGACGAAATCAACGCCCGGTCCTATTTTTGCACGAAGCTTCCGGAAGACCGAAGAGGAAAGGAAGTGGGGCAACGAGGCGCCGCCACAACAGGGCGGCGCGGCCTAGGTCTTGGCCGCGCGGCCCTGTCATGTGGGGCCCTCGTGTGGCCCCCTGACTTGCCCTTCCGCCTACAAATAGCCTCCGTCGCGAAACCCCAGCGAGAGCCACGATACGGAAAACCTTCCGAGACGCCGCCGCCGCGAATCCCATCTCGGGATTCAGAGATCGCCTCCGGCACCCTGCCGGAGAGGGGATTCATCTCCGGAGGACTCTTCATCGCCATGATCGCCTCCGGAGTGATGAGTGAGTAGTTCACCCCTGGACTATGGGTCCATAGCAGTAGCTAGATGGTCGTCTTCTCCTAATTGTGCTTCATTGTTGGATCTTGTGAGTTGCCTAACATGATCAAGATCATCTATCTGTAATTCTATATATGTTGTGTTTGTCGGGATCCGATGAATAGAGAATACTATGTTATGGTGATTATCAATCTATTGTTTATGTGTTGTTTATGATCTTGCATGCTCTCCGTTATTAGTAGAGGCTCGGCCAAGTTTTTACTCTTAACTCCAAGAGGGAGTATTTATGCTCGATAGTGGGTTCATGCCTTCATTGACACCTGGGACAGTGACAGAAAGTTCTAAGGTTGTGATGTGCTGTTGCCACTAGGGATAAAACATTGATTCTATGTCTAAGGATGTAGTTGTCGATTACATTACGCACCATACTTAATGCAATTGTCTGTTGCTTTGCAACTTAATACTGAAAGGGGTTCGGATGATAACCTGAAGGTGGACTTTTTAGGCATAGATGCGTTGGATGGCGGTCTATGTACTTTGTCGTAATGCCCCGATTAAATCTCACTATATTTATCATATCATGTACATGCATTGTTATGCCCTTTTCTATTTGTCAATTGCCCGACTGTAATTTGTTCACCCAACATGCTTTTATCTTATGGGAGAGACACCTCTAGTGAACTGTGGACCCCGGTCCTATTCTTTACATCGCATACAATCTACTGCAATACTTGTTTTATTGTTTTCTTGCAAACAATCATCTTCCACACAATACGGTTAATCCTTTGTTACAACAAGCCGGTGAGATTGACAACCTCACTGTTTCGTTGGGGCAAAGTACTTTCGTTGTGTTGTGCAGTTCCACGTTGGCGCCGGAATCCCTGGTGTTGCGCCGCATCACATTTCGCCACCATCAACCTTCAACGTGCTTCTTGGCTCCTACTGGTTCGATTAAACCTTGGTTTCATACTGAGAGAAACTTGCTTCTATACGCATCATACCTTCCACTTGGGGTTTCCAACGGACGTGTGCATCTACGCGTATCAAATTAAATTTCTGGCGCCGTTGCCGGGGAGATCAAGACACGCTGCAAGGGGAGTCTCCACTTCTCAATCTCTTTACTTTGTTTTTGTCTTGCTTTATTTTATTTACTACTTTGTTTGCTGCACCTAAACAAAACACACAAAAATTAGTTGCTAGTTTTACTTTATTTACTGTCTTGCTCTCTATATCAAAAACACAAAAAAATTAGTTACTTGCATTTAGTTTACTTTTGTTATCATGTCTAGTTCTGTACTTGTTACTTCTTCACCTGAGGAATTAGTTTTTACTTTTAAACAAGGGGATGAGGAAAGTTTTAAAGATGCTTGGTCCAGGATTTTTACTTCTTATCGTAGAACTGAACCTCAAATGACTCTAAGTTTGCTCCTTAGTAATTTTTATTTTGGTCTTATGATTCGCTATAGATATGCCTTGGATGCTCTAGTGGGAGGAGATTTCCTTCATTGTAATGGGGATCAAGCTTTTAATGCCATAAAGAAGTTGGTTGCATCACATGATTCAGCTAATAACTTTGATTCAACCCTTATTAGCATTTATAATAGATTAAACACTCTTGAAACAAGTGCATCTCGCCTAAATGAAAATTATGGATATATTCGTAACCGTCTTGATCAAGTTTTAGTGAACTCTGAACCTTCATTGTGGGATCCTACTATTAAAATTGTCATAGGTAACCAAACTCGTCGTGCTAATTGTGATATTATGACTGAATTTTGCCTAATGCCTAAGAGTATTCATAAATCATTGACACTTTGGGAACTCGCTGAAGGGGGAGAAGGAATAACTCTTATTGATAACTCTGTTGTAATTCCTAAAGGGATAGCTGCGGGTGTGCATACAACCATTCTTGGGAGAACAATATCCATTGATTACCTTGTCATTGAATGCGCAGGAACAGGACAAATCACACTCGAAAGATCCCTGCTGAAACTATTGGGAGCAGTCATAGACGTGAGAGAAGGCACCTTAAAATTCACCTCTACACCCGGGTGTAGCCATATATTCCCTAAGCCAAAGAGTAAGGAAGAGGACAAGAAAGGTAAGGGAAAAGCCCAAGGTAATGTTGGTGCTTCATCTCTTGATGTTACTTGATTTGCACTTCTGCGCCTAGCTGAAAGGCGTTAAAGAAAAGCGCTTATGGGAGACAACCCATGTTTTTACTACAGTAATTTGTTTTATATTTGAGTTTTGGAAGTTGTTTACTACTGTAGCAACCTCTCCTTATCATGTTTTTGTGCCAAGTAAAGTTTTTATGTTAAAGTTGATGTTATATTTGGGATCGCTGCGCAGAAACAGCATTGCTGTCTGTCACGAATCTGGGCCTAAGTCTCTGTAGAAAATTCGAAAAAATCTGCCAATTTACGAGCGTGATCCTCAGATATGTACGCAACTTTTATTAGTTTTGAGTTTTTCTATTTGAGCAAGTCTGGTGCCATTTTAAAATTCGTCTTTACGAACTGTTCTGTTTTTAACAGATTCTGCCTTTTATTTCGCATTGCCTCTTTTGCTATGTTGGATGAATTTCTTTGATGCATTATTGTCCAGTAGCTTTATGCAATGTCCAGAAGTGAAAAGAATGATTGTGTCACCTCTGAATGTGTGAATTATTAATTGTGCACTAACCCTCTAATGAGTTTGCTTGAAGTTTGGTGTGAAGGAAGTTTTCAAGGGTCAAGAGAGGAGTATGATATACTATGATCAAGAGGAGTGAAAGCTCTAAGCTTGGGGATGCCCCGTGGTTCACCCCTGCATATTCTAAGAATACTCAAGCGTCTAAGCTTGGGGATGCCCAAGGCATCCCCTTCTTCATCGACAACATCATCAGGTTCCTCCCCTGAAACTATATTTTTATTCAGTCACATCTTGTGTTCTTTACTTGGAGCGTCGATTTGTTTTGTTTTTGTTTTGTTTGAATAAAATGGATCCTAGCATTCACTTTGTGGAGAGAGACACGCTCCGCTGTTGCATATGGACAAATATGTCCTTAGGCTTTACTCATAATATTCAAGGCGAAGTTTCTTCTTCGTTAAATTGTTATATGGTTGGAATTGGAAAATGCTACATGTAGTAATTCTAAAATGTCTTGGATAATGTGATACTTGGCAATTGTTGTGCTCATGTTTAAGCTCTTGCATCATATACTTTGCACCCATTAATGAAGAAATACATAGAGCTTGCTAAAATTTGGTTTGCATATTTGGTCTCTCTAAGGTCTAGATAATATCTAGTATTGAGTTTTGAACAACAAGGAAGACGGTGTAGAGTCTTATAATGTTTACAATATGTCTTTTATGTGAGTTTTGCTGCACCGGTTCATCCTTGAGTTTGCTTTAAATAACCTTGCTAGCCTAAACCTTGTATCGAGAGGGAATACTTCTCATGCATCCAAAATCCTTGAGCCAACCACCATGCCATTTGTGTCCACCATACCTACCTACTACATGGTATTTCTCCGCCATTCCAAAGTAAATTGCTTGAGTGCTACCTTTAAAATTCCATCATTAACCTTTGCAATATATAGCTCATGGGACAAAATAGCCTTAAAAACTATCGTAGTATTGAATATGTACTTATGCACTTTATCTCTTATTAAGTTGCTTGTTGTGCGATAACCATGCTTCTGGGGAACGCCATCAACTATTCTTTGTTGAATATCATGTGAGTTGCTATGCATGTCCGTCTTGTCTGAAGGATCTACCACCTTAATGATTGGAGCATGCATATTGTTAGAGAAGAACATTGGGCCGCTAACTAAAGCCATGAATCATGGTGGAAGTTTCAGTTTGGACATATATCCTCAATCTCATATGAGAATAATAATTGTTGCTACATGCTTATGCATTTAAGAGGAGTCCATTATCTGTTGTCCATGTTGTCCCGGTATGGATGTCTAAGTTGAGAATAATCAAAAGCGAGAAATCCAAAATGCGAGCTTTCTCCTTAGACCTTTGTACAGGCGGCATGGAGGTACCCCTTTGTGACACTTGGTTGAAACATGTGCATTGTGATGATCCGGTAGTCCAAGCTAAGTAGGACAAGGTGCGGGCACTATTAGTATACTATGCATGAGGCTTGCAACTTGTAAGATATAATTTACATAACTCATATGCTTTATTACTACCGTTGACAAAATTGTTTCATGTTTTCAAAATAAAAAGCTCTAGCACAAATACAACAATCGATGCTTTCCTCTTTGAAGGACCTTTCTTTTACTTTTATTGTTGAGTCAGTTCACCTATCTCTCTCCACCTTAAGAAGCAAACACTTGTGTGAACTGTGCATTGATTCCTACATACTTGCATATTGCACTTGTTATATTACTTTATGTTGACAATATCCATGAGATATACATGTTATAAGTTGAAAGCAACCGCTGAAACTTAATCTTCCTTTGTGTTGCTTCAATACCTTTACTTTGATTTATTGCTTTATGAGTTAACTCTTATGCAAGACTTATTTATGCTTGTCTTGAAGTACTATTCATGAAAAGTCTTTGCTTTATGATTCATTTGTTTACTCATGCCATTACCATTGTTTTGATCGCTGCATTCATTACATATGTTTACAAATAGTATGATCAAGATTATGATGGCATGTCACTTCAGAAATTATCTTTGTTATCGTTTTACCTGCTCGGGACGAGCAGAACTAAGCTTGGGGATGCTGATACGTCTCTAACGTATCGATAATTTCTTATGTTCCATGCTACATTATTGATGATATCTACATGTTTTATGCACATTATATGTCGTATTTACGCATTTTCTGGAACTAACCTATTAACAAGATGCCGAAGAGCCAGTGTTTTCTGCTGTTTTTGGTTTCAGAAATCCTAGTAACGAAATATTCTCGGAATTGGACGAAATCAACGCCCAGGGTCCTATTTTTGCACGAAGCTTCCAGAAGACCGAAGAGGAAAGGAAGTGGGGCCACGAGGCGCCGCCACAACAGGGCCGCGCGGCCCTGTCATGTGGGGCCCTCGTGTGGCCCCCTGACTTGCCCTTCCGCCTACAAATAGCCTCCGTCACGAAACCCCCAGTACCGAGAGCCACGATACGGAAAACCTTCCAGACGCCGCCACCGCGAATCCCATCTCTGGGATTCAGGAGATCCTCCGGCACCCTGCCGGAGAGGGATTCATCTCCCGGAGGACTCTTCATCGCCATGATCGCCTCCGGAGTGATGAGTGAGTAGTTCACCCCTGGACTATGGGTCCATAGCAGTAGCTAGATGGTCGTCTTCTCCTAATTGTGCTTCATTGTTGGATCTTGTGAGCTGCCTAACATGATCAAGATCATCTATCTGTAATTCTATATATGTTGTGTTTGTCGGGATCCGATGAATAGAGAATACTATGTTATGGTGATTATCAATCTATTGTTTATGTGTTGTTTATGATCTTGCATGCTCTCCGTTATTAGTAGAGGCTCTGGCCAAGTTTTTACTCTTAACTCCAAGAGGGAGTATTTATGCTCGATAGTGGGTTCATGCCTTCATTGATACCTGGGACAGTGACAGAAAGTTCTAAGGTTGTGATGTGCTGTTGCCACTAGGGATAAAACATTGATTCTATGTCTAAGGATGTAGTTGTCGATTACATTACGCACCATACTTAATGCAATTGTCTGTTGCTTTGCA
Source organism: Lolium multiflorum (assembly GCA_030979885.1). Classification (NCBI taxonomy): domain Eukaryota; kingdom Viridiplantae; phylum Streptophyta; class Magnoliopsida; order Poales; family Poaceae; genus Lolium; species Lolium multiflorum. The sequence goes on along the minus strand of CM061748.1, from coordinate 202,795,055 downwards.
ACTTAATACTGAAAGGGGTTCGGATGATAACCTGAAGGTGGACTTTTTAGGCATAGATGCTGTTGGATGGCGGTCTATGTACTTTGTCGTAATGCCCTGATTAAATCTCACTATATTTATCATATCATGTACATGCATTGTTATGCCCTTTTCTATTTGTCAATTGCCCGACTGTAATTTGTTCACCCAACATGCTTTTATCTTATGGGAGAGACACCTCTAGTGAACTGTGGACCCCGGTCCTATTCTTTACATCGCATACAATCTACTGCAATACTTGTTTTACTGTTTTCTTGCAAACAATCATCTTCCACACAATACGGTTAATCCTTTGTTAAAGCAAGCCGGTGAGATTGACAACCTCACTGTTTCGTTGGGGCAAAGTACTTTGGTTGTGTTGTGCAGGTTCCACGTTGGCGCCGGAATCCCTGGTGTTGCGCCGCATCACATTTCGCCACCATCAACCTTCAACGTGCTTCTTGGCTCCTACTGGTTCGATTAAACCTTGGTTTCATACTGAGGGAAACTTGCTTCTATACGCATCATACCTTCCACTTGGGGTTCCCAACGGACGTGTGCATCTACGCGTATCAGTGACCGACCGGGAAGTAGTTTCCGGGTGCACACGAGTGAGGACAAAGTGCGCAGTAAAGACACGTGTTGGTCTGTGGGGTTAGTCTAGAGATCCTAGTGAGCTGCCAGGAGTAACAGGCCCGGCCGGGGGGTGGTCGGGGTGTTACATTTGGTATCAGAGCCGACCTTCGCGGTTACACGGGTGTGTGCGGGTCAGGGCTTCGGGCATGTTGTGCATGGCTGGTGTGGCCCGTCGTGGCACACGACATGACACATGTGCCGACACTGGACGCACAGACGTGTGCCAAGAGGGGACGTTCCTGGCATGGTGCTGATCGACGAGGGCGTCGATCTTCTAAGGGGGGATGAGTGTGACATCCTGACCTAGGGCTTAATAGGATTGATAGGATACTCATACCAACAAGTTGCAACTTTTTTTTCGGAAGCTCATCATAAAAGAACTCTGAGGGTAAGCGTGCTTGGCCTGGAGTAATTTGAGGATGGGTGACCGACCGGGAAGTAGTTCCCGGGTGCGAGTGAGGACAAAGTGCGCAGGAGAGACACGTGTTGGTCTGTGGGGCTAGTCTAGAGATCCTAGTGAGCTGCCAGGGGTAACAGGCCCGGCCGGGGGGTGGTCTGTAGGATAACGTAGCATAGAAAACAAAAATTTTCCTACGGCGAACACGCAATCCAAGCCAAGATGCAATCTAGAAGACGGTAGCAACGAGGGGATTATCGAGACTCACCCTTGAAGAGATTCCAAAGCCTACAAGAGGAGGCTCTTGTTGCTGCGGTAGACGTTCACTTGCCGCTTGCAAAAGCGCGTAGAAGATCTTGATCACGATCGGTTCCGGCGCCACGAACGGGCAGCACCTCCGTACTCGGTCACACGTTCGGTTGTTGATGAAGACGACGTCCACCTCCCCGTTCCAGCGGGCAGCGGAAGTAGTAGCTCCTCTTGAATCCGACAGCACGACGGCGTGGTGTCGGTGGCGGTGGAGAAATCCGGCGGAGCTTCGCTAAGCGTGCGGGATATGGTGGAGGAGCGGGGCGCTAGGGTTTGGGGAGAGGGGGTGGCCGGCCACTATAGGGGCGGCCAAGCTTGAGGCTTTGGTGTGGCCGGCCCCCTCCCCTATGCCCCTCATTATATAGGTGGAAGCCCCAAGTGTTGGACTACAAGTCTCCGAATAAGACCCGAACCCAAAACCTTCCATATGGTGGGAAACCTTCCCAAGCTAGGATTCCCACTAGAGGTGGGAATTCCACCTACCATATGGGGGGGTGGCCGCCCCTAAGGGGGAGTCCACTTGGGACTCCTCCCCACTAGGGTTGGCCGGCCATGGAGGTGGAGTCCCTTGTGGACTCCACCTTCCTTGGTGGTTTCTTCCGGACTTTTCTAGAACCTTCTAGAACCTTCCATAGAACCTTCCGCGACATTTTATTCACATAAAATGACATCCTATATATGAATCTTATTCTCCGGATCATTCCGGAACTCCTCGTGATGTCCGGGATCACATCCGGGACTCCGAACAAATATTCGAACTCCATTCCATATTCAAGTTCTACCATTTCAACATCCAACTTTAAGTGTGTCACCCTACGGTTCGCGAACTATGCGGACATGGTTGAGTACTCACTCCGACCAATAACCAATAGCGGGATCTGGAGATCCATAATGGCTCCCACATATTCAACGATGACTTTAGTGATCGAATGAACCATTCACATACGATACCAATTCCCTTTGTCACGCGATATTTTACTTGTCCGAGGTTTGATCATCGGTATCACACTATACCTTGTTCAACCTCGTCTCCTGACAAGTACTCTTTACTCGTACCGTGGTATGTGGTCTCTTATGAACTTATTCATATGCTTGCAAGACATTAGACGACATTCCACCGAGAGGGCCCAGAGTATATCTATCCGTCATCGGGATGGACAAATCCCACTATTGATCCATATGCCTCAACTCATACTTTCCGGATACTTAATCCCACCTTTATAACCACCCATTTACGCAGTGGCGTTTGATGTAATCAAAGTACCTTTCCGGTATAAGTGATTTACATGATCTCATGGTCATAAGGACTAGGTAACTATGTAATAAAAGCTTATAGCAAATAACTTAATGACGTGATCTAATGCTACGCTTAATTGGGTGTGTCCATTACATCATTCATACAATGATATAACCTTGTTATTAATAACATCCAATGTTCATGATTATGAAACTAATCATCTATTAATCAACAAGCTAGTTAAGAGGCTTACTAGGGACTCTTTGTTTGTTTATATATCACACATGTATCAATGTTTCGGTTAATACAATTATAGCATGGTATATAAACATTTATCATAAACATAAAGATATATAATAACCACTTTTATTATTGCCTCTTGGGCATATCTCCAACAGTCTCCCACTTGCACTAGAGTCAATAATCTAGATTACATTGTCAAGTACCTAACACCCATGGCATTCTGGTGTTGGTCATGCTTTGCCCTAGGGAGAGCTTTAGTCAACGGATCTGCTACATTCAGATCAGTGTGTACTTTGCAAATCTTTACTTCTCCATCTTCGATGTACTCGCGAATCGAGTGGTAACGCAGCTTGATATGCTTCAGCCTCTTGTGTGACCTTGGTTCTTGTGCATTGGCGATGGCACCCATGTTGTCACGTAGATGACTAGTGGGTCCAATGCACTAGGAACCACACCGAGCTCTACAATGAACCTCTTCATCCATACCGCTTCGATGAAGCCTCTGAAGCCGCTATGTACTCCGATTCTGTTGAGGATTTCGCCACCGTGCACTGCTTCGAGCTTGCTTACTGCAGCACCATTCAATATAAACACGTACCCGATTGTGACTTAGAGTCATCAGGATCAGTGTTCCAACTTGCATCGGTGTAACTTGTTACAACGAGCTCTTGGTCACCTCCATAACAAAGAAACATATCCTTAGTTCTTTTCAAGTACTTCAGGATATTCTTGACCGCTGTCCAGTGTTCTATTCCTGGATCACTTTGATATCTGCTAGTCAAACTAACAGCATGTGCTATATCCGGTCTTGTACATAGCATGGCATACATGATAGAGCCTACTGCCGAGGCATAGGGGATCTGACTCATCCTTTCTCTTTCTTCTGCCGTAGCCGGTCCTTGAGTCTTACTCAAGACCTTGCCTGGTAACATAGGTAAGAATCCTTTCTTACTTTCGTCCATTCTAAACTTTTTCAGAATCTTGTCCAGGTATGTACTCTGTGATAGCCCTATTAGACGTCTTGATCTATCTCTATAAATCTTGATGCCTAATATGTATGATGCTTCACCAAGGTCTTTCATTGAAAAACTATTATTCAAATAACCCTTTACACTGCTTAATAGTTCTATATCATTCCCAATCAATAATATGTCATCTACATATAATATCAGGAATGCTACAGAGCTCCCACTCACTTTCTTGTAAATACAGGCCTCTCCATGACACTGTATAAACCCGAAGTCTTTGATCACCTTATCAAAACGTCGGTTCCAACTTCTCGATGCTTGCTTCAGTCCATAGATTGAACGCTGAAGTTTGCATACTTTGTCAGCATTTTTAGGATCGACAAAACCTTTGGGTTGTACCATATACAACTCTTCCTCAATGTCTCCATTAAGGAACGCCGTTTTGACATCCATCTGCCAAATCTCATAATCGAAAAATGCAGCTATTGCTAACAAAATCCTCACAGATTTTAGCTTCGCTACAGGTGAGAAAGTCTCATCGTAGTCAACACCTTGAATTTGTCGGAAACCCTTTGCGACAAGTCGAGCTTTATAGACAGTAATATTACCATCAGCATCTGTTTTTCTTTTGAAGATCCATTTATTCTCGACAGCCTTGCGGCTATCAGGTAAGTCTAACAAAGTCCATACTTTGTTATCATACATGGATCCCATTTTCGGATTTCATGGCTTCTTGCCATTTGTTGGAATCTGGGCTCATCATCGCTTCTTCATACGTCGCAGGGTCTTCATCATTGTTATCCACAATCATGACATTTAGACAAGGATCATACCAATCTGGAGTGGCACGATCCCTTGTCGATCTGCGAGGTTCAGTAGCTGTCTCATTTGAAGTTTCATGATCATTATCATTAGCTTCCTCTGTTGCCGGTGTAGGTGGTACAGGAACATTTTCCGGTACTGCGCTACTCTGATCAACGAGTAGAGATTCTTCAATCTCATCGAGTTCTACTTTTCTTCCAGTCACTTCTTTAGTGAGAAATTCTTTCTCAAGAAAGGTTCCGTTCTTAGCAACAAAGATCTTGCCTTCGGATCTGTGATAGAAAGTGTACCCTATAGTTTCCTTAGGGTATCCTATGAAGACGCATTTCTCCGCTTTGGGTTCTAGCTTGTCCGGTTGTAACTTTTTTACATAGGCTTCGCAACCCCAAACTTTTAGGAACGACAGCTTAGGTTTCTTATTAAACCATAATTCATACGGTGTCGTTTCAATGGATTTTGATGGTGCTCTATTTAAAGTGAATGCGGCTGTCTCTAATGCATAACTCCAAAATGATAAAGGTAAATCAGTAAGAGACATCATAGAACGAACCATATCTAAGAGAGTTCGATTACGACGTTCGGACACACCGTTTCGTTGTGGTGTTCCCGGCGGTGTCAATTGTGAAAGTATTCCGCATTTCTTTAAATGCATGCCAAACTCATAACTCAGATATTCACCTCCGCGATCAGATCGTAGAAATTTAATCTTCTTGTTACGTTGATTTTCTACTTCACTTTGGAATTCCTTAAACTTCTCGAAAGTTTCGGATTTATGTTTCATTAAATAGATATACCCATATCTACTCAAATCATCTGTGAAGGTTAGAACATAACGATAACCACCGCGCGATGCTACACTCATTGGTCCACACACATCTGTATGTATGATTTCCAATAAGTCAGTAGCTCGCTCCATCATACCCGAGAATGGAGTCTTAGTCATTTTTCCCATCAGACATGCTTCGCATCTATCAAGTGACTCAAAGTCAAGTGATTCAAGTAATCCATCGGTATGGAGTTTCTTCATGCGTTTCACTCCAATATGACCAAGACGACAGTGCCACATATAAGTAGAATTATCATTCAATTTAATTCGCTTAGCATCAATGTTATGTATATGTGTATCACTACTATCGAGATCTAACAGAAATAAGCCATTCTTTTCAGGTGCTCGACCATAAAAGATATTATTCATAAAAATAGAACAACCATTATTCTCAGACTTGAATGAATAACCGTCTTGCATTAAACAAGATCCTGATATAATGTTCATGCTTAACGCGGGTACAAAATAACAATTATTTAGGCTTAAAACTAATCCCGAAGGTAGATGTAGAGGAAGTGTGCCGACAGCGATCACATCGACTTTGGATCCATTTCCAACGCGCATCATCACTTCATCCTTCAACAGTCTTCGTTTATTCTTTAGTTCCTGTTTCGAGTTACAAATATGAGCAACCGAACCAGTATCAAATACCCAGGTACTAGTACGAGAACCAGAGATAAACATCTATAACATGTATATCGATATACCTTCTTTCTTCTTCTTGACAAGGCCGCTCTTCAGATCCGCCAAATACTTGGAGCAATTACGCTTCCAGTGTCCCTTCTCCTTGCGTAATAGCACTCAGCATCAGGTTTAGGGCCAGACTTAGGTTTCACAGGAGGCGTGGCAGCTTTCTTGCCACCCTTCTTGAATTTTCCCTTAGACTTGCCCTGTTTCTTGAAACTGGTGGTCTTGTTGACCATCAACACTTGGTGCTCTTTCTTGATCTCAATCTCAGCAGCTTTTAGCATGCCAAAGAGTTCAGGAAACTCCTTGTTCATGTTCTGCATATTGTAGTTCATCACAAAGTTCTTGTAACTTGGTGGCATGATTGAAGGACACGATTAATCCCCAGTCTGTTAGGAATCACTATTCCCAAGTCACTGAGTTTCTTCGCATGCCCGGTCATGACGAGCATGTGCTCACTGATGGAGCTGCCTTCTTCCATCATACAGCTGAAAAAATGTTTCGATGCTTCATAGCATTCCACGGCCGCATGAGTCTCAAAAATAGTCTTCAACTCTTTCATCAACTCATGAGGATCGTGGTGCTCAAAACGTTTTTGAAGATCGGATTCCAGACTGCATAGGATGGCACACTGAACTTGAGAGTACCGAGTTTTCCGAGTCGCGTAAACATTCTTTACTTCATCGGTTTCAGTTTCTGCAGGAGGGTCACCTAGCGGTGCATCAAGCACATATTGCAGATTTCCGCCATTGAGGAAGATCCTCACATGACGGAACCAGTCGGTGAAGTTGCTACCGTTGCTCTTAAGCTTTTCTTTCTCTAGGAACTGGTTAAAATTGATTGGGGACGCCATATCTACAACATATTTGCAATAGTTTAGACTAATGTTTATGACAAATTGAGTTCAAATTTTAATTCTACATAATTAAAAATCTAGGTGAACTCCCACTCAAAACAATATCCCTCGCATTGTCTTAGTGATCACACGAACCAAATCCATCACACCTATGCCCGATCATCACGAGACAAGATGTAATTTCAATGGCGAACACTCAAAGTGTTCATCATATCAATCATATGATTCATGCTCTACCTTTCGGTATCACGTGTTCCGAGACCATGTCTGTACATGCTAGGCTCGTCAAGGCCACCTTAGTATCCGCATGTGCAAAACTGACTTGCACCCGTTGTATGCACTTGTTGATTCTATCACACCCGATCATCACGAGATGCTTCGAAACGACAAGTCTTGGCAACGGTGCTACTAAGGATGAACACTTTATTATCTTGAAATTTTAGTGAGAGGGATCATCTTATAATGCTACCGTCGCGATCTAAGCAAAATAAGATGCATAAAAGGATTAACATCACATGCAGTTCATATGTGATATGATATGGCCCTTTTGGTCTTTGCGCCTTTGATCTTCATCTCCAAAGCACGGACATGATCTCCATCATCAACGGGCATGATCTCCATCATCGTCGGCGAAGCACCAAGGTCAATGGCGCCGTCTTCATGATCGTCCTCCATGTAGCAACTATTACAACTACTTTGAAATACTACTCAACATGAAATTTAAAGACAACCATAAGGCTCCTGCCGGTTGCCACAATACAATAATGATCATCTCATACATATTCATCATCACATTATGGCCATATCACATCACCAAACCCTGCAAAAACAAGTTAGACGTTCTCTAATTTGGTTTGCATATTTTACGTGGTTTAGGGTTTTCGAGCAAGATCCAATCTACCTACGAACATCAACCACAACGGTGATACTAGTGTTGTCAATAGAAGAGTAAATTGAATCTTCACTATAGTAGGAGAGACAGACACCCGCAAAGCCACTTATGCAATACAAGTTGCATGTCAAGCGTGGAGCAAATCTCATGAACGCGGTCATGTAAAGTTAGCCCGAGCCGCTTCATCCCACTATGCCACAAAGATGCAAAGTACTCAACTAAAGATAACAAGAGCATCAACGCCCACAAACCATTGTGTTCTACTCGTGCAACCATCTATGCATAGACACGGCTCTGATACCACTGTAGGATAACGTAGCATAGAAAACAAAAATTTTCCTACGGCGAACACGCAATCCAAGCCAAGATGCAATCTAGAAGACGGTAGCAACGAGGGGATTATCGAGACTCACCCTTGAAGAGATTCCAAAGACTACAAGAGGAGGCTCTTGTTGCTGCGGTAGACGTTCACTTGCCGCTTGCAAAGCGCGTAGAAGATCTTGATCACGATCGGTTCCGGCGCCACGAACGGGCAGCACCTCCGTACTCGGTCACACGTTCGGTTGTTGATGAAGACGACGTCCACCTCCCCGTTCCAGCGGGCAGCGGAAGTAGTAGCTCCTCTTGAATCCGACAGCACGACGGCGTGGTGTCGGTGGCGGTGGAGAAATCCGGCGGAGCTTCGCTAAGCGTGCGGGATATGGTGGAGGAGCGGGCGCTAGGGTTTGGGGAGAGGGGGTGGCCGGCCACTATAGGGGGCGGCCAAGTGGCTTTGGTGGCCGGCCCCCTCCCCTATGCCCCTCATTATATAGGTGGAAGCCCCAAGTGTTGGACTACAAGTCTCCGAATAAGACCCGAACCCAAAACCTTCCATATGGTGGGAAACCTTCCCAAGCTAGGATTCCCACTAGAGGTGGGAATTCCACCTACCATATGGGGGTGGCGGCCCTAAGGGGAGTCCACTTGGGACTCCTCCCCCACTAGGGTTGGTCGGCCATGGAGGTGGAGTCCCTTGTGGACTCCACCTTCCTTGGTGGTTTCTTCCGGACTTTTCTAGAACCTTCTAGAACCTTCCATAGAACCTTCCGCGACATTTTATTCACATAAAATGACATCCTATATATGAATCTTATTCTCCGGATCATTCCGGAACTCCTCGTGATGTCCGGGATCACATCCGGGACTCCGAACAAATATTCGAACTCCATTCCATATTCAAGTTCTACCATTTCAACATCCAACTTTAAGTGTGTCACCCTACGGTTCGCGAACTATGCGGACATGGTTGAGTACTCACTCCGACCAATAACCAATAGCGGGATCTGGAGATCCATAATGGCTCCCACATATTCAACGATGACTTTAGTGATCGAATGAACCATTCACATACGATACCAATTCCCTTTGTCACGCGATATTTTACTTGTCCGAGGTTTGATCATCGGTATCACACTATACCTTGTTCAACCTCGTCTCCGACAAGTACTCTTTACTCGTACCGTGGTATGTGGTCTCTTATGAACTTATTCATATGCTTGCAAGACATTAGACGACATTCCACCGAGAGGGCCCAGAGTATATCTATCCGTCATCGGGATGGACAAATCCCACTATTGATCCATATGCCTCAACTCATACTTTCTGGATACTTAATCCCACCTTTATAACCACCCATTTTACGCAGTGGCGTTTGATGTAATCAAAGTACCTTTCCGGTATAAGTGATTTACATGATCTCATGGTCATAAGGACTAGGTAACTATGTAATAAAAGCTTATAGCAAATAACTTAATGACGTGATCTAATGCTACGCTTAATTGGGTGTGTCCATTACATCATTCATACAATGATATAACCTTGTTATTAATAACATCCAATGTTCATGATTATGAAACTAATCATCTATTAATCAACAAGCTAGTTAAGAGGCTTACTAGGGACTCTTTGTTTGTTTATATATCACACATGTATCAATGTTTCGGTTAATACAATTATAGCATGGTATATAAACATTTATCATAAACATAAAGATATATAATAACCACTTTTATTATTGCCTCTTGGTCATATCTCCAACATGGTCGGGGTGTTACACCAATCCTCTGAAAATCAAAGCAATCCACGACATGGAACCGCCAAAGAATTTGCACCAAGTGCAGCAGTTGGCAGGTCGGATGGCAGCGCTTAGCAGGTTTATCGCCAAGTTGGGAGAAAAAGCCCTGCCTTTTTATCAGCTTATGAAGAAGTCAGAAAAGTTCGAGTGGACAGCCGAGGCACAGGAATCTTTGATAACCTTAAGAAGATTCTATCGACATCTCCAGTACGCGTAACTCCGCAGGAAAAAGAACCAATGCTTATGTACATAGCCGCAGCGGTGCAGGTTTTTAGCAAAGTATTAGTTGTGGAGCGCGCAGAAGTAAGGTGGGCCCGTTAGGTCATGTCCTGTCAACCAGGCCGCAGTAGTGGTTACGTCATTGATGATGTCATAAGAAATGTCGACTTTGGTTGGAGCATTCGAAAGGAACTGAAACAATCGAGTGGCTCATTATTAAGTCTACACGCGGTTGCCAGCATCCGCGCCTAGACTCGGGAGCTACTCCCATCAGGAGCGCTGAACGTGCACCCGATGAAATATGGACTCGAAGACTTTTTTAGATCCAGAATCATGCCCGGGGACTTGATTCTGTGTAGGGTAACGTTGTTTTGCCATCGGCAGTTAACTAGCAAAGTTGGACACGTTACTCGATATCCTTTGCGTACTAAACCTTGCTTAAAAGTATTAAAGTATGGTTATAAGAAAATGTATCGGATGATCCTAATAATTTGCAGAAAGCTTCTGCAGATGAAAACATTCGAGTAGTACAACTTGAGTCTATGCACGGTTGCAAGCATCCGTACCTAGACTCGGGGGCTACTCCCATCGGGAGCACTGAACGTGCACCCGATAAAAGAAGACGTTAATGTTACAAGGAAGTCAAGATTTATCGGCTAAGGCGAACATTCGACAGAAGACATGTTTTTAGTCCCTGCCCGAAATATCTTCGGCCAGTCACTCGGGGGCTACTGATGTGGGCATTACCCTTCGGGTAACTAATATTATGTTACCTCTTACTGCCTAGTCAGGGGCCCATGAAGGCACTCGACAGCTAGGTGGGTCGTTACGTCGGTTCCAACGAAGGATTTTTGAAGGACAAGGCAAGAAGACGAAGAATACAAGGAAAGTTTAGACCTAGGACTCTTTGTAACCTAGTCGTACCCGGACAGACCTCTCGAGACGTGGCTCCCAATATAAGGGCCAGGAGAGGGGCTGTCGAGGGACACAAAATCATAATAGCCATAACCACCGTAAGTCTAGAGCTAGGTCACGGTACAACTTAGCTTCTCGATGAAGGTCATAGTCGAAACCTTCGGCACCTTATTGTAACCGATATTTTCAGCAATCAAGATCAAACAAGCAGGACGTAAGGGTTTTACCTCATCGAGGGCCCCGAACCTGGGTAAATCGCTCTCCCCGCTTGTTTGATAACCGATGTCTCGTGTCAGCCTACATGATTCCGGGGAGTATCCTCGACACCTTCCGTCCCACTTATTTCTCCCTTTATATTTCTTTGTTAGGGTCTTAGCGACCCCTTCCTTCTCCTCTCCGCCTTCTATCACCATTGATTCATGTGACGGGCCCACCCTATTTGTATAGTTATCCTAACTAAAATAACTAGTTGGACTTGGAGCTCATGTGATATATTATGGCAATTTTAGGAAAAAATAATGTCTTAAGCACTTTGATCTTGGTTTGATCGGGCTAAAAGTTTCTAGATCCTCTAGAGTCTAGCCCTTGTTTTTGGCAACATGTTCAAAATTTTCCTTCGAATAAACACCATAATGATGAAAAGTATTAACTCCGTTCCAAAATATAAGCCTTTTTAGAAAGCTAGTTTAGCTTTCTAAAAGGTCTTCCATTTTTGGAATGGAGGTAGCATGTTTTATTGCTGGACCTAGTAGAAGAGAAATCGTCGTATACTTGGCCCTCCAACTTGTTAAGAGGTTTCTATATAAGATTTTTGATATAACTTGGAAGAACATTCGAATACCACACACGAGTCATGCATGGCTACATACGAGTTTATTTATAGCATTTGATATTGTCGTGTTCGACAATCAGCGGATTCTAACCTGCACCTTTTTGGGCGAAAACGGTCTTCTTTATTTTCAGCTCTGCTCACTCGAGGAACTTCAGAAGCGCAATCTCCATTTTTTAGTGCCCAATTATTCTTTCGTAATACAAACCATGTTTTTCTGGCTTATTTGTTTATAATGAAAAGTAAAGGTCCTTGTGACATCGAGAACGAATTTCTCCATTACATAGTTTTTTCGTTAGAGCAACTTTTTTTAGGGGAAACAAGTCCAATTTAAAGCTGTGGTTTTTATATTTGTTAATGATAAAATAAAAACAAGAAAATAATTTATATTTGTTCCAATCAAATTGAACTTTCTCCCTATATATACCTGAAAATTCTTGTCGGATACATCGAGGAGGTGATTCAGTTATAGAGCCAAAGATTGTAGTTCTCAAACGAGCACTCCACCAAGATTTCGTAGGGTGGTCATGAATAAGTATTTGTTTTCCCGATATCGTAGCATTAAATATTTTTTGGGAAGCTATAAGATGGTGGGACTTAAAAGTATCTTCTCTAAAATATGAGCAACACCAGATCCTAATCTTTGGCACAATCGGAGAATGATCAATGCCCTTTTCCGTTGACATGTTATTTAAAAAATCAAAATTATACTATTGGCATCCAGATTTGGAGAGATTTAAGATCTGCACCTGTATTATTCATTGGAGCTGCGTGGTCACTCGCTCACTATCCCTCTACCATACACGTGTGGAAGTACAAAATCTCCATCCTGTAAAAAAAATAGAGCACAAAATCTTCAAAATTTCCCCTTGTAGTTTTCTTTGGGGCGGACCGACACGACTTGTTGTACCCCATGCTCACACGTCTGCTGTAGCGTCGGAGCCAATCAAGCCGCCTTTATTCCGTTGTGTGTCGGCAGAAGTCGCTCGGCCAAGATAGGCATTGACGTGATGCGTGCATGCATGGGCGGGAAATAAAAGCAGGCAGGAAATCTTGTTTGGCCCATTTCCGTTGCAGAGAGCCGAATTGGGGTGCAGCACCGGAGGATGGCCCAAAAGGCACTTCTGTTTTGAGCTCTCGATATCCATATCCTGCCTGCTGCCGTGTGTGTTCGTGGCAGTGCAGTCAATCAGGTGCGTCATCGTATACGTGGAAAGCCCTTGGTGCTGAACATAAAAGAGATGGGTTGCCAACTGAGTCTTTGCTAGCATACGGCTCCATAAATAGTTCCACATATAATATATTTGTTAGCTTTACAATTTTCATACTTAAATGGTTGCAAATGTATTACTACATGAGAACTCAAAGCGAGAAAGCTATGTTGTATCGTAATTTCCAAAAGGGACTTCATTCACACGGGGGATGCATCTTACATGGAAAACCCTAAAAGAAAACATAATTATAGCATGTCCCACTGCAAGTAGATCCGGGTAGAATAGTTCGATGCAATGTTCCGTCGAGCTTGTTAGGAAGAGGTATAGAATAAAACCGTCTCATCCATCTTCGGCTCCAACTAATGCAGCACCGTGGATAGGGGGCGCCACGACCGCCAGCAGAAGGAGCGGCTCGTCAGGACCGACCACTAAAGCCTCTAGAAACATGGCATAACGCCAAATGTGTAACTAGACTAGAAGTCTAGAACCTATACTACTTTGTACCGAATGTTGGCCTCCTCTCCCCCGTTCCGGCGAGGCCGCCGAAGATAAGAGGTGGAGGAGGGGGAGGGGGGCTGGAGGACTCAACGAATGGGGGAAATGGAGTGAAAGTGAGTGGAAAATGAGAGAGCTTATGGTTCATTGTAATTTCACTTAAAATATTTCGCCCGGACACTAAATAATAACTACATGTATATATTATAAATTAAGATAAATATGCGACTTCCTTCACGGCATGCTTGCAAGGATGTCACCGAATTGGAGACTCTTCTAGCCCCTTCGGCGCGCTGCTTTCTTTGTGGGACGGAAAATTTGCAGGCGAGGTGAGGATATGCATGATAGGGGGCCTGGCCGACAGGGGCAGTACGTGGGGCGTGGTCACGTGGGGGTGTGTACCCGTTGCCTGATACGTCCATCGGTGGCTGACTCACGCAGGGACCCACCATTTAGGCCCGCTTGGTGCATCATTCCAACTTTGGAGTTGTATCCACGTACGAACGCATACAGGGGGTCACAAACTGCTTGGTTTTGTTGGAATTTGGAATCATTGTATATAGTCGCGCAGTAAAGTATTTGTACATTGGTTGGTTGGTCGTTCGGACACACACACACAGACGTACTGGTACGTTTGATTGAAGTTTTGTGAGCCTGAAATTGATATTGAATGGACGGGGCCAGATCTAGAGTAGTAGTAGTTGCACACGAGGGGATTGATTGAGGCCAACGGCCTTCTCCAGCCCGATCGGATCGTTCTTCTAGCACATGCATTCGCATTCCACATTTTGGCCGCCCGCGCGCAAATGAACAAAAAGAAAAACTGCGATGACGAGGACAAACACGACGTCAGTCAGACAATTACACCTAGTTAAATCTGGCCACTCGGATGAGCAGCTTTTTCTTCCTGGCGGGGTGAGGTGAGGTGTGGCGTAGCTTTACGTACGCTGGCTTGGCTGCACGTACTGCTGCATCTATCTATCCATATGGGAATGGAATGGAGGTGGCGAAAAAGGTTGCGCGAAAAGTAAAGCCTGCTGCGGGCGCATGCGTCGGTGCCTTTGGGAACGCGTGGGCGGGATCGGGACCCAGATCGGAGCAGCCACATGCGTGCTGGCTGCGGTGGTGATCAGTAGTATCCGGTAGTACATGCAGGACGGAGGATATGGTGCGTGCGTACGTGTATACAGTTGAATTCGGGTCGGCCCTGAACCCGAGGGGCGATGCATGTATCCTTGATTCCTTGCCATGCATGCCCACCACTGATACTGCTTGCCCAGCAAGTTGCCTTTTCCCTGCGCCCTGCACCCGCCGAGTGTGTGGATCCGCATCGCGCATGTCCTCCTCGTCGGCTCCTCTCGTCGCCCGACCTTCCTTCCACGACTCCCGCTGGCTCCTCTCCCGGTCTCCCCTCTCCGTTCCAGCCAGCCAGTCGTGTACATGACGGCTGGCCAACCGCAGCTGAGTCTGCGTGTGCCTGGTTGGGCCGTCCAGCCTTCTAGTTCTAGGCAATAAAACCATGTCGCAAATTTATCTAATTTTAGATAAATATATATGTCATTTAACGTGTAAACATATTTGAATTTATAATTATTTTTTATATTTTGAATAGAGGAGTATGAATTGTTCTTTAGCCAGCCATCTGGAAATAGGGGCGAAGCTGGACACTAACCAAGGCTGGTGCTAATACTTGCATGCTGGTGTTGATTACATATGATTTCCATGATTATAGTCTTGAAGTTCAATGCATGCTCGTTGCAGCGTTGCTGCTACCATAGGCGGACCTAGCATCCCTCCAGCCCGGGCGGCCGCCCAGGCTTCCGGCCGGCCGACAGGCTTATTTTCGTCCGTATTTTACATGTATTTGATATAAAATTAGCACACTAAGCCTATTTGCCCAGGCTTCAAAACTTTCCTGGGTCCGCTTATGGCTGCTACGCCAGTGCTACATCACAGGTAGCACTAGGCCTCGCCCCGCCTCTGCTGGGAAATCTAATCTTTACTACTTCCTCTGATCCTTTTTATAATGTCTATAGATTTTTGGCATTTGTTTCAGAATATACGGTTGTACCTTGGCTCAATTACCCCCTCTACCGTGCGTGAAAAAAATCTATACAAAAAGAAAAACAATTAATTGAGATTCCTAATGCATGACCCCAACGATTACTTAGATTTAGGAAGCAATGTTTTTATTTTCTTAATATAACCTGGTTGCACATAAATGGAGAGTCAACCATAGAGATTTGTGGGATTTGTTTTGTTAATTTCGAAAGTTACCAATTTCTCTCATTTTACTCTGATCTTAAATCGTTAATCTAGGGGGTTTTGTGTAAAGAACACTCTTGTGCTAATTTTCGTGCCAAAAAAAACTATAGACACTATAAAATGAAACGGAGGGAGTATTAAATGCGAAAACGACCGTGGTAGGTCGCACAGATGGGCCGAGGCCCAGCGTCCGTCTCTCGGGTCTTGCAACACGATCACCGGTAGAAAAGGGAAAATCCCCACGGGCGGGGTAGCCTAGACGAGGGCCGCAAAGCGCTAGCCTGAACGGGCATGTCTAGCATGCAGCGTTGTTCATCCCACGTCCGCTCGGGACGGAGAGAACCGAATCCATCTGGAAATCATCCCGGGCCCTCCCAATAAAAACCGGACGCGTACGATTTGTTATGTCTGATCGTCTGTTCGTAGCCTGAGAGCTCTGCTGGGATATGTCAATCGCCCGATAATACGGCAACGAGGAGCTCGACCGCTTGTGGCGGAAGAGGCGACCGGGAGGTACAGGCGCATCACGTAGACTGATACCGCGGGTCCGTCCGCGTCACGGCAAGGGTCTTGAGGCGCCGATAGCCAGCATCGTTACCGTGTCTTGTGATGATCAACCTCTTGCTCAGATGGATCGCTGCTGCTGTACGCAACGAGATAAGTGAAAATTCTTCATGGAGTATCCGAATATCAATAGCTCTTAACGATCCTTTCCTCGGGAAGTATGTGGCTTGCAACCAACAGTCGTGTTCACAGTTTTCTTTCTCTTGTCTCTCCCTGGCCTGGAACCAAATCAGAGCGGATGATCCTATCCGAGGCTTCTTTTTTGCTCCTTAGTCTGAGCACCTTCGTTGGGTGATCATTATTTGTCAGAGTGAGGCTGTTATTTTGAGAACACTTATAACAAATATGTATCTGGAGAAATTGATTGAGATTTACTCAATAAAATACGTTGGGCTGCATATCCTGGTTGTTGGAGTTCGCGCTACACAACCGTCTATGGACCATGGCTGATTCAAAAACTTTCTACAGGAAAAGGCTTATGATCGGATACAGGGAGGGAGCAACAGTAATAGAGAGAAGTAGCATCAGTGAGGGCGTTAAGCTCAAAGAAAATGTTGAATGCCATATGAAGTTCTCGGTGTAATTCAGGGTGATACAGCTGAAGGAAAGATCTGAGAGCATCACTTGGCTAAACAATTCAGTGATGAAACTAGATTGGCATCTGCAAAATTCATGGAAAGCTAAGCGCCTTTTAGTTTCTATCCATGTTCTTATGGTCTGGATTAATTTTCTAATATTTCAGAAATTGATAATAACAAGCTCTAGCTATTTTATTGAGTAAATCTCAATCAATTTCTCCAGGTACATATTTGTTATAAGCGTTCTCAAAATAACAGCCTCACTCTGACAAATAATGATCACCCAATATCAAAATTTCACTCATCATGCTTAAGGTTGGAAAGATGCAGAGGAAGACAGCGCCTGACAGTACATAAGCAAGGGAAAAGTTTGGAGGAAGAGAGTGCATGACAGTACATAAGCAAGGGAAAAGTTTGAAGATTGCGGTTACTTATTTCAAATATGCCGATTATCCTTATCGAAAAAATATGCCAATTATTTCTTTTTTAAACACATATTTTTATAATTTCATTATAGCACTAAGGACTATACCTGCCATTTGGATTAAATTGTCATACGAATTTTAAACATATAAATGACGCTGATTTTATTTAAGGTGGCCGTAGCAACGCACGGTGTTGTGGGTATACTTTATGGGTATATCAACGACATGGCCTAGATCCGGCGAGCCCGGGAGGCCCACAGACGGTGATGGTGGCATGGGGCCCATCGGGCGGCCCAGTTGCTGTTGATCATGAAGGATGAAGTCCAGCCCAGGAACAGGAGCCGGATCTCGACCTACGAAGGAGGCCGGAGCCGTGGAGGCCCATAAAGTATCCGGATCCAAGACGACCATAAGGAAGGCGGATCCTTGACGTGCACGGCAAGATATTGTACCGTAGTTAGGCAACTTGTATTCCGGCTAGGACTCTCCATGTAAACCCTAGATCCGTGCGCCTTTATAAGCCGGATCCTGGGAGCCCTAGAGGCACAACCTCAACCATTGTAACAACGCGCAAGCGCCCAGATAATTCCGGACAAGCAGCAGTAGGCCCGTCATCGTGCGTGTTCGAAGCCGGGTAACTCGCGCACCACCGCTCCCGTGTGCACTCCGCCCTATGGCCCCTACTTCTTCTCCCTCGTGAGGATCCCTCCACCGAGGTATTGTCGATTAGGCAACGACGTTGGCGCCCACCGTGGGCCTGAGGCGTCGGAGGCCGGAACCGGGAGGGCTCCGCCATGGGAAGCTACGACGACTCGATTGCTGTGGGGCGTGTACTTTACGCCGGGAATCTTCCGATCGTCCCTCCGGACGAATTCTGGATTCCGGCTAGGTCAAACCCCGTCAAGCTCTCCATCGTCCCAATCGACGGCATCCACATCTTCATCGGCGAAACCGTCGATTCCGACGGAAACGCACTGGTAAGTAACGCTGACGCGTCCGCCTCTGAGCTGGACGCCGTCGCGAAGATCCGATCTGAGTCGCAGGAACTTCTTAAAGAAGATTCCGCCTTAGATCTGGAAAAATCAAAACCCACCCAATCCGCCCCTGAGCAGGAGAAAACGGTGGAAGACCAATGCAGATCCGCCTGGGTCTCCCAGGTGTTAGAGAAGCAAAGGTGTCACTTCGTGCACTTCTTGGCCCATACCGCAGGAGCCGCCCCCCTTGAGGACGGAGCTGACCCCTTGCAGGATGAGGTACCCGGAAACGACGCTCCGGATCAGCAAGAGACTGTCGGAGATAGCGACGCCCCGAAACAAGATAGAGCCGGAAATCCCGAGGAATCAATCCTCGGCAACTTAAGCCCAACTTCCGGCGAATCCTCCTCCATGGATACGGAAGAATTCAACCGCAAGCTCGAGGAACTCGGAGGTGGTGAACAAGCTGACGCAGAATCCGCCCAGCCAATGCAGGTTCTAGCAACCGTAGCACCGCTGGATCAGCAGGAAGCGGAAGACGAAGACTCCACCTCCGACCCAGGACCATCCAACGTAAGGTCTCCCTTAGATCGGGTACGACCGCGAAAGGATGTCCTGTCACCAGAAGAGATGGTCGAGCAGGCAGGCATGGGTGCAATTGCACACTCTGCGATTCTCAACAAACCAATAACTCCCGAGGATGCTGCAGACCTGGAGGCTTTAGAAGCCAAAAGGCAGGAGATGCTGGCAACAGCTCAGAAGCTTGCCAGGACCGCAGCCGCTATGTTGGAAGAAAGAACCCTAGCTGCGAACTTTGTGGACCACTCCCTAAAAAAGGATCGTGAGGTCGACGAGATGCTGGCGACAGTCAAGAAGCTCCGAAAGGAATGGGAGGAAAGGGTAGCCTGTGCGCAGGAGGAGGTTGATAGGATCGCTCGAGAAGCCATCCCTCCCCGCAAGATTACCTTTGCAACACCCACAGAGCAACAGCCGCTCGCAACTCCGAAGGATAACATGAAGAAGGCTGCGGAGCTCCTAAAAAAGAAGGACGAGGAGATTGACATCAATTACGTCCGGAAGCTCGTGGCTTCAGCGATGCAGCAACAGAGCAAGGAAGATACCTCGCGCAGGTTGGAATCCAATCCGGAACATTGCATATCCACCGTGCAGAAGGACGCCATAGCAAGTCAGCACCGTGATGGCGAGTCGCGCACCGGATCCATGGAGCGCAGAAGGAAAGTCAGAGATCATCCGAACCCAATCCCGGTGCCATCGGACTCAAATCCGGCAAAGGGAAAGGATCCGATGTATACTGGCAGAGACAAGTACCGTGTCCCATCACCACCACCCCGAGCTTCGCGTCCCCCGCTACCCCCTCGACGTCGCAGTCTGCCGGAAACACCAGGCCCCCATGGGCCAGGTGGAATCAACATCCGCGACAACATACCGCCTCCTAGGAACAGGAGTAGGGAGCGTACGCCGGAGCCACGCAGGAGCCGGAACCAAGACCGCGAGCCTGAGCCTCGTCGGGATCAAGAACGCGAGCCGGAACCCAGAAGGAGCCGGCACGAAGAGCGCACACCGAGCCTCGCAGGAGCCGGAACGACGGAGGCGACCACCACCAAGAGGAGGGAGCCACCGAAGCCGGAGCCAGCCGCGGGAGCCACGCCGTGAGTCCGAAGGCGGAAGATCATCTCACAGGCCCCCTCGCAGATCCCCCTCGCCACCACCCAGTGAAGGCGGAGGTGGAGGCGGAGGCAGAGGCCGGAGATCCCGTTCCCGCTCAAAATCACCCGGCGGCGGTCCCCGCGATGCCCGGGATCGCCTCAACGAGTACAGATCCGACTACATTGGTCCAAGGTGCTTTGGCCGATGATCCGAGAGGAACCAAAGCCAAGAAGCTTGAACCTTAAGCTACCAGGAAACCTGAAGCATTATGATGGCAGCGAGAGGCCGGATACCTGGATTGAGGATTACTACAATGCAGTAACCTTCGCCGGAGGAACCCCGAATATAGCCTGCCGCATGCTCCAGTTGTACCTTATTGGTCCAGCTCGTGTTTGGCTCAGTGACCTTGAGGAAAACACTATCTTTTGCTGGTTGGACCTGAAGAAGGCTTTCGAGAACCACTTCAGGGGCACCTACAAGAGACCGGCCACCACCAGCGATCTTCAAGCTTGCATCCAGAAGAAGGGTGAGACATCCAGAAGCTTTCTCACCCGATGGTTGGCAACCAGAAACGAGTGCGAGAACGTAGATAACCGCACAGCAATGCACGCCTTCATTGGTGGTTTGCAGCGTGGGGGGCTGCTGCGCCACAAGCTTACTTGCCTGGTGAACGCGAACAAGCTCACTCTTGATGAGATGATAAACATCGCCAGCGATCACACTGCCGCCGATGACGACGCAGGCGGAGATCTCGCAGCTACAGCCATACCCCTGCACCAACAGAAGAAAAACCGTGATAACGGCGTCAGCAACAGAACAAGCGGAAGAACCCTGACCAGAAGGGCGGAGGATCCGACATGGTAGCCATGACGTTCCAACGCGGAGGTTCAGGAGGCGGAAGAGGCCGCGGACGTGGAGGCAGGCAGGGGCCAGCGGCGCTGACGAGGTCACCGCAGCCGGATCCCGCGCCCCCAAACGTACGAAGAATACAGGGATATGCCGTGCCTGGCCCATCGGGATCCGGCTACGGGCAAATCCACCCATACCAATCGCAACTGCAAGTGGGTCAACGATCTGAAGAACGACCGGGAGGCAGGATACAAGCGAGCCCGGAAGCACCGCCCGCGCGGCAAAGTTGGCAAGGGCAAGAGCAAGGACAAAGAAGAGGACAGTTCTGAGGCCATGGATGAGGATGACGCTTCGCCGGAACCCAAGGAGGGTACCGCAGCCAACAAGTCCATCCCCTTTGGTAAGAAGAGTGTCGGAACCTACCACACCTTCCTCGGAACCCCAACTGTCCGCGCGAAAAAATCGGCGCTCCGGATCTTGAATGCCACAGTTCCGGCTGTGCCGCAGTATGTCAAGTGGTCGGAGAACGCCTGTACCTTTGACAGGTCGGATCACCCGGCCGTCATCCCCAAAGAGTGCTACGCTCTGGTTGTAAGTCCCCGCATAGACGGATATGACTTCTCCAAGTGCCTTATGGATAGAGGAGCTAGCCTGAACATCATGTACCTGGAGACCCTGGAGAAGATGAACCTCACCAAGGAACAGCTCAAGCATAGCACCACTGAATTTCATGGTGTGGTTCCGGGTAAGAAGGCAAACTCTCTGGGCAGCATCAAACTTCCCGTGGCCTTCGGCAATGTGAACAACTACCGCGAAGAGATGATCACGTTTGAAGTGGTGCCCTTCAAAAGCTCCTACCACGTGATCTTCGGCAGGCCCACCTACCATAAGTTCCACGCCAGGGCATGCTACATCTACAACAAGCTCAAGATTCCGGGTCCTAACGGCTGGATCACCGTATCCGGAGACTACAAGAAAGCAAGGGACTGCGAGGAGGGCGAAGCCGCCTTTGCAGAATCCGTCATATCTGGAGAGGAGCTGCAAGGCTACAGAGCCGCGGTGGATCCGACTGAAATGCAGACCACCAAGAAGCAGATCTCTGAACAGAAAACCTCGTTTAAGGCCGCGATAGAAACCAAGAAGCATGACCTCATCGAAGGTGACAACTCCAAGCAGGTTTCAGTCGGAGCCAACATGGACCCCAAATAGGAAAGCGCGCTCGTCGAGTTCCTCAGAGCTAACATGGATATCTTCGCATGGCAACCTTCTGACATGTCCGGAGTACCAAGGGAACTCGCCGAGCACTACCTCAATATAAATCCGGGTGCAAAACCGGTGAAGCAAGCTATGCGACGCTTTGGAGACAAGAAGCGCCGCGCCATAGGAATGGAATTAGCAAAGTTACTAGAGGCAGGTTTTGTAGTAGAAGTTATCCATACTGATTGGGTCGCAAACCCCGTCCTTGTACCCAAAAAGAATTCTGAAATACTAAGAATGTGCATCGATTACTCCGGCGTGAATAAACATTGTCCGAAAGATCCGTTCCCTTTGCCGCGCATTGACCAAGTCATTGATTCGACGGCAGGGCGGAACTTCTGTGTTTTCTTGACGCATATTCCGGGTATCATCAGATCCGATGAAGGAATCCGACCAAAAGGCGACCTCTTTCATCACACCCTTTGGCACATACTGCTATGTTACCATGCCTTTTGGCTTGAAAAACGCAGGTGCCACTTACCAACGTACGATGCAGCGGTGCCTGAAGGACCAGATTGGCCGGAACGTGCACGCCTACGTCGACGACATCGCGGTCATGACCCGGAAGGGATCTGACCTGCTTAGCGACCTCAAGGAAACCTTCGACAATCTCCGTCCGTACAAGATGATGTTAAATCCGCTGAAGTGCGTCTTTGGCGTACCAGCAGGAAAACTCCTTGGCTTCATTGTCTCTCATAGGGGCATTGAGGTTAACTCGGAAAAAATCAAGGCTATCCTGAACATCAAAAGGCCAACTTGTCTCAAAGATGTGCAACGATTAACTGGTTGCGTTGCGGCAATCAGTAGATTTGTTAGCCATCTTGGCGAGAAAGCCCTACCTCTATACAAGCTGCTGAAGAAAACAGACAAATTTGTCTGGGACGAGGCAGCAGATGAAGCACTTCAGGAGTTGAAGAATATACTCTCCTCCCCACCTATACTAGCAGCTCCAGCTGAGTCAGAGCCTATGCTCCTCTACATGGCAGCAACCAACAAAGTTATCAGCCTCGTAATTGTGGTGGTGCGAAAGGAAGAAGGTTACGAGCATGGAGTCCAAAGGCCTGTCTATTACATTAGCGAAGTCTTGACGGAATCCAAGCAGAGATACCCTCACTTTCAGAAGCTAGCCTACGGAGTTTTCCTGGGCAGTCGGAAGCTGAGACACTACTTCTAGGAGCACCCAATGACAGTGGTGAGCAAGTCTCCCCTGGCAACAATCATCAACAACTCCGACGCAACAGGACGCGTAGCAAAATGGGGCATTGAATTATCTGCCTTTGACATCAACTACGAAGCCCGAACTGCAATCAAGTCTCAAGTTCTAGCGGATTTCATCGCGGATTGGACTGAAGCACCGGAGGGCACACCTGTGCCGGAACCTGAAGCTTGGGTCATGCACTTTGACGGATCCAAGCAACATCAAGGCTCGGGGGCTGGAGTTACCCTGAAGTCACCTACCGGAGAAGAACTGCAGTATGTTCTGCAGATTCACTTCGAAGCTACCAACAATATGGCGGAATACGAGGCTCTACTACACGGTCTGCGCATCGCTAAGGAAATTGGGATCAAGCACATCATATGCTGCGGAGATTCCGACCTGGTGGCACAGCAAGTAGCCGGAACCTGGAACGCCGAAACTCCGTCATGGCGGCTTACAGAGACGAAGTTGACGAGATCGCCAAGTGCTTCCTCGGATACGAAGTCAAGTACGTCAGGAGAGATGATAACACAGCAGCAGACATGCTGTCCAAGCTCGGATCCGGCAGGAAACCAATTCCGCCTGGAATTTTCCTTGAGCATCTACGAGTACCCTCAGTGAAGGGTGCAAACCCGGAAAATCCTGATCTGGCAGTTTCTCCGGCTAAGGAAGTGATGGCAGTCATTCCGGCTTGGACTCAGCCGTTCCTGGATTACCTCATCGATCAAAAGTTGCCGGAGGACGAGGTCCACGCGCGACAGATCATCAGGCGAGCAAGATCCTACACAATTGTTGATGGACAGCTCTACAAACGAAGTGCAAACGGGGTGTTTCTCAAATGCGTCTCAAGTCAAGATGGCATTGAGATCCTCCGAGAGATCCATTGCATTGGGCATCCGCCTTGTCCTCGTTGCAAAAGCCGGCTAGGATTTTATAAGGTGATACGCCGACAAACCAAGGCAACGCCCAAGGCTACCTAAACCGACGGACTGGCCCTCTATATGGTTGGTTAAGTTAAAGAAATCATCTCCTGTGGTTGTCCTCTGGTCGCTATTGACAAGTTCAGTAAGTGGATCGAGGCAAAGCCAGTGAGAAAAGCCGATGGTGCTACGGCACTAAAATTTGTTTGCAGCCTCGTGACGAGATTCGGCATCCCACACAGCATAATCACAGATAATGGCACAAACTTTGCGCAGGGAGAACTCAAGGATTACTGCGATGAAGTTGGGATCCGGCTTGACCTTGCATCTGTGGCTCATCCACAATCTAATGGTCAGGTCGAACGAGCCAATGGCCTTATACTAGCCGGAATCAAACCTCGCCTTGAAGAACCGCTGCGCCGCGCAGCCGGAGCTTGGGCTGATGAGCTAGACTCTGTCTGTGGAGTTTACGAACTACCCCTAACAGGTCAACCGGATTCACTCCTTTCTTCCTGGTATACGGATCCGAAGCCGTGCTCCCCACCGACATCATCCACGATTCACCGCGAGTTTCCGCCTACAATGAAGAAACTGCTGACGAGGCTCGACAGCTATCTGTGGACCTGATCGAAGAAGCTCGGAATTTAGCTGACCAACGCTCCACCATTTATCAGCAGAAGCTCCGACGCTACCATAGCCGTCGAGTTCGGAACCGCTCGTTTATGGTCGGAGACTTAGTCCTCCGCCTTCGCCAGGTGAAAGATCACAAGTTGCAATCTCCATGGGAAGGACCTTTTGTCATCAGCAAAGTACTACACAACGGATCCTACTATCTCGTTGATTTCCGGGAATTGAAGGATAGACCTGCCAACTGGCACCGGAAACGAAAACGAGAAGATCCGGGTGACATATATGATGAAACAGATCGTCCCTGGAACATAGCACAACTACGTCCTTTCCACACTTAGCGCTTTACGCATTACATACCTTGTAATATCTATGATACATGATCAATGAAATAAAGCTTTTGGTTCACTCTTAGAGTCTTTTACCTCCTTTAATTTTTCATTTATGGATCGTGTATGTTTTTTCCGACTAAAACCGCAGAGCTGGATTTTTCCGCCTAGGCGTGTATGAAAGTTGTGATTTTCAAAATCGTCCTTTAGGACGTAAGCTTAAGTTTTCTGGCGGAAATTTTTTCTGTTGCAAACCCATGGATTCCTGGTAGCGACTTCCGGCACTTGGGCTGGGGGCTTGTTTCCGCGGTTATTGACGGATTGCCATTGGGCTTCGTCGCCGCTGGCGAGCGTTTCCGGCACGGGTTTTCCGGCTCGTGGAAGGTCAAGTGGGCAAGCCGGAAATTATAAAACCAGCACTTGCTTTCAAGAAACAACACATGCAAATAATCTTAAAACGGATAGCAGGATAAGTATTTTCCGCCCACGCATGCATGCTTGTTTCGTCCCTAACTACTTAAGAATTTAAGTTATATTACAAACCCTCGCTGGGGCCAAAATGATGCATTGTTTTCTCCCGCAGGACATAAAAGTTTTCACTCCGCCTTGGACGGAGAAGCATTGCCCTCTGGATCTTTCCCCTTCGCGTCCTCAGCCGGAGACGACCTCGCTCTCTTCTTCTTCGGAAGTCGCAGCGCTGGACTTGGGTTCCTCTTGGGGAGTATCCTTGGAGCTGGTCCAGGTAAACTGAGTTCCGGACTCCGCAGGTCGGGCTTCCGCGTCGCGCTCTTTTTGAAGTTCGGCTTCAAGGGGCTCGTCCGCAGGGAGAACCGCCTTGTCGTAGAATTCGTCGTGACGGATCCTCCGCGCGATGCGGGTGTCATAGCCACTTACTGCATCTAGCAGCGCACCGACATCTGCTGTCGGAGGAACACCAGTAGTTACCCGGTCAAGATCCATCTCCGGGTTATGCGCCAAGCACATAGTCAAAGTCATGGCAGCCGCGCCTCGGGCTGATGAAGCTTGCAGATCCGTCACCAGCTCCGGAAGAATGTCCATTCTCTTGACCAGTTTGCGCAGACCGCAGGTGCGGCTCTTCTTCAATGACAAGTTGTGGCATATCTTCCGTGAGGCGGAGATAAGATCCTTGCAATCATCGCCAGCGAGAGAAAGAACATCGTCCCGGGGAAATTTATTCCGGCGCCTTTCAGAGTATCCAAGCGGCTCTGCACAAAAATACAAGAATAAACATTCAAGTTGAGCACAAGAAATTGTACATCAAGATAAGAAACTCCGAGTATATGTACCCAGGATGTTTTCGGCCAGCAAGTCCCAATGGTGCTCCGCGGTCTCCATGTATTTCCGGAGTCCGTTGAGTTCTTTCTGCTGCCTCTTGATGGTCTCGCTATCAGCATTTCGCTTTAACAAGAATTCGCCCTTCTCCCTGATGAGCTCGGAGTTTTTCTCCGCCAGTTGCTTCTCGGCCTGCTCCTTCTTTTGCTCCGCCTCCTTCAGCTTCGTCTCCAACTCTTGGTATGAGGAGCGCAGGTTCTCAAGTTCGGAGGAGGTCGTAGCCAGGGAGGAAGATGCGCCTATAAGGATTCAATTCAAATACAGTTCAAAGTCGGAACGTGAATTAATAACAAGAAAGGGCGGAAACCAACCTTGGGCGTCCGCCAGTTGTTTGTTCAGTTCTGCATTTTCATCCTTGAGGGTCCGGATATTTTCCGCTTGGCCCAAGGTAACGCGGCGCTGCAGGGCAATATTCTTGTGTAGCTCATAGTGCAGTGCCTGCTGTTCCTGTAAAAAACAATCAGAGCAGGAGTAAAAATTCCGCCTACAAATAGTGGGGTCCTTTGAAGCATCATTGCCGGAATCTTTCCGACATCATGCTTGGGGGCTACTGCGACAATTTAAAAAATCTTTCCAAAAGTGGCTTTACTCTAAAGCATCTAAGCGCTAACTAGTACCTAGTTTCCGCCTACATGCTTGGGGGCTACTGGGGAGTACCTTTTGTTTGCAGACAAGCTTGTCGAAGAACTGGCCGACGTCCTTCTTAAACTCCTG
This sequence comes from Lolium multiflorum, assembly GCA_030979885.1. Taxonomy (NCBI): domain Eukaryota; kingdom Viridiplantae; phylum Streptophyta; class Magnoliopsida; order Poales; family Poaceae; genus Lolium; species Lolium multiflorum. Next base: position 202,767,658 of record CM061748.1, on the reverse strand, counting down.
GATTTCCGACGTCGCGGCATCCGGTTTCCCCCAGGCGTTGTTCAGCATGGCGTTGAGCAGGTCTTGTTCAAGTTCCCACTTCTCCGCCTCAGTCAGCTTGTTGAAAAACTTTGTAGCATATGCCTTGGGGGTGGAAGTGAGGTCAGCCGGATCTCCAAAGTTTTTCGGAAAAACGACGACGTCGCCAGCACCGGCTCCGACCTTCTCGGAGGAAGTAACTTCAGCCTCTCCTTGGCCTTGAACTTCTGTTTCTTCTCGGGCAGGGCCTTTGGCCTTAGGATCCTCTCCGCCCACCTTATCGCTGCTGACCGGAATTACTTCCGGTGGAGTGTTTGCGGCAGGAGGGGGAGATTGTTCCGCCTGAGGAGGAGATGGCGGTGGAGCAGTGTGGGAAGCGCTTGGCGGAGCTGGAGTTGTAGGACCAACAGCCGGAGACTTTTTCATATATTTCGTGATGGGCTCTTGGCTGTTGGTCCGGGTGGCAGCGGTAGTCGGAGTTCTGCGAACAAATAAAAGAAGATCGCATAAGTAACAATTGCATCAAAGTAAATACGTGCCATACTCGGAAACTTACGGGGCGCCGGGGATGATGGGGCGCGAGCGTTTGCCTGCTGTGGAAAGCATCTTCAAACGTTCCCGCTCCGCTTTCCTTGAGTCTAGCGGAGGGGGCTTGATGGTCTTGGGCTTCTTGGCGGAGGCCTCGCCGCTGGCTCCGGCTTCAGAGCCGGAAGCTTTGGCGCGGGGACGCTTCGAAGGTCGGGGGGCTGCCTTGCGGGGTGCCTGCTCCTCTTCCTCCTCTTCGTCATCCGGAACCTCCTCCGCCGTGTCGCCGCTGACGGGGACGCGAAGTATGGTGCGCAAGTTTTCCTCCGCCAAAGTAGCGAGCTGGAGGGAAAGGTGTTATATGTTAGTCAACATTCAAAAACTTGTGAAGTTTGAAGTAACGAAGGGATCAGAGCTTACCGGAGGACACTGGTCGTTTGTGTAGATATCCTTGATCAATTCCGGGATCGGTTGACCCCGGCCTATCTTCACGAGCGTCTTGAATCTCCTTTTGAGAGAATCAGCCGGAAGGTCGTGGCGGGTAGCTCGGAGCTGGTCGTCCGCCCCGGTGTATGCGCAGATTAACCGCGCATTATACCGTAGTGGCTGGATCCGCCGGGTAAACCAGCTGAGTGTGAGCTGGGTTCCGGTTAGCCCGTCGTGGACTAGCCAGGAGATTCTCCGCGCTGCCTTCTCCAAGATGGGAGTTAGGGAAAGCGATGGGATGAAGCTCCAGCTTGCAAGTTCTTCCGGAGGCTCGTTGTTGAATTTGGGGAGACCGTCGTGGATCTCCGGAACTGAAACGTTCTTCTCGTAGAACCATCCGGCGTTCCAGTACCGGACGGATTCGTGCGAGTCATGAGGTGGATACATGCGGCCAGGTCGGAGCATGAACGTCATGCTCCCGCAGTTCAGCATGGCTTTGTCCTTCGTTTCCTTCTTCACTCGGAAGAAAAACTGCCATAACTTGACATCTGGTCGGATTCCGAGATGCCCTTCGCAAAGTGTCGCGAAGTTGGAGAGCAGAAGGTATGAGTTGGGGCAGATGTTGTGGGGCTGAAGCCCGTACGTATTGAGGATGGAGAGAAAGAATTCCGAACAGGGGAGCGATAATCCGCGTTCCACCCAAGCTTTGGTCATGACCACTTCTCCGGCTCCAGGCTTGGGGACGACGGTGTCGCGTATGAAGCTCCAGTGAGCGGAGATCATATGAAAGAACATCTCTCATACTATGTTTTGAGTGTTTGATGTCAATGTATGTGATACACTAATGATTGTTTAAGTGGTACAGGGATTACATAGATATTTATTCATGTGTGTTGGATTTGATCATCTGCCAAAAGATATCTGAAAATGTTGGGTAGGCCGGATAATCCGGGCCGGATATTGTTGAAATATCCGGCCCCCTGATTTCGGCTAAGTCTTCGAGGAAAAGCAGCTCAGTATGGGGGCCGGACATTTGCCCGGATATTGTCCCGGTATTGTACCAGGGCCGGAATATCCGGGCCGGATATTTTGGAAATATCCGGCCCCCCCATTTTGGCTAAGGACTGGAAGAAAAGTGGCTCTGGCATAGGGCCGGATATTTGACCGGACAATGTCACTGTTTTGTACCTGCGGCCGGATTATCCGGGGGGGGGGGGCGGATTATCCGGCCCTTACTTAGGCCGGAATATCCGCCCCCCCGGAAGCTGCAACGGCTCGATTTTGAAGGGAGGTATAAATACCCCCTTCTCCTACCTTGGTTGCTTGCTCAATCATTGCTCAAGAATTCTGCCAAGCTACACCACCATTAGAGCCACCTCAAGAAACACAAGATTTGCAAGATCTCCTTCCTCCCCCAACCAAAGCTCTTGATCTTTGGGGATTCGAAGGAGAAGCCACCGATCTACATCCTCACCGAAGCGTTCTTCATTTCCCCCTCACTTGTTTGAGGGATCTCATGCTAGTGTTCCTATTTGGTTCCCTAGTTGATTTGTTGTTGATGTGTTGTTGTTGATTGTTGTATTGTTACAGATTTGGGAGCCTCCAATTCAGTTGTGGATGTGTGCCCCAAGAACCTTGTAAAGGCCCGGTTTCCGCCTCGAGGAAATCCCTTAGTGGAAGTGGGCTAGGCCTTCGTGGCGTTGCTCACAGGAGATCTGAGTGAAGCCTTCGTGGCTGTTGGTTTGGCTTGCGTAGCAACCACACTCCTCCAAACGTAGACGTACCTTCTTGCAAAGGAAGGGAACTACGGGAATCATCTCCGTGTCAACGCGTGCTACACTCTCGGTTACCTCTATCCCACTCTATCTCCTATATATTGCGTAGCTATATCTTGCCTAGTTGATAACCTTGTCATATAGGTAAATTCACTTAGTTGCATATCTAGAGAATTTACCTTTGTGTCAAACCTAAATTGAAAAAGAACTAAAAATTGGTTAGCACCTATTCACCCCCCCTCTAGGTGCGGCATACGATCCTTTCAATTGGTATCAGAGCCTCGGCTCTTATTTCGGGCTTAACCGCCTAAGAGTATGCCGGACGAGACGCCTATGGAAGAGTCCGATAAGTTGGTCATCATGGAGGAAATCAATTCGTTGAGATCCTCCATGGACGCTCAAATGGAAAGCATGAGAAAATTGATTTCCGAGCTTTTGACTCCGGTCCCTCCTAAGGCTCCCGTCGTAGAGGTAAAGGACACGGGTGTGTTAGAAGAGGGAGGTGCTTCGGCACTACCCTCCTCTACCAAACCCGTGGAAGGTGATAACTTAAACACTAACAAATCTACCATTGCATCTCCTAGGGATACTAGTGGAGGTGAGAGCTACAATCGAGTAGCTCCACCTTTTCTATCTCCCGATATACCGGTTCCCCATCCTCATTTGAACATTCGGGGCGACCCACCTAAGTTTTCCGTTGAGAATTACGACACTTGGCGATTTGAGTTTCGCTCTCATGTTTGCAGTGCCTCCAATGAACTTTGGAGAATCATCCAGGAAGGCTTCAACCCTTACAACCCCGACAAGTTGACTAGAAGAGAAGCGGTTGATAGTCAACTCAACAACACCGCCTTGCACATGATTCAAACTAGTGTGGGGACAAAAGATTTGCCTCGTGTTCGGAACTACACCACCGCCAAGGAAGCTTGGGAAGGTTTGGCCGCTAGTTGCATTGGAAGTGAGAGCACGAGAAGGAACAAGTATAATGCTCTTCGGAATCAAGCCGAAGGATTCATGAGGCTACCGGATGAAGATCATCAAGACATGTATTCAAGACTCCTCATTGTTGCCGATTCCTTCCGGCTTATTGGTGCCACCCACATCAATGACTCTTGGATCAAGGAGAAGTACATTGAATGCATGATGCCATATGTACCCATTGATGTCAAGACCCTTGTTGGGAGAGAATGCTATTCCTCTCTCTCTTCTCAAGATGCCGTGCACGAGATGCAAGCCCTCAAGGTGCTCGAGCAAAACTCTCATGATTCTCTCAATCGTGCCATTGGTATGTCAAAAGGGAACAATCTTGCCTTGGTGGTCAACCCCGTTGAAGAAGTGTACCCTCAAGAGCAATATAGGGCATCTTGGAGTATGTCCTATCCGGAAGATTTGGAATGCCACTATCATGATCACATGGCCTTCCATGCAAAGTCTTTTTGGGTTAATCCCTCCAAGGCCAAGGAAGACAACATCAAGAGAAACCACAAGAGTGGGTTCACTAGCTTTGGTCCAAAGACAAGATCATGCTACAATTGTGATGACAAGCGCCACTTCATTGCCGAATGCCCCTATGAGAATAGAGAGCTTCATAATGGAAGGCTCATTCCCAAGGACAAGAGCAAAGAATCAAAGGGCAAATATTCAAAAGCCCCCAACAAGAAGTTCTACAACAACAAGACCAAGAAGGGCAAGAAGACCCCAAGAGTTGTGCTAGTGACTAGGGAAGAATATTCTTCCGATGAAGTTGTAAGCTCTAGTGATGATGAAGAAGGAAGCTCAAAAGAAGTGGCCGCCATTGTCACTACCAACATTCCCTCTTCATCTCTCTTTGAATCCCCCAATGAGAATCCTCATATCAAGAATGCACATTGCTTCATGGCAACGTCCTCCTTGGACACATCTATTGTGCTAGCAACTCAAGAAGAATATTCCTCCGGAGATGATGATGGTGATGATGAAGAAGATGCAACCTCTAATGGATTGGTCGCTCTTGCCTCCCTCTCCACTAACTCTTCATCACCAAGTGAATCCCCCAATGAGATCATTCATGTGGAGGAAGAAAGTTGTCTCATGGCTAAAACCTCCGAGGTATCATCTCCTAGCCCCTCTATGCCTAACATATCAAGTGATCTAGGGGTTGATGATGCTAGTCTAAAAGTGAAACAAGAAATGCTAGAATTTGATGAATTCATGTTTAACCTACAAGGTATCAACAAAAAGCATGTTTCAAATCTCATGGCTCGTTTAGCTCAACAAAATGATATGCTTGAGAAAAAGGGTCAAATAGAGAGAGAAGACTCTCTTGAAATCCATGCTCTTAAAAATGCCCTTGAGGAAAGTCAAGAAGCTATAGCCTCTCTTGAGGAGAGGCTAGAAAATCTTGAAGAGCCTCAAGATGAAATTAACAAGCTCACTAAAGCTAGAGATCATGCTAGGGCTAAGACTAAATTGCTTAAAAAGGAAAAGGCCCAATTTGGTGTTGATCATGAGAAACTTGTGAAGGATCTAGATGAACTAGACAAAGCTCACAAAGCTTTGAAGAGTGAATACTCTCTCCTATCCAAGTCAAATGAGCAACTTCAAATTAGGCTTGCTTCATATGATATGCCTAGTTCCTCTACTCCTTCTTGTGATCATGCAAATATTATTGAGGAAAATACTAGGTTGAAGGATGAACTTGCTAAGGCTTCCTCTCCCCAAAATAAACTTTCTTTGGATGATCTTTTGAGTAAGCAAAGATCAAACAATGGGAAGGAGGGCCTAGGTTACAATGCCAAGGCGAAGAAGGCTAACAAGCAAAAGGCCAAGCCCGCACAAGAGAAAAAGAAAGATATCACCAATGGTGAAGCCCCTAAGGGCAACACCACTAATGATGATAATGCGGGAAATGCTAACCCTCACTATGTTCTATTTAAAGATTATTATGGTGATGTTTATGCTAAATATGTTGGCCCATATGATGGTTATGTTGCTTGGTCTATTTGGGTCCCAAAGACCCTTGTTGCTAACAAAAGAGGACCCATTGAGAAATGGGTACCTAAATCCAAGAATTGATCTCATGTAGGACTATGCCGCCGGAGGTTCAAAATGGGTACTTGATAGTGGATGTACAAGTCATATGACCGGCGGCAAGAACCTCGTCAAGGAGTTGAGGCCCAACATAAACAATATCACCGTCTCCTTTGGCGATAATTCTACATCCGAGGTATTGGGTTTTGGCAAGGTTGTGGTTGCACACAACATAACACTTGTGGATGTCATGCTTGTCAAAACCCTTGGTTACAATTTGCTTTCCGTTTCCGCCCTTGGCAAGATGGGTTTCGCCGTCTTTATTGATAATGATATTGTGGTCCTCTTGTGGAGCAAGACTCTAAAAGTCGCTTTCGTTGGGTATCGCGAACATAACTTGTATGTGGTGGACTTTTCGGGGACCACCACTTCAAGTGCGATGTGCCTATTCGGAAAGGCGGATGTGGGTTGGTTGTGGCATCGCCGCCTAGCCCATGTCAACATGAGAACTTTGCAAAGTCTTCACAAGGGGAACCATATTGTGGGACTAATGGAAAGTGTTTCTTTTGCCAAAGATCGTGTGTGTAGGGCTTGTGTTGAAGGCAAAATGCATGACTCTCCGCATCCAAGCAAGACTATCATCTCTTCCAAGAGGATCTTGGAGCTCCTTCATGTGGATCTCTTTGGTCCCGTTACTCATGCAAGTCTTGGTGCGAAGAAACATTGCTTGGTGATTGTTGATGATTACTCAAGATACACTTGGGTCTACTTTCTCAAGACGAAAGATGAGACTCAACAAATATTCATTGACTTTGCCACCGAAGTGCAACGCCAACACAACCTCCTCATTATGGCAATAAGAAGTGACAACGGCTCCGAGTTCAAGAACTACACACTCAATGATTTTCTTAGTGATGAGGGGATTCGTCATCAATATTCCGCTGCTTACACCCCTCAACAAAATGGTGTTGCGGAGAGGAAGAACCGGACTCTTATGGATATGGCAAGATCTATGATGGCGGAGTATAAATCCCGCTATAACTTTTGGGCCGAAGCCATCTCCACCGCTTGTCACTCTTCTAACCGGCTCTACCTCCGCAAGGGATTGAACAAGACTCCATATGAAATACTCACCGGCAACAAGCCTAATATCTCATACTTCAAGGTGTTTGGTTGTAAGTGTTTCTACAAAATCAAAGGAGTTCGTTTGTCTAAATTTGCTCCTAAAGCTTTGGAGGGTATATTTGTTGGTTACGGTGCCGAATCTCACACTTATAGAATCTTTGATATAGCCTCCGGGATTATCATTGAATCTTGTAGTGTGAGGTTTGAAGAAAATGATAGCTCCCAAGTGGGGCAAGTTGATGTATGTGCAGGTGATGAAATACCTCAAGATGCCATAGTAAGAATGGGTGTGGGATTTTTCCGCCCCATTGAGGGACACGGTGTGGCGTCTCGGGAAGAACTATGCTCTACCACGGTGGAGCCCTCATCCTCTCAACATCAACAAACCCCATCTCTTGAAGCTAATGATGCACCAACCCAAGAACAAGAAGAAAACCCTCCCTCTCATGAACAAGATCAAGGACAAGATCAACCAAGCATTCAAGATCAACCATTTGATATTTGCACTTCACCAAACATTGTCCAAGATCAAGCACATGAGGTTGAGCATTCTCAAGAAATTGAGGAAGCTCAAATTGAAGGTCAAGACGGGGACCCAAATGATCAAGTTGATCAAGTGACACCTCCAAGGCCTACCAAGGAGGAGATCGAGGCCCGTCGTCTAGCAAGAAGAGAAAGGCAACTTGAACGTCTTGAACACACACATGACAAGGTTCTTGGTGATGTAAGGGCAAAGGTCTCCACAAGAAGGCAATTGGCTAACTTTAGCAATCATCATGCTTATATCTCCGTTGTGGAACCCAAGAAAGTATTTGAAGCCCTTGAAGATTTGGATTGGGTGGAAGCCATGCATGAGGAACTCAACAACTTCAAGCGCAACAAAGTGTGGACCTTAGTAGAGAAGCCAAAGGAGTGCCGCAATGTTATAGGCACTAAGTGGATATTCAAGAACAAGCAAGATGAGTTTGGAAATATTGTGAGGAACAAGGCAAGATTGGTGGCTCAAGGTTTCTCTCAAGTTGAAGGAATTGACTTTGGAGAGACCTATGCTCCCGTGGCTCGTCTTGAGTCCATCCGTATCCTTCTTGCTTATGCATCGCATCATAACTTTAAGTTGCAACAAATGGATGTTAAAAGTGCATTTCTTAATGGTCCTTTGCATGAAGAGGTTTATGTTAAGCAACCCCCGGGGTTCGAGGATCTCAACTTTCCTAACCATGTCTACAAGCTTGATAAAGCACTTTATGGTCTCAAACAAGCTCCTAGAGCTTGGTACGAGCACCTTAAAGAATTGTTGGTAGACCGTGGGTTTGATGTTGGGTTAATCGATCCCACTCTTTTTACTAAGAGGGTTAATGGGGAGCTTTTCGTTTGCCAATTGTATGTTGATGATATTATCTTTGGCTCTACTAACAAAGCTTTCAATGATGAATTTTCAAAGCTTATGACCGATAGGTTTGAGATGTCTATGATGGGAGAGATGAAGTTCTTCCTTGGTTTTGAGATCAAGCAATTGAGAGGAGGAACCTTCATCAATCAAGCAAAATATCTCCAAGACATGCTCAAGAGGTTCAAGATGACCGAGTTGAAGGGCGTGGCCACTCCTATGGTTACCAAATGTCATCTTGCACTAGATCCCAATGGTAAAGAGGTGGATCAAAAGGTATATCGCTCCATGATTGGATCCTTGCTTTACCTTTGTGCATCTAGACCGGACATAGTGTTGAGTGTTGGTGTGTGTGCAAGGTATCAAGCTTCTCCTAAGGAGAGCCACATGATGGCTCTCAAAAGAATCTTTCGATATTTGGTTGATACCCCAAGATATGGTATTTGGTACCCCAAGGGCTCAAGCTTTATTCTCAATGGATATACCGATGCGGATTGGGCGGGTGACAAGGATGATAGGAAATCAACTTCCGGGGCTTGCCAATTCCTTGGTAGGTCCTTGGTGTGTTGGTCTTCTAAGAAGCAAAATTGTATATCTCTCTCCACCGCCGAAGCCGAATATGTTGCCGCCGCAAGTGGATGCACTCAATTGTTATGGATGAGGCAAACTTTAAAGGAATACGGTGTCATTTGTGACAAAGTGCCTCTATTATGTGACAATGAAAGTGCCATCAAGATTGCCTATAATTCGGTGCAACATTCAAGAACGAAGCATATTGAGATCCGGAATCATTTCATTAGGGATCATGTTGCCCGTGGTGATATTGAGCTTATCTATGTTCCTACCAAAGATCAACTTGCCGATATATTCACGAAGCCTCTTGATGAAGCAAGGTTCTCTTATTTGAGGAATGAGCTAAATATCATTGATTCAAGGAGTATAGCTTGACCATCTTGCAAACACACCTTTGTCTCAAAACTTTATTTGGTTTAGATGTGGGCATGGAAATAGGGGGAGTGCGGTTTAAACTATTGAGCTATCCCTCCCCCCATAATGCCAACATTAAATAAAATCATTCTCTTTATATCATATAATGATATGTGAGCTTCAATGATGAGTAGTGGTTTTGGGCCCAAGATACATCTTCGCGGTGCCATGCCATAACACTCATATATGGTGGCCTAGGCCACCACACTCTTCTTTGTGAAGAGTTGGAGTTATTTGGGTCTTATCGCCTTTTATTTGACAACTCCATGTTCTTATGGGAAATCACTCTAGTTTGGCCTTATTTGCTCATATCTTGCAAACTTGAGTGATCATGTACCATTAACAGTTTGTATCTTCTTCAACCTAAGCCTACTCTCTACCATAAGCCATTTCCATCTTGCTCATTTGTCATGTTTGGTAAAAAACTTGGAGTTTGAGGTGTTTCGGTCGGATGATCTAGGTTGCTCCATCTTATTGGTAAATTTGCACCTTATATGTGACGTGATACTTTATTGCATCACACATGAGTCTTGCAAATAACCAACGAAAGATGGGACGGATTCCCCGTGATTCTGGAATTTTCAGAACCCCGGATTATCCGGCCCCAGGCGACCCCGGATTATCCGGCCCGGCCGGATTATCCGCCCTAAACTAGGGCCGGATTATCCGGCCTGGGCAGATCTTGAAAGGGTTGAGGACGAGGCCGCGGGGGGGCAAACGGTTCACACCACCCCACGCGCCTCTCTCTCCTCTTTCTCCTCTCAAGTTCGCCGGACCTCCTCCTCCTCGCCGGAGACGCTCCGTCCGCCCCCTCTCGGAGTTCGTGGGTGGATCGGGTGCATCTCCTCCCTAGCTACCTTCTCCTCCAAGCGGTTTCCACAATGGATGTGGGTATGATTCACAATCTCTAACCCTAGATGTTGTGTTTTATATGTGCTCTTTTCTTGGTGGAATTGGTGTCTAGTTGTTCCAAACCTTTTGTGATGTACTCCTCTTGCATGCTATGAGGCCGATCTAGTCTTAGACATGCTTTTGATTGAAAAACTGCAAATCTCGCAGGGCCGGATTATCCGCCCCCCGAGCTGGCCGGATTATCCGGCCGGGCCGGATTATCCGCCCCCAGGGGACACCGGATTATCCGGCCTGGAGCTTCATGCTGTTTGGCTTCAATCTATCATGTCTAGATTTGTACCGACTTATAGCATGTTTCTCGAGTATATTACTGTATCTTCCAGGCGGAAGAACAAGGAAGTGAGGGAGAACTACAAGACCATGGACCCAGTTTCTTACTCCGCTATCCGCTTGAAGAACTGGTATGATGATGTCCCAAGGGATGAAGACATAGCGGGCAGGAGATACTGGTGCATGAGCAGGAATTCATCTACAAGGACATCTATGAGCCCATGAAGAATCTGAGACCCATGCAAGCTATCGATGTGGACATTCTGGCAATCAACAATCACTTTGAAGATGCTATCTGGGTAGCTGGAAAGATGGGCTTGCATGATATCATGAAGATTCAGTGTGACTTTAGCCCAGATTTGGTGAAGCAGTTCTTTGCCACTTTGGCAATCAGGAAAGATGAGGAACACACCATGGAATGGATGACTGGCTCCACTCACTGCAGTGCCACTCTGCGCCAGTTTGCTGGTTATCTTGGAGTTCCTGTTGATGGGGGTCGTCGACTTCATGGACCACAACAGACAGATAAGAATGCTCTTGTGCATCTCTATACCTCAGCGGGAAAAATTGGTCAAGCTAAGGGGCTGCTTCCCATATACAGTCAGTTGCTTCGGTTCTTTCGGGCAACCATTTGCCCAAGTGGTGGCAACAATGATGCTCTTCGGGGAGCCCTTGTGGACCTTTTGCACCTCAGCTATAAGTGTGCTCGTGATGTGAATGAAGAACGGGACTACACTCTTGATGTCATGGACTTTATCTTCCATGAGATCCATGATGCCATGGTCTCTCGGACCACCATACCCTATGCACCCTACATTCAGCTTCTCATCAACAACTCTGTGGCTGGGATTGATGAAGACATAAGTGGGTATCCTTTGGTGAAGCACCATGTCAAGAAGCCCTACAAGCTTAAGCCAGTCTCTTCAGCCGTACCTGCTCCTGACACTTTCATGCGTGATGCTCGCTCCAGTGGCTTTGCTCCTGCTCGTCACCCTGATGTCCCGGCTATGAGGAAGCAAGTGAGCCGGCTTAGTTGGTTTCAGCGTCACATCTTGTGCATGAACATTGAGATACACAAGGAAAACTATGCTGCTAGCCGAGAGCGTTCTGAGATTAAGCACACTCAGGCGGTTATTCTTCACAAGCTCAGTGGTGATCAAGGACCCCCGCCTCAGCCTCCAGCTCACCAGGGTTACAGTGGATGGCACTCTGCACAGGTTCCATGGAGTGAACTTGATGACTGCCTTCAAAGGTCCAACACCTCTCGTCGCTCCCGGATGCACCTGACACTGATGAGGATGAAGAGGAAGCGGCAGACGAGTCCGATGATGATTATGCCTCCGAGTGATTCCCATGGGACGAGTAGCATCGCGCTTGTCCCCTTTTTGGCGTTTCGATGCCAAAGGGGGAGAAGTGTTCTATTAGGAACTATCTCGGGGATTTGCATGGTTTGGGCACAAGCATTTGCGTTTACCATTCCTTTATTGCTTGTGTTCCCTCGTATTTGCTCTATTTGCTTTGGTTGTGTCTCGTTTAAAACTATGTGCTATGTGGTGTGAGACATTGTTAAGTGTGAGACATTGTTATGGTTTTCGGATTTCTATATGTTGAGATCAAGGATGCTATATTATGTCACTACAAGAAATCTGCCATAAGTTGACAAAATAGAGGTGTCACTGAAACGTCTCTAATGGCTACTTGTGACGTTATTGTGACGACTTTCAAAACGTCGAAAGCTGGGAGTCAGCAGTGAGTGCTTAAGACGTTCCACTTGAAAACGTCGTAGAGCTTTGTGACGTTTTAAAATGTCACTGACGGCATGACATTCCCAAAACGTCATGGGCACCTGCCCCCGAGTCCAGCGTGGCAATCCGACGTGGCAAAATTATGACGAAACCAAAACGTCTTAATTCGAAATCAGCCCGGTCCAATTCTGTATTCTACATGGGCCGAGCCCAATAATTCCAGCCTTTTACCGTAAGCATTGGCCTTTGTTTTGGTCCATTTCTGTTTTGGGCCTTAGCCTTTTTGCACCCTTTTTCTATTTTGGGCCTCACCATTTTTACAGCCTTTCTCTATTTGGGCCTTAGCCTTTTACGATCCATTTATTCTTGGGTTGGTCAGGTTTATATTAACAAGATTAGACAATATATAAACATCAACACATGATGAAATCTTCCATATAAGAGCAGTAACTGAATATATTACAATATTTCCACAAATCAGATATATATACAAGAAAGACACTGACAACAGATTCATATTTGTACTACAGATTCATTAGAGTTGTCTTCAGGTTCTCCAGCATGCATCTTGCCAGACAATGATGTTGCACGAGTTATCTTCAGGCTCTCCACCTCCAGGTTGTTCCGCAGCAACTCATCCTACACCACCCAGAAACAACGCTCAATCCAAGTAAAATAAGCATCAAGGAACGTACACATCAAACTCTTCTGCACAGCAAGACACAACAATCAGAGAGTTGCTAAGCAAGCATAAAGTGGGCGTGAAGTGTGAGCACTGACATGCTATCGTGGCAGTAAACAATGATAAGGAAACATAACATAGTATCTGCTACTTTGGTCAATGAATTCTAAGATCAGGAAGTAACAATTATAAGGCAACAGAACGTAGTATCTTCAATGTGTATAATGCTATTTGTAGCGAAACAGATCGAAACCACAACTGGTCAACACATTATAGCAGGAGTAACCTTGAAATAAGACATGAAAAATAAGAATGTGGAGGTGCAATGTCCAACTAGCAAGTGCAGAGGGATGATTCGGATATGTACACCAACTTATTCGCAGTTTGACACGTTACAGGGACACAGAAAAATTATATACCTTCAGACCTGTTCATGGCTTCTCTGCTCGTAACAGTTACACCTAGCAACGGAGAAAGAGTCAAAAGAAGGAAGTATTATACCAAGACATTTACATCAATCTCACTGAGAGCCAAACACAGCCCAGTAACTTCATCACAAGCCTATATATATATACTATTGCACTGTTTGAATATGACATGATGAGAAGTTAATTTTCAATTAACTTCACATCATGTCATATTCAAAAGAAGGTCCTGTAACGCTTATTACAGAAGACATGTATAGAAATGAAAGCACAAGCATATGTAAATAAAGAGAAGAAATGTAAAACAAGTTGCTGCTTATTATAGATGGCATATAATACAATAGAAGGAATTAAATAGCAGAAAGAACTGAAACTGGATTGTATAGTAGTAGACTGGCAGAACTGTGCAATTAAGTCAACTTAAAACGGAAGGCCTAGTCTATTTAGAGTAGGACATGTGTAACAGTAACGAAATGAAACACTAGATGCAGATCATGTTCTTTAGAAACAAGCATTGAAATCATTTAGCAAAAGTAAATAATTCAGGGACTACTTAATAACTAGCATCCAGATCATGCAACAAGTTTAAAAGTTAAAAGACTACTATAACACACAGGTAACGTCTGTTGACAACTAGAAATTGTATAAAAAAAGATAGAGAAAACTTCATCGTTTAGATACTCGGTCCCTGAAAATAAAATTGTATGCCTCTGATTCAACACCACAATACAGTTCTAAAAAAACACAGAAATGGCAGGCAACAGTCATTTTCTTCTTTTCTTCCCATTCTACTAACTCTTTTTTTTTCTAGGGCCACTAAATTATAGTACTTGTTGAATGTGAAAGTCTTTTGCAAATTCAATTGATGGCCAGAGAGATAACGACTTCAGGTAATGTCTGTTGGCACCTAGAAATCATATAGAAAAAGATTAGGAAAATTTCATGGTTTAAAAGTCAGACGCTGAAAAAAATATTTTTTGCGAAAAAGATTTGAATGTGAAAGGATTTTTTTTTTGCGACGGCTGCCAAACTGAGTACTTGTTTGAATGTGAAAGGAGGAAAACAGCAGGAAGGTAGTACTTGTGTGTAGGTTGTTTCCCGCAATGAGCGGAGAAGAGTTTTCCAAGTGTAGTGCTCCACCGAGACAGGCTACATGTTCTCTGCAAAGGCAACAAAATCCTTGCTGCTGCTGTATTGTGGATATAAAATGAAGCAAGAGCTCATCATCAGCCATAAAACACACTAATACTGACAAAGTACAAAACAATTTCAAATACTGCCAATCTGAATGCATAATGAGGCGAACCGGTTGTTTATCAGTTCAGAAACATTCATTTAGTTTCCAACAGCGGAAATAAATAGATCGGATTTTGCAGTATACCCTTTATGACTAATATTTGACGACTCTCTAGCCAGCAACAACTCCAAATTTCAGAAAAATACCCCTGTCAAACATCAATCTCTGCATTTTCCCCCCTAACTGAATAGATGACCTCCCAGTCCAACTTCCACTGAACCATATAAGCACAGATTCGGATGCCTTCAGCCGTAATGATACCAAGAGATAGAGAAGTGCAGTAATTTAATAATAGCACTGTCTAGAAGAGACTAATTTCCCGACCAGATGCCACAGTTTCCTATGCCAAACTACCGTATTCACACACATTTCTCCCACGAAAATAAGGGGAATCGGGGAGCAAACACATAAGCCAAAAGCATCTCAAATGCTAGTAAGTAGATCACTCGAGAGCCCGATGCAATCGCTTACCGAATCCGCTCAGGCGATCATGCGCGTTCAGCTGAAGCCCCTGATTCCACCCAAAAGCAAGCTGCTACCAGTATCCAGCACTGCGCACAGGAAGCAAGCGAATCCGGACCAAGCTGGAGACGACGAAGGATCCGGGTTAGAGTGAACAACACGACCGAAACGAAACTCCACGAGCAGTCCAGGCAGGTTAGGGTTGCTCACCGGCAAAACGAAATCGATCCAAAGCACGGGCGGATCCCCGCCCCGCAGCAGCCCCAGCGCCCCGCGGAAGCCCTGGAGGTTGCCGGACCAGGCGCGGCGGCCCCGCGCGCGAGGCCGGGCGGCGCGGGAGCGCGACGAGGAAGTAGAGGTGGCCGCGGCGGAGCGGCGCGTCGGCGGATAGAGGGCGGGCGCGCGCGCCCAGGAGCTTGACCTCGTCGGCCTCGAGGAGCTGGAAGCCCGGGTGGTCGCGCATCACGTCGGACGCGGCCGCTGGCGGCTTGATTTCTTGGGAAAGCCAAGGGAGAGCCTGGGTCGCCGGAGTTGGCCGGGATCTAGGCCGGAGAGGAGGGGCGGCGGAAGGAAATGGCTAGGGTTTCTGGCCTGCGGGGCGGTCTGGGTCGGTTTTGTTGAAGTGGTCTGCTCGGTCGCGCGCGTGGTTTGGTGGTCTGGTCGGTCGCGCGAGTGAACCAAAAAATTTAGGCGCCAATAGGAAAATCCCGTGCGTGGTTTGGTGCGTTGGATGCTTCGGACGGTTGAGATTCAAGTTTGGAGCTGATCCTTGGTAGGTTGTTTCCTGTCTTCTGATTGGCTAATTTTTTTTGGCATGCTAATGACGTTGTTGATTTGTCGCAATCGGCAGTGGAAAAACGTCGTAGGCCACTTAATTTTGCTAATGACGTTTTGACCTAAATTGCCAATGACGTTTTTGCCCAATAACGTCACGATTTTCTAGGGTTTTGCCCCCCCGAGTGGCCAAGGACGGTCAAAGCTAGGAACGTCATAAAACTATGACATTTTGATTTCCAGTCATAAAAAAAACGTCATATTATGGCAGATTTCTTGTAGTGTGTGTGATGTTATATCTCCGTATCTTATATCTACACATGGGTATGACTTCTTGCATCCTATCTCAACTTCATATTTGTTTATGTCTCGTGTTAGAGCTCATGATGGATATCTCTAGTGTTGAGGCAACTCAATCCTATGTGTTGTGTATTTGTATTCAAATGCAAATTACTTATATGCACACATGTAGGGGGAGTGCCTCTATGTTTTTGCCATCACGTTTGTCTCTATAGTTATTCTCTTGCAAATCCGTATATTGTCATCAAACACCAAAAAGGGGGAGATTGAAAGAACATCTCTCATACTATGTTTTGAGTGTTTGATGTCAATGTATGTGATACACTAATGATTGTTTAAGTGGTACAGGGATTACATAGATATTTATTCATGTGTGTTGGATTTGATCATCTGCCAAAAGATATCTGAAAATGTTGGGTAGGCCGGATAATCCGGGCCGGATATTGTTGAAATATCCGGCCCCCTGATTTCGGCTAAGTCTTCGAGGAAAAGCAGCTCAGATGGGGCCGGACATTTGCCCGGATATTGTCCCGGTATTGTACCAGGGCCGGAATATCCGGGCCGGATATTTTGGAAATATCCGGCCCCCATTTTTGGCTAAGGACTGGAAGAAAAGTGGCTCTGGCATAGGGCCGGATATTTGACCGGACAATGTCACTGTTTTGTACCTGCGGATTAGGGGGGCGGATTATCCGGCCCTTACTTAGGCCGGAATATCCGCCCCCCCGGAAGCTGCAATGGCTCGATTTTGAAGGGAGGTATAAATACCCCCCTTCTCCTACCTTGGTTGCTCGCTCAATCATTGCTCAAGAATTCTGCCAAGCTACACCACCATTAGAGCCACCTCAAGAAACACAAGATTTGCAAGATCTCCTTCCTCCCCCAACCAAAGCTCTTGATCTTTGGGGATTCGAAGGAGAAGCCACCGATCTACATCCTCACCGAATTTCCCCCTCACTTGTTTGAGGGATCTCATGCTAGTGTTCCTATTTGGTTCCCTAGTTGATTTGTTGTTGATGTGTTGTTGTTGATTGTTGTATTGTTACAGATTTGGGAGCCTCCAATTCAGTTGTGGATGTGTGCCCCAAGAACCTTGTAAAGGCCCGGTTTCCGCCTCGAGGAAATCCCTTAGTGGAAGTGGGCTAGGCCTTCGTGGCGTTGCTCACAGGAGATCTGAGTGAAGCCTTCGTGGCTGTTGGTTTGGCTTGCGTAGCAACCACACTCCTCCAAACGTAGACGTACCTTCTTGCAAAGGAAGGGAACTACGGGAATCATCTCCGTGTCAACGCGTGCTACACTCTCGGTTACCTCTATCCCACTCTATCTCCTATATATTGCGTAGCTATATCTTGCCTAGTTGATAACCTTGTCATATAGGTAAATTCACTTAGTTGCATATCTAGAGAATTTACCTTTGTGTCAAACCTAAATTGAAAAAGAACTAAAAATTGGTTAGCACCTATTCACCCCCCCCCTCTAGGTGCGGCATACGATCCTTTCATCATACCCTCGTTTTGAAGCTCTCTAAGCTCCGTATCGGTGGTTTCGCAGGGCCACCATTGACCCCGCTCTCCTTCGCGGTTCCGAGCCTTGGAGGCTTTCTTGTTTTCCGTCTCCTGAACCTTGGCTGCCATTCTAGCTTGCCCTTGGAGTTCTTCTTCAAGCTCTTGAGCGGTTGGGATCCGGCCTAGCTTGGTGCTGGAAGATGCGGAAAAAGGTTGAGCTAGCCGGATGTCGGAAACATATGGTGGTAGATATGCTATGGGATCCGGACAGATTGGCTCTAATGAACTGGGATCCGGGCTATTCGGAGAACTACCAGTACAGTGTGAATCAATCGGCATGCTTCCGGCTGCACCCATGCAAAGTGTTTGAGTAACCGGAAACTACTCTAAGTATACTTCTTCTTCTACAAGTCCGGTGCATGTACCGTCAATGGCGCGGCGGACCGGCGATGCTCCGGTGAGGACGAAGGTCGCCGAACTTGCTACAAAGCGACCCGCGCGACCACGAATCGGCGGCGGGAGAAGTTTCCCGATCAACCGGAACGATCTTGGCAGCCAAGGTTCGGAGTTCGAATATTTCTTCGGAGTCCCGGATGTGATCCCGGACATCACGAGGAGTTCCGGAATGGTCCGGAGAATAAGATTCATATATAGGATGTCATTTTATGTGAATAAAATGTCGCGGAAGGTTCTATGGAAGGTTCTAGAAGGTTCTAGAAAAGTCCGGAAGAAACCACCAAGGAAGGTGGAGTCCACAAGGGACTCCACCTCCATGGCCGGCCAACCCTAGTGGGGGAGGAGTCCCAAGTGGACTCCCCCAGGGGCCACACCCCCATATGGTAGGTGGAATTCCCACCTCTAGTGGGAATCCTAGCTTGGGAAGGTTTCCCACCATATGGAAGGTTTTGGGTTCGGGTCTTATTCGGAGACTTGTAGTCCAACACTTGGGGCTTCCACCTATATAATGAGGGGCATAGGGGAGGGGGCCGGCCACACCAAAGCCACCACCTTGGCCGCCCCCGGCCACCCCCTCTCCCCAAACCCTAGCGCCCCGCTCCTCCACCATATCCCGCACGCTTAGCGAAGCTCCGCCGGATTTCTCCACCGCCATCGACACCACGCCGTCGTGCTGTCGGATTCAAGAGGAGCTACTACTTCCGCTGCCCGCTGGAACGGGAGGTGGACGTCGTCTTCATCAACAACCGAACGTGTGACCGAGTACGGAGGTGCTGCCCGTTCGTGGCGCCGAACCGATCGTGATCAAGATCTTCACGCTTTTGCAAGCGGCAAGTGAACGTCTACCGCAGCAACAAGAGCCTCCTCTTGTAGGCTTTGGAATCTCTTCAAGGGTGAGTCTCGATAATCCCCTCGTTGCTACCGTCTTCTAGATTGCATCTTGGCTTGGATTGCGTGTTCGCGTAGGAAATTTTTGTTTTCTATGCTACGTTATCCTACAGTGGTATCAGAGCCGTGTCTATGCATAGATGGTTGCACGAGTAGAACACAATGGTTTGTGGGCGTTGATGCTCTTGTTATCTTTAGTTGAGTACTTTGCATCTTTGTGGCATAGTGGGATGAAGCGGCTCGGGCTAACTTTACATGACCGCGTTCATGAGATTTGCTCCACGCTTGACATGCAACTTGTATTGCATAAGTGGCTTTGCGGGTGTCTGTCTCTCCTACTATAGTGAAGATTCAATTTATTCTTCTATTTACAACACTAGTATCACCGTTGTGGTTCATGTTCGTAGATAGATTGGATCTTGCTCGAAAACCCTAAACCACGTAAAATATGCAAACCAAATTAGAGAACGTCTAACTTGTTTTTGCAGGGTTTGGTGATGTGATATGGCCATAATGTGATGATGACTATGTATGAGATGATCATTATTGTATTGTGGCAACCGGCAGGAGCCTTATGGTTGTCTTTAAATTTCATGTTGAGTAGTATTTCAAAGTAGTTGTAATAGTTGCTACATGGAGGACGATCATGAAGACGGCGCCATTGACCTTTGCTTCGCCGAAGATGATGGAGATCATGCCCGTTGATGATGGAGATCATGTCCGTGCTTTGGAGATGAAGATCAAAGGCGCAAAGACAAAAGGGCCATATCATATCACATATGAACTGCATGTGATGTTAATCCTTTTATGCATCTTATTTTGCTTAGATCGCGACGGTAGCATTATAAGATGATCCCTCTCACTAAAATCTCAAGATAATAAAGTGTTCATCCTTAGTAGCACCGTTATCAAGTCTTATCGTTTCGAAGCATCTCGTGATGATCGGGTGTGATAGATTCGATAAGTACATACAACGGGTGCAAGACAGTTTTGCACATGCGGATACTAAGGTGGCCTTGACGAGCCTAGCATGTACAGACATGGTCTCGGAACACATGATACCGAAAGGTAGAGCATGAATCATATGATTGATATGATGAACACTTTGAGTGTTCGCCATTGAAATTACATCTTGTCTCGTGATGATCGGGCATAGGTGTGATGGATTTGGTTCGTGTGATCACTAAGACAATGCGAGGGATATTGTTTTGAGTGGGAGTTCACCTAGATTTTTAATTATGTTGAATTAAAATTTGAACTCAATTTGTCATAAACTTAGTCTAAACTATTGCAAATATGTTGTAGATTTGGCGTCCCCAATCAATTTTAACCAGTTCCTAGAGAAAGAAAAGCTTAAGAGCAACGGTAGCAACTTCACCGACTGGTTCCGTCATGTGAGGATCTTCCTCAATGGCGGAAATCTGCAATATGTGCTTGATGCACCGCTAGGTGACCCTCCAGCAGAAACTGAAACCGATGAAGTAAAGAATGTTTACGCGACTCGGAAAACTCGGTACTCTCAAGTTCAGTGTGCCATCTTATGCAGTCTGGAATCCGATCTTCAAAAACGTTTTGAGCACCACGATCCTCATGAGTTGATGAAAGAGTTGAAGACTATTTTTGAGACTCATGCGGCCGTGGAATGCTATGAAGCATTGAAACATTTTTTCAGCTGTATGATGGAAGAAGGCAGCTCCATTAGTGAGCACATGCTCGTCATGACCGGGCATGCGAAGAAACTCACTGACTTGGGAATAGTGATTCCTAACAGACTGGGGATTAATCGTGTCCTTCAATCACTGCCACCAAGTTACAAGAACTTTGTGATGAACTACAATATGCAGAACATGAACAAGGAGTTTCCTGAACTCTTTGGCATGCTAAAAGCTGCTGAGATTGAGATCAAGAAAGAGCACCAAGTGTTGATGGTCAACAAGACCACCAGTTTCAAGAAACAGGGCAAGTCTAAGGGAAAATTCAAGAAGGGTGGCAAGAAAGCTGCCACGCCTCCTATGAAACCTAAGAACGGCCCTAAGCCTGATGCTGAGTGCTATTACTGCAAGGAGAAGGGACACTGGAAGCGTAATTGCTCCAAGTATTTGGCAGATCTGAAGAGCGGCCTTGTCAAGAAGAAGAAAGAAGGTATATCCGATATACATGTTATAGATGTTTATCTCACTAGTTCTCGTTCTAGTACCTGGGTATTTGATACTGGTTCGGTTGCTCATATTTGTAACTCGAAACAGGAACTAAAGAATAAACGACAACTGCTGAAAGATGAAGTGACGATGCGCGTTGGAAACGGATCCAAGGTCAATGTGATCGCAGTCGGGACACTTCCTCTACATCTACCTTCGGGATTAGTTTTAAGCCTAAATAATTGTTATTATGTACCTGCGTTGAGCATGAACATTATATCTGGATCTTGTTTAATGCAAGACGGTTATTCATTCAAGTCTGAGAATAATGGTTGTTCTATTTTTATGAATAATATCTTTTATGGTCGAGCACCACAAAAGAATGGCTTATTTCTGTTAGATCTCGATAGTAGTAATACGCATATACATAACATTGATGCTAAGCGAATTAAATTGAATGATAATTCTACTTATATGTGGCACTGTCGTCTTGGTCATATTGGAGTGAAACGCATGAAGAAACTCCATACTGATGGATTACTTGAATCACTTGACTTTGAGTCACTTGATAGATGTGAAGCATGTCTAATGGGAAAAATGACTAAGACTCCATTTTCTGGTATTATGGAGCGAGCTACAGACTTATTGGAAATCATACATACCGATGTATGCGGACCAATGAGTGTAGCCTCGCGCGGTGGTTATCGTTATGTTCTAACCTTCACAGATGATTTGAGTAGATATGGGTATATCTATTTAATGAAACATAAATCCGAAACTTTCGAGAAGTTTAAGGAATTTCAAAGTGAAGTAGAAAATCAACGTAACAAGAAGATTAAATTTCTACGATCAGATCGTGGAGGTGAATATCTGAGTTATGAGTTTGGCATGCATTTAAAGAAATGCGGAATACTTTCACAATTGACACCGAACACCACAACGAAACGGTGTGTCCGAACGTCGTAATCGAACTCTCTTAGATATGGTTCGTTCTATGATGTCTCTTACTGATTTGCCGTTATCATTTTGGAGTTATGCATTAGAGACAGCCGCATTCACTTTAAATAGAGCACCATCAAAATCCGTTGAAACGACGTCGTATGAATTATGGTTTAATAAGAAACCTAAGCTGTCGTTCCTAAAAGTTTGGGGTTGCGAAGCCTATGTAAAAAAGTTACAACCGGACAAGCTAGAACCCAAAGCGGAGAAATGCGTCTTCATAGGATACCCTAAGGAAACTATAGGGTACACTTTCTATCACAGATCCGAAGGCAAGATCTTTGTTGCTAAGAACGGAACCTTTCTTGAGAAAGAATTTCTCACTAAAGAAGTGACTGGAAGAAAAGTAGAACTCGATGAGATTGAAGAATCTCTACTCGTTGATCAGAGTAGCGCAGTACCGGAAAATGTTCCTGTACCACCTACACCGGCAACAGAGGAAGCTAATGATAATGATCATGAAACTTCAAATGAGACAGCTACTGAACCTCGCAGATCGACAAGGGATCGTGCCACTCCAGATTGGTATGATCCTTGTCTAAATGTCATGATTGTGGATAACAATGATGAAGACCCTGCGACGTATGAAGAAGCGATGATGAGCCCAAATTCCAACAAATGGCAAGAAGCCATGAAATCCGAAATGGGATCCATGTATGATAACAAAGTATGGACTTTGGTAGACTTACCTGATAGCCGCAAGGCTGTCGAGAATAAATGGATCTTCAAAAGAAAAACAGATGCTGATGGTAATATTACTGTCTATAAAGCTCGACTTGTCGCAAAGGGTTTCCGACAAATTCAAGGTGTTGACTATGATGAGACTTTCTCACCTGTAGCGAAGCTAAAATCTGTGAGGATTTTGTTAGCAATAGCTGCATTTTTCGATTATGAGATTTGGCAGATGGATGTCAAAACGGCGTTCCTTAATGGAGACATTGAGGAAGAGTTGTATATGGTACAACCCAAAGGTTTTGTCGATCCTAAAAATGCTGACAAAGTATGCAAACTTCAGCGTTCAATCTATGGACTGAAGCAAGCATCGAGAAGTTGGAACCGACGTTTTGATAAGGTGATCAAAGACTTTGGGTTTATACAGTGTCATGGAGAGGCCTGTATTTACAAGAAAGTGAGTGGGAGCTCTGTAGCATTCCTGATATTATATGTAGATGACATATTATTGATTGGGAATGATATAGAACTATTAAGCAGTGTAAAGGGTTATTTGAATAATAGTTTTTCAATGAAAGACCTTGGTGAAGCATCATACATATTAGGCATCAAGATTTATAGAGATAGATCAAGACGTCTAATAGGGCTATCACAGAGTACATACCTGGACAAGATTCTGAAGAAGTTTAGAATGGACGAAAGTAAGAAAGGATTCTTACCTATGTTACCAGGCAAGGTCTTGAGTAAGACTCAAGGACCGGCTACGGCAGAAGAAAGAGAAAGGATGAGTCAGATCCCCTATGCCTCGGCAGTAGGCTCTATCATGTATGCCATGCTATGTACAAGACCGGATATAGCACATGCTGTTAGTTTGACTAGCAGATATCAAAGTGATCCAGGAATGGAACACTGGACAGCGGTCAAGAATATCCTGAAGTACTTGAAAAGAACTAAGGATATGTTTCTTTGTTATGGAGGTGACCAAGAGCTCGTTGTAACAAGTTACACCGATGCAAGTTGGAACACCGATCCTGATGACTCTAAGTCACAATCTGGGTACGTGTTTATATTGAATGGTGCAGAAGTGGGCAAGCTCGAAGCTGCACGGTGGCGAAATCCTCACAGAATCGGAGTACATAGCGGCTTCAGAGGCTTCATCGAAGCGGTATGGATGAAGAGGTTCATTGTAGAGCTCGGTGTGGTTCCTAGTGCATTGGACCCACTAGTCATCTATTGTGACAACATGGGTGCCATCGCCAATGCACAAGAACCAAGGTCACACAAGAGGCTGAAGCATATCAAGCTGCGTTATCATTCGATTCGCGAGTACATCGAAGATGGAGAAGTAAAGATTTGCAAAGTACACACTGATCTGAATGTAGCAGATCCGTTGACTAAAGCTCTCCCTAGGGCAAAGCATGACCAACACCAGAATGCCATGGGTGTTAGGTACCTTACAATGTAATCTAGATTATTGACTCTAGTGCAAGTGGGAGACTGTTGGAGATATGCCCAAGAGGCAATAATAAAAGTGGTTATTATATATCTTTATGTTTATGATAAATGTTTATATACCATGCTATAATTGTATTAATGAAACATTGATACATGTGTGATATGTAAACAAACAAAGAGTCCCTAGTAAGCCTCTTAACTAGCTTGTTGATTAATAGATGATTAGTTTCATAATCATGAACATTGGATGTTATTAATAACAAGGTTATATCATTATATGAATGATGTAATGGACACACCCAATTAAGCGTAGCATTAGATCACGTCATTAAGTTTTTTGCTATAAGCTTTTATTACATAGTTACCTAGTCCTTATAACCATGAGATCATGTAAATCACTTATACCGGAAAGGTACTTTGATTACATCAAACGCCACTGCGTAAATGGGTGGTTATAAAGGTGGGATTAAGTATCCGGAAAGTATGAGTTGAGGCATATGGATCAATAGTGGGATTTGTCCATCCCAATGACGGATAGATATACTCTGGGCCCTCTCGGTGGAATGTCGTCTAATGTCTTGCAAGCATATGAATAAGTTCATAAGAGACCACATACCACGGTACGAGTAAAGAGTACTTGTCAAGAGACGAGGTTGAACAAGGTATAGTGTGATACCGATGATCAAACCTCGGACAAGTAAAATATCGCGTGACAAAGGGAATTGGTATCGTATGTGAATGGTTCATTCGATCACTAAAGTCATCGTTGAATATGTGGGAGCCATTATGGATCTCCAGATCCCGCTATTGGTTATTGGTCGGAGTGAGTACTCAACCATGTCCGCATAGTTCGCGAACCGTAGGGTGACACACTTAAAGTTGGATGTTGAAATGGTAGAACTTGAATATGGAATGGAGTTCGAATATTTGTTCGGAGTCCCGGATGTGATCCCGGACATCACGAGGAGTTCCGGAATGGTCCGGAGAATAAGATTCATATATAGGATGTCATTTTATGTGAATAAAATGTCGCGGAAGGTTCTAGAAGGTTCTAGAAAAGTCCGGAAGAAACCACCAAGGAAGGTGGAGTCCACAAGGGACTCCACCTCCATGGCCGGCCAACCATAGTGGGGGAGGAGTCCCAAGTGGACTCCCTTAGGGGGCCGCCACCCCCATATGGTAGGTGGAATTCCCACCTCTAGTGGGAATCCTAGCTTGGGAAGGTTTCCCACCATATGGAAGGTTTTGGGTTCGGGTCTTATTCGGAGACTTGTAGTCCAACACTTGGGGCTTCCACCTATATAATGAGGGGCATAGGAGGGGGCCGGCCACACCAAAGCCACCACCTTGGCCGCCCCTTTAGTGGCCGGCCACCCCCTCTCCCCAAACCCTAGCGCCCGCTCCTCCACCATATCCCGCACGCTTAGCGAAGCTCCACCGGATTTCTCCACCGCCATCGACACCACGCCGTCGTGCTGTCGGATTCAAGAGGAGCTACTACTTCCGCTGCCCGCTGGAACGGGGAGGTGGACGTCGTCTTCATCAACAACCGAACGTGTGACCGAGTACGGAGGTGCTGCCCGTTCGTGGCGCCGGAACCGATCGTGATCAAGATCTTCTACGCGCTTTTGCAAGCGGCAAGTGAACGTCTACCGCAGCAACAAGAGCCTCCTCTTGTAGGCTTTCGAATCTCTTCAAGGGTGAGTCTCGATAATCCCCTCGTTGCTACCGTCTTCTAGATTGCATCTTGGCTTGGATTGCGTGTTCGCCGTAGGAAAATTTTTGTTTTCTATGCTACGTTATCCTACAACAACCTCAACCATTGTAACAACGCGCAAGCGCCCAGATAATTCCAGACAAGCAGCAGTAGGCCCTGTCATCGTGCGTGTTCGGTAACTCGCGTACCACCGTCCCGTGTGCACTCCGCCCTATGGCCCCTACTTCTTCTCCCCCTCGTGAGGATCCCTCCACCGAGGTATTGTCGATTAGGCAACGACACACGGGTTTTGTGCTAGTTACAATAAGTTCCGAATAATATGCCACACCCCCACGCAGGCTACCCTTGACTAGGTACCAATAGGTCAATGACATAAACCCACAACTCACCCCCTCCTCCCCCAAACATACAATAGAACAAGTGGCTTATGACTGCACTCCGACCCAACGACACGGAAGCCTGACATTCTCGATGGGCCCGAGCTATGTTTTCAGCCCGAAGCTCGACTTGGAAACCCGAAATATATCAAATGTGCTCTTTTATAGGGAACACAAGCTTGATAATATATGTTAATATTCTGAAATTAACTAAATTAATAGGGCAAGTCGGTGTTTACACATCTCTGGTTGGGTCAGGTGAAGTCAGCCTCAAAATTGGCATTTTCGGACCAAGCTTTTTAAATCCCGATAGGAAAAGTCTCCTGCCCCCCCCACCCCCACCCCGTGATCCCATTGACATACTGCTGTACATGCATAAAACATAGCACAAGAACGATGACTTCCCTTTTGATTACAACAATACACGCCATCTGGGGGCAAACTGACACTCGTCTTACAACACAAATAGAAGACGATGACGAGAGAGGGACAAGTCTTACAAGTGGCTAGCCAGATGGAACAATGTCTACTCTCAACACTAGCTGCGGAGCTAGCCCAGAATTGATGGGTAGGCCAGTACATCAAAGAAGGGTACAATGGGATTCTATTTGGCCAAATTTCATCAATACATAAGCTGAAATCTTTGGGATGGACAGACCATGGCACAATTCTGTCATAACATAGCTCCACCACTGCCCACCGCCTCCTAGTGATAACTGTGTGGCTTTCTCCCCTCCCTTAGATTTAGTGTGATATCACTGAGATGGTCAACTCGTCGAAGAGAGAGACTAGCGGCAAGCATGATGTTTCCCTTGCAAAATCCTAGGCGGCTGTGGCAAGGATTTGTATGGGATCATCAATCTGATCTTAGAACCCAAATGGCACAAAAATCATGAAGGGCCCATCTTTCCTGACTCCGCAATCCGAGATGGACCACAAAACGATTTGAGGAACACGATGCTTTGTAATCTCATATGCCTTTCTCCATTACCATTAGTGGTGTACAAGATTATTAAAATTTTTGAAATACTTTGGCAGGGAAAATATGAATTTCACTGTGATTGAGTTATGGTGCCACTTCCTTCTTTTCCACTCGGAGAATATAGGTAACTTTTCTTGTGAAGATGGTCAAGTGATATTACATATATATGTTTTTGTTTCTGTTTGGTCGTATCTCAGTGTAAATAGGTGTGATTAATGGTATGTTTCCTCTAAAGCTCCTAATATGCATTGTCCCACCTTAATAAGAGTTATTAATAGGTTAATAGTTCTTAATATTCATTGATATTTTTAGATACTTAATTGCTTCTAATCACTCCACTAATCACGTGCTTAGCACATTCTCATTTTTTTGTGCGGGCACAGACAACTTTATTATGCAAGAATAGGATTACAATCAACTAAAAATAATTGCATTGCACATTTTGGTGAAAGATACAACCAAGCATTGGTGTCACCCCATGTACTAGCAAAGCCAGCAAACACATGAGCAACCCTATTTGATTGCCATCAGTTTTCTTGAGCACATTCTCTAGTTGAATTTTGTCCTGAACTCCCATTTTTAGCATAATTATTATCCCTAGACTATCATACTAACTAAGCTCATCCTAATGCTAACTCGGGAGGAGGAGGGACTGAGAATGTGTACGCTAAGAGATCATCCACTTTTAAGCCAAAGAGCTTCACTCAAAAATAAACCGTGCCGATTTGATTTTGTGTTTATATTTAGTTCTAACGGGATAGTTGGACCCTTTTCCACTTAATTAAATTACTGCTAATTGAACTACTTTTCCTTGACAATGAAGCTTATTTCCCGGCTTCCTTTTTTTCTGTTTCCGTGCACAACATGTTCGCTAGAGCAAGCCTATGTTGGGCCATTTGTGTACAGATAGCCCCACTAATGTGCCATAGATCTGTATTTATGTTGTTATACTAGTTATATACATGCTAATCTATCACTTATATACAAATGCATAGCCATGTGTTTCCCACAATGGGCTTCATGTTAGCAGGGACGAGATGTGAACACCTTAAACAAACGGGGTGTCACCAAAATGCATCGCAGCATTAGCAAAATTCACGATAATTACTTGGCAAACTGTTTTGGAATGTGATTTATATGGTGTCTCACTGAATTAAGGATGACCATATTAATTATTGGAATTTTCTTATTATTTTATAAAATTAAGATTATTTTACATCTTGAATACATAGTGATTTTACTTTGTTTTACTAATGTTTGTACTGATTTTTTTGAGGATATGATTAGCCATTTCTTACACTAAATATGCACAAGCACACACTAGGTAAACATCAAAATACTATATAATGCTTCGATGTGTATCAAGATTCAAGATAGCCTCTGTCTCCTAGATAACCTTTTTTATACTACTCTAGTAAGTAACCAAGTAAAACAAAATCAATATCATGATATGATCAGGAAATCAAGTAGAATATCCTTATCGAAAAGATATGCATAGCTGATTGCTAGTAGTACTGCATAAATATGTCTAGACGGTCCCACGCACTGACGAGCATACTATAGATATAGACGATGTTACTAATAGCAGAGGAAAACATATCTCCTCCACCTTTCAGGAGAAAGCAGGAACAGGATGTGCGCCTTTGTTGTAGCTGCTGTTTGGATAGAGCCTTACACTGTCTAGACTGATTTGACGACGATAATAAATAAGCTTCAGTCTGTCGTTGGCTTTCGCCTGAGTAGTCGATTTCGGTCGAAAGATATAACTTTTGAGATCAGGCTATCGCTCGCTGACTCGGCGCTCATTTGGTCAGGCGCCTATGTGATGACGGATTTGAGAGGTTTGTGCTCAGGTAGTCAAGTGATTTGATGACTGAAATCAAGGCAATAAAAAGAAGATGAGAAACACTAGCCACCTAGCTGCTAGTGCTAGACTATCTCACTGATTTGTATGCATGGTGCTGGTGCAGCCACTCAACTTGCTCGAAATTAATGTGTGTGCGCGTCTTGACTGATTTGATTTGGTCTCACTTGATTTTGTCACGATATCGCATCGGTGCGTTTGGGACAAGTTGGCATGGGTGTTTCTCTAAAGAAAATATTATAGTGAGGGCATAAGATGGGCTAAATTGGGATAAGGGCCTTCTGGAAGAAATGACTTTGTCCGTTACAGGGGACATCTTGTGCATGAAATGACTCTGTTTCGTTGCGGTCCAATACATTTGGGATACCCTGAAACATGACAAAACTTAATGATACTTAGCAGCATGCATGAATCGTGAAGCAAGAAACGGGGTGAATCCGACGGTAACCACATCCAGACGCACAAAACCTCCCGCGCACGGGACAATCGCCGTGTGTTTCATCCTGCTGCAAGAAGAATCAGAATTCTGTGATACGGCAGCCACAATCATTCGCTCGTAGTACAAGGCTCCCTGGAAACCATATGTCCTTCCGTAGCTTGGGATCTTGCACTTTCTCTTCACAATTTAAGTATTTCCATTTCAAGTCCCGCCATTTCAACTTGAATGATGAACAGAAAAGTCATAGGTAATTCCTGTATATCTGGGTTTGTCCGCGACTCCATTGCTGGGTCGAGGTGTGAAGGATGTGCTTCAAGTTCCTCTCACGCTGCCATAAAAGAAAGTTGTTTCGGTACTGGAGAACGCCAATCCGGTTGCGCGGCCCACTATGTTTCGTTAACTGGGCCGTTACAACCGATCCGAAGCTGAGCGTGAGGATATGTCCCGAATATCCTCTGGTGCGCAGCGTGGAACAGGGAAGCGTATCCTTTCGTTTAGTCCCACCTCGGCAACTGACGAGAGCACTGTGCGGTTTATAAGGCTGAGCGTGGTGGTTGATGTTGTCCCTTCGGGGACATCCGATAAAATTGGAACGATACAGAGAAGATTAGCATGGCCCCTGCGCAAGGATGACACACACAAATCGAGAAATGGTCCAAATTTTTTCGAGATTTTGCGCGCTGGTCCCTGTGCTCGCTGCTGTCCTTGCAGATACACCCTCAGCTTATCTTGTTTGCGCCCTCCCCTGTGATATTTTCTTACAAACGGCTCCTGTTGGGCTGTTACATCTTAACTAGTTCGTCCTTAGGTAATCCTCTAACTGCACGTCAGCCCCTCTGTTATATGTCCTTGTGGATGGTTTGCCTGTAAGTTTATACAGTTAGCTTTGGATTGCTTAAGTCCTTTTTGTGCATTGTAGCTGCTCTATACGAAAGTCTTGCCACCTAATATTATCAATCCTCGTCCTAGCTGATTTCTTTTTGGTTCAAGCCAGTCTTTGCAGTTTGGTTAATGTGGGTGCGTCTGGGACAAGTTGGCATGAGTATTCATCAAAAGAAAAAATGAAACTGAATACAGCTGTACATATGATGGGCTGTGGGATGATATACAAAGAACCTGAATACAGTATACATGATGGAAAGAGAGAAAAGAAGTGCAGACGAGGGCTCAGAAGCCTGCAGGGATGAGAAGAAGGCCTTTCCTGGAGGCACGACTGAAGAATCAGAAACTTGTGATTGTACTCTGAAAAAGGCGACAACCACCATGAACCTAAGCTAGGCGTGTGTGCTAGCTGCCGTGCGTTCTCCGGTACACACCCATTCAATGGCCTCATTGACACCGGATGCTAGACGCAAGCCAAGCTGGTTACTAGGGTACACCTCACTGGTAAAGGACACTGGGAGAACTTCCAGATTTTGTTGGTGCTCAAATTAATCTGTAGCCACATTCTGCAGTTATAATGAACTGGGAAACGCTCACGTGCACCTCCTTGACCCGAGACAATATTGGTGTGCATTGTAAGTTTCAGAAACATTGGAATGGCTTGCCAAATTTGCAGGACTACTGGATGATGATTGTCAAGTCTGGAATACATTTGAGATAACGGATGAAGCCTGGTGACCGGGTGTATACGTGAGCACCCAGCCAATGATCGACACGTGTCTAACAGCGTTGGCTTGTCCGTGAAGTCGTAACGCAGCAGGTATTCTTAAAAAAAGGTTGATTCACTGATAGGCTTGTGGTTTGATGGTGAGACAAAAACGACTCCGCTCGATCCTGCCCAAGCTCGATGCGGCTGCCCAAAATTGGAGTGCGCAGGGGACCGCCGCCACGCAAAATCGGAGCTGCGAGCCGCCGTCGTGCCGGCCTAAATTTATAGTAACTTGAATCAGAGCTGCGAGCTCATTAATCGCTCGGGCGGATCTCAGCTGGAGCATTGAAGGGCCTCTCCGGCGCCACCGGAAGGTGGTGGTCGAGGTTGGGAAGGCAGCCGCCGGGCCAGAGCGACCGCTCCTCGCCGTCGAGTCCCGTGGAGGTCCGGGAGAGAGCCCGCCGCCCAAGCACTCGCACCTGCGAGCCCCCACACCGGCCCCTCCACCTGCCGCGTCGCCTACCTCTCCGCCCCTGCCGCAGCTTGCACCTCGCCGCCCCCTGCCCCGGCCTCCCCTACATCGCCAGAATCCCCGACACCGCCCGCAGCGCCCGCCCTCTTCGACCTAGGAGGGAGCGCCGCCGCTGCCCTCCCGTCGCCTTTTTCTTCCGTCGAGGTAGCCGCCGCAGACCTCCTTCTACGGCGCCGGCGCGACCTGGTGGGGTCGTCGAGGGTGGCGCGGAGTCCCGCGGCAACGGCCTCGTGCCTCTGGGCGATGCCTATCCAGGCCTGGCCCTCCGCGCCGATCTGGCGCAACCTCTCCTCCATCTCCGCAGACCTCCCCTCTCTCGCAGTTCACCCGAGCGGAATCGAACCAAGTCGCCACGGCGGACGAGATCTCGTGCCCTCCAGTCGGCGGACGTGGCGTGGTGGTGGACACTTGGGCGTCCGCCATTGCCGGCCTCGATTTTGGCCGCAATTGTCGCGCCACTGGAGCTCCCGCAGTTTTCACGGAGCCCAGACCCGCTCCTGATTTGGGCGCGGTGGCGGGCCGCGGCGCGGTTGCTCGTGCACGCAGGCTGCTGTTGCTGTAGGCCGGCGTGCTCTCGCCGGTGTACCGCCAGGGACGACGAGCGGCGCCCCGTTTGCGGAGGTAGGAGACGAGGTCGGTCAGGGGTCAGGTCGGTCCGGCGATGGCCTCCGCCGCGCGCCTCAACCTCCTCGGTGTGGCGCTGGTGCTATGTTTCGCGCAAGGAAAAGAGAGAGGGATTTGTGCGGTGGGAAAAGGAAAAAGGAGAAGAGGGCACTGTTTGGCTCGTGGGAAAAGGAAGAGGGATTAGAAAAAGGATGTTTCACGTCGTTTAGGCTCCGTTTGTTTGGCCAACATCTTAAAGCGAATCCAACGGTGATGACCGCGTGCTCACGTATACACCCGGTCACTAAATCCACTCTCTTTGAGATAAATATCCATACAATGATACAACCTGAGATGGAATGTTTCCGTTGCTTTTGTTCAAATCGCTAGTGTCTTTTCTACGCATCTCCTTATTTTAGGTGCGCATGTCGTCAACCCTACTAATTCCAGTGCCCGTGAAAATCGTTAGGTGCCCCGCCAAACGCTAGGGTGGAGGCTTCATTCTACCGTGCTCCTAGTTGCATCAATAATTAACTCCCACAGCGCGGCGCAAATGCAGTGCTGCTCTTCAACTTTCAGAGAGGATGCAAATGCGGTGAGGCTCTTGAGTCCTTAGCACTAGAATATGTGCAAGTGAGAAAGCCTGAGAAAATAATACGGAGATGGCGGTGAGCAATTTCTGTGGATTCCACTGAGTTCGCATGTTTTTTTACGGACACCGACTTGGCATGTTGTCTCAAGATTTGCGAATAGGACACTGATGTCAAGAAGCACAGCCAGGCCAGTATCAATTTGCTCGTTAAAAGCATAATATATCCAGCCCAGTGTTTCATGCAAGCTAGAACAGGGAGGTGATATTCACCGACCTGGTCGACATTTTCAGGGCGCCGCACACCCCGCGCGTGTCCAAGTAGTCAGATGGGCCGCCGCCAACAACATCAGGTACTACAGCTTTCTTTTTTTCTTTCCCTTTTTTCTGTTGCTTCTTTTCAGTTTTTTATTATACTAGTAAAATGCCCGTGCGTTGCCACGGGTTAACAATACATGTAAGCAAATAAAAAATGGTTAACCCGAAATTACACTTGAGACATGCGAAACTCTCACAATATTTTTTTGGAAAATATGAGCCTACAATAAGTACACACCATTTTGAAAAGTATTCTTGGTACTCCCTCCGTCCCGGTTTACAGGTCTTGCACGTATTTCTAGGTTGCCAATTTCACCAACGTAGCATAAGATATGTACTACAAAATATATATCATTAGAAAGCTCAGATCTTATACTTTTCAATGGTATAATTTTTATGATGAAAAATTTATATTATATTGATCAAATTGATGATCTTGGGATACGCGTAGGCCCTGTAAACCGGGACGGAGGTAGTAGAACAACTCATCTATTTGTGTCATTGACTTGCACACATCAAACTACTCAAATTTATTAACTATTTAGCAAATGTACTACATTAAAATAAGATCACAAAAGATGTTAGAAGAGATAGTGAAAAAAAAAAGTCATGAAAGCAACTTGCCAATTTTCTACTCTACTGAAATATGGACAGTTTTGTTGCTAAATAGCTTTTTTTTGCGTTGAATAGCACATTTCGTCACACCTTCAAAATCTAACCATTAACTTTGCATTGTGGTAAATTGTTAAAGTGGCCTATTGTATCTTCACACCAATCTTCCTTGACAATAGAGCAATATGCAGATAAGGGACATGTGTCGGCTTCACATTTAATCCTCATGACAAACTATCAATAAGGGGCACATACTATCTTGTAGAACACACATTCCTTCTGCCAAAGAAATTCAATGGGATCACGTTCGTCCACAATATGCTTCCATTCTGATGATCGACTGGTCTGTATGCACATGTGTCGATGAAGAGCGCAAAAAACTGGGCATCCTGGCGATAAAGTGAAAAACAATCAATTTTTTCTCGGACCACGTAGTACCAAAAGTCTCTTTCCTTTTACAACTATCATTAAAATGTGACACCAATAACACAGAATCTTACAAACAGCTAGACCTTATTAGCTCACAAATAAGTTGAGAGATATTCTCTCAGGTTAGTCGTTCCCCATTTGTCGTTCATGTTTTTCTCTAGGCAAATTCGTAATACATATTGTAGCATACTATGGGGCAACATTGGAACACTACATTAGATCAAATTTATGACCTCATGAACGACAAATAAGGGAAAACATAAACTGTTTGTCTAAGCAAATATCTTTATAGCATCCATCATAGTAGCCAGCACATAAAGACCATTGCATCTGATTCTAGTTGTAACTCCCAACGCAAGTACTATGACTACAACATAAAATATAGTTCATTCTTGCATGGTGATTTGATAGAAAATAGTTGCGGGTGCTCATTTATCAACTATCAGAGTGTGAATTTCATTAATTTGGTCATAACAACATGAAATTCAAGAAAAAGAATGCACCATCAATAATGATCTTTTATCAAGGATATTAATACACAATTTTTTACTCTGAACTACAAAGAGGTAACAGGGCTTATTATAAACAAAAGTTAGATGCACACATGGGATAGTTACAATGAAATACTGATATGTTAAGTACGAACGTGCACATGCAGTTTAAGAATAATGTTGGCGGGAAGTTCCACAAAACACTTGCATCCATCTTTGGCTTCTAGGAATAACCAAGGAATGATCACGCGATTTAGCTAGAGAGACGTTGGACAAGATACCTTCAAGGGCTCACATAGTAGATCATGGATATCAAGTTCAGTCTAACAGCGTTTCTCTTCATAATAATTTCACTAAAGATAGCTCTAAGGGCTTCTGATACAACTCCACCCATCTGGTACACTACTCCAACCAAGCTGATTGTATTTTCACATCAATAATAATGAATACATGTGTGTCGCTCTGCTTTAATAAATGGCGTTGTTTTCTGGCATAGTAGTGACATGCTTACCTCCAATAGTCTCGCCCGTACCAG
Organism: Lolium multiflorum; assembly: GCA_030979885.1. NCBI lineage: Eukaryota > Viridiplantae > Streptophyta > Magnoliopsida > Poales > Poaceae > Lolium > Lolium multiflorum. Next base: position 202,732,347 of record CM061748.1, on the reverse strand, counting down.
CCCTTCTAACCATAGGTTGGATCGGCTTGTAGCTACACACAAATGTTCATAGAGAGGAGGTTTGTGCAGCATCAAAACTGAAATAAACAAAATGAAACTTGTTGGAAATGTCATCACTAATAAACCGTTGGATGATAATTTCCTTCCTAAGCCTTTGTATGTTTTAATTGTTTCAGTGCACCAATAAATTCAACTTGACGCTAACCAAAAAATAAACTAAAAATACATAAACCAACTAAGTGCATTTCCCTCACTTCCAAAGCATTTGTAAGTAAACAAAGCTAAGAATTTCATCGTTAATAAACTGCTATGTGATACCTATCTTCCCAAGCATATGTAACTGATATAGTAAATTAATCAATGCACCATGGTGGACCATACAAGTAAATTTCAATAGCTCTCAAGCAACAAGCATATGTTTGTCTTATGGACCTACGAAAAAGTTAAGCTTAAGTCAGAATGTGAATATATAACAATATATTGCAAGAGTACAAAAGGTAAAGTTTATAAGATTTGCACGGAATCGGGAGGGCTTACACTGTGGCTATTAGAAAGAAACCGTCGTTGTATGGTTATATGAAATGTCCCTGTATTTCATAAATGAAGATTAATTAGCATGATATGAAGCAGCATCTCCGAGTAAGCATAGAACTTACAAGTACCGCGTGCAAGTCAGCTAGCACAAATCAGGTGACAAGGTTCCAGTAAGTGAATTACCGCTCAAACCTATGAAGATAAATATGACAAAATGCTAGTATCTTCTCCTATTACCGATCGGGTAAATAAAAATAAAAAACTACGTGGTGTAGGGCAGGGTACAACTTACATGTATGCAGAACTTCATTTCGATAGATAAGCCTTGAAATGTCACATGTAAGTTGGTTCTGCGCCAGATCCCTATTCAAAAAAAAATGTACATTTCATACCGGAATTGTACATTCCACAAACATACACGAGTACATACATTTTTCAATCTGTCTGGTCAAGAAAGAAATTCTGCATCTCTAGTAGGAAAAGCAAAGCGGTAGGCCTTTCAAGCGATGGTAGGAAACGCAGTAGCCTAAAAGCTGAATGCATCTCTAGTAGGAAGCCAAGCGGAACACCGCAAGGCCCGCAAATTTAAGGTGCATTTCCAGGGCTCCATTTAACATCACAAATTCCAAATACAAGAAATGATACCAAATAATCACCTTACTCAATGGTAAGAGCAAATCATCTGATGTTCTCATAGTGCACCACATGTTCCTTTCAGTAAACTGCTAAAACAATTATTTGTGCAATAATTGTGTTAGCATAAGGAAAATAACAACACTAAGACTTTCGTATTATCCTGAGATCTTGACTTGTGCCATATTTGCAAACCTTATCGCTCATCTTCTTCAGTGCAACAGCTGCATCATTTTTTAAGGAGAACTTGAGGACTCCATTACTCAAAGCATGACGTGCCAGACTGACCCAGCACGTCTGTCTTTCCTGGCAAGAGAAGATGCACAAAGTGGTTTCAGTAGCACTACCGAGTTCGCATCAGCGATTTTATCACCAATGGAATCAATGGGTTTTGTCAATGAATTAGATGTAGAAAATGCCATCCAGTTTATCATCACCGGTAAGTCGACGACCTAAATAGGTTAAGTTTTTCCTAGGTATAGTTTTCTACCAACGAAAGGAGACATAAACTATTTATACTGTATGACACATCCATAATAAATTGAATAAAAGGCATGACCAAGAAGAGAATGATGTAGTAAATTTTACCCGCAACGAATAATTAAGCACTCGGAATTACCAGCTTCAAATTGTAACCATGGCATGGGGCAGCGTCTCTCTTCCCTAATTCAGCATCACCAGTAAAACCTGGAAATAATCCCCAAATCACTAAAAAATCAATAGCGAGACAGAGCATGTAGGAGCTTGATTAAATAGTTATTGAGAAACAAAACATAGACACACATGATTACTTGTCTACTTTTTGTTCTTTAATTAACAGAACTAAAAACATTAATCAGACAGTCCTCTCTTGACAAAAGTGATTACCGCAATTAGCATCCTTTCCAACCCCACGGTAGCAGAAAGAACAAATCATAAGTACTTTTTCAATTACTGCCGAAGGATTCCCAATGGTTGGATGTATAACTATTCAATATTTAGCAGGGGCCGAATCTACCTTGGCTGTATGTACATGAGCACGGGAAACAAAGATAAAAGTAAGAACAAAGGATTTTGTACTTGTTAAAATTAAGAACGAAGCATGTACAAGCACATACAATGACGGACATACATCCACCCGTTCACGATGCCCGCCAGCGCAAGGTATCAAAGAGAGAGACGAGAGAGACATACCTGTGACAGTGCCGAGGTAGTGAGGAAGGAATTCTCCTTGACGCCTCATACCGGAATTTCATCAAGCACCTATCAGTCTTTTTGATTCTTGAATCGTTTTTGGGAAATAAGTGGGTACCCAGGGGGTATATACCCATGGATCTAGGGACTGTCAGATGCGGATGAATAGTTTTGAACGGCCGGAAACTAAGCAGCTCTTAAGTTCGTCCAATTCGTTTTTCCTTGATCATGTTATTTTGTTATGCTTTTTTTCTCTGTTGGCTTTCACTTTCTCATTTGCCAATTTTCGTTTTGCACTATAAGACCTGCGAAGCAGTGCAAAATCATATTAGCGAAAGCATCAAGGTTTTGTCAGAGGAAGGTAATTCTTACGTGCCTCTCTGTCTGTAGCAAAAAAAAAAGGCCAATGTCTTCTATACTTAGATTTGCTAAAGTAGTAATTAGATTGGCTTACTGTCAGAAATCAGACAGATGAATTACACCAAATGATTTCCATTGCTTGAAACAGCAATAGTTTTTTCCTCTCTCTTAATCATTGAGCCAATTTAAGACTCCAAGTTTTACTTAAGACATAAATTATAATTTTAACTTCAAGAACTACTTCCATTTGTGAGAAATATATCTAGCTAGGAACCGGAAGAAATTATTTTTAACAGAATCAGTCATATGAGTAGGAAAACAAATCAATTAGGAACAGATCAAGAATTTGTATGCTATCATCATGCTACCTTACAGCTACCAATTAGTACGATGACCATGTAGGTTTTGTGCCCCAACAGGTGCATCCAGGAGATACCCACGCATGAACTTTCTCATATCTCTTAGTCATCGACTTCACCAGGCTAGTTGCTGCTCCTAGGAAGTGCATCGATTGATCAATAGGTGTTGGCCTGATTGGAAAAAGGACAACGCGTCACATACCTGAGATCAGCCATGTATAGCTGCGTCCGGCCGGATCGTGCAAATTTGGGCTGCTGCCGCCTCACCGCCGCGTTGCAGTATCACCAGCAGTAGGAGGATATGAAGGGCATGGGATCGATGGAAAGTGGGCTTGGACAGAAGCTGAGGCAGTTGCCGATGACAGAACTGGAGGCGGCGTGGAGCGATTTTCTGATTGACCGCCAGAGCAGAGATAGTTCCGTCAAGGGAGAGGAGTCGTGCGCCTTGGAGAGTTCGATGCGGCTTATGCGTCACCTGATGCCCTGCCAGGTCCAGGTGTGTCGGCCGGTCGGGCGAGCTCATGTCCTGGCGGAGCTCGAGCACAGGCGGGGCCGAGCGGGCGAGCAGCGGCGGATAGGTGGGAGTCGGCGCGGTCGAGCGGCGGCGCACAGTCAGGAGACGGCGTGGAGAAAGCGGCAGCGGCGGCGTGGCCGAACCCTAGGAAGAAGGTGCTTCGTGAGAGAAGAAAGAAGGAGCGTTTTGTTTTCAGGGAATGAGGCGACGCGGTGGTGCTACTTCATGGAAACGTATGTGTTGGGCTTCGGCCCATTTCAGCGCGAGGGAAGTGCGACAGAGTACGACGAAAACGGACGACCTATTGGGCAGAATAAGGAACATGTTCGTTCTTTTTAAGTAGTGTAGATTCCAAAAAATATTTTAAAATTAGAACATGTTTAGATTCTATTTTCCAGTTTGAATAAATTTCAAAATATTTTTTTGAATTTGAACATTTTTTATTTTTTTTCATAATTGAACATTTTCAAAACTAGAAATGTTTTAAAAAATTCAAATAATTTTAATCTAAGTATCTTTAAATTTCGAATATTTTTTGAGATTTAAAACATTTTGGGAATGAACATTTTTTTAATTTTTTTGAATTTGAACATTTCCGAGATTGAACATTTTACTAATATGAACTTTTTTGAAATTTGAATATTTTTCCATAAATTCAATTTTATTAAATCTAAATATTTTCGAAATTTTGAACATTTTTGGAATTGAACATTTTTAACTTCCATATTTTTTGAAATTTGAACATTTTTCGGCTATGAACATATTTTAAAACTAAATATTTTTTGAATATGAACATTTTTGACTTGGGAAACTATTTGAAATTTGAACATTTTTCAAATTTAAACAAGTTTAACTTTGATTTTGAACTAGTTTGTAATTTGGTTGTTATTCGAATTTAAACTATTTTCGAATTTGAAAAAATGAAAAAAAAATAAACAAAAAAGGAAACAAAAAATAAACAAAAACAAAGAAAAAAGAAACAAAAAAGAAAAAGAAAGGAAAAAATCGAAAATGGGCTAGGCCCACACCCAACCAGGGTGTGCGGTGCCTGGTAGGCACCAACCTGGCCGGTATATAGGAATCACCAGTAGAACAACACATGTACAAATATATAAGAGACGGGCTCGCTTTGTTCGGTCGTCACTCAGTGTCCAGCCCACAAATGGCCCGCAACGAGCGCTAACTCACTCGGGAGCCCACAGCGTCGACGCGTAGAGTAACCAGAATCTTTTTTTCTATAAAAAAGGCTAATCTTGGCCTGAAAGATCTAAATCTATTTCATGAATTTACAAGAAATACAAAGCATCGGCAAACATAATAGAAATTACATTGAGGTACTTGAACCACCTAAAGACCACTATTGCAGCCAAACCCATTGACGCGTTGTTATCGCTACTCCCTTACGAGAGTCGATCTGATGTTGTTAATGACAGTGGGGAAGTCTTCACGTGCCCCTAAGAATCAGTGCCCACGGCCGAAGTTGTCCCCACTGGATTCTTTAATTGATTTGAATCTTCTAACATCAAACCTATAACATACGTAGACCGGACGAGATCCACCACTCTAGGAGAGCATGGCATGAGTGGCAGGTAGCACATTTTTCATGACTAAAATGTATTGTAAAATGCAGTCATCACTAATAAAATAAGAATTCTTGGTAATATATCATAATAATTTTTTTGATTGCAAAAGTAAGATTATTCGAGGCAAAAAGAATTATGAAAGTAATGAGAATGAGCTAAATAGAATGCTATAAAAATTATTATGGAGCAAGTACAAGTTGAAGAAAATCCCTAAAACTTGTTTGAGGTCGCCTCCCAGACTCGTTCGGTTGAACTTGATGATGCTATGATATGCTAATAATTGATCTTCATACGGACTATTAGTACAAAAGTATGGACGCCTCTTCAGTCATCCGAGATGTGGAAGTGTGATAGAGCCCACTATATGGTTTTATATCTGATATTGGTATTGTTGCTTCAAATGCCTCATGTATTTTAGCGACTCGAGCTTCATGAACCTTGTCGATTAAGATACTATCTTGCTCGGGGACGAGCAAAAGTCTAAGCTTGGAAAAGTTGATGAGCGCATTTTAAGCATGTTTACCTTATGTTTTTGCATGCGTAGTGATAGGATTTTGGTATTTTACGGCGTTCATGCGCACTTTTTATGCTTGTTCTCACTTGACCCCCAGATTATGATGAAATGTATGAACATATCATTTGAAGCAGTCATATTGGACATAAATATGATATTTTGAAGTGATAAAAGTCTTCCAAATAATTTTCCAGTACCTAGGTTAAAAGGCAATGCGAGAGGAAATTCCAGAATGTTTAACGATCGTCATTACGGGCAAAACCCGTCCGTACCACGCGCCCGTACCATGTGGCATCACCTACACCTCGTCAAATACTTTCACCATGCGAAGATGGGTCTGAGATCCGACATTCAGAGACACCACAACTCGTAGAAACCTCACCTCCGAAAGGGATATGGAGGACGGACTTGCAGAGGGCATCATCCTTTCTGCTACACGGACCATTGGAGGCTAAGAGATCACCTCCTATCATCAACCGCTGCATCTCCATCACCATCACAATTCCCATCTCGTTTATCTCCTTCTTGATGTAATTCCAGTTAGCATTATGGATTTGCACTTGAGTTCATCCATATATTTGTATACCATTCATATGCTTATGATGATGTTGTTGGTTTCCTCCATGTGTGAGTAGTTTACCTTGTTCTTGGGCAGACGGAGAAACCCTAGCAATATTATGCTGTGAAATAAAGAGGATCTATAATTTCAGTTCATGAGCATTTATTTTAGTTTCCTCTCTAGAAATTATTCGAAGTGCACCATGAAATTATTTTTGTTAGGTTGATCATCGCCATAGCCCTCCTCAGCTTTCTTATTCACATGCTTGTCGCCATTATCTACGACCTTGTTAGCCTTTTCTTTGGCTGACTTCTTCAGATACATGGGGAGATGTCATGTTTGTCTGGCCCTAAAATCGGCGCTCCTCTTGTAGGACTTGACGGAGTCATCAGCGTGCGCCAACACACTGTTGAAAGCGTAATTCACCATTTTTCCGTAGAACGGGCAGCCATACACACTATGTGCTTTCAATCCTCTAATTCACCAGTACACTAACCCAGATATATACACGGAGACACCGCTTGAGATAATAAGCGAAAATTTTGAACTTAAACTCTACCGACAAACAGAAGGATGTCGGGGAATGGAAACACCTAAACGTGATGGAAAATTCCGAGAGGCCTTAGGGCATCTCCAACCGCGCGACCCAAACGGACGCGCTGGGCCGTCCGTTTTGGGCCATTTGGGTCGCCGCCCGGACACGCGGACAGCGGCCCGCATCCGCGTGTCCGTTTGGGTCGCGCGGTGCGCCCAACGCGCGGACGCATCGCATAATTGGAGAAACACGAAAACAAAATGAAAATGACAAATTTAAACGATATTTGATTAAACATATGCCCTATTTTGAGCAAATTTGTACATAGCCCAATTTTTGGGCAAATAACTAACAAAAGAAGCCCCTATATGGGCTTTTAAATATAAATTAAAAACCCTCTATTAGGGTTTGGTCGGCGGCGCGGTGGCCGCCGGTGCGCCGCCTAGCCCCTGGGCGTCGTCGGCGACGTCGTCGTCGTGGACGACGCCCCGGCGGCGAGCGCTGTTGGCTCGCGCCGGGGACTCCGGCCACGGAGACCACAGGCCTCCTCCCAGGCCGAGTGGGGTCCGAGCCACCCGAGGCTGCGCGGCGCACGGAGCGCTCCTCCCCGAGGCGCCCGCCTCTCCCCGCCGTGCGCGTCCGCCTCCGCTCGCCTCCTCGCGGCGCCTCGTCGGCGCGGCGCTGGCCTCCTCCCGCCGCGCCGCCTCCTCCTCCTCCCGTCGCCCGCGGCGCCCCGGGAGAGCCCTCCGCCTCATCGACCTCCCGTCGGGCCGCCTCCTCCATCTCGGAGGTGCGAATGGCCGCATGTGCGGCCATTTCGCCTCCTCCTCCGCCACCGAGATCATCGCGCGGCGCGGAGGTCCGGTCCTCCTCCGAGGACTCGGGCCGGCTCGAGCAGAGAGGCGGCGGTTGCGGCAATGCCGCACCGCCGCGGCGCCTCTCCGATGTGAAGGCCGCCTCGGTTTCTTCCCGCAGCCCGCAGAGCCGGCGGCGAGGGCGCCGCGCGCCTCGTCGTCGTTGGCGGAAGCGAACCGTCGCTTGGCCATGGCGGCGGTTTCGCGGGAGTGGACCGGACGGATCTGATGGAGAGATCGTCCAGTCCACATTTAATAGACTCCCCGGTCACCGACAGGTGGCCCCAGGAGACGAGGCGACCAGCGCCCGGACGCGAGCGGACGGCGCATGCCATCCAAGGCCACGCAAACCGAGCCCAGATTTGGGCCGGGTTTGCATCGTTCCGGACGCCGCGGCCGTCCGCTTTTGCGGTGCGTCCCCGCGTTGGGCCGCGTTTTTGTCCGGCTCGACCAAAACAGACGCGCGGTTGGAGATGCCCTTAATAGCGACCTTTAAGAAACAAGGACCCGCCAGTGACACGTCAACTCGAACTACACCTGGGCATTTCTCTGGTCGGGCCTAAAAAGGCCCAACCCTAAATTCCTAGACCCAAGCCTAGCCCGGCCTACTTTCGGGCTTACAAATCAGGCCCGAACCTAGACCGAGCAGGCAAAAACCCGGCTTGGCCCGACAAGCCCGGCCCGAACTAGACTTAAATTGTGTTCCTGAGCTGGCCTGACCCAGATTTTAGCGGATTTCCTATACACCGACCAGGTCGGCGCGTACCGCGCGCCGCACATCCCCGCGTTCGGTACAGGCCGGCCCAGTTCGGGTGTTGGGCCAGTTGGCAGTTTTCTTTTTTACAGTCATTTTTTCTGTTCTGTATTTTTTCATTTATGTTTCTTTTTTATTTCTCTTTTTTCATTTCTGTTTCTTTTTTTTCTGTTTCTTTTTTCGTTTTTAGGATTTAATTTTATAAATTTAAATATATTTAAATGTAAAATGTTTTATCTCAAATATTCGAGAAAAATTGAAATTCGAAAATTGTTCAAGTATAAAAATTGTTCAAAAGCAAAAATTGTTCAAGTATAAAATTGTTCAAAATCGAAAATTGTTCATATATAAAAAATAATAAATTTTGAATTTTTTGTTCCACTTTAAAATTTGTTCCAATTTAAAATTTGTTCTAAGTTAAAATTTGTTCCATTTTGAAATTTGTTCCAATATGAAAAATGTTCAAATTTTAAAAATATTTAAATTTCAAAAAAATAAAATAATTTTAAAAATCGCGTCTAAAAAAATCAGCTTGAAAAACGTAAAAAGAAAAATAGAACAGAAAAAAAGAAAAGGCAAAAAAAAAGAGAGAGTGGAAATGTTGGGCCGGCCCAATAACCCGCCTGGGGTGGGGGTGTGCGGCGCTTGGTCCGCGCACCCCCCGATTTTAGGGCTGGGTCGGGCTGCCCATGCTCAGCGGTAACTCGAACGAAAACCCGTCAGAGATGCTCATATGTAGTGACAGGATATAATACAAGCCCGCCGTTGGCTAGAAAGGTGACTAGGTAGAATTGTAGGAAAGATTTTATTTCGATGTTAAAAGGCAGTCGTTCTTTGCCATCCGATTAGATTAGGAAAAAGTGTTTATGTATAGAATTTAAAACCGGGGCCAAGAAAATAAAGATTAGCCAGAAAAGATGTATAGTAAGTAGCTAAACAACCCCTTAATTTAGCGCATATCTATGCGCTGCTTGGTGACAGCTTTTCTGCAGCTAATTTCTCTTGTTGACAGTTCGAACGACGAGAAGGTTCAGATTACCGGCTTTGTACACTATACGCCAAACCGGTGGAAACGACGCGCGCGCATCATCAGACACGTGAAGCCATGAACAATTGGCCAAGCAAACGCGAGAGCAAAAGCAATGGCATGAATCAATCAACAACCACGACTGACCTGTTTTGAGTATCTAAAGGTATAATAGATGCCCCCCTATGGGGGTCTCACAGCGATTACCGCTTCTGGGCCATCGGATCTTATCAGCAGATGTCAGAAGTTGAATCTCGTCCGTTTATTTTGGGCCAGCAGCGCGTCCATTGGTTGGTCGCGTGGGGTCGCGTGGGCAAGTTTCCCATTCGTTCCCCTTGCTAGAGGAAGCAATGGAACGTCGCTGTTTTACCCGCCTGCGGCTCCGTGTGGATCCCACGTTCGGTTGGGTCCGCTTGTCATTCGCTGGGTTGTGTTTGGGGTTGGTCACACGTCAGTTTAGCCCGTGAAAAAGATCTTCTTCCATCGGGGTAGTTTGGGATTTTCGTCGCTGTCCCACACTCCCACCCAATCCCCTCACCCGTGGTCTCCCCAATCACCACGTCTTGCAACTCCCCCAATGCTCGCCTCCTCCACTTCGTCCTCCTCCAATCCCCTTGCGCCGCCGTCACCAGTTCATCGCATCGCCGGCAGCACCTTGGCCTTCCCTCTTCGCCGTTCCTCCGCGTGAGATGCCGACAGCAGTAGGCGATTTCATGGCGGCGGTGGACGATTCCCTGGCGGTCGGTGATTTCGTCTCCGGGATGCTCCTCGGTGCTGTTCTGGCAGACATCACCGTGCACCCCGGTCCCCTGAAGACTAGAGGTCAGACCCTAGGAGCGTGAGTGCCCATGGTACAGTTTCATTCTTCCATATATTTTTGACATCTCGATCCTTCAATTTCTGTCCTCCTCTTTTAATTCGTCTGCATCTGTAAGATCTGTGATACATCACGCTTCTTGGCTAGATTGGCATCACCATGAGGAAAGGATTAAAGCAGGTGGACTAGATGTCCCATGGGTTGCGGTAAGATCTGGCTACCTAGCTATTTTCTTGATCTGATCTATGGCCCTCCTCATGTCCTCTTTCTAGACAAATAAGGCAGCGTGAAAGGGGGTTGAACTAGGCATTAGTTGGTTGTGGTTGTGGAATTGGTGAAGAACATGATTTTGAATTAGGTATCTCACATTGTCATAGCTATGATGTGGACCTGTTTTATGTTTAGTCTGAGGTCGACGGCGACATTGAGGTTGAGGTGGAGCTGCAGCCTGCCTTAGCTACTTATCAAGCTTGGCTTCTTGTATATGGGTAGTAGTACTTACGTTTTATTTCTACGTAGCTAGCTTACTACAATCAGTAATTATACAATTAGTAAGTTACTGTAGCTAGATATGGTTCTGTTTGTGAATTACTACATGCGGAACTCTGTTTGTTCATTAACCGGATACTGGCCATGCCCTCCTTAATTACGATTGTACATGTGTGAGTTAGTAGAATTTCTGATCTATCAATTGGTAGAAATATGGGAATTAATGGAGGGGATGTATGATTGTTGCCTATTGGGATTTTGGGACTATATTGCACATTTGTCATCTCGCAGTATAAAAGAGCATATAGTACTGGAATGACAATATGACCTTATTCAGATAAAATAATCACTGAGGGATAACATAGTTGGCACGTGAGCCCAAACAAGCCTTCTTTCACCCTTGCGCTTGTCCGCACGGACCTCCACTGACTCCAGTGTTCCTGCTGCAGAGGTCATGGCCACCCACAACATGTACGACCATGGGTCACCAAGTTTTGCATCCTCGATTAACAATCAGTCGTGGAATATTGCTCAGGTGAGACTAAAAAAGCTTATTTTTGTGCTTTGCTATGTTCAGGAAGCCTGTGTATACTATACTAGCCTCTGCATTATGTCTATTGGTTGACCTTACTCTTCGTACATATAAGAATAATTATGTGCTTACTTCATCAAGCAATCCTGCACTATTCAATATAAGGTACTATTTAGGGATACATGTAAAACAGAATTTTTAGACCCAAAGAAATCATGATTAAAGATTTCAAAACATCTATGCCTATCTTTTACATTGACCAAGTTTGTATTGACCATACTCAGTTTAAAAGATTGGACTCAGTGTTGCTACCTTTTTTGGTTGATGTAGGAAACTCCCAAGGATGCATGGTTAGAATTCCCTGTCGAATGATGCTCGATCTTGGTGAAATGCTTGAGGCGTCGGCCGTGGTCTCTGCTCCCAGCGCTGCACCCTACCCACCTGCAGCACAGTCGACCTTCTTTGCTGCTTTAGTACCATTTGAAACAAAATGAATGCAGCCTCTGCTCACATGTGGATTTCTTCAATGCTGTTGTCTGATTTAGGTTCTATCAACTGCAGAGTTAGGTTTCATCACCTCGTGCCATAGTTCATTTTAGCTTCATTTCAAGTGCTCACGCTCTTCGTGATAGATTTTAATTTCTTTTTGTTTTTGTTGGTTTGTGTGACTAAAACGTTTGCTTGCTTTGGCAGGGCGCAATCGATTATTATTACATCTTTCTCTTTTGAAAGGCCCTATTTCTTAGGGTCTTTAAAGGTATGAGTGTATATTATGGAAATTTTACTTAGCTAACTGTATTATAGATGAAAATTTTCTTTTTTTAATCTGCAAGAGCACCTACTAGAACTACCCTATCTCTGAGTTGCATACACATAAAGACAGATTCAGATGTGCTTATGTTCTATCTCATCTCATCAACCATAAGTTACTATGATTTTCTGAGTTTTTGTTACTACGAATTTTATCTAGAGCTTAAAAGATAGTCCTTTCAGTTCATATGATGTGTTGACTTTAATTATTTTATCAATGTGATCTGGGTGTTTAACGGTTGATAACAAACTAATTCATGGAGAGAAACAGATTAATTATAATAGTAGTTCCATGCCCAGATGAGGATGATTGTGTAGAACTTTTGTATATATTTCGTTAGTTCATTGCAACAAGCGCAGTCTGATATTATGAATAAATATGTTCAAAGAAGATGTTCTAAATTAGGTAGCTATTTATCTCACTTGTTCTTGTCCTGCTTATTTCCAACTTGATTTTTTCAGGTAGCGGTTCTTCAGTTAACTTCAGTTTATTCCTTATGTATTTGTTCAAAGGAGTGAGAGGGCACACACTGCGATTCTAGACGTATTTTCTACAGTTCATTTATTATTTTGCTTGTTTATTCTCGGTTTGGAGACCCATCATGCTGACTTGATCAGTACATGTTTTTTTGTAGCTCATTTCGCTTGCCTCATTCCGACAATATTAATTCATTCCTCTAAAGTTTGTCCAGCCTGCATTGTCACTGATCCTCATAAGGCCTTTGTTTTGTGCACTAATTATGTTATGCTTTCCATCCTGGTACTTCTGTTAGGCCTTATAGGACAATACCCAGCTTAAATTATTTACAAGTGGATGTTAATTGTTGTCGTGTATCATGGTGCTGAGTCTAAACTGTTTTCAGATGCAATTGCATTGTCTCTTGGGTTAATTATCATGTCCCTACTTCTTTCGCTTCTCTGATTTCTAAATTGATTTTGTGTGCATTGTACAACTAAACAAGCAGGCTTGCTGACATTATAATTTCTTTGGTTTTACACAATTAGCAGATCTTTATTTGTCTACGCACCTGGTGTGTGCCAAATGGTGCCTTTAGACCTTGAAATGCATGTAAGAGTGACTGCTGTGTACCAATTATTTACGTTAGACAAAAGTACTTCTTCCTTTTAGTCTTAGAGTTTGGACTTTGCATTAGCAACTTCCAAGATCTGAATTAGAATTGTAGAATTGGTCGATGAGAAATAGGTAATTCTACATCATAAGAGTGAATGCTCCGTTCGCTTTTTTTTTACGGTTGTTTCAAGTCTCAGGACTCTCAAAACACAGAGGTAGAAAATATAGGATTGCAATGTCACCGGCATTTGAATCGTGCAAGAAAATAGTTTGTTTTGTTATAATGTCAGGGAAACAAGGTTCTTCAGAAAGGTCTCATATTGAAAGTTTCCCTTTCGAATATAATGCAAGTAAATTCTTTGAAATCTTCAGATGGTTAACTAAATTCTAACTTATTTTTTGAAAGTTCTTCGAGAACATTTACAGCATATATTCAAATAAACAAAACATTATTTTAAGCTAATTCAGAGTTTTAGAGAGCTAACTCACAAATGTGGATTTCGGTGTTGTTTGAGATTCTCAGATTCACTTCCTGCAGGTCGAACCAAAAATAGGGAAACTAATCCAAGTTATTGTTGAAATATCATATTTGATTTTCTGAACTTACCGCATGTTATGGAATTGGTTTCCTAATTTATTTTTGAAACATCATATCTATTTTTATAGGTAGCCCAGGAGATTTGAAAGCTTGTATTTTCTTTGTCTTGCGGGTTGTTGACTGTTTGAGTTTGGTGTGTCTGTGTGGATTCGTTTGGTCACATACGCCATCGTTGTGTTTCCATTTTGTTCAGGTCATCACCTCTCTTTCCTTCTTGCTATCACTGTTTTTAATTTCTCCTTCGTGGATCCACTATCTATCATTGCCATGCCATAGGTTTCTCCCTTCACTTTTCTGGTTCAGTTGTTTTGGTTGTTCCTCCTTATTCTTATTTCTTGGTCAATTAATCTTGTCTTAATACTTCTATACATCATGCTCTGATCTTTCTCATGTTACTCTCTTTTGATTTAGTTCAAGCCCAACGTAAACTTTCTTTTATAGTCTTTTAGTTTTTCTACTGATTGTTGGTAAATAATCACAAATGAGTTGTTTCTTTAACAATTTAAACTGGTTGTCAGACCAAGTATTCTGCTTGTGTTGATTTTCGTGCATTCATACTATTGTGTCACATGGTTTTATCGTGTTTCTCTTTGTCCAGCTTGCGGTAGAGAGCATTCACTGTTTTCAGTTTTCCTAATTATGTTCCTGGTGCCTTTGTACATTACTATATCTGCTTGTAGTTTTACTTCTGATATTCTTCATCTTTGATCCTGATTTATTCTTGCTTTACGTTGTGTCCCCTTTGTGTCTTTCCCAGGATGTTTCACAATCTATTTTTATGATGATGTTATTGTTCCTATGGCATGCCTCCGTCTTGGCCACGAGGGAATTGGAAAGGAACTATGGGGAAAATTATCAATTTTCGATTGGTGTTCATAGTCCATTCTTTGGTGTTTAGTAGTTTATGGAAAGATTGTAGGATACTTTTATATACAACGGACAAAGAGCTCGCTAATTTGGTTAACATCCTCATATATTTTGTTAGTATTTCGTTTAAGAATATCTTATTTTTGGCATATTTTTCTGTAAAGCTTACAGAAAACATTCAATCATTTGTTAAATATTGCCTTCTATAGTGCAGTAGCAAGTTGAGCCAGAACGCAAGCTTGTTTCTTCACTTGAAGTTCTTGTATGTATTTGTTAGAATTTTATTTCTGAATTTCACATTTTTTTGTGTTTTGTGGTAAACAATACCAAAGTTGGTTGCTTCTTCTATAGAAAGCATCAATAGAAGTGCAGCAACCGACAGTTAAATGATGGGTTTATTCATATTGATGGTAAGTAGGCCAAGTCTGTGATATCCAGTCTACTTTTCTTCTGTACGATTTTGAATACCAATATGGATGAAAATATGCTCGCAATTTTTAGGTTATATATATATGATGTTAATAAACGAGCCTTATTCAGCTATATCCTACGGAGCACATGTGGTACTTATCCAGGTTGGACTATCTTATTCTTCAGAGTTATCCTTAACCTGGATGGTTGAAGATTTAATAGGTTTCAAACTAATACTATTTTTTTGTGACATGAATAGTGATGGCAGTGACGAGACGCTATTCATTGTGGATACAAGGGCTGGTGACTCATCCACAATCGTGTCCTATCTATAGAGATGAATCTGGTGTTAATGATATTTAAGTGTGTATGTGTACTCTGGTATTAGTGGGTTATTAGGTAATTGCCAATCTGGAGTATATATTTGTTGGACGAAGTTTTATAATATATGCCCCATAATATTCACTGGTTTGCAAAGCCAACTTACACAGAACTCATATTCATATTGCAGAATTATAATGTAGCTTTTTCACATGGATGTAGTTCATCTGCTAGCATTCAGATTTAGTAGTCAATTCTTTTGGCGACGGTGTAGAATATTGTAGCTGAACAGGTTTGCATGCGTTTTGTGCATATATTTCTGCACACATGCATGATCTTCAAAGTTCAAGAACAACAACATCAAAGCCTTTTTCCCAATTAAATTGGGGTAGGCTAATGATCCGCAAATTTCTATTTTGGTAAATAGTACCAAATTTACAGTCAAGTAGTTCAATTAGTGCGGTTCATGGCAGTTCATGGAGATCTCTCTTGAAAACTATTTCCCCTCTTTATTACTTTGATTGACCCTTTTAGGATTTTATGTTGTTTACTAGCACGTCTGAGGGTGTGTGAAGTCCATTTCAAGATATTGGATCGGAGTAATTTGAGTTGGTGTTTTGAAAAATTTCACCTGATGGGTACTAGGGAAGACCCATGTTCCAGATTTAGGAAAAGACTTTGCATTGCTACTTCAGATGGGGGGCTTCACCAGAGAAATTTGGTCGCTTCCGACACCGCCAGGTGTTCTCACCCCCAGTCTCTGATAGATTGGACTGCTATATGTGAATTTCATATTGGTTCAAATAATTATGTTTAAGAAAATCTCAGTGCACAAGTTGCATCTTATATATATTATCTTGCTTCACTTTGTTGTCGAATTCTTCTCTAGCCTATTCTATGAGCTTGCTTAACACATCATTTTACAAAAATGCTTATCAGTCTGAAAGAATTTTTGTCTTTTGAACTTTCTTTTGGATTCACGAGACCAATTAGAAGGTAGGATACATGTTCCTCAATAACGAGATTGATTTAATTTCCTAGATGTTGAAACTTCAAACCTCTTAAAGTCGGAGCTGCCTTTGGTTCAAACCTGAATATTTTTCATGTTGTGTTTCAGTCCTATTTTGTTTACACTCCTTGGAGTCGGTAACACCCCATGAATATCAGATGGAGTGGAGATACAAAATGGATCAAGGTTTTCATTTTTTCCTTTAGGTTACAAATGTTTAAGTGGACGTATAATCAGGTACTTATTGCTTGGTATTTTATGTAACCGGTTGTATACTTATTTTGTACTTAGGTTGTGATTTACTAAGTTACTGTCATTTTTGTTTCTTGCTTCAGATGACATCTGAAGCATCTATATGGAAAGGTGTCCAATAAGTTTCGGAAGCACGCTTCCTACTTATCTTGGTTTTTTTCGTTTATGAATAAGAAAATGCCCATTATATATATTACAAAGCCTTAGGTGTATGCTTTCATATATTCTGTCTTACTCCTATACACAAGAAAGAAAGCAATGTGGCAAGTTTTAGATTTAGAAAATAGGTACAAAAGGATGCAGCAGTACTATGGGGATATATTCAGTATGGCTGCATGTATTACATTTTATTGAATAGTGGGATCTTTCAATTTTAATGCCATAATTTCAGACTTCCGCCTTAATATAGACACAAGGCAACAACGCAGAGGTTAACTATATTTCCAGGTTTTGGTTTCCTGTATGAGTAAGACCATCTACCTTAGTTATTTTGACATTGCCATATGCTTCACAAATACTGTATTTTGCTTAGGAGATTACTGATACTTTTTTTTCTACGGGGGATACATAAAAAATTTGTTGGTATCAATATAGTACTCTGAAACTATCTTATGCGACCATGATATTGAATAGATGGCCGATAGTTATCTATCGCAACTCTAAGTATATTCTATCATAATTTAGTTAGCTTGAAGCTGTAATTTTTTAAATGAAGTTCTTCAAATTTTCTCCACAACTTCTATTTAATAATTACATCACTTTTGGCAATTTTCTGCTCCGTTTGTCATAATTTAGTTCTAGCAACTACTTTTATTTGTAAAATCTAAGAAATGTATTATCATATTGATATTTATCATCGTCATCTCGGCACGAATTTTACGGGATCGTGCGCCAAGGCGCACATCTAAATCTAGTTCTTATTATCCTGCCTCGGACGCGCATGCACGGACCAAATCGTCAGCACATCTGTGTTGTGGCTAGCATTGCGGCCGGGCCCACGAGATATAATCCACGCGTCCTCATGGCTCGAGCGACCGTACATTTTGTGGCTGCACTTACATCCGGGCCAATACACGCCACCTGTTGGCTCGAGCTACTCTACAGAAAGTGTGTGGTTACACTTACATCCGGCCCCACGAAATCATAATCAGGCTACCCGCATGGTCGATTAGCACAGCAAACAACCATCGCAACGAACAAATATTTAGCATGAGACGCGAGCGGTAGAAGTGTGTGGCTGATGTTAACTCGACAAGGCCCCACCGGACGGCGAGAGCGAGAGGCCGGCCAGCATTGCCGCTGAAAAGTAGGCCCAGTCAACTCACGAGCCAGTGCGGAGCTAAACCGCACGTCGCTTCCTGCTCACCGCTCCCGACGCGCACGAGTTACAGCACGATTCACGGCGCTTCCGTGAAGCTGATGACATGTGCGCCCACGAACCTTACCGTTGGTGGGCTCGTCCACGTCCAGTATGTTCGACCAACTCCATCCCGCACGTGGCGCGCCTTGCACGTCTCGCAAACTTTAACACTCCATTCGTACAGCTAATCGGGCTCTACTATGTCTTAGAGCAAGTACAATAGAGTCCAGTCAGCTGGCTATAAGACATTAAATAATATATCTTAGATGAGTTGGAGGAGAGAGAAGAGAGAGAGAAGAGACACATAATAATCAGCGTGTTCTGCGACTTTGTGAGTGAAGGTGGACCATGTGTTAGAGCTCTGTATTTATTTGCCGTATAACGCCGCATTTCGCCACGTATAAGCTCCATTTCGAGTCATTCGTCACCCGTATTTCGCCCCGTATTTTCAAAAATAAAAACCCCGGAAAGATCATCTTCATTGATCATACTATGGATCATACAAACATTCCGATCATACTACGGATCATACTACATAACCTACGTCTACTCGTCAAGGATGACGACGGGGATGAAGGCGATGAGGCCGCCTCCTCTGCGCCTCTCTCCGCGCCTTCGCCTCGAACTCCGGGGCGGCGATGGCGCCGCCCGGTCCGCCTCGGGAGCTTTCTCGGCGGCTTCCTCGGATTCGGCCACCGCACGCCGGTAGGCCTCTCCTCGCCCTCCTCTTCCTCGCGCGCCTCCGCCTCTCCGCCGCTCGCGCCGCGCCCGCCGGCCGCGCGTCGCGCTCCCACTCGCGCGCCACGCGTCGTCGGCGCCGCTCGCTGGCGGCGGATCTGTCCCGCCACCGGCGGAAGTCCGAGCGACTCGCATGTAGTACGCGCCGGCGTACTTGCGCACGGCGGCTACCGCGGCGGAGCGCTTGCATTTCAAGCGCCACGCGTCCTCCACGTTGTCGGCGAGCGGGATCGCTTCGATCCGCTCGCGAGAGGCGCTACTGCGGCCGCGGGCGTCCATGCCGGAGCCGGGGTCGAATGCGGCGCGGGGGAGGAAGGAATTGCTCGCCGGAGGGAGCGCGGCGGCGCACGGCGGAGCTAGGGTAGCGAGTGAGGGTTAACCCCACTCGCACTGCGATATAAATAGTGGGCGGATGCGCCGATTTCCGGGCCCCGTATTCTCGGGCGAACGAAGCGACCCAAACCGCGCCTGCCCCGTATGTCACCGGAATTTTACGGGGTGGGCGAGTTATAAGGGGCCTGTTAGACCTGCTCTTAGTAAAGTAGTTCATTCTTATAGCCAACTATTATACATGTTAGCTATATGGTGACTATAAATGACATGGTATCTTGTTATAGCCAATAGTTGGCTATACTATTGGAATTGCTCTTACCAGCCTGCCACGAACCAAGTCCAACTCCCAACACCTTCAACGGAATTAACTAGAATCTAACTCATGTTAACTACCAAGTCCAATTTGAACATTCTTTAACGCCTATATACTCATGTAAACGTCCTTAGCCGCCGGCCCCCAGCGCCGTCCTTGCCCACCACTGTCGTGTCATTTTTTTACGGTGAAGGGCGATCCCGGGTCGGCCAACCCAGTCGCTCCCTAGCTTCCTTCTTTTTACCGTTCGTTTGCTCTGGTTCATTATTTTCATTTCATTTTTTTTATTTTTAAATATTTGGTGAAAATAAAGAATGTTCAAATTTGATAAATGTTTAAATTTTGAAAACATAGGTAAATAGATTAAAAATACGTCCATATTTTGAAAATGAAACCTTTAGATTTTTTGCAAATTCAAATCATGTTCAAATTGAAAATGTATTGTCAAAAAATGTTTAGATTTGAAAAAGGAGAAAGAAAAAGAAAACCCATTAAACTACATAAAATTCGATCGAAATGTTCTAGAACATTCCCCAAACCAGGAAAACACAGAGCCACGAGAGCGTTGGGCGGACCCACAAAAGGCATACAAGGGGGAGGGGGGAGGGAGGTCAGTGTTGACCCTGTAAAGGATGGTACATGTGTCAAATAGGATTTGCAAGTTTTTCCACCGCCTCAACACGCCTTCGCTACCAAATCTAGCCACCAACAATGACCTTCGGCCACCGCCAACACTAGATCCGCCACCGTTGCCTCCGTTCCACCATTAGCCTTGACCAACGCCGTGGAAACTCGTCCGTGTCTCCACTAGCCAGTGTGTACCAGGGTACGGGTCAACCGAAGCCCCATGAAGTCCATGGCATAACAAGTAATCGAAGCCCAAGGACCCGGCGTGCAACACATGTACAAGTCCATACAGGGATAGTCAAACATGTAACCAACCAGGAGTCCTGAGACCTGGCTTCCTATATAAGGACCAGGGGGGTCGACGGGGATGATGATTCTAGGATAGGCGATCCAGAACGCGCCATAGCCATCACATCAAATTTTTAAACCTAATCATCATATATCAAGAACATACAAGCAACACGTAGGGTTTTCTCCGGGAGCCTGAAGCTGGGAAAATTGATTCCCATGTGTTTTGTTGTTTGTACACCGACGAATCCATCAGCGCATCAAACTCAAGTCCATAACTTATGGGAATTTTCGTGGTACCCCCACGTTAGCGGCTGCTACGCGCGGGTACTCCTACCATACGACATTGAGTTGTCGCCATCCTCCGACTCTTCCCATAACTTTGACGATGACATGGACCCGGCCGAGGCGAGGCTAGTGGCGCGGTGAAGAGCGAGTCGTTGGACACCACGTCTAGCTAGGCGAAGTGGCTCTGTGATTTTGTCAGAGTTGGACCGTGACCAGCTAGCGAGTGGGTTATGAAAGGATTGTATGGAACCTAGAGAGGGGGGGGGGGGGTTGAATAGGTGCTAATCAAATTTTGATTATTTTTCCAATTTAGGCTTGACACAAAAGGTAAATTTACCTATATGAAAAGGCGCTAGCAAATTAAACAAGATACAAGTAGTAAAGTGTGGTAAAGAATATAAGTAACCGAGGTGAAGCACGTGGAGACACAAGGGTATGATTCCCGTAGTTCCTTCCTTATTAACGGAAGTACGTCTAGGTTGGACGTGTGTTGTGTCACGAAGGCCTACCAACGCCACAAAGGCCTCACCCTATTATCCGGTGAGCACCACCACGAAGGCCTAGTTCACGCTCCACTAAGCGGTTGCCTTCAAGGTCGCAACCGACACCTTTACACAAAGATTAGGGCACACACCCACAATTAAATTGGAGGCTCCCAAAGCTGTTACAACATAACAAGTTATCAAAGAGTAAACAATAACTAGGGTTTCCAAATAAAACACTACCACAAGCCCCCCCCCCCCCCCCAAGTGAATGAGGGAGAAATTCAAATTGCTTCGGTGAAAATGTAGACGGAGTCTTCTCCTTCGATCCTCCAAAGATCAAGAGCTTTGGATGGTTAAGGAAGGAGATCAAGTGATTCTTGTGGCTCAGCTAGTGATGATGTTCTTGAGAAAAAAGAGTACCTTGAGCTTGAGGATGAAGTGGGGTATTTATACCCGTTCAAGAAATTAAGCCGCTGGTGAAATCTGGGATTGGATTATCCGGCCTAAGTTGGGGCCGGATTAACCGGCCTGCCCAAATTTTTGGCCTCCTCAAAATGTCCGGCCAATAATTCGGCCAAAAATCCAAGGCATCTCTAGGAGCAAATCCCTTAAGTCCTTAGCCAATTTTTGGGGGCCCGATATTTCCTAATAATCCGGCCCAGATTATCTGGCCTCCTAAATAATCTGGCCAATAATCCGGCTAAATATCCGGGACATCTCTGGAAGCAAATCCCTTAAGTCCTTAGCCGAAATCTGGGGGCCAGATTATTGTGAATAATCCAAACTTTGAAAATTTCATGCATTTCATTTTCAACATGGATTTGATCCAAATGATTTGTAGTTTGATGCATATGAGTCAAACATACCATGAATGCCCTGTACCACTCAACACATTATTAAACCATCGCTAATATTGTCATCTAACACACAAAACCATAATGGTAGGAAAATGTTTTTTCAGGTTCCAACATAGCGCAAACATGAGGGGAGAATGACAGTGTGGCACAGAGCAACAATTTAACAACATCCCTTCTGACATCGAGTGAATCTTGGTGGCCCCACCACGTTTGAAGTCACTCTTGAAGTATCGTGGCTTCGCTTTTGCTATCACATGATACGTACTATGCACTATAAAAGTTATATCATAAACTAATGTCATATGCATATTACCCCCTCTGTCTCATGGAACTTGTTTGAGATTTGTTAAAAATTAAAATATCTAGATATTATTTAATGTTGTGATACACTTAAATATAGACAAATCACAAACAAGTTTAATACTATCTCCGTCCTAAGGCTTAAGGCTTAAATTATTTTTCAGAAAGTCAAATTATGTTAAGTTTGGATAAGTTTTACCAACAATCATTAAGATGTAAAATACAAATTCAATATCATTAGATATATGATAAAAATATATTTTCATATGATATCTATAAAATATTATATTTATATAGATTCTTCTAAAAGTTTGATTAAACTTACTTGGTTTGACTTTTTCAAAAAATATAAATCTTAAGATTTAGGATGAATGTAGTAGGAGAGAGAGTAGTACTACCTCCATTCACAATGACCCTAGGTTCTAGGTTTTGTCAAAATCAAATTTTACAAAGTTTGACTATAAATGTAGAAACAATGTTAATATCTAAAATATAAAATCAGTACCATCAGAATTATCTTGAAATGTATTTTCATATTACGTAAATATGCAATTATATATGTTGATACGTTTTGCTATATCTTTGGTCAAATTGTAGAAACTTTGATATGAACTAAATTCAAAGCGCAGGGTAAATAAAAACGGAGTACTCCCTCCGTCCACAAATAAGTGGACATCTAAGGTCTAAACTTTGTCCACAAAAGAGTGTACTCCTATCTTTCCAATGCATTTTAATTGCTTCTCTCTCATCGCACGTAAATAATATTAAGCACATGTCCTCCTTGTTTTCTACAAGCACTTAGCTTATTGGAGGTGAAATAATTAAAGTGGAGAGATGCATCTTCCCAATGCACTTTTCACTTCACTTCATAATTTGTCTTGAAAACCCCGCGTGTACACTTATTTGTGGACGGAGGGAGTAGCTTGTGATAGAACTTCGCATTGTGGAAACGTATCTACCACTACCAGAGATTCACTATCTCGAAACACAGCTACTACATCACAGAGTCTGTACCCCGCACGTCATATGGAGTAGTAGTAGTAGTATCTTCAACGAAAACCACACTTCAGCGGCAAACAGGATTTGGTTTTAAATACACCTCCCTGGCTGCCTCCTCCTCTCATCACTCCCAACCTCCTCGACGCCGTCGTCTCTACCTCCTCCTCTCCCACACGGAACAAACCAACTACCTCTCCGACGAATCAATAACACCCGACAGAGTCGTCGCCTCAACGGGACGATGGGATCCGAGGCGGAAGCGGCGGAGCTGACCGGGCCCCTCCTCGCCGGCGGCAGCGGCGACGCCCCGGCGGCCGCGGCGGGGGAGGAAGTGGTGCCGCCGTGGCGGGAGCAGCTGACTGTGCGGGGGATAGTGGTGAGCGCCATCCTGGGGGTGCTATTCTGCCTCATCACGCACAAGCTCAACCTCACGGTGGGGATCATCCCCTCCCTCAACGTCGCCGCGGGGCTGCTCGGATACTTCCTCGTGCGCACCTGGACGGCCGCGCTCGCCAGGTTCGGAATCGTCTCCAAGCCATTTACCAAGCAGGAGAACACCGTCATCCAGACCTGCGTCGTCGCCTGCTATGGCCTCGCCTTCAGCGGTATGTCGTCCCCTCCTCTGCTTAATTAGGTTGCTTGTTTAGGTGGAGAAGATGCGATTCTGCCGTGCGATTCAGGGTTACGTTTTTTTTTTTTTTTTTGACCTGGACTACGGCGGGCTTACGCCAGCCTGAACACTTTATATCAACACAACAAGCATACAGGGGTCATTACAGAAGTTTTGGAGGACAGAGAGAAACTAAAAAAAAAGAGGGGGAGAATCAGGGAGGATCGTGGCCGTTGCACCAGTTATTAAGAAGAGAGGTAGAGGAGGGAGTGTTACAGCGGTAAGCCCAAAGTCTAATGTCTTCGATGCATCTTCGAGAGACCGTGGGAAGATCTTCGTCGAGCCCATTAAAGGTCCGGGCATTCCTTCGCTTCCATATAGTCCAAGCGATGGCAGTATTGATGGTAGACTCTTCATAGGTGCGGCAGTGCGAGAGCCAAAAGTCGTCGAAGGTGGTAGAGGACATGTTGTCGAAGTCGCGGTGGAAAAGGCGCCAAACTTGCTTGGCGCGGGGGCAGAGCAGCAGGAGGTGGTCCGTATCTTCATCAAGAGGGCAGGCGAGGCATGTGGCAGAGTTGCAAAGGTGGTGTCTGAATCGCCGCTCATTTGTCGGAAGACGCTTTTTCCGAGCAAGCCAGCAGAAGATCTTGCACTTAAGAGGGGCAGCACTCCTCCAAATTGTAGTCGCCACATCATCGACCTGCAGATGGCTGAAAGTAGAGGCATAGAGTTGTTTGTTTGAAAGCTTTTTGTTCGTGAGACGGCAAACTCTAATATCCGGGTTCCCGATGTTCAGGTGCACCGAGTGAAGCTCAACGGCAAGGTCTCGAAGCTCGGATGCCGCAGCAACAGAGAGGCGGGGGACCAGGAAATGACGAATGTCCTGAGAGAGGGCAGTGGCGACATTAAGGTTAGGGCGGGCGGAGTGAGAGAACAGGATAGGAAAGCGATCATGGAGCGTAGAGTTACCCAACCAGAGATCAAACCAGAAGGCAGTTGAAGCCCCATTACCAATAGTCACATTTGAGATGGCACGAAATTTGTCAATGCCAGCAAGGATGTCCTTCCAAATGGGGGTGTCAAGATAGTGCTGGTCTCCCATGTCGTGGTTCCCGTTCCAGCCGTATTGGCGACGAAACCAGCAAGCCCATGGAGCGGAGGAGTCGGAATGGAGTTTTGTGAGGAACTTAGTGAGGAGGGCGGAGTTCTGGGCCTGGATAGAGAGAACACCGAGCCCCCCGAGTTTTTTGGGGGTGCAGACATCGGCCCAGCCAACTTTGCACTGACCACCGTTGCAGGTTTCCTCCCCAGTCCAGAGGAAGGCGCGCCTCCGTTTATCAATAGCTTCAATGACGCCAGCGGGGAGGAGGCCGGCACTCATGGCGTGAGCAAGCATAGCGGTGAGGACAGAGTTAACAAGAAGGAGGCGCCCCCCAATCGGAAGGCATCTGCCGCGCCAGCCAGAGAGCCGCATGTCGCTTTTGGACATGATAGGCGCGAAATCAGCGAAACGGAGCTTGTGCGTGGAGAGGGGGAGACCAAGGTAGGTCTGAGGGAAGGAGGAGACGGCGCATCCAAATGTGGACGCCATATCCCGGGCAGAGTCTTGTGTAGCTTTGATAGGAACGAAGGTACTTTTGTGGAAGTTGATGACCAGGCCAGTGGCAGCAGAAAAGGTGTCGAGAACATTTTTGAGGTTGGCGACATGCTCCGGGATAGCCCTAATGATGATGAGGGTATCATCAGCATATTGGAGAATGGGGCAGGGAAGGTCGTCAGCAAGCGGGTGGAGAAGGAGACCGTCTCGAGACGCTTGGAGGAGCATTTGTTGAAGAACATCCGCAACTATGTTGAAGAGGAAGGGGGACAGCGGATCTCCCTGCCGAAGTCCCCTGCGGCACTGAATCCAGGGGCCAGGAATGCCATTGAGCAGAACCGCAGTTTGGCTAGTGCAGTTAATCATTTTAATCCAATCCCGCCAAAGAGGGGGGAAACCTTTAGCCTCAAGAATCCGGTCGAGAGCATCCCAACTGATGGAGTCAAAGGCCTTGCGGAAATCCAGCTTGAACATAGCCGCAGGGGAGTTGCGTCTGTGGCAAGCCTGGACAATGTCAGCGGCGTAGACAAAGTTTTCAGCAATGGAACGACCAGAGATAAACCCAGTTTGGTCGGGGTGGACAAGGTAAGGAATGAGGTTCCGAAGTCGAAGGGTGAGACACTTGGTATGAACTTTTAAGCAACAGTTTTGAAGAGATATGGGCCGGAAGTTATCAGGAGTATTCGCTCCCTCCTTCTTTGGAAGGAGGACAATGTACGATTTATTAATGGGTCGGAGGTCGGTTTTAAGAGAGTGGAAATCTGCAAGGGACGCTTGCAGGCTATGTTTAACTAGGTCCCAGTTGCGCTTATAAAAGGACGGGCCAAAGCCGTCAGGGCCAGGGCTAGAGTTATCCTTCATGGAGAACAGGGCGTTCTTTATTTCGTCGAGGGTAAAAGGGGATGCAAGGGAAGCGGCTTGGGAGGGGGTGAGGGAGGTGGGAGCGACCAGAGAGGGGAGATCGAGAATGGCAGAAGCAGGGAGAGGGGTGCCCAGAAGGCCTTTGAAGAAGGTGTGCAGGATGGAGGCCTTGGCATGGTGAGAGAAAACGGGGTTGCCATCACCATCATTCAAGTTTTTGATCTGGTTTTTCTGCAGGCGTCCCGAGGCGCAGAGATGAAAATATCGAGAGTTTTCGTCTCCTAGGGTGCAGTGCTTAATCTTTGCCCGCTGCCGCCAATAAGTAGCCCGGTCAGAGTTTTTGTTGCTAAGATTGAGTTTAACAAGGGTGCGGAGGCTTTGTTCAAGGCGGGAGAGGGGGCGAGTTTCCTCAAGCCGATCCAGGAGGGAGATAACAGTCCTGCAGTTTAGCAAATAGACCGAGGGTAGCTTGCGATCTCTGGCCCAGGCACGGGCAGCCGAGCGAACCCGCTTAAGCCGGAGGCAAAGGCTGCTGACGGGGGAGAGGTGGGAGTGGGAGGGGCCTACGCTGTTCCAATTGCAGGAGACAAGAGGCAAGAAGGAGTGGTGAGAGAGCCAGGAGTTCTCCAAGCGAAAGACAGTGCTCCTAGGCGCTTTAGAGGAGGCCGTCAGATGAAGAGGGACGTGGTCAGACGTAGGCCGAGTGGAGGAGGTAAGAGTGGTGTCAGGAAGGGCAAAGCTCCATTCCGGATTGACGAGCACCCTATCTAACCGAGCAAGGATGGGAGGGTCCTGCTGGTTGGACCAAGTGAACTGTCGGTCCAGAAGGGGAATCTCAAGGAGGCCAAGGTTATTGATGAAGTCATTGAAGGAGGCAGCCTCCTGGGAGTTGATGTTGCCGTTGGACTTGTCACGGGGAGTACGAACAAGGTTGAAGTCACCCATGATAGCAGTGGGGCCCGAAAGGTTAGTGAAAACATCGGAGAGGGAGACAAGAAAGGACTGCTTGAGATCATGGAGGCACGGGCCATAGACATTGATAATAGAGAAGGTGAGGTTGTCGGCCTTCATAGCGAAGGTGGTGGTGACAGAGAAGTCGTTGATAGAGTGGCTGAGGAGCTGAAGGAGCCGATCATCCCAAGCAGTGAGGATGCCTCCCGAAGCTCCGACCGAAGGTTTGAAAACGAAGGATCGTAGGGAAGGTGGTAGGAAGGAGGCGGCAAAGAATGGTGTGATGTTAGCCAGTTTGGTCTCCTGGAAGCAGAGAATCGCAGGAAGGTTAGTCTCGATGGCTGCTCTAACATCATCGCGCTTACGACGAGCACCAAGACCGCGGATATTCCAGCACTGAAAAAGGAGCTTAACTAACATGATTGTCCAAGCAGCACCAAGGATAAAGGGAATGAAAATAAAAGGCAGCACAGTTGATCCACCAATAGAAGGTACGGTTACAAGGGCACATCCGGCCCTGAATAAAAGAAAAGCGAAACAAATCACAGCAACAAGTGCTCAGGTGGACCAAACAGGACCCAGGCGTGAGACAAGCCAACCTAGGTCGTCCAGAGTTTGTAACCAGAGCAGCTCTCCAGGCAGGAGGATCGGTGAGGGAGGTGGACAGCGGACAGGCGGCAAGGAGCAAGAGGCGATCGATCATGGGAAGGCGGCGGCCACCGGTGAAGAAGCAGCAGACAGGCCGAGGGAGTCCGTGTTGACATCGCAGGCCCTGGCGAGCTCATGCACGTCCGCAGTGTGAAGAGGGTGGCCTTCCGCGAGCGCCGCCGCGAGGAGGTCGTCCGCCGGCAGCTCGCCCCGGCGCCGAGCAGGGGCGCTAGGCCCCTCGTTCTTCTCCTTTTGGCGAAGCATTGCCTTGTCAACGATGGAGACGAAGGCCGTCTGCGCCAGCCTGGAGCAGCGTCGCAGCCTAGCCTCAGGCGGCGATGTTGGCCACACCGCAGCACGCACCGGAGAGGCTTCCGCGGCGAGAAGAGCCACAGAAGGGCTGCAGCTCTTGGCGGATGCAGCCGGGGAAGCTGAAGCAGGAGAACCTTGGAGCATGTGGTCAGAAGTCACGCCGAGAGGCGGCGCCAGGCCCATGACCAAGGCCTCAGCCACTGCGATCGGAGCCAAGCAGCCCAAAGGCTCGCCGCGGGCGAGCACATCGACCGTCAGCGTGTGCTGCCGCAGCGGCCCAACCTCGGCGATGCTGTCGATGAGGCCGACGGAAGCGGCAGCGAAATTCGCCACCATCAGGCCCTTGCAGCCCGGATCAGCTCCAGCCCTTGGCCGGCTTGGAGGAGATAGGGCTGCCCCGCACAACTGGGAGCGGCGGGGCACGGGCGAGGGCGCGCTCGATGGGGGCAGCCGGCGCTGCTTCGTGCGGTGCGCCATGAGGAACCGCCGGGGCAGGGATGCCCAGAATCTGCATCATGTCAGCAACGCCAGTGCCGCCCTCCAGGAGAATGACGTCCTCATCTTCAGCATGGCCAAGGCCGCCAACAGCAGGTCCCGGGGCAGGTCCATCCGGGCCATCTGAGCCAGCCTCAAGGTCCTCAAAGTCAATGATGGAGATGTCCCCAATGGAACCCTCTCCACAGTGGTTCTTGACAGTGAGGTGGTGAGGGATAGACGATAAGGATTCAGCTTTGACCGTGATGAGCACCGAGTGGAAATCAACACCAGCGAGGCAGATAGGGTCGATCTCATGAGGATTGGCATAAGGCACAGAGGATTGGGTGATGTGGGAGCGCTGCCAGAACTCCATTGGGTACTTGGCGACCGCAAGGGCAGCCATGGCCTCATGCCCAAAGAGGAAGCGGTTGTCCGTCTCATCGTGGCGACGGAAAAAGACAGAGGCCTCCCGACCAAGGAAGGGCCCATTGTTGATGGCATTTTCACGGTCGGAGGGGGCAGAGAAGACAGCTAGGCGGGTGCCATGGGAGGAAGGAAAAAGGGCGACACGGTCGGGACCGCAGCCGAGGTCGGCGGCCTGCATGATGAAAGAGTCGGGGTTTGGGAGGTTTGGGTGGAGAAAGGCGAAAGCCAGGTGGTCAAAGCGGCGCATGTTGACAGCGGGCATGAAGGCGTCGATGTATCCAGGACGCTCTGCCTCTTGAGGCTCCTCTGTCTCTGGCTCAGAGGCAGCATCATGGAGAGAAGCTTCAGAGCCAAGGACAGGGAAGAAGCCGTCCCCACCCGAGCCAACCTCATCGTCCTCCTCGCCGCTGCTGGGGTCAGCGAGAGGGATGAAAGCCTCCTCAGGCTCGGCAGGAGCCCCATCGTCGGAGGCCAGGTCTTCAAGGGCGGGCGCCGCAGGAGCCCCATCATCCTCGACCATGCCCACCGCGAGAGGGGCGGCAAGGTCGGCAGCCTGTTCACCAGGAACAGCGGGAGCAGGGGCGACAAGGCGGCAAGAGGACCTGCGGTGGTCATCCGCAAAGCAAAGGGAGCAGAACAGCCCAGGGATCATGTCGATTCCAGCAGCGTCGCTCCCAGCAGCATCCATAGCGAACCTGGCGCAAAGAGAAGAAGAGGACTGAGGAGGAGGGAAACGAGCGGGGGAAGCCGGAGCCGAGTAGGAGAAGGCCGGGGCAGAGGCAGGGTAAGGGAGCAGCTTACAGTTCCTCTCCCGGTGTCCGGAGCAGCGGCAACGGCGGCAACACACCGGATCTCGGCACGCTGCGACGAGGTGGCGCGGAGAAAGGCAGCGGTGGCAGCGCTTGATGGCTGGGTTGAGCGGGGGTGGAGTGCAGGGGGGTCGCCTCGGGGAGGGATAAGGTGGAGAGGCCGCCACCTGAGAATAGGAGGGTGGCGACGGTCCATCCCGAGCAGCGCAGGGTCCGAGGGCGCCGGAGAAGGAAAGATGGCCGGTGCGCAGAGGAGAGAACGAAAGGGGAAAGGGCAGAGGGGTGGAGCAGGGGGTTGGGGAAGAGGGCACGCAAGCCACAGAGAGAGGGGAGGCCGGTTCACGGGCGCTGTGAAGAGGCCACGGGAGCGGGCCGGCGGGGCGAGGCAGGATTCCCGGGGAGAGGAGATCGATGCAGAGAGGGGGGCGGCGTCGCGTAGTGGCGTGGGTGGGAGGTAGGAGGAGGGCTAGGTCAGAGAGAGGAGCGGGTGCGGTCAAGGCAGCGGTATAGGTAAGGTCAGCGACCTCCACCACAGAACGGGCCAAAACCACAGAGGGCCCAGAGGGGGCAGGAACAGGGCAGAGCAGCACATGGGTCGTGCGAGCTGAGCTCAGCCCAGCAGAAGGCCCAGGAGGCAACAGGGGATCCAAGGAGTTTGGCAAGGAGAACAGCAGCAGCAGGCTGCCATGGCGAAGAGCATCAAGCGAGGCGATGAAGCTAGCGAGGCGCGGCGAAGCTACAGTTAGCCGGAACATGTTGCAGCCGAACTCACGAACATCAAGCTTTTCAAAACGGGACCCAAGCCAAAACTGCAGCGATCTGGAGACCGAGGAGAGGGACACAGGTTGGGCGGACTCCTGCCTCGCCGCAATGTGCACCGGCGACGGTGCAAACAGAGGCGAGCCAGGGAAGACCGGAGTGCTTACCAGAGTGCAGAAACTTTGCAGAACGTACTGGAGGAAGGCGTCTCCCGGAGTGGAGAACGGCGGCGGCAGGGACTTGGGGTCGAGGGCGAGCGCACCTGGCGTGCGCGCGGCGAGGAAGCCCTGCCGCGGCGGCGCGGCGAGAGGCGTCAGGGCGAGGGGCTCTCCAGCGGCGGTGGGTGGCTGTGGCTGGTCGCGGTGGCTAGTCCTAGGGCTGGTGGGTGGGTGGCCGGCTGCCGGAGGAGGGTCGGGCGCTGGGGCGCGGCGGTCGCCCCGCGCGTCGCCTGTCGCCTCGCTCAGCATCCTCCCTCTTCAGTCAGGGTTACGTTTTGGTTTGACCTTTAACTAAAAAACACCTACTGACGTGTGGAACTGTGTTGCTCGTTTATTTATCTTATTAAGTGCGTTCCATGTGTTAGATTTAGGCCCAACAACCCTGACTGAAGAGGGAGGATGCTGAGCGAGGCCCAACATTGGGGTGTCAGAAACATTTGGGTTTATTTTGTTTCAGAATTTTGGGTAGTACTATTAAGGAAGTTGTTGATAGAATGAAACCCTGAACATATGGTTACCGTGTGGGGATACTGGATACAGACCTTCATGCAGCAAATTCTAAATTTAGCATCACCAACTTCCGATTTTGGCGTGCATTGGGAGTGGCAGGGTTGCTGATGGTAGTTCCCCACTTCCCATCGAGCTCACACATTGTCAACCAATGTTTCTGTTGATGCAGGTGGCTTCGGATCGTATATGCTTGCAATGGATCAGAAAACTTATGAGCTTATTGGGACTGATTATCCTGGTAACAGCGCGGTGGATGTTAAGAATCCTTCGCTGAGTTGGATGATCGGCTTCATGTTTGTTGTTAGCTTCCTCGGTCTATTTAGTCTTGTTGCGCTGCGCAAGGTAACTCACTTATATCCTGAAACCAGGCATTTGCTATGTTTATCTGATTACATTTTTTTATTTTTGGGTCAACATAGTAAACTAAGGCATGTTTTTTGTGTTTTCTAGGTGATGGTTATTGATTACAAGCTGACCTATCCCAGTGGAACTGCTACCGCTATGTTGATCAATAGCTTCCACACTACTACTGGAGCTGAGCTTGCAGAGTAAGAAACGGATCAGAGTTCCTCCTTAATTTATGCTCATAGTTCAGTAGGCATTGTTTCTTCTTGGTCTTCTGTAAGCTGTAAAAAAATCCAAATGAATCGTCTTTTAGTTATGTTAGAACAATGCCGCTTTTTCTTTGTGTAGAATATCAATTGTTGCCACGGTAGTCTGGTGAAGTTGCAACTACCTCAGCCCATTATATATCTTTCATCTATCGAGTATTTAGGGGATATGATAGCATATTCCGACTGAACTGTAGCGAGGAAATGTGTGTGCTAGGTAATTTCATTGTAATGCTCCGAGAGAAACTGTCGATCATAAGGTTTTATTGATATATTTAGGACGGTTTGGTTCTATTGGATTGAGACAAGGGATGCTGCAATGAAATGTTTAATTATTGGAGCAGTGTGAATCTGAAGAAAAAAAAAACCAGTTTCTCTGTTTGTACAGTTGTCATGCAGCATATAGGTCCTTCTGAGCGATTTTCTAAGTTTCTTGTGTTTTTATGGTACTAATTTATGTTTTATGGTTGCAGGAAACAAGTTAACTGTCTTGGGAAGTATTTAAGCATTAGTTTTATCTGGAACTTGTTTAAGTGGTTCTTCAGTGGTGTTGGGGATTCTTGTGGTTTCGATAATTTCCCTTCTCTGGGGCTTGCAGCATTTAAGAACACGTAAGTTTTCTTTGATCGGTTTTGTTATTCCTTCAATGTTCAAGAGTCAGAACTAATATATTTAGTTTTGAGGGTTGAAAGAAACTTTCCTTGTCCCCTTAGGGCTCTAACCTGCATTGACCATGTCTGTCTTGTGACTGCTATAACTTGTATTGTCATATGAAACTACTTATATCCTTCAAAATGGACCATCATATATGCACTCACCAAAGTTTTACCTGTTCCATTATGTAGGTTTTATTTTGACTTCAGTCCAACCTATATTGGATGTGGTCTTATATGCCCACACATTGTTAACTGTTCTACACTTCTTGGAGCCATTATATCTTGGGGTTTTCTGTGGCCATATATAACCACGAAAGCTGGGGAGTGGTATCCAGCTGACCTTGGAAGCAACGATTTCAAAGGACTCTATGGATACAAGGTATGATGATTGGAGATTTTTTTTGTTCCTGGCGTGAAATAACTGTCAGTTTCAGACTGCAGACTGACAATCCACCTATGATGTGTTTATTTTCATATATCTATAACTATATCATGAATCATAATGTTTGATTAAACAATGTTTGCTTGGTTCCTCTCCACTTCTCCCGTATAAGTTAGCGAATTATATGTGAAATCATCATGGAGTAATACTAATAACACACTATTTCACAAGTGGACATTGTGATTGGGAAAATTAACTGAGTTCAAGATTATAATTGTTAGAATTTGTGTTACTTTCGTTAGTGAACCACATCTGGTTTGTTCAATACTTATCATTCTTTACAATTTTATGCTTAACAAAAACTAAGTTGTCTCTTACCCTGCCTTCCAGGTTTTCATATCTGTATCTGTCATACTCGGTGATGGTATCTATAACCTCATCAAGATCATTTATGCTACTATCAAGGAAATAATAAATGCACGAGCAAAGCAAGGAAGACTTCCTCTTGTCAGGGTTCAGGATGGTAATGTTCTTGTCATATGGCGTCTATCTACCAGTATATCCAAATCATGCTTCTCATCTTGTTTCCATTCTGTTATTGCAGATGATGGAAGTTCTAAAGTATCATCCGAGGAAAAACTTCTGAATGATGTATTTGTCAAAGACAGTATCCCTCCCTGGTTGGCAGGATCTGGTTATGTGGGCCTTGCAGCAATATCAACTGCGACTGTACCAATGCTGTTCCCACAACTCAAGTGGTACCTTGTCCTCTCTGCCTATGTTGTTGCTCCCCTACTCGCCTTCTGCAACTCGTATGGCACTGGCCTAACAGACTGGAACCTTGCATCCACATATGGCAAGATTGGCCTTTTCATTTTCGCCTCATGGGTTGGCCAGCATGGCGGTGTGATCGCTGGCTTAGCAGCTTGCGGTGTTATGATGTCCATCGTATCCACAGCTGCTGATCTCATGCAGGACTTCAAGACTGGTTACCTTACCCTCTCTTCACCAAGGTCCATGTTTGTGTCACAGTTGATCGGAACGGCCCTTGGCTGCGTAATTGCTCCTCTCACCTTTTGGCTTTACTGGACGGCCTTCGACATTGGCAATCCTGATGGCATGTTCAAAGCTCCATACGCAGTCATCTACCGTGAGATGGCAATCCTGGGTGTGGAAGGATTCTCAGCGCTGCCCCAGCACTGCCTAGCAATCTGCACTTTCTTCTTTTTTGCAGCCATAGCAATCAACCTCGTGAGGGACGTCACTCCAAAAAGTGTGTCCAAATTCATCCCGCTCCCCATGGCCATGGCTGTTCCCTTCTACATCGGGGCATATTTTGCAATCGACATGTTCGTCGGTACGGTCATCTTGTTTGTCTGGGAGAGGGTGAACCGCAAGGAGTCTGAGGACTTTGCAGGCGCGGTTGCTTCCGGTTTGATCTGTGGTGACGGGATCTGGAGTGTCCCTTCTGCGATACTGTCCATCATGAGGGTCGACCCACCGATGTGCATGTACTTCAAGCCATCCGTTGCATACGGCTTAATATAAAGCGAGATTGGTCTTTTTACTGGGGCGCACAAGTAGAAAAGCATTTCGCTGTGTACATATTTTACACAATTGTAAATTACACTGCGGCAAAACAGCAGCAGCTCTTTCCATTCTGTTAATATATCTTATTCCTCTCTGATTTCTTGCGTTTGATTGCTCCTCATGCTGCAGTTGGCATCCTGATCTCTGATTTGTTTTGCGATAGGCCAACATGGATGGCTCGTTTAGTCCTTTGTGCCAGAAAATCACTTGACAAGGATCTCTTTACGACCGATTTTGAAGAGAATTTTCATCCACTCAAACCTTTTTTGACAATTCATTTTCTTGTGGTGTGTCAAACATTTCTTATACTATACCAAGTTCTATGTTTTTAATTAATTATATAAGGTTCAAAAGTCCAACACTCCGATACTATTAGATGTCTTTTTTTGATAAAGGCAATATATTAATATTGTGAAGATAATAATTGTTGAAATTTTCGAGCTGAAAATTCATTAAATTTCCAATTGTTGGATTCCTAATTCTGTGAATTAATTGGAAGTGAAGAGCTGGAGGAAAAGACACGGGTCTTACCTGTCATATGTGCTAGCTAAAGGAATAAGTCTAAACGGGTTGCTAGCTGCAACGTTTAGGACCTGGAAGTGGTCATCAGATCCGCTCTCTAAGGCCTCAACGAAGTGGGCTTATCCCTTTAAGAGGTGCTAGCTTTGACGAGGAATACAGGGACGGAAAAAGCACTCTGTCCAGCTCGCGATTCAGCAGTTCCCCTCCACATCACATACGGTGAAACACCAGCAGCGCATCGGCAGATCACCTGGGCTCTGCCTCGGTGGTGCGCGGGCTCGGCTGCCGGGTGCTGCGGCTACGTAGTCTCTCGGCGTGGACGGCCAGCCTCGCGAAGGGCGTCGCTGCGGTGGCTTGACCTAGTGGATCTTCTTTGAAGTGCGAGGGCCTGGCCAGCTCCCGTATCCCCTCGGTGTTACTGCGCTGCATCTCCTGGGCCTCAAGTTCGTCGGTCGGCTCGCCACGATCTACGGGCAAGTGGTGTCGTATCTCCAAGAACACGCGCTTGGGATCCCGCGGCTGGGCGGGGCGTAATTGTTCTTTGGGACAGCGACTTCGTCGCGATTCACCACGCTTCTCAACGGTTTTGAGTACCGTTGATCTGTGAGAAATTTTGATCCCTTTTATTCGTGGTTTTATGTGCACTGCTAATTGCTAGTAGTAGTCAATTATTACTAGTTGTTAGTTTGTTTTGTGAAAACTTATACAGGCAATCGTTTAATTTACTTGTGTAGATTCTCTGCTAATTGTTGCATTAGATTACCTAGTAGCTAGTGTTTGCAGACTGTTGTTTTACCATAACATGTTCACTAGCTACTGGCCGTGGGCTTCATGTGAGGCATTTATGTTTACTCTTTGCTCAATTAGTAGTCTAGCTACTTTGTGTATTTTTAAGATTGCTGGTATCGGCACATATATTGAGAGCCATAGAGTAGATGTGTTTGGCTGTACCATGTCAAATTACATGATGAACCATGTGGTTCGGCTATTGGCTTACATTTCCTTATGGGAAGCTTTCACACATTTTATTTTTGTGGATTATATTGCTTTTGTGTTTTTGCTGGTTTTGGGAATTATCTCTATGTTTAAAATAAGCCAGATAGCATGTTGCCTCCAACAATCCAAAGAACAATTATGGCTTAACATGATGGCTTGTGGCAACTACGTTGATATGCATAATTCTAATGAGAGGTACTGTACTAGCTATTACCCTAAAAAGACCACTAAATTTAAGATTAGAGGGGAACATGGTGGGGGTCGGATTGGCCTGTGTGAGGCTAATGTTGTCATTGGTGAGCCCGTGGCTTCAGGTTGTGATGATGTGCCTGTTGCCTATACGGCGTTTCAGTCGCCTGATTGGTGGATTGATACGGGGGCCAATCGGCACATTTGTTCCGATCAATCGTGTTTCTCTTCTCTACAAGCTGGAGGAGGTAGCACCGTTCTTATGGGTAACGGTTCTACCGCAGTTGTTCGTGGAGTGGGAAAAGTTGAACTAAAGCTCACTTCGGGCAAAGTTCTTACTCTGAGAAACGTGTTGTTCGTCCCTACCATAAACAAGAATTTAATTAGTGGTTCTCTTTTGTGTCGAGAGGGTCATAAATTAGTATTTGAATCCAATAAATTTGTGTTGACCAAATTTGGGTCGTTTATTGGAAAAGGGTACCTAAGTGGAGGCATGTTTCGCCTATCTCTATTAGACTGTGACAACTTTGGTACATTTGCATATTCTGTATCAAGTGGGTGTCTGTCACATGTATGGCATTCTCGGTTATGCCATGTGAATTTCGATAGCATATCTCGTATGAGTCGGATGAGTTTAATTCCCAATGTGAGCTATGAGAAAGGCAAAAAATGTGAAGTGTGCGTGCAAGCAAAGCAACCTAGAAAACCATTTATGGGTGTGCAGTTTAGGAGTACCGAACCCCTTGAGTTAGTACATTCTGACATTTGTGAAATGAATGGTATAATTACCAAAGGGGGCAAGAAATATTTTATTACCTTTATTGATGATGCCACTAAATATTGTTATGTGTACTTGCTTAGAACAAAAGATGAGGCGCTGCATCACTTTAAAATTTATAAAGCTGAAGTTGAGAACCAACTAAATAGAAAGATTAAACGGTTACGGTCCGATCGTGGTGGAGAATATTTCTCCAATGAGTTCGCCCGGTATTGTGAGTCCGTTGGCATCATTCATGAGAGAACCCCTCCATATTCACCCCAGTCAAATGGGGTTGCCGAGAGAAAGAACCGGACTCTAGAGGACTTGGTTAACGCCATGTTAGGGAGTTCCGGTATGGCAGCGGCATGGTGGGGTGATGCGGTACTCACGGCATGCTTTGTCCTAAATAGGGTGCCATCTCGTAACAGCGAGGTAACACCTTATGAAGGATGGGAAGGGAGAAAGCCGAACCTATCCTTTCTTCGGACGTGGGGCTGTCTCGCCAAAGTGAGTATACCACTACCAAAGAAAAGGAAGTTGGGACCTAAGACTGTCGATTGTGTCTTTCTAGGCTATGCAAGACATAGCACGGCTTATAGATTTTATGTGGTTAAATCTGAGACAGATGAGGTCACTATCCATACAGTGATAGAGTCTCGTGATGCCACGTTTTTTGAGAACGTATTTCCTATGAGGGGTGATACTGTTGTAGCACCTATTGGCCTGAGTGAGATAGTCTCTACTTCTGATAGAGCCATTATGGCTGCTCCTGATGTGGAGTTGAGAAGAAGCAAGAGACAAAGGACCGAAAAGTCCTTCGGAAATAACTATGTAACATATAATGTTGAGGATGAACCACGTACCCTTTCAGAGGCATATGCATCTTTAGATGCAGATTATTGGAAGGAGGCAGTCCGTAGTGAAATGGATTCCATCCTCACAAACGGAACGTGGGAAATCACAGACTTGCCTGCTGGTTGCAAACCGGTTGGCTGTAAATGGATATTTAAACGGAAAATGAGACCCGATGGTACTATTCAAAAGTACAAGGCCCGCCTAGTGGCTAAAGGGTTTACTCAAAAGGAGGGTGAGGATTATTTTGATACATATTCTCCCGTCGCTCGACTACCTACCATTAGAGTGCTTTTAGCACTAGCGGCTGCATATGGGCTCCATGTCCATCAAATGGACGTAAAAACGGCTTTTCTAAATGGAGAATTAGAAGAGGAAATTTATATGGTGCAGCCAGATGGTTTCGTAGCTCCTGGACAGGAGAATAAAGTTTGTCGGTTGATTAAGTCCTTGTACGGGTTAAAACAAGCCCCTAAACAATGGCATGAGAAATTTGATAATACCATGACGTCAGTTGGCTTTTGTGTCAATGAGGCTGACAAATGTGTCTATTATCGATTTAATGGATCTGAGGGTATCATCCTTTGTTTATACGTGGATGACATTTTAATATTTGGTACAAACACCAAAGTGATTGATGACACTAAGTCGTTTTTGTGCCAGAACTTTGATATGAAAGATCTTGGACAGGCCGATGTTATCCTTAATATCAAGTTGATTAAGGGAGAGAATGGGATTACGCTATCGCAGTCCCATTATGTGGAGAAAGTGTTGATCCGTTTTGGATTTAGTGATTGCAAATCAATCTCCACACCTTATGATCCACAAGTCCCACTTCGAAAGAATGAAGGACTTGGAAAAGATCAGCTTCGATATTCCCAGATTATTGGCTCCTTGATGTATTTGGCTAGCGCCACTAGGCCAGACATCTCATATGCAGTGAGTAGGTTGAGCCGATACACGGCCAATCCAGGAGATGCTCATTGGCAAGCTTTAGAGCGGGTCATGCGCTATCTAAAGGGAACCCTAGATCATGGACTTCACTATACTGGGAGCCCATCGGTTCTGGAAGGGTATAGTGACTCTAATTGGATAACTGACTCTGAGGATATAAAGGCGACAAGTGGATATTTATTCACCTTAGCAGGAGGTGCCGTGTCATGGAAGTCGTGCAAACAGACTATCCTAACTCGCTCCACTATGGAGGCTGAGTTGGTGGCTCTTGATTCTGCCTCGGTCGAGGCTGAATGGTTGAGAGTATTATTGAGTGACTTACCAGTACTGGAAAAGCCAATCCCGGCTATACTTGTGAACTGTGACAATCAGACTTTGATTGTAAAGGTTAACAGTGGCAAAGATAATATGAAATCGTCTAGACATGTGAAAAGAAGAATAAAGTCGGTCCGACATTTGAGACGAACTGGTGTGATCACAGTGGATTACGTACGGTCTGAAAGGAATCTCGCGGATCCTTTCACTAAAGGATTACCACGAGCGGTGATCCAAGCAGCAAATAAGGGAATGGGACTCATACCCGTGGCGCGGATACTCAGTGGTGGAAACCAAGTCTAACTGAACGGAGATCCCGTGATTTAGCACTCGGTAAAAACGAAGCTTAACTGGTATCTAGGAGTACAATAAATAAGAGTTCACATTAGCTGCATGTACTCCGACTGTAAGGCAGGCTGGGCTATGCCCTTAATGAGTTCAAAACCATATGGCGAGAGGGTATTGTCCTACAGGATACCCTGGAGAACTCACCTACGTGAGCATGATTGTGGGGTCGCAATCAAAGGAGAGCCGGGTAATTTCCTAAATGCTCATGAGAGAGATACGGGAGCATGACCGTAACGCTCCAACCCGAGAGGCTTGGTACCCGCAGCCTAGTATCGGTAGCGGCACAGTGTAGTTGTGCACTATATGGTTCAAGTTCAAAGCGTACGCTACTTGCTCCTTGTGCATAAACGAAACTGTTGTCGATAGGTAATGTGGTTCAACCCGAAAGGTACCCTTACTGAATCACCGATATATAAACAGTGCATACGAGGGTATTTTGATGAGAAATAAAATTGAGAAATTTTGGTGGGGATTGTTGAAATTTTCGAGCTGAAAATTCATTAAATTTCCAATTGTTGGATTCCTAATTCTGTGAATTAATTGGAAGTGAAGAGCTGGAGGAAAAGACACGGGTCTTACCTGTCATATGTGCTAGCTAAAGGAATAAGTCTAAACGGGTTGCTAGCTGCAACGTTTAGGACCTGGAAGTGGTCATCAGATCCGCTCTCTAAGGCCTCAACGAAGTGGGCTTATCCCTTTAAGAGGTGCTAGCTTTGACGAGGAATACAGGGACGGAAAAAGCACTCTGTCCAGCTCGCGATTCAGCAGTTCCCCTCCACATCACATACGGTGAAACACCAGCAGCGCATCGGCAGATCACCTGGGCTCTGCCTCGGTGGTGCGCGGGCTCGGCTGCCGGGTGCTGCGGCTACGTAGTCTCTCGGCGTGGACGGCCAGCCTCGCGAAGGGCGTCGCTGCGGTGGCTTGACCTAGTGGATCTTCTTTGAAGTGCGAGGGCCTGGCCAGCTCCCGTATCCCCTCGGTGTTACTGCGCTGCATCTCCTGGGCCTCAAGTTCGTCGGTCGGCTCGCCACGATCTACGGGCAAGTGGTGTCGTATCTCCAAGAACACGCGCTTGGGATCCCGCGGCTGGGCGGGGCGTAATTGTTCTTTGGGACAGCGACTTCGTCGCGATTCACCACGCTTCTCAACGGTTTTGAGTACCGTTGATCTGTGAGAAATTTTGATCCCTTTTATTCGTGGTTTTATGTGCACTGCTAATTGCTAGTAGTAGTCAATTATTACTAGTTGTTAGTTTGTTTTGTGAAAACTTATACAGGCAATCGTTTAATTTACTTGTGTAGATTCTCTGCTAATTGTTGCATTAGATTACCTAGTAGCTAGTGTTTGCAGACTGTTGTTTTACCATAACATGTTCACTAGCTACTGGCCGTGGGCTTCATGTGAGGCATTTATGTTTACTCTTTGCTCAATTAGTAGTCTAGCTACTTTGTGTATTTTTAAGATTGCTGGTATCGGCACATATATTGAGAGCCATAGAGTAGATGTGTTTGGCTGTACCATGTCAAATTACATGATGAACCATGTGGTTCGGCTATTGGCTTACATTTCCTTATGGGAAGCTTTCACACATTTTATTTTTGTGGATTATATTGCTTTTGTGTTTTTGCTGGTTTTGGGAATTATCTCTATGTTTAAAATAAGCCAGATAGCATGTTGCCTCCAACAATAATTACATCAAACTTCGGTAACAACGTAATAGCCTAATAGAAGTACGGATGCACACAACTAAAAAAGAAGAAGGAGCTAAAAAAAAGTCTGATTATAGTGTTCCACCTTTTGTAGCAGCAACATAAAGACCGTAAAAAAAGTCTGGTTATAGGTTTGGTTTGGTATTGCTGTCCAAGTGTTTTCCTGAAGCTCAGCATAGACAAAGGCTGTCCAAGGGCTTTCCTGAAGCTCAGCACGGAAAGAAACTTCATTGGTCTTGTCACTTTTATATCTGAACATGACAAAGAAAAGGAAACGAAACATCTTATTTTGAAGGACTTCTGAATTTTATGTTGAAAGGGAAAAAGTAATTTGGTTGACATGGTCCAGTTGGTATATTACATGGTGACCACATTGTCTCTATATTAAACTGAAAGTGATATTCAGACAACAAGAGCTAAAGTTGAAAATATGAGAAGTAGAACCTCAGTGCTTGGAGAAAGCATTTGAAAATAAACTGAACCAGTAGTGTATTGTTTCGAGTACAAAGTGTGCACCAAGGCTTCAAGCCGGTACAAAATATCATGTTGATAACCTACATCTCTAATTAGTATTATCTTTCGATCTCAGGACCATCATGTGATGCACCAAAACCTGAATTCGGCCAATCTGAACATCATAAGTTGTCGGAGTACTTTCGAGTGAACGAATAGAAGTAGTTAAAAAAATATTAAAAGAAGGCCGAGAATATAATTGAGTGATTCTGCATGCATAAGGGCATCTCCAACGCGGCGACCCGTCCCGCGCCCGCGCGTCCGGATGGGTCCAGCTAGACAAAAACCCGGCCCAACGCGGCGACGCACCGCAAATGCGGATGGTCGCTGCATCCGGAACGACGCAAATCCGGCCCAAATCTGGGCTAGGTTTGCGTGGCCGCGGATGGCACGCGGCATCCGGTCGCGTCCGAGCGCTTGGCTGGTCGTCTCCCTTGGGCCCACCTGTCGGTGACCGGGAGGCTATTAAATGTGGACGGAGGATCTGTCCCTCCGGTCCCCACTCCATTCGCAGCACCGCCGCATGACCCCAGCGACGGTTCGCTCGGAGCCAATGATGAGAGCCCAGCCGGCGTCCGCCGCCGGCTGGCGGCCGTGGCGGCCTCCACATCGAGGCCGCCGCGGAGCGCGACATTGCCGCCACCGGCGCCGCTGCTGCAGCCCAATCCGAAGTCCTCGAGGAGGACCCCGACCTCGCCGCCGCGCTGCATATCGGCGGCGGAGGAGGAAGCGGTGGCCGCAGCTCCAAGCGGCCATTCGCACCTCCGCGATGGAGGAGGAGGCCGCGGCGGTCGACGCCGAGGCCGGGAGCTCTTCGCCGGGCCCGCGGGAGGTGGAAGCAACGCGGCGGCGCAAGGAGGCCGGCTCCGCCGCGAGGAGTAGCAACGGCAAGAG
The DNA here is from genome assembly GCA_030979885.1 of Lolium multiflorum. Taxonomy (NCBI): domain Eukaryota; kingdom Viridiplantae; phylum Streptophyta; class Magnoliopsida; order Poales; family Poaceae; genus Lolium; species Lolium multiflorum. The sequence goes on along the minus strand of CM061748.1, from coordinate 202,689,710 downwards.
GTCGCGCCGCGCGGAGGGGGAGCGCCGCGTGGAGCGGGGAGGCTCAAGCGGGCGGGCGCCTCGCCAGGAGAGGAGCGCAGCTCCGTGCTCTGCGGCGGAGTAGCGGCGGGCTCCGGACCCCCACTCCGGGAGGAGGCTCGTGGTCTCCGTGGCGGAGTCCCCGGCGCGGTCGAGCCACAACAGTGCCTCGCCGCCCGGGACGTCGTCGACGCCGACGCCGACGACGCCCACACGGCCTAGGCGGCGCACCGGCGGCCACCGCGTCGACCAAACCCTAGGAAAGGGTTTTTAGATTAAATTTAAAGCCCATATAGAGGGCTTCTTTTGTTAGTTATTTGCCCAAAATAGGGCTATGTACATATTTGCCCAAAATAGGGCTATGTACAAATTTGCCCAAAATAGGCATATGCTTAATTAAATATCGTTTAAATTTAAAAACAGCCCAAAACGAATGGTCCAGCGCGTCCGTTTGGGTCGCTCGGATGGAGATGCCCTATGCCTTCATAGAACAGACTGAGCTCCTCATACCCAATGACGTTGCTACTGAATACTGATTGGCAGGTTAAATCTGTCCCGTCCCCTTCATTCCCTGCTACCAAATGATTGTATATGGGTCAGGGCACGTGTCTTGGGCTGGGAACGTTATTTGGGTTGGACCCAGATTACGGCCTTTTTGTGTTTCAGTGCGAAATTTGGCAAAGGTACGTAACATGCCTGTCAAGAAAAAAAAAAAAAAAAAAAAAATGCCTGTCAAGTTTTGGGGAGTGGTATGAAATATATTAGACCTTTGAATGAAACAAAAATGGAGGGCTGTTATTTATTTGGGGTACCACAAAAGAACCCTATATAAAAGTGATGCCTCCAAGAAATAAACAGCTTGATATGCTGATCATTGTGTCTTTATGAAGAGGTGCCCCGAGGGTGACTTTATTATTCTCCTGCTATATGTCGATGATATTCTAATTGCTGGAAATGGCACAAAGAAGATTCCTCTCCTCAAGAAGACATTGAGTAAATCATTTTCCACCAAGGATTTAGGACCAGCTAAACAAATACTTGCATGAAAATCTCCCGTGATAGATAAAAAAAGCTACTTTGGCTCTCATAGGAACGATACATTAAGAAGATGCTTGAAAGGTTCAATATGCAAGGTGCAAAGACCATTACCTTTCCACTTGCAGGCCATCACAAATTGAATTCATATCAATGTCCTAGCAACAAGAAGGAAAAAAAGAAGAAATGAGTAGAGTACCGTACCAATCTGTCGTGGGAAGTTTGATGTATGATATGGTATGCACTAGGCCTGATATTGCCTATGCAGTTCATGGAGTTGTTAGCCAGTTCATGAGAAATCCAGGAGAAGCTCACTGGAATGTAGTGAAGTGAATTCTCAAGTATCTCAAAGGTACTTCTATATCTTGCATACGCTTTGGAAACGGTGATCTTATATTGCAAGGCTATACAGATGTTAATTATGTTGGCGATGAAGATTCTAGGAAATCTACTTATTGGCTCGGATATGATGACCAAGATATTGCCAAGTGAGAAGCTGCTTGTATGTTGCAAGACAACGGGTGGCGGTGCCCCCAACATGAGTTTGATGGGGGAGAATCTTGGGTATCCTCCTCATGTGGGTTGTGAGGAGATGGTCTATTTAAGCCTTTCAGGAGGCCCAAATAGGTGCAAGAGATCACTACCTATTAAGGTTATGACCAAGGGTTATTTTGAACATTACACATGAAGGAAGGGTGTGTTAAGCCTCCCATCCAGCCACCACTAGGTGAGGTAACGAAAATCCAGGATCACCTCCATTGAAGAATAAAACAAATAGAGAAGGGAAAGTAGAAAGTTGAAGGAAGAAGCTATATCAAGTGCTGGGTTTTGCCCACAAGGTTGTGAAGACCAAATCTGCATCCTTGTCTTCTTGAAGTGGTTGTTTCACCATCTTTGGTGTAGAACTGCATGCTCTAACCAATGCAACCAAAAGACCGATCTGATGGAAGAGATTAGGCAACGCATTTATACTTTAACACTCCCCCTCATGTGTGGCTCCCTCAGGCCTAAACGTGGACCGAAAGTGGGCTGCAATATTTTTATTTTATATTGCGCCAGCCGGGTCTTGAACTCAAGACCTCTTGGCTCTGATACCATGTAGAACTGCATGCTCTAACCAATGCAACCAAAAGACCAATATGATGGAAGAGATTAGGCAATGCATTTATACTTTAACATTTGGTGAGATTGCTTCAATCTCTAACTCTTGTGCCCTAATCTTGTTGTTGGCATCCGAGATCTGCTTGTATTTTGACGGGTGAGATCCTCTAGTGCTCTCTAGAGAAGAATTTATTGTATCTCTATTTGATATAGTGGAAAAAAAATTGGGTGGCTTTGGTGGGTTTTCCTCTAAAGTTAAGAGGTTTTGCACTCTAAAGTTAGGAGGTTTTGCACGTAAAAAGGATTGGTGGCCTAGTGTGTTGATTTGCTTGTTGATCCTATATGCCGAGAACTTGTTCTCCCTACTCGAAAAATCAACTATCTATGTTTGAGAGCATCTAGGACATATTCTCTGTTGAGACCCGTATGCATGCAAGGTTCGGCTTGATGAGCATTTTTCTTTTCCATTTCTTGACAGTTCAACGTTGAGGCGATTTTTTTAAATAATACACTTTTTATTATTAATTCCAGGAATAATAGTCATTTTTAGCAAATTTCAGAAATAATACACCGTCGGGGTGTGTGAACCTGAATAAATCAAATCGGGGTGGAGAATCCCGAAGCGGAGGGAATCTCGCATGCGAGGCCAAAGTCAGGGTGGAGGAGCCCGAGACGGCGCTGTCGGCCACGCGCGGCCCGTGTCGGCCTGTCTCCTTGGCAGGAGCAGATGCTGTTGGGGCGAAGAATCCCGAAGCGCTAATTTCGGGCACGTTGATCCCGAGTCGGGCAGGAGGACCACGAATCGAGCGATAATAAATGCGTCGCGCGCGCTGCTGCCTCGCCCGAACGCGCTGCTGCTTCTGCTCTTCTTCTTCCTCCTTCAGCCTCAGTTCATCTGCTTTCTCTCTCTCGTTTCCAGCAGCGTTTTCTCTCATTGCTGAGCAATTTGTCCAGCCATTTGCTGTAGTTTGACCACGAAAAGCTGTAGAATCATCTGATCTATACATGGGTTAGTTTTTGAAGCCTTTTGGTGGAGGTGCTGTTGGTGGTGGTGGTGGTGGTGGAGGAGGAGCTGGTGGTGGTGCTGTTGGTGGTGCTGTTGTTATTGTTGCAGCTGCTGCGTGGTGGACGAGCTGATCTGCTGACGGAGGTGTTTGGCACGCTTCAAGGGTAAACCCTAATTCCTGATATTAGATGGTGTAATCATGCATGTTGCGTTCGTTAGATTCGCAGATTAGTTACTGAAATATGTACCGGTAGAAAGTATATATTTTAGAGTGTAGGTGCTAGATTTTTTTGACGAGTCTGTAATTTGTATAGGTGAGCAGATATGTCAGATAGAGTAAAATTCGTTGTTTACTTCGGTCATGGCATGGTCCGAACAACTCCGATGGGAGCTAATCTGAGCGAGTTTCAGTATGAGGAGTTGCATCTGACAAACCCAAAAACATGGCGAGTTAGTCAGTTGAAGGAGTGGTTGACCGTGAATTTCGGGCTTAATCCCGAAGCATACACTGTTGGTGTGCATGCTTTGTGGAGCAGCTCAAGTACCCAGATTTTCTGGCGGTTGAAGCCGATTGAGCGGACCTCTCGGTGGGTGCACTGGTTGGAAGCGTGCGAGCGCAGGGGAACTCACCCCATCGCCTTAATGCTTCCCGAGGCGAAGGTGGTGAATTCCCAGGAAGGCGAGGGTGAGTTTCATCCAGGCCAGAGCAGTCAAAGTTCTGATGCTGGCGGCAGCAGTTTCCAATCCGGGCAGAGTAGCCATGCAGCAGGTGGTCATGACGGTAGTGTCGAGCTTGAAAGCGAGGATGAAGAAGAAGACCAGATGCAGAACATGATGGACGAGGAAGACGAGGATGGAGTGGACTATGAGCTTGACTCAGATGAATCCGGTGGATCCGATACTTCAGATGATAACAACGAGGAGGATCCGATCCCCTCTTCTTGGAACCATGATTTGTCGGATGCAATGATAGTCGATGATCGGCACGATTCTGCCTGGGAGTACAACATGAACACCATCTCAGTTGGTGCTAGATATGCTGACAAGAGACATCTGCAGGAAGCAATCACTCAGTGGGCAATGAACACGCAAAGGGTATTCAAAACCACCGTTTCAAGTCAGAAATTTTTGACAGTGGTCTGCAGCGATGCTAGATGTCCAGCAAGGGTGCATGGGTACTGTCCGTAGTATGACACAACATGGGTGGTGAGCGACTGCGTGCCGCACACCTGTGTCCTTACGAGTATGCTGAAGGATCACCGAAACCTTACATCCACTCTGCTTGCTCGCCTGTTCTACAAGGAGATTGTAGAGAATACAGCGATGGGGGTTAAAGCCATCCAGAGAAGAGTTCACCTTCAATATAAGTATGAAATTGAATATGGCAAGGCATGGAGGGCTAAACAGACGGCACTGGAGAACAGATTCGGAACCTTCTATGATGCTTATGACGGTGTCGTCCGTCTCCTGCAGACATTGAAGGACCGGAATCCGGGCACCCATGTGGACATACAAGACTTTGTGATACCTGAGTTCCCTAATGTCAGGGTTCTGCACAGGGTGTTTTTCGCATTCAGCATATGCATCGAGGCTTTCATCATCGTCCGGTGATGTGTGTAGATGGAACTTTTCTGACTGGGAGGTACAAGGGACAGATTCTGACAGCAATTGGAGTGGATGGCAACAATCGAATTGTGCCTCTCGCATTTGCATTTGTTGAGAGCGAGAACACTGCTAGCTGGTTATGGTTCTTCAGGCAGTTAAAAAAATCGATAGTGAAAGATCGCCCAAATGTGTGTGTGCTCCATGACAGGCATGCAGGTATACTTGCGGCTATCAAGACGCTGAAAGAAGCCGGACCTGATGAAGAGACGTCATGGCAGGATATGCAGAGCAGGTGATGCATGCGGCACCTGGGGGCCAATTTCTTCTCGCACTTTAGGAGCAAGAGTCTTATGAATTTGTTCAAGAAGTTGTGCAAGCAGAATCAAGAATGCAAGTACACTTTTCTTCGCGGCAAGCTGGATGAGTTCACTAAGGACCATGTGCGGCACAGGTTAGCCGCCCGAGCTGCATTAGCAGCAGCTGTGGCACAGGGTACACAGGTTCCAGTAGCCCCCGAGCCAGATCCTATTGGGCTATGTGACCTGCCTGGATTTGACCCACCCAATACTAGAAGGAGGCCTGGACGACGGATTAAAAATTTGCAGAGTGGATAGAGCACGAGCCATTAGAAAGGTGGTCTTTGCTGCATGACACACATGGAGCTAGGTATGGTGTGATGACTACCAACCTAGCTGAATCATACAACTTCGTGCTTAGGGGAAATAGGGCATTGCCTTTGACAGCCCTTGTGGAGGGTATTTTATATGGCACTATGAATTATTTCAAAGAGAGACGCCAGTTGGCTGTGAGTCATATGCTGCAAAATCCAAACACTCCGTACTGTCAGGCCATTATGGAATATATGGATGTGAAGATGAAGAAGGGTATGTCACACACTGTTCTGGACATCGGTAATCAGGAAAGGAGGTTTGAGGTGCGCTTACCAACCGACAAGTTTGGTTGTGTGAATGCGGTGAGAACACATGAGGTGAGAATTGGAAATGAAGAATAGCCATCGTGTGAGTGCACATGCAACAAACCGAAGTTGCTTCACCTTCCATGCTCCCATGTGCTGGCAGCTACCAGACAACTAGGGATGGACTCAATTTCTTTCGTCTCTCCGTATTACATGAAAGAGGCTGTGATGAACACCTGGACCGGTGAGATGTTAGGATATAGAGTTGTGGGAAATTTTACTACAGTCATACCAAATGAAAGGCGGTACATCCCTGGCCCAAGGTTATTGCGTACAAACAGAGGTCGACGGGAGACAAGGCGCATTAGAAATGATATGGATGAAGTAGAAGCGGGTGGTCCAACTAGGCAATGTTTTCTCTGCAACCAATTTGGACACAGGGACCCCCTATGTCCCACTTTCTACCCAGCGGCTGCAGCGGCGGCGGCTAACCGAGGAAGGCGAGGCAACCGAGGAAGGCGTGGGAGGGGAAGAACTAGAGGGAGACATTAGAAAATTTGTAATATTTATAAACTATGCTTAAGTTGTAGTACGTGTGAACCATATTAGTCTGAACAATGGTACAATTTGTAATATTTCTGAACTATGTTTTAATTTGTATTTTTTATGAACTATGCTTTAATTTGTAAACTTTGTGACCAATGGTTTAATTTGTATCATCTTTGAACAATGCAACAATTTTTGATATCTGTCTGCAGATATGGCGGCCCGACCATTGCTCGATCCAGTGATTGATCAGAAACATCGTGCATCGCACTTGGAGGCCGACCCGCAGAGCATCGACCCACTGCAGACCCGTACTCCAAAGAAGAACTGGATGATACACCCTCAGTGGGAAGACAGGTAGGTGTTTTAGCTTTAATTTGAAATTTATCTTCGAATTGGACCTTGCTTTACCTTTTTCATCATTTGTTTTGCAGGTTGAAGTGGGCTGGACTACTACCTTTCGCTCGATTAGTGGAGGCCCGAGAGAACGTTTCGCGTCTGAACTACGATGCTGCTTTGATCACCTGCTTAGTGGATCGGTGGAGGCCCGAGACCCACACCTTCCACTTTCGCTGGGGTGAGATGGCTCCTACTCTAGAGGACGTGTCTATGTTGCTGGGCCTTCCGTTGGCTGGTGAGCCCATCGGCCCATTGGAGGAACCCGTGGGCTGGATGCACGTTTCCTTGGTGTTCGCGAGGGCGTTGGGCCTATCTCTTTTGAGGCTCATGACCCTCGTCAGGCGTGGCTACACGAGTTCCAGGTTCGTAACAGTTTCATCTATTTTATCAAGCCTTAATAACCGCGTAATATGTAGTCCTAACATTGAATATTTCTTGACAGATCGAGCAGTTCGGATACCCCGATGTACCGATGACTGCGGTCCAGATCACTCGCAGCTTGGAGGCGTACCTCATGTGGCTACTCGGGAAGACGATGTTCACGGACAATCACGGGAACACGATCAGTGCGCGGTACATCCCTATAGCTCAGGAGATAGCAGAGGCCACAGAAGCAGAGCACATCACACAGAGGAGCTGGGGTTCTGCGGTCTTAGCCGCTACATACCGAGGTATGTGTAAGGGTTGCCAGCTCACCTCGCATGGTTCTGGAATCATTGGTTGCCCCCTCCTGTTGCAGCTCTGGTCATGGACGAGGTTTCCCGTCGGCCGCCCTGAGATTGGTGGTGGGTCTTGGCCGCCAGACGAGTTGTATGATGCGGGTCGCATCGACATGCCGACGTTTGGTTCTATATGGACATCGCGGAAGGTATACACACCTTGTTTATATTGTTATATAAAATGCAACACTAACATACTTATGTTTTGTTATGCAGAGACATTTTGGGCATAATCAGCTGCGGAATTGCTACCCAGCATTCACAGAGCAGTTTGACCTACTACTGGAGAGCGATGTTAGTTGGGAGCCATACAGTGAGGACCACCGCGACGAGGCATACCCAGGCGGTATATCGTTGATGTGTACCAGAGATTGGGCCTACTGGATGACGAAGGCGAAGATCATCTTCGATATCTTCATGGAGGAGATGTCGCAGCAGAGGGTCATGAGACAGTTTGGAATGCGTCAGTTGATCGAGCCACCACCTCCCACAGTTCCACTACCACCACGCGTCCACGCGTGAGTACAATTTAATTTTAGCATCAGTTATTACATCAATTGGACAATCATTGACAGATGGGTACAATTTAATTTTCAGGTACAACAGAAAAGGAGCGAACAAGACTGCTGTCGGATGGGTACAGCTCCTGGGTCCATACCTCGCTGATTGGGCCAATGTGCCGGCCGTGTCATGGGCCACTAGGGAGCCGTTTGATCTTCAGGAATTTCAGCAGTACTTGCGGGCGTACATGCCTAGGACACGACTTCGGCTGAGCCAGGCGTGTGACCCAGTCGAGATGGCTCCCTCGACACAGTGGAACACCTACCCTCGCCACTCCACTTCAGGCACTCGGCATCACGCAGTAAGTCAACTATATTTTTTCTACATTTTGCCAACACTTTACTAATTTGAGCTCACATTTGTAGGCCGTGTTGACGGCGGAGCTGCAAGATGACGCCGCCCAGTATGAACGGTCGCTCTCCGCCGGCCCACTTCTTGGACGGTATGAGCACCACGCCTCCTTCACACAGCGTCTTCAGGAGAAACTACGTCGTATCTACGCGACTATCACATGCACCCGATCTTCGGATGTTGTCGAGTACCGAGCAGCACAACGGCCACCTTGTCCCTCTTTGCAGCTGCATCAGCCGCGGCACGGCCCGCGCCCACGTATGGAGGTACCGCCGAGCCCGAGGCCACCATCTCCTAACCAGGCAGGAGGTTCTGGTTGGCAGAACCAGCAGCAGCACGAGCCTACTTACGAGTACTGGCAGCGTGGCGGTTTCGGCATGGAGCAGCAAACTCCCATGCTTAACTTGGGGTGGCGTCCCCGTATGGATGAGCCAGAGGGTATGCAATTCATCACTATCCATATTAATTGTGCACCATTTGTGAATTTCCTCATGACTAACGTTTTTTTTTATCAAATCAAAGGTGATGCACATATGTCGTCTATGTCCGGATCACGATCCTTCTGGTCCAGTGCTCAGGATCAGGAAGAAACAAAGCAGATGTACCAAGACTGGATGCCTAGTCAACATCACACTCCACCTCCAGATCCCACACAGCCCACGCAGTACAGTCAGCACGAGCCAGCACGAGCAGGGGTACATGCTTCCTCCACGACAACGGCAGCCACCTATCAGAGGGTACTCGCCCTCACCTTTTTAGGCTGGACCACCACTGAGGCGTCGAGGAAGGGGGCGTGGTCAGTGAGATGACACTCACTGAGTCATCTGTAAGCATGAGACTTATTACTACTACTATTTCCTTCATCTAGTGTATGAGTACTATTTGTATGCACCATGTATGACTACTATTTGTATGGACCATGTATGAGTAATATTTGTGTTCAACAAACATTTCAAATTCAACAAACATTTCAAATTCAACATGAAGTAATAATTAAGATACAACTTACCACTACAACATACCTCTCTTCTAACAAATTAAACGGTACAACAACGCTACAACATACTACAAGATCCATGAGACTACTGATAACTAGAACACTAAGAACGCATCACACCCTTTCCCTTGCCCTTCGATGATGCAGCTTTCGTGGCCTTGGTGCTAGGCTCGAAGTCGTCGTCCGAGTCGACGACCGGCGGTGCAGCACTCTTGCCCTTCGAGGACTTGGCACTCTTGCCCTTCGACGATGCAGCATTCTTCGCCTTCGTGCTAGGCTCGAAGTCGTCGTCCGAGTCGATGACCGGTGGTGCAGCACTCTTCCCCTTCGAGGACTTGGCACTCTTGCCCTTCGACGATGCAGCTTTCTTCGCCTTGCTGCTAGGCTCAAAGATATCATCGTCGTCCTCACTCTCAACCGTCCACAGCCATGGATAGTTGAAATCCCTTTCCCTATCTCGTTCATTCTTCCAAGTTAGTGACTTCCACTTCTCATTCAACCTGATAAGCTCACACCTTATCTCCCGTGGGCTGCGAGCAGGCATCTTCTTCAATGGCCACCCATAAGAATATTTCTCAAACTCCCTACCCACCTTACGGAGCAAGGCGTCGCTACTGATGAACTCCTCAAATGTGTCTACCTTACTCTCCCTCATCACTTTGCGGGCCTCGTCTAGAAGAGGTTTGGCCATGGATTCGGTGAAAAGATGGGGGGATTCTTATATGGGGGATCCATCTTGCTGAGAGAATACACTGAAACAGAAGGAAACACTGGGGGGGTTTTATAGGATAGAAGGGATGACTTTCGGCGGGAAAAGGTGAGCGGGAAAAGGTGAGCGGGAAAAATTGGCGGGAGATTAGGGCGGGAGTAAAAGGCGGGAAAAAAATGAGCGGGAAAAATTGGCGGGAGATTACGGCGGGGGTAAAAGGCGGGAAAAACTGAGCGGGAAAAATTAGGCGGGAAACAATAATACTAAAACTGAAATGAAGATACATTGCAGCTCAAATAAAAATAGGGTTTATCACTACAACGGAATTTAAGATACAACGACACTACAACGGAATTTAAGATACAACTGAAATTAAGATACATAGCCAATACGACACATCACACTACTTTCCCTGCGTCCACCGTGGCCATTTTCCAGATTTGTCGCCGCATTCTTCTGCCGCTTGCGCTTCAACAGCTCTATCCCTTAGTCTCTTCCTCTCCGCTTCACGAGCCTCCCTGCGCACCTCTTCCTCCGCAAACCTACGTGCAGCCTCATCATCCATCCTCTTCTGATTCACCTCTCGATTACGAGCTTGTTCCGCCCTTAGTTTCTGTATCTGCCTCTCTCGCTATGCTTTCTCATTAGCACGAACCTTTTCCCAACGCTCCTCCTCAAAGAACGTTGCCCACGCACGGCGCTGTTTCTCCTCAACCTCCTCGCGCGCCCAATCCGGCTGCTCCGTGTCTATCCAGTGAAACCATTTGCATAGGGGCGGGGGAGACTACTGTTGCCTGCCAAAACCCACCGGCGAGCAGTGGTTAAGCAACACGAAGAGCCGGGAGGCTTCCAAGGCGGCGGCCTGGTCCCTCGACGTCGTCCCGCAAATGCTCCGGCACACGACCGGCGCAAGGGCACCTGACCTATACCTGGCCAGGAAGGTGTGGATTGCTTCGATTAGTTCCTGCATGGCGGACACGTAAACATTAAATACGAGCCCTATCGGCTCTCAGGTTGCCTGCGGATCGGCTCAAAGAGCCGATCGCCCCATGGTTCATGTTGGATTTTCAATGACATGGGGATCCTGCTTGATCACAACAAAGCTAAACCAATCTACGATAGCTTAGGGTTTTCACCGTATGATCGGAACATCCTACGCGTAGTTGAGCCTAATAAACACGCAAGATAACGGAAAGCTAACCCTAAAAGAGGCCTAAAAACCAACGTTAAGTCAATTCCCGGAACATCCCTTTTAGAGCTAGCAAACCATACCTAGCGCGCTACCGGATCGTTCAACCCGTTTGTAAGGCCTAATCATACAGATATTAAACCAATCCTTGAAGAATCAAGGAGCAGCTATAACGGATCAGATCTACTAAGTAACGAACAAGCAAGATGCTGCCCTTACACCTGGATAGGTGTAAGGGCAGCTAGATATCAAGGGACGGCACAGCTAAGCAGATATGCGCGATAAAAGCATCTATGCAAGCCCCAAAACATCTACGATAAATAGTGCTACTCGCCATCAACAATGCTTCAGTACGAGCAACACAAGGTAAACGAATAAACGTTGTGCTGCCTAGATCGCAAGATGCGATCTAGGCAGCATGATGCTTATCCGGGAGAAACCCTCGAAAGAAGGGGTGGCGATGCGCCTGATTTTTGTTTGTTGTGAACGTGATTGTCCTCCTTTTCCGATAACCCTAGATACATATTTATAGTCCAAGGGACTTTCTAATTTGGACGTGCACCTAACCGTGCACGTGTTAAACTCTATCTTTTAATCTAAACTAGAATACGATCTACTATATTACAGATACACGGGCAATTAAGCCCTTCGCGCAAGGCCGCTTCAAAGATGCTCCACGTGTATATTCTTCAAGCCCATCTTCACTTACGGCCCATCTCCTGATTTGGCCAAAATCCGGTGATAACACATGCCCCCCTGGTTTTGGCAATGATAATTTCAAAACCACTGTTTTTCCTTCGAGGGGTCATGTCGTGGCGAGCGAACCGTCGCAGTATTCTTCATCATGACGCCTTGCCTTCTCAGCTTCTCTGCACGATTTGACAGTTTTGGCCCCACATCCTCGGAAACTGTTCGAGCATTGAATCTCCAATATATCTCCTTTTATTTAACCGCATCGAACAGTTCACTTCTTCATCCCCTGCTCCAAACCAGCCATCGGCCAAAAAACCCTCCTCCTCTGTAACCATGTCTTCCTCTTCCTCCTCCCAATCCTCTTCCTCGAGTGAGCTGGAGCCAGAGGTCAACCAGATGGAGGCGTACAATAGGCGCGCTCCCAAGCATTGGGACGAGCAAGAGTTCGACTTCGTGCCAGAGGGCCGACCCGAGGACCTCGTCTGGTCGGATGGCGACATGCCCCTGACTGACGGGGAAGATGACCTCCGATTCCTGATTGACGGAGCTGGAGGCGGAGACGCACGACCCTTCGGGGTAAATTCACCTCCTCCATCAAAGAAGAAGAAGAAGAAGAAGAAGAGGACGACGAAGACGAAGACATCTCCTCCGACACGAAGAAGGAACCAGAGGACGACACCTCCTCCGATGAACCACTGCCAAAGCGCATCCGTGGCTGGGCCTGGTCCGATGAGGAGGACGATGATGAGAGGAAGAGGCCTCCGTGAAGGTCACAGTAGCAGCGACGAGGAATTCGTCGACAGTAGCAATGACGGCAGCTAGCGACGGCGAAGACGGCAACGCCCTTAGAGTAGGGATTTACTAGAATAAGACTAGCAGTAGCAATCTGTTCCCCTTTTGTTGAGCAATCAGCTTCTCCTTGTAAGAAATCCCCTTTTTAATCAATGAAGATGAATAGATTCTCCCAATTCAATTTCCAATCATCGGATTTCAGACTTTGCCATTTTCTGATTGTCAAAGGTGGTCAACGCCTTAATGAGACGATGGCAACGCATCAGCCTTCCTGGATAAATTTGCGAGGCGGGTAAATTCAGTTATCCTTCAAATAATAACCAGAAACCCTTGTCCCGATTCCGATTCTAAAATCGGCAAACCTTAACCACTCCAAATCACCAGGACAACATTGAACAAACTTCCAAGCAACAGCCTGAAAATTTTGAAAATTTGGTCCCCTTCTGGTTAGACAACTTGCCGACGACGACGCCCTTGGCAGTTTTACTAATGATCCTTCCCTGCTTCTTCTCAACTGGTACGCTTCCTCAAACAGGGTCATGAAACTGGTCATGGATCTTTAAGTCCACTGCCCCCCGAGCCTCAGTCAAGGTGAGAACAACAAGGAGACAGGTTGCCACCAGGAAGTTTGAAAGGGAAGAGTCCCTCTAGGCTTTAGTAACATGTTAGCCCATTAATCCTGCTCTTGGAGACCTTCACTGAAGATAATACCAGAGAGGAGACGCAGTCAAGTCGACGAGGCTCAAGCTCAGGCTCCTCTGAGGGCACTGCTATGCGAAACCAGCCAGATGAGCCACCATCGGCTTTCCAGATAAGACCAGCCCTGACTTTGCCATCCTTCTAGCTCATCAAAACAGGGCGCCATCTGGACAAGGAACTTCTAGTGGGGATACTGATGAAGCTCTGATGCCCTCCATATTAACGGCGACATTGAACAGGTTACGGCTTGGCCAAACCCCAGACAGAAACGCCACAGCCGATTGCATCGTCATCGGCCGTTCCCATGGTCCTAGGAGAAGTATGCTCCTTCACCGAGCTTAAACTCTGTAATTCTAAAGTCGATGTCCAAGCATCGGCTGTGCCGAAATTTTTTGTATTTTCGATTTTTTTATCAGCCGATTGATTCATGAATCGGCTCCCCCGGTACATACTTCGTATTCTTGTACCTTCTCGTGTGCCCCCCGAGCCGAATCCTTCAAGTGATTGAAGATATCGGCTTTTCAGCCAATTCAAGCTTGTCTCACAAATCACCATGTGAAATAACACGGCAACTAGCAAATGTGGTGAGACTGATTTTAGCCGATTGCTGGAATCGGCTTCCCTTGCGTTGTTGATCCGACTATTTGTTGATAAATGTTGGTCGTGGCTTATCCCCAGGACCAATGTCGATCTCTTCTAGCCCATCAGCTGCTGTAAACCCATATCTCAGCTGTCCACCGCCTGCCAAATCAATGGTGAACACCGGCAAAAGGCATGGTGAGGTTGATTTTGGCCGATTGCTAGAATCGGCCTCCTTTTCCATTGCAATGTTTACTGAGAGTTTACAACTTCCTGGTACTCTGATGTAGCTACGTGGCTTACTTGAGGTGAAATCCTTGCTTTTTGTTTTTTGGGGTCGATCGCAGGGATCGGCCTCGCCACGTACGTCCGTAGACTCGGATCTTGCTACTCTGTCAGGCCAGTGGATAAGACCAGCCTCACTCCATTTTTTGTAGCTTCGATGCGCTCACAGCCGTCCAGTTGATTCAGAGGCGGCTCTTGGTCGTTTGCTTCCCAGATGTTCATGGCAGCCAAAGAGATGTCGATCGAATCATCGCATGAACAACCTCCACTTCATCTCCATCCCATTGTATGATGCATGATGCATTGTGGATGGAATGCAACGATTAGCGTGGATCCAATCCCTTCCTAACAGGACAGCGTAAGTGCTCTTGCTGTCGACGATAAAGAAGGACGTAGGGATGGTCTTTTGGCCGACAGTCAAATCCACGTTCAGAACACCCTTGGCTTCGACGGTTGGCCGTTGAAGTCGCTTAGCGTGACGTTGGTCTTGATCAAATCTTCTTGGAACGTCCCAAACGTCGTAACATGGAGTACGGCATAATGTTGACTGCTGCTCCCGTGTCAACTAGCATCTTGCTAATAGGCTGCCCATTGATATAACCCTTCAGGTATAGGGCTTTGAGATGCCTGTAGCTCTTTTCTTTAGGCTTCTCGAAGATAACTGGTCGTGGCCCGCAATCAAACTGTGCCACTGATACTTCCTCATCTCTCGGAGCACAAAACTCGACGGGAGAACGAACACCATGTTTGTGTCAGCCGATGCCTTGCATCGGCTTTTGTCTTTGGGTCGCCACACTTTCTTTGGTGGGCGAGCCTCTGTCTCCAGCGTTTGCTGAATTTTCACGGCCGGATCGGGCCGTGCTTTCCTCAATGTGTACAGGTACTGCGCCTCGGCTTCTTCCAAGTTCCTTAGCCGCTACACTCTGCGCTTTTGGGAGTGGCTGAGTCCATCGGGACACCACCTTGGTCGGTGATATCTATCTTCTTCTTCTGACTCCTCGAAGTCTTCATCTTGAGATGACTCAGCCCGTTTGTTCCGAGGTGGGAGAGGTCCTAGTCGCTCGAACACCGAAACTTCATTTGTTCCCCTCTTCTGTCTGCATTCTGGGTAGTTCTCGATTGTAGGCAATCGGCTCATTCCTGAGTCCCAGCAATGTTTGAAGAAAGGACAGTTCCAGTGCCTATCGACGTCCTCTCGCTCTCTTGACCTCCCTCTAGCGTGACGCTCATACCCTTCGTGTCGACGGTATTCCCTGTTGTCTGTATCAGACCGACGATATCTATCATCATCTTCGTCGTAGCGCCGACGTGGCGCGCTTGATGACCCACAAGTATAGGGGATCGCAGTCTTCGAGGGAAGTAAAACCCAAATTTATTGATTCGACACAAGGAGGTAAAGAATACTTATAAGCCTTAACTTTGAGTTGTCAATTCAGACTGGAAAAGCACTAGCAACGGGGGTGATGTGAAAGTAGCGTGATATGAGAGCAATAATAACAGTAACACAGCAGGTAGTAGTAATATGAGAGCAATGGTACGGAAAATAGTTGACATGTAGAGCGAGTATATGATGATGAAAGATGGACCGGGGTTCCCAGCTATCTACACTAGTGGTAACTCTCCAATAACAAGTGTTGGGTGAACAAATTAGAGTCAGGCAATTGATAGGATTGATAAGGCATTAAGAAAGAATATCAATTCATTAATCATGTAGGCATGTTTTCCATATTTAGTCATACGTGCTCGCAATGAGAAACTTGTACAACATCTATTGTCCTACCAGCCGGTGCCGGGCCTCAAGGGAAACTACTGGATATTAAGGTACTCCTTTTAATAGAGTACCGGAGCAAAGCATTAACACTCCGTGAAAACATGTGTCCCTCACATCACCGCCATCCCTCCGGTTGTCCCGTTTGTCACTTCGGGGCCTTTGGTTCCGGACAGTGACATGTGCATACAACTTGTAGATACAATCTAAGCAATAATTATAGAGCTCAAATCTAAGATCATGCCACTCGGCCCTAGTGACAAGCATTAAGCATAACAAGATTGCAGCAACAATAACTTCACAAACTTTATAGATAGACTAATCATAATGTATCATCCATCGGATCCCAACAAACACAACACCGATTACATCAGATGAATCTCAATCATGTAAGGCAGCTCATGAGATCATTGTATTGAAGTACATGGGGGAGAGAATACCAACTAGCTACAGCTAGAACCCGTAGTCCATGGGGGAACTACTCACGGAGCATGATGGAGGTGGTGGCGTTGATGGAGATGGCTTGGGGGCACTTCCCGTCCGCGAGTGCGGGACGAGACTTTGTCCCCGGGTGGAGTTTCGCGATGGTGGCGGCGCCTGGAGTCTTTCTGGAGTTTCGTCAAGTGGTACGGTGTTTTTAGGTCGAAAGGGATTTTATAGGCGAAGAGGCGGCGGGGGCACACAGGGCTCCACACCACGAGCCGGCGCGGGCCCAGGCCAGCCGCGCCGCCTATGGTGTGGTGGCCCTCGGCCTCTCCTCTTCTTCGGTGTTCGGAGTCGGAAAAATAGGAGGTTTGGCGTTGATTTCGTCCAATTGAGAATATTGCCCGAACAGCCTTTGGAACCAAAAAGCAGAAACGAGCGCTGTGGCATCTTGTTAATAGGTTAGTTCCGGAAAACGCATAAAAACATCATAAAGTGCAAGCAAAACATGTAAGTATTGTCATAAAACAGCATGGAACATCAGAAATTATCGATACGTTGGAGACGTATCAGCATCCCAAGCTTAGTCTGCTCGTCCCGAGCAGTAAAACGATAACAAAGATAATTTCGAAGTGACATGCTACTTACATAACCTTGATCATACTATTACAAAGCATATGAAATGAATGAAGTGACTCAAGGCAATGATCTATAGTTGCTAACAAGTAGATAACATATAGCAAAACTTTTCATGGAGAGTACTTTCAAGACAAGCATCAAAAGTCTTGCACAAGAGTTAACTCATAAAGCAATAAGTTCATAGTAAAGGCATCGAAGCAACACAAAGGAGGATATAAGTTTCAGCGGTTGCTTTCAACTTTCAACATGTATATCTCATGGATATTGTCAACATAGAGTAATATGATGAATGCAAATATGCAAGTATGTAAGAATCAATGCACAGTTGACACAAGTGTTTGCTTCTAAGGTGGAAGGAATTAGGTAACTGACTCAACATAAAAGTAAAAGAATGGCCCTTCTACGAGGGAAGCATCGATTCCTATATTTGTGCTAGAGCTTTGGTTTTGAAAACATATAGAGAGCATAAAAGTAAAATTTTGAGAGGTGTTTGTTGTTGTCAACGAATGGTAGTGGGCACACTAACTACCTCATCAACCGGACTTTCAAGAGCGGCTCCCATGAAGGACGTTATCTCTACCAGCAAGGTAGATCATCCCTCTTCTCTTTTGTTTACACATGTACTTTAGTTTAGTTTTTCTTTATTTATGGATGACACTCCTCCCAACCTTTTGCTTACACAAGCCATGGCTAACCGAATCCTCGGGTGCCTTCCAACATTCACATACCATGGAGGAGTGTCTATTTGCAAAATTAAGTTGCTTACTGATGAATCAGAGCAAAACATGTGAAGAGAATTATTAATGAAAGTTAATTAATTGGGGTGGGAACCCCATTGCCAGCTCTTTTTGCAAAATTATTGGATAAGCGGATGTGCCACTAGTCCATTGTGAAAGTCCGTCAAAAGTAAATGACAAGGTTGAAAGCTAAACACCACATACTTCCTCATGAGCTATGAAACATTAACACAAATTGAGAAGCATTTTGAATTATTTAAAGGTAGCACTCAAGCAATTTACTTTGGAATGGCAGGAAATACCACATAGTAGGTAGGTATGGTGGACACAAATGGCATAGGTTTTGGCTCAAGGTTTTTGGATGCACGAGAAGTATTCCCTCTCGGTACAAGGTTTAGGCTAGCAAGGTTGTTTGAAGCAAACACAAGTATGAACCGGTGCAACAAAACTTACATAAGAACATATTGCAAGCATTATAATACTCTACACTGTCTTCCTTGTTGCTCAAACACTTTTACCAGAAAATATCTAGACCTTAAGAGAGATCAATTATGCAAACCAATTTTAACAAGCTTTACGGTAGTTCTCCACTAATAGGTTTAAACTACATGCAAAAACTTATGATCTACTTGAGAGCTCAAAACAATTGCCAAGTATCAAATTATCCAAGACATATGAGGCATTTTCTTTTTCCAACCAAATACCAATAAGTATTGTAGCTTCCAACTTTTATCATTGAACATTAAAAGTAAAACGAAGAACAAGTGTTCATATGAAAAAGCGGAGCGTGTATCTCTCCCAAACAAGGATTGCTAGGATCCATCCTTATTCAAACACAAACAAAAATAAAACACACAGACGCTCCAAGTAAAGCACATAAGATGTGACCGAATAAAAATATAGTTTCAATAGAAGAAACCTGATAAGTTGATGAAGAAGGGGATGCCTTGGGCATCCCCAAGCTTAGACGCTTGAGTCTCCTTGAAATATGCATGGATGAACCACGGGGCATCCCCAAGCTTAGACTTTTCACTCTTCTTGATCATATATCATCCTCCTCTCTTGACCCTTGAAAATTTCCTTCACACCAAACTTCTCATAAACTTCATTAGAGGGGTTAGTACTCAAAAAATTTGAATCCACCTTGTTCCTGTAGTGACACATTGCAAGAACTCAATAAAACATTAGCTACAGCTCTCCACGTCTAGAAAACCTTGCTTAAAGTCCACAAGAGACAATGCAAAAAACAGAGACAGAATCTGCCAAAACAGAACAGCCAGTAAAGACGAATTTTAATAAAATACTTCCGTTGCTCAAATCAGAAAACTCAAAACTAATGAAAGTTGCGTTCATATCTGAGGAACACGCACGTAAATTGGCATATTTTTCTGATTTTTCTACAGAGAAAACAGCCCAGATTCGTGACAGATAGAAATCTGTTTCTGCGCAGAAATCCAAATCTAGCATCAACCTTCGATTAGAGGCTTCACTTGGTACAACAAAACACAAAACTAAGATAAGGAGAGGTTGCTACAGTAGTAAACAACTTCCAAGACACAAATATAAAACAAAGTACTGTAGCAAAATAACACATGGGTTATCTCCCAAGAAGTTCTTTTCTTTATAGCCATTAAGATGGGCTCAGCAGTTTTAAATGATGCACTCGCAAGAAATAGTATTTGAAGCAAAAGAGAGCATCAAAAAGCAAATCCAAAACACATTTAATTCTAACATGCTTCCTATGTAAAGGAATCTTGTAAATAAACAAGTTCATGGAAAGCAAAGTAACAAGCATAGGAAGATAAAACAAGTGTAACTTCAAAATTTTAAGCATATAGAGAGGTGTTTTAGTACCATGCAAATTTCTACAACCATATTTTCCTCTCTCATAATAATTTTCAGTAGCTTCATGAATAAAATCAACAATATAACTATCACATGCAGCATACTTTTCATGATCCACAAACATATAATTTTTATCAAGCTCAAAAATAGTGGAATTAAAACTTTCGAACACACTTTTATCAATAATATAGCAAGATGAATGATCAATCTCAAGAGATATGGGACACATAGATAATGTCAAGAACTCTCCAATCCCATTTTCATTAGTAGTACAATTAATATTATCAAGTAACATAGGACCATCATCTAGAGCTTTATCATAAACATTTGTTAAGCAAAATTCTTTAGTACCATGCATTTCGACATCAGGCACAAACAAAGCATTATCATAAGATTTATCAAAGTAGCATGGATTATCATAAATAACAGTAGCATAATCATTCTCACAAGTATTACTCATAGGTACTATTTCAAGAGAATCCACAGGAACATAACATTCAACCTCTTCCGGTAAGCATGGAGGACAATCATATAGTGTAAGAGATAAAGAGTTACTCTCATTAGAAGGTTGACATGGGTAGCTAATCCATTCTTCCTCCTTTTGTTCGTCGCTCTCTTCTTCTTTTTCATCCAATGAGCTTTCAAGTTCATCAATTTCTTCCTCTTTTTCATCCAATGAGCTTTCAGGTTCATCAATTTCTTCTTCCACTGGTTCCCGCAAATTGTGAGTGCATTCTTGTGCATTAATGTGTCTCTCTTTATAATCAAGGATATAAGGATTCCTACTGTAGCATTCTATGCAAGAATTAAGGATAGTAGAGACATAATCTTTAAGGTCCTTACAAATAGCACAAGTTTCATAATTCTCAACCATGAAGGATTCTATCTCGGAGGCTCCCATAAATAAGACAAATTGTTCTACCTCTTCGAACCCATAATGAATATAGCAATTCCGATTATAGTTCTTAATAAAAATTCCTCACTAAAGCCACATTGAAATTTAAGATGTTTAGTATCCTGTTGAGAGCAACAGTTTATATTATGGCGTTCAAGCAAGATTTCAGCAATTGTATTCAATTTTTCTATCATAGCACTCATTATTTTACCGGTTCTTGATTCTCTATAATTATTATAACATTCTATAAGCTCCAAGTAGGTTGTAGGTTCTCCCATAACAGCAGTTTTTAATTTTTAGGTTTTTCAAATTTTTATGGATTTTTGGGTATATAGGAAAAGTAAAACAAGACAAAAAGAAACTAAGCAAAAGTAAACTAAGCAAAATAAAACTAGACAGAAATAAACTAAGCACAAATAAACTAGACAAAAGTAAACTAGCAAGACAAAATAAAATAAAAGCGTAGAGTACTCCCCAGGTGAACTTATGAGTAGAGCTATGCCTCCCGGACGGCGCCAGAAAATAGTCTTGATGACCCACAAGTATAGGGGATCGCAACAGTCTTCGAGGGAAGTAAAACCCAAATTTATTGATTCGACACAAGGGAGGTAAAGAATACTTATAAGCCTTAACAACTGAGTTGTCAATTCAGTGCACTGGAAAAGCACTAGCAACGGGGGTGATGTGAAAGTTGCAGAGAGCAATAATAGTAACAGTAATAACAGCAACAGTAGTAGTAATATGAGAGCAATGGTACCAGAAAATAGTTGACATGTAGAAAGTATATGATGATGAAAGATGGACCGGGGTTCCCAGCTATCTACACTAGTGGTAACTCTCCAATAACAAGTGTTGGGTGAACAAATTACAGTCAGGCAATTGATAGGATTGATAAGGCATTAAGAAAGAATATCAATTCATTAATCATGTAGGCATGTTTTCCATATTTAGTCATACGTGCTCGCAATGAGAAACTTGTACAACATCTATTGTCCTACCAGCCGGTGGCAGCGGGCCTCAAGGGAAACTACTGGATATTAAGGTACTCCTTTTAATAGAGCAGAGCAAAGCATTAACACTCCGTGAAAACATGTGTCCCTCACATCACCGCCATCCCCTTCGGTTGTCCCGATTTGTCACTTCGGGGCCTTTGGTTCCGGACAGTGACATGTGCATACAACTTGTAGATACAATCTAAGCAATAATTATAGAGCTCAAATCTAAGATCATGCCACTCGGGCCCTAGTGACAAGCATTAAGCATAACAAGATTGCAGCAACAATAACTTCACAAACTTTATAGATAGACTAATCATAATGTATCATCCATCGGATCCCAACAAACACAACACCGATTACATCAGATGAATCTCAATCATGTAAGGCAGCTCATGAGATCATTGTATTGAAGTACATGGGGGAGAGAATACCAACTAGCTACGCTAGAACCCGTAGTCCATGGGGGAACTACTCACGGAGCATGATGGAGGCGGTGGCGTTGATGGAGATGGCTTTCGGGGCACTTCCCCGTCCGGCGGGTGCGGGACAGAGACTTGTCCCAATTGGAGTTTCGCGATGGTGGCGGCGCCGGAGTCTTTCTGGAGTTTCGTCAAGTGGTACGGTGTTTTTAGGTCGAAAGGGATTTTATAGGCGAAGAGGCGGCGGGGGGCACTGGGGCTCCACACCACAGCCGCGCGGGCCCCGGCCAGGCCGCGCCGCCCTATGGTGTGGTGGCCCTCGGCCCCTCTCGACTCTTCTTCGGTGTTGGAGCCTTCCGGAAAAATAGGAGTTTTGGCGTTGATTTCGTCCAATTCCGAGACTATTGCACAACAGCCTTCGGAACCAAAACAGCAGAAACAGAAGCGCGTGGCATCTTGTTAATAGGTTAGTTAAAACGCATAAAAACATCATAAAGTGCAAGCAAAACATGTAAGTATTGTCATAAAACAGGCATGGAACATCAGAAATTATCGATACGTTGGAGACGTATCACTGCTCATACTTGTTGAGGAGATGTGCGGAGAGTGGTCGTTGATACCAGACGCTTATCACCTCTTTCTCAGTTAAGTACCGTCTGTCATCATGCTGGGGCCGGTCGCGTGGATCGGCCTCCTTTATCTCTGTAGCGAGCGGCTTCTCTGGCTTATCCTCGCCATGGTGATCTGCAAGCCCTGCCATATTGATATCAAACGAGAAACCTGGCTCGCATCCTATGCAATGGAGATCGACCATGTTGACCTCCGGGAACGGCTGCGTCTCAACTCTCATGGAACCCGAAGAGTAATCGGCCTTGCTCTATTGCCATCGAATCTGTCCGCGAAGGACTTTGCGGTCGTTGGTGGCATGGGTGAACGTGTGATGCCATTTGCAGTATGGCTTGCCGTTCATCTCTTGTGGCGTGGGGATTTTGTGACATTCGGGTAACTTCAGCTGTTTCTCCTTCAGTAGCAAATCAAAAATTTGCTCCGTTTTGCTCAAATCGAAGTCGAACCCCTTCACAGGCCCTGGTTGCTTCACCCACTTGCAGGACACGGGTTTTGCCCCCCGAGTCCACTCAGCTACAGCGACCTCCTGATCTCCTGCGAAATCCTCATCTTCGTCTGTCTCGATCAGGGCGACGTGATGCGCGTAGATGTACACGTCCGTTGGGAACCCCAAGAGGAAGGTATGATGCGCACAGTGGCAAGTTTTCCCTCAGAAAGAAACCAAGGTTTATCGAACCAGGAGGAGCCAAGAAGCACGTTGAAGGTTGATGGTGGCGAAATGTGATGCGGCGCAACAACGGGGATTCCGGCGCCAACGTGGAACCTGCACAACACAACCCAAGTACTTTGCCCCAACGAAACAGTGAGGTTGTCAATCTCACCGGCTTGCTGTAACAAAGGATTAAATGTATCGAGTGGAAGATGTTTGCAAAGAAAACAGTAAACAAGTATTGCAGTAGATTGTATGCTATGTAAAGAATAGGACCGGGGTCCACAGTTCACTAGAGGTGTCTCTCCCATAAGATAAAAGCATGTTGGGTAAACAAATTACAGTCGGGCAATTGACAAATAGAAAAGGGCATAACAATGCATGTACATGATATGGTAAATATAGTGAGATTTAATCCGGGCATTACGACAAAGTACATAGACCGCCATCCAACTGCATCTATGCCTAAAAAGTCCACCTTCGGGTTATCATCCGAACCCCATTCAGTATTAAGTTGCTAAGCAACAGACAATTGCATTAAGTATGGTGCGTAATGTAATCGACAACTACATCCTTAGACATAGAATCAATGTTTTATCCCTAGTGGCAACAGACATCACAACCTTAGAACTTTCTGTCACTGTCCCAGGTATCAATGAAGGCATGAACCCACTATCGAGCATAAATACTCCCTCTTGGAGTTAAGAGTACAAACTTGGCCAGAGCCTCTACTAATAACGGAGAGCATGCAAGATCATAAACAACACATAAACAATAGATTGATAATCACCATAACATAGTATTCTCTATCCATCGGATCCCGACAAACACAACATATAGAATTACATATAGATGATCTTGATCATGTTAGGCAGCTCACAAGATCCAACAATGAAGCACAATAAGGAGAAGACAACCATCTAGCTACTGCTATGGACCCATGGTCCAGGGGTGAACTACTCACTCATCACTCCGGAGGCGACCATGGCGGTCACTAGTGGAAAAAGGGCTAACTGTGGCGCACCGAATTTAGATTCTGTGGCGCATATGGCCATCGCCACAGTTGCCACGCGACTAGTATTAGAATTCTGCGCAGCGGGTGCGCCACGAAGTTTGGAATTCGTGGCGCCGCTGCGTGCGCCAGAATCTTAGACTTCTGTGGCGCACCATTTGTGCGCCACGAATTTGGCGCCAGATTTTGTGGCGCACTACATCTCCATGCGCCACAGAATATTTATCGTTTTTGTGGCGCACTGCCCGTTCATGCGCCACAGAATGTTAATTTTTGGATTTTCGAATTTTTTCCATTTCTTATATAGGTATTTCACAGGAAATATACATATATATACAAGAAATACATAGCACATTCCAGAAATAACAGAATTACTCACAAATGACACACAAATGACATGATACACACAAGTCTTCATCATTACATCATTTAGATCCAAATTACACAAGTAGAAATGTGTTTGATCGTCGCATACACATACATGTGTGTTCATCTCGTCTCATATGCACATGCATCGTCACCGGCCACCTAGACTAAAGTAAAGTAGAGTACAACCGCGGTGGCGGTGAGTAAGAGGGGGACCAAGAACTTCAGCCGGTTCTTCTTCTTGCCCACGTGTGCCCTCCACCGTGCTACCGCCTCCTCTCTAGTCGCGTATCCCTTGTAGTTGTTCCCGCTGAACTTGTGCACCTGTTCGAGACAGTCCTGCCACTCCTCGTAGACACCTGGAACCCGACCCTTGTACACAACGTACGTCGGCATCTCTATTGACAAGGGCATATTAGTATATCATATTAGTACATCATGCATATATATATATGTTGATAAATATTAGACCAAAGTATATAGTAAAGTTGAGCACGGCAACAATAAGTTTGCGACACGCACACACAAGACGACGTCCACCGATACACATAAACCGATGAACATAGTACTTAGAGTTTAATTACGACCCACACAAAAGACCACGTCCATCGATATATACAAACTAACCGATGAAGATAGCTAGTTTATCACACACTAAGTCAAGGCTCGCAGGGCTCCGGGAACGGCTTGTACAGATCTTTTGTAATCCACGTCCTCGTGTCACCCTGCGCTTTGAGGCGTTGCTCGATGTCCCTCTTGCATAACGCTCTACCCTGGTGCAAGGGCCTCCCCCTGTGGTGACGTCTTGAGTGATGATATGTGATAACTTGACCCTGGTATCCTGGAAGTCTTCTCTGAGGTCATCATCGTTGATCCGCGCCAACTTTTCGGCCCATCCTCGGAGAGCAGATGGTAAACGCAAGTTCTGGCTATCCCGGACAAACCCTTTAAGGTGATGCATGACATAGAAGGCGTCCAGTGTGTTTTCTGCTTGACACAGGGGAACTCGAACACGTGCTTGAACTTGTGTTTACCATCATCCCTGAAACATTCCGCCTTTTCTTTGAAGGCGCCTCCCTTTTGAAGTAGCCCTCGAGAGCATCATCTAGCACACCCCTTATTCTGGCGTAGTTCTTCTTTTTCTAGGTGGCAAGAGAAAACTTCGGGGCAATGGAGATGAGTACGCAGTGCGTGTCTCTGCGAAACACAAATTTGGAACAAGATCGAGGTTGGAAATGAGCAATGGAAAAGAAATTTATTACAGGGCTAGCGGATGTGTACTTACTCGGGAAAGTAAGCCAAGAGGATGTTGTCCTTCCTCTTGTTGTCCAAGAAGCACTTCTGTAGGTACAACGAAGCCCGTACCCGCACCGCTGATAAGTTCAAATGGCTTTCACGCATGTAGTAAGGATCCGCTATCGCGACGTCCGGGATACTCTCTCTCTTGATCTTCATCGCCAGATTGAGCGCGAATAGGCGGACCAAGTTATAGTCCAGCCTTCTCGCGTGGAATAGCTTGAAGATGTCCTCGTACGCTATAAAGAATATATCCGCGGGGACATCAGTGACGAAGCCCACATCTCTTGGCACCCTGACCGTGAAGACCGGGTAATTTGGATCTTTGTCCTTAAGAAGGATACTCTCTAGGACCAGGATACTGTCTGCGAGGAAGCATAGCTCCGGAAGCAAGGTGTGCAGCTCCGGACCCAGTATTGGTTTGCCGCTTCATGCATTCTGGTCAAGCCATCCTTGCTGGGAGGTACCATGGAGTCCCGATGACGGATCGTCGGAGGTGGCTGGCTCGCAGACTTCTCCTTGTTCTTACTAGGTCTTTTACGGGGCTTCTTCGGAGCAACGGCCCCGACGCTTCAAACTGCTCGTTGACCTTGTTGATCAGCGTATTGGGGCTGAAGATGTTTGCGGCGGTTGGCTCTTGTGTATCGGCTGCCGGAGGCGTCTCTTGAGAGAAGCCGCGGAACACCAGGCGCTGTTTGGTTGCCTTGGGTGGGCCAGCTGGTTCGTCGCGACGGTATGCTTCTTCATCCGCGCCCGCCATGTACAAATCATCTATGTCGGCGCCGGTGTTGAGGTAGGCATCGACGTCTACCGGCCCATCATCATCGATGTCATCTTCATTGGGTGATGGGATGGGCGATAGCGGTGCGGCCTTGCCTTTAGGCTCGCCGGTGGCGGTTGAGGCAGACGCTCACAGCAGTTTCTTGTGGCGGCTTGTTGTGGCGGCGACGACGGGAGGAGCTGCCCTCCGAGGCGGCCGGACGATCGGCTGCCGGATGATCGAGGAGGCGCCGGTGGAGCGACCCCCAAGACGGATCTGGGTCTTTGGCCATACCATGGTATAGCCATGGCAGTTCTCAAGCGTCAGGTGCTCGTCGGCTCCCTCGGGCTGTATGGGGGGTCCATGTCTTCGCACCCCGGCAACACCCGACCCAAAGTGACCTTCAGGACGTTGGCGTCCATAGCCACGGTGTGCAACGTGGTGCTCTTCGGTTGTATGATCATTCCCGTGGCAACATCCTTCAACTCGCCGCCGGGCGCGCAGTGGAGCACGCAAGGAGTGTCCTGAGTAATGTTGGGCATCATTAATTAGATAGCCGGGTATCAAAACGCATGAAGGAGATGGCATGGAATAACTAATTAGTTAAGTACCTTGGTGATGGCGTTGAGCTGTGCTAATGTGGAGACAGTGGCGGCCGGCCTATCAATCTTCTGCGGCTCGGGTGCATTATGAAGCACCACCGCCGCCGGCTGCGCCTTGGTAGCCTCGGCAGGATCAGCGGGGGCACCGGTTCATCCAACTCCATCGGCTGCCCCGCGGCGATGGTGGGCGGCGGGGTAACCAGATCCGGAGATGGCGACGCGTTGAAGATCGTTTGCTGGCCCGGCGCTAGGCACTTTTATCGACCTGACCGGCCGCATTCCACGCAGCTATCCCCTCGATGACCTGAGGGGGCAGGAAATCGCGGAGCTTCTTCTCGAAAAGCTTGTCCACCTCATCTTTGTCCATCGAGTTTGCCTGTTTTTCCTCGAGCATGGAGACCTTCTTCCTCAGCTCTTCCACCTCGGCTTTATCCTCTTCTGACATCGCGCTCCTCCTTCTCTTCTTGCTGTTTTCCTCTTTGTAGTACTCGCGAAACTTCATGCTTGTACCAAAGCCGCAGACACGTCCAGCCGACGTCGGCGGCTTGGATACTGGTTCAAGAACAAGATAGGAGTGACACTAAACCAACAATATCCAAAATAAGCAAAGGCACTGGTTAGTGTGTGTACTGTAGCATATCAGATAAACCAACAGTTCTTTGGATACTGGTTAGTATGAGAAAAAACCATTGATTTACACATTGCTTGCTTGCTTGCTTAGATACTGGTTAGTAATTGAGAAAAAACCAAGTATGAGAAAAAACCATTGCTTGCTTGATTTACTCATTGCTTGCTTGCTTGTTACAATTAAGCAATGAGAAAAAACCTACTGTATCCTACTGTATATCCTTATTGAATAGAATGTGTCTACTGTAGCATATCAGAAATATACTGTAGCATATCCAAAATGATAAAATTCTTTACTACACCAGATACATTTATACCAGACACATATTTATCATATATTATATTTTTTCTGCATATCTGGCCAGTAATTACATCCATTTATAAGAGGCTCCCTTTATGTTCCACTATAACACTTTAGGGTATATTAAAAATAGCTCATTTTACTTGCCAAGTGCCCAAGGACCAAACATTGCCAGATTACTGCTAGCAGCTGTTATCATTTTTTATGATGCAGTGCCTATTCACTAATTAACACTCAAACAAAAACAACAACACTAGTGGAAATTTGACAAGAACAACAGCAGCAGTGGGCAATTAACCTATGCAAACAATTGATTAAGAGCAGCAAGTGGGTGCATTTGACAAGAACAGCAGCAGCAGTACTGGATTACAGTAAGCAGAGTCCCCTTATTCATTCATTCAGTTTTAATTTATTCAGAACTTACTCAAATTTACTCTTTGTAGCTATTCAAATTTTAATTCATTCAGTACATGATAAGAGCAAACTATGTACTTAGTGCCAGAATGAACATCTCAACAACACACCAAACTATGTACTAATTGCAACACCAACAATAGTAACAATAGTAACAATGAATTTGTATTTTCTGCATAACTATACTCATCATCAACAGTTCATTCCTACCCTCCTCATATCATTCTGCACAAGCTTTCTCACCTGCTGCTCTACTACACTTTACTTACAATGCATGCACATTTGAAATCAAATTTCTTATCATGACACAATAAGTGCTGATCATGTAATCAGAGCCCCTATTCAAATTTCTTTGTAGCAGCAGTAGCAATTCAAATTTACTATTGACAGTAGCAATGCAGAGCAATATTTGTATGAAAGTAGGCATCTATCCCCAAAACAAGCAAGCATGCAATGCTTCAAAGCTCAAAATTATGAAATATTACCCATAAATTTTATGAAGCATGGTCGATTCTCTCAAAACAAACTCAGTAATTCGGCTATGCATTTCATCAAACAAATGGGGATCCAGGGGAGGGGGAGAGGAGTGCTCTGGAAGAGATGGGGAGGGGGAGCTTACCGCTACGGCGGCGGGCGGCGTGCTGGAAGAGATGGTGCGGACGGCGTGATGGAAGAGATGGTGCGGGCGGCGGGCCTGCTCCTCCTCCTGCGGTGCTCCTCCTCCTGCGGTGCTCCTCCTCCTGCGGGTGGGCGGTGCTCCTCCTCCTGCGGGCAGCGGACCACCTCCTCCTCCTGCGGCGGGCGGCGGGCGGCGAGGCGAGCCGAGCGTGGTGAGGCGGCGCGGCTAGGCGAGCGTGGTGAGCGGGCGCAGCGAGCACGGCGGCGCAGAGCGGTTGGCGTGAGGGGGGTTAGGGTTGTGAGGATGAAGATGACCAGTGCGAGGAAGAGGGGACGGTATATGGCTAAGTGTCAAACTTCTGTGGCGCATGGAGGCTTTGGTGCGCCACAGAAGTTTGACACTTAGCCATATAGTGTGGGAAATTCTGTGGCGCACCAAACCCAACATGCGCCACAGAATTTCAAGATTCTGTGGCGCATGTTGGGTTTGGTGCGCCACAGAATTTCCACACTTAGGCATACTTTTAAATTCCTGCATCATATATTAGCTAGTGTTTTATGAATTTTTAAAGGTATTTCCTTTAATACATTCCTAGTGTATTATTCCAAGAAATAAATGAAGGTTCAATTATGCAAGTTAATTTATATAGATAATTCAAAAAAGTACATATATGGATGCTTGTGTCATACACACACATATACACACTTGTGTTTTTGCGAAAGTACATAGTACACAAAAAAAGCCACAATTGAACTTCTCGGTTCCGATCGGTGGCTAGCTAGCGTTTCTTGACAATGTTCTTGCCCTTCTTCATCGCGGTTGTTGAATACTTTAGCCCGGCCACCTTGAGATTTCTTCTCGTGTACGGGCAACCTTTAGCCGGTAGGGTGGTCTTCCTTCTTACTTTTGAATAAGTAGTAGGCTTGTCGAAGTACTTGTCAAATTCCTCTTCGATCTTCCGATCGCCGTTCTTGTCGATGTCTTGTTTGTCGGCTTCTCCTTCCATTCCGATGATGCTCCTCTTGCCCCTCCTCACGACCACACGGCTGGGCTTTGACGGGTCGGTAATGAAGAAGCATTGCTCAACTTGGCTAGCGAGCACCCACGGCTCATTTTTCGCGGAGGGGGTCTTCGATTTGGCATCGGGTATAACCATGGTGGTGAAATATAGTCCATCTTTTTCGACGCTCTTGGCCCATCTCACACGGAACATCGGTATCGTCACTCCAACGTAGTCGAGTTCCCAAATCTCCTCGATCCTTCCTTAGAATCTTTCCTTGACATCAGTCTTGTCATCGGTGTAGGATAGCATAGTTACTCCTGAGTTTTGATATTCGCTATTCTTGTCCTTTTCCTCGGTGTAGAATCTATAGCCGTTGATGTCGTACGACTGATAGGTCCTTACGTTGTGCCCGGGTCCCTGTGACAGGGAGAATATGAGTTTCTGCTCTTCAGTAGAAGGCATCGGTGCGGGACTTTCCAGTAGCCTTTTCTTGAACCACCCCGTGAAGTTGGAGTTGTGCTCTTTCGTAACGTCCCCTGTTTTCCTCGGCCGTCCTAGGTCGATGAACTTCTGCTCGATTAAGCTTTTGTGCTTATCCACCCAAGGGCTGACCAATTCTATGTGTTGTAGCGCGACTCGGTGTGCCCTGTCAAAGTCGGCGTGTCGACCAGCGATGCCGACATGCATTGCGCGGTAGCCCTCACGGTGACCAAACCCTGCTAGCCTGCCGACGTGCTTCCTGGTGGGCAGACCGACATCCTCGTTCTCGGTGCTTAGGTAGTTCGCGAAGGAGATGCACTCGTAGGTGAGAAAGCCCTTGGCTATGCTTCCATCTGGACGGGCCCTGTTGCGAACGAATCCTTTGATGACACCGTTCAACCTTTCGAATGGCATCATGTTGTGCAGGAATGTCGGCCCGAGGTGGATGATGTCATCCACTACATGGACAAGCAGATGCACCATGATGTCGAAGAACGCGGGGTAAATCTCGAGCTCGCATAGTATCTCGACGATCTCTTCTTGTAGCCTGTTGAGCTGCTTAACGCCGATGGACTTCCTAGAGATGACGTCGAAGAAGTTGCAGAGGCCAAACAACGTCTCGCGGACGTGGTCGTCCATTATCCCTCGCATCGCAACGGGAAGTATCTGTGTCATCAGCACGTGACGGTCGTGAGACTTCATCCCGCTAAACCTCTTCTTCGCTACGTCCCGATATCTGCTTATCTTCCCCGAGTAACCGTGTGGAACTTTTACACCTAGGAGGCACTCGAAAAACCTCTCGAGCTCCTCCTCGCTCAGAGTGAAGCAGGCAGGTTTAAGCACCACCACCTCATTCTTCTTAGCCCTTTTGTGGTGACCCTGAGTCGTTTCCGTCTGTTCATCATCATCATCACTATCGGTGGGGTACTGAAGTTCTTTCTTGAGGCCAAGCAATTTCAGGTCGGTTCTTGCTTTCGGGCCATCCTTGGTCCTCTCCGGCATGTTCATCAGAGTGCCAAGTAGGCTCTCGGTACGTTTTTCGTGATGTGCATGACATCGAGGCTATGGGGCGTGTGGAGGACCTTCCAACGGAGTCCCGAGAAAACAGACCTCGCATACTCCCAGCGGCGATTCCCGCGGTCGCTTCTTTCCCGGCGGGGCACTCTTCCCAATTTTCCAAAAGCTCGGATATTTCTTCGCCGCTCCTCGGTCGTGGGGCTCTTCCGAGCTCCTCTTCGCCGTTGAACAGATCCTTGCGTTTTCTCCACGGGTGATCGAAGCGAAGCCACATTCGAGTCCCTTGGAACACGTTTTACAAGACCCGGGAGGCTTCGGCAGCTGCAGATGCGGGGTCTTATCCATGCACTTGACACATCCCTTGAATCCGTGGTTCACCTGGCACGATACATATGCGTAACCAGGATAGTCCTGCACCATCGTTAGCAATGCGGCTACGAGAGGAAATAATCTCTTTGTACGCGTCCCAAGTAGGGGCGTCGCCACAGCGTGGCTAACTCCTCTTTCAACAGACCGAGATACAGATGCATGTCCACGCCCGGTTGTTTTGGCCCCTGAATAAGAATACTCATGTGTACGTACCGCTGCTTTGTGCACAGCCGGGGGGAGGTTGTATGGCCATACAAACACGGGCCAGGTGCTATGCGTGCTACTCTGGTTTCCAAAGGGATTGAGTCCGTCGGTGCTCATGCCCAGACGAATGTTCCTCGGTTCGCTCCCGAACTCATCTGCGAACTCAATGTCCAACGCATTCCACTGGCTAGCGTCTGCAGGGTGTGTCAGGATCTTGCCCTTCTCCGGATCATCTGCGGGCTTCTCCCTTTCCGCGTGCCATTGCATGAGCTTTGCTTCCTTAGGATCTACGAAATACCGCTGCAGACGGGGAGTGATAGGAAAGTACCAGACAACTTTCAGAGGAACTTTCTTGTTCCCTCTCTTGTACCGTCCTTGGCCGCACACCGGACATGTGGTTCTATCCTTGTACTCATTCCGAAAAAGTGCACAATCATTGATGCATGCGTGGTACTTTACGTGCGGTAGGTCGAGTGGGCAAACTACTTTCTTGGCCTCGTCGATACTTGTCGGCAATGTGTTGTCCTTGGGAAGACGAGCATGCCAGGATTTCATGTTATCGCTGAAGCTGCTGTCGGTCCATTTGTGTTCCGCCTTCATCTCCAGACACTCGAGCGTTACACTCAAGCGTGTATCCTCGGGCCGGCACCCTGGATACAATGGAGTCATCCCGTCTACCTCCATTTGCGCCAGCTTGGCTTCAGGTTTGGCGTTGCCCGTGTCCTTCAGGAGAAGCTCTTGAACATGAGGGTCCCGCAGGGCCGACGTTAGCGGCGTCTGCTTCCTCTCGGCATCTCCACCACCATCTCCTCCGGCATCATCATCTCCTTCATCGCCCTCTCCTTCCTCATGATGAACACCATGTTCGGGAGACTCTTCGTCTTCTCGCCCGATGTCGGCCTCTTCTTCATGACCAACATTTGCCGCCGGCTCCTTGTCGAAGCCGAGCATGAAACCGCGCTGAGCAGGTGTTCCTCCAGTTGTCCAGAATCAGGGTCGATCCACTGCCGGAGTCCGCATTTTCGACACGGACATCTTATCAGGGTCATGTTGTTCCTAACCATGTCGGCCTTCGCGTTCACCTTGTATCTAACCACTTGTCCTTCCCTCATATGGACGACCATGGTTGATCATACATATATAGAGCAAAAGAGAGTTAATTAGAACCACACACACCATGCATAGACACACATGCATGCATGATCGCCGGAAAATTTCGACATGACCTATCCTAAAAGTGGGACATATGGCTAGTGCAAGAATTTGCCGAAATGGAAATGAATCAACATTTCGGCAAACATCCATGCACCACACGCCGGCACAAACCAACAACACAAATAAGCTTCTTCGCAAGCAAACATTCAACCACAACACAAAGCTCAACACATATAAACATCATCTTCTCGCCACCGCAAACCGTCCGGGAGCGCGATAATAATCTTCACCTACAAAACATCCATACACACAAAACATGCATCCAATAGTACTCAACCTCTCACAAATCTACCAACATCATGGTGGAGCAAGAGGATGGGGTGGTGGAGACAAAACAATGGACCATGCAAGAGGGAAAGTGGAGGAGGAGGGAAAGAGAATTGTGGTTTTTAGTACCCCTCTACAAGTTGGTGTGGCTTCCCCTCACAAATATGCCCACAAAATAGGCTTAGAGCTATCAACAATGGAGAAAAGTATGACCAAAATGGAGTGGGAGAGAGGAGGAACACGAGCTGGTTGGAGAAGACAAGAATGGAAAGGGTGGTGGGTGGAAGAAAAGAGGGGGAAAGCTGCCTCCAAAAGTGAGATCTACTATTCACTTTCTGTGGCGCATTAGCTCATATGCGCCACAAAACATGAACTGTGGCGCATAACAGCTCATGCGCCACAGAATCATGGTGGCGTGAGCCGGGGTGGTCCGCGGAATTCGTGGCGCATGGACCAACGTGCGCCACGAAACCGTGGCGCACTGGACCATGCGCCACACTTCCTTCGGCCATGTGCGTGGTGGACCCAGCGTGGGTCCCACGAACTTTGTGGCGCGCTCACCGTGCGCCACATCTCCATCTTCGTGGCGCACGTGCAAGCATATGCGCCACGAAACATCAATATTTTTATGGCGCGTTTGGTGGTGCGCCACGAAATATTTTGTGGCGCATGAGCTGTTTGGTGCGCCACAGAGGTGGTTTCCACCTATAATGGTTTTCCTACTAGTGGGTGTCCCTCAGGAGATCCCCTCTCCAGTGCCCGACCCCCGAGATGGGACTGCGGCGGCCCTCGGTTTGCATCTCTCTGCAGCGCGACGAGGCTAATGTGGCGGGCGGAGTACGAGGCCACAGCTGGTGCAGGCCGGGGGCAGGCCGCGCCGCCCTATGGTGGCGGCCTCCACCTCGACTCCCCTTCGGTCTTCCGGAAGCTTCGTGGCAAAATAGGACCCGGGCGTTGATTTCGTCCAATTCCGAGAATATTTCGTTACTAGGATTTTCGAAACCAAAAACAGCAACAGCGCTCTTCGGCATCTTGTTAATAGGTTAGTTCCAGAAAATGCGTAAATAAGACATATAATGTGCATAAAACATGTAGGTATCATCAATAAAGTAGCATGGAACATAAGAAATTATCGATACGTTGGAGACGTATCAGCATCCCCAATCTTAGTTCTGCTCGTCCCGAGCAGGTAAAACGATAACAAAGATAATTTCTGAAGTGACATGCCATCATAATCTTGATCATACTATTTGTAAACATATGTAATGAATGCATCGATCAAAACAATAGTAATGACATGAGTAAACAACTGAATCATATGACAAAGACTTTTCATGAATAGTACTTCAAGACAGGCATAAATAAGTCTTGCATAAGAGTTAAGTCATAAAGCAATAAATCAAAGTAAAGGTATTGAAGCAACACAAAGGAAGATTAAGTTTCAGCGGTTGCTTTCAACTTATAACATGTATATCTCATGGATATTGTCAACATAAAGTAATATAACAAGTGCAATATGCAAGTATGTAGGAATCAATGCACAGTTCACACAAGTGTTTGCTTCTTAAGGTGGAGGGAGATAGGTAAACTGACTCAACAATAAAAGTAAAAGAATGGCCCTTGAGGGAAGCATTGATTGCTGTATTTGTGCTAGAGCTTTTATTTTGAAAACATGAAACAATTTTGTCAACGGTAGTAATAAAGCATATGAGTTATGTAAATTATATCTTACAAGTTGCAAGCCTCATGCATAATATACTAATAGTGCCGCACCTTGTCCTACTTAGCTTGGACTACCGGATCTTTGCAATGCCATGTTTCAACCAAGTGTCACAAAGGGGTACCTCCATGCCGCCTGTACAAAGGTCTAAGGAGAAAGCTCGCATTTTGGATTTCTCGCTTTTGATTATTCTCAACTTAGACATCCATACCGGGACAACATGGACAACAGATAATGAACTCCTCTTAAATGCATAAGCATGTAGCAATGATTATTATTCTCATATGAGATTGAGGATATATGTCCAAACTGAAACTTCCACCATGATTCATGGCTTTAGTTAGCGGCCCAATGTTCTTCTCTAACAATATGCATGCTCCAATCATTAGGGTGATAGATCCTTCAGACAAGACGGACATGCATAGCAACTCACATGATATTCAACAAAGGATAGTTGATGGCGTTCCCCAGAAGCATGATTATCGCACAACAAGCAACTTAATAAGAGATAAAGTGCATAAGTACATATTCAATACTACGATAGTTTTTAAGGCTATTTTGTCCCATGAGCTATATATTGCAAAGGTGAATGATGGAATTTTAAAGGTAGCACTCAAGCAATTTACTTTGGAATGGCGGAAAAATACCATGTAGTAGGTAGGTATGGTGGACACAAATGGCATAGTGGTTGGCTCAAGGATTTTGGATGCATGAGAAGTATTCCCTCTCGATAAAAGGTTTAGGCTAGCAAGGTTATTTGAAGCAAACTCAAGGATAAACCGGTGCAGCAAAACTCACATAAAAGACATATTGTAAACATTATAAGACTCTACACCGTCTTCCTTGTTGTTCAAAACTCAATACTAGATATTATCTAGACCTTAGAGAGACCAAATATGCAAACCAAATTTTAGCAAGCTCTATGTATTTCTTCATTAATGGGTGCAAAGCATATGATGCAAGAGCTTAAACATGAGCACAACAATTGCCAAGTATCACATTATCCAAGACATTTTAGAATTACTACATGTAGCATTTTCCAATTCCAACCATATAACAATTTAACGAAGAAGAAACTTCGCCATGAACATTATGACTAAAGCCTAAGGACATATTTGTCCATATGCAACAGCGGAGCGTGTCTCTCTCCCACAAAGTGAATGCTAGGATCCATTTTATTCAAACAAAAACAAAAAAAAACAAACCGACGCTCCAAGTAAAGAACACAAGATGTGATTGAATAAAAATATAGTTTCAGGGGAGGAACCTGATGATGTTGTCGATGAAGAAGGGGATGCCTTGGGCATCCCCAAGCTTAGACCCTTGAGTCTTCTTAAAATATGCAGGCAAGCTGAGGCGTCCAATCAGAGTTTAATCAAGCTGATCAAGAGAAAGATTGAAGAAAACCCAAGGGATTGGCATGAGAAGTTATCAGAGGCATTATGGGCCTACCGCATGTCATGCCATGGAGCTATAAAAACTTCGCCGTACCAGCTTGTTTATGGGCAAGAAGCCGTATTACCTTGGGAGATTACGGCTGGATCAAGGCGTGTCACGTTTCAGGACGACGACGGCGGACGAATATGCAACTTTGATGAGTGACACCATTGAGGACGCAACAGAGCTTAGGCTTTGGTCGTTGGAAAAGATCAAGGAAAACAAAGCCCGGGTAGCTCGGGCCTACAATAAGAAGGTTAGGCCAAAGGAGTTTCAGGTTGGTGACCTGGTATGGGAAGTGTTGCCGTTAGGAACCAGGGACAAGGCATATGGCAAGTGGTCTCCTAATTGGCACGGTCCGTACAAAGTCGTTCAGGCCTTGAAAGGTAATGCATACATGTTGGAAGAGTTGGACGGCAGAAGTTCCCAGTGGCCGTAAATGGTCAACACCTCAAGAAGTATTTCCCAAGCATGTGGGATGATGGGCACTAAGGTAGGGAGGCCGATGAGAATCGGCCAGCAAAAGGGGATGATCCAATCATGGGTACCAAAGTATGGGGGCCGATGCAATCGGCCGTAAAAAAAGGGGCCGATGCAATCTAGGGTTTTCACCGCATAATCGGATCATCCTACTCACGATTGGGCCTCGCGCTCGCGCACGGTGATCGTAAGCCAACCCTAGACAAGGCCTAAAAACCAACACGAGGTTGATCCTCGGAACATCCTGTCTAGGGCCCAAACTACACCCTACACGCCTGGATCCTCCAACCCTTTGTAAGGCCTAACTATTGCAGATATTAAACTAATCCTTGATAAATCAAGGAGCAATCGTAACGGATCAGATCTACTAAATAACGATCAAGCGGGGTCCCGCACCCATGATGAGGTACAAGGACGGCTAGATGCGCAAGGGTTGCACTACGACGGCATATGATACTAAGAACAATGCTAACCCTAACACATCTATGATAACTACGTTGCTCGCCATCAAAAAGGCTTCGTACGAGCAACGCATGAACAACGTGGGCAGCATGGTGCTTAGGAGAAACCCTTGAGACGAAGGGGTTGGCGATGCGCCGAGATTGGTTTGTGTTGAACGTTGGTTGTTGTTTATTCCATAAACCCTAGGTACATATTTATAGTCCAGGGGACTTTCTAATGTGGGCGTGCACTAAACGAGATAAATTCTAACTTCTACATAACCTACTATAAAGATACACGGGCTAACTAGCCCAAACTTGGTAAACAAGGCCGATTCGCATCTCTCTCCACGCATAAATCGTCAAGTCCATCTTGATCACGGCCCACCTCTAGCTTGGTCAAATTCTGGTGATAACAGCTTGCTGTAACAAAGGATTAAACGTATCGAGTGGAAGATGTTTGCAAAGAAAACAGTAAACAAGTATTGCAGTAGATTGTATGCTATGTAAAGAATAGGACCGGGGTCCACAGTTCACTAGAGGTGTCTCTCCCATAAGATAAAAACATGTTGGGTAAACAAATTACAGTCGGGCAATTGACAAATAGAAAAGGGCATAACAATGCATGTACATGATATGATAAATATAGTGAGATTTAATCCGGGCATTACGACAAAGTACATAGACCGCCATCCAACTGCATCTATGCCTAAAAAGTCCACCTTCAGGTTATCATCCGAACCCCATTCAGTATTAAGTTGCTAAGCAACAGACAATTGCATTAAGTATGGTGCATAATGTAATCGACAACTACATCCTTAGACATAGAATCAATGTTTTATCCCTAGTGGTAACAGCACATCACAACCTTAGAACTTTCTGTCACTGTCCCAGGTATCAATGAAGGCATGAACCCACTATCGAGCATAAATACTCCCTCTTGGAGTTAAGAGTACAAACTTGGCCAGCCTCTACTAATAACGGAGAGCATGCAAGATCATAAACAACACATAAACAATAGATTGATAATCACCATAACATAGTATTCTCTATCCATCGGATCCCGACAAACACAACATATAGAATTACATATAGATGATCTTGATCATGTTAGGCAGCTCACAAGATCCAACAATGAAGCACAATAAGGAGAAGACAACCATCTAGCTACTATGGACCCATGGTCCAGGGGTGAACTACTCACTCATCACTCCAGGGCGACCATGGCGGTGTAGAGTCCTCCGGGAGATGAATCCCTCTCCGGCGGTCGAGGCGATCTCTGAATCCCGAGATGGGATTCGCGGCGCGTCTCGGTAAGGTTTTCCGTATCATGGCTCTCGATACTGGGGGTTTCGCGACGGAGGCTATTTGTAGGCGGAAGGGTAGGTCGGGGGCGACGCGAGGCCCACCGGCGCGGCCGGGGCCAGGCCGCGCCGCCCTATGGTGGCGGCCCTCGTGGCCCCACCGACTCCCCTTCGGTCTTCGGAAGCTTCGTGGCAAAATAGGACCCTGGGCGTTGATTTCGTCCAATTCCGAGAATATTTCGTTACTAGGATTTCTGAAACCAAAAACAGACAACGGCTCTTCGGCATCTTGTTAATAGGTTAGTTCGGAAAATGCGTAAATACGACATATAATGTGCATAAAACATGTAGGTATCATCAATAAAGTAGCATGGAACATAAGAAATTATCGATACGTTGGAGACGTATCACGACGCGCTTGTATTTGTCCTGGTACAATTCTGGATGGCGCTGTTCATATGCAGTCAACTTCTGAACCATGTGCGCCGGTGGCGTACTCTACTTGGAAGGTCGGATCTTTGAGCGCGATAATCTGCTACCGCCGGCTCGATCGCTTCCTTCTCGGTTAAGCGACCATCATCGGTTCCTGACGGTCTGAACCTCTGGATGTACTCGATACCGTCTCTCCTCGTCTGAACTTGGGTCAGATCGGCAAGGCTAGCTTCCGTAGTTTGAATGGTATTGTACGTGGAATTGCTCTTCCAGTTGCTTCCACGTCCGAACCGAGTCGGTAACAGGTGTACCACCCAAAGGCTGGACCGTGAGAGATTGCGAAAGAACCTCACACGTAGCTCGTCCGAGACCATGCCCAACTGCGCCAAGTATCGGCTCACGTGCTCGATCGAGCTGGTTCCTTCCGATCCACTAAATTTTGTGAAGTCGGGAGCCGATACTTAGGTGGCAGCGGGATCAGGTCGTAGTCGTTGGGATACGGCTTGGAATAGCCGATCATTCTCTTCTTCGGCGGGATGCCGAACTGGTCTCTCATGATTGCGGTGATCTCATCCACGTAGGAGGCAGAAGTTGATCGTTGATGACTTGTACGGTGGCATATTTAGCTAGCCACGCCTGTTTCTCAACATCTGCTGCGCTGCTCCCGACTCCTCTGGTGGCGATCTTTCTGCCATAGGGGTCATCCGGTCGTTGCGGTCCGGCACGTATGTGCACTTGTA
Source organism: Lolium multiflorum (assembly GCA_030979885.1). Lineage (NCBI taxonomy): Eukaryota > Viridiplantae > Streptophyta > Magnoliopsida > Poales > Poaceae > Lolium > Lolium multiflorum. The sequence goes on along the minus strand of CM061748.1, from coordinate 202,649,405 downwards.
TCCATGTGGAATCTCCTTGGGCGGCTCATGAGGCGGTAGTCGCCAGGATCACCTCCAACCTTGTAGACGACGTACGCCGGTGAACCTTGCTGTGGAGCTGCAAACGTGTGTTGCGGTGGTGGCCTTGTGTAGAGCGGTACCTCCCCTTGGTGAGTTCCTAGAGCAGGACTGACGGAGAGTACTTGTGCTTCGTGACTTCTTGCACCACATTGAGCGCGACACGCTCCGGAGTATTCACCAAGCTCTCGGCATGCCGATGAAGAGAGTGAGCAACGGCATAGTTGACTTCCGTCGGGGCTCTGGTACGTTCGTCCGAAGGGAGGGATAGATCTAGTCCATCTAGTGCACCTTCAGGTTGGAACCCTTTGGACTTGATCCCGTGAGAACGGGTTTTCTCGAAAGCGCCGATGAGATCGGCTTCCAGGATGGCCTTGAGCTCATCATATCTCTTCTTATGCTCAGAGGCAGATCCTCATACTTGACCGGTTCTCCCACAACTGAGACGCAGATGACGACATGGTTGCGGAAGATTGTCCCGAGGTCCCACCGGGCGTGCGAGAATGTGTTGCTGCCAAAACCCACCGCGGCGGTGGTTAAGCAACACGAAGAGCCGGGAGGCTTCAAGGCGGCGGGCCCTGGTCCCTCGACGTCGTCCCGCAAATGCTCCGGCACGACCGGCGGCCGCAGGCGTGCCACGACCTATACCGGCCAGGAAGGTGTGGATTGCTTCGATTAGTTCCCTACATGGCAGACACGTAAACATTAAATACGAGCCCTATCGGCTCTCAGGTTGCCATGCGGATCGGCTCAAAGAGCCGATCGCCCCATGGTTCATGTTGGATTTTCAATGACATGGGGATCTGCTTGATCACAACAAAGCTAAACCAATCTACGACATTAGGGTTTTCACCGTATGATCGGAACATCCTACGCGTAGTTGAGCCTAATAAACACGCAAGATAACGGAAAGCTAACCCTAAAAGAGGCCTAAAAACCAACGTTAAGTCAATTCCCGGAACATCCCTTTTAGAGCTAGCAAACCATACCTAGCGCGCTACCGGATCGTTCAACCCGTTTGTAAGGCCTAATCATACAGATATTAAACCAATCCTTGAAGAATCAAGGAGCAGCTATAACGGATCGATCTACTAAGTAACGAACAAGCAAGATGCTGCCCATCTGGATAGGTGTAAGGGCAGCTAGATATCAAGGGACGGCTAAGCAGATATGCGCGAGAAAAGCATCTATGCAAGCCCCAAAACATCTACGATAAATAGTGCTACTCGCCATCAACAATGCTTCAGATACGAGCAACACAAGGTAAACGAATAAACGTTGTGCTGCCTAGATCGCAAGATGCGCTAGGCAAATGATGCTTATCGGGAGAAACCCTCGAAAGAAGGGGTGGCGATGCGCCTGATTTTTGTTTGTTGTGAACGTGATTGTCCTCCTTTTCCGATAACCTTAGATACATATTTATAGTCCAAGGGACTTTCTAATTTGGACGTGCACCTAACCGTGCACGTGTTAAACTCTATCTTTTAATCTAAACTAGAATACGATCTACTATATTACAGATACACGGGCAATTAAGCCCAAACTCTTCGCGCAAGGCCGCTTCAAAGATGCTCCACGTGTATATTCTTCAAGCCCATCTTCACTTACGGCCCATCTCCTGATTTGGCCAAAATCCGGTGATAACAACTACAACACAAACAGTAACATGAAATCAAATTCACAAACAAAATTAAGCCAACATAAAATTATGTCGAAACATACGGCGGCCTGGTGGACGACGAAGCTGAACTACGGGGTGGATCATGCTCATAGCTCGCACACATGAAAAATTTCATGACGAACTTGTCGAAGAAATCCTCCACCTGCTTAACCTTAGCAACACGGCCGCACCAACAACGCTCCGCAATCACACCCGGGGGTAAACTTACAGCCTTCACCTTCATCGGCCTAAACTCCTGGTCAGAGCACGGCACACTCATGATGGCTAAGAGTGAGCAAACAGCACAAAGATAGAGATACAAGAACTTGTGCAATCCAGAGTAGCGCTGCCTGCTTTTATAGGCTAAAATTCGACACCAGGGCGGGGAAATATAGCGGGAAATGGTGGCGACAACGATTGGCGGGATAAAATTGGCGGGAGATGGTGGCGGGAAGGAGTGGCGGGAAGGGTGGCGGCAAGGGCGGGCGGGAAACTGTGTGAACGCAAAAAAGCGGGAAAAATTGCTGCTTGGGTTCAATAAGCCCGATTTAGTGGAATCGGGTTCACCTGCCCCGATTATTCAAAATCGGGTTCACCGACCCCGATTCATTTAAATCGGGTTCTTATACCCCGATTTTTTCTGGTTTGTTCTGACGCAGCACAGCTATTCCAGAAATCGGGGTTCTCCAACCCGACTTTGGCAATTCGGGTTTCTCAAACCCGATTTTGTGAATTCGGGGTCCACCACCCGACGGTGTATTATTTCTGAAATTTGCTACAAATAAATATTATTTCTGGAATTAATAATAAAAAGTGTATTATTTAAAAAAAATCCGCCAACGTTGAGAAGGTTAAAGCTACAAGCTTGCACTACGAGGCCAGCCGGTCTAGGCCCGCGCGCGCGCAGATGAAGCACGTTATGCCAAGCAAAGCAACGCGTGATTCAACGCTTGCAGCTTACAAACCACGTACGGTCAAACAAAAACACACACACATATATTGGTCGTTTTAGTATTTTGTCCTGCCTCCATGCGTCCGAGGCCCTGATTTAGGTTCAGCAAGGCACCAAATCAGTACACTTGTGGCTACCATTACGCCAGGCCCCGCGGAGGCGTCCTGATGGTTCAAGCGACTGTCAAATGTGTGGTTAGACTTACATCCGTCCCCACAAAATCATAATCAGGCCACCCGCATGGTCGATTAGCATAGCAACATACGGAAGCGGTAGAATTGTGTGGCTGCCGTTAGCTCGACCGAGGCCCCACCGGACAGCGAGCGGCCGGCTTGCGCTACCCGCGTGTTACCAGGACGGAAGTGAAACCACATCGCATGTGCACGTGTCGGACAGCGTATACAGAACGAACGAAACCCTGTCTGCCGCTGAAACGTGGGCCCGCTAAACCCACGAGCCAGTGCAGAGCTAGATTGCACGAGTTCTCTTTTCACCGTCCCGCAGAAGATCTGTCAAACGAGCCCGAGCACGATTCACGGCGCTCCCCTTCTATCCCTCTCCTTGAAAAGATTTAGGTGACCGGTGGGGCCAACTACCTTTGCCGTGGTGGGCTCGCCACTGTATTCTGGACCCACGTGGCTCGCCGTACACGTCTTGCTCACTTTCTTTTTTGTTGCGAAACACATAACGGTCTTACCATGTATGAAACACCGAGGACACTCACGGTGCTCCTAGCCACACGCTCGATTGCGTCACAAAATTTTGTTGCACTTTTGAATTGACACTTGGCCTCGATCACTATGAATTCGTAAGGGAGAGAACCTCCTACGCTCATGAAAATGGCAGGTAACCTTCCGCCAATATGAAGATACTTTTTGCTCGGCACCGCAAATTGGAACTTGGCTAATCGACATCCAAGAACGACAAAGGCAACACTCTTCCTTAACCGTTTAACCACCGCTTCTTTGGCTCTCTTTTTTCCTGTTGTCTCGCCTTCCATAGACGCATCGTCCTCGTACCATCGCACTGGCTTGAATCGATGAGCACATGAGTGTGGTTGATGAGGTCGAGGCCAAACACCACCAGGCCGCCCTGGAAGGACATGACCTCCAACGATGACAATTGCGACCTGCCAAGCTAGGAGTGCATGGGGACGTGCTGGGCGGTGCATAGCGTCCCCACCGGTGCCGCTAGCGACCGTGCCCGTAGAGGTGGCTTTGCGGCGGCGAACGTGACCAGGCTTGCTGAAGAACCACCGTCGACCTGCTCTGTCAGTGTCGAGCGCCTCGTTCTTGATCATGAGGACAACCTGTGTGACGGCTTAGGGCCTCTCCAGCGGCGCGATGCATTTTTTTGTCCGCGCGCGTCCGTTTACGTCGCGCCGCGGACGCTAAAATGACCGTTTTTGTCCGCGCGTCTGTTTGCGTCTGGGGATGGCTCCAGCGGGGCGACACATTTTTTTTACTTGTATTTTTTCCTCTTCTCCATTTAAACATAGTTCCGAACATTACATATTGGAACATTATTTTACACAAACTAATACATAGTTTGGAACATGGTTTACACAAACTAATACATAGTTTGAACCATGATTGACACAAATAAAAACATTTTAAAAAAAAGAAACCAGTTGTTTTAATTTCCAGTTGTTCGCTGCCAAGAAAGAACATTCGAGAGCACACCCAGTCACCCAAACTGGAAAATCCAGCTTGGGACGGTGCCCTTGTTGGTTCTTCCGAGGAAGAACAACCAGAAACCTACACTACTGGCTTCGTTTCCGTATTATTCGCAAAGAACACTCTAAGTTCTAACTATCGGTGTTCGAGCCGGATTCGCCGGTGTGGTAGTGCCACGGCGGCGTGTCGTCGAACACCTTGATGATCATCTCCCGTCCCCTCGTAGAGAAGGTGAGAGCTAGGCTCGAGCGCGAGGTCGCGGCGAACTTGTCCCACCCCGTGTGCAGTGCATCTTGCCCCGTCGAACAAGACCTCGACACCACCGGGAGAAGTTGCCGCCTCCTGTAGCTGCAAGTGCGCTGGCTCGACGCCATCGACGAACTCGGCGAACTTGTCTAGGAGCCGCTTGATGCCGAGTAGGTCGTCGTCGATGCGGAGGAGGAACTCGAAGCAGCGGTCGTCCTGCGAAGACGATGAGGGCGCAGGCGACGGCGAGCGTGGGGCCGTAGCTGCTCCACCATGACGGCCCCGCCCGGCCTGGGGCGCCAGGCCGGCCTCGACCGCCTCGCCGGCCACGAACCCGCCATGGACTTCCTCGCGGGCCGGTGCGTCGCAGAAGAGCTAGGCGGCGTTACGGTGGAGCTTGTGGCGGCTAGGGTTTGTTTGGAGGAGTGGATGAGGAAGAACGCGCTCCCTCTTTATATAGGCCGGAGGCAGGCGATGGCCGCGGGACGCGTGGCGTCGCCATTAACGTGGTTGGCGGAGCGAAGCGCGCCGCTCGCGACGCGTTATTGCGTGCGCGATAAGCGACACGGCGCGCCCGTCGGCGCGCGCTGAGAACGCATCGACGCGGTCGGCGCGGGCGGGCCGGCGAACGTCCGCCAGACTCGAGCGGACACTTTGCGCGTCCGCAAAGACGCATCCGAGGCGCATATTTAGGCCAGGTTTGCGTTGCCGCGGACGGCCCGATCACTTTGCGTCGCCCCGCTGGAGGTGGTACCAGACGCATTTTTCAGCCCGGCGAACGCAAACGGTCGCTCAACGTCCATTTGCGTCGCGCCGCTGGAGATGCCCTTAGGAGGTGAAGAGGCTGACGTCCATAAGGTTGGTGGCTCCCTCCAACTCGAGGTAGGGCTTGCAAAAGCATCCCTTACGAAAATCAGATGGGAGTGACGGGAGAGGAAGTGGTTGATAGGAGTGGCTGGAGAGGATGTGGTTTGTGTGTCAGGATGGCCCTGGGGAGGAGAAGAGGAGGACGTGCACAGGTGTGAGCGTTGTTCACGTGGACATATTTTTGGGTGTGACTATCTCTCAAGTCAACTGAGAACTAACTTCATTCTCTGTTAGATGATATCATCAAATTTCAGGTATAACTGTTGCAACAAATGACTATCACAAATCATGATACAAATCAAATGATTTAGAATTTAAGAGCATCTCCAGTCGCGTCCCCCAAACGATGTCCGGACACAGCGCCGGATTAGTCGTTTGGGGGACGTCCGGACAAAATTTTCGTTTGGAAAAGGTCCCTTTTCTAGCCACGTCCCCCAAACACGACCTCCAAACAAAAAGTAAGTGTAAAAGTTGTGTCCGGCGTAGGGACGCCGGACAACATTTGGAGCACGTCCGGACCGAAGCGGCCTTTGGGGCACGCGACTGGGTCGTTTTTTTGACTGGCGTCCCCCAAATCCCTTTGGGGGACGCTTTGAGGGACGCGACTGGAGATGCTCTAAGTGACCATGAACTTAATTCTTAGCTAGCTGGGAAGAAGCAAATACTCATATTTTTGGCCTAAAATTTTGTCGAGAATGAATCAATTCGCACACCTCGGTTTATTTAGGTTGAGCCGTTGTATCAAGTATTTTGTGTCTTGTATCTGCACGCACTAAAAAAAACTCAGATAGTTTATATCGGTCCGCTCGAGAAACAGTAGTGACCAGAGGCCGGCTAGGCAGTTGAGCAGCAAACAGGATTGGCTTAAATACAGCCCCCTCGCCGCCTCCTCCTTTCATCAGTCCCAGCCAGCATCCTCGCCGGCGTCGTCTCCTACACGAAACCAACTAGCTGCCCGACGAATCCATAAGATCCGTGGGAGGAGGGACACTAGCTTCCGCGCGAACATGGGATCTGAGGCGGACGCGGCGGAGCTGACCGGGCCCCTCCTCGCCGGCGCGCCGGCGACGGCGGAGGAGGCGGTGCCGCCGTGGCGGGACCAAATCACGGTCCGGGGCATAGTGGTGAGCGCGATTCTGGGGGTGCTCTTCTGCCTCATCACGCACAAGCTCAACCTCACGGTGGGGATCATCCCCTCCCTCAACGTCGCCGCGGGGCTGCTCGGCTACTTCCTCGTGCGCACCTGGACGGCGGCGCTCGCCAGGTTCGGAATCGTCTCCAAGCCCTTCACCAAGCAGGAGAACACCGTCATCCAGACCTGCGTCGTCGCCTGCTACGGCATCGCATTCAGCGGTACGTGCGCGCTACTTAATTAGGTTGCTTGTTACGTCCCCTGTGTTAGATTTAGGTGCAGAAATGCCATGGATTTCAGAAACATGGGATTCTGTTTCAGAATTATCAGTATTAACCAAGTTGTTGGTAGGCTGGCTGAACCCCTGACCTGAATATATGGCTACAGAGTGGGGTTACAGATCTTGATGAAGAAAATTTCAAAGTTTGCATCATGTGTATCTGATTTTGGTGTGCATTACGAGTGGCATGGTTTCTGATGCTATTTTACCCCCTTTTCATCTGGCTCACATCATCAACTAATATTTCTCTTGACGCAGGTGGCTTTGGATCGTATATGCTTGCAATGGATCAGAAAACTTATGAGCTTATCGGGACCGATTATCCTGGTAACAGGGCAGAGGATGTTAAGAATCCTTCGCTCAGTTGGATGATCGGCTTCATGTTTGTTGTTAGCTTCCTCGGTCTATTTAGTCTTGTTGCGCTGCGCAAGGTACACAACTTACATCTTGGAAGTTGGAACCATGCATATGTTATGAATGGATTTAGTAAACTAACGTATGTTTTTGTGTTTGCTAGGTGATGGTAATTGATTACAAGCTCACCTATCCCAGTGGAACTGCTACCGCTATGTTGATAAATAGCTTCCACACTACCACTGGAGCTGAGCTTGCAGAGTAAGAAACGGATCAGTGGTTCTCCTTAATTTATACTCATAGTCTTTTTTAACAGAATATCAACAGTATTTTCTTTTACGGAATAGAGAATATCAATTGTTGTCCATTATGTGTTCCATCTATTGAGTATTCAGGGTTATGGTAGCTATTTCAACTGAAATTTAGTGGGGAAATTAATGTGTGCCAGGTAATTTCATCATACTATTTTATGTTCGTAATGCTCAGATAGAAACTTAGCCTACCCCAACTTGCTTGGGAAAAAAGCTTTGATGTTGTTGTCGTAATGCTCAGATAGAAACTGCCAATCATAAGGTTTTACTATCTACTTATGACAGTTTGGTTTTACTCTCTCTCTCTCTCTCTCTCTCTCTCTCTCTCTCTCTCTCTCTCTCTCTCTCTCTCTCTCTCTCAAGCTTCTTTCTTGAGAACAGAGTGTGCAATGAGGTGTCCAATTACTGCAGAATTTGTGTCTGAAGATATAAAATGCCAGTTTGTCTGTTTGTACAGTAGTCATGCAGCACATACTTGTTAAATTGCAATGTCCTTCGTAGTGATTTTCTAAGTTGCTTGAGTTTTTACACCACTAATTTGTGTTCTATGGTTGCAGGAAACAAGTTAGCTGTCTTGGGAAGTATTTAAGCATTAGTTTTATCTGGAACTTGTTTAAGTGGTTCTTCAGTGGTGTTGGGGATTCTTGTGGCTTTGATAATTTCCCTTCTCTGGGGCTTGCAGCTTTTAAGAACACGTAAGTTTTCTTTAATTAGTTTTACGCATTCCTTCAGTTTTAAGAGTCAGAACAAATACATTTAGTTTTTAAGAACCTTGCCTTCCTTGTTCCCTTAGGGCTCTTACCTTCTTTGACCATGTCTCTTGTGTGGCTGCTATAACTTGTACTGCCGTATGGAGCTACTCATCCTTTAAAATGGACCATCCTATGGATGCTAACCATTGTTTTACCTGTTCCATTTTATAGGTTTTATTTTGACTTCAGCCCAACCTACATTGGATGTGGCCTTATATGCCCACACATTGTTAACTGCTCTACACTTCTTGGAGCCATTATATCTTGGGGTTTTCTTTGGCCATATGTAACCACGAAAGCTGGGGACTGGTATCCAGCTGATCTTGGAAGCAACGATTTCAAAGGACTCTATGGATACAAGGTATGGTGATTTAAGATTTTATTTGTTCAAGGTAAAATAACTTTCAGTTTCATACTGCAGACTGACAGCCCACCTATGATGTTCTTTTCTCGATATAACTATAACTAGTTCATGCATCATAATGCTTGATAAAATAGTGTTGCTTGTTTCCTCTCCATAATAAATTAGCCAAGTACTGTATATATGAAGTCAACATGGACTAATACTGCTCTTTTACTATTTCACAAGTGGTTGTTACTGCTTACAGAACATACAGATGGCACATCTAATTTGTTTAGTAATAACTTTCTTCACAGACTGACCAGTCTTTTACACAAAAACTAAGATGTCTCTACCCTGCCTTCCAGGTTTTCATATCTGTATCCGTGATACTCGGTGATGGTATCTATAACCTCATTAAGATCATTTATGCTACTATCAAGGAAATAATGAATGCTCGATCTAAACAAGGAAGACTTCCTCTTGTCCGGGTTCAGGATGGTAAATGTTTTGTTGTATAGTGTTTACCTACCAGTAAATATCATAAATCATGCATCTCATCTTGTTCCTTTATGTTATTGCAGATGATGAAAGTTCAAAATTATCAACCGAGGAAAAACTTCTGAATGATATATTTGTTAAAGACAGTATCCCTCCCTGGTTGGCAGGATCAGGTTATGTGGGCCTTGCAGCAATATCAACTGCGACTGTACCAATGCTGTTCCCACAGCTCAAGTGGTACCTTGTCCTCTCTGCTTATGTTGTTGCTCCCCTACTCGCCTTCTGCAACTCTTATGGCACTGGCTTGACAGACTGGAGCCTTTCATCCACATATGGAAAGATTGGCCTTTTCATTTTTGCCTCATGGGTTGGCCAGCATGGTGGTGTGATCGCCGGCTTGGCAGCTTGCGGTGTTATGATGTCCATCGTATCCACGGCTGCTGATCTCATGCAGGACTTCAAGACTGGTTACCTGACCCTCTCTTCACCAAGGTCCATGTTTGTGTCTCAGTTGATTGGGACTGCCCTTGGCTGTGTAATTGCTCCTCTCACATTTTGGCTTTACTGGACGGCTTTCGATATTGGCAATCCTGATGGCATGTTCAAAGCTCCATATGCAGTCATCTTCCGTGAGATGTCAATCCTGGGCGTTGAAGGATTCTCAGCACTGCCCCAGCACTGCCTAGCAATCTGCACTTTCTTCTTTTTTGCAGCCATAACAATCAACCTCCTGAAGGATGTTACTCCAGACAGCGTGTCCAAATTCGTCCCGCTCCCAATGGCCATGGCTATTCCCTTCTACATCGGAGCATATTTTGCGATCGACATGTTCATCGGGACCGTCATCTTGTTTGTCTGGGAGAGGGTGAACCGCAAGGAGTCTGAGGACTTTGCAGGCGCGGTTGCTTCTGGTTTGATCTGTGGTGACGGAATCTGGAGTGTCCCTTCTGCAATACTGTCCCTCATGAGGATCGACCCGCCGATGTGCATGTACTTCAAGCCATCTGTTGCATACGGCTTAATATAGAGCGAGATTGCTCGCTTTATTAGGATGGTATAAATAGAAAAGCATTACGCTGTGTACATATTTTACGCAATTGTAAATTACACTGCCGCAAAACAGCAGCTGTTATTTTCATTGTGTTAATGTATATCTCATTCTCCTCTGATTTCTCGCGTTTCAACGTTACTGATGCTGCAGTTGTCACCGTCTAATTTGATCTGTTAAAGTGTAGTGGAGGAAATTAGAGGCCACGATCGAGTGGCGTACTGGCGTGCGGTACGTACCGGTGCAGCAGATAGCAATTAGCAGTGCACCGAAATGAAGGCACGCGGCTGATAGCCCTTTATCTGTTGCGTGTTACCTAGACTACACGCTGCAGATATGTTTTGTTCACGGACCCAGGTGGGGACAACTTAGTAGCCAAACCGGGAGGCACGCATGCTGTATTGCCATATTAGCCGCGTGCTCAATTCTGACCCGCTACCAGTATTATCTGCCATGTGCGTCCAGTCTGGCGCGCTGCCATTAGAACTTCTCCGGTAGCGTTTTCCTTACTAGTAGAGTAAATGATGCAGAACTACCACATTACAGACGGTGTTGTCCGAAAACTACCAGCGTTGGGCTAAGCGACACTTAACTACCAGCTCAGAGGTCAGGTCGAGACGCGCGGCACTGATCGGTCGAGCTTAGCGCTTAAGCCATGTCCACGTCGGCAAAGTTGGACGGAGAAGGAGGGACGGCGTTATGGCGTCAGCGTGGGCAAATAAATAGCCGTTTAGGCCGATTTTCGTTGCCCCAGCTCTCACTCTTTCCCCATCTCACTGTCCTCCTCCTCTGTTCACGCCGCCGCCAGCGCGTGGAGCTAGCCGCCGCCGGTGATGGTCTCGTGGGGTGATGGTGAAGAGTCATCAGACTACGAGAGCTCCGATAGCGACAATGATGTGAGTTCTCTCTCTGCATCCCCATCTATTTTGGTCTTGGGAATGTGGGGAATGTGGGGAATCTGGGGATCTTTCACTGATTGAAATGAAAATGTAATGTTTAGGCACTGAATACCATCTATGACTCGGAGTATTGCGGGTCAGATGATGGATTACCTGCTGCTCGCTGCAAATGTCGCAAAGTAGCTGGTAGATTTGTGGCTTTCGAGGGATGGCAGACTGGCAGGAGGTTTCTTGGATGTGATGTCCAGGTGTGTGTCTCTGTGCAGTAATCATAATTGTTTGAACTTTTGTTCAAAATGATCTTTTGTTCAAAATGATCTTTAGAGTTAAACTTGAGTTTGAGTGGTATCCTGAGTTTGTACACTTTTAGCTTGTAATAGTAAGTGTTTGATATTTGGGTCCGTATGTTTCTATTATATCACTTCGAGGGATGTAATATTTGTGGATTGGTATTTTCACAAGTGTTACGGTAACGACTAGCATTCTCGCTATTATTCTATCAACATAAACTAGCCAACTCGAGCATCAAGAAGATGCAGACAACATGTATCTACAAATAATACTCGAACAATATAACATGAAAGCATATAATAAATCATCAATTAAAAACAATAGTTCAGCAACACAAATTTATAAGGATGATCATAATCATGTAGGAAACCCCATATATCTTTTGTTCAAAATGATCTTTTGTTCAAAATGATTACTGCACAGAGACACACACCTGGACATCACATCCAAGAAACCTCCTGCCAGTCTGCCATCCCTCGAAAGCCACAAATCTACCAGCTACTTTGCGACATTTGCAGCGAGCAGCAGGTAATCCATCATCTGACCCGCAATACTCCGAGTCATAGATGGTATTCAGTGCCTAAACATTGCATTTTCATTTCAATCAGTGAAAGATCCCCAGATTCCCCACATTCCCCACATTCCCAAGACCAAAATAGATGGGGATGCAGAGAGAGAACTCACATCATTGTCGCTATCGGAGCTCTCGTAGTCTGATGACTCTTCACCATCACCCCACGAGACCATCACCGGCGGCGGCTAGCTCCACGCGCTGGCGGCGGCGTGAACAGAGGAGGAGGACAGTGAGATGGGGAAAGAGTGAGAGCTGGGGCAACGAAAATCGGCCTAAACGGCTATTTATTTGCCCACGCTGACGCCCTAACGCCGTCCCTCCTTCTCCGTCCAACTTTGCCGACGTGGACATGGCTTAAGCGCTAAACTCGACCGATCAGTGCCGCGCGTCTCGACCTGACCTCTGAGCTGGTAGTTAAGTGTCGCCTAGCCCAACGCTGGTAGTTTTCGGACAACACCGTCTGTAATATGGTAGTTCTGCATCATTTACTCTTACTAGTACAACGACCTAGAACCTTAATTGAATAAGCTGCTCCTAAGATGTTTAGTTTATTACTTTTCCTCGTTGTTAGTTGTTAAGTTGTTTAGAGTTAAACTTGAGTTTGAGTGGTATCCTGAGTTTGTACACTTTTAGCTTGTAATAGTAAGTGTTTGATATTTGGGTCCGTATGTTTCTATTATATATTTATATCACTTCGAGGGATGTAATATTTGTGGATTGGTATTTTCACAAGTGTTACGGTAACGACTAGCATTCTCGCTATTATTCTATCAACATAAACTAGCCAACTCGAGCATCAAGAAGATGCAGACAACATGTATCTACAAATAATACTCGAACAATATAACATGAAAGCATATAATAAATCATCAATTAAAAACAATAGTTCAGCAACACAAATTTATAAGGATGATCATAATCATGTAGGAAACCCCATATGATCTACACATGGTATCACAAAGAGAGAGTCTGCTACATAGATACTTTTTATAAACCCATAAACCACGGGATAGACCACTCTCTACTCATCATAGGAGCATCATGATGATGATGGATGCGAAGAACAATGGTATAACTCTTCCAGGATGGTCTCGAATATTGGAGCAGATTTATGTCTGGAATTCTTTGCGCCTGGTTTCCTTCTTTTGCCACATTTATAGATCGTGAAATAAATAGATGAAATATTTTACGGTGGTCGGTGGGACAAAGACTTCAAGCGAAAGTTTATGGACATAGATGCTTGTAGATCCCATATGTGGGAGACATGTGTGGGCTCATGCGCATGTCTACTCGCGCCAGCTCCAGAGGGTCTCCCGGGATCTGTTGAATGCACTTCATGATCCTTCTAGAAACACTTCATTATATTTTTAATTTATTTTCGAGGAGTGCTCCTGTGCTTTCCGACACTTTTCTCTAGAAACACTTTAGAAAGCAGCCAGATGGATGTGCTCACCGCAGCATGCAACTGCCTAGCACTTCCCACATCACACTTCTCCTTATAACTTATGGTTGCCAGATTAAGTTCTTCTAATCACAACCTTTGATCTATGCTTTTAAAATCGTGCAAAACAAATTTTCAGAAACCACCGGAACACAAGTGGTTATTTTTCCGATCCGCAAAGATACTTAAACCGATAAAAGCAAAGATGGAAATCAACCCACATTTATTAACAGGTTAGTCCCAAGAAAGTAACACAAAGTGTAACTAATAGGGAAAAAAAGCTATTGAACTGCGCAAGAATAGAACGTATCAAGTCTCTAGGCTTGTTCGATACTTACTCGAAGAACGGGTGGTCTGTTGTAATCCTTACATTTTTGGGGTTTTCAATCTGAAACATCTATGCGTGTAACAAGGGACACATGCTACTCCGGGTCTCCGAGTTCAGCCCCAGTGTAGGCGGATGTGTAGAAGCGCATCTGCACATGTAAACCATCACCTTTTTCTTTTTCTTGTGGGAGCCTACATTGAAATACATGGACCACAACACCAAAACCCGGGAGGTAGATCAGCATCAACCGCCAGCTACCAAAGCTGCCAGAACAAACTCGTCGTTCGCTTGCTACCTTGTGCTGGAAAATGCAAGCATCGCTAGTGCCCGCCTCCTCCCGCGTCGAGATGCTTCGAATTGGCATGCTTTCGTTGCGCTCGATCCATCGTTGGAGGGGAGGATTGCCTTGACTTGGGAGTGCCTCCACCTTCATCATCCCAAACCACCCCGCGGGCCAAGGGAGTGGTCTTCTTTGACCGTAGTACGACGCGGCTAGGTGTTGCCCTAGGGAGTGACACAGCAGTGGACCGGTATTCGACTACTTTTTGCTTGCAATTTAGGATTCAACTATTTTTTGCTTGATGTTTTGAACAGAGTAGACCGCACTAGCGGTTCCAATTCTTTTCCGGTACTTTAGTTAGGTCCCGATTCTTTAAAATTGTACATCTAGATCCTAAATCTTTTACAAGTGCTTCACGTGAGGTCCTAAATCAGTTTGACCCATGTTGACCGGTGCCACGCCGACAGTAGGGCCCGGCTAGACATGTATAGTTGCAGGGGCGAATCTGTATAGGCTGATCCTGATGCACATGCATCAGGGTAAAAGGAAAATTTTAGTACTATTTGTGTGTTTAGCAAGGTAAATGCATCAGGTTAGGGTAAGAAAAGTGCATCATCGAGGGAAAAAGTTTAACTAGCAAGGTTACAAGCTTGATAAGTGCATCAGGAACATTTTCTTCCCAGCTCCGCCCCTTTATATTTGTGCAAAGCCCCCCCCCCCCCCCAATTATATTCCTTCCAAACTACAGTCCCTTTTCTTAGGGAAATTTTATTTTTCGCCACTCTTTACTTTGCCACTTCATAGTTTTCTTTGTCCGTTCCCATTGTTTCACGGTCTGAGCAGAGGAAGCAAGCGGTGGCCGGTGGTAACTGATGGCGTGTAACTCACACGTTCGTTGGGAACCCCAAGAGGAAGGTATGATGCGCACAGTAGCAAGTTTTCCCTCAGAAAGAAACCAAGGTTTAATCGAACCAGGAGGAGCCAAGAAGCACGTTGAAGGTTGATGGTCGCGAAATGTGATGCGGCGCAACACCAGGGATTCGGCGCCAACGCGGAACCTGCACAACACAACCCAAGTACTTTGTCCCAACGAAACAGTGAGGTTGTCAATCTCACCGGCTTGCTGTAACAAAGGATTAAACGTATCGAGTGGAAGATGTTTGCAAAGAAAACAGTAAAACACAATTGCAGAGATTGTATGCTATGTAAAGAATAGGACCGGGGTCCACAGTTCACTAGAGGTGTCTCTCCCATAAGATAAAAGCATGTTGGGTGAACAAATTACAGTCGGGCAATTGACAAATAGAGAAAGGCATAACAATGCATATACATGATATGATAAATATAGTGAGATTTAATCCGGGCATTACGACAAAGTACATAGACCGCCATCCAACTGCATCTATGCCTAAAAAGTCCACCTTCAGGTTATCGTCCGAACCCCCTCCAGTATTAAGTTGCAAAGCAACAGACAATTGCATTAAGTATGGTGCGTAATGTAATCAACAACTACATCCTTAGACATAGCATCAATGTTTTATCCCTAGTGGCAGCACATCACAACCTTAGAACCTCGACCAGATTCAATGAATGCATGAACCCACTATCGAGCATAAATACCCCCTCTTGGAGTTAAGAGCAAAAACTTGGCCAGAGCCTCTACTAATAACAGAGAGCATGCAAGATCATAAACAACACATAAACAATAGATTGATAATCACCATAATCATAGTACTCTCTATCCATCGGATCCCGACAAACACAACATATAGTATTAGATAGATGATCTTGATCATGTTAGGCAGCTCACAAGATCCAACAATGAAGCACAACAAGGAGAAGACGACCATCTAGCTACGCTATGGACCCATGGTCCAGGGGTGAACTACTCACTCATCACTCCGGAGGCGACCATGGCGGTGTAGAGTCCTCCGGGAGATGAATCCCCTCTCCGGCAGGGTGAGGCGATCTCCGAATCCCCCGAGATGGGATTCGCGGCGGCGGCGTCTCGGAAGGTTTTCCGTATCGTGGCTCTCGGTGGGGGGTTTTCGACGGAAGCTTTAAGTAGGCGGAGGGTCAACGCGGGGGCCACACGGGGCCCGGGGGTCGGCGGCGGGGGGCGCCGGCCCCCTCGGCTGCCTCGTGGCCCCACTTCGTTATCTCTTCGGTCTTCGGAAGCTTCGTGCAAAAATAGGACCCTGGGCGAAAGTTTCGTCCAATTCGAGAATATTTCTTTACTAGGATTTAAACCAAAAAAGCAGAACAGCAACTGGCTCTTCGGCATCTTGTTAATAGGTTAGTTCCGAAAATGCATAAATATGACATATAATGTGCATAAAACATGTAGGTATCATCAATAAAGTAGCATGGAACATAAGAAATTATCGATACGTTGGAGACGTATCAGCATCCCCAAGCTTAGTTCTGCTCGTCCCGAGCAGGTAAAACGATAACAAAGATAATTTGAAGTGACATGCCATCATAATCTTGATCATACTATTTGTAAACATATGTAATGAATGCAGCGATCAAAACAAAAGTAATGACATGAGTAAACAACTGAATCATAAAGCAAAGACTTTTCATGAATAGTACTTCAAGACAAGCATCAATAAGTCTTGCATAAGAGTTAACTCATAAAGCAATAAATCAAAGTAAAGGTGTTGAAGCAACACATAGGAAGATTAAGTTTCAGTGGTTGCTTTCAACTTATAACATGTATATCTCATGGATATTGTCAACATAAAGTAATATAACAAGTGCAATATGCAAGTATGTAGGAATCAATGCAGTTCACACAAGTGTTTGCTTCTTAAGGTGGAAGGAGATAGGTAAACTGACTCAACAATAAAAGTAAAAGAATGGTCCTTCAATGAGGAAAGCATCGATTGCTGTATTTGTGCTAGAGCTTTTATTTTGAAAACATGAAACAATTTTGTCAACGGTAGTAATAAAGCATATGAGTTATGAAAATTATATCTTACAAGTTGCAAGCCTCATGCATAGTATACTAATAGTGCCCGCACCTCGTCCTACTTAGCTTGGACTACCGGATCTTTGCATGCCATGTTTCAACCAAGTGTCACAAAGGGGTACCTCCATGCCGCATGTACAAAGGTCTAAGGAGAATGCTCGCATTTCGGATTTCTCGCTTTTGATTATTCTCAACTTAGACATCCATACCGGGACAACAGATAATGGACTCCTCTTAAATGCATAAGCATATAGCAATGATTATTATTCTCATATAAGATTGAGGATATATGTCCAAACTGAAACTTCCACCATGATTCATGGCTTTAGTTAGCGGCCCAATGTTCTTCTCTAACAATTTTGCATGCTCCAACCACTAAAATGATAGATCCTTCAGACAAGACGGACATGCATAGCAACTCACATGATATTCAACAATAGTTGATGGCGTTCCCCAGAAGCATGGTTATCGCACAACAAGCAACTTAATAAAATATAAAGTGCATAAGTACATATTCAATACTACGATAGTTTTTAAGGCTATTTTGTCCCATGAGCTATATATTGCAAAGGTGAATGATGGAATTTTAAAGGTAGCACTCAAGCAATTTACTTTGGAATGGCGGAGAAATACCATGTAGTAGGTAGGTATGGTGGACACAAATGGCATAGTAGTTGGTTCAAGGATTTTGGATGCATGAGAAGTATTCCCTCTCGATACAAGGTTTAGGCTAGCAAGGTTATTTGAAGCAAACTCAAGGATGAACAAGTGCAGCAAAACTCACATAAAAGACATATTGTAAACATTATAAGACTCTACACTGTCTTCCTTGTTGTTCAAAACTCAATACTAGATATTATCTAGACCTTAGAGAGACCAAATATGCAAATCAAATTTTAGCAAGCTCTATGTATTTCTTCATTAATGGGTGCAAAGCATATGATGCAAGAGCTTAAACATGAGCACAACAATTACCAAGTATCACATTATCCAAGACATTTTTAGAATTACTACATGTAGCATTTTCCAATTCCAACCATATAACAATTTAACGAAGAAGAAACTTCGCCATGAACATTATGAGTAAAGCCTAAGGACACATGTGTCCATATGCAACAGCGGAGCGTGTCTCTCTCCCACAAAGTGAATGCTAGGATCCATCTTATTCAAACAAAAACAAAAACGAAAACAAACCGACGCTCCAAGTAAAGAACACAAGATGTGATTGAATAAAAATATAGTTTCAGGGGAGGAACCGATGATGTTGTCGATGAAGAAGGGGATGCCTTGGGCATCCCCAAGCTTAGACGCTTGAGTCTTCTTAAAATATGCAGGGGTGAACCACGGGGCATCCCCAAGCTTAGAGCTTTCACTCCTCTTGATCATAGTATATCATTCTCCTCTCTTGACCCTTGAAAACTTCCTTCACACCAAACTTCAAGCAAACTCATTAGAGGGTTAGTGCATCATTAATAATTCACTCATTCAGAGGTGACACAATCATTATTTTCACTTCTGGACATTGCATACTGCTACTGGACATTAGTGGATCAAAGAAATAAATCCAACATAGCAAAAGAGGCAATGCGAAATAAAAGGCAGAATCTGTCAAAAACAGAACAGTCCGTAAAGACGAATTTAAAGTTGTCACTAGACTTGCTCAAATGGAAAAACTCAAAACTAATGAAAGTTGCGTACATATCTGAGGATCACGCTCGTAAATTGGCAGATTTTTTCGAATTTTCTACAGAGAACTGTGACAGACAGCAATGCTGTTTCTGCGCAGCGATCCCAAATATAACATCAACTTTGACATAGAAACTTTACTTGGCACAAAAACATGATAAGGAGAGGTTGCTACAGTAGTAAACAACTTCCAAGACTCAATAAAACAAAAAATTGCTGTAGGTAAAAACATGGGTTGTCTCCCATAAGCGCTTTTCTTTAACGCCTTTCAGCTAGGCGCAGAAAGTGCAAATCAAGTATTATCGAGAGTAGAAGCATCAACATCATTACCTTGGGAGCTGGGAGTTTTCTCAACAATGCATTGTATCTGGTCTATATAAGTAACTCCTCTCTCATTGCTCCTAGGCTTACTATTCTCATCAAACAAATTTTCAGGAACAAGCCAAGCATAGTTATTTTCCAAAGCTTCATGCATCCCTAGTAGTTTACTAGGTATTGGCGCTTTAATTTCCCTACCATCATTAACATTATTAGTATACTTAATTCTATCCATATCCATATTTTCAAGTATTTGTTTAAAATTAGGAAAGAAACCAAGCCTCTTATGCTTAATAAAAACTTTTCTAGCTTCTTTAACTATATCCTCAAATTCTCTAACAAGGATTTTTAAAACAAAATTTCTCTTTTCCCCCATCTCCATATCCGAAAGTGTAAGAAACATATGTTGCATTATGGGATTGAGATTAACAAATCTAGTTTCTAACATGTGTATCAAACAGGCAGAAGCACTTTCATAAGTAGGAGCAGTTTTTGATAATGGTATATCTTCAAAATCTTCATCCATACTAATATGGGTGAAAAATTCTTCTATATTATCTCTTCCAATGATACACCCTCGTCCTACCGGTATCTCTTCCAAAGTAAACTTAGGATTAAGCATGATGAAATAAGCAAAAAGTAAACTAGGCAAATAAAGTAAAGACAAGTAACTAATTTTTTTGTGTTTTTGATATAGAAGGCAAGACAGTAAATAAAGTAAAACTAGCAACTAATTTTTTGTATTTTGATTTAGTGCAGCAAACAAAGTAGTAAATAAAATAAAGCAAGACAAAAACAAAGTAAAGAGATTGAGAAGTGGAGACTCCCCTTGCAGCGTGTCTTGATCTCCCCGACAACGGCGCGAAAAAGAGCTTGATGGCGTGTAACTCACACGTTCGTTGGGAACCCCAAGAGGAAGGTATGATGCGCACAGTAGCAAGTTTTCCCTCAGAAAGAAACCAAGGTTTAATCGAACCAGGAGGAGCCAAGAAGCACGTTGAAGGTTGATGGTCGCGAAATGTGATGCGGTGCAACACCAGGGATTGCGCCAACGCGGAACCTGCACAACACAACCCAAGTACTTTGTCCCAACGAACAGTGAGGTTGTCAATCTCACCGGCTTGCTGTAACAAAGGATTAAACGTATCGAGTGGAAGATGTTTGCAAAGAAAACAGTAAAACACAATTGCAGTAGATTGTATGCTATGTAAAGAATAGGACCGGGGTCCACAGTTCACTAGAGGTGTCTCTCCCATAAGATAAAAGCATGTTGGGTGAACAAATTACAGTCGGGCAATTGACAAATAGAGAAAGGCATAACAATGCATATACATGATATGATAAATATAGTGAGATTTAATCCGGGCATTACGACAAAGTACATAGACCGCCATCCAACTGCATCTATGCCTAAAAAGTCCACCTTCAGGTTATCGTCCGAACCCCCTCCAGTATTAAGTTGCAAAGCAACAGACAATTGCATTAAGTATGGTGCGTAATGTAATCAACAACTACATCCTTAGACATAGCATCAATGTTTTATCCCTAGTGGCAACAGCTGATACGTCTCCAACGTATCGATAATTTCTTATGTTCCATGCTACTTTATTGATGATACCTACATGTTTTATGCACATTATATGTCATATTTATGCATTTTCTGGAACTAACCTATTAACAAGATGCCGAAGAGCCAGTTGTTTCTGCTGTTTTTGGTTTCAGAAATCCTAGTAAAGAAATATTCTCGGAATTGGACGAAACTTTCGGGGTCCTATTTTTGCACGAAGCTTCCGGAAGACCGAAGAGATAACGAAGTGGGGCCACGAGGCGCCGGAGGGTGGCCCGCGGCGCGCCGACCTACCCCTGGGCCCCTCGTGTGGCCCCCGCGTTGACCCTCCGCCTACTTAAAGCTTCCGTCGCGAAACCCCGATGAGAGCCACGATACGGAAAACCTTCGAGACGCCGCCGCCGAATCCCATCTCGGGGATTGGAGATCGCCTCCGGCACCCTGCGGGAGGGGATTCATCTCTGGAGGACTCTACACCGCCATGGTTGCCTCCGGAGTGATGAGTGAGTAGTTCCCCTGGACCATGGGTCCATAGCGGTAGCTAGATGGTCGTTTTCTCCTTGTTGTGCTTCATTGTTGGATCTTGTGAGCTGCCTAACATGATCAAGATCATCTATCGTAATTCTATATGTTGTGTTTGTCGGGATCCGATGGATAGAGAGTACTATGATTATGGTGATTATCAATCTATTGTTTATGTGTTGTTTATGATCTTGCATGCTCTCCGTTATTAGTAGAGGCTCTGCCAAGTTTTTGCTCTTAACTCCAAGAGGGGTATTTATGCTCGATAGTGGGTTCATGCCTTCATTGAATCTGGGATCGTGACAGTAGGTTCTAAGGTTGTGATGTGCTGTTGCCACTAGGGATAAAACATTGATGCTATGTCTAAGGATGTAGTTGTTGATTACATTACGCACCATACTTAATGCAATTGTCTGTTGCTTTGCAACTTAATACTGGAGGGGGTTCGGATGATAACCTGAAGGTGGACTTTTTAGGCATAGATGCAGTTGGATGGCGGTCTATGTACTTTGTCGTAATGCCCGGATTAAATCTCACTATATTTATCATATCATGTATATGCATTGTTATGCCTTTCTCTATTTGTCAATTGCCCACTGTAATTTGTTCACCCAACATGCTTTTATCTTATGGGAGAGACACCTAGTGAAGTGACCCGGTCCTATTCTTTACATAGCATACAATCTCTGCAATTGTGTTTTCTGTTTTCTTTGCAAACATCTTCCACTCGATACGTTTAATCCTTTGTTACACAAGCCGGTGAGATTGACAACCTCACTGTTTCGTTGGGGCAAAGTACTTTGGTTGTGTTGTGCAGGTTCCGCGTTGGCGGAATCCCTGGTGTTGCGCCGCATCACATTTCGCGACCATCAACCTTCAACGTGCTTCTTGGCTCCTCTGGTTCAATTAAACCTTGGTTTCTTCGAGGAAAACTGCCGTGCGCATCATACCTTCCTCTTGGGGTTCCCAACGAACGTGTGAGTTACACGCCATCAAGCTCTTCTGCCGTTGCCGGAGATCAAGACTGCGGGGAGTCTCCACTTCTCAATCTCTTTACTTTGTTTTTGTCTTGCTTTATTTTATTTACTACTTTGTTTGCTGCACCTAAACAAAACACAAAAAAATTAGTTGCTAGTTTTACTTTATTTACTGTCTTGCTCTCCATATCAAAAACACACAAAAAAATTAGTTACTTGCATTTACTTTATCTAGTTTGTTTTATTTACCGTTGCTAAAATGAATACCCCTGAAAATACTAAGTTGTGTGACTTCACAAATGCAAATAATAATGATTTCCTATGCACACCTATTGCTCCACTGCTACTACAGAGAATTCTTTGAAATTAAACCTGCTTTACTGAACTTGGTCATGAGAGATCAATTTTCTGGTGTTAGTTCTGATGATGCTGCCGCCCATCTCAATAATTTTGTTGAACTTTGTGAAATGCAAAAGTATAAAGATGTAGATGGTGATATTATTAAATTGAAAGTGTTTCCTTTCTCATTAAGAGGAAGAGCTAAAGATTGGTTGCTATCTTTGCCTAAGAATAGTATTGATTCATGGACTAAATGCAAGGATGCTTTTATTGGTAGATATTATCCTCCCGCTAAAATTATATCTTTGAGAAGTAGCATAATGAATTTTAAGCAATTAGATACTGAACATGTTGCTCAAGCATGGGAGAGAATGAAAACTTTGGTAAAGAATTGCCCAACCCATGGACTGACTACTTGGATGATCATCCAAACCTTCTATGCAGGACTAAATTTTTCTTCGCGGAATTTATTGGATTCAGCTGCTGGAGGTACCTTTATGTCCATCACATTGGGGCGGCTACAAAACTTCTTGATGATATGATGATAAATTACTCTGAATGGCACACGGAAAGAGCTCCACAAGGTAAGAAGGTAAATTCTGTTGAAGAAACCTCTTCCTTGAGTGATAAGATTGATGTGATTATGTCTATGCTTGTGAATGGTAGATCTAATGTTGATCCAAATAATGTTCCTTTAGCTTCATTGGTTACTCAAGAAGAAAATGTTGATGTGAATTTCATTAAAAATAATAATTTCAACAACAATGCTTATAGGAACAACTCTGGTAATAACTATAGGCCATATCCTTCTGCTAATGGTAATGGTTATGGTAATTCTTATGGGAATTCTTACAACAATAATAGGAATGTACCCTCTGGTCTTGAAGCCATGCTTAAAGAATTTATTAGTACACAAACTGCTTTTAACAAATCTGTTGAGGAAAAGCTTGATAAAATTGATATTATCGCTTCTAGAATTGATAGACTTGCCTCGATGTTAATCTTTTAAAATTGAAAGTTATGCCTAATAATGATATTGATAATAAGATTACTACTACAGCAAATGCCATCCAAGTTAGAATTAATGAGAATATAAGATTAATGGCTGAACTGCGTGCTAGGTGGGATAGAGAAGAAAATGAAAAACTAGCTAAAGAGAATAATGTAGCTAAAGTTTGGACTATCACCACCACTAGTAATGCTAATTCTTCACATGTTGCTGCACCTCCTACTATCAATGGTAATATAATTGGTGTTGGCAATGTTTCTACTCCTAATGCAAAGCGAACAAAACTGCCTGAAATTGCTAAAACTGCTGAAACTGCTTGTGATAAAACTGCTGAAATTTTTTCCAACCTTGGGAACAATGATCCCATTGCTGTAGCTCATAATGATTTAGATTTTGATGATTGCCACATCTCTGAAGTTTAAAAGTTCTTACAAAAACTTGCTAAAAGTCCTAATGCTAGTGCTATAAATTTAGCCTTTACAAAACATATTACAAATGCTCTCATAAAAGCTAGAGAAGAGAAACTAAAACTTGAAACTTCTATTCCTAGAAAGTTAGAGGATGGTTGGGAGCCCATCATTAAAATGAAATTCAATGACTTTGAATGTAATGCTTTATGTGATCTTGGTGCAAGTATTTCTGTTATGCCTAAAAAGATTTATGATATGCTTGACTTGCCACCATTGAAGAATTGTTATTTGGATGTTAATCTTGCTGATAATGTCAAAAAGAAACCTTTGGGGAGGATTGATAATGTGCATATTACGGTTAACAATAACCTTGTCCCCGTTGATTTTGTTGTCTTGGATATCGAATGCAATGCATCTTGTCCAATTGTGTTGGGAAGACCTTTTCTTCGAACTGTTGGTGCTGTTATTGATATGAGGGAAGGTAATATTAAATATCAATTTCCTCTCAAGAAAGGTATGGAACACTTCCCTAGAAAGAGAATGAAGTTGCCTTTTGATTCTATTATTAGAACAAGCTATGATGTTGATGCTTCTACTCTCGATGTTACTTGATTTGCACTTTCTGCGCCTAGCTGAAAGGCGTTAAAGAAAAGCGCTTATGGGAGACAACCCATGTTTTTACCTACAGCAATTTTTTGTTTTGTTGAGTCTTGGAAGTTGTTTACTACTGTAGCAACCTCTCCTTATCATGTTTTTGTGCCAAGTAAAGTTTCTATGTCAAAGTTGATGTTATATTTGGGATCGCTGCGCAGAAACAGCATTGCTGTCTGTCACGAATCTGGGCACAGTTCCTGTAGAAAATTCGAAAAAATCTGCCAATTTACGAGCGTGATCCTCAGATATGTACGCAACTTTCATTAGTTTTGAGTTTTTCCATTTGAGCAAGTCTGGTGCCAGCTTTAAATTCGTCTTTACGGACTGTTCTGTTTTTGACAGATTCTGCCTTTTATTTCGCATTGCCTCTTTTGCTATGTTGGATTTATTTCTTTGATCCACTAATGTCCAGTAGCATTATGCAATGTCCAGAAGTGAAAATAATGATTGTGTCACCTCTGAATGAGTGAATTATTAATGATGCACTAACCCTCTAATGAGTTTGCTTGAAGTTTGGTGTGAAGGAAGCTTTCAAGGGTCAAGAGAGGAGAATGATATACTATGATCAAGAGGAGTGAAAGCTCTAAGCTTGGGGATGCCCCGTGGTTCACCCCTGCATATTTTAAGAAGACTCAAGCGTCTAAGCTTGGGGATGCCCAAGGCATCCCCTTCTTCATCGACAACATCATCAGGTTCCTCCCCTGAAACTATATTTTTATTCAATCACATCTTGTGTTCTTTACTTGGAGCGTCGTTTTGTTTTCGTTTTTGTTTTTGTTTGAATAAGATGGATCCTAGCATTCACTTTGTGGGAGAGAGACATGCTCCGCTGTTGCATATGGACACATGTGTCCTTAGGCTTTACTCATAATGTTCAAGGCGAAGTTTCTTCTTCGTTAAATTGTTATATGGTTGGAATTGGAAAATGCTACATGTAGTAATTCTAAAATGTCTTGGATAATGTGATACTTGGCAATTGTTATGCTCATGTTTAAGCTCTTGCATCATATGCTTTGCACCCATTAATGAAGAAATACATAGAGCTTGCTAAAATTTGATTTGCATATTTGGTCTCTCTAAGGTCTAGATAATATCTAGTATTGAGTTTTGAACAACAAGGAAGACGGTGTAGAGTCTTATAATGTTTACAATATGTCTTTTATGTGAGTTTTGCTGCACTGGTTCATCCTTGAGTTTTCTTCAAATAACCTTGCTAGCCTAAACCTTGTATCGAGAGGGAATACTTCTCATGCATCCAAAATCCTTGAGCCAACCACTATGCCATTTGTGTCCACCATACCTACCTACTACATGGTATTTCTCCGCCATTCCAAAGTAAATTGCTTGAGTGCTACCTTTAAAATTCCATCATTCGCCTTTGCAATATATAGCTCATGGGACAAAATAGCCTTAAAAACTATCGTAGTATTGAATATGTACTTATGTACTTTATATTTTATTAAGTTGCTTGTTGTGCGATAACATGCTTCTGGGGAACGCCATCAACTATTGTTGAATATCATGTGAGTTGCTATGCATGTCCGTCTTGTCTGAAGGTCTATCATTTTAGTGGTTGGAGCATGCAAAATTGTTAGAGAAGAACATTGGGCCGCTAACTAAAGCCATGAATCAAGGAGTTTTGGACATATATCCTCAATCTCATATGAGAATAATAACTTTGCTACATGCTTATGCATTTAAGAGGAGTCCATTATCTGTTGTCCATGTTGTCCCGGTATGGATGTCTAAGTTGAGAATAATCAAAAGCGAGAACTCCGAAATGCGAGCTTTCTCCTTAGACCTTTGTACAGGCGGCATGGAGGTACCCCTTTGTAACACTTGGTTGAAACATGGCATGCGAAGATCCGGTAGTCCAAGCTAAGTAGGACGAGTGCGGGCACTATTAGTATACTATGAATGAGGCTTGCAACTTGTAAGATATAATTTTCATAACTCATATGCTTTATTACTACCGTTGACAAAATTGTTTCATGTTTTCAAAATAAAAGCTCTAGCACAAATACAGCAATCGATGCTTTCCTCTTTGAAGGACCATTCTTTTACTTTTATTGTTGAGTCAGTTTACCTATCTCCTTCCACCTTAAGAAGCAAACACTTGTGTGCACTGTGCATTGATTCCTACATACTTGCATATTGCACTTATTATATTACTTTATGTTGACAATATCCATGAGATATACATGTTATAAGTTGAAAGCAACCGCTGAAACTTAATCTTCCTATGTGTTGCTTCAACACCTTTACTTTGATTTATTGCTTTATGAGTTAACTCTTATGCAAGACTTATTGATGCTTGTCTTGAAGTACTATTCATGAAAAGTCTTTGCTTTATGATTCAGTTGTTTACTCATGTCATTACCTTTGTTTTGATCGCTGCATTCATTACATATGTTTACAAATAGTATGATCAAGATTATGATGGCATGTCACTTCAGAAATTATCTTTGTTATCGTTTTGCTCGGGACGAGCAGAACTAAGCTGGGGATGCTGATACGTCTCCAACGTATCGATAATTTCTTATGTTCCATGCTACTTTATTGATGATACCTACATGTTTTATGCACATTATATGTCATATTTATGCATTTGAACTAACCTATTAACAAGATGCCGAAGAGCCGTTCTTGCTGTTTTTGGTTTCAGAAATCCTAGTAAAGAAATATTCTGAATTGGACGAAACTTTCGCCGGGTCCTATTTTTGCACACTTCCAGAAGACCGAAGAGATAATGAAGTGGGGGCCGGCGGCGGGGGTGGCGCGGCCGGCCTTGGCCGTGTGGCCCCCGCGTTGGCCTCCCCTACTAAAGCCCGTTAAAGCGTCGAGGCCACGGAAAACCTACGGAGACGCCGCCGCGCGAATCCCATCGGGGGATTCGGAGATCGCCTCCGGCCCTGCGGGAGGGGATTCATCTCGGAGGACTCTACACCGCCATGGTTGCCTCCGGAGTGATGAGTAGTTCACCCCTGGACCATGGGTCCATAGCAGTAGCTAGATGGTCGTTTTCTCCTTGTTGTGCTTCATTGTTGGATCTTGTGAGCTGCCTAACATGATCAAGATCATCTATCTGTAATTCTATATGTTGTGTTTGTCGGGATCCGATGGATAGAGAGTACTATGATTATGGTGATTATCAATCTATTGTTTATGTGTTGTTTATGATCTTGCATGCTCTCCGTTATTAGTAGAGGCTCTGGCCAAGTTTTTGCTCTTAACTCCAAGAGGGGGTATTTATGCTCGATAGTGGGTTCATGCCTTCATTGAATCTGGGATCGTGACAGTAGGTTCTAAGGTTGTGATGTGCTGTTGCCACTAGGGATAAAACATTGATGCAATGTCTAAGGATGTAGTTGTTGATTACATTACGCACCATACTTAATGCAATTGTCTGTTGCTTTGCAACTTAATCTGGAGGGGGACCTGAAGGTGGACTTTTTAGGCATAGATGCTTGGATGGCGGTCTATGTACTTTGTCGTAATGCCGGATTAAATCTCACTATATTTATCATATCATGTATATGCATTGTTATGCCTTTCTCTATTTGTCAATTGCCCGTGTAATTTGTTCACCCAACATGCTTTTATCTTATGGGAGAGACACCTCTAGTGCTGTGGACCCCGGTCCTATTCTTTACATAGCATACAATCTGCAATTGTGTTTTACTGTTTTCTTTGCAAACATCTTCCACTCGATACGTTTAATCCTTTGTTACAGCAAGCCGGTGAGATTGACAACCTCACTTTCGTTGGGGCAAAGTACTTTGGTTGTGTTGTGCAGGTTCCGCGTTGGCGCCGGAATCCCGGTGTTGCGCCGCATCACATTTCGCGACCATCAACCTTCAACGTGCTTCTTGGCTCCTCCTGGTTCGATTAAACCTTGGTTTCTTTCTGAGGGAAAACTTGCTACTGTGCGCATCATACCTTCCTCTTGGGGTTCCCAACGAACGTGAGTTACACGCCATCAACAGCACATCACAACCTTAGAACCTACTGTCACGATCCCAGATTCAATGAAGGCATGAACCCACTATCGAGCATAAATACCCCCTCTTGGAGTTAAGAGCAAAAACTTGGCAGAGCCTCTACTAATAACGGAGAGCATGCAAGATCATAAACAACACATAAACAATAGATTGATAATCACCATAATCATAGTACTCTCTATCCATCGGATCCCGACAAACACAACATATAGTATTACGGATAGATGATCTTGATCATGTTAGGCAGCTCACAAGATCCAACAATGAAGCACAACAAGGAGAAGACGACCATCTAGCTACTGCTATGGACCCATGGTGGGGGTGAACTACTCACTCATCACTCAGGCGACCATGGCGGTGTAGAGTCCTCCGGGAGATGAATCCCCTCTCGGCAGGGTGCGAGGCGATCTCCCCGAGATGGGATTGCGCGTCTCGAAAGGTTTTCCGTATCGTGGCTCTCGGTGGGGGTTCGCGACGGAAGCTTTAAGTAGGCGGAGGGTCAACGCGGGGGCCACACGAGGGGCCCGGGGGTAGGTCGGCGCGGCGGGCTTGGGCGCGCCGGCCACCCTCTGGCTGCCTCGTGGCCCCACTTCGTTATATCTTCGGTCTTGGAAGCTTCGTGCAAAAATAGGACCCGAAAGTTTCGTCCAATTCCGAGAATATTTCTTTACTAGGATTTCTGAAACCAAAAACAGAGAAAACAACGGCTCTTCGGCATCTTGTTAATAGGTTAGTTCCAGAAAATGCATAAATATGACATATAATGTGCATAAAACATGTAGGTATCATCAATAAAGTAGCATGGAACATAAGAAATTATCGATACGTTGGAGACGTATCAGTAACCCTGACGACGGCCCTAGAAGTGGAATAGAGGGAGGTCGGTGGTGGGATTCCAGTAAGCACGACGAGTGCTCCCCTTATATCTCCCTTCCCCTTGCTGGAGCTAGGGCTACTATTTAGGGGCTCCGTCCGCTGCCGACGAGCTGGCTGGTCGTCGTTCCCTCCTCTTGTTCCGATTCGGCCCTCGTCCCTGCTCCTTTAACCGTCTCCCATTTTCGATTTGGATGTAGATGCCAGATTTTGGACGAATTTCAGCGGCTAATCTGCAGCAATAACAACACCCTGTAGCGACCATAGTGCGAGCAAGAAATCAGCGGAAATGAGGCTTTGGTGTTGCATCCGAGCTAGAGCTTGCGTGTGACATAGCAGGGTCAGAGGAGGAGCTGGGAGGTGGTGTGCTGCAGATGGGCGCAAGGGTTAGAAGCTACAGGCGGAGGTGCAGCAGCGTCAGCCATGGTGCAACGGCAACCGATGGTGCCGGCATCAGCTTTGAGGGGAGGGGGAGGGGTAGGGACATCAGGATTGCCTTTGCAAAAAAAAAACAAATAGATCACTGTTTTGCAATAAAAAAAATTAGAACCCCTAATTTGAAGAATAAAACCTGTGAGGGTTTTCGCAAATACACACAGCTCGTTGATACCTTTTTGGGCCCTACTTTTGATGTGGCACTGGTCAACATGGGTCAAACTGATTTAGAACATCACGTGAAGCACTTACAAATGATTTAGAACCAAGACGTGCAATTTTGAAGAATTGGGACCTAACTGAGGCTGCTACCTCAGAGCTTGCGCCGCTTCTCCTCTTGTTTCACGGAATTCAGTTAACTGAGGTGCCTGATCAGAGGTCATGATCACTGGAGCCCCATTCTCCACTAAAGCAGCATACCAGACGCTACATAATCCAAACACCGACGACTCCACATCATGCATCTGGGGCTCCAGGGTCCCGGGCCGTGTAAAAATCTTTGGCTGGCTGCTACACCTCGACAAGCTCAACACCAAGCAGAACCTACACCACAAGACTATTCTGGATTCTCCTACTGTCCAAGATGCCCCACCACCGTCGAAGATCGCTTGCACCTCTTCTTCAGATGCCAGGCTGCTGCGGCGGTTTGGCAACAAGCTCAACTCACAATGCAGATCGACCAATTCTCTGACGTCTGGCGCCTACCGTCCAACTCATATCTGCCCATCGCAACTTGGCCCTCTGTGGCGCTCTCTGTCTATGAAAAATTTGGGACTCCAGGAACACCATCATCTCCGGTCTTCACAAACGAGGAACACAATGCTTGATGTACTCTCGCCAATGTAACCTCTGATTTTTCGTTATGGCTTTGTCGATTTAAGAACCTAGCTCAAAGAGAGGACACCTCTTGTGGCGAAACTACCTCTGCATGTAACTCTGAACCTCAATCTCACTAGTGGAAAACAGGGCTTCCGTGGAAGCCTTTTGTCGCGGGCGCGTCTGGAGCCGCGACAAATGGCCTGGCCACGTCGCAACGAAACCCTTTGGACCGCCCCCGGCCTTTTGTCGCGGGCCATAACACGACCTGCGACAAAAGGGGCCTGAGGCTTGGCGCCGCCTGCTGGTACCCCTTTTGTCGCGGGTCGTGATACGACCCGCGACAAAAGGGACCAGGCCTATATATACACAGCCACCCCCCACCTCCCTACATTTCTTTTCTTGGTGGTGAAAGGTGGAGAGGTTTATGCTAGATCTTTTTTTCTTCTTGTGCACAAGAGGTGTTTGATGAAATGTTGTGAGGAGGCCACTTGATTTTATTTGATAAGATTTCTTCTCTTTTTGATCCTAAAAGGTTAGCAACTATTTTCTCGTATACATAGTCCGCAAAATACTAATTTTAGCATGGTAATTGCATCTGACACATAATTGTACCTATGATGCAGATGAGTCATTCATGGATGTACGTCAACCGATTCGCTCCCGCTTTCAGAGAGGGCGTGAATTATTTCCTGCTTGTGGCCGAGGCCAACAAGTCGAAGCAGGGTTTTATGTTTTGTCCATGTCTGAAATGTAAGAATGAGAAGGATTACTCTTGCTCAAGAGACATTAAGAGCCACCTGCTTCGGTTCGGATTCATGTCCAGCTATAATGTTTGGACCAAGCACGGAGAAGAAGGGGTTATGATGGAAGACAGCGATGAAGAAGAAGATAACGATGACCAGTACCGATCTATGTTCTCTGAATTATACGATGATACCACAATGGAAGACAATGAAGCAGACGAAGGTGAAGAACGGGCACCAGATGATCCTGTTGATGATGATCTTCGTCGGGCCATTTCTAATGCAAGGAGAGACTATGGCACAGATAAGGAGAGGTTGCAGTTCGACAAGATGTTAGAGGACCACCACAAATTGTTGTACCCAGGTTGTGAAGATGGGCAGAGAAAGCTGGGTAGCGTATTGGAATTGCTAAAATGGAAGGCAGAGGCCGGTGTGACTGACTCGGGATTTGAAAAATTGCTGATAATATTGAAGAAGTTGCTTCCAAGAAATAACGAATTGCCGGTACGTATGAAGCAAAGAAGCTTGTCTGCCCTCTAGAATTAGATGTGCAGAAGATACATGCATGCATTAATGATGTATCCTCTACCGCGGTGAGAATTTGGAACAAATGCCCGATATGCGGTGCATTGCGGTATAAGATAAGAAGAGATGACCCTGGTGATGTTCAGGGCGAACCACCTAGGAAGAGGGTTCCTGCGAAGGTGATGTGGTATGCTCCCATAATACCACGGTTGAAACGTTTGTTCGAAACAAAGAGCATGCCAAGTTGTTGCGATGGCACATGGAAGAACGTAAGAAAGACGCGATGTTGAGGCACCCCGCTGATGGTCGGCAGTGGAGAAACATCGGGAGAGAGTTCCCGGATTTTGCAGGTGAGGCAAGGAACTTATGGTTTGGTCTAAGTACAGATGGCATGAATCCTTTTGGGGAGCAGAGTTGCAGTCACAACACCTGGCCCATGACTCTATGTATCTACAACCTTCCTCCTTGGTTGTGCTTGAAGCGGAAGTTCATTAAAAATTTAGGTGGAGACTCTCTCCCCCCTTTAAAAATTTCAGAAGGAAGAATTAGGACCTAAGGGCATATCCAACAGGGCGACGCAAACCGATGTTGAGCGACCATTTGCGTCCGCGCGGTCGAAAAATGCGCCTGCACCCTGCTCAAGGCGGGCGACGCATAGTGACCGGATCGTCCGCGGAGACGCAAACGCGGCCCAAATATGCGGCAGGTTTGCGTCACGGCGGACGCTGCGAGGTCGCGCCAAGTGACCGCATTGGTTGCATCCGGGCCTGCTAGGTAGTGACTAGGTAAGCAAAATATTCCCTCATTACTATTGATTGGCCAAATGGACCATCTTTACAGAGATGGTTAGTCGAGTTAACCTAAAACTACAACGGCCGTACCTACTCGCCGTCGCGCGGGCTACCACAGCCGGGATTACTCGCAGTCACGCAGCCTACTACTGGCCGCCAGAGGGGCCGGCACCGTCGTCAAAGCGCGACCACCTGACGCACTCCTTGCGCCGCGCATGCCGTCAATCGGACAGCTCGTCCTGCCACCTGCGGCGTTCGAGGGCCTCGACCAGAGAGGAGTCCCAGTGGACTCTCTTCACCGCTGCCTCCACCATGTCGGCGTGGTAGCGGGCCTTGTCCCTAGCCACTGCTGCCACCGCTTTTTCCCTGGCGACGATGGCATCCGCCAGCTCACGGTTCTCCTGCCCGTCCCGCGTGGGATCCGGTCCCCTCCGCGCGACCGAATCCAGGTCAGAGCACAGGTACGCCCGACTCATGGAAATCGCATGTCTGCGAGCTTCCCCCTCCGCTGCCCGAGCCTGACGGCGATCGGCGTCCCCAGGCAGGCTCTCGAACGAAGCGAGCAGAGCCCGCTGGTCACCGCCGAACATGAAGCGGATGTGGTCGTCCTCGTCGTCATCGTCGATGTCGTGGATGACGGCGTCCGCGGGTGGGGGCGCCGGCAACGGAGGAGCCGCCGCAAGAGCGGAACTAGCCGCCGTCATCTCCGCCCTGGCCTCGGCGAGCTCGGCCCGGAGTTCCGCCCTGGCGTCGGCGATTTCCGCCATGGCCGCCGATGATGCTCTAGCGCGTGCCCTACCGCCTCCGCCGCCTTCCAGTCCAACTGCTCGGCCTGAAGGGCGTCGGCGGCTAGCTGCTCCTCCTCCTCCGGGTGGACTTGGCGGCAATTCTGAACAACTTGATCCCAACTAAGGGTGTGCTCGGCCATGGATGGATGCTAGGGTCTAGGTTGAGGTGTGCCCATCACCCCGTCGGTGTGCACCATATATAGTCACGACAGGACGGGAAACGGCGTTCGCTGCGCAGGTCGTTCCCTGCACGCGTGAAACACCGGTGAAAAACGCTAATCTGTTGGGCACGCACGGGAACCAACGTCGTCACACGGGAACCGGTAATCTCCGGCGGCAGGCCTCAACGGGATGTTAAACCGCCATTACCAACCTTGACGGTGTCAGTGCTAAAAAATGCATCTACACCGTTAGAATACTCCCAAGGCAAACGGTCATCTCAGGCTGTATGGCGTTCGCGGGCCAACGCAAACAAACGCGCGTGCACAATTTGAATGCCCTAACTGAAGCTACCGAGAAAAAGTTGAAACCGGCCCATGCAATTTACTCTTTGGAATACCATAGCGGTACGAGGAGTCCAGGAGCCCCAACTCCTGTGGGTTGGGGAGGCGCCACCGCTAGAGGAGGGAGGCGGCTAACGACGGAGGAGTGCCGGCCGGGCCAGCCGGTGAGCAGGAGCGCGCAAGGCGGTGTTGTCCTCCACGGTTTCGTGCACGCCTCTGTGACGGAGCTGGTGGCTTCGCGGCGGAGGCTCTGCTCCGGCAAGTTCATGGCGGGAAGGTGACGTGGTGTCCCGGCGACTGCTCAAGTTCGGCGCGCGTTGAGGTCTTGCCAGTCGGCCTGGTCGATCTCTGATGAGCAGCTGCGCTCTGGGGTATTCTTACTGTATCCGAGTAGATCTGCTGCTCTGGTTCATTAGAATTTAGAATCATTACGGATCGATCGTATCGGATCGTCTCTCTGTATATATACGTGCATATGCTGTCCAAGCGAACGGAACGGGACGGTAATCGTTTGCTTAGATCGCGTGGTGAACAGCAGGAGAGATCGAGAGAAGAGATGATGCCATCGGATTCGACCTCCATCTCCACACAACACACGGATCCTGGCCCAAGTATGGAGAATCGGTATGAACAAAGGTAAGTACTAGCATTTCTCGAATCTTTCGGTGATTTATTTAGGGCATGCAGTACAATGGTTATGAGACTGTCGTCTTAAACATTGCATCTTGTTAGTAGAGAAGACAGGGAAACAGGAGCGCAGCCCATCTATGCCTTGCCATCGGACGATTGGGGTATCATGTTCTACATCAGGATGGATCACTCGGGATCTTTCCACACATACCCTCGTGTTGGTGGGCCGTTTCAGAGCCTCCAGGAAGCTCAAGATGGTATCGAGTGCTATCTGATTGAGCGCGAGGATCCAAAAATGTAAGTTTCTCAACTTCTGCTCTAGATTTTTGTCGGTCAACTTCTCCTGTTCTTTGTGTACTCCTACAACCTTTGCAGTTTATGACCACATCACTAATCAGGTAAAAAACTTATGACTTGAAGGTTGGACTAGAAACACTTTTATAGGCAGAAGGCTTTCCTGTTTCGGGGCCATTTAAATTTACGAGATCAGTTGAGCTGTTGAAATAGTCCATAGTGATAAGCATAGTTGAAATAACAAAGTGCATGTAAATGCTATGCCACTGCATTGTAGATATCTGTACTGTAATTTCTATTACTTGGGTAGCTTTTTGCCAGGAAATTCAGCTTTGTTGTCCTCCTCGTACTGAGAAGTACATAGACTGGTTTGGGAGCTTCCTTTTTGTACATAAAACTACATGGATATAATTTACAGCCATATAATAATTTCATATTTGCTCTGATTTTGTTGACTATGACCATTATTAGTTATAATAGAGGAGCTGTTTGGTTCCATCCTTCAACCTCTGAAACAAATCATCTCAACCGTCTGTCCGCCTGATACCACTGGGTGTGTAGTATCAACTTGTACTCCACTTTTGAGAAATTACAGTACATCTTATAGAATGCTCTGATCTAAAATAGGTTCCTGGGCGCGGTGTCTGATATTGAGATGCGCTCAATACGTCGTAAATATTGGCCTGATGGCACAAGGAAGATGCCTCCAGAATTTTATCCAGTGGATATAACCCGTAATTGGATGCATCAGTTGGCTCAATCTTTGGTGGACAAGTATAATGAGGATTACAATCTTGTGGAGGTTTGCTCTCTGCCATCACTCTATGTCCTGCAACAGTGTCTTATTGCCTTATTCATCTCATAATTAATCGTTGACCGCATCCATGCTTGTTATTGTAGGATCTTGCATATCAACTCAAAAACGTTGTGTGCATCCAATCGATTTGTGAGGTTGATGTCTTTACCTGGTGCTATCACATCAATTTCACTGCACAGGCCAAAGGAGTTGGTTCCATTGAAGATCTATTCTTTGCCGAAGTAATATCTAAGGGAGAAGGAGAACTTGAGGAATTGGTGCCCAGCTGTCTGCGCATGCTTACACCTATTGACAATGGTATATACTCTAATCTCAAATGATTTTTTTTTTTCAGTTTGTGGTTCGTACTAACATGAACCTAGATAGTTTTGTACATGTGTTTCTGGCTTGGTATATCATCTCATCCATTATCCTTGAAGCTTTACATTTTGCAATATCTCAAACTGGTTAATGCACATTTGTCATTACTTATAATTATTCAGTTGTTATGTGTCTGTGCCCTGTTGTTTATTAACTATCTTTACGGAAGGTACCTGCCATGGCTGTATCAACAATGGAAGCGGTGATCATATGAGGCATCCCAAAGACCCTTCTGCATACACTGGTGGTCACGTGAGGGATGCATTTTTGCCGTTTGGCGGATCTGTATTACCACCCGTGGCATACTCTGAGCCCCCACCTGTCCATGACTTTGACGTACGTATTATGAATTGTTCCGTATAGATTAGCATTCATCATCTTTGTTCATTCACTGACTGGTAACCCCATTGTCATTTACAGTTTGCAGCAGCTGAGGAAACTAGGCTACGTAACCTATTCACGGTAATGGCATTACACACCTCTTGCTGCATTTGTTACCTCATATGTTGGCCACTTGATTTATCTAATCACATGCTTGTCTTTAGGGTCCTAAAGCACATATTTACGAGAAATACACGAGGCCCCCTCAGGGCTCTGCACTTATTCCTGAAGAATGATGCAGGAGTGGCTAGCTCTGTGTGACCCCTGAAGTGAAAGATGTCATCCCCCTTTTGGACTGAATGTCTATTTCGCCATCAGATAAATTTCAGAGTTATTAATCTTAGCAACTTGTAGACCGAGTAGTCGGTATTTCGTGTTGATACCAAGTTGCTTCGAGATTAATGTACCTATTTAGTATTTACAACTATCTATGTACTTTTTTTAGGGAATCACTATGTATGTACTTTACTAGGCTCTTCTGAGTTGGACGATGGTCCTGTTTATAACGTATACATAGCTGCCTATAGTGCCTTTTTTTTTATCTAGAATACACTCTCAAAGATGGTCTTGTTTACTAGAATCGTCTCATATTGTAAAAGAGAGATAGTGATACCTTTCTAAGGTTCCACTCGTCAGGTTCACAAGTATTGTGATCTCCTATACCAAAAATCAATGTTGGCAAAGCAAGGATATATATATAACACACCAATTACTCATCCCGACCTTTGCTTTTCTTGGTTGGATTGTCTAGTCGTTTGTGTTGACAAAAAATCACTCAACA
Organism: Lolium multiflorum; assembly: GCA_030979885.1. Classification (NCBI taxonomy): domain Eukaryota; kingdom Viridiplantae; phylum Streptophyta; class Magnoliopsida; order Poales; family Poaceae; genus Lolium; species Lolium multiflorum. The sequence goes on along the minus strand of CM061748.1, from coordinate 202,612,219 downwards.
AGGATTTCTTGCGTTGATTTTGAAGGAAAATTTTACATCTACTCAAGCATCTTTTTATAATTCTTTTTTCTTGTGGTGTGTTAAACATGTTTTATGCTAATTCTATGGTTTTAATCTAAAAAAAATCTATGGTTTTAATTATACAGGTTCAAAAGTATAACATTCCGATACTATATTTTCCTATTCCTAAAGAAATCCTGCGTTGATGATGTCCAACTGGGTAGGCTACTTGTTTTGTTCATCTATCTTTGCTACGGAGTATATTGCCTGCTTGGCAGCTTGCGACCACGAAACAGTTGGCTCTTCAGGTTCATTGAACCTAGTCCGCTTGGAGAAACAAGTGTACTTTTTATCTTCTAGTACTACCAAAAACCTATGCTGGGCTAGGATGCAGATCAGGTGACATGCAAATGGCATGTCACGCTGTGCCTCTCAGCCTCCAATCCACCATCCAGCAAAGATCCAACGCACCAGAGCTTGCCAAGGCAAAAACAACCAGACTTCACAGTTTTCAGCTCAGAAACTTCACAGTTCTGAACATAACAAACATTCAACAGTACAAACAAATGGTTTGAACAAAACACAATACAAACATCAACATTTTAGTTCGGAAACAGTGCAAGCAACAGTCAAAATACTGTTTGCACTCAGATTCACAAGAAATTAAGTTTTGGACAACACAATTCAGACATGCCATTCATCACTATTTAGATTCAAACAGCCCAGTTTATCACAAGTAATTCAGAAGTACATGATTTGAAGATTCAGTACCACTTTCCAGTGAATTCAGTGAGCTCTTAACAGCCATTTAGTGCCATTTGATTTGTACACTTAGGCCCCAAAAGACTACTATAGTTACGCAAAATACTATACTTAACTATGTCCAAAATACTTCTAGCGAGCTTGCACGCTAGAACAGATCATCTTCACCACAAGGCGGAGCCGTCAAGAGCTGGGTGAAACTCATGATAGCATTGCATTCTTGGGGCTCCATATTTACTCCTTTGGTGTTGTCACACTTCTCCATTAGTACTTGAGGCTGCACATCATCCTTCTTCTTTTGTTGCACACCATCCTTCTTCTTCTTTTGCACACCATCCTTCTTGTTTTTCTGCACACCATCCTTCTTCTTTTTTAGCTGCCAATGAAAAATATAGTAATTAGTTTACAAATGAAGAATAAAAACATATCATGTACCAATTGCAGCTTACATTTTCTCCCGTCTTGGTCGGCGCGGTAGCTTTCAATGGTATACGCTTCCCCTTGAGTAACTTATCAATCCAAGTTTTCTTTCTCCTTAATTTTGTTGCCGGGACCTCTTTTTTCTTTAGTTGTGCAGCTCTAAGCAATTCATCTATTTGCTGCACATTTGGGTCAACATTCTCTTTGTCTTTATATGGTTCATCCATAGCACTAGTGGTATTGAGTATTTCCTGTATGCTAGCTGCAACGGAGGCAAGTGCATTGGCCAATAGCAAACAACATTGTGGGGAGATGGCTGCTCTATGTGCCACATTGTGAAATTGATGAGACAAATCCCTGTACCGAAGTTGAGATTCAAGTTTAGGATTTTCTACCACTTTCCTTCCTTCCTTATCTTGTATACTTCCATTGCGAGCTTCTCTAGTCCATCTCTTCAAGACATAATGTGTCGGCAATGTCTTTATATTCATCAAATCAAGGACTTTTAGACCATGTCCACACAATATCCCCGTCCTATTGAACATTCCACAACTACATGAAACCGTTTTGGCCAAAGGATCACCTATCACAATGCGCTCCTCCTCAAACTCTAAATCACCATGCAAACTCGCAATAGCAACGGCAAATCTGTTATTTCCATCCAATACTCTACAACATGCAGCCGTTGATCTTTCATACTCACCTTGGAAAGCTTCAAATATAATTGAAGTGTACACTTTGCTTGCTTCCACCAACATAGGAGTGAACATCTTAACTCTTGGTATATATTTTCTTTCATTAAATTCAGATTGCAATTCCTTTGTTCTTTTTACTTCCACCGTCCTCTCAAAATGCATCAAGAACCGAAGAATATGAAAATCTGATTTCAAATGATTTTTCAACGCATTGTTAAAGCTCTCACTTAATTGTGTGCTTCTCACTCCCAAGCTAAAGACATCTCTCATATAACATTCAGCCCATTTTTCTTTCACCTTGTATATGCTATCTAGCCAAGTTTGCTTATGCACTTTGAGCCTCATATTGTCAAACGCTTGTTCAAATGCTGCCTTGTCCTTATATCCATACATACAAGCACCAAAATATGTGAGAATATGAGGTTCTTTTTCTTCATCCTCCGCTTCATTCTCCACTTCATCCTCCATTTCATCCTCCACTGCCACCTGAGTTAAATGTTTGACAACATTTTGCATGATATGAAATGTACACAGACCATGGTATGATTCTGTGAAGACCGTCTCTATGGCTCTTCCCATTGCTGCATCTTGATCGGTATAGATAGTTCTAGGTTGCCTTCCACTGTGTGCGGCTAGAAATGTCTCAAAGAGCCATATAAATGAGTCAGCTGTTTCATCAAACATCAATGCAGCACCAAAAATGGTTGTTTCTCTAAACTGATTGAGCCCAAGAAAAATACCAAATGGCCTATACTCTTTGTTTGTGCCAAATGTAGTGTCAAATGTGACAACATCACCAAAATGTGCATAGTCAAGTAGCATTTTAGCATCAACCCAGAATATGTTGGCTATATGCTCGTTACAATCCAACTGCAAAAAATATTGGAATGATGGATTCTCAGCTATCTTGTCACGGAAGAACTTCAACATACTACCGGCCTGTCCATAAGCCAACTCCCGCTGCCGCTTGGTTCGCAAATGATTCTTTTGGTCAGTCAAAGTGTAACCAACGTTGAACTCTCCACCAGCTTTACGACATGCAAACTCATGTGAAGCTTTTGGCATAATTCCAGAATCATCAGCTATTTCTATCTCTAGAGCTTGCACATCTGAAATCTTCCTTTGTGATGCCAACAAGTGACAGGTTTGTGGCAAATGAAGGAGGTGATTGTGCTGCAAATATACTTCAGTGACTTCGAAAAATTTGGCCACTCGATCAAATGAAACAATCATCCGAACTGTACAATTGGTTCTTGTTTCAGCTCTAATACGCTTCGGCTCATGGTCTATTTGATTTTTCCTTCGAATGCCTTCCTTGGAACAAACAAATCTGCATGAAGTGATCGTTCCATCAGTTCTGCTTTTGATGGTATTTCTTTTCCTCACATCAAAACCAATGTGACTGCCATATTCTACCCAGAATTCCCAAGCCTCATCCGAATCTCTAAACCGCATACCAACTTCGGGTATCATCTTGCACAACGCACAATTCTGCCAAATTCAAAAACAGTGTATACAAGTTACAGAACTATAGATGTATAATGTTGTAAAATAGAAGTACAATACTCGCTGCAAGTCTCCGCATATTTATTCAGAGATGTAGTGAACAGATAAAATAGAAGCACAATACGCGCTGCAAGTCTCCGCATATTTATTTAGAGATGTAGTGCTGACTCAAAATATAAGTAGTTCCTATGTTGAAACCACAAAACTTAGCAGATATTTGCAGAAGGCGCTTATCGAGATGCACAGAGTGTAGTGCCGATTGATAAGAGAGATTGAACCTGAGAAGAGGCGCTCGTCGGGGCTCGCGGCGGCGCTCGTTCCCGGCTCCCGCGGCGGCGTTCGGCCCTGGTTCCTGCGGCGGACGGCGGCTGTGGCGGGTGGCGACGGCGGCGGCCGGAGAAGGCCACGAGACGAGGAGACGCCGGCAAATCGCCGCGCCAAAGCCCGCCTTTTCCCTGCCTTCCCCGCGCGATTTGGCCGCTGACCCGCGCGTGCCGTTTTGGTCTGTATCTGGATGTTGTTTTTGCCTTGGGAAGCTCTGGTGCGTTGGATCCTTGCTGAATGGTGGATTGAAGGCTGCGAGGCACAGCGTTGCATGTCACCTGATCTGCATCCGCTGGGCTAAGCATGAGTATGTACAACTAATCTCTCTCAGAATCCAAACACACCAAGATGAACAATGCTGCAATCATTTTAGGATAATATATTCTGTACGAGATACCGATGCTTTCAAATGATTTTGATGGTTTTTAACAGTGTGGATCCTTGTTCCGTTGCAAACTTGCAATAGTCTCCACTAAGTTTTCTTGTAATTATTTGCTTCTGCAGTTGACTGCTTTGTGGTGGCAAGCATACAAATCACGAGCCTACTTTGCTGATCCTGATTTCTCTCCTAACAATAAAAAATAAATAAACATGCCAACACTAGACGACACTGAAATCGAAACACCGGAGACGACGGCGTTATCCCCCTTCCTCCGCACCGGAGACCTCGCCGCCGGCGCCGCAACTTCCCAGCTCCTTCTGCTCGGTCCCACACGCGTTCCCCCATGGAGGGAGCAGCTCACCTTCCGGGGCGTCGCCGTGGCCGCGGCGCTGGGTACGCTGCTGTGCGTGGTGATCCACCGCCTCAACCTCACCGTCGGGGTCATCCCGGCCCTCAACGTCGCCTCCGGCCTCCTCTCCTACTTCCTCACCACGGCGTGGCGGGCCGCCGCCGGGAGGCTGGGGTTCGGCCGCGGGAGCCCGTTCACCAGGCAGGAGAACACCGTCATCCAGACCTGCGCCATCGCCTGCGCCGGCCTCGCGTTTAGCGGTACGTACGCGGCTCACTCGCCATGCTCCGAGTCAGGAGACAGCATCTCTCACTCCAGTAGCTTATAGTTCAGTGTTAATTTGCAACATTTCGCAGTCAATTTCTCGAATGTACAGTTTAGTGAATATTCCTTGCTCGTAGGGTGCTCGGTATCGTATATCTTCGCGATGGACAGGAACACCTATGAGCTTGTAGGACCTGACTATCCGGGTAACCGAGTGGAAGACGTTAAAGATCCTTCGCTTGGTTGGATGGGTTCCTGTTTCTCATTGCTCTCCTCGGGCCATTTGCTATTGTCATCCTGCGAAAGGTATATTTTTTTCTCCTGAGGTGTCACGCAATGGCTGCTGCAAATTTTGTGAAGCTGTAGACAAGTTTGCAATATTTTGTTGTACATGAAAAGGCCAAGTAGGCTGATAGTTACACGGTTATGGTGTTGTTTATCAAGTGAAGTACTGCAGGTATTGGTGATTGATTACAAGCTTGCATTTCCTGGTGGCACAGCTACCGCTCTGATGATTAACAGCTTGCATGGAGAAAACGAAGCCGATCTTACAGGGTATGACTATTGCCAATTACTCCTACAGTCCTACTTAGCTAACTTTTAAAAATAGGGCACAATATCTCTTTCTGATGCATGATTACAACCTTACAAGTCTTTGAATCATACTGCACGCAATCGGAACTTATTCTGCACTGGATAACCAATTTTTGAGAATATGCATGCCATGTTCTCTATAATGCCTGATCACAAAATTTTCCTGATACAAAATCATGCAAACTTGTACCTGTTATCATTGCATTTGGCTATGCATATATTCTGAACTCCGAAGGAAAAAAACACTTGCGCTAAAGTGGAGCCTCTAGGCTTTAGACATGGATGAGCGATGTAAATAATTCATCATTATAATTTGGAGTAGACAATTGTGCATGTAGGCATGATAAAACATCTGAGTTTTGGGACATGATTCTTAGCATAGGTGCCACTACAAAACTACGAATGGCTTGCTACCTTCTTGTTAATATTCGTGCATGTTTGTTGTATTTATATGTCAAGTAACTTATACAGTTATTTGTCCTATTTCACATGTTTTTGGGTTCTTGTTAAGTTGTTATATTGTTTTACAGAAGGAAAGTCCATTGCCTTGTAAAGTACATGGGCCTTAGTTTCGGCTGGAGCTTCTTTAAGTGGTTCTTCAGTGGAGTTGGTGATTCTTGTGGCTTCGACAATTTTCCAACATTTGGACCTGAAGCTTTTAAGAACACGTAAACTCTCAATGTCTTTCTCCCCCTGCACCCTCCTTTTCTCTACACACGCTTAACATTGTGATTGCAATACCCGCAAAAAAAAAAACATTGTGATTGCAATGGAAGTGGACCCATTAGTTGCAACAAGGCTATGTATGATGATTGTGGACTTCATTTGTTACTGCCAGCTCTTATACTCACCATTTTATTTGTATTGATATTTCTTTCTTGCGCTATAGCTACAGATTATTTTGTGCTAAATCTCATGATCATTTGGGGTTATCTGGGATCTCAGAGAACTAAACATACAGTATAATCAACCAGCTTATTTTCGTTCTTCCCAGTATCACAACTGAAGGTTCCTATCTTCAGTGACATACCTTACAACTTACTGTGCTAGTGGCATTCTCAAATGCAGAAGAAAAGAAGTTATGCTGCTAATGACTAGTTTGCCACATGTGTGCTTTTGTGTCTCAAATGTCAAATTCATGTTATAGTAAGTATATATGATTATGTAGCAACGTGTACTAGTTCACCTATTCAAGCTTGAAAACAAGTCGCGTGATATGTATAATGTGTGATCCAAGTTAAGAATGACCATTTATCTGAACTCTGAAGTTATGTTTATCACATTCCTGCAGGTTCTATTTTGACTTCAATCCTAGTTATGTTGGGTATGGTCTTATTTCTCCCCACATTGTTAACTGCTCAGTGTTTCTTGGTTCAGTCATATCCTGGGGGTTTCTTTGTCCATTTATCACTACGCAAGCTGGTGATTGGTACTCAGATAACCTTAGTAGCAATGACTTCAGAGGCCTTTATGGTTATAAGGTACATATATGCAATTCTGTATTCCTTATAGTCATTTGGTTGATGACAGTTTCAATTTGGATGCAATTGCACTAAGTCTATAGTATCTTTGAAATTCATCCCAAGCATTTCTTTTGAAGAGATTCATTCTGCGAACACCTTTCATGTTATCTGTAGTCAAGGCCATGCGAGTAAAATGGACTACATCTGGATTTGTTTCTTCAGTTTTTGGTAGCTATTTCGTAGTAGGAAACATAATGTAACATGGCCATGCTTGATTTTCTTCATAATGATGCTTATCCCTGTAGGTTTTTGTAGCAATTTCGATCATACTTGGAGATGGCCTCTACAACTTGGTAAAAATCTTTGTTGTCATTACTTCAAAAAAAAAAAATCTTTGTTGTCATTGCAAGAGAAATTTGCAATGCGCAATCAAAACAACGTGATCAGCTTGTTCAAGATCTTCAAGGTAATATCAATAAGTCGATTGCAGATTTTTGGAGCATGTGCTACATGGAGCTCGTTTTTTGAACGATTCAAAAATGGTGTTTCAAAGGTTCAAAAATTCCGAGCAAAAATTAAGATGTAGGAAATAATGTAATCTACCAACACGAAAAAACCTCACCTCGAAATACCCAATTTTTGTTAAGCCCAGAATATAAGGTATTTCGGGTTGAGATTTTGTATGTTGGTAGAGTACATCATTATCTATATCTTGAAAAATTTTAAACTTCGAAATCATGTTTTCAAATTTCGAAAAATAAAGAGATCTATGACACCTGACCTCCAAAGCGAATTTCTGCAAAAGTCATGCTATATAATTTTGTGCCTTCGTAGTCATTCAACATGTCTGCCATTTTATGACTTGAATTTGTGGCCAGAGGGCATTAATTGTACAATATACAGGACGCTGTGTTTTGGCTCATAGGTCTATATGCACCCATTATGAAATATGTATCTTAAATGCATTTCAAAATGTCATTAAATTCCTAAAAAGTTTTGTGTGCACATCTGAACACTCTATGTTCACACATAAAATATTGCGGAAAAAATACATTTTTATGGCATGTGTAAAAAGACAAAAACATGCCTCATGAAAAGCTATTTCGGGGCACCAATTTTTCTTTCTTTTTTACACAGGCCACAAAAAAATCATTTTATACGAAACTTTGTGTGCAAACATAGAATGTCTGGATGTACAGCTGGATATTTTTTTTCGAAATTTTTAAACATTTTGAAATATGTTTTTTAGACAATGAGTGCATCTACACCTATGAGGCAAAGTGGACTTCTGCAATATATAATCCATTTCTTCTTCTTCACTGATTTGTCCCGTAGCTCCGCCGCCATCAAAGATAAGTTTCGGGGGGACAGAAGTCTCTGTTACGGTACCCTGCCGGGACGGGGAATTGTCCCCGGAGCCATCTCCATCGACTCCAATGCCATCTTCATCGCCGTTGCTAACTCCCATGATGAGGAGGGAGTAATTCTCCCCCGAGGCTTAGGGCTTTACCGGTAGATATGTGGTCTATCTCTTTCTCTCCCATGGTATGATCTTTATGTGACCATGAGCTTTGTAATCTAGTTGAATAAGTAGATATTACTCTTCATCTATTATGTTACTCAAGTGTTTTTATTATGTGATCTCTGGAGACACGTTGCCCCACGGTGTGTGACAGTGTGCACACCGTGTGTGTCTCTTAGGCTAAAGTTTACAGAAATACTTATCATGAGTTATATTTGAGTTTGATGTCTCTATAAAATTGTGGTATTTGTTAGTACCATCTTTGGATGCTTAAAATGACAGTGTGGGGTGTCCCTAGATTTGGAACGCCAACTTTAAGGAATGCTTTTGCAGTCCTACGCGGTGAATTGGTGTTCGTTATCTGACCGGAGAGTGGTTCAGGGTAGCATAGTGAAGTGATGATATTTATGTATTCAATTATGATATTATTGTTGAGAGTGTCCACTACTGAAAGTAAGATCCCTAGACCTTGTTTCTAAGCATTGAAACACCGTTTACAACCAGTTCTGCTACATGATTGCTTGCTGCTATTTTCATTTCAGATTGCAAAAATTACCACTCATAACCATCCATATTACTTGTATTTCACTATCTTCGAAGAACTAGTGCACCTATACACCTGACAAGTGTATTGGATGTGTTGGGGACACAAGAGACTTCTTGTATCTTAATTGCAGGGTTGTTTGAGAGATATATCTTTGACCTCTACCTCCCTGAGTTCGATAAACCTTGGGTCATTCACTTAAGGGAAACTTGCTGCTGTTCTACAAACCTCTGCACTTGGAGGCCTAACACTGTCTACAAGAATAAGAGCGTGCGTTGACATCACTGGACACAACGTGGGGTGACAACGTGGGCTGCCGCATGTTAGCTCGCCTAGTAGTGATGTGTATGCGTCCTGGTTTTTTCGGTTTTGTGAAGGTTCTAGAATTTTGTCATTCTCTTGATTTTCTTGTTTCATCGATTTTTCGCTGGTACTTTGATTTAGTTGGTTTTCTTTCAGTTTTTCTCTTCTTTTATGTTTTATTTTTTGGTTGAAAAATGGTCATTTTCTAAAATTTAATATTTCTAAAATATGAACATTTTTAAAATATTTTTTATATATGTTTTTTTTAAAAATTGAACATTTTTTAATTAAACGAAATCCGCCCCATCGTATGACGGAGTCGCACGCGATGGCTCATCCTCCCGCGTGCCCTAGCACCATCGCGCCTCGCTGATCCCTGGTCGTGGCCGACCCCCGAGGGGCTCTGTTTCAGCTCGCCGGACGCCGCCAACCTGCTCTGGTCATCTCCGCCTCGCGAGCATCTGCAAGGATCGCAGCTCCGCCTCGTTTTCTGTCCTCGACCTCTTCTTCGTGGCGTCCGACGGTCCGCCGCTCGCGCCTAGCTGCATGCTGCCTGCTCGATTGATTTCTGGATGAGTAGGAGGTGCTACTCGACCAATTCTTGCTTCGTGCTGTTTGTGCCACATATGTTAAGGACTCGATTGCTTTTTTGAAAACAAATCTAGGGTCTTTCTTGTAAAATTAAGGGGCCTGATTGTGACACATATGTTGAAGACGCACACCACCGCGCGCCCTAAAAGTGATTCCAACACGCTGCAAATCGATTTTAGGGCGCCGAAATATAGGTCTTTTAATGGCCGATAGGGCATGAAATGGGCCTTACGATGGGCCTTGGAACTACTTAGGCTCTGCACATGGAAATGAATATAAAGAGGGGTCGGTCGTTCGACGCAATCCCTACATGCCGATCAGGTCTGCGCCTGCAACGCGCCGCACACCCTGGCGCGGTGTGGGCCGGCCTGGTTAGGCTTTTTTCATGTTTTTTTCTCCTTTTTTTGTTTTTTGTTTTTTGTTTCCTTTTCTTTTTTTGTTTCCTCGTTTTATTTTTCTATCTTTTTTTAAAAAAATAAAAAATATTCAAGTTTAAAATTTGAATGAACTGGAATTTAAATAATTTCAAAATTTAAACGAAATTCGAATTTAAACGAATTTTTATCTGATGGGCCGCGGCCCAATTAACAGCCGCCGGGTCGGAGGGCCTTGGCACCGCCGACCCGGTCGCCATATAGCACCTCCCGTCGTCCAGTCTAGAGTCTAGACCGCGACTCCTGTTCCCCTCTCGAGAAATCACCGAACCCTAATGGCCGACCTTGTTCAACCCTGGGTGAAGAAGACCCGACGGCGGCATGGAAAATCCCTGAAGCTGGAGACCGTCCGTCCTAAGCTTCTGGTTCCGATCCGTCCGGCGCAGCCGAGGCGGTTGCCGACGTATGACCACTGCCATCTCTCCCTTTAGTTTTCTATTTCCCAATCTAGTAGGAAGGGCGTTGTGTATCGATTTGCGGTTGATTGCTGCGTTCCTTGTGTTTCTCGTTTGGATCCAGGTGTATTCAGTCCCGATTCATAGTTTTTTTTTTCTTTCCTCATATTATCTGCTAAATTGCCCATCGCACGATTTTTTTTTTAAATAAAGGTCTTAACACCAAATATTATGGTTACTAGCATAGCGCCCGTGCTTCGCTACGGAAGCAATCTAAGTTTTGTTTTGTTTTGAGCTGCAATGCCACACGAAGATAACCACAAGTGTGAGATCTTCATCTTTACCATGAGTCAGTCCAGAAGCCTAACCCTAATATCCTAAAACATGAGTACAAGCCATGACCTCTTCACTTTTTTATATCTCATATTAGTAAAACAAGAAAATTGTATTTTGGTGGAGGTAGAATAGATAAGTTTAGTACTTCGTATTATGGTTATCAAACCTGCTTGTCCCTCTTCAGAAATGTACCTGCACTGACGCCTCGAGTACCACAAATCGATCGGGATATTGCCGAGGATTCAAAGGGGATCTCTCTGTCCAACTCCGAAAGCTCTCCGCGGACGTATGACTGCTCCCTCTCGCTTTGTCATTCTTTTTTTTTCTGTCACCTGTCAATTTTTCTTAGAAAGCAATAACTAAATAAAACAAGTTGGCCATGTATTAAGATGAGATAAATTAATTACAGTTCTACACATTGAGTCTGTTTATTCCTTTTCAGGTCACCCTTTAGGGAGTCGCCCGTAGCTACACCATTGGAGGGAGCTCACTGCACTATTCAGGCCCCACCAGAATCAGGTTGTGGGCACCCCATTTTTGTCTTGCCATCAGACGATTGGGGAATCATGTTTTACATCAGGAAGGGTCGTTGGGGATCTTTCCACACATATCCTTGTGTTGGTGGGCCATTTCAGAGCCTCCAGGAAGCTGAGAATGCTATCAATTGCTATCTTCTTGAGCGCCAGGACCCAAATCTGTAAGTTTCTCAACTTCTGCTCTAGATTTCCATCTCTCCATTTCTCCTGTTCTGAGTGCACAACCTGCATTTTTATGTCGTAGGCCATGAAAGAGGATCACATTATTAGTCAGGAAAAAAACTTATGACCTCTAAAGTCAGACTAGAAACCCTTAGATGGGCACACGACTAGCCCATTAATAATGAAGTTCTTGTCTCGGTGCAAACAGTCGAGCTGTTGAAATTTTCCATGTGGATAAGCATAGTTGAAATTAACAAAGTACATATAGATGCTATGCCACTGTATGTAGGTATCTCAACTGTAATTTGTACAATTGGGTAACTTCTTGCCAGTAATTTGCACTTTGTTGTGTTATACTAAACAGTTCTTTAAAAGCACACTGGGTTGGGAGCTTCCTTTTTATTATATATAAAGCTACCACATTGATAACTTACAGCCATCTAATAATTACAGTTTTGTTCTGTTTTTGTTGACTATGACCATTAGTTATATTAGAGATTTAGAGGTAACTTGGGAGTTGTTTGATTCCATCCAACAACCCCTGACACAGTTCATCTTAACCCTCTGTCTGCCTGAGTGCTTAGTATCAACTTGTACTCTCCACTTTTGAGAAATTACAGTATCTTATAGAATGCTCTGATCTAAAATAGGTTCATGGGTGTGGTTTCTGATATTGAGATGCGTGCAATACGTCGTAAATATTGGCCTGATGGCACAAGGAAGATGCCTCCAGACTTTTATCCAGTGGACATAACCCGTAATTGGATGCATCAGTTGGCTCATTCTTTGGTGGACAAATATAACGAGGATCACAATCTTGTGGAGGTTTGTTCTCTGTCCCTGCGCTCTACCATCACTCTGTCCTGCTACCACTGTCTTACTGTTTTTCTCATTCACCTGATAATTAATTGCTGACTGCATCGACACCTGTTATTGCAGGTTGATGATGCATATCAACTCAAAAAGGTTGTGTGCCTCCATTCGATTTGTGAGGTTGATGTCTTTACCTGGTGCTATCATATCAATTTCACTGCACAGACTAGAGGAGTTGGTTGCACCGAAGATCTATTCTTTGCTGAAGTCATATCTAAGGGGGAAGGAGAACTTGAGGAATTGGTGCCCAGCTGTCTACGCATGCTTACACCTATTGACAATGGTATATACTCTAATCTCAAATGAAGAATTTTCAGTTTGTGGTTCGCACTAGCATGAACCTAGATAGTTGTGGACATGTGTTTCTGGCTTATTACATCCATTATCCTTGTAGCTTTACATTTGTAATATCTCGAACTGGTTAATGTACATGTTCCATTAGCTCTGACTGTTGAGTTGTTAATGTGTGTCTTTGCCCTGCTGTTTATTGCTCGTGTTCCTGAATATAAGCCATATAGTTTTTCGAGAAAAATTCCAGAATATAGGCTTTAGTGCGACACACCACTTGTATGGATTTTTTTTTAGGGATTTGATTAAATTTTCTTATATTTTGAAAAGTCCTCTATTTTCTCATGTCAAATGTTTAGCGGTGATCCCGCCCAAGCCTGGTGTAATTTTCTCTTAGTATGCGTTCTTTAATTTCCGTCCCAATATATGGCTTATATTTAGGAACGGAGGGAGTAACTTTCTTTATTACAAATGGGTAGCTCGAGTTGGTGGCTACCCCGCAACCCGGGTTCGAATCTCATCGGATGCGGGTTTGCGGCTCATTTAGCTTCTATAAGAAATAAGAATACGCCCTGGGTGCTAGTGCTCATGGGTCTCTTTTTTTTTAATTAACTTTCTTTATTGAAGGTACCTGCCATGGCTGTATCAATAATGGAAACAGTGACCATATGAGGCATCCCAAAGACCCTTCTGCATACACTGGTGGTCATGTGAGGGATTCATGTTTGCCTTTTGGTGGATCTGTATTACCACCTGTGGTGTACTCTGAGCCCCCACCTGTCCATGACTTCGATGTATGTATTATGAATTAATTCATATAGATTTAGCATTAATCATCTTTGTTCATTTGTAACCACATGTCATTTACAGTTTGCAGCAGCTGAGGAGACTAGGCTACGTAACCTGTTCACGGTAATTGCAATACATACCTCTTGCTGCATTTGTTAATCCCAGATGTTGGTCACTTGATTTATTTCCATGCTTGTCTTTACTCATTAGGGCCCTAAAGCATCTTACTACGAGAAATACTTGAGCCCCCCTCAGGGCTCTACAACTATTACTGAAGAAATGCTGCAGGAGTGGCTACCCGCTACCTCAACCTCCCATGTTGGTCACTTGATTTGTGATCCCTCTTACTGATTGTCTGTTTTGCCATCAGTGAAATTTCAAAGTTCCTAATCTTGGGAAGTTGTAGACCCAGTATTTGGTAATTCCTGTTGATATCTAGTTCCTGGTGATACCAACTTGTCACTATGTGTGTACTTTGTTAGGCCTCGTTGTGATGGACGATGGTCCTATACATTGTTCAAACCAGCTGCAATCGCTGCCTACAATTGTAATTCGATCGGAGAATATACTAACTGGCTAGAACCTGCATGCATATGAAGAGTTGTATGCAGATTATCAGGAATTGTGTTTACTGGCTAGAACCTGCATGCGTGATGTGTCCTGCACCTGCCATTCTCCCACGGGACTAGCATTATCTTCAAACCTCACTGGACGGAGTCAAGCGACGTGTATGTTTCCTGGTGTAGAGGGCTGAAGCATGGCAGCATGACAAAGTCCTTTGTAGGCCTATCCCTTTGTATTCTGCCCACTTCTTTTTGGCTTCTATGGTGGCTTATGGGGGGAGCTTCTTCCTACCAGCTTCTCCCAGAAGCCTGGATTCTAAATTTGTTTCGGCTTATACTCGAGTTTAGATTATACTAGATTATAAGCCAAAATAAATTTGGAATTAGGGCTTCTGGGAGAAGCTTCTCCTAGAACACATAATTTCCAGCTAACAACACTGCTTTTTGCCATCCCCCTGCAGCGGAGCCATGGCTGGGGGAGAGCGAAGCCATGGTTGGCCCAAGGTAGCGTTCCGCCGCCGCCATGGAGATGGCCTCGCCCGCTGCGCTCTCTGGGAGAAGCTTCTCCTAGAACACATAATTTCCAGCTAACAACACTGCGTTTTGCCATCCCGAACCTGCAGCGGAGCCATGGCTGGGGGAGAGCGAAGCCATGGTTGGCCCAAGGTAGCGTTCTGCCGCCGTGGTGGCGACGACGGATGGAGATGGCCTCGCCTCGCCCGCTGCGCTCTCTCGCTCCTGTACAAACACTGGGCCGCACACATACTTCGGAGAGTTACTTACAGAAAAGGAAATCCAACCAGTAGTTCAGTTCGTGCATAGTGAGATAAAAATCTGTACGGCTCTCATTTCCCCCCTCCCCTCTCTCGTCCAGCTACAGTAGGTTGAGGGTTGACCTCCGTCGGCCGGGCCGCTCCGAGGCCTCCTCCGCCGGATTAGCCGGCCGGAGATGGTCAAGGAAGTGCGCCGGAGTAGATAGGACTAGTTTTAGGTTTAGATCTAGCTTGTTTACCCCTGTGGAGTATGGCGTTATGCCCATGGGAGTCTGGCCACGGCGGAGTTGGAGAGGCTCCCGGTGGCTTGTGGTTGTCTGGCTGCTAGTCGCGGCGCTCCGATGATCGGAGCCGGAGGCGGAGGGCGGCGGCGCTACCACAACTCCCCCAATAAAGCTCTCAAGCTTTTCTCTCGATCTGGATAGAACCGTCCTGGATCTTGCTTTCTCTGGCCACCATGGTGGTGGAGAAGAGGAAGCAACCTTTGATGGAGCTGGCCTTTGCAGATCGACGGAGAGGCGGTGGCGGTGGTTCTGCTTCATCATGTGCTTCACAGCTAGAGGTACTTCTGCCTCTGCTATCCATGGCCGGCATGGCGGCCTGAAATCAACAACCTCCGTCTCGGAGGCCCTGCAGCTTCCTTCCTGCTGGAGCTCGGCGCGTTGCTGCTACCAAGTGGTGCGTCCCCGGTGGCTCCAAGGCGTCCAGCAGCGATGGATCTTCGCCGGACTTGGGTGTTCGGGCATCTGCGCCATGTTCCTCGGCGGCGACGCTTGGAGGACGCCGGCGATTTGTGGTGGTGACGCCTAGGGACTCGATTGCGTTTTTATCTTTAGTTCTAGGGTGTTTTCTGAAAGATGGCAGGCCTTATCTTCTAATTACTGGTTCTTTAGGGAGAGTGATGTAAAAGGGCTTGTCTGTAAATTTGTACCCACCACTGATGATAATTGAGGTTTCTCCGGGGTCTTCTAGACCCCTTCTTTGTGCAAAAAAAAGAGAGATAAAAATCTGTGAGAATATGGAGAAAAAAAAAGATAATCATATAAGAGAACCCACTTTTTGATGCAAGCTTTGCAGCCGACACAAACAATACACATAAAAGAGCTATACAAACTTACTGATATTTGAACAAGAAAAATAAATGGCAGGGCAAGGGATATGTTGCTTCAATTCTCACCTTATTTCAATCTTGTCATTTCATCTAAAATTTTGATATCTTGGTACCTCTAAAGCTGAAACAACAGCAGTACATATACAATCTTCAGTGGGCATAATTATCAATCAAAATCCATGTTTTAAATCACGGCAACAGTGCCACGAGTGTTGCTGCTATTCTCTGCCAAGTACTGGTGTCTGGCACCGAAGAGGATCTATCATATCATGTATTGATTGGTTTCACCCACCTTCAGGTTCTTAATCAACTGCTGTGTCAACGGATAATTGTGCACCCAAAAAATATTTGTGCCGAGAGAGGATTAAAGAATTGAAACAGAAGAATGTTTCTACATGGCGGTTTTCTTCCCCCGCGTCCCCTGGCGAGAGGGAGCTCGTCGGGCGCGGGGCGGGGCGGCGGGCGCTGGGACCGGCGGTTGAGCGCTGGCGGAGGTGTCGATGCGCGGACGGGGAGCGGCGGTGGTGCTGAGGCGCATGCGTGGCGGGGCTTGGCGGTGGTGCAGCGGCGCAGGCGGGGCTTGGCGTGGATGGCCACGGCGTCGGGCTGCGGCGGTGGAGGCTGCGGCGAAGGTGCCTGAGGCGTCGCGGCGCACGCTCGAGCCCGCGGCGGCGGAACTGCGGATGGCCACGGTGACGGGCTGCAGCGGGAGGCTGCGGCGGAGGAGGCCGCGGCAGAGGAGCCTGCTGCTGGCCATGGCGGCGGTGCTGCTTCGGGAGGATGCGGCGTTGGGCGGGCCCCGATCTGGGCCTTGCGGGCCGCGGCCGCTGTTGGCGGTGTCTCCGTCTTGGCGCTGGGGTGGCCCGATGCTGGCCATGGCTTTGGGCCAGGTTGGCTGTGCGGTGGCGGCTTCGGGTGGTGCAGGGAGTTCATGTCCGCGGGCTTCGGCATTCGTCATCGAGCCCCGTGTCGGTGTTGGTCGGCGTCCCCTCTATGTGGCGTTCCGGTGGCGCCCACGGTGATCTTCGGCGGTACTCCGTTGGCTTCGGGCTGTGCTGCCCTCTACGCGTCGGCGGCTACAGGTTGGCCAGGAGGTTGCTCAGCAGTTGCAGGTGGTGGTTTGTGCCGGTACTTGTTGGCGGGCGCGAGGTCTTGGAACTCTTCACTGGGCGAAAGCTCTGTCTTGGCATCCGGCCAGGACTGACGACGGTGACGCCTGTGGGCGCCCCATACTTCTTGAAGGCGTCGTCGAAGCGGGTGTTTCTTGTTCTCCGCTCGGGCTCTCCGGGAAACCCTAGATCCCTCGCGGGATCGGGCGTGGGCGGCGCTCTTGCGTCGCTTTGCCTCTTGGGGCCTCGCTTTGAATGTCCACCGGAAAAAGGGACTTGTGGAGTGTTTTGGCGGTTTTCGGCGGAGGCAGGTTCATCTTCGGCCAGGCGGGGCGTGGCCTCGGGGCCGGAGTGGTAGTTGGAGCGGTGGCTCCGGTCTTTCGCCTCCGTGTGGTGTCGACCTGGCTGGTCGTCGACCCGTGTGGAGCGCAGCCTCGGGGCTGGCGTGTAGTGTCGTGTTGTACAGGTTTTCGGTCTGTTTTCTCATAAACGGGCCAACTCTTTTCTCCTATATCAATGGAAGGCAAAACTTTTGCCCCGTTTCAAGAAAAAAGGGTATTGTAGATTAAAAAAAGTTAAAACAGATCAACCGTAATGCCTTGAAAAAGGTACCTCTTGATGTGTGCATATCTTAAACGCAATAGTAGAACTGGAAATTCTGCAACGTGAAGTAGAGATTTAGAACAAGAAAATGGGGGAAAAGCGGGATATTCACTTTGGCTCATAGGAGCATTTGCTCCCACTATGTGAATCTACATTTTGAAGTGTCAAAAAATTGTAAAGTAAAATTTTTCATGTACATCTACACATTTTATGTTCGTGCACAAGTTTTCAAAAGAAACTAAAATAATTTGTGGCTCCTGTAAAAAAGACAAATTTTGATGCTATAACACGACTACGTACAGGACATTTTTTTGTCTTTTTTGTACACGCCACATAAAATATTTTTTCTCCATGAAAACTTGTGCACTAACAAAGAATGTCACGACGTACACCAAAAAATTTATGTCACAATTTTTTGACATTTTTAAAATTGTTTTTTAATTATTTTGTATAATGGGAGCATTTGCTCCTATGAGCCAAAACGCCACCTCCGGGAAAAGCAGTGTAGTCTGAATGCTGTGCTCTGCTCACCAACTTGAGAACTCCTTGAGGCGAGGGCCACGTGATGAGCTCATTACGAGCAGACCATCAAGAGACCATATGAGATCGGTTGAGCAGTGTGCAAGTAACTCTACCGCAGGACACGATCTTATGTGAACAAACTCAGGTGCTGACTTCATCGGCAGGAGGACCTCGCGAGCTGCGCGCATTGGCCCTGCTCGTGGAGGAGCGAGTGCGCGAGGGGGCTAAGCGCGGGGGTCGTGGAGGCGAGGATGCACGGTATGAGGGTGGCGGCGGCGACGACGGCGGGGAAGCGGAGGAGTTTGCGCTTGCGCGGCGAGGATGCCCGGTACGAGCGGGGGGAGGCAGAGCCAGCGGTGCCGGAGCGGGGTCTTGTGAGTCTTGTCCGTTGGATGTGGTCGGCCGATGGGGGCGGCGGCGGAACCCTGCCGGCTCACGGTCTCACGCTTGATCCGCTCGTGAGGAAGATCTAGGGAAACACGGGGAAACGGAACAAAATCTTCGATTTCCGTGGCCCACCTGTCAGCGTCAACATTCGAGCGACGGGACTGTTGTGAATAGAAATGAATCACTGCTTTATTGATCTGGCCAAAGGGCCTATTTATACAAGACAATGTCGGTTTACAAAGTGGCAACTGCCTAGCGGTTGGTACACATAGAAACGTGAGATAAATCTAAGACGGTTGATTAGGAGACGGTTGTTGTTTTCCACTTTCGTAGGGGCTACGTTTGCTTCTCAACACTCCCCCTTGTACAAAGCTGCTTCTCTTGTATCTTGTACTTCTTGTATAATCTTGAGAATAATTTGTCTTTGATCAATAGCATATATCATGTTGAATAACTCCTCCAAAAATCCTGTGGGAAAAATATGAGGAGAGTAGTGTTTGATATGTTGTGAAAACTCCTTTAAAACCCGGTGGGAAAAATAAGGAGAAAATGATACAACATATAATGATCATTGTCTCTTTGATAACTTATATGAGAAAACCTTAAAAGGATAAAACTCATTGTTAAGTTTGGATGACAATTGGTATGTCCTAATACATCCTTTAAAAACCCCGATGGGGAAAATAAGAGGTATGCCATATATTCTTGTGTTGATATTACCTCATTAAAAACCTTAATGAGAACCATGTGAGTAAACTCATAATAGGGAAAAAGAGTGTAATATAATGTTTGAATGGGTTATAATTCAGAGAGATACTCCCCCTGATCCTTGCAAATCACGAAGTCGTCGCATACCAATTCCACGAACATATTTTTCAAATGTTGAGGCTGGTAGAGACTTTGTGAATAGGTCAGCGAGATTATCGCATGATTTAACTTGCAAGATGTTTATATCCCCACTCTTTTGTAATTCATGAGGATAAAACAATTTAGGAGCAATATGTTTAGTGATATTGCTCTTTATGTAACCCGTTTGCATCTGAGCAACACAAGCAGCATTATCTTCGTAGATAATGGTTGGAGATTCGATAGAACCTTTACCACATGATTGTTGTATGTGGTTTATCATCCTGCGAAGCCATACGCATTCGCGTGATGCCTCATATAATGCAATTATTTCAGAATGATTGGTGGATGTAGCCACTAGAGTCTGTTTGGAAGACTTCCATGAGATGGCTGTCCCACCATGTAGGAACACAAAACCGGTTTGTGATCTGGCATTATGGGGGTCGGATAAGTAGCCAGCATCGGTATACCCAATCATCTCAATGTCCAGATTTTTCTGAAATTGAAAGAATAGGCCAAGATCCTTTGTGCCTTGGAGATATCGAAAGATATTCTTGACTCTCGTCCAATGGCGTTTGGTGGGAGCTGCGCTATGTCTAGCTAGTAAATTTACTGCAAATGCAATGTCAGCCCTGGTGCAATTTGCGAGATACATGAGCGCTCCAACAGCACTGAGATATGGGACTTCTGGTCTCAATATCTCTTCTCCTTCATCCCTTGGTCTAAATTGATCTTTCTCTACGTCTAGAGATCGAACAACCATGGGAGTTTTGGATGGATAGGATTTGTCCATATTAAATTTCTCCAATATTTTCTGGATATAGGCGGTTTGATGAACCAAAATACATGAGGGAAGGTGCTCGAGTTGTAATCCCAAGCAAAATTTGGTTTTACCCAAATCCTTCATTTCAAATTCCGTCTTTAGGTGATTGCGTGCTTCATCAATATCTTGTGTGTTACCAATGATGTTTAAATCATCGACATACACCGAAATAATGCAAAATCCAGTCTCGGACTTTTTGATGAAAACACATGGACAATCATCATTATTGGAGTATCCCCTTTTCAAAAGGAACTCACTAAGTCGGTTGTACCACATGCGTCCCGACTATTTTAAGCCATACAAAGACTTATTTAGTTTTACACAATATACGTTGCGTTTTGCGCTCTGATTTGGGACTGGGACTCCATCGGGAACTTTCATGTATATGTCCGAATCAAGTGAGCCGTAAAGGTAAGCGGTCACCACGTCCATCAACTGCATAGATAGACGATTTTGTACTGCCATTGAAATAAGATATCGGAAAGTAATACCACTCATTACTGGAGAATATGTTTCATTGAAATCAATGCATGGTCTCTGCGTGAAACCTTGGGCTACAAGCCTTGCTTTATATCTCACCACCTCATTGTTCTCGTTCCTCTTACGGACGAAAACCCATTTGAATCCCACAGGGAAAACTCTGGGAGGTGTAGGTATTGCTTCACTGAATACCTTTCTTTTATTGAGCGAGGCTAATTCAACTTGGATTGCATCCTTCCATTTAGGCCAGTCGGAGCGTTTCTCACACTCTGCCATGGTCTTTGGATCATGATCATTTAGAAGGTTGTTTGCAACTGCAGTTGAGAAATATATGTCGACAATTGTAGACTTACGATTGTAAGATTCTCCAGAATCTATATAGTTTGTGGAAATTTCATTTACCCTTGTTGACTGGTCGTGATTTCCCAATACGATTGAGTCAGAGTTTTCCGATGTCCCAGTCATTGAGTGCACAACTGAGCTGGGTTGTGGAGGTCGTTCTTCCACTGGGTGTTCATTACCCATTTGATGATTATCAACGCTAGGTTGATTTACATTTACTGGTTCAGAGGGTTTCTTCCTCTGTTTCCTTTGTTGCTTGCGAGAAGCTGAATCATGTTCGGTGGCCGTACTTCTCCCCCTCTTCCTTTGAACAGGGAGTTGAGTGGTTTTTGTTGGTACCTCCACTCTTTCGGGCGCATTTCTGGCAGGATTATAGGATTTTGTAACACCTTTATAGTCAGTAAATGAATCTGGCAGGTTATTTGCAATGTGTTGCAAATCAATTATTTTCCGAACTTGAAGTTCAGTTTCTTGAGTACGTGGATCAGAGGAGGAAATGCCTTGGGCATTCCAATCGATTTCCGGGCATTCTTTTTGGTACTTGATGTCTCCCCCTAATGCCGGGAAATGGTCCTCATTGAAGATGCAATCAGCGTGACGGGCTGTGAATAAATCCCCTGTGAGGGGTTCAAGGTACTTGATTATTGACGGTGATTTGTACCCCACATAGATCCCCAATTTTCTATGTGGGCCCATGGATGTACGCTGCGGTGGTGAGATGGGCACATATGTGACGCATCCGAATTTACGCAGATGGGAAATATTTGGTAGATTTCCACGTACTAATTGCAGAGGGGAAGTGCTGTGATATGCAGTTGGTCGCAATTGAATTAAATCAGCAGCGTGTAAAACTGCGTGACCCCAACATGAAGTTGGTAATTTGCAATTCATTAATAATGGTCGTGCAATGAGCTTAATATTCTTAATTAGGGATTCTGCCAATCCATTTTGTGTGTGGACATATGGCACCGAGTGTTGAACCTCAATTCCTAGTGCCATGCAATAATCATTGAAAGCACGCGAGGAAAATTCAGCAACGTTGTCCATTCGAATTGATTTAATTCGATTATCAGGATAATGAGCTTGTAATTTAATAATTTGTCTCATTATTTTGGCAAATGCATGGTTTCGTGTGGATAATAGACACACATGAGACCATCGTGTAGATGCATCAATTAGAACCATAAAATACCTAAAAGGTCCAGATAATGGTTGGATAGGACCACAAATATCACCTTGAATTCATTCAAGGAATTGGAGTGGTTCTGCTTGAATTTTAAGATAAGATGGTCGTAAAATAAGTTTCCCGGTAGCACATGCAGTGCACACAAAATCCAAAGATTGTGGGAATTTGGCTTCATTTAAGTCATGACCATTGGAATTGCCGATAATTTTTCTCATCATCCCGATACCGGGATGACCAAGGCGATCATGCCATGTTTGGAATGCATTGACATTCTGAAAAATTACTGAAAGATCGAGATGTCGCCTAGAGGGGGGGGGGGTGAATAGGCAATTACAAACTCTTGCGGATTTGTATTGTAAAAATGCGGAATTAAACTATCGTTTAGTTTACAAGCACAAACCCTAGATATGCTAAGCTCAACTAAGTGTAACAATAACAACTAGAGCTAAGCAAGATAGGCACAAGATATATGTAGCACAAGTGATAGCAAGATATATGTACTTCAAGCACGATGGCTATCACAAGGAAAGAGAGCTCGGGTATAGAAATAACCGAGGCACGCGGAGACGAGGATGTATTCCCGTGTTCCCTTCCTTTGCAAGAAGGTACGTCACGTTTGGAGGAGTGGAGGTCCCACGAAGGATTCCCGCGCCACGAAGGCTCACCCTATTCTCCGAACCACACCCACGAAGGATAATGGCCCTTTCCTTATGGTTAGCTTTTCCTCCGCTCCGGAGATGGCAAGCTCCACAACCACTTCACAAGCTCCACGAAGGAGAAGCCTGGGCCCCTTCACAATCTTCTTGAAGAGATCACCGGAACACCAATCACCAAGCCAACTAGGAGGTTTCCCTCCAAGAGTAACAAGCTCACGGTCTCTCACTTGAACTAATCGTGGTGGAGAGCTCAACACTATGCAATGATGCAAAGCAAGAACACTAGAGGTGTTCAAGTCCTTCACTCTCAAATCCCACCCAAACAACAAATGCTATGATGAGATTGGAGAGGAAGAACAATGGGGAAAGTCAACAAAAGACTCCAAGATCTAGATCCCAAGAGTTCCCCTCACTTAGAGGAGAAATGGATTGGTGGAAGTGTAGATCTAGATCTCCTCTCTTAGATCCCTCAAGAATGAGCAAGAATCATGGGGGGGAACAAGAGAGAGAGCAAGTTCTTCAAAGGCAACAATGGAGGAGAGAGAATGAGAAGAACTAACTCAGCCCAAGGTGGAAGAAGGGCTATTTATAGCCCAAGAGAAAATATAACCGTTGGGGAAAAGTTGGGCTGAGTCAACCATCGGGAGGCCGGTCAACCGGGCTGGCGGCCGTCCGGTCAGCCGGTCGGCCCACAGACCGGACCAGCCGGTCCAAACCGGTCAGGCCGGACCGACAGGGGTCACTTTGTGTAGTCCAGGAGGTCATCCGGTTGGCGCCGGTTGGCGGTCGACCGGACTGCGGACGGCCGGTTGGGAGGCCGGTCAAACCGGGCGAGAAAGGCAGGGAAAAACATGTTTTACTAAAACTGTGATAACTTTTATGTCCGGACCCCGATTGACATGAAACCAATTTTGTTGGAAAGATAACGACGAATAGAACTGTGAAATATGGAGACTCCTCACAGGATATTTTTAAATGTTTTTAGGGACCGTCAAGAAACGGTGAAGACGTCCAAACTCGAAAACGCAATAGAAGATGCATGCGGATTCCGTTTCGATGAACTTGGGCTTGTTGTAAAGCTAGCAACAAGCTCAAGAACCTCACACAGAGAAACACCAAGAAGCAATAAGGATATGCAAAGTATGCAAAGGATTGAGCTCCCTAAGATGATGTGATCAAGTTACTCAACCGAAAGCCCCTCTTAATAGTGCGACTATTTATCCTATAATCCGGTCTCCCAACAACCACCTTGAGACCGGTAAAAGGAAAACCTATCAAGGTCATACCTTTGCCTTGCGCATCCCGCTTGATCTTGATGATAACACTTCAAGCTCTACACAAGCCGGAATGCCTCACTTGATCAATGTTGCTTCGTGAAGACTCACAAATGCTCCCCCATACACTATGATGGGAAAGCTCCATTGATGCACATCTTCACATCTCCATTATCACCAAATGGACGGCAAGCTTCAAGCATGTGATCCACTCAAGATGCTCATCTTGAACTTGCCCAACTCAACCTTGTATCTTCTCATACTCACTTAAGATAGAGCATGGCTAGTATTGAGTTCCACATAAGAACTCCATCTTCATTTCTTCTTCTTGATCATATCACATATATATCTTCATACCGATGATCTTGATGCCAATACACAAGGTATACATTTATCTTCATGGCATCCATACTTGAATCCAACACATGGAGTACAAGTAGTACCTATGGAATATTCCTTCATATAAACTCAATGAAAACATTAGTCCATAGGGGTTGTCATTAATTACCAAAACCACACATAGGGGGGTACGTGAGCACCCCCTGGCTACTCGACACGTGTCTAACGACATCCAATAATCCGTTAGCACTATTCCCGCTGATTCATCGGACATCCTTATAATATTCAGTAGCACTTGATTAACAGGGGAGAATTGCAATTATCTTTAACAAATGGGGAACAGGAGCCGCGCGGGGTCAACTCTCTCCAAAGCCAGGCGCGGAGACCACGGCCAGGATTTGATGGGTGCGGCGTCCGCGCAGTGGCAATACTGGCGTCGGGAACTCGGAGATGGGAGCTCGTCGGACGCCCGGGGACATTGCCGACGGTGGAGGACTCGGACGTGGTGAGGTCGCCTGCGCACGACCGGCAGGACGCGCTCGCGCCGCCGCGCGCCCGGCAGGATGCGGCGCCGCTTGCCATGAGCTGTGAGGGGTGGGGTCTGTAGCGTTCCAGCCGCGGAATTGAGCTCGTCGGGAGTCGCCGCGCGCCGGAATCGAGCTCGCCGGCAGTGCCCAGCAACCGCTCCCGCGGCCAGGGCGACCTACAGGATACGCCGCCGCACGGGACGAGGAGGGATTCGGCCACTCGGGGATCTCCACGGAGCTGCGGGGGCAGCTGCCTCGAGGAAGGCCGAGCACGTCCATTGGAGCGGCAGAGGATGGGGCTCGCCGGCCGTCCGCCTCCCGCTGGTCTTCTCCGCTCCTTGCAGGCAATAGCCCGAACAGATTGGACGCAGAAGAGAAAGCAGATGCGGCGCTGCGTAGGTGCCCAGAGCGTGGAGGAGCGAGGGCGTGGGCGGCGAACCAGCAGCAGCCGACAGCAGCGAGAAGGTGCGCCTGCTCGCCACGGGCGACTCCGAGCGGCTCCGGCGCCGGCTCCGCAAGGCCACCGGCAAGAAGGTCGACCTGCTGCTGCAGCAGGCGCTCCAGGCCCTGCTCGCCGACCTACAGCTGCAGCAGGCGCCGGCCGCCAGCACTACGTCGGTGTACACGGAGCGGCCGTGGCGTGGGCGGCGAAGCAGCCGCAGCTACCGATGAATGAAACGAAGGAGGTGAGGCTAGCAGCGGATATGGCCGGGAGATGCATCGGCGTCAACCGTTTGTAGGCTTGGTAGTGCCTACGCGCTTGCACATGCATAAAGCGAGTCAGGTTTTTTTTATTTTTTGAGAGGATACAGCGAGTCAGGTTGAAAAGCATCCTCCACGCCGTTTGTTCGCCATCTCTGAAGCTAGAATCTAAAAGCAAATCCAACGGTATCTAGGGGGTGCTCACGTACCCCCCTGAACACCAAATCCACACTCAACCACACATAGGGGCAATATACCCTTACAATTACCTTGTACGCAACGTGTGCTACGGGTTTTATGTATGTGTAGTACAATCCTGATGATAAAGAGGGAATTTTCTCAAATATTTGTTTGCCATATCCGTTGTCTTTGGTAAAGAGGAGATACTCCTCCTTGTTGTCTTCAAAGGTTTCAATGTGAAAACCATTTTTACGGATATCTCTATATCCTATGAGGGTACGAGTTGAATCGGGATACAATAAAGCATCCTCAATTATAATTTGTGTACCCATAGGGAGGGTAAATATGGCGCGTCCTGTGCCAACAATTACCGCATCGCGTCCGGCGATTGTTAAAATATCTCCATTCATATTTGTAAGAGTTTGGAAATACTTTATTTCCCTAAGTATAGAGTTTGTGGTACCACTATCCACAAGGCACATTTCCTCTTCCATTTGGATTGACTCCCGTAGAAATCTATATATTGAAATGTAGACTTTTCATCAATGAAAAGACTTATTGGATATATATAATATATACAACTTTATTGATATCAAAGTGCTGATACAATATATATTGTGCTTTACAATATACGGTGATGACAACAACAATAATATTATGTTCTTATTACAACAATCAAATGGACGTAAACAAATATTCTATATAGTGGAGTTGATTGACTAGTCAAAGTCTCCGAACACGTCGTTGGAGGCGTATTCGATCATCATATTCTCCTTGTCCATGGAGTCCCGTGGTACATGCAATTCCTCGGTGTTGCTTGGTGCTCCTTGAACATCTCGCGAACATCCAACTTCCATGTTGTTTTCGGGTTGAAGATTGAAGTGTGCTTCATATCTTGCTCCTTGGGCAGGTCTGTTACGTCCCATGGATTGCAGGTAGAGGTTTACCAGATGTTTTGGGGTACGGCATTTTTTGGTGACATGTTTGTAGCATCCACATTTCTGGCAAAGATTAGTTTTATCAAACTTGTTCTTTGCTATGCCTTTTCCCTTGTCTGAATTATGTGGCTTGTTCTTGTTGTTGCGGTTGCGGTTGTAATTACCCTTGAAGTTCTTCTTACGACCTTTAAAAGAGCCATTGAACTTATTGTCTTTCTGAAAATTTGCATGTACCTCAGGTAGAGGGGCAGCCCCAACCGGGCGTTGATGACTATTCTTTAAAAGAAGTTCATCATGTTTTTCTGCCTGGAGGAGAACATGTATAAGTTCAGAATAAACTTGGTAATTCCTTGCACGATATTGTTGCTGTAGGATCCTATCAGCTGGGAGCATAGTTGATAGAGTCTTTTCTATCTTCTCCTCTTCTGAAGGTTCCTTCTCGCAAAACCGTAACTTTGAACAAATCTTATGGACCTCATGGTTATAAGCTCCAACGGATTTGAAATCCTGGAGTCTTAACTGGGTCCACTCATGACTAGCTTCAGGTAGTATAACTGCCCTTTGTTGTTCATATCTAGTTTTGAGTGATTGCCACATATTGCTTGGAGATTCCTCCATCAAATATTCAGATTTTAAATCTGGGTGAATATGGTTTCTTATAATGTATAAAGCACCATATTTTTGTGGCTCCGTTAATTGTGCAACTCCCTCGGGAAGGGGATCCGTTATGAGTGCAGCTGCAATTTCACGGGATGAAAGACTAATTTTAACATTCATAGCCCATGTAGGATAATTATTTCCGTCGAGCGCGAGCTCTTCAAATTCTTTGGCGGTCATTTTGTCCTACAGAATGAGAACCAGGGATTTGTAAATTTACTAGTATGTAAATTAAAATCGTCATGGTTATGTAATAAAATTTGCAAAATAAATTAAGTTTCAAGAAGTAGACTTGAACTCATTAGTGTGAACCTCAAATTGTTTAAGTCTGACACGTTGTAGATAATCTCCAAAAAGAAAACTTTGGAGTAGATCTAGCAGCATTAGCGGAGCATATACTCACACTTCGAATGCCTTATGCCATAACTTAAATAAAATGTATGGGAGAGCATATTAGCAATCATAATGTCAAAATGACAAAATGTAGGCTTAAACAGAAGTGGTAGATAAATCTACACACTACCACATGATCCCAAAACATCAATTTGGAGAAATCACTTTTGAATTTTGCATTTTTTTATTATTATTGTACCATATGTATATGCTTATAGGGATTGCAAATTGCAAACACATTGAACATATAATTATTTATAGACACGAATGGTCTAAAGCATCAATATACAATATAATTTAGTACATGATATAAATACATAATACAGAGGTCTATGACATGATAAGTACTTAAGAACTGTACAAGTGCTGATGTTACTTAACCAATCTATCAGATTACTCATGTACTGTACTAAACAAATACTACTTTAGTGCTGCCACAACGCAAGTGGATGGGCATAGGCAAACAGACTAATAATTTAGTTGGTTAAAATGGAGTGGCTTGGCCGGCCGGTCGGATAAGGAGAGAACATCCAGGAGCGTCTCTATCCCCAATCCATTGACTGACCCAGGCGGAAGCCCCATGGCTACTCCGAATCACCAATTCATCAGCGACGAGAGCAGCTTCCGCCGCGTCTTTCCTCGTCGGTGGAGCCGTCAGGGAGGTTGGTGTTGGGCATGGCGACATTGGAGAAGCCAAGCAAGGCTGGGTTCCACGATCCAGCGCGGAAGCCGGGTTGGACGGAGGCCATGGCTGCCGCGAATTGGCGCAGGATGCGTCGAGTTTCGGGTGGCGGCGTTGGAGGCCTGGCCGGCTGCGGTGCCGGATACGGAGGTGAAGCCGGAGCCGCTGCAAACGACTCCTCGTCCTCGGGCTCGACCTTGACGTTGAGGTCGAAGGCGACAGGAGCAGCAGCGTAGGGAGCGCCGGTCTCCTCATCCTCGGGCTCAACCTTGACGTTGAGGTCGAAGGCGAGTGCTTCTGCAGAGAGGGGTGCGCCAATCTCCTCTTCTTGTGGCAGCGCTTCCAGTCCAGGGACTGGGCCATATCCCGGCGGCATGAAGTGCTCCAGATCCTCATCGCTTAGCGCCGGCGTCGGCGTCGGGAGGTCCAGGTATGTGTCCGGCTCCGGACCGTACTCCGGCGAGAAGTCGTACTCGGGGAGGTCGATGGACGGTGTTGGAGACGGCGGGTCGAAGATGGCGGCCAGCGGTGAGGGACTCGCACCGTAGCCCTGCATTGGGCAAAAGGCGATGCCCCTGCAAGCAGGGCAATGCCCGTACCCGTGCTCCGGGCAGAAGGCCACACCGGTGTCCATGCCGTTGTCGAGGAAGATCCCCGGTGGTGGTGGAACCAGGGCAGCGTCGAAGTCGTCCTCCTCGCCGAGGAACGGAGCCGCCGGCCCGCCGAGGAGCCAGTCCATCGGAGGTATGTGGAACGCCGGTTGCAGAGGAGCGGGTGGGCTGGGTGGTGCCGCTGGGGCAGCCTGAGTGCCTTGGGCGTTCATTGCCAGGGCACAGCGTCCAGTGCGAGGCGCGTAGGCCTGGCGGCGGTTGCCGTGGCGACGGCCGCCATGACGACGACGGTTCCAGTTGCGGGGCGACGACGGCCACCAAGTCCGGCGCGGTGGCGAAGGCTACTGCCGTTGCCGTTGCGGCGGAAGCCAGCCCCACGGCCATGGCGACGGGAGCCAGCCCTGTGGCCGAGGCGATGAAGGCGACGACGACGGGTGAAGAACGGGCGGCGATTCCCGTGGCGAAGAAAGCGAGCGAAAGAGGAAACCAAGGCGTGCAGATTTCTTACCATTTTACCTTCTGTTCTTTCCTTTCCCTGTTCCTTCTTTCACTTCGATGATTGCTCTCGGTAGAGGCTAGTGCATGATAACGTGTTGTGAATGAAATGAATCACTGCTTTATTGATCTGGCCAAAGGGCCTATTTATACAAGACAATGTCGGTTTACAAAGTGGCAACTGCCTAGCGGTTTGTACACATAGAAACGTGAGATAAATCTAAGAGCATCTCCAGCCGCGTCCCCCAAACCGCGCCGGATTGAGCGTTTGGGGGACGTGTTTTGTTCGTGCCGCGTTTGGGGGACGTCGCTCCCCAGCTGCGTCCCCCAAACGCCGCCCCCAAACATTAAAAATAATTTTTTCAACACATAAACCATTTATATCAAATGTAGCATATGAAAAAAATGTTTTCGAGGATTGTTTTCAAATTAAATTACAACAAACAATAAAACAAGTAATCAAATATAATAAAAAGGGCTAGATGATACATCAAGGTGCCACGGTATTTCCTTTGATCCTCCACAAATGCTCAACGAGATCAGCTTGAAGTTGCTCATGCACATTGCTGTCACGGATCTCTGCGTGCATGGCGAGAAAATCAGCAAAATCTGCAGGCAACTCATGATCAACCTCCGCGAGAGGGCCTTGACACTCATAGGGACCAACATGTGACCTAACATGATTCTTGCGGTCATCCTCGATGATCATGTTGTGCATGATCACACAAGCCTGCATCACCTCCCACATTTGGTCGTGAGACCAGCTTAGAGCAGGGTACCGGACAATGGCAAATTGTGCTTGAAGCACACCAAATGCCCGCTCGACATCCTTCCTGCAAGCCTCCTGTCGTGTAGCAAAGTGAGAATTCTTCAGACCTGATGGATTCGAGATTGTTTTGACAAAAGTGGCTCATTTTGGATATATACCATCGGCTAGATAATAGCCTTTGATATATTGGTGGCCATTGATCTCATAGTTGCATGGTGGAGCATGCCCTTCCACTAGTCTGCTGAACACCGGAGACCGCTGCAACATGTTGATGTCATTGTGTGATCCCGCCATGCCAAAGAAAGAATGCCACAGGTCATAATCTGCCACAGCTTCAAGCACCACACTGCAATATCCATGACGCCCTTTGTATATACCTTGCCAAGCAAACGGGCAGTTCTTCCATGCCCAGTGCATGCAATCGATGCTTCCAAGCATTCCAGGAAATCCTCGGCAGCATTTTGTGCCATGATCCTTGCAGTCTCTTCCTCAGTTGGCCCTCTCAAGTAGTATTTGCCAAACTTTCCCACCACAGCTCGGCAAAACTTGTACGTGCACTCAATGGCAGTAGACTCACTCATGCGAAGGTAGTCGTCCTGTGTATCGGCAGGTGCTCCGTATGCAAGCATCCTCATGGCGGCGGTGCACTTCTGAATGGATGAGAACCCGAGAACGCCTACAGCGTCGACCTTGAGCTTGAAGTAGGGGTCGAACTCTCGAACGCCGTGGAGGATATTCATGAACAGGCCCTTGCTTATCCTGTACCGGCGCCGAAAATTGTCGGCATGTGTTGCCCCGTCCGCGAAGTAGTCGTTGTGCAGCATGGCATGCCCCTCCATCCTCTCGGGGCTTCGACTTCCTTCTTCCCGGCCTTGATCCTCGGCGCGGCCTCTTCCTCTTCTCCGCCTCAGCGTCAAGCATGTCCTGGAGGGACGCGATGATCAGCAAATGCTCCCGCAGGTCGTCGTCGAACGCTTGCTCGTCCTCCGGCAGCAGGGCAACCATCTCATCGTTGTTGTCCATGGCTAAAGCAAAATCAATGGTTAAAATTGCGCCGAGGCAGACGACGCCGGCCAATCGCGCCTACCTGGCAAGTCGTCGAGCACCTTCGTGCGCGGAGGGGCGGATTTGACGGCGCGCGGGGCGCCGGCGGGCGGCGGCGGCGGCACGACGCGAGCCAACAACGGTGCCGACTCGCAGCACAGATCGACGCCCAAACGGCCGGGAAATCCAGCGGCGGCGGTGGGGTGGGAGGCGCGGGAAGGAAGGAAGTCGACGAGAAAAGAGGCGCGAACCAACGGTTTATGCAAATAGTTGCCGACATGTGGGAGCCCGCCTCGTTCGTTGTGTCCGGCGTCCCCGAGCGTCCCCTGGGGACGGGGACGGGCTCGGGGCGCCGGACACCGTATCGGGTCGCGCCGGACAAAAATGGGCTTTGGGGGACGCGGCTGGAACGCTTTTTTTGTCCGGCGCGCCCCAAATTCCTTTGGGGACGCGACTGGAGATGCTCTAAGACGGTTGATTAGGAGACGGTTGTTGTTTTCCATTTTCGTAGGGGCTACGTTTGCTTCTCAACAGGGACGAAGGATGAGCGATAAACGGAATAGAGACTGTATCCGAGTAGATCTGCTGCTCTGGTTCATTACGGATCGATCGTGTCGGATCCTCTCTGTATATATACGTGCATATGATGTCCAAGTCTCCAAGCGAACGGGACGGGACGGTAATCCTTGCTTAGCTAGATCTTCGTGAACAGGAGACGAGATCGGGAGAAGAGATGATGAGGCCATTGGTTTCGGCCTCAATCTCCACACAACACACGGACCCTGGCGCGAGTATGGATAATCCGTATGAACAAAGGTAAGCATCTCTTGATCTTCCGGTGATTTATTTAGGGCATATACAGTACAATGGATATGAGATTGACTTGTCTTAAACATTGCATCTTGTTAGTAGAGAAGACAGGGAAACAGGAGCGCAGCCCATCTATGCCTTGCCATCGGACGATTGGGGTATCATGTTCTACATCAGAGCATCTCCACTCGTCCCCCCGACGAGGCCCCCGGCGATCCTTTTTTCCATCCGGACGGCGTAAATCGGCCCAGTCGCGCCCCCGGTTCCTCGTTTCGTCCGGAATTGGGCCTAATTTCATCCGGCGATCCCACGCCATCCCCGGCCCCCCGGGGAGCGCTCGGGGACTCCGGATGAGAGAAAATCGCGGGAAACGTTTGGTGGCCCCGACCTGTCGGCGACAATGGCAATACCCTCGTCTTCCCCGATCTACGGCACTACCCTTGTCTTCCCGATCTACGGCAAGACCATCGTCGAACGACAGATTTAAACTCTCAACATAGTCAAATTATATATAGTTCGAATAAACATAACTATATATAGTTCGAATAAACATAAAAATTACATATAAAAACTTAAAAACAAACTTAAACTACTACTTCTTCCTAGATGGCCCCGCCTCATCGTCGTGGCGGCGACGCTTCCGGCTCGTCACCTCCTCGTCGGAGGAAGGTGCCTTCGCCTCTGCGTCCTCCTCCTCCTCCGCTCCTCGGCTTCTTCCTCGGCCTGCTCCTCGGCCGGCTCCTCGGCCTGCTCCTCGGCCGGCTCCTCGGCCGGCTCCTCGGGCTGCTCCTCGGCCGGCTCCACGGCCTGCTCCACGGCCTCCTCCTCGTCGTCGTCATCTCATTCGTCTTCGCTGGACGACGGGGGGGAATCGTCGCTGCTGGACGATGCAACGCGATCCCACCAATGTCGCCATCCTGGCGGCTTCCCCTCGCTGTCGGTGTCCGATGGCCACGACCAGTCGCTCATGGTTGACAGAAGATGGTGAGGAGAGAATAGATGAATGGCGTCGGCCGTTCGAAACCGTATATGTAGTTCGAGAGCGGCGGTTGCTCTTCCTCGGAGTTCATGCTCCATTACGGCGGTTGTAATTTCGAGGCGACTTCGATCGTTCCCGACGAGGCGACTTCGCGGACCATTACGGCGGTTCAAAGCGACGAGGGCACTCCGACGGTTGCCCTTCCCGGCGACACCGTCGCTATGCACGCGGTGGGTGAAGGCGACCATGGGCTCGCCACTGGGAAAATGGGCCTCCCCAGGCCAAAAAATACATCCATCCGGCGCTAAATAGTGCCGGATTTCGGCCTGGGGAGCCCCAACGGCTGGGGATGCTCTCAGGATGGATCACTCGGGATCTTTCCACACATACCCTCGTGTTGGTGGGCCATTTCAGAGCCTCCAGGAAGCACAAAATGGTATCGAGTGCTATTTGATTGAGCGCGAGGACCCAAAAATGTTAGTTTCTCAACCTCCGCTCTAGATTTCCGTCGCTCAAATTCTCATGTTCTGTATGTACTCCTACAACCTTTGCAGTTTATGACCACATCACTAATCAGGAAAAAAACTTTTGTCTTTAAGGTTGGACTAGAGACACTTTGATAGGCAACGGGCCATTCAAATTTACGAGATCAGTTGAGCTGTTGAAATAGTGCATAGTGAGAAGCATAGTTGAAATAACAAAATGCATGTAGATGCTATGCCACTGCATTGTAGATATCTGAACTGCAATTTCTATTACTTGGGTGGTGGATTCTTGTCAGGGAACTTCTCAGCTTTGATGTCTTCCTCGTACTGAGAAGTACTTAGCACTGGGTTTGGGAGCCTTCCTTTTTGTATATAAAACTACATGGATATAATTTACAGCCATATAATAAATTCAGATTTGCTCTGATTTTGTTGACTATGACCATTAGTCCATTATTAGTTATAATAGAGGTAAACTGGGAGCTGTTTGGTTCCATCCTTCAACCTCTGAAACAAATCATCTTAACCGTCTGTCCGCCTGATACCACTGACTGGGTGTGTAGTATCAACTTGTACTCTCCACTTTTGAGAAATTACAGTACATCTTATAGAATGCTCTGATCTAAAATAGGTTCCTGGGCGCGGTGTCTGATATTGAGATGCGCTCAATACGTCGTAAATATTGGCCTGATGGCACAAGGAAGATGCCTCCAGAATTTTATCCAGTGGATATAACCCGTAATTGGATGCATCAGTTGGCTCAATCTTTGGTGGACAAGTATAATGAGGATTACAATCTTGTGGAGGTTTGCTCTCTGCCATCACTCTATGTCCTGCAACAGTGTCTTATTGCCTTATTCATCTCATAATTAATCGTTGACCGTATCCATGCTTGTTATTGTAGGATCTTGCATATCAACTCAAAACCGTTGTGTGCATCCAATCGATTTGTGAGGTTGATGTCTTTACCTGGTGTTATCACATCAATTTCACTGCACAGGCCAAAGGAGTTGGTTCCATTGAAGATCTATTCTTTGCCGAAGTAATATCTAAGGGAGAAGGAGAACTTGAGGAATTGGTGCCCAGCTGTCTGCGCATGCTTACACCTATTGACAATGGTATATACTCTAATCTCAAATGAAATATTTTCAGTTTGTGGTTCGTACTAACATGAACCTAGATAGTTTTGTACATGTGTTTCTGGCTTGGTATATCATCTCATCCATTATCCTTGAAGCTTTACATTTTGCAATATCTCAAACTGGTTAATGCACATTTGTTGTTATGTGTCTGTGCCCTGTTGTTTATTAACTTTCTTTACGGAAGGTACCTGCCATGGCTGTATCAACAATGGAAGCGGTGATCATATGAGGCATCCCAAAGACCCTTCTGCATACACTGGTGGTCACGTGAGGGATGCATTTTTGCCGTTTGGCGGATCTGTATTACCACCCGTGGCATACTCTGAGCCCCCACCTGTCCATGACTTTGACGTACGTATTATGAATTGTTCCGTATAGATTTAGCATTCATCATCTTTGTTCATTCACTGACTGGTAACCCCATTGTCATTTACAGTTTGCAGCAGCTGAGGAAACTAGGCTACGTAACCTATTCACGGTAATGGCATTACATATACCTCTTGCTGCATTTGTTACCTCATATGTTGGCCACTTGATTTATCTTTTTTTGCGAAAATTCCACCGATCTATTAATAATCATCAATAGCAGTACAAACTGACCCAAAAGTAATAAAAATTACAAGTAGGTCTTTCGACCACCTAGCGACGATTACAAACACTGACGCGAGCCGAAGGCGCGCCGATGTCCTCGCCCCTCCATCACCGGATCCGGGCAAAACTTGTCGTAGTAGAGTTTGTTGCAGTAGACAAACGGGAAGTCGTCGTGATAAGGTCCCAAAGGACCAGCGCACCAAAACAGCAACCGTCGCCCAAGATGACAACTTTAGATCGGAAGAGACTGACCTGAAACCACACGAACGAACACGAAAACCGATCGGATCCCGCGAGATCCGCCGGGCACATGACTCCACGCGCCCTCTGCCGATGCTAGACGCACCACCAGAGTGAGGATAGAGCGGGGAGGACCTTATTCTGACATCAAGATGGAGCCGCCGCCTCACCATCCCGAAGAAGACACTGAAAATAACCTAACAAAGAACGAAAACCCTCCCGCCGGCGAGAGGCCGTGATCCGCCACACCTCCAAGGCCCTAAGGCCACCGGAGGCGGAGCGGACCAGCAGCGTCGCCTGCGAGGGGACGGAACCCTAGATGGGTTTTTTGAGCCGCCTTGCGATCGCTTCTCGTGGAAGTCCCGAACGTACCGTTTCACCTTCAATTTATCAAAGTTTTTTCCACTTGATTTATCTAATCACATGCTTGTCTTTAGGGTCCTAAAGCACATATTTACGAGAAATACACGAGGCCCCCTCAGGGCTCTGCACTTATTCCTGAAGAATGATGCAGGAGTGGCTAGCTCTGTGTGACCCCTGAAGTGAAAGATGTCATCCCCCTTTTGGACTGAATGTCTACTTCGCCATCAGATAAATTTCAGAGTTATTAATCTTGGC
Organism: Lolium multiflorum; assembly: GCA_030979885.1. NCBI lineage: Eukaryota > Viridiplantae > Streptophyta > Magnoliopsida > Poales > Poaceae > Lolium > Lolium multiflorum. The sequence goes on along the minus strand of CM061748.1, from coordinate 202,575,810 downwards.
AACTTGTAGACCTGAGTAGTCGGTATTTCGTGTTGATACCAAGTTGCTTCTATCAATGTACTTTTTTTAGGGAATCACTATGTATGTACTTTACTAGGCTCTGCTGAGTTGGACGATGGTCCTGTTTATAACGTACACATGCTGCCTATAGTGCCTTTTTTTTATATCTAGAATACACTCTCAAAGATGGTCCTGTTTACTAAGGGTGTCAAGTGGGATTCCACTTTTGTCCCACTTGTAATATAATTTGACTTTTTTAGTATAAATTTTGACATCAAAATTTGAACTACATAGTACAAAATGACATCCCACCGGAATCCCACCTTGACACGCTACTGTTTACTAGAATCGTCTCATATTGTAAAAGAGAGATAGTGATACCTTTCTAAGGTTCCACTCGTCAGGTTCATTGAACCTAGTCTCCTTGGAGAAACAATTTGAGCTTCAATATGAGATGCCAATGATGCATTCAGAAAGGAATGAGTGCTGCCTGAGTCGACCAAGAGAAGAGGGTAACATCAAAATTAAGTATTGTGATCTCCTACGAAAAACCTATGTTTTGCTCATCCCGACCTCTGTTTTGCTTGGTTGGATTGTCTAGTCGTTTGTGTTGACAAAAAATCACTCAACAAGGATTTCTCTTCGTTGATTTTGAAGGAAAATTTTACATCTACTCAAGCATCTTTTTATAATTCTTTTTTCTTGTGGTGTGTTAAACATGTTTTATGCTATTCTATGGTTTTAATCTCAAAAAAATCTATGGTTTTAATTATACAGGTTCAAAAGTATAACATTCCAATACTATATTTTCCTATTCCTAAAGAAATCCTGCGTTGATGATGTCCAACTGGGTAGGCTACTTGTTTAGTTCATCTATCTTTATGTTTTTTGTTTTTACATGTTGGTTCATCTATCTTTGCTACGGAGTATAGGCATGTGCTCCGGTACAACCCCCCACCCCCCCCCCCCCAAACTTCCTCAAACTCAGTTTGGGCTTAAGCGGGCTCAAACACAAGGACGACTAAGATCGCTCGATACCCCTTCGTTATTAGTATAAAAATACCGATACGTGGCACCGTACAAAATTCGTATAGCCCAATTCAATTACACGAGATACAAGTACGACACAGTTGTGCCCCCCCGGCGAGTTTGGTGGATCATCGTGGCATGTGCACCATCGTGGTGGGCGCCGGCCGGCCATGGCAGATCGGCGACACCGGACAGTCCGGTCGGGACCTAGCCGGACAGTCCGGGTGCGGCGGACATCCAGTTCATAGGGGAACAGACTGTCCAGGCTCGGTTTACGTGATCGACAGGTCAGACTGTCCGGCATATACGCCAGACAGACCGGTAATGTTGTTCCGGAGGAACAAAAAAGTTCCAGAGGCATGCAAACACCGTAGTCTTACGATGATTGTTTAGGCCTACAAAAGGAATAAATGGCATAGCATACCGGTTCATCTTGTATGTGCTATCAAACACCACCATGTCGCCAAAATCCTGATAGTCCTGCCGTGACTGAGAATCACACCAGAACATGCTTTTCAGCCGTCCTTCATCATCTACTTGGTAATCAAAAAAGAATTCAGGATCACTCTTCTTCCTCGCAGCCATAATACCAAGTGTTGTGGCAGCATCACCCTTCGCAATAAGCTTCCTCTTCTCCCTGCAACATAGGTTGTACAGATCTCGCCTTACGAAGCCTACACCACCGTAGCCATGTCTTCTGAGAAAGTGTTTCATAATCATGTACTTTCTCATCTGATGAGGACATCCCTACTACTACTACCTTCTTACTGCTGTGAAGCTCAAGTCCAATGAAGTTAGGATTGGACCAATGACACGAGCTCGTAGCTACTTAAGCAACAGGTGAACTTGTTCCTTAGTGATACTTTGATCGATGAGAATTTTATACTGCCTAAGTCCTATTACTTATGTATGATCAGGTATGAAGAGGAAACACGCATCGCACGAGGAGAAGAGGAGCAGCTGGACCAGAAGATGGACGAGAAGCTGGACATGGAGCTGGATATGAAGACATCCCATGGACGCGCGAGGGAGGAGCGGGAGGAATGCGCGAGAGGGGAAGACGAAGTCCAGGCCGGTGCCAGATCCGGCCCAACCGGCCGTGCCGCCGGACCAACCGGTCCCAGGCCCGGTCCGACCGGATCCAGCGCCGGGCGCGCCCGGTCCAAACCGGCCGTGGCGCTTGTGCCAACCGGGCACTATCCAGTAAGCCCGGGAGGGTAGCCCGGTCACCACCCGGTCCCAGGTCCGGTTTCAACCGGACTGGCCGGTCCCAGACCCGGTCGATGCCCCAGCCGGTCGAGTCCGAGTCTGTCTCGACCAGATCTTTCGGGTCGGTTATTTTCGTACTTTTTGGACCGAGGTCGTCCCGACGCCTATATAAGTCCCTGGGACGCCCCACAAGTTGCTTTAGACCACGTTTAAGATAAACCCTAGTTCATAGTTGTTTGCTTTGCAACTCTATTGAATCTCTACACCCGATTGCTTTGATTTGGTGTGTAATTGCTGAAAGTCTTGTGTGATCTGTTGTTTCATTGGGAATTGGGAGGTTGCAACTTACCGCTTCGTGGTCGGCGTCTACGTGCGCAAGTGTGTGGAGTTGCGAATATCTTGCAGGGTTGAGAGCTGTTGCATCTGGCGACAGGGACCAATCAAGAGATCTCGTTGCGTCATACGAGTTATCGTCAAGTTATCTCCGCTGTGTTCATCGTGTGTTCATCACCATCCACCTCGCTTACTGAGAAGATCGGGCAACCCCTTATCATCTTGGTATCAGATTTCAGTGTTTCCTCGGTAAGCCATCCACAATCCACCCCATAGTTGAGTTGGGAGTGTTTTCCTATCCAAAAAAAGCCAAAAAAATATTAGGGTTAGGGTTTTTCCATAGCCATAGCTTGCACTAATTTCGAGTTTTAGTTGCTTTTCGTAGTTGTTTTTGCGTACCTTTATCTTTTTTCTAGTAGAATTGTTAGGGTTTGTTTTTCTTTTTCATCTAGTTAATCATCTAGAGTCAGTTTTTGTTTACTCCGAGTACACATAGCATACAGTGTGTTTGTCCAAATCATAGCTACAACCTTTCGATATACGTGACTAGGAACTTTCCCAGAAGAGACTAGTTTTACCGCTCGACAGGCTGCTCATTAGGGTTTTGGTGCTTTGCATATCTTGTTGGCCGTGTTACCAAGGAGTTTGAGTCATAAAATCAAAAAAAAGAGAAAATAGAACAGAAGCAAAAAGAGCTACATAGCTGCGTGTGTTACAAAAGAAAATACAAAAAAGAAAAGTGAAGTGCTAGTAGAATCAAGTGAAGGCCTAAGTTTTCTTTACTGCACCTGTAGTTGAGCAATCTTGTGCCTCTCTCGTTGAGCTTTGCTAGCGTCTCTCGAGTGCATTGCAACTTTTCATCTATATAGTTGCATTGCCACATTTATCTCCTTGTGTGAGTATCTTTGGTTGTCTACGGTCAGCGCTAGAGCTTGTTATTGGTGCAAATAGGTACCCTACCTACAGCTCCACATATATCCTGCTTTGTCGTGTGATTGTTCTTATACCCTTGATATTCGCTTCGCTACATCCGTGTACTAGTTGTTACTACAAGTGGTAAGAAACACTAATTTACTTTGGAACGGTAAGATCTCCTTTTCTTATCAGTTTTGAGTGAGTTGTGAGAGTACCACCATATATTTTTGATTTAGTGCACTAACCTACTAACCATGGCTTCTAGTGATGCTAAACTTGTTAACCAGAAAGACAAGGATGCTGCAGATCTGATGACATGGAGGGACTTTGAGGCTCTTCGTAATGAGATGCGACGTGAATTCCGCATTGAGGATGATGAGCTTAGGGGTACGATTGATGAGATCAACCAAAAGATGGATACTACTAATGAGACCGTTACTGCAATGGCGGATCAAATGACCGATATTCAGCGTACTCTTCAAACTTTACAATTGGCTGTTGACAATCTCACAAACTAACATCAACAACAAGATGAAGATCCTGATGACGTACCTGGTCGTGCTAATCGTCCCCGTGGTTGGGCTCCACTTGGCCGCCATGGTCGTGGACAAGATGAAGAAGATGGATTGGGTAAGCCCAAGTTTTCCATACCCAAGTTTGAAGGAGGAGCTGACGTTGAAGAATACCTCACTTGGGAGCTTAAGGTTGAGAAGTTATGGAGCTTACATCCAAACTACACTGAAGATAGGAAGATCAAGCTTGCTTCTTCCGAATTTGATGGTTATGCATTGCGTTGGTGGGATGCACTTGTTCGTAATCGCCAAGCCGATGGTGAGCTGCCTATTATTACATGGCGTGCTATGAAGGAGGCGATGAATGCTCGGTTTGTGCCCACTAATTATTTGCGTACAATATTTGATAAATTGACCCTGTTGAGGCAAGGTGTGAAGACTGTGGATGAGTACTACATGGAGATGGAGATGCTTATGCATCGTGGACGTGTCCGTGAGTCTCTAGAGATGACAATGCAGCGTTTTCTCAATGGATTGAAGTATGATGTCAAAGGCATTGTTCGTCATTACAGCTACATCAATATGAATCAATTGTTACATCATGCAAGAGATGCTGAATCGCACTTGGCTGAAGAAGCAAAGGTTAAGGGACGTGCTACGGGAGCTGGGCGCTTCACGCCTCGCGCGCCCCCACCTGCGGCGCCGGTGCCTTCGACGCGTTCTGCACCATACTCTACTCCGCCTAGTAAGTCGGGCTCCAATGTGTCTAACCCAAAGAAGTCCGAATCTGCTGCAAGTACGAGTGGTTCTAGCATGTCTACTGCGCGCAACCGTGATATGGTTTGTCATACATGTGGTGGCAAGGGTCACTTCAAGAGAGATTGTCCTAACCGCAAAGTCATGATTATCAATGAGGACAATGAGTATGAGACTGGAGATGATGTTGATCCAAATGCTCCAGACGATGATGACTATGACACCGATGGTGAAGATGCATATCCTTCGATGCTCGCACTATTGTTGTGTCGCAGCGTGCTCTTAATGTGTTGCCTAGTGCATCTACTCAGCGCTGCAATTTGTTCCAAACCAAGGCTTTAGTTGGTCCTGACAAGGCTTGCAAGGTCATTATTGATGGCGGGAGTTGCCGCAATTTAGCAAGCAAGGAGTTGTGTACCAAGCTGAAGTTGAAGTATCTACCGCACCCGCATCCATACTATATTCAGTGGTTGAGCGACAATGGTGAGATGAAGGTAAACCACATGGTGCGTGTTGAGTTTGCGATTGGACCGTATAAGGATTGCATTGACTTTGATGTGGTTCCTATGACGGTGTGTCACCTACTATTGGGTCGGCCTTGGCTCTATGACAGTTCTGTGCAACACAATGGTCGCGCCAATACATATCACTTGGAGTTCAAGGGCAAGAAAATTAACTTACAGCCTATGTCACCACAGCAGATTGTCAATGAGTCTCGTCAGAAGATTGAAGTAAACTTGGAGGATGCACCTCTAGATAGGCGAGATAATTGTAATGTTGTGAGTGATATAACGAAAAGTGAGCGAGTGCATTCTTTAGTTTCATTAGCCACCAAAGAAGACATGAGAGAATTTAGTGAGGATCCTACAGCCATGCCTCTTGTGCTTTTGTACAGGGGTACGGTTTTGGTTTCTAACGACATGACCCCTCTTCCTCTTGGTGTTTCTAATGTTTTGCAGGAATTTGGCGACGTGTTTCCGGAGGAGGTACCCGCAGGACTACCACCATTGCGAGGTATTGAGCATCAAATTGACTTGATTCCCGGAGCTTCGCTACCCAATAGGGCGCCATATCGCACTAATCCCGAAGAGACGAAGGAAATACAGAAGCAAGTACAGGCGCTACTCGACAAAGGTTATATCCGCATAAGCCTTAGTTCTTGTGCTGTTCCTGTTATTCTAGTTCCTAAAAAAGATGGTACATGGCGTATGTGCGTAGATTGTAGAGCAATAAGCAACATTACTATTCGATATCGTCATCCTATTCCCCGTTTAGAGGATATGCTAGATGAATTGAGTGGTGCTGCTGTTTTCTCTAAAATTGATTTGCGTAGTGTTTATCATCAAATTAGGATGAAAGAAGGGGATGAATGGAAAATTGCCTTTAAAACAAAATTTGGTTTATATGAGTGGTTAGTAATGCCTTTTGGTTTGACTAATGCACCTAGCACTTTTATGAGACCGATGAACCATGTTTTGCGTGAATTTACTGGAAAATTTGTGGTTGTGTACTTTGATGATATATTAATTTACAGCTGCAATGAATCTGAACATATTATACATATTCGACATGTTTTGCAAGTGTTGCGTGATAATCAACTCTATGGTAATCTTGAGAAGTGCACATTTTGCAAAGATAAGGTCATATTTTTGGGTTATGTTGTCTCTAAGCATGGAGTAGAAGTAGATGAGTCTAAAATTGAAGCTATTCAAAATTGGCCTACTCCCATGAATGTGAGTCAAGTAAGAAGTTTTCATGGTCTAGCTGGGTTTTATCGCAGATTTGTGCCCAACTTTAGTACTATTGCTGCACCTTTGAATGATTTAACTAAAAAGGGTGTTGTCTTTGAGTGGGGCGCAGCCCAAGATCATGCATTTGACGAGCTGAAACGATTGTTAACTTCTGCACCGTTGCTTGCACTTTCTGATTTCAGTAAGCAATTTGAGATTGAAGGTGATGCTAGTGGTATTGGAATTGGTGGTGTGTTGATGCAAGAGGGTCGCCCAATTGCATATTTTTCTGAGACACTTTCTGGTGCTAAGTTGAACTATCCAATATATGATAAAGAATTGTATTCTTTAATTAGAGTTCTTGAGGTTTGGCAACATTATTTGTGGCCAAAAGAATTTATCATACATTCTGATCATGAAGCTTTAAAATACCTGAAAGCTCAGTCTACTTTGCATAAGCGTCTTTCTAAGTGGGTTGAGTTCATTGAGTCTTTTCCATACATTATTAAGCATAAGAAGGGAAAAGATAATATTGTTGTTGATGCTCTATCTAGGAAGAATATGCTATTAACTCAACTTGATGTTAAAATTCCTGGTTTAGAGATACTATGTGATTTGTATGCCACTGATCATGATTTTGCTGAACCATATCGCTTATGTGCTCTTGGTAAAGCATGGGAAAAATATCACATATATGATGGGTTCTTGTTTAGAGCTAACAAACTATGTGTTCCAGAATCGTCTGTGTGTTTGCTCTTATTGCAGGAATCACATGCTGGAGGTTTGATGGCTCACTTTGGGCGTGAGAAGACGCTACTCATGCTAGCTGACCACTTTTATTGGCCAAAGATGAGGCGGGACGTGGATAGATATGTGAAGAGATGCATTACTTGCAACAAGTCCAAGTCCAAGCTGAAGCCTCACGATTTGTATACTCCTTTACCGGCACCTACTACACCATGGGAAGATATAAGTATGAATTTTGTGTTGGGTTTGCCGCGTACTAAAAGAGGCCATGATTCTATATTTGTGGTAGTGGATAGATTCTCTAAAATGTCACACTTTATTGCCTGCCACAAGAGCGACGATGCGTCGCATATTGCTAACCTGTTTTTCAGGGAGATTGTACGTCTACATGGAGTCCCGAAGACTATTGTTTCTAATCGTGACGTGAAGTTTATGAGCTACTTTTGGAAGACGCTTTGGAAGAAAAGACGAAGCTGCGCACTACTTGTCATCCCCAAACTGATGGTCAAACTGAAGTGGTGAATAGAACCTTGTCACAACTATTGAGGTCCATGATCAAGAAGAACCCGAAGGAGTGGGAAGAGTGTTTGCCACATGTGGAGTTTGCTTACAATAGGGCGGTACATTCTATCACAGAGCTGTGTCCTTTTGAGGTGGTGTATGGTTTCAAACCCATTACTCCGCTTGATTTGTTGCCTCTACCCATACATGAGAGAGTCAATATGGAGGCATCCAAGAGGGCAGATTTTGTGAGAAAGATACATTTGAAGACTAAAGAGTTGATCGAAAAGAAAGGCAAGAGCAATGCTGCAAGAATGAACAAGAAGCGTAAGGAGATGTTGTTCAAGCCTGGTGATTTGGTTTGGGTACACTTTCGTAAGGACAGGTTTCCGAAGCTACGGAAGTCCAAGTTGCTTCCTCGTGGCGCTTGTCCTTACAAGGTGCTTGCTAAGATCAATGATAATGCATACTCGATAGATCTTCCAGAAGATGAGTTTGGTGTCAGTACTTCTTTCAATGTTGCTGATTTGACACCATATGACGGAGAAGACCTTGGAGCGTCGAGGTCGATGCCTTTTGAAGGGGGGAGATTATGAGGACATCCCTACCTCACTACTACCTCCGTCATTACAAGCTGAAGATGATCCTGTTGTGAAGCTCAAGTCCAATGAAGTTAGGATTGGACCAATGACACGAGCTCGTGCGAAGCTACTTAAGCAACAAGTGAACTTGTTCCTTAGTGATACTTTGATCGATGAGAATTTTATACTGCCTAAGTCCTATTACTTATTTATGATCAGGTATGAAGAGGAACCACGCATCGCATGAGGAGAAGAGGAGCAGCTGGACTAGAAGATGGACGGGAAGCTGGACATGGAGCTGGATATGAAGACATCCCATGGACGCACGAGGGAGGAGCGGGAGGAATGCGCGAGAGGGGAAGACGAAGTCCAGGCCGGTGCCAGATCCGGCCCGACCGGCCGTGCCGCCGGACCACCGGTCCCAGGCCCGGTCCGACCGGATCAAGCGCCGGGCGCGCCCGGTCCAAACCGGTCGTGGCGCTTGTGCCAACCGGGCACTATCCAGTAAGCCCGGGAGGGTAGCCCGGTCACCACCCGGTCCCAGACCCGGTCGACCGGCCCCCAGGCCGGCCGAGTCCGAGTCTCGACCAGATCTATTCGGGTCGGTTATTTTCGTACTTTTTGGACTGAGGTCGTCCCGACCTATATAAGTCCCTGGGACGCCCCACAAGTTGCTTTAGACCACGTTTAAGATAAACCCTAGTTCATAGTTGTTTGCTTTGCAACTCTATTGAATCTCTACACCCGATTGCTTTGATTTGGTGTGTAATTGTTGAAAGTCTTGTGTGATCGGCTGTTCCATTGGGAATTGGGAGGTTGCAACTTACCGCTTCGTGGTCGGCGGCTACGTGCGCAAGTGTGTGGAGTTGCGAATATCTTGCAGGGTTGAGAGTTGTTGCATCTGGCGACAGGGACCAATCGCGAGATCTCGTTGCGTCATACAAGTTATCATCAAGTTATCTCCGATGTGTTCATCGTGTGTTCATCACCATCCACCTCGCTTACCGAGAAGATCGGACAACCTCTTATCATCATCCCACTTGCTCCCAAAGATAGTATCTCAGCTCTCTGGTACGGCTTAATCTTTCTGTGCGATCGAAGAAATGGTACTTCGTCCAGTCTAGCTGGTTTATGGCTGTGATTCCCGTAAAAAAATTTGACAACCCATACCCCTCTCGATAGGTCACGCTTCACGGTGAGATTGGCATTGCAGTTGCAACGAGTCGCGGGTCTTAGCCTACGACTGTGGCCTTCCTGCGTTAAGAGCTTTTCCTGACGTTTCCCTGCCCTGGAACAGACATACCGCCTTAACCGTATTTCTCCCTTACCACGTTTCCCTCGCTTTGCCCTCTTCAAAATGTCCTTTCGGATGCTGAAGCCATGCTCTCTCGCATAGCTGTTGTACCAGACAAAAGCCGCCGGTTCGGAATCAAATGTCATGTCCAGTATTTTACAGTGCTCTTCCACAGAGTGCATCTTATATTCATTACTCACAATATCTGGGTCTGCTTGACTGTGATGTTCACGCCCATTGTCAGCACCATATATCGCCTACACATGTAGGGAAAGGCGGCAAAATAAGTCATAAAAGTTGTCGTTCCAACGGTAACATTGACGGTTTGCCATACTAAAACTATATACTTACTTCGCTCTTATTTTCAGAGCTTGATTCGTCGTGATGCAGTCCTACCTCCACGCTATATTCATCAAACCCAACCTCCATGTCTGAATACTCATCCCCCTCGTGACCACTGTGTAGCACCTACACAGCGAAAAACAAAGAATGTAACATGTCATTTCATTGCTTCCATTCATTGGTAGCCATTAAAAAATAATGAACATACTTCACTCATGTTTTTTGAGGATGCCGATGATGGAAGGTTCTCCCCAAAAGGAGGTACATTTTCATAGATCCTGGATTTGGAACTATTCTCCGAAGTAGAATCATCATCGCCTGTATATCCGTCATCCCCGTCACTCCAAGTTGAGCTAGAGTCCCTCGTTTCTCCAAAAACTACACAAAACCCGCACGCAATAAACAACTAATGTAAAATTCTAAAAAATAACGCAATGCAAATCACTATTTCATATTTAGTACATTTAATTAAACGCACACGGACATCGGACAGTCTGGCAGTGAGGCGCCGGCCTGTCCGCCGTAGGCGGGACTGTCTGGTGCTCGTGTGCCGGCCTGTCTTTCGTGCGCCGGACACACAAGATGAGCCACCGGACATGTCCGGCGGCAGAGATGCAAACTTACCTCCAGCGGAAGATCGCCTCGCCGGAGAGACGGAGCTCGAGGCGATGGAGTGCAGCAGAGGTGTCTCGTCGAGCAGGCCCTGAAGATCGTGGAGATGAGAGTGCCGAGATCGTCGGGAAGATATGCCCTGGTGGAGGAGGTCTATGGTGACGGAGTGCGGCGCCGACGGCGGCTCGTCGAGCTCCGGGGAGATGCCGGTGAAGAGGAGATCGTGGCGGAGGAGTGCGACGGAGGAGCCCTGTGGCGGAGGAGTGCGGCGGTGAGGAGGTGATCGTGGCGTCGGAGATCGTGCGACGGTACGGCGGCACCCGGCTCGTCGAGTTCCAACGTAGAGGAGAACGATCACGATCACGATCGTGGGAGGAAGGCGCATACGGTATAGGGACGGTCATATACGAGTTCACATACGGACGTCATACAAGCTTGGATATGGGTTTGGTGGGCTTTTGTGCCCAAACTAGTTTTGGAGGGGGGTTGTACCGAACCACACGCCCGGAGTATATTGCCTGCTTGGCAGCTTGCGACCACGAAACAGTTGGCTCTTCAGGTTCAATGAACCTAGTCTCTGCTTGGAGAAACAAGTGTACTTTTTATCTTCTACAACCAAAAACCTATGCTGGGCTGAGCAGGAGTATGTACAACTAATCTCTCTCAGAATCCAAACACACCAAGATGAACAATGCTGCAATCATTTTAGGATAATATACTAGGAGGCATAGGCGCGGCGGCACGCCGCGCCCGTGGCGTTCACAAATTTTGCGTGAGTGAATTAATGTTATGTGTTTTAGTTTGGAGTGTGATTGTAATAGGTAAAAACTGATTCAAGCAGATAGTAGAAGGGATAGCAAGTAGGACGCCTACTGGACTGAGTCAAACGGTGTTGATGCGCATTCTTAGTGGACTTAGCCAGAAGACATAGATGCGCATTTCTAATGGACTCAGCCAGACGATGGTGATACATGATTTTTTTATACTGAATTACACACACTGGATAGAGCCACATTGCGGAAGGGATAAATTGTCAAGTGATTTTAATCTGCACTGCTGCTAAGATGTATAGCTAACAGTAACTAATAGCATGCTGAGGTGGTAGAGAAGTCGAGAGCTGGAGTGAGCTCTATAGATTTGCCGCATGAATTCAACGGCTGTAAAAAAATCTGGAAAAATTACATTCATTTTTGTTGTTGACTATTCATTTCTATTGTAAATGGATCATATTTTCCAATTAAATGCATGACAATAAGATATGTTCATCTTTATTATGAAACTCATCATGTGTTTCTCAAACTATGTTTATTTGATTGAAATAAGTGTTCTTACTTTTCTCGAAAGGGAAACAATATATTTATCAGGAAATGTTATATAAAACTATTATGGGAGCTAGCGCAGAAGCAACGAATAAGTATTCTTATTTTTTCACACAAGAGAAAGATACATGTATTAGAAAATATGTCGAACAACTGTTGAAAAAATTGATAGATATAACAGAAAACAATTAAGAATTAGTGGAAGCAAATTTATGAATGGATTTATATCTTTTCTAGATTTTAAAATATTATGTTAGATTATAATTATGATTTTTAACGTTTAAAACACGTACACCTATCTTTTATGCAAATGGCAGCGCACATAGAGAACACGGCCTCTTCCTTTTCTCACACGTGCTGACCCGCACACAGGCATCAGCATAGTCACCTCCGTTCCCCTTTCTCCCTGCTCTCGGTCGTGCGCGTACTGCCGCCGAGCCTGCTCGTCGATTCCATCCGCCGGAGCTGCCAATCGAGGCAAGTGAGAACAACATAATGCTCGCTATGGTATCAATCGCAGATTCATTGCCATCACCATGCCGTTCTACCTTTACTGGCATCTTGCAGTTAAAAGCTAACTATGTCTCCATGTATGCCCTGCAGCCGTTGCTCAGAGGAAAGCGGCCACACATCGGCGGCGGCGTGAGGTGCCAGAAGCTGAGGATCTGTCCCGTCGCTGCTTCTCGTACGGAAGCGGACGCACAACCATCAGGGCAGTGGAGCCGCAACTGGAGCTCGATCCGCCACCACAGCATTCTCGGGGACGGTAACCGCGAGACCATCCGTCCCGCTTGCAAAAGCTTGGAAGAAGGCGGCCGCAAAGTCAGAGGAGCTGAGGCTGACTCTATAGGCGCAATGGCCACAGAAGGCTTGCACTTGCAGGTGCACACCCCCTCTCACAAAAGTTTTAGTTTTCTCAGATGGCTCTAACTGGTTTGATGTGCTTGATGAGTCAACCGTTGCTCCTGAATGTATGTGTTCATATGTTGCCCCTTTCTTCGTATTTTCTAAATGTTTCTGTTCACTAACAGCAAGCCTAGGATTGCAGATTTTATGTATTATTCTCTGTGTAGCAATGACATGTGTAGAACAGTAGATCATGTATGGACAGTGGGCATTGTCTTCAAAACCTTCTGAATTGTGAGCCCAGTGATGAATGATTTTGGTACCCATTCTCCTCACTTGGCAGTAGTTGATCAACTTAGAACTTGCTTCGTTCAGATTTTGAGATTACTATCTGCTACGAACTGACATTCTCTGTATCTCAATGCCAAAAGTCCAGAGCTATTGCTCTTATTCGTAGAATAGCATAGATATGATAAACCTAGTAACCGTCAGTCCTACAGTTTTTGAGTACCCAATATCTTGTGTAGATCTGTAAAAAGAACTAAGAGGTAAAAGCAAACAGGAAGTGCACACACAGGAGCTCTGCATCACTCAATGTGCAGTACAGCTCAAAGAGGAAAAAACAGAGAAGATTGCATTGATCAGACTGATTGATTACAACCATAAACAACACGACTGAGAAAAGGGGAAAAAATAGTAGACTATTGACATAACAACAATCTAACTCATCTTTGCCTGCAAATAGGACTAATTACTCCCTAGGGACCAAAGAAGGTGAATTCGGCGGCTGTTATCTTTTCTTCTTTGTGCGCTGGAGGAGATCTGTAAACCCAATTGGCCCAGCAACACCTGAAGAACACCTATGAAACCTGGCCTTGGAAGCGTCTCAGAAAAATAGCCACCATGGCGAGGAGCCGGTACTAACATCTAGAAGAACACAACGCACACGGGGCCTGCATAAGGAAGACATGCTTCATAAGGCAATGAAATGAAAACAATGTGGAGTGGCCAAAGCCAACACCAAATAGAATCAAATGAACCAGAAGATAACATAAGCAAATCGAGTGAGAATCCATTGAAAAAAACAGAGATTAGAAAACCAAAAGAAAAAGAATCCACCGTTGACAGCAGCATGCCAGGCTTGGCGGCGTAGTAAATCTTCACCCGTGTGGTATCCTCCTTCAGATCCGCATCGAACTTGGTGTATGAGCTTCTGAACACTCTACGTGCGTAAGTAGTTTCGTGGTGGTAGGCTTTCCTAGCTAGCTGGATAATTGGCAGCACTTGGCGGGGTCGCTGCCACATGTCTAAGTGAGGTTAAATTTTCTGAACTTTCAATGACAAATGATAATTTTTCTTCGTTTCCACTAACGGCATACCATAATAGTTTTAGATCTCTCCTTGTAGATGTAAAAAAGAGCATATATCTTCAACCTATAAAAAGAACATGTACCTGAACTGAGACTTGCTCAGAGGCTTCAGAGCTTCATCTTTAATTTGTGTAGATAGCCAAAATTAAGGGTCCTGACTTCATACTGAAGTAAATAAAGTGAGCAATACAAATAGAATACCATACCTTTGGATTTGCATTGCTAAGCTGGAAAAAAGATAAGCCAATATTTGAAACATCAACAATGTAACATCTTGTTACCCAGTCATCATAGTACTGGAAGATGCATAACTTTGCACTGGCTGTAAATATCAGCAGATTCCGGCGTCCAGTGAACGCTCTGACAGCTTGGAACACCCGAAATGGTTAAGCAGACATTTCAGTTTACTGACTGAACCCTGCAAAACAATTGGTAACATGAAAAAATTCCATTTCTTAACTAACATCGGAACTGAACCAGGACCTGGAGCATCCTTTTGAACAGAGATTACATCTATACTCCAAAAAGCACGCGGAAATCTTAACTATATACGGAACACAGGTTGGAAAAAATCCTCTGTAAAGCAAGATTGTAGTTAGTTTGAGAAGAAAAGGAGATTTAATATAGGTTGCCACAAAATGAATTCTCATGCAGAACACACGTCACCTCACAAAAAGGAGATTTAACAGCTAATACCTACTCTTTATCATGTTTATTGGCTTTAACATGTTTTTTCTACAGTTCGATAGCCCATGTAAACAAATCTGCATTTACAAATTGAATAAGCAAAAATAAAAGGAAAGGCCATCTTAAGATGCTCTAGTGATAGCAATTGTCAGCTTACCCTCATAAGTGCAAGCACACATAAAAGTTAAGTAAAAAGCAAGATACCCATACATATAAGCTGCAGTATGGTAACAACGTACATGAACATGATCTGAACAGAGTTCTGTGCACATGTTGCATTTAGTGAAATATGTAAAACTTTGAAAGGAGTGAAAAGTAGGAAAAGCAGGAAATGATGTGCATGGAATTCCAGGGAATTCCAGGGAGACATAATAAATCTAGAAAATAGGGAAAGCGGTGTTCCTAAGTCGTGGACAAATTGTAAGCTTGAACAATTATTTTCACTCTGGGACGCAAACTTGAATCTATTCATAACAAACTGATAAATATTAGGGAACAACCTTGGCTTGATTCATATGAAAATTAGAAATGTATCGTATTTATACCTCTCAAACTGAACTAAATTCTTCGTACCAAACTTAGAAATATATCTTAGTTATATCTACCAGACTTAATTAATGACGAAATGCGTTAAACCTGGAATCAAATTTGTAGGATGGATGAAACAGAATATTTCATAGCCTCTCCTTATATGGATCATACGATGATGCAACATCCTCATGTTATACAATAGTAGCAGTGGTAGTCATTGTATTTTGACCAGCAAAAAGATTAACTACCAGAACACTGCATCTGCTGGCAATATATAAGTAGCTCCTTGTAGAAACAAATGCATCTAATTAACTATTTACCATTTTCCTTTGAAGATCTTCATGGCTCATGAGGACACAGAGGGACATTTAGAGGGAAAGAGATCAGGAGGTGAGACAAAAAAAAAGATGGATAATCTCATCTGATAGTTCATGTTTGTGCAGGTAGCCTCGTTGTCCACGATCTCAAACTTCCTTCTGCAAGTTCTTATTCAGCATCCGGGGTGGATCTACCAAAGAAAGCACGGGACACCAGCAGCAATGAAAATAAAATTTGAGAGAAACATCATTGGACCAAAACAGATCGAAAGACCATGGAAGAAAGCAAGAGATTGGACGGAAAGAGAAGCGAAAAGAAGACATCGGGTCCTCCCAGCCATGGAATTCACAGGCGGAAGCCGCCCCAACTGGGAGCTCCCCGTCGCGCCGGCCATGTCAGGACTCTTCGTCGCCCACTGCGGCCTTTGACTTGAGGTTGATGTCCCGTCGTGAGCCGCGACACCCAGGCGCTGTGGTGGAATCCGGCCCATCTGGGATCTCCCCGGAGGCGCCGGCCATGGCTGGCCTCTTGGTCGGCCACGGCGCGGCGATGGGGCAGGCGTCGGAGTGGTAGGAGAAGTGGTAAACGTGGGGCGTGCACCGAGGCAAGATCAGGAAGAGGTGTTGGTGATTTGTTGTCTTCCACAACTGGGTCAAAGCGGCGAAGCGGTGGATGGTGGGACCTACCCACTAGATGTTTCCAGGAAACATAACCGGGAGAGACGGACGACAATAAAAGGAAACCGAGTACCAGCCGGTAGCCAGTTGCCCCAATCTCCGAAAAAAAAAGGAAAGTAACCAGGAAAGGTAGAGAAAAATAAGGGAGTACGTGTCGCTGAACCAATAGAGTTAACCGGATGGAAATTGCACATCTACAGTGCTCCGAGTAACCAGGAGGCGTGAATCCGTCTACCTTTTATATAGTGTATGTATAATAATATTCTGTACGAGATACCGATGCTTTCAAATGATTTTGATGGTTTTTAACAGTGTGGATCCTTCTTCCGTTGCAAACTTGCAATAGTCTCCACGTTTTCTTGTAGTAATTATTTGCTTCTGCAGTTGACTGCTTTGTGGTGGCAAGCATACAAATCACGAGCCTACTTTGCTGATCCTGATTTCTCTCCTAATAACAATAAAAATAAATAAAAATGCGAACACTAGACGACACTGAAATCGAAACACCAGAGACGACGGCGTCATCCCCCTTCCTCCGCACCGGAGACCTCGCCGCCGGCGCCGCAACTTCCCAGCTCCTTCTTCCCGCTCCTACACGCGTTCCCCCATGGAGGGAGCAGCTCACCTTCCGGGGCGTCGCCGTGGCCGCGGCGCTGGGGACGCTGCTGTGCGTGGTGATCCACCGCCTCAACCTCACCGTCGGGGTCATCCCGGCCCTCAACGTCGCCTCCGGCCTCCTCTCCTACTTCCTCACCACGGCGTGGCGGGCCGCCGCCGGGAGGCTGGGGTTCGGCCGCGGGAGCCCGTTCACCAGGCAGGAGAACACCGTCATCCAGACCTGCGCCATCGCGTGCGCCGGCCTCGCGTTTAGCGGTACGCACGCGGCTCACTCGCCATGCTCCGAGTCAGGAGACAGCATCTCTCACTCCAGCAGCTTATATTCCAGTGTTAATTTGCAACATTTCGCAGTCAATTTCTCGAATGTTCAGTTTAGTGAATATTCATTGTTTGTAGGGTGCTCGGCATCGTATATCTTCGCGATGGATAGGAAGACCTATGAACTTGTAGGACCTGACTATCCGGGCAACCGGGCGGAAGACGTTAAAGATCCTTCGCTTGGTTGGATGATCGGGTTCCTGTTTCTCATTGCGCTCCTCGGGCCATTTGCCATTGTCATCCTGCGAAAGGTATCTTTTCTCCTCCCGGGATGTTGGGCAATGGCTGCTGCAGATTTTGTGAAGCTGTAGACAAGTTTGTATTTTGTTGTATGAAAATGCCAAGTAGGTTGTAGTTTTCTACCCTTAGCTAAAGTACAGGGTTATGGTGTTGTTTCTCAAGTGAAGTACTGCAGGTATTGGTGATTGATTACAAGCTTGCATTTCCTGGTGGGACAGCTACAGCTCTCATGATTAATAGCTTGCATGGAGAAAAAGAAGCTGATCTTACAGGGTATGGCTATTGCCAATTACTCCTACTTAGCTAACTTTTAAAAATAGGACACAATATCTCTTTCTGATGCATGATTACAACCTTACAAGTCTTTGAATCATACTGCACGCAATCGGAATTAGTTCTGCACTGGATAACCAATTTTTGAGAATATGCATGCCATGCTCTCTATAATGCCTGATCACAAAAACATTCTGATACAAAATCATGCAAACTTGCATCTGTTGTCACTACATTTGGCTATGCATATATTCTGAACTCCAAAGAAAAAACACTTGCGCTAAAGTGAGGCCTCTAGCCTTTAGACATAGATGAGCGATGTAAATAATTCATCTTTATAATAAAGAGTAGACAATTGTGCATGTATGCATGATAAAACATCTGAGTTTTGGGACATAATTCTTAGCATAGGTGCCACTACAACAAACGGCTTGCTAACTTGTTAAAATCCGTGCATGTTTGTTGTATTTGTATGTCAATTAACTTATGCAGTTATTTGTCCTATTTCACATGTTTTTGGGTTCTTGTTAAGTTGTTATGTTGTTTTACAGAAAGAAAGTCCATTGCCTTGTAAAGTACATGGGCCTTAGTTTTGGCTGGAGCTTCTTTAAGTGGTTCTTCAGTGGAGTTGGTGATTCTTGCGGCTTTGACAATTTTCCAACATTTGGACCTGAAGCTTTTAAGAACACGTAAGCTCTCAATGTCTTTCTCCCCCTGCACCCTCTTCTTCTCTACACGGGCTTAATATTGTGATTGCAATGGAACTGGACCGATTAGTTGCAGCAAGGCTATGTATGATGCTTGTGGACTTCATTTGTTACTTCCAGCTGATATACTCACCATTTTATTTTTATTGACATTTCTTTCTGCGCTATAGCTCTGGATTATTTTGTGCTAAGTTCATGATCATTTGGGGTTATCTGAGATCATAGAGAACTAAACATACAGTATAATCAACGAGCTTATTTTTGTTCTTCCCAGTATCACAACTGAAGGTTCCTATCTTCAGTGTGACATACCTTACAACTTATACTGTGCTAGTGACATTCTCAAATGCAGAAAAGAAGTTATGCTGCTAATGACTAGTTTGCCACACGTGTGCTTCTGTGTCTCAAATGTCAAATTCATGTTATAGTAAGTATATATGACTATTTGGGTAGCAACATGTACTAGTTTACCTATTCAAGCTTGAAAACAAGTCGCATGATATGTATAATGTGTGATCCAAGTTAAGAATGACCATTTATCTGAACTCTGAAGTTATGTTTATCACATTCCTGCAGGTTCTATTTTGACTTCAATCCTAGTTATGTTGGGTATGGTCTTATTTCTCCCCACATTGTTAATTGCTCAGTGTTTCTTGGGTCAGTCATATCCTGGGGGTTTCTTTGGCCATTTATCACTACACAAGCTGGTGATTGGTACCCAGATAACCTTAGTAGCAATGACTTCAGAGGCCTTTATGGTTATAAGGTACATATATGCAATTATGTATTCCTTATAGTCATTTGGTTTATGACAGTTTTAATTGGATGCAATTGCACTAAGTCTGCAATTATCTGTGAAAGTCATCCCAAGCACTTCTTTTGAAGAGATTCATTCTGCGAACACCTTTCATGTTATCTGTAGTCAATGCCATGCGAGTAAAATGGGCTACATGTGGATTTGTTTCTTCAGTTTTTGGTAGCTATTTCGTAGTAGGAAACATAATGTAACATGACCATGCTTGATTTTCTTCATAATGATGCTTATCCATGTAGGTTTTTGTAGCAATTTCGATCATACTTGGAGATGGCCTCTACAACTTGGTAAAAATCTTTGTTATCATTGCAAGAGAAATTTGGAATATGCAATCAAAACAACGTGATCAGCTAGTTCAACCTCTTCAAGGTAACATCAAAAAGTCGATTGCGGATTTTCGGAGCACGGGCTACATGGAGCTCTTTTTTGAATGATTCAAAATGGTGTTTCAAAGTTTCAAAAAATTCCGAGCAAAAATTTAGATATAGAAAATAATGTAATCTACCAACACGAGAAAATGTCACCTCGAAATACCCAAATTTTGTCATTTTTGTTAATCCCAGAATATAAGGTATTTCGGGTTGAGATTTTGTATGCTGGTAGAGTACATCATTATATATGTCTAGAATTTTTTTTAAAAACTTTCGAAAAATAAGGAGCTCCATGACACCTGAGCTCCAAAGCGAATTTCTGCAATAAGTCATGCTATATAATATTATGGCTTTCTAGTCATTCAACATGTCTGCCATTTTATGACTTGAAGTTGTGGCCAGAGGGCATTAATTGTACAATATACAGGACGTTGTGTTTTGGCTCATAGGTCTAGATGCACCCATTATGAAAAATGTATTTTAAATGCACTTCAAAATTTCATTAAATCCCGGAAAGTTCTGTGTTTACATCTGAACATTCTATGTTCACACACAAAGTATTGTGGAAAAAATACATTCTATGGCCTGTGTAAAAAGACAAAAATGTCTCGTGAAAAGCTATTTTGGAGCACCAAATTTTTCCTTTTTTACACAGGCCACAAAAAATTCGTTTTAGACTAACATAGAATGTCTGGATGTACAGCTGGATTTTTTTTTTCGAAACTTTTAGACATTTTGAAATATGCTTTTTAGACAATGAGTGCATCTACACCTATGAGGCAAAGTGGACTCCGCAATATATAATCCATTAATTCTTCTTCACTGATCCATAAAATCTTACTTTTTTGTTTCTTGTAGTACAGTTGTGTCAAGTATTTGCTTGCAGGATATCATCTTCCTGAATGATTTTTTCAACCTTTTTGCATTCAGCTTGTTTCTTTGTATTTTTTCAGATAATGAGAGCTCTAAACCATTAATGGATGATACGCTTCAAACTGAGATGTTCTTCAAAGATAGCATACCCACAAGTTTTGCTGTTTCTGGTTACATTTTGCTCGCAGCAATATCCACAGCAGTTGTGCCCTCCATATTTCCCCAGCTGAAGTGGTATCTTGTGCTTGCCTGCTACTTCCTTGCTCCTGCCGTTGCCTTCTGCAACTCCTACGGGATGGGCCTGACGAACTTGAACCTTGCGCCCACCTATGGCAAGATTGCCCTCTTTTTATTTGCCTCCCTCGTCGGCAGCAACAATGGTGGTGTCATCGCTGGCCTTGCAGCATGTGGCATCATCATGTCCATTGCCTGCTCTGCGGCAGATCTCATGCAGGACTTCAAGTGTGGCTACCTCACCCTGTCCTCGCCGCGGTCAATGTTCGTCTCCCAGCTAGCCGGCGTCGCGCTTGGATGCGTCATTGCTCCGCTCACACTGTGGCTGTTCTGGGCAGCCTTTGATATCGGCAACCCTGACGGGGAGTACAAGGCCCCTTTTGCCATCATCTTCAGGGAGATGGCCATTCTCGGGGTTGAAGGTTTTGGGGCTCTGCCCAAGCACTGCCTCCAGATCTGCTGCGCATTCTTCCTGGCATCTTTGGCCATCAATCTCCTGAGGGATATAACGCCCGCCAGTGCATCGAGGTTTATCCCCATACCGATGGCGATGGCTGTGCCGTTCTACATTGGCGCGTTCTTCGGGGTTGACATGTTCGTTGGGACAGTGATCTTGTTTGCGTGGCAGAAGGTGAACCGGAGGGATGCCAATGATTACGCGGTAGCAGCCGCGTCCGGCCTGATCTGTGGTGATGGAATATGGAGCATTCCTTCTGCTGTTCTGTCCATCCTTAAAATTGATCCACCGGTCTGCATGTCCTTCAGGCCGTCTTCTGCTTCCAGGTGAGAAGATGGCTCCAAAGTCTCTTGTCTATCACATGAATTTGTGTCCTTCAGTAATGAATCTTTGTAATTACATATACGTACATACATTGGCGGAGGGAAATTTTGTGAGGTTTTCCTTTTGCATCACATATAATACAAATGTTACCTAAAAAGAACAATGGAACAAACATAACCAATTCTTACAATATTATAGGTCCTCAATATGTTTGAAGTTAGCAAAACTAGCAACATACGGAGTAGATAGTATAGAAGATTAAATAGTTTTACATGAACAAAATATTACATGATCACCAAATTACCACTCTGCTTTAAAAAGAAGCAACTATATCATCATCCTTTACTTCCAATAATAGCTCTCTTTCAATAAATTTCACCAAGCTAGAGCTCGGTGTTGGGCGCCTGTCCCGGACCGGGAGTCGTGGAGCTGCTCGTCGGTCGGCGTGCTCGACGCGGTGTCCCGGACACGGGGGCTGAGCTGCTCGCCCGCATCCTGGCGCTGCTCGCACCTCGCCCGCGTACTGTTGCTGCTCGCCCTCGCCTTGCGTGCCCACCGGCTAGTGGAGAATCAATTTTTTAGGGATTTGAGACTATACCTGAGCATTTCTCTGGCTGGGCCGGGCCGCCCAAAGCCCGACACGGAAAATCATGGCCCAGGCCCGGCCTGGCCCGACCGTCGGGCCGAAAAAATAGGCCCAGGCCCGGCCCATCACATAGAAAGCCCGTCACATAGGACCCCTAGATGGCTGGATCCCGATCGGGAGCAGCTTAGTGGACCAGGTCATTTGACCATTTTTTCTGAAGTTTTCCTTTTCTTTTAGTATAGATAGTTAATCCCAAAAATTTCACAAAAAATCTGGGTGTGCCAGGGCACAACGGGCACAATGGCTAGCTCCGCCCATGCGTACATACTAAGATGTGTTTTGTCTGTGTATCATCGATCTATTCTTCTGTGCAGAGTTTTAGAAAATAGAAAGAGAACGAAAAGAATGATACAGGCACTAAATGATACCATGGTACCAGTTGTGATACATCTGGTTAACACTCACAATTATTTTCATATTTTTTAGAAACATGAAAGTTTGATTTTAAGAACTGGTGATATCTAGTGATATCAGCCACTAAATGATGCTAGCATGGTACCAGTTGTGAAAATTAAATTTTGAAGTTTCTAAAAATCCAAAATTAATTGTGAGTGTTCACAAGATGTGCGTTTACAACGTCAAGATTTTTTAGAACCAAGTTTGAAGCACCAAGGGAGAAACAAAAATGGAAAATTGAAATGTGAAGTGTCATTTGTGGTTTTGTCTTTTTTGACACTATTCATGTTGGATTTGTCATTTTTGTGCGTGTGCTTCGAATATTATTATGAAAATTTCAGGGGTTGTAAACACACATCTGGTTAACAACACTCACAATTATTTTCATATTTTTTAGAAACTTGAAAGTTTGATTTTGAGAACTGGTAATATGAGTATCATTTAGTGCCTGGTATGTTCCTTCTATCTGCCATTCGGACCTTCTGTGTTTTCCTTCCACAAATCTCAATATACTGAGAGCAGACGACTCCAATCGATGACTTGGAAAATTATTATTTGTCGGTTCGTCGGAGGATAACAGAACCATACACCGTGTCAGTACCCAAAACTCTTCACTTGCTTTGCACTACCATCGAGCGTCGCTTCCACACTTTCCTTCGTGTGTCCAGAATCGATCAGATCGGACTTGACATGCTTTTGGCCACCTGGAGTGTCTAGAAACGCACACGTACCTCCGCTTCTCCTACATGACAGCGCGCCACGTATCCCGCAATACGCGACGTGTCACGGCGGCCTGCGAATCCGGCTGCATGCAGTGAAGCTTCTTGGTCGCCCCTCTTCTGGTCTCATCTCGTGCATGCGCACGCTCGGCAGCAATCGCAATTCGCATCGCAACACAGAAGTGGAGCAAAGCATCGAGAGGAAGGAAGGAAGGAGGAGGTGGGTGCCATCGATCATGGAGATGCTGAGCATGCTGAAGGTGGGGTACACGGTGCTCCGCAGCGAGACGCCGGCGACGGACCTCGTCAACACCTTCATGGACTGGGCGGCGCGCCGGTCACTCCTCCTCCTGGCGGTCTTCATGCCCCCCTACTACGTCTACAAGCTCACCTCCTCGGCGCTCGCCACCGTCGCGCCGGAGGACGTCGCAGGGAAGGTCGTGCTCATCACCGGCGCATCCTCCGGCATCGGCGAGGTACTGGTTGATGGAACTTGTTTGGTTAGAGTTGCTCTTATGTTGGTTAGAGTTGCTCTTATTTGATGGCCTCGTTATGCTGATCTGCTTTCTCTGGTTCCATTTGATGATTTGAATTGCGTGCGTGCAGCAAATAGCGTACCAGTACGCGAAGAAGGGGGCGAGGCTGGCCCTGGTGGCGAGGAGGGAGGGAAGCCTGCACGAGGTTGCCGCCAAGGCCATGGATCTCGGCTCGCCGGACGTGCTTGTCGTTCCGGGTGACGTCGCGAGGCCTGAGGATTGCAAGGCGTTCGTCCAGGCCACGGTCGAGCGCTTTGGCCGACGTAAGTTGTGATGAATTCCCCTGGTCATCATGTGCGTCTACATGGTGTTATGTATGCTCTATCTGAATCCACATGCTGAAGCCATAAATGACATCGTGTTTAGTACTGTACTACTTTTGATCTTCCCTAATAATCCTCTGGTTTGTAGTGGATCATCTTGTCAACAATGCCGGTTTGGCCAACGTATGCTGGTTCGAGGAAGTGCCCAATGTCGCCGATCTCAAGCAAGTCTTGGTACTGTACATTCACCAATCTCTGCTCTTAATGCTCCTCTGTTCCACTTACTACTCTGTTTTGCCTGATATGTTTGTGCTGCAGGATGTGAACTTCTGGGGCACAGTGCATCCAACCCACGCCGCTCTCCCTCATCTGAAGAATAGCGGCGGGAAAATCTTCGTCAATTCCTCTGCCGCGGTGATGCTGGCAATGCCAAGAATGAGCTTCTACAATGTACATTTTCCTCGAGGCTTTGTCGACAGTGTTGTTCCCTGTCTAGTATGCAGACATGAAGGCGTACATTTTAAGCGTACGACTGATACATGTTATTTTCATATTACTACTGTGAGCAGGCTAGCAAGGCTGCCGTTCTGAACTTCGCCGAGACACTGCGGATGGAGCTCGGCGGCGAGGTCGGCGTCACGGTGGCGACTCCCGGGTGGATTGAGTCGGAGATGACCAAGGGGAAGCACCTCTCCATGGAAGGGAGGTTGGAAGTCGATGAAGATACTAGAGATGTAAGTTGCATGGTCAACACAACACGCAGTTTGGTTCCAGAGATGTTGTCAACCTCAACCTGATTTGTGAATTCGCATCGTGCAATGCAGGCTCAGGTTGGGCTGCTACCTGTGGTCCGCGCCGAGCGGTGCGCCGAGGCCATCGTGGACGCCGTCTGCCGCGGCCGGCGCAGCGTCACCGTGCCGGTGTGGTACCGGGCGCTGTTCCTCTGGCGGGCGTTCGCGCCGGAGATTGGGGACATGGTCCAGCGCGTGTTCTACCGCCGCACCGCCGGCGATGGGGGCAGCCAGATGAGGGCGAGGAGGGTCATGGAGCTCACCGGCGCCAAGCGCGTGCTGCAGCCGCCGTCGCTGTACACCTCGGATATCAAACGGGAGTAGATTGTAGGTGATGCTACAGTGTTTGGTGCTGCTGTAACGGAAACAGAATAAAATGGCGAAAATGTAACTCTAGTGTAAGAAATGGAGTAAAATGATAAAATGGCGAAAATGTAACTCTAGTGTAAGAAATGAAGTAAAATGCATGGGTGGTACCAGAACTTGGAGAGGCTGTAATAACCCAGAACATAGGAACAACGAAGGGTAGATTTAGAAATGGGATGTGCATTGCATCGCAAAACGGGGGAAATTTTCGCGCCTTATTGCAACTAAATCTAAGAGGGATCGAGGTTCTCTCTCATTTTGCACTTAGGGTTAGGCAATGTGAGTTAGGGAAATTTCGACATGATCTCTTTTGTATCTTATTGATTTGGGGAATGATTTCATTTGACAAGTGTTAATACATTTAACAATAAGCATAAGACAACATGAATATGAATTCACAATTTAAACACAACTTATAAATTCAAATGACTTTGAATTTCACATTAAATACAATATTTAATTTAGAATATAAATATTACATAAAGTAAAAGCTCATAAACAAAAACTTGAGCTTTATTGATAATTAACACAGAATACATTGTCTTTACATTATTCTTGATACAAGAATTGATAAATGATAAACAGAAATGAAAAAGGAAAATTACAAGGTTGTTCTAAATTAAAACCTATACTAAATGCCTTGAGGAATATCTTTTTGTCATATTCATCTTCAAAACCTGCAAAATTAAACACCAACACTAGACAAGGGTTATGTATTACACAGATATTCAGTTTGGACAGAGTAGTGTTGACAGATTCAGTTTGGTCAGTAACCTAGTGTCATTGACACTTGTGATTGTCTAAAACCAAGGACAGCATCAGGATAAGATGGAGCAGACCAAAACTGAGCAACCATCAGGGGCTCAAGTTTCAGCATATGAGCACACTGCTCATGTGTGCTGTGCACACAACAGCAAGGCAGTACACCAGCTTAGTCACCAGAGCAAAGCATGCTTGTGTGTCATGGCAGGAACAAAAGTAGAGCTTATATAAAAGGGGCATAAACCCTAGCAGCAGTAACCAGTCGACCAGATAGGATTCACAGGATAGGGGTGAAGCTAAAACAACACAGAGTTCATTCAGTTCTTGCTCAAGAACAGAACCAACACACACAACCACTCAGCCACCAGAGATCATGGTGACCTGAGAAGATCATCCAAGACCTGGAGGTGAAGAGCTGTGACACAAACCACAAGTCTGCATCAACAAAACATTTCTTTCTAAGAGCTGGAACAAGGTATACCAAGTTCCTGGACTGGATCCAAAGGATCCAATCCATCCATTATGCATGACATAGTCATGGGATTGAGCAGATGCTCAAAGGGAAATCATCACTTGGTTTTCACCAAGGATTACTGTCAGTCTAGAAACCACTAAGATAGAAAGCATCCCGATACAGATCTTGTGCACAGAAGCAAGATCTTATGCACAGATAGCACCAGTAGATGTATTGCTATAAATAGCAGCTAGTAAAGACTACACAGACAATCCTAGGCATAACCATCAGTAAAACCCTAGATTTTATCAGGCAAGCATATTGGCATTCATAGCTAGTATGATCCCCAAACATGCAAGCAAAGTTGAGTAGCCCACAGATCCAATGAAGTAGGTGAGCAACCAGTCAGTAGCAAGGCTACTGAGGTCACATCACACTTTTAACCACCCAAAGAAAAGCCATGTACAAAACATCATTATCCAGAGTGGATTCAGATTCATTTGCTTGTTAACTAATCATGAACAGCAAATTCATATACAAGCAAGTCATTTAAATCATCACTGCATAAGCAGTTCATCATGAATCAATTTATTCAAGCATGAATTTGTAACAGATTCATGCTATTCATTGACAGTAGCACACTGTGAGGCAACAAAGCACAAGTCACTGCATCATAGCCACTGGATCAAGTCCAGTGAGCTAGGATAAGCAACAACACATGAATACAGTAAGCATAGTGATGCTTGAGCATCAGCATCAACAAGGAAAATGATTCATTTAGCCACAGAACTAATCAATCACTAGTCACTGACATTTCATTGATCAAATGGATCAATTGAATCAAGTTAAGCCACACAGATAAATTAGCCAACAAGCAATGGTTGATCCAATGGATCAATAGCTTACACAGGAAGCACAGAAGCACCTCACAGGCACCACTGGCACTCACAAGTGTCACTGATGCACAGCAGCACACCTAAACAAGCAAGTGTAGATTACCAGTAAGCATAGCAAGCTCATAAGCATGAACAGCATGGCATGAACAGCACGCAAGGCAACACTGGCCAGTACCAGAAACTGGTGACTTGGCCATAGCTTACAGAAAATGGAAGCACAGGCAGCATAGGCAACAATTGCAAGGCTCTGTGTGATCACAAGATCACCAGGGAGCAGTAGAACAGAAGGAAGAAGAAGCACAATAGCTTGAGAAGCGCACAGGCATGGAGAAGAGAAGGAGATGGAGAGGACCACTTACATGCGCCTGGTAGCAGAGGCTATGGCATGGCGAGGCAGTGCTCGCGCGGCCATAGCAGCTGCAAGACCAGGGTAGACGCCGCGTTACGCGACGAGCACGAACACCACCACGGCAAAGCACGGAGGCACGGCAGTGCGCAGCGGCACCGCACCAGGTCGGTCTCGGAGCGCGCACGTCGACGGCAGGGCGGAGACCACCAAATCGCCCAAGGCGATTCTCCTGGATCCAGAGCGGAGGCGATTCGCCGAAGAAGAAGAAATCGAAGAAACCACGCGAGATCAATAGATCGTCTCGCGGCGGTCAAGATCCGGTAGGTGGCTAAGGCAGGGGAGCACAGGGCGGAGCACGGCGGCGGCCATGGCGGCGACGCCATCGCCACGGAGTCGCGAGAGATTAGGGTTAGCGAGTGAGAGACGAGTGAGCGAGCGGTGCTTCGGCGCCACCGACCCGTTATGGGACACGCCTTAGTGGGCTGTCCCATGGGCCTTAGTTAGTGGGCTGGCCCAATAGGGGCGAGGAGGGGTATTTTAGTCATTTCATATTTTAAAGTAGCCAGAATTTCACCAGTTTTTAATAAATAAAATACACCTCTAAAAATTCATTAAAAATTGAATTGGTGAATGAAAAATTATTCTTAACAAGAATAAAATATAAAATAAAATTTAATGAACAAATTCAAATTTGTGAATTTTATGAATTTAAAATAAATATTTGGAATTTCAAATTATTATTTCCTTGTACTGGTAAATCAAGGAAAAATCCCAAATAAGTTCAAATATTTATTTTCAAAACATTTCAAAAAGGAATTCTATAATTCGAAGTCATTTCTTTTAAAAGTAAATTATTTTCCAAAGGAAAATATTCTATTACTCTATTTTTATCAAATTCTATTATTTCAAAATAATTTTGAAATAAAGATTTTTAAAAAGGAAATTGTATTTCTTTTAAGGTATTCCTTCATGCAAGTTTAAAAGTAATTACAAATTACTGCCAAAGGCACAAATCTTAACTTAACCTAAATGTTAACTAAATATGGGGGTCAGGGATTCCACATAAAATAATACATCCATGCATGCATTATTTGGATTTTATAACATTGTCCTTACCGGACAATGATGCTTCTTTACAGAACCCGAGGTCCAGGTTCCATCCAACGCATTGAACTGCACTACCTCGCAGTTCACAGGCAAGTTCCCCTTGCTCATGTCAATTTGAGTATTTTCTATCACTTTAATGCAAAGCTATATTACTTATCACTCCTGCATTGAAAATGAAATGTTACTTTTCCAATTATGAATATGACTATGTGGTTGGCAATGGAACCATGGTATGTGTTAATTGGTGGAGGTTCCATTGCAAGGGTACTATTCATCTAGGACTAAGTACCAATGCCGTCCAGTGATTCTAGCGCCGTACATATCGCGTTGACCATAAGATCTATAATGGCTGGGGAAGCCAGCTGTATCTTTCCCTCTCGCATGCCAACGTCTGGTAATAGGGGTTGCCCGTATCGGTCTATCTTTGGTAAAGGTGGGGACATGTGGTCCTGCACGGTCTACCATTAGATACAGGAGAGGGTAGACTTATTATTGGTCTATGAAGGATTGTAAGGGTTGTCCGGATCGGTCTATCTATGGTGTATAGGACAGGGCACATAAGTTGTTCGGATCGGTCTACCTTAACGGTATAGGGGAGAACAAGTGCCTATGTTGGTCTACCCATAGATATAGGAGAGGACAGACTTACAAAAGGATGGGTCTGCGAGGTCGCGGAGAAGGCGGTGTGGGCTTGGATCTTTATACCTGGCCTCACACCAAGGAAGTGTGAACGGGGGCAAGTCCCTGCGGTTGGCAAAAAGGGTGAGATCTCTTATGGGAAAAGTAATGCACCTCTCTAGAGTGTATTAAATTGTGTTCACTCCTTGTTCGGGAAGGGAGCTGACGCGGGAAAGGAACTCCGTGAAGTTCTAGTCAACTGTGAAGACTGACGGGCATAGTTTTCAGAATAAAATAAACCTTTTGAACAAATGATTTCGAAACATGCATTGACCTAAGATTTTCTGATCGAGGGTCATAGCTAGTGCATCAAACACCTTTTACTCTTTTGAACTGAGTACCCCTGTACTCACTTTCTTTCGACACCCTTGCTAGACTGTGATCCGGGAATGGAGGCAAACACTGAAATACCACCAGAAGGAGACTACGAGCTGGTCTACGAGGAACCAGACTTATCCGGAGGGGTGGAAGGCGTAGACTATGGGATAGTCTATGGAGCGGACACCACGGAAGCCGAGGAGTAGTGGAATGCTATAGTTATCTTAGAGCCGAGCAGCGTAGTGGCATACTTAAATAAGTTGTTGAGCTCTCTTTTATATCTATGTTGGTTTGTAATAGTACTTTAATAATGTAGGGTGTTCTCATCGGACCTGTGAGAATACCAACTTGTTAAGACCATGATTGTAATATATTATCGAGTGTTATGACCTGCAATGTTTCTGTTGTACCACTCTGAGGGATGTGATATTTGTGAAGAAGTCCCTTCATGAAGATCATATCAACGACTTGTATACTACAACATGCAGTGGTATGCTGGGTCACCGCAGCTGGTATCAGAACAAATGTTGCGACCTTAGGTTGGAAAAACCTAGTATAGGGAAGAAACCTGTAGGAGTTAAGTTGAAATAGTAAAGGATTCTCTAAAAATATGATGTTTATTCACGTGAGAATAGAAGAATCATATATTTTAGTGCGATAATTCTTTATTATAACTATTATTATACACTATCACTACTAATTTTCTGCTTTTGTATACAGCCGTAATGGCGTACACGTTTCCCAAGAGGACTTTGAGGAAGGTTGATGGCTGGCTCGGTGATTATGAGGGACCACTTACAGATCTCCTGCGTGGGATGCTGAAGGTACTTCATTGTGAAACTCGGATACCTGTTCTCAAGTACATCTATTATGATGGAGAGATAGTAGCCAAGTGCAGAGTTTCGGTTCAACTACCTACGCAACTGGAGATGAGCCGTATAATGCCATACGGAGAAGCCAAAACCCTTACCACAGCCTTTCACATGGCCATATTCAAGGCAATCCTTGAAATAAGGCAGCACAAGTCAGAACTGCTATGTTCGGAGTATTCTCATATACCTCATGCCGAGGAAGATGAGGATCCTACTCTAAATCATCTGCTGATGGCAAACAAACATCCTGAAGTTCCAGCGCAGCACATGGACAGCTGTAAGTCTTTGTTGACTACGATGTACCTTCTACACGTGAAGATAGTGGGTGAGATTGACCACATGCTAGCTGAGTTCACGGACCCTGATAAAGTCCAAGCTCGGATGCATGATTTGAGAGCACAACCCCAATATACAACACCCTTCTTTAGCCTAAACAGCCCTGTAGATTGGAGTGGCCAGTCAACCCAGAGAGATCCACTTACACCCAACTTTGTCCCACACTATCCACATGTGTCAGCATCATATGATTCTAGATATGGGGGAGATAACTCATGGAACCTAAACTGCTCCGAGTCCCCAATCGAAAACTCGACCGGTTGGCGTTTCGGGGAACCTTTTGGAGATGAGGAGGAACCTATTCCATGTGACACTGGAGATGAAAGTGGCGGGGTTAACCAGTATGTTAACCGACACTATGGGCAGGAAGAGAAAGGTACTGATTCCATTTCTTTAGACTTGGAGATGGGGTTCTCAAAACCATCACAGTACGAGGAAGGTGAGAGCTCTGGAGTGAAAAAGAAGAAGAAGAAGATGAGGGGGCAGGTGAATCGAAACCCTTCATGGATGACCAATGAAGGAGGTATGTATCCTACTGGGGATACATACGAGTCATTGTCCAGTTACTTTGGCATGACTAATCTCTGTCTCGGCACTTCGTCCGATTCAGATTACATACCTACTGGAAGGACCTTTGTTCCGGACGGTGTTCGGAAGACGAGTCGCTGTACCGGATGGACCCCAGGAATGTATGCGGAGGTGAATGAAGATGATGAGGAGTAAGATCAGGAGAAGAATAAAGTAGTATAGGTGGTATTGTACTAGAACGTATTTTAAATTCCGTTGGCTTGGGCTTGAAGCCAAATAAGTGGTTATATATGTACCACATGTAATATATGTGTGTATGTTATGTTATATACAGTGTATATACATAATAAATGTTTGTTTTGGATTTGCTTCTTGATTTCATTGTGTGACTAGTTCTGGGCAATGAGTTGAGCTCAGAAAACATTTGCATGGTGTAATTATGAGTAATCTCTCTTTGTTACAGGACTAGGGGGTAATGGCGTTAGTTGAAACCGAAGATGCTCGGAGAGAACGGGAGGCGAAGGAGAAAGAAGAAGCGGATGCCGCAGCTAGAGCAGAGAATGCACCACCACCACCACACCCAATGATGCATCCAGATTTCTAACAGTACATGAGAGCAATGGAAGAAGATAGGAGGAGGTGCCAGGAGAGTCAAAACAAGAACATGCAAGATTTCTTTACCCACATCATCAATGATAGGGGTAATGAAGGCAAGGGAGTAACTTTATCAGACTTCCAGAATGCAAGAACACTACCTTTTGCATCAGCCCCAGAACCAATGGATGCAGAAGACTGGCTCATGGACACGGAAAGAAAGTTGAGGACCGTTGGATGCAATGATGAAGAAAAGATTCGATATGCCACTTATCTGTTGTCAGGACCAGCAGCATCATGGTGGGAGAATCTTGTGGCAGTACACCCTCCAGAAAAGGTGTTCACCTGGGAGGAATTCAAGAAGAAGTTCCGGGATGCCCATGTTCCGGAGCGTGGTGGAGCTGAAGAAGAGAGAGTTTGATGAGCTACAACAGGATACTGCACCTATTATGCAGTATGTTCGAGATTTTAACAGGTTGTCCAGATATGCACCTGAGGAAGTGGACACTGAGGAGAAAAGAAAGAAGCGATTCATGAAAGGCATGAATCCATACATGAAGATGCAACTGAGGTTGGCACGGACTGCTGAATTCCAGGAACTGATTGATTCGGCAATCACTTTCGAGGATGACTACAGGTCCAAGAGGATAGGAGGAAGAGGGCTCGTATCGAGCCAAGGAAGTACCCAGTTAGTAAATCAACACCAGATCGGAGTTTCAAACCCCGATTCCGACCTACTGGTAATCAGTATAACCGGGGAGGTCAGAATCAGAATCCCAAGTCTCAGATCATCTGCTCTTAAAAAAGGTAGATATTTTAAGAATCCTACTCCATTAGCCCTAATCTTTGTAGTAGGATAAGCGACATCACTATATCGTCTTGAGATTTTCCCATGATGCATCCTAGGAGAGAATGAAGTTTGCGCGCTGGTTTCCACCATTCTCTTAACGTAGAGCTTATTTGACTCATTCTCAGCTCTTTTGATCTCGTAATGCTTCGGATTTCCTTCTCTAAAGAAGAGAAGACCTAACTCTCTAGGGTTGGTGTTAGTAAGAGACAGGATATCATGAACGTCTCGCTGAGGCTTCCAGATACAACTAACTGTATTCCGTGGAGGATCAAGACCAAAGTTCGTAGTTCCTGTCTCCCAACTGTGGGCAGAGGGGACATATCCGAAAGGAGTGTCGGAAGCCCAGGATCATCTGTTATGGTTGTGGACAGGATGGGCACATGAAGCCTGATTGTCCTAATAAGGCTTCATGGAGTGGACAAAACTCCGGAGAACGAGGAGGAGGTGGCAAAGACGACGACAAAGAGGGGCAAGCCATATGGAAAGCTGAATTGCACAACTTTGGAGCAAGCAGGGGAGTCGGATCAAGCAGTCTTAGGTACGCTCAGCATCCTTACTCATCCTGGCAAAGTATTATTTGATACTGGAGCAACTACATCATTTCTTGCACGGGAATTTGTGGAACAATTCAGGCTTAGATGTTCTAAGTTAGAAACACCTATAACTGTCTTATCTGGGGGAACTTTAACCCACGTGAAAGAAGCACAGGTCATAACCATTTGTGACTGTGTATATTTCGCGGACCTATTCATCATCCCTATGAAGGACATATCAGTCATCCTAGGAATGGACTGGTTAACGGAGAATGGAGCAGTGATCAACTGTGGAGACAAGACAGTATCACTTCGCAACTCCATAGGAGGTCAGATAGTGTTTCAAGGAGACAAATACACCCAGTTGGAGATAGCATTGGAGCTGAATAGTCTGAAGGAGGTGAAGGTTGAAGATATTCCTGTAGTGAATGAGTTTCAAGATGTATTTCCCAAGGAACTACCGGGAATGCCACCCGATAGAGAGATCGAGTTTACCATAGATCTGATTCCAGGCACCGCACCAATAGCTCAACCACCATATAAGATGGGGCCAAAAGAGTTAGTGGAACTGAAGGCTCAGATAGATGAACTGGAATAGAAGGGATTTATCCAAGAAAGTGTGTCACCATGGGGTACACCAGTTATTTTTGTGGATAAAAGAGATGGAGGAAAGAGAATGTGTGGAGATTACAGGAATCTTAACAATGTAACAATCAAGAACAAGTACCCTTTACCCAGAATACAAGATCTTTTTGATCAAGTTCAAGGAGCTGGAGTCTTCTCGAAGATAGATTTAAGGTCAGGATATCATCAAATCAAGATCAAGAAGGAAGATGTGCCAAAAACAGCGTTTGTATCAACGTATGGACACCATGAATACTTGGTTGTACCATTTGGACTAACAAATGCACCAGCTATTTTTCATGAATTTGATGAACAAGATATTCATGAAGTATCTGGACAAGTTTGTGATCGTGTTTATCGATGACATTTTGATCTACTCCAAAGATAAAGAAGAACATGCCAAGCATTTGAAGATAGTTCTGCAGATTTTAAGAGAACATCAACTATATGCAAAATTCAGCAAGTGCAAGTTTTGGTTAGATAGTGTTGAATTTCTTGGACATGTCATAACCAAAGAGGGAATAGCAGTGAATCCAAGCAAGGTTCAGTCAGTATTGGAATGGAAGTCACCTAAAAATGCTAAGGAAATCAGAGGATTCCTTGGTATGGCAGGTTATTATCGGAGATTCATCAAAGGATTTTCGAAGATTGTAGGGCCAATGACCAAGTTAGTCAAGAAGAATACCCCATTTGTGTGGACTGATGAGTGTGAAACCAGCTTCCAAACACTCAAGGAGAAGTTAACCACGGCACCGGTGTTAGCAGTTCCGGAACCCGGAAAGGATTACACGGTGTATTGTGATGCTTCCAAGAATGGACTTGGATGTGTTCTAATGCAAGATCGTAAGGTGATAGCTTACGGATCAAGACAACTAAAGCCACACGAGCATAACTACCCAGTACATGACTTAGAATTGGCGGCAGTTGTGTATGCTTTGAAGAGTTGGAGGCAATTTCTCTATGGATCCAAATGTGAGTTGTATACGGATCACAAAAGTTTGAAGTATTTCTTCACTCAGAAGGAATTAAACATGAGACAAAAGAGATGGTTAGAGTTGATTAAGGACTATGAACTGACAATCAACTATACACCAGGCAAGGCTAATGTAGTAGCAGATGCTTTAAGCAGGAAGAGTACCGAGAATGAACCTACGGAATGGGAGATTCCGAAGGAACTTCGGAAAGAACTAGAAGAAGCTCAGATTCTGTTTATCCAAGGTGATACAGTGGGAAGTATAGCAACCATGAGGATCATGGATGAAATGTACTCAGACTTAAAGTATGAAATCATTCGGAAGCAAGTGGATGATTTATTCATCCAAGAAGAAATCAAAAGGATTGGAGAAGGTAAACCGTCCGAATTCAATCTTGGAGAGTTTGATTCTCTATATTTTCAGAAGAGAATATGCGTACCGGATGATCCAGAAGTGAAGTCAATCATATTGAAGGAAGCACATGAAACCCCTTATTCAATACATCCGGGAAGTACTAAGATGTATATGGATTTGAAGGAAATGTTCTGGTGGAACAACATGAAAAGAGAGATAGCTCAATATGTCTCTGAATGCCATACATGTCAGCGAGTGAAAGCAGAACATCAGAGTCCTGCTGGATTACTAAAACCTTTAGAGATACCAGAATGGAAATGGGATGAAATCGGAATGGATTTTGTTACTGGTTTACCAATGACCAAAAAGAAGGATATGATATGGGTAATCGTGGATAGACTTAGCAAGAGTGCTCATTTCATACCAGTAAACCAGAAAGATGATTCTGAGAAGCTGGTAAACATATATGTTAAAGAAATAGTTAGCAAGCATGGAGTACCAAAGAAGATAGTCTCAGATCGAGGTTCGATCTTCACATCAGCATTTTGGAAACAACTCCAGGAAGCTTTGGGATCCAAGTTGTATTTCAGTACAGCATATCATCCACAAACCGGAGGACAAACCGAAAGAACCAATCATACTTGAAGACATGCTTAGAGCTTGTGCTCTAAACTTTGGAGGCTCATGGGAGGACCATCTACCATTGGCGGAATTCTCATATAACAATAGTTATCGAGTAGTATCCAGATGGCACCATATGAAGCATTGTACGGGAGGAAGTGTCGATCTCCAATCTGTTGGTTTGAGACAGGTGAGAATAAGGAATTTACACCCGACTACATCAAGGAGAGACAAGGAGTCATCGAGGTTATCAGAGATAGACTCAAGATAGCCCAAAGTCGACAAAAGAGTTATGCCGACCAGAAGAGACGAGTTTGGGAACCAAAAGTAGGAGACATGGTATATCTGAAAGTTAGCCCAATGAAAGGACTCAAAAGGTTCGGAGTAAAAGGAAAACTAAGTCCTCGATACATAGGACCATTCAAGATACTCAGTCAGAATCGAGAAACAGCTTTTGAGTTGGAATTGCCGGAACAGCTCAGTCTAATTCACAATGTCTTTCATGTATCACAACTTAGAAAATGTTTGAAGGCACCTGATGATCCCATTACACATGAAGAAATAGAGCTACAATCAGACTTAACCTATGTGGAGAGGCCTGAAAAGATTTTGGAAGTACAGTGGAAGAAGTTAAGGAATAGAGCAATCAAATACTGCAAGATACAATGGCAACATCATCCTGAACGAGAAGCAACATGGGAGACCGAAGAAGAGCTCAGGAAGTCCTACCCCGAGTTATTTAGGTACCAATCTTAACTTGGGACGAAGTTTCGTTAAGGGGAGAGGCTGTAATAACCAGAACATAGGAACAACGAAGGGTAGATTTAGAAATGGGATGTGCATTGCATCGCAAAACGGGGAAATTTTCGCGCCTTATTGCAACTAAACCTAAGAGGGATCGAGGTTCTCTCTCATTTTGCACTTAGGGTTAGGCAATGTGAGTTAGGGAAATTTCGACATGATCTCTTTTGTATCTTATTGATTTGGGGAATGATTTCATTTGACAAGTGTTAATACATTTAACAATAAGCATAAGACAACATGAATATGAATTCACAATTCAAACACAACTTATAAATTCAAATGACTTTGAATTTCACATTGATTATTAAATACAATATTTAATGCAGAATATAAATATTACATAAAGTAAAAGCTCATAAACAAAAACTTGAGCAATTTATTGATAATTAACACAGAATACATTGTCTTTACAATATTCTTGATACAAGAATTGATAAATGATAAACAAAAATGAAAAAGGAAAATTACAAGGTTGTTCTAAATTAAAACCTATACTAAATGCCTTGAGGAATATCTTTTGGTCATATTCATCTTCAAAACCTGCAAAATTAAACACCAACACTAGACAAGGGTTATGTATTACACAGATATTCAGTTTGGACAGAGTAGTGTTGACAGATTCAGTTTGGTCAGTAACCAAGTGTCATTGACACTTGTGATTGCCCAAAACCAAGGAAAAATGAGGACAAAACTGAGCAACCATCAGGGGCTCAAGTTTCAGCATATGCACAGCATGTGTGCTACACCAAGCAAGGCAGTACACCAGCTTAGTCACCGAGCAAAGCATGCTTGTGTGTCATGGCAGGAACAAAAGTAGAGCTCATATAAAAGGGGCATAAACCCTAGCAGAGTAACTAGTCGACCAGATAGGATTCACAGGATAGGGTGAAGGTGAAAACACACAGAGTTCATCCAGTTCTTGCTCAAGAACAGAACCAACACACACAACCACTCAGCCACCAGAGATCATGGTGACCTGAGAAGATCATCCAAGACCTGGAGGTGAAGAGCTGTGACCACAAGTCTGCATCAACAAAACATTTCTTTCTAGGAGCTGGAACAAGGTATACCAAGTTCCTGGACTGGATCCAAAGGATCCAATCCATCCATTATGCATGACATAGTCATGGGATTGAGCAGATGCTCAAAGGGAAATCATCACTTGGTTTTCACCAAGGATTACTGTCAGTCTAGAAGCCACTAAGATAGAAAGCATCCCGATACAGATCTTGTGCACAGAAGCAAGATCTTATACACAGATAGCACCAGTAGATGTATTGCTATAAATAGCAGCTAGTAAAGACTACATAGACAATCCTAGGCATAACCATCAGTAAAACCCTAGATTTCATCAGGCAAGCATATTGGCATTCATAGCTAGTATGATCCCCAAACATGCAAGCAAAGTTGAGTAGCCCACAGATCCAATGAAGTAGGTGAGCAACCAGTCAGTAGCAAGGCTACTGAGGTCACATCACACTTTTAACCACCCAAAGAAAAGCCATGTACAAAACATCATTATCCAGAGTGGATTCAGATTCATTTGCTTGTTAACTAATCATGAACAGCAAATTCATATACAAGCAAGTCATTTAAATCATCACTGCATAAGCAGTTCATCATGAATCAATTTATTCAAGCATGAATTTGTAACAGATTCATGTTATTCATTGGCAGTAGCACACTGTGAGGCAACAAAGCACAAGTCACTGCATCATAGACACTGGATCAAGTCCAGTGAGCTAGGATAAGCAACAGCACATGAATACAGTAAGCATAGTGATGCTTGAGCATCAGCATCAACAAGGAAAATGATTCATTTAGCCACATAACTAATCAATCACAAGTCACTGACATTTCATTGATCAAATGGATCAATTGAATCAAGTTAAGCCACACAGATAAATTAGCCAACAAGCAATGGTTGATCCAATGGATCAATAGCTTACACAGGAAGCACAGAAGCACCTCACAGCACCACTGGCACTCACAAGTGTCACGATGCACAAGCACACCTAAACAAGCAAGTGTAGATTACCAGTAAGCATAGCAAGCTCATAAGCATGAACAGCATGGCATGAACAGCACGCAAGGCAACACGTACTGGTGACTTGGCCATAGCTTACAGAAAATGGAAGCACAGGCAGCATAGGCAACAATTGCAAGGCTCTGTGTGATCACAAGATCACCAGGGAGCAGTAGAACAGAAGGAAGAAGAAGCACAGTAGCTTGAGAGGCGCACAAGCATGGAGAGGAGAAGGAGATGGAGAGGACCACTTACATGCGCCTGGTAGCAGAGGCTATGGCATGGCGAGGCAGTGCTCGCGCGGCCATAGCAGCTGCAAGACCAGGGTAGACGCCGCGTTACGCCGACGAGCACGAACACCACCACAGCATAGCACAGAGACGACGGCACTGGTACTGCAAGCAGCACCGCACCAGGTCGGTCTCAAGAGCGCGCACGTCGACGGCAAGGGCGAAGGATCACCGGAGACCACCAAATCGCCCAAGGCGATTCTCCAGTGGATCCAGAGCGGAGGCGATTCGCCAGAAGAAGAAGAAATCGAAGAAACCACGCGGACAAATCAATAGATCGTCTCGCGGCGGTCAAGATCCGGTAGGTGGCTAAGGCAGGGGAGCACCGTGACGGCCGGAGCACGGCGGCGGCCATGGCGGCGACGCCATCGCCACGGGAGTCACGAGAGATTAGGGTTAGCGAGTGAGAGACGAGTGAGCGAGCGAGGTGGGCCGCTTCGGCGCCACCGACCCGTTATGGGACACGCCCACTAAGGCGTGTCCCATGGGCCTTAGTTAGTGGGCTGGCCCAATAGGGACGAGGAGGGGTATTTTAGTCATTTCATATTTGAAAGTAGCCAGAATTTCACCAGTTTTTAATAAATAAAATACACCTCTAAAAATTCATTAAAAATTGAATTGGTGAATGAAAAATTATTCTTAACAAGAATAAAATATAAAATAAAATTTAAGGAACAAATTCAAATTTGTGAATTTTATGAATTTAAAATAAATATTTGGAATTTCAAATTATTATTTCCTTGTACTGATAAATCAAGGAAAAATCCCAAATAAGTTCAAATATTTATTTTCAAAACATTTCAAAAAGGAATTCTATAATTCTAAGTCATTTCTTTTAAAAGTAAATTATTTTCCAAAGGAAAATATTCTATTACTCTATTTTTATCAAATTCTATTATTTCAAAATAATTTTGAAATAAAGATTTTTAAAAAGGAAATTGTATTTCTTTTAAGGTATTCCTTCATGCAAGTTTAAAAGTAATTACAAATTACTGCCAAAGGCACAAATCTTAACTTAACCTAAATGTTAACTAAATATGGGGGTCAGGGATTCCACATAAAATAATACATCCATGCATGCATTATTTGGATTTTATAACATTGTCCTTACCGGACAATGATGCTTCTTTACAGAACCCGAGGTCCAGGTTCCATCCAACGCATTGAACTGCACTACCTCGCAGTTCACAGGCAAGTTCCCCCCTGCTCATGTCAATTTGAGTATTTTCTATCACTTTAATGCAAAGCTATATTACTTATCACTCCTGCATTGAAAATGAAATGTTACTTTTCCAATTATGAATATGACTATGTGATTGGCAATGGAACCATGGTATGTGTTGATTGGTGGAGGTTCCATTGCAAGGGTACTATTCATCTAGGACTAAGTACCAATGCCGTCCAGTAATTCTAGCACCGTACATATCGCGTTGACCATAAGATCTATAATGGCTGGGGAAGCTGTATCTTTTCCCTTTCGCATGCCAACGGACTGGTAATAGGGGTTGCCCGTATCGGTCTATCTTTGGTAAAGGTGGGGACATGTGGTCATGCACGGTCTACCATTAGATACAGGAGAGTGTAGACTTATTATTGGTCTATGAAGGATTGTAAGGGTTGTCCGGATCGGTCTATCTATGGTCTATAGGACAGGGCACATAAGTTGTTCGGATCGGTCTACCTTAACGGTATAGGGGAGAACAAGTGCATGTGTTGGTCTACCCATAGATATAGGAGAGGACAGACTTACAAAAGGGTGGGTCTGCGAGGTCGCGGAGAAGGCGGTGTGGGCTTGGATCTTTATACCTGGCCTCACACCAAGGAAGTGTGAACGGGGGCAAGTCCCTGCGGTTGGCAAAAAGGGTGAGATCTCTTATGGGAAAAGTAACGCACCTCTGCAGAGTGTATTAAATTGTGGCTGTCACTCCTTGTTGGGAAGGAACTGCGAACGCGGTAGGAAAGGAACTCCGTGAAGTTCTAGTCAACTGTGAAGACCGACGGGCATAGTTTTCAGAATAAAATAAACCTTTTGAAGAAATGATTTGAAACATGCATTGACCTAAGATTTTCTGATCGAGGGTCGTAGCTAGTGCATCAAACACCTTTTACTCTTTTGAACTTGCTGAGTACCCCTGTACTCACTTTCTTTCGACACCCTTGCTAGACTGTGATCCGGGAATGGAGGCAAACACCGAAATACCACCGGAAGGAGACTACGAGCTGGTCTACGAGGAACCAGACTTATCCGGAGGGGTGGAAGGCGTAGACTATGGGATAGTCTATGGAGCGGACACCACGGAAGCAGAGGAGTAGTGGAATGCTATAGTTATCTTAGAGCCGAGCAGCGTAGTGACATACTTAAATAAGTTGCTGAGCTCTCTTTTATATCTATGTTGGTTTGTAATAGTACTTTAATAATGTAGGGTGTTCTCATCGGACCTGTGAGAATACCAACTTGTTAAGACCATGATTGTAATATATTATCGAGTGTTATGATCTGCAATGTTTCTGTTGTACCACTCTGAGGGATGTGATATTTGTGAAGAAGTCCCTTCATGAAGATCATATCAACGACTTGTATACTACAACATGCAGTGGTATGATGGGTCACCGCAAGCAGAGAGCAAGCAAGAGCTCGGCCAGGGCTAGATGGGGAGATTCCATGCGCACGTGCGGCCGCCTTCGTTGATGAGGCGTCTGCGTCCCCTGTCTCACTTGGCCAGCCTAGATTAATGGATGTCTCTCACATCCCCTACATTGCTTTCCCCGAGGCCTCCCTCGTCCGCCCTTCAACTTTGTTGTTGATCCACGGCCGTGGCCCCTTCCTCTGTCCAGGGCACATCCTTCTTGGCGCTCCCGGTCCGAGCCTCGCCCGCCCTTGCCGCCGAACATGTAGGAGGAGCGCTAGAACGCTAGGTCATCGTTGTCACCATCCACCGACGAGGCTCCTCCAGCTGGCAAGTGCGGCGCATCGAAGAGATAGAGTAGCGCGGCACGGTGGTGGGAGAGCCACGTGACAGCTAGCTGGGCGAGATCGCCGAGATGCAGGGATGGACCCCCATGGCGGCTAGGCAAGATGCATGGAGCCCCCGGCGGGCATAATGCACTTGCTCCTTCGTGCCGGCATAGGGAGGCTAGCAGCGCCACGCAGTGGTCCTTCCCCGAGAGAGATGGCGACGCGTAGAGCTCTGAGCGGCAAGGACGGTCGGCGCTGACCTCCGTGCTCACGGTCAACTCCACCCACTCTGCTCCTGAGCAGTGCGACTGGAGTAACTTTTGTCATTTTTCAGTTTAGCCCAGTTTTTCCTATTATTTGAAGAAGTCCCTGTGGACGCTGGCATGAGGCTGGCAGACGGGATCCACACACTGCCACATCAGCGGATACACCATTGTACAATGAGCCAGTGACCTAGATGAACACTCCACCGTATGTTGCGTATTTAAAAAGTTGATGACCATATTGATTTGAGTCTCCAAGTTCCGGTACCACCCATGCATTTTACTCTAAGAAATGTGTGCTTGTAAGTTGCAATTGGAGAAATATTCTACGGAGTACTGTTTTTTTGCTCAGGATTTGGGATGAAACCGTTTTGAGCCTTGAGTGAAGCTGCAACATAATATCGTGACCAAAAAACATCCCAACGTTGGGACTCTCCGTCACCGTCAAGGCACCCAAAAACGGTGACTTTCCATGTACAAGGCCTCTCGTAGCCGGAAACTTTCCATCTATAACCCACACCGCCAACGGCTAGTTTCCGTGTCCTCGATCCCAGCTCTCGTCTCCCCATCGCTGGAGCCGCCGGCTCGTACATAAAGCTCCGGCCCTCCCATCCCGTCCCTCCCGTGACCCAATCCCCGCAATCCAATCCCCCACCGAGAGCAAGAAGATCGGAGGTCGGAGGAGGAAGAGAGGTTCCGCTCGCTGCCTCACCGG
The DNA here is from genome assembly GCA_030979885.1 of Lolium multiflorum. Classification (NCBI taxonomy): domain Eukaryota; kingdom Viridiplantae; phylum Streptophyta; class Magnoliopsida; order Poales; family Poaceae; genus Lolium; species Lolium multiflorum. The sequence continues at coordinate 202,532,651 of CM061748.1, read as the reverse complement.
ACCTTCGGGAGGAGGCAGGAGAAACCCATGGCGACGAGGCATCACCAGGCCGTGGCTGCCGCTCCGCAGCCGGCGAACCGAGGTGCGAATCTTTGTTTCTTTCTTGCGATTTCCGGCCGCTTCTTCGTGTTCCTGGAGATCGCTCCTTCTTTCTTGATTTGCTCCCGCCTCAAGGATCTTTGGGATGGGACCCTAGTGGGGAATTCGATTGCTTGGATTCGCAGCAGTCTTGATCTGTTCGTCCTTCTGCTTTTCTTCGTGCGATTCTTGATGGAGAAAGTTCTTCGTCGATCTGGTTCTGGTGGAGAAAGATTGGGGTTTTGATGTTTACAGGGCGCTGTCTAATTGCGGTTTCTTGCCCCTTCTTGCCCGATCCGTTCATCGGCAATTCTTGACTTGGTTTCTCTTTTGGCGATGGTCAGGTGCCGTGGTCCCAACAGGAAAGCAGAAGGCCGGCGCCGCCGCCGGCCGACCTCGGCAGCCGCTTGGAGACATCGGCAACCTCGTCCACGCGCCCCATGTCTTGGACGGGTAAGTGTAGAAAACAGCGCAGGAATTAATCACCCTCTTGATTCTTCCTTTCTTGCGTTCCATGTCCTGATTCCTGAATCCCCGTCGATCTGTAGCAGGAAAACCAAGCTGCCGGAGGGGATCAATCGCCGGGTCACCCGGAGCTTCGGCTCCCAGCTCCTGAAGAACAACTGCGCTGTGACGAACAAGGTACTCATCTTTGCCCTTGCAATTTCTCCCCTCCTTCGGTTCTCATCTTTGCCCTTGCAATTTCTTGATTCCAAATTGGTTTGCAGAACGCAACAGCTCCTGCTCCTCCCGCCGCCCTGAAGCCGGCGGTGGCCAGGAAGGTTCTCAAGCCCGCCCCTCGTCCTGAGCAGGCCGCCGCCAAGGCCATCAACACTGGCTCCGACGAGAACAGGAAGCCGCCAGAGGGCGCCGCCGCCGCCGGCTTAGTGCTCCCCAGAAAGAAGCTGGTGGACACGCTCAGCTTAGTGCTCTCCCATCGCTCCAAGGTGAGCTTTTAGCGACCTGATCGATCCAACGCCTCTGTGCTGCACTGCTCCTTTCCACTGTATGCATCTAGCGCTGTGGCTGACATCTGCTTGCCTGTTTCCTTCAATGGCAGGAAGCGTGTGGCCTCAACCGCAAGCCAAAGGACGTCGTGGAAGACATCGACAAGCTGGACGGCGACAACGAGCTGGCCGTCGTCGACTACATCGACGACATTTACAGTTACTACAAGACAGCGCAGGTTGCTACGATCTTCCTTCCTCTTCAGCATGCTGTATGTTCAAGTGACCTTCTGAATTGCTCACCAATATGTATTGTGTTGCAGCACGAGAACCTGCCGGTCCAGTACATTGACAGCCAGCCCGAGATCAACCACAAGATGAGGGCCATCCTCGTGGACTGGCTCGCCGAAGTGGCGCATAAGTTTGAGCTCATGCCGGAAAGCTTCTACCTCACCATCTACATAGTCGACCGGTTCCTCTCCATGAAGGCGGTGCCTCGAAGGGAGCTGCAGCTCGTCGGGATCGCAGCGATGCTCATCGCCTGCAAGTACGAGGAAATGTGGGCGCCCGAGGTATGGCCCTTTCATCCCCTTTCGTTTCGCGTAGCAGCTCATGTCTGAATGAACTCTGAATCCTGAATCTTTCGTTTTGCGTAGCAGCTCATGTCTGAATGAACTCTGAATCCTGAAGTTGGTTGTGTTTGCTTTGCAGGTCACTGACTTCATTCACATCTCAGACAACACGTACTCGCGGCAGCAGATCCTCAGCATGGAGAAGAGCATCCTGAACAAAATGTCATGGAACCTCACTGTTCCCACGATGTACGTCTTCCTGGTGCGGTTCGCCAAGGCCGCCGGGAGCGACAAGGAGCTGGAGCACATGGTGTTCTTCTTCGCCGAGTTGGCGCTGATGGAGTACGGGATGGTCTCGCTCTGCCCGTCGCTGGTGGCAGCCTCCGCTGTGTACGCTGCTCGGTGCACGCTGAACAAGAGTCCCATTTGGACAGAGACCCTGAAGCACCACACCGGCTTCAACGAGCTACAACTCATGTAAGTTTTCTTCTTCAGTTGGATGTGTAGTGCCTACCTGAATGAACAACTTGGTTGAGCTGGAAACTCATGTCTGTTTGCATCTGTGCTGTTGTTTCAGGGAGCATGCCAAGGCCCTTGTCGCCTCGCACGCCGCCGCCCCTCAGAGCAAGCTGAAGGCGGTGTACAGGAAGTATTCCGGTTCGCAGTTTGCGCGTGTGGCGCTGCACCCTCCCGCAGTAGCCTACTCATCTTAGGCTCTTTCGAACCAAGAAAGCTTGGTTTACTTTACTTACTCTGCTAATCGACAGATACACCGTGGTGTAACAGCTTATTCTTTTACATGTGTTCCTCTGTTACTGTTCTGCTCTACTCTTTGGATACACCGGGGTGTATTGTAATAACAACAGTATTAATGATACTCTTAGTTATCAAGTGTTTCTCCAGTTCCTGTCATTGTATATATTTGTTCTCATGAGTATACTCTGTTTTCTACTTTGGTAGTTGTCACCGTTTTACTTGTACATGTAATACTGATGGCCTTTCATGCGATCAATTCAGTTTGTTCCAGTACTTTTGAACAAAATAGTAATGTAGTTCCAACTGTTTTATACAGTAGTTTTGATACTTATCACTTGTCACCACAGACCACTCATTTTCTTCAACTGTACTTGTTTGTAAAAATGATAAGTTTTCCCACACTCATACATGGATTCAAATTTTAAAATGGCCCTTCTTGGTGCTCTCTGAACTTATTGTTGAACAAAATAGCAATGTACTTGCCACCAGTGATTAGAATCGTTGGACAATGTATCTCTCTAAAGGAAAGTGATCTCTCTAAAGAGCAACAGGGGAGCAGTCGTAATTCAGAAGAAAGAAGTTAAAACACAGCAAAAAGCCCTCAGGAAAAACAAGGAGGGCAGTGGAGGGACAATGAAAGTGATTAGAATCATTTAAAATCTGCCACCGGTGGGGTGGGATTTTTCCATTCCAATAAAATTCAATTCGTTTCTAAATTTAGTATAAGCTATAAAGCTAATAAAGTTCAAATACATTGCGCAAGTGAAGTACGGATCACACGGTTTACTTCAGCAATAATTACCCTCTTAAACTGTGAAATGTAATACTGTACAATAAATGAAGGGAAAATTTGCCACGGAACACCGTTATTTTTTAGCGTTTGCTGAAACACATCGCTCGATTGTGTCTTTGCCAGGTACCATTACAATTATGTGACACATTTGCCAGAACACACCACCTGGCTAAAAAGGAAAGCATTGCACTTTCTCTTCAAAACCAGTCATCACAAGAAAAAGTACAAAACTTTCCATTTTTAGGCTGGTGGTGTGTTCTGGCAAATGTGTCACAAAATTATAATGGTACCTGGCAAAAACATAATCGGACGGTGTGTTTCAGCAAATGCTAGAAAATAACGGTGTCCTGTAGCAAATTTTCCCATAAATGAAACATGTGAATCATTATACGAGGACCAACCCCTACTTCAATTGGACAATAGCTTTGTAAAATCTTAAATGATCGCTCCATATTTTTTCTAGTCGCCGCTTGAGCATTGTGGAATTAGAGTTCTTTCTTACCGTGGGAGGCTTGAATTGCTTTCACAAATGTTGCCCACTTCGGGTAGATGTCATCCGCAAGGTAGTAGCCCATGTTGTTATACGTGTGGCCGTTTGCTTGAAATGTCGAAAAATTGTACCTCACCATTGGCAAGTTTGGTAAAAAGAGGCGACAACTGGAGAACATTTGATATCATTGCAAGAATCGGCAATCCCAAAAAAAAATTACATATCTATGTCTCTTCAAGGTCCATGGCTTCAAGAATGATGGTAGAATCCTTCTTATGCCCTCTAAACTATCTGTAGCATGCTACATGGCACTTCTTCAAAATTCAGTGCGTGCAATTAATGAACCCGAGCATAACTGAGAACCTACATGCTGTGTTTTTCTCTAACGGCCAAGCCGCATCTTGAGCATTGGGTGCTCTCAAGAACTTAGGCCAGAACACCTCAATCATCGCCACTATAAAGTTCTTGAAACACTTGATGCTCGCTCATTGCCAAATGATCATCGACAAGGTCTGCAATAATAACATATATCAGCATGCGCAATGCGGCAGTTACCTCTTGGAAGGTGCTATGCACATGATTTTCGGCGCAATTCCTCCTATGCTCGAAGAACTGATCGTGCAGCTTGACAAGCTCCACAATGTGCTTAAACAAATCAAGAGACAACAAAACCGGTGGCATAAATACTTCTCTCAAAACACTTGTCAGCGAAGTAGTTGATCATGAGCTTGTGATCCGCATCAATTCGGAGTCTTTCAATGTACTCACGGCCAACCATCATACTTCAACCTCTTGTTCTTGCTCCTCTTTATCTATGTCAAACTCTTCATCGGAGGAGGTGTAGTTGAGCAAAAGAATCTACAAAAGCAAAAAAATCTCTATTAAAAATTACTTCTTCATTGCAACTACATTTTAAAAAAAAAATTATGAAATTATCTTTGATAGTTTTTGTCAAACGCCTTGTGTGTGTCGAGTTAGGAATCGACCAGCGGTGGTGGGCCGGTCGCATCTTCGGTCGACGACAGTGAAGGGCGTTCACGTCATCGATGGATAGCTTATCCTCCTTCGTAGCAGCATGATGGACGCGATGGTGAGTAAATCGGCCAGAGATCGTTCAACGATACCCTCCCTCTTCATGAGCGATAGTACCGCCATGCCCCCCCAACCTGCAAAATGGATGGAGCCTTCCTCGGGGATCCTCAATCATTAATTGGTCGCACGGCGAAGTGCAAAATCGACCGGCGGAGCATGCGGGTCCATGGGGGGAGCGGCGGAGGAGCGGCAGGGGCGCCAGAGGCAGATGACTTATTTGTTCGCCAACGTCTTGATTTGGGGGCCAGCGACGATCAGGAGTAGGTGATGGTGGGCAAGAGGTGGGAGAGAAACGAAACTTCAAATCAATAGTTGGTGGGGCGCGTTACCCAAATTTGTTTTACGATCACCTCACCATACATCACATGGGTCCAAAATATACAATACCTCCCAAAACTATACATCACCAATTCACCATATAGGTTTACATCACCTATTGGAGACCCATGTTTTGGCAAGTGTGATGTAATCACCATGTGTTTTTACACAATCACCATGCCTATTATAGGTCACATGTTAGAAATTCTCGTAGGAGACTGAATTTTAAATGTTCACTCGTAATAAAATAGTGTTTTTATCTATCTATATTTGAGTTCATGCATGACGACGAAATTTTCAAATAAGATCAATATTTGAAAAGTATCAAAAAAGTGAAATTTGAATTTTGAAAGTATATTGTATCGTGAATGAAACTAATTTATTATATTTGACTTGTTCAATATCGGTATGACATAGTCCCTCCATTCCATTTTTATCTACGTGATGGATAGGGATGGTCATCAGATTTTGTGGGCCCGGGGAAAACTCAACCATAGCTCTTATGACAATTATCATCATAAATATGCATATTGATAAGAAACAATTTATACATACTTTGTTAAAAAAATCTTCAAACATAGATGCAAACTCAATGATGATGGTATATCAATATTACTTCTATAAATTACGTCACTTCGACTCTGCTTGGAATAATCTTGTCGTCATGGTGGATAGTGGGCTCAACAAGATCTCCTCTCGGAAATTGGGTCTCTTTTCACTTGGTGTGCCCACGTGAGGGTCGCCGGCTGGTTTTCTCTAGCTCTTGTCTAGGTAAAGAACGAAAGACACACAACAGATAGAGAATTATATTCGTACCTTGCCATGGTCTTGCATTTCTTCTTCTTTCTCTGAGCTATTATCTAAATTAAATTTATTTATTTTTTTGTCTCAAGCAGTCATCTATCGGTACCGTTTGATGGGCATTCGACCATCTTGCACACCACCCAAACGCTTTACCACTGTGGAAGGGTTGGTTGTTAAAACTTTGATAATGATTAGAGCAATTTATAAAGAGAAAAACGGTTAGATCAAAATCTACGTGCAAGATGAAACCGATTTTATGCATTCTATATCTCAAGATAAAAAAGAGTGTATGCATTCTCTAACCTCTTGAGCCCATGGTCTATCCCACATGCCAGGCTGCCTCCACTTAATCATCTTGTATCTAATGGTTTCAGTAACAAAGCTAAAAGGCCTAAATAGCTAAGATAATTATATTTTTTGACCCCTCCTCCACCAACTCCCCCGCGTCGTCTCCCTGTGAGGCGGCTCGGGTGGAACCCCAGATCCACCGCCGCCGCACCCCTCCTCCACCACGCCCCCTCGCCGCCGCCGGCACGCGTCGACGGGCAAAGCCCGCCGGCGGCTGGTGGCGGCGGGACTCGTCCCTGGCGCGCTGCAGCTCCCGCCCCCGCCCCTCCCGCCCACCCCGCTTCGCCCCTCCACCTCGGCCGCTGGCCGGCGACCGCGCTTTGGTCCGTCGCCGCCCTCCTGGAGCTCGCACCGGAGATGAGCTCCCCGCTCCAGGCCCGGCTGCACGGCTGAAGCCCCTGCATGTGCCGCCACTTGGGTCATTTCTGCGCCCCAGATCCGACCCTCCCTGATGCGTAGCGACAAGGTCTGGCCGGCGGCCATCCCCCTGCGGCCTCTCGGCTTGGCAGGTGGTGGAGCTTGCGGCCCCTGCAGGTGCACGACAGCGCGGCTTCCCATTGAGGTGCGTCTCCTGGGAGAAATCCCTGCTCTGGTATCTGCCATAGCCGTCCACGACGACGCTGTTTGGCGTCGTTCAACCTCGTTGGGGGTGTGGTCGTGGAGATGCACTATCTTAGCTGTTGCTTGCTGCGGTTCCGAGCGAAAGCTCCACGGCGACGGCGCCCACAAGCTCTGTTTTCCTTGTTGAAGACGTCGCAAGTGAACCAGGTGTTGCTTGTCCGGTGGCTGCATTTTGGGCTTGGTTGGTGCCCTCGACTTCAGCTCTTGTTGGTCGTGCAAAGCCTGGCTGAGTCTGATGGTGACGGGTTGCGGTTTTGTCGCGAGCTTTGTGTTACTGGTGCGATCTCGGCTGATCGGCCCCCTTCGATGGTGCAGGTCGTCTCCCCACCTCGCAAAGTGCTTGGGTTGTCCCTTTGGCCGAGTTCACGATCAAGGTTCGTGGCGTTGGTGGAATCTCGGTCTTGCGATGCCCTTCGATTGCGTTGCAAAAACTCCTCGCAGTTCTGGCACTCAATCAGCCGCGCGAGCTTCATGTTTGCATCGTTCTCTCGACGGAGTAAGGCCCTTCGACTATGCCAGCTTCACTCGTTGATCCTCATATGCTCCTGGTTTGCCACCTTGTGGTTGGTGGTGCTGCAACCTGTAAAGTCTCGGGATTGTGAGGCCCTTTGATTGCACGGTGACACTCCTCGATGCATTTGCATTTGCCTGTCTTCCTGGTGATGGTCGTCGTGCTCGCACGCCCGGTTGTGCTTCTCAAGTGCACCTATTCCCCCACCCCCATCCTCCTTGTTGTGTGTGTTGGTGTGTGTTTTTGTTTTGTCTTCCCCCAAGTTCCCCCATGTAAAATTCTGGTTCACTTGAACCCATCTTGTAATAGGCTGCAAAGCCTTATAGGCAAAATGAATACAAATTCAGGTGGAGTGTCTTCTCCCTCCCCCTGGTGACTATTCAAAAAATAATAATTATATATTTTTCGTCTCTCTGAAACCTATGAGAGAAAAAGCTCTCAAGATCCTATAATGATAACGCCGCCTGAACTCTCCCCGGTGCATATGGTCTACCTACCAGGCCCGATGCGGCTGTCCCTCTTACCCCATCAGGGTCAGGCCTGATCGTGGTTGGATAATTTAGCACAGGGGTGAAACACAAAATACAATAGTTTAGAGAGGCAAAAAAGTAAAAAAGTTCTAAGCCTTACCATCTTTTTTTACTTTCAAAGGATGGGGGTGACCTGTGGGTAAGGAGATGATGTTTTAAAATTGGTAAGAATCACATGACTCGGTCCATGCAGCTGTGTAGCTAGCCCCATTCTTTTAAATTGGTACCTACCTTTGTGTTAAACGAGTTGTATCCTAGAAAAATAGTACTCTCTTTTTCTTTGATTAAAAATTAGTTGAAATATATAAATATTTTTCGTACTTCCTCCGTCCCATAAATGAGATTTGTCAAAATTCAGATGTATCTAAATTCTATTTAGTTATTTAATGTCAGGATAAATTTAAATTTTAATAAATTTCAGACAATTTTTATGGGACGGGGAAAGCATAAAATTAGCATCATTAAAAAATGTAATACACATCCAACGATACGAATTGCGTATAATATAAGCAGAATTTTATTGCTCAATTTTCGGTTCACAGTTTGTCTTAAAATACGTGTGCATTTATTCATTGAAACAATCCTATATATCCTCACTTATGTGATTTAATCCTCCTGTATGGAGGGAGCAGTATCTTTTCAGACCTTAAAATATTGATTAAATCGGTACGAAAGATGATTCAGAATTTACATTTAAATGTAGTGGAGGGAGTATGTCTAAGTACATTAGAGGTTTTTTTGAATATTTCGTTATGGTTTCATGTGATATCATATATAGTCCAAAGAAACGAGAATTCGTTATTTTTTTCCAAAATGTCTAATGCCACTCTAGCTATATTTTTTTCAACTCTTGCATGTAGATCACGCTGAAAATCAGAAAAAAAAGTAATGGCAGCGGTTAGTATTCAGTCACAAATTTTCTTTCTGCAAGAGCCTAACTGTTCTATCACGGCTGCTTGCATCAACCTATGCAGATGGCTCTTTCCATTTTTGAAAAAAAAATAATCCCTATGTCAAATAAGTATGCTCAAATATTGTCCACATTAATGTAAATTAATTTGTTTTTAATATGGGTCCTTAAAGGACAAAAAGCACATTTAATATGGAAATATGCAATATTATTGAGTATTAATGTTTTATCTCTTGTATATGAATAAAATTCAAGTGCAAGATATGACATTATGAGACAAAACACGTAAAATAAACTAGAATCAAATCAACACTCTAGTGAAAATGAAAGTTACATTTTAAAAGAAAATTTCTTTAATTTTTATTCCCCGAACAATAGCTCACCATCAGGCTAGGGTTAGGGTTCAATGGATCTAGAGACAAGATCAACCCATTCAATCTATAGCATATTTGAGGGAACTAAATAATATAGTTGTGGTCGACAAGTCGATGGGTCTAGTAAGACATCAAAGATGGTAGTCAATGGTTCGATGTCAAGGCTAATACATTGTGGCATTCATTGTAAGGCCTACGTGTCGTGTGTTAGTAATTGGGTCGAACCTGGTTCTGATTTTATTTTTTGGGTCAAACCCATTGTTCAAAAACTAGGCTGATTCAACGATTACTAGGCCGATTAATCGCTACTAGGGGCTTGACCGTGTCGATTACCATTAATCTCTTGTGTTAATCCTTTAGCCCGATTAATCAGTCCGAAAGTCCGATTACTAGGTATTTTCCCGATTAACTACCAGAATTGGTCAAAAAAGTTACAATATTTTCAGTGCATATCGTTAATACAGATGCTACCCCTCCCCAATAAAGTAGATTTTGCGAAGCTCCCGCTTGATTGCAGCCTCCAGTAGGTTCATTTACACTATTGCCAAATAGTTTCTTGCCCTCCCAGACCAGTTACTCATAGTTTCCCAGACCTCAGATACAGGTCACTAGATTGTTTTAAGTGCGAATTTATGTAGGTTGCACCGATTAATTGTTTTAAGTGCGAATTTATGTAGGTTGCACCGATTAATTGTTGACCGATTAAATCAGTTAATCGTCCGAATTCCGATTAATCGCTACTCCCAAACCGGCCGAGCAGTTAACGATTACCGATTTCCTTAACATTGGTCAAACCCCCTTCTTGCTAGTGTAGTTGAGGCGGAAGTCAATCTATTGGTGGTCGATAAGTAAATCGATGGATCTAGTGGAACACACCAAACATGGCACTACATGGCTCAAAGTTAAGGGCAACACAATGTGGTAGTGTGTTGCAAGGGAGTGGGAGAGGGTTGAGGCACAAAGATTTTAGCCATCGCTAAAAAAGAAGTAAGGGCTATAGTGACACAACACAAGAGAACTCCTTGAGGGAGAAAATACCTATTCCTATTTTTTACTTCTCCATAGGTGAAACTAATGTAATTGGGTCTCTTAAGTCTTAACCCATAATGGTTAATTAAGTGAATCATGGAAGAGAGCATTTCGACTGCCTAACTCAAAGGTTTCTTGCTAATAACTAAAAAGTAAACAAGGCCGTTGCAAACATCTAAGACTACAAATGGCTCATATGTATACGACACGCTACTTTTCTTTCGAGATTGTCGCACACTATCGTCTATGTCATCCTCACGCTTCAGCCATTGTCACCACGTCACAATTTTGGATTCGAAGTGCAAAAGTACGTAAAAAGCTTGCGTGCGATGCGATATACGACATTTCATGCCGCGGAAACAACATCAGATCACGACAATGTACACCGCATGGCACTTGCCCCAATGCTAACAACCAGGATCACATGATAATCTCCGAAAACTGAAAACTAAAAATGATGTGATAACACTGTGGTTGTTCACACCATTCTAGAGCACACCTTTATTTTTGCGTCATCTTCTCCTTACTCTCATATTTTTTTTTTACATTCCCGCAAATTCCCACTCTCACAAGTTCCTAGTCACAATATGCATTAGCTCTTATTTTCCTCATGGTCTAACTGTATGACACACAAGATACCACAACTAATAATACTCCTAGGAATATTACCAAGGAATTAGGGTTTCAACATGTTTTAGATGTGCCTCTTGAAGGTTTATTTAATATTAGATGAAAAGGCAATGAATACTTGTAAACAATATTAACCAAGATTACAAGCAAATGCTTGAAATATAAATAAAATGGTCTAAACAATGTGTGCGAAAAATGGTCTAAAATACTTGAAACTTGTGTACTCCCTCCGTCTACAAATAAATGTGGATTTAGGTTTATTTTATGTTAATTTTGTATAAGTTTGTCCAATTTTATAAGAAAACGTAACAACTTTTATGGCACTAATTTAGTATCATTGGATTCGTTTTCAAATTTAGTTTCATAGTGTACCAATTTAGTGTCATATGTTTCTACTTTCTTCTACAAAATTGATCAAATCTTGAAAAGTTTGATTGAAGACAAACCTAGATGTGCGTTTATTTGTGAACGAAAGGGAGTAAATGTTTAGGACATATATACCTGAAAACTTTTTCGAAGCAATGGCATATCATCGGAAATAACCAAAAAAATATTTACTAGATATGTGAATATTTTCATTTTGGAACATCTATTTAAATGATTGTGTGGAAATGTATTAAAAACATAACTAAAAATTGCCGAATTATATCATGTACAAAAATAAATACGAGGCCAGGGCAGAAAGAGATAGATGGTGGCCAAGTTGCATGGTAGCCGCACGGATGCTTCGTTGAGGAATCGTAGGAAGATCCTCAACTAGAACCGCTCCGCTCGGGTCGTCCCCTCCAGAGCGACTCAGGGCGGAAACCCTAGCCACCACCGCTGCCGTCTTCCCCTCCCCCTCCCTCCCTCCTCCTCGTCCTCGGAGGCCGTCGCCGGCGAAGCCTGGCATGGCCGGTGATGGGGGCGACGGGGATCCTCGCGTGGTCCCCCGGTGCGGCGGATGGAGGCTAGCCTCCGCACGGGGGGGGGGATGGCCCCGGCCCGTGGAGGATGATGGCGGCGCGGCCTCTCGCCGGGCGGGCGGTGATGGCGGCGGCGTGGCCATGATCTGGTGGCGCGGCCTCTCCTCTTCCTTGCCGCGGCTTCATCGGGCGGGCGGTGATGGGGGCGGCGGCGCGGACCCGGAACCTGGCGGCGCTGTCCTCTCCTTCCGTCCTAGCCTCGGCATCGCCGGGCCGGCGGTGATGGAGACGGATCTCGTACTGATCCTCCTCAAGGTCTGGGACCATGGCACCAAGGGCGGCGTCCACGGATGGCGGGGACGGCGTCGACCTGGTGGCAGGTGGCGGGCGTCTGGTGCCACTGACCGTGGCACCGCGGTGGTGGTCTTCTCTCTCGCCGGAGGAGATCGGCTAGTTGTGTGGCTAGCCATGGCGGATTTCGCGATCCGTCGCCTAGCTCCCAATGGCGAGGCGCAGCTGCCGGTGAAAGCCGGCCCAGACTTCGGTCATGGCGGATGATGGCGGCGTGTTTCGTCGTTACCTTGTTGAAGGCATTGTCTCTGCAGTTTGGCCTGGCTCCGGGAAACCCTAGACCCGGGTCTCCTGGATCGGACGACGGCGGCGCGCAACGCCGTTCTCCCTGTTGGGGGCATCGTTTTTGGAGCAGACAACGGATGGTGGTGGTGCTAAAGTGAAGCGGTGTGCTTTTGCTGTGTCGGTGTCGTCGAGTCGCCGCTGCATGGTGCAGTCGTGTCTCGGGACGGATACAGTGTGATGGACTCGCGCATGATGGTGGAGTCGTCTGGCGCCGTGGCGGCATCGATGGCAGGCATGGCATGGTCAATGCGATGATCTCTCTTGAAGATGGAGTCGAGGAAGACGGCGGTAGCAACTTCTATGGCATGTGTGTTGGCGTATGCTGAGAGTCTGCTTGACTCGATGTGCTTCTCATCTGCTATTGGACGACCTGGGAAGGCATTTGGTTTTTGGTTGATGTGAGTTGGTGAATTGTCACCTCCTTCACCCCTTTGTAGGTTTAGCAAGGTGCTTCGAGTTTAATCTTTTGTATTGCTCTTGTAAGATGTTGTGAATAATCTAATAAAAAAAGCCGTGTACATATTGAAGTTGCGGCGATATTTCCTCCGTTTCGAAAAAAAATACGAGGCCAGCCATAGTCAGCAGCCGAACTCCTCTGCCTCGTTCTGCCTCCCTTGAGAGTCGTCTGTAACTTTTCAGCGACGCCCCTGTCCTTCTCTCTTTCCGGCGGCGAGGCCGGCCGGCGAGAGGATGGATTAGGTGGCTGGCTCTCTCTGTACATACTAGCTTCAGATCTAGTTGTAGTATTGGCTTTTCTGGTTGTTTGTTGTGTCGTGGTGGATGCCCGTCTTTTATCTTCCTCCATGGCTGGGCTCTGGCGACCTCCCTTGACGCTGGAGCCAGGCCAATCTTTATCTGCTTATAGAATCCATGGTGGATTCCTAGCAGGGAAGGAGATGACCAAGGCCGTTTCAATTAAGGAGGAGTACGTCTGTGCTGCTGGCTCTTTCTTCTTCCTCTTTGCCTGCCGAGATGGTGCGGTAATGGAAGTAGTTGGAGTTGCGGCTGGACGTGTTTCGTCGTCGTTGCGTTCTAGGAGATCTCTGGTGCTGGCTGGTTTGGAGCGGGTGATGAGGAAGAAGGGAAGGAGAAGCTTCGCCGACCTCCGATGGAGTTGGCCGGAGCTGAGCTTGGAGGCCGCTGGGGATTTACCCCGACCGACGATCAATAGCGGAATAGATTCCGTCGGTTGCGACGGATGGATCTTGCGGTTTGCAAAGAAGCTTGTCTTCGATGGCGTCTCCTCCAAGCTCTTCATGTGGGCTGGCCGTCTTCTCCATCTCCGGTACGGGAGTGCGAGCAGAGGTCAACGACGGAGTAGTGCTCAAGGACCTGGAAGGACTTTTCTTAGGTTTTTTGTTTTTTCCAGGGTGCTTTGTGCAATTTGTCCAACCTAGCTATCTCTGGATGTCTCTGGAGTGCGGACGTGTGAGTTGTACGTGGCTGTTGTATGCTTAAGTATAGTATGTGGCTTACTCGCAAAAAAAAAAAAAAAAAAAAAAGAATGGTGACGCTAACGATTTTTTCGATCACATACGGGTAGCAAGCGGCGCAGTTAGATATGCATCTTCGATAAAACACGAAACACCTTTCAAAAAAAAAATACGAAACATTGTTCGGACGGGGCTGCTGCACAGGCACGTAGCAGCTGAGATGGCCATCCGCATGCGCTAAGGTCTTTCCACGCGTCTCATGCGCCGCTGAAAACTCATGCCAGCATATAGGCACCGCTCTGTGCGCGGGTCCAGAGCATACTTCAGCAGTGTCAATCTGCAAGCTAGGGCGCCGACGACGATGCTGATGAGCAAGCTCGGTGGACTGGCTATGGAGGTGGCGCTCGCCGCGCCGCTCGTGCTCTTCCTCCCGGCCTACTACGTTTACAAGCTCACCACCTCCCTCCTCAGCTCCGTCTTCCCCGAGGACGTCTCCGGCAAGGTCGTCCTCATCACCGGCGCCTCCTCCGGGATAGGCGAGGTATACATCTCTGGCTCTAAAACACCAAGACGCCTCAGCTTATAGACTTGGATCATCGTTCCGTTGGGTAGTTAATTACATTGAGCAACTTAACTGAAACTCCACGCGTTCAATTTTAGCTTGTTTTCAGTTGTACTTCTGCCTAGTTATATACCAACTTGTGATTGTAGCACCTGGCTTATGAGTATGCGAAGAGAGGGGCCTACCTGGCGCTGGTGGCGAGAAGGGAGGCAAGCCTAGGGGAGGTCGCCGACAACGCATCGGCGCTCGGAGCACCGGGCGTCCTCGTCTTGCCGGCTGACGTCTCCAAGCCTGATGACTGCCAAAAGTTCGTCGATGACACAGTTGCTTACTTTGGGAGATGTAAGTCTGAGCTGAATGACACAAGTGCAACATTTTCATGGAAAATTTGAAAATCGTATTTTGAAGTAGCTACGAAGTGAGTTTTCGTGAATGACACACATAAGTTATACAATATATGCGGCTAAATATCGTTACATGAAGTTTTCTGAAGAATGGGTTAACTGAACCATACGTAGTTCAATTATCATTGACATTTTTGGTGGACCATGCCAAGATTGTCAAGCGTGCAATAAGATCACCCGATCTCTTTATGTTTGCAGTGGACCACCTGGTGAACAACGCGTCGATTTGGCAGGTCTGCAGGTTCGAAGAGGTGGATGACGTGAACAACTTCAGAACACTGATGGTACGCAACTACAAGCCGTTTTCAGTTGTTCACACAAATTTAGGCCAAAATCAGTCATCTCATTTATGTTGCATGTAGGACATCAACTTCTGGGGCCATGTGTACCCAACTCGCCATGCCATTCCTCACTTGAAGAAGACCCATGGCCGGATCGTAGGTGTCACCTCAAACTCCTCCTACATATTCATTGGAAGGAACAGCTTCTACAATGTCGTTACTCAAATCCTTTACCCATGCTAGCTAAAATTCTGGATCAGATGCACAAGTACAGGCGAACATGTTTCTAATGCAAATGACCGGTTTATGAATGCCAGGCTAGCAAAGCAGCAGTGCTGAATTTCTACGACACGCTCCGGATGGAGCTTGGCGGGGATGTCCGCATAACAGAGATTATCCCCGGGGTGGTCGAATCAGAGATCACAAAGGGGAAAATGCTCACCAAGGAGGGAAAGATGAAAGTTGACCAAGACCAAAGAGATGTACACAATTGTCACACTCACACCGTTGATTCATGGTAGCACTAGCATTTCATCTTGTTGACTTAGCTAATTGTGATCGCAGGCAGTCCTCGGGCCAACACCGGCGGAACCGGTCGCCCTTTTCGCCAAGAGAGTGGTGAGGGAAGTGTGCCGAGGAGCAAGGTACGTGTTCGAGCCGAGGTGGTACCTGGCAGTGTACATGTTCAGGGTCTGCTTCCCGGATATCCTGGCCTGGAGCTCCCAGCTCCTGACCGTGAATTCTGTTGGCCCTGCGAAAACCGACACGCTGGGGAAAACGATCCTCGACATGCCAGGTGTGCGCTGGTTCACCCAGCCAGCGTCACTGCAGACACCAGATATCAGGGCCGGGTGAAATCAGGTAGCTTGAATCTTTGGCTGGACCTGGGAGCTGCTAAGGAGTGGCCCGTTGTGCTGTCCACTCTACTGCGTTGTAGTATGATGTTGCATTGTCGAACTGTATCGTGCGTGTCCATGGCATGAGTCCTGCGATGAGACTTGTAAGCTGTAATAATTTGCTTAGTGCCTCCTTTATAAGGTGAGTGTTCTAGTATGTCCTTATCTCAGATATACCGACGGTTAACAACAGGAGCCAAGCTTACATGTAGAAGAGGAAGCCTAGATATTCCACAGGACATTTTCCTGCATCATCTTACTCCATGAGACATTCCACTTTCAGAAATATACATGAAACATTCACTTCTAAATCTTCTGCAGAAACTACATAATACAAATTTTGATGTAGCTTTTTCATATGCTGCTGTCTTTTTTTTGTTAGATAGCCGACCTAGTCTGCACAATAGCAAATGTAACCTGCACAGTTGCAAATTCAGTGGAAGTATTTTAGACAAAGCATCCATATCTGACAGGCATTCAATTAAGGAAAACAAAACTGTATATACAAATGTGCAAATGAAAACGCAGTTACAAGTAAAAGATATGAGCAAGCTGCCTCTCTAACTGAAGAGGAATTTAAATGTGACAAGAATGCTCTTATGCAATTTCCTGCTACCCTGACGTTTTCGGCAGTGATGTTGGGGGATGAACAGGCTACAGCTGAGGTGATACATTTTTATGTCTTCCTTGCAAAGGTCATATTTAGCAGGAGCATTCAGTCTTAGTTGGAGTGAAAAAATACATCTGGTGTGAAAACCCATCATATGTGTTTGTAGATCAAATCTCACTAAGGCCCTGTTCGGTTTGGATGGGATTGAGGTGGATTGGGAGGTATTGACCGGTAATTGAACATGTCAATCCTCTCCGGGTGGGGTGTAACCGAACGAGGCATAAAAGAGGCAGTACTCTTCTCATTTATTTGATAATAGAGTTCAAATAAACATACAAGTTAAAAGAAAACACAAAATCTAGGTGCATGAATTACTCGCACACCATGATGCGACCCAAGTGCAGCGCGCCCACGGTGACCCAGTTTCAAGACCTGGATCCGATGTATGCAAATAAGGTCATTAGAATGGTTGAAGAGGACACATGCATTTTCCCCACCCCATGAACTTGGTAAGGAAGGACATGGCCTTCGAATCAAGCACCGTCATGTGAAAATGAGGTGAGAGGCAATCTCTTGTTTCTGTTCGCACACGGGACATGTCCACAGCTCAGCCACCACTAGCAAATCACGCAAAACATTGGAAAAAAATATGCACCAGAAGGAATTCAGCACATCCATAATTTCTTACACTGAAACATGTTACCAAGTTCAAAACACCAATTACTAAGGTATGTAATACGTTTGCCACCATGGTGACAATGATGGCACGGAAAAGTTGACAAGGCACCTGCAATTTCAAATTTGAAAAAGAGATAGTTTGTGACATCAACCAACTGTTCCCCCAATTTGCAGAGCTCCCCGTGCCAATTCCAACCACAATTTGAACATGAACTTTCAAAATAATTTTCTTGTGTTAATTTGCCACTCAGATCTCTTACGGGATTCCTGACAAGTAATCTCATTTTACGAGATTTCTGTGACTTTGT
Source organism: Lolium multiflorum (assembly GCA_030979885.1). Classification (NCBI taxonomy): domain Eukaryota; kingdom Viridiplantae; phylum Streptophyta; class Magnoliopsida; order Poales; family Poaceae; genus Lolium; species Lolium multiflorum. The sequence continues at coordinate 202,515,135 of CM061748.1, read as the reverse complement.
GATGTATTTTATTCACAACCAAACATTTCCGCAATTCTATATTTACCAACAAAAGGTAAAACAACAATACTTTATGCAGTTGTAAATGGCCAAAATTGTCACAGTTACAATAAAAAGAGAAAATGCATGTACCATCAACCTATGCCATGAACTGTCTATTGCTGCGACTAAATACAGTATAACTTTACAAACAGAAAAACATTCATTGTTTCAAATGGATGTGCTGGAGCAAAATAGCAGTCTGGAAAGAAAGGTTATTGTTTGTCAGGTCAACAAGTTTGACTCTTGAGAAATAGTAAATGCAGCAACATATTCCCTTTCAGCGGAAAATACACAACATATTTGAAACAAAAGTGATGTACGCAAGGATTTCGCTTCAATTTACACAAATATTGCGTCATCGATGGTTGGGGACATTGAGGAAAGGGTAACATTTCAACAAAGAGACATCGCATGTCAGAAAGACATTGTACGGTAGAAAAATTGTCATGTGCGCGTGACTGAATACACACATTCCGTCAGAAATAACTGAATACTCACATATAGAAGAATGTTTAGAAAACAACACGGTGTTGCATGCATTTTTCTAGGCGCTAGCGGTGGTCTCTAGTGTATAATGTCTTTCCAAACCCAAATGAGTTTTTTAGGCCTGACTCTCCCTCACCGCCAACAGGTGCTTGGCACCACCCTCCGGCACAAGCAACCACCTAATCCTCACTACAGGAGGAAGGAAAATCTACTAGGATAGGGGCTCCAATCTCTCCTGGGACATTAGGGAGGTCATGAATCTTTTGAAATAGCTGAAGATATAATGTGTACTAATGCATTACAGGACATGCTAAAATGCAAATTTATGAGGCAACCATGATCATGTGCAGGATAAAGAAGAAAAAAATAGACCAACATAATACAAAAAATTATGCCACAAACGTTATGTTTTTTTAGCTTCGTCCCCCTATGATCATGTAATTGAAAAGGCACACAAAACAAAATATCCCTCATCTCAGATGTTCTCAAATTTCTTGGAAGATCTCATGTCCCAGCAAATAGTGGAGACCTGAACGCATAATGCATTCTCCTCTAGTGCTTGCACATCCCATCTCTCCGTTTCAGTGATTAATTTAAAAAAGCATGATGCTTATTTCTTGCTTTTTAACAATCTTACTAGAAAAATCAGGAGTCATCCTCAACAATTGGATAGATTTTATTATCCTTGCAAGACCAAACTGTTTTTACTTCCTACTTAGTTCCAACTCCCCGATGAGAAAAAGACAAAAAAAGATACCAAGTGATGTGAAGCTGGGATAAGGAACATGGTAGCTTATACATAGATGAAACAAAGATGTAAGATACCTACAAAGGAGGAACTGAATGCTGCTTAAACCTTGAGCTGAATACTTCACATCTGTACTTCGCCTGGAATATAAAAACCACAATGATGCAGCTTTGCATTGGCCATGCATCATGGAGTGGTATCCATATAGTCCAAACTTCGGATGTGCCTTTGAGCAGAATATGTTTTCATCCTCTGAAGCAGGAGCCATGCATCGGAAGTCGAACAACCTTCATTCATCTCACGCACAATAGGTGCAGAGGATTTTCTGTTGAACTCGATAAGCATTGTACCCTACAAAGGAGAGATGAAAAGATATACACCTTCATGATTTAAGATGCTGTACAATGAAATATGAAACTAAAATCCTATGAAATGAGTTTGGTTTTAATGGTTCTTTGACAGAATTCGAATTAAAAATTCATGTAGCTACGGAAGAGGCAGAATCAATGTCTCCTGAATACAACTAGCAGCACACAATTAGAGCTGTTTGCCACCAAAATACATACATCAATAGCTTCAGATAAAACCTGCAAGGACTACCAGTACAATATGAAGAGCAAGCCTTGATGAAGAGACAACTAAGATCAAATGGCTGGTTATTTACTGATGCAGTAACTGCATCACGCGCAAAGTGCTCCAAGACATTAATCAAAGTCTTGCTACAAATATGAATGGTAGGCGTGCGGATATTATATAGGAGAGCATGCAAGCTAAAATGTTATGTATTAATCTGAACATGTTTAGACTAACATGAGTTATGGGGCTTAGAGCCTAGCTGTGCCCATGTACAAAAAAAACTGCCAATTTTTTGGGGGTAAACTAGTAATGATGCAAAGGTTTATCAGCTAAAATTATCAAAATAGCTAGGACTTATTTAAAGAAAGCTCGATTAATTGATAAAACTACAAGCCCAGCCAACTTGCTTATTATATAACAAGTGTTTCGAAAAAGGCTCTCTGTTGGCATTTCACTCCCCTTGTGGCTGACTTGGATGCATGAATGGGCTTAGGTGCAGTACACTTGTAGTTCAGGGTTTAAAGGTCATGAAAGAATATTTGTTATAACACTCACACACTATGCATCCAGCATGCCATAAAATTTCAGTTCCAAATTTTATTAACACATCAAGTAACAAAAAATATAAATTCAGCTGCACATAGCAATAAACCCAAAGGAACATTGTTTTGATGTTATTTAATATTCTAAACGTCTAGAATTTTCACCTGAAACTTTATGGCATTTCATGCTAGAAGCTACATGCATGAAGTGTGAATGTTGTTAAACTAGGAGCTTTGTGCAGTGTGCACCTACAGTCCTTTGCACCTGCAAGAACTCCCGCTCACCCTTTCTTGACATTGTGAAATATTCTTCAAAAGTCTCAAAGAGACTTTAAAATAGTTGTACTACCTCCGTTTCAAGAAATAAGGCGTCTTTGTTTTACGTGCTTTTTGTGTGACCAAGAATTACTTCAAATAGATAAAGATTGCTTGTATGAAATTAGCATTAAAAAGTGCTTTTCAATATGAATCCAACGATACTAATTACATATAATATAATCAAGATTTTGTTGCTCAATTTTTATGGTCAAAGTTCGTCTTGGAATACACGTGCATCTTATTCCTTGAAACAGAGGTAGTAGTAAATATGTCTGCTCTTGCATATTTTATAGTAATTGAAAGTCAGAAGGAACCAAAGTCAATAGAACTAACAAATTTTGACAGAAACTACATATACACCTGCAAGAACTAACAAAAATATACCTACAATTTTAGGAAAGAACCAACCTCAAATTTTGTCAAATAGTGCTTGACTCCATTCATAGTTTCTTTCATGGCGAGGGCTGATGCTGGGTTTGGATCAGAAACAGCAGCATTCATCTCCTCACACGAGTGACCAATTATATTCTGTATAACCTGTGTAATGTTATACGGTAAGGTTGTGCTCATGCTAAAAATACATTAACTAAATAGATATACTCACATCACTGTGAAGAAAGGCCTCTGAAATGTGACTTCCATCATCTATCCAAATTTGAAGCTCATACTCTTTCCGTTGCTTATATTGAAATCGCTTGACTGCGGTGATCAGACCCTGTAGCAGATACGTCACCAGTCACAGAAATATACATGTGAGAGAATCTTGCAGCACTCTTGAACCATGGACAAATATTTTGCCAAACCACAAATATGGAATGGACACAGTTTTTATGTCAGATATTGTTGACAGAAAGGCTAGAAGGATAGCTAGATCTGCAATTAAAAGGTAGGGTCTTAAGAAGCAAAGCAATGAACCTTAATTCTTCCTTGAATATAGGGTCTTGTATCCTTTTCTATGGTCCAATCTGACATCATGTTGAAAAGGTATGTAAATGGTTTTTCATTTTCACCACTTAGAATGACAGGATGTTCAATCTGATTAATCTTATCTTCAACAGTTGAAGACCGTGCAATCTCCACACCATTCGCACTAGTTCCACCAATGCCTCGTGGCCCTTGCTGGGTATCATGTCCACAAGGAGTAGATGCAGAAGGTTCTCCTTGGTTCCTAGTAGCTTGGTCCTGCATAGTGATTTCCTGGACACGCTGTGTTTGTTGATGGACATTGTTTGCCACAATAGGGTGGTCAACATAATCTTCAACCAATGTCCGTGTAGTTCTGCTAGTGCTTTGTTGGGGTTCATATCTATAGGTAGCAGGTGCAGAAGCTTCTGCATTGTTCCTAGTACGAGAAGCAGATTGATCTTGCATGGTGAATTCTTGGGAATGCTGGCTTTGTTGTTGGACACCATTTACTACAACAGGAGGGTTAATACACTCTTCTACCATGGTTTGTGTAGTTCTAACAACTTGAGAAGCAGATCGATCTTGCATGGTAAATTCTTGGGAATGCTGACTTTGCTGTTGGACACCATTTACTACAACAGGAGGGTTAATACGCTCTTCTACCATGGTTTGTGTAGTTCTAACAACTTGAGAGGCATTACCTGTGAATTGAATAACAATGACACGTGAACAAATCATATGATAAAAACTTGCAAGGTTAAAATATTAGGCGATGAAAAACTGAAACAATATGGGCCATGTGCTTGATAAACCAACTTCCTTTGGCACAGAATGGTATGTCACAAGAATAACAGAAATGCAGGGAAAGCATTTTCTCTACAACAGGAGTGTCTCTAAGAAAGTGCGGTAAGGCAAAAAAAAAAAAAGTTTGGCATGGCAACTATGGCACACACAAGAAATTTGTGAGAAGAAGCCAAGCTTAAGTAGCCCGTAATATCTATATAATGGAGGTTCACAGCAGAGAGGGAGCATATTCATTCGATTGTATCGCCACTTGAATACAAAAACCTACAAACTGTCTTTCTGCAGCAAAGATTCAACGATCATGCCAGGTAACCAATTACAGGAAAAATGTTCAACAAAATGGTGTTGAGTTATTCATTCCTAGCAGAATAGACATTAAGTGGTTGTAAATCAGTTGCCTCTCTGATCTATATAGCTCCATCTAAGAAAAGTATCCCCAAGGCTAACCGATGAAGTAGAATTTGTATAGTACCTGATCCAATTGGATGAGAGTTCACTGCTCTTGGTATTGTGATCCCTTGCTCACCACCATTTGTAACGCTTACATTACCTGGCCAGGCAGCTACAGTGGCTCTGGAGGACAAAGGTAATCCACCTTGCTTCCTGCAGCATGAACAGGTGAACATCCATGTGATATCTAGAACAATATATACCAAGACATGAACAAACTACCAGCAGCTTATAAAGAAATGTGATGGACACAACACATATGTGGCTGACTGAAACATATAATCATTTATAATTTAGTTTACAAACTTGGAAGTTCTACTACGAAGGAATGGAAGATAATGAAGTCTGCTATGTACTAATATACACAAGATCGTGTGCTGGTGAGTTGTGTCTCTTGCCGATCAAGAAGAGATGCAGCAATCGATCCTAAGCTGAAGTGTGTACATTTTAAATGATCTAATTTATTTATTTATTTGTCAACCAAGAGTAGGGAGTTCCCACTTCCCACATTGCATTATAAGAAGAAAGCAGAAATAATCTTATTCATCCATCTAACTGGACCCTGCAGAAATAACTGTTGATTTCTTGCTTAAATCTAATGTGAAGCATTATAACTTGCAATGACATGGATTACGTAAAATCTGGTGTGTTCACCAATGGAAAGGGAAATACATACCTTTTGCCACGGGGTGGTTTATTTACTTCAGAAACAAGTCTGACACGTGCTGCTTCCAATTCATCAACCACCCCACCAAGAATCTCAATAACCTCGGGGACTAGCATAAGAAGCCCTCTCTTTATGTGCACATTTCTTATAACAATCTGAAATATGCAAAGAAAGTTATGAGCCGTTAATACAAAATTAGGAAAGGGATAAAATGTCTTTGATCTGATGCTGCATTCCGATTATCATTTACTTGATATGTTGTATGTCATCATATCACTACCATATATGATACGGTGCATAAAAAGTGCATCTACCATTTCATTCTCTCTCAGGAACAAACATTATTTCATAGAAAACCAGTTATAAAATGCAGACAATGGTGATGGACAAAAAAAAAGAGTTCCTGAGAACACCTCGCCTTCCAATTGATTTCTATTTTTTCTTGATTACAATCATTTTTTTGCCAGGACCAACCAACACTTCAAATACAGAGTATTACATACTTCTATGTTTTCCAAGCAAATAGCTTTAAAAATGTGTGCACTGAAATCATGTCAGTCGCTATGACGGAAAGCAGAGAAACAAACTTACTGAGTGCATGTCGAGTATCTGGTTCTATTCTTTCACAGCCATTCGGTTCCAGAGGTAGACGTTCATGTGAAAATCCAGATAGTTTAGGAGTTTAATAGCCCAATGAGATGGTTATTGCCTATTGCTGCACATACTAGTTATCTAGTGGATAGAACAGATAATAGAGTGATGGATATATTCAACTGCTACAAAACATACATGTATGAATTAATTTGACATGGGAGCAGCACATAAGAGTCAAAATGGCACCTGGATCGTAGGTACCACAATGTTGGCTACTATGATATTTATCTCTAATCTTATCTATTTCCTATTTAAGTAATATTCTATATTAGGCCACTACAACAGTACAACTAATACTATTGACATGCACACAAGTATGTAAACAGTATATTCCCATGCCAAATGCAACTGGGAGCATTTAAGTACATTCTGTGGACAGGTGCCACTTAAGTACAAAGTAAGGAAACAACATAAAACTCAAAGGTATGATAATCTTCTTAACAAAAAAGAGCAGATAAAAAAATGACCTTAAAACCAACGGGAGCAAGAACTTGTAGGTCTTTGATAGGCCTGTATTCCATTCCATATATTCGTTGAATGCCATCTGTCATTGATAGCTTTAAACATCTTTTGGGCCCCGCCTGTGCATCACGATATCTTTCCCTCAAAGGATTTGACATGTTCACAATTTCATCAACCTACAATACACAGAGCTAGTTAGAAGGTTTGCTCAGGAAAAAAGGGAACAAAAAGAAAATCATGAAAACATTACCTGATTTAAAAGATAACAGAGACAAATAAGTGTATGTTGAAGTTAAACAGCTAACATTAACCAAAAATGGAACATGAGCTGGAATATAAACAATATGTACTGAGTAATCAGTGCAACTAAGCAATACATAGTGAGTAATGAACTAATGACAACCATCTTTCATAAAGCAATGCACAACTAGAAATTTAGACTATACTAAAACCAAAAGGTAAGTAAAGTGGCAGGCTTAGGGAACATGGATGAAACCGACAGCGATAACAGTAATTTTAGTTCCACAATTTTGGAGACAAATTTTCCTTATAAACTTGGCCGAAGCATTGTTTGACTTTGGATAAAATTTATAATTCTTTTCAGGAACGAAGGTAGTAGCATGTTACAACCAAAGAAGAGAAGAAGCGATCAGTCCTACACTACCATGAAAATGCATGTTATTGGGTTAAGCTTAAAGGACCACATGATGCTTAGGATTGTTTTCTGAACACCCTGATGATCCAGAAGTGTATAAACTAAGATAGCTTTGATGAAGTGAAGTGCATGACATGCATCTTACTAGTAGAAACAAGAAAAGTAACAGTAATGTCAACAATACTGACCATTCTATATGGCAGGAAGTCACCTTCAAGGATAAGAGAA